>OX422208.1:566272063-567765813 GCA_949130495.1 Sambucus nigra | reverse complement strand
AGCAGGTAGCAGTGTCCTCCTTCAAAATTGGGCTACCCAACTCTTCCCTTCTGTACCAGTCCCTGACATAGAAAGAGGCCACGACCATCGACGACCTGATGGCTCGCATCGAGAAATACGCCAAGGTGGAGGATGTGACCCGCCTCAACACAGGGGAGAACGGTCGAACTAAGATCGCTACCAAAGGAAATAACAAAGATGAGAATCATAAGAAAGGAGGAAAGAATGGGGGCAATAATGGATCCAGGAACAGAGGCAGGAACGATGTGGAAAAAGCATTTCAGGCAGTTAACACTGTCTTTAGAGAACCGATTTACAAGATTCTCGCAAAAATCAAAGACGAGCCATTTATTAAGTGGCCCAGAAATATGGGAGGGATCCCTCAAAGAGAAATAACGCGCTGAGATGCACTTTTCATAAAGAGGGAGGACATAAGGCTGAGCATTGCAAAGCTCTTAAGTTCCACCTCGAAGAACTGGCCCAGTCTGGTCATCTGAATGAGTTTGTGGAGAAGAAGAAGGCATAGAAAGTCGCTGCCAATGGAGAAGCAAGACCTGACAACGTACTTGTAGATGATGCTGGCCATGAATTTGTAGTAATTCAAGGGGCATCTGATATGAAGCAGATTCAGGGGAATTCAACTCGGATGGAGGTAAAAAATCTTACAGCAGTAATGCAAGCTTTTTAGATCTATCCAACAAAGACCCAATTAGGAAAACGTCGGCGAACAGATGACGTCGACTATAGCAAACATATCATGTTTACAGATGAAGATCTAGTGGGAGTAAGAACGCCACACCATGACACCTTGATCATTACGCTCAGGATTACCAACTATGACGTCGACAAGTTGCTTGTCGACTAAGGAAGCTCATCTGAGATAATGTATCTCAATCTGTTCAGAAAATTAAAGTTGATCGTCAGCGACTTAAAGGAGGTCACTATCCCTCTGGTTGGCTTCGCTGGAAAAGTGATCATCCCACTTGGAAAAATTGTGCTACTGGTAAGGGCAGGGAGTATCTCCAAGATGATTGAGTTTTTGGTAGTCGATATTGACTCGCCATACCAAGCCATCCTCGGGAGAGGATGGATACATGTGATGAAGGAAGTACCCTCGACCTACCATTAGAAGCTCAAGTATGTGACCGAGTGAGGAGTAATGGAGATCCATGGTGATCAAGCGATGGCAAGAAGGTGCTTCATAGCAACCATCCACCCTAGACCAGAAAAGAAGGCCGAGAATCCCAATGAGAAGGTCGAGGAACATGAAGGTATGATAGCTTCAAAATTGTAGTTAAGGTATGGAAGACCCGGAGTGGAGGAGACCAGGTTCCTCCCTTATGAGCGTGTCATGGAAAACCTGGTGGAAGTTACAGCCAGTGGTAGCAAAAAGGATAGGGTATTTTTGATTGGGGCTTCCCTCAAAGATCAAGAAAAAAAGGAATTGATGATTTTATTGAGAAGCAACGTGGACGTTTTCGCATGGGAACCATATGAGCTGTCTGGAATTGATCCTAGCTTCCTTTGTCATCGATTGCATGTCGACCCCACTTTCAAACCTATCACCCAAAAGGCATGGTGAACTGCGCCCGAGAAGGAAAAAGACATAGAGAAAGAAGTAGAAAAATTATTGGATGCAAGATCCATACGGGAGGTTCAATTCCCCAAACGGTTATCCAACCCAGTAGTAGTTCCAAAGAAAAATAAGAAATGGAGAGTCTTCATCGACTTCACTCACCTTAACAAGGCTTTCCCTAAGGACAGTTTCCCCCTCCCAAAAATTGACCAATTGGTGGACTCCACAGCAGCTCACGAAAGAATGAGTTTTCTGGATGCATATTCGGGGTATCATCAGAACCCTATGTATGCACCAGACTAGGACAAGACATCATTCATCACCATCATCGAATTATACTATTATAAAGTCATGCCCTTCGGGTTAAAAAACGCAGGGGAAACCTACCAGCGGCTGGTCACCAAGATGTTCAAAGACCAAATAGGAGACACCATGGAGGTCTACGTCGATGATATGCTCGTCAAGAGAAGAAGTAGAGAAGACCACCTCTCAGACCTATCGAGAACCTTCGAGATCCTCAGGAAATACCGAATGAAGCTAAATGCGAGCAAGTGTTCTTTCGGTGTCCAGTTAGGAAAATTTGTTGGATACTTGGTCAGTAAGAGAGGCATCGAGGCTAACCCGGACCGGATCAATGCATTCAACAGAGTACAACCCCCTCGCACAATACGAGACGTACAAAAGCTCACCGAAATTCTCGCTGCCTTAAACCGTTTCATCTGGAAGTCCTTCGAGAAATGCAATCCATTATTCCAGCTCTTGAAGGGAAACAAGACAGTAAAATGGAATCAAGATTGCTCGCAAGCATTGAACGAGCTCAAGGACTACCTTAGCTCACCATCCCTGCTCGTCATACCTCAAGAAATAGATTCCTTGTACTTATACCTCTCCGTTTCCAACCACACCGTGAGTTCGGTGTTGGTATGCGAGAAAGAAGGAGTTCAACACCTCGTTTATTACGCGAGCAAGGCTCTATTAGAGGCTGAACAGCAGTACCTACCACTAGAGAAGCTCGCCTTTGCGATTGTAGTAGCTTCAAGGAAGTTGAAGCACTATTTTGAAGCTCACACCATCATTATTCTTACATCGCACCCCATTAAAGCAATCCTGAGGAAAGCGGATCTGTCAAGCAGACTAACTAAATGGTCAGTTGAGCTCGAATGATTTGACATCCAATTTCAACCAAGGAATGCAATCAATGGACAAGTCCTTGCTGATTTCATAGCTGAATTCGCAGGCGAGCATCCTCTAGACCAACTTCAACCCATGAAGCAAGGAGAAAACCACGCAACAAAGGGAGTTTGGAAACTATTTGTTGATGGAGCCTCCAATTCAAAGGGGGAGGGAGTGGGAATTGTGCTTGTTACTCCAGAAGATACAACCCTCGAACAGGGAATCAGGCTTGGATTTGAAGCCTCCAATAATGAGGTGGAATATGAAGCTTTGATAGCCGACCTCCAGAAAGCACACACGTTGGGAGCAAAGCAGTTGTAATTAGTCTCCAATTAGATAAGCGGGGACTACAATGCAAGAGATAAAAGAATGGCAACCTATCTCGCCTTGGCCAAGAGGCTAATGGACAGCTTAGAAAAAGTTAGTGTCAAGTAATTTCCTAGAGGATAGAACAGCCATGCTGATGCCCTAGCAACCATGAGTTCGACAATCAATTCTGACTTGAAAATAATGATCCCCATCGACTTCCTAGCTCATCCGAGCATCAATCAGAGCAATGTACTGCCAGGCGGGGAACATGTGCTCCAAATTGAGTTAGCACCCAGTTAGATGGACCCTCTAAGGGACTATTTGAGGGATGGTGCACTTCCAATCAATAGGAAGACCGCTCATCAGATAAGAGTCAAAGCTGCTCGCTTTCACTTATATCCTAAGGGCAAGATGTATAAGAGTTCGTTCTCCGGACCTTACCTACAGTGTGTTCACCCAAGGGATGTCGAAAAGATTCTACACGAGATCCATGAAGGAATCTATGGGAGCCATATTGGAGGAAGATCACTAGCTTTACGAGCTATGAAAGAAGGCCACTAGTGGCCATATATGCAAAAAGATTCAGCAGTGTACGCTCGCAAGTGCAAGAAATGTCAACTACACGCCCCTATGGTTCACCAACCTGCCAGCGACCTAAGATCACTCACCAGCCCCTGGACCTTCGCCCAATGGGGAATGGACATCGTAGTACCACTTCCTACCACCGCTGGTAACTGTAAGTATCTGTTGGTCGCAATGGATTACTTCACCAAATGGATCGAGGCAGAGCCACTGACAAACATCTAAGATGCAGATATGATGAGATTCATATGGAAAAACATAATTACCTATTTTGGAATCCCCAGAACCATCATCACTGTCAACAGAACACAGTTCGAAAGTGGCCCTTTCCAAAACTTCTGTAATAAGCATGGGATGAGGCACTATTTCAGCTCGGTGGCATATCCTCAGAGAAACTGTCAAGCCGAGGCTTCCAACAAAATAGTGATCGATGGGTTAAAGAAATGATTAGAGCGAGCCAAAGGCACATGGGTAAATAAACTACCACATATTCTGTGGGCTCACCGCACTACCCCACGTCGAGCATCGGGGGAAACCCCATTCTCACTAACATATGGAATAGAAGCATTCATCCCATTAGAAGCAGGCCTACCAACTATGAGGTCCACCCTTATCGACCAAGGCCAAAATGATGCAGCATTACTCGTTGAACTCGACCTAGCCGACAAACGCAGAGAACTTGCCTTAGTGAAATTAGCCAGCTATCAGTAACAGCTCGCAAAACACTATAACAAGAAGGTCAATCCAAGGGCATTCCAAGTTTGTGACTATGTCCTAAGGAAAGTCCTTGGAAGCACAGTAAAACCATCAGATGGCAAGTTAGGGCCAAACTGGGAAGGATCATTCAAGATAACAAGAGATGACTTGCAGGGAGCCTATCACTTAGAAATGCTGGAGGGTAGAGAGATACCCCGGGCATGGAATGCAACAAATCTTAAGAAATTTTATTTCTAGTTTTTTCTATTTCTAGTCTTTTCTTTCGCTTTCTTACCAGATTTTGGTACCTCATTTACTTATGATTAATAAAAATTGTTTAGCAGTTGCATTTTATGAGGTGTTAATTAACTAATATATGAACTTTATAACTTGCACACCCTTTCCAAGTGACAGGAACACTACTCAGTACGCTATAGCAGGGAAAACACCCTCCTCAGGTTGTCATTATGAAACACGAACAACCTCTTAGCATTATCCCTGACAATATATAAAACCTTAGAAGAGATTCTTAGGCAATTTGGCTAAGTCAAATTGGTCGCCAAACAATGTTTGGTCATCAAAACCCTGATCGGATAGAATATCCAACATCAGGCGTGTCCTCGCCAATTGCCACACTTAGGCCTAAGGGAGTGTGACGACATGACCTAAATGGTAAAGTAAGGAAAAATGGTATCCCATAAGCATAATGGACTGGAGGGACACTTACTCGATAAGGCAAACTTACCAATCTAGTCGGGCAAGAGAGGCCCAAGATTATTAAGCAAAGAATAAATGATACAAGAAATATAGAACACTTGTTTAGTCGGTAAGTTCGCCCAAAGCATAAATTTTATATTACTTCGTCACAACAGAAATAAACAACCCATGTATGATCGGTGAAACCCATGTACAAAGTTACAACTGGGAAAATCTTAATGAGGCCAAGGCCTCTGTACAAGATAATCAGTAACTTGTGCTTTTCGACCGTCGCCTGGATGAGGAGCTAGTCCCTCCTCGACCTCATTCGCATCTGACTCCAACGGCTGCCGAGGGATGGCATCGATGGGGATCCACTGATCATCCATTCTGAAAGGATTAGACCTTAAAGTGGAAGGGGAGATCTCATGACGGTACCAGAGTATTGAGTTCCTTGGAACTTGTAGCTCCTTTAGGGTACTCAACCATCCCCTAATAAAGGCGAGCTCTTCAAACACTGTCAGCCTCGTCGGAGCATCCAACCAACCTTGGTCGTAACCATCAGCCCATACTCGCCAAGGTCCTCCCTTAAATAGATGCCTCAATCGTGTGACATCCATTTGAAGCCCAACAGCAATAATGTAAGCTCGATGAACATCTTCACGAAGCTCATCCATTTCCCTAGCTGGGCTTCTTGCATTTATACCAGCTCACGGAACGGTTGATCAGGTAGAGCCTCGTATTACTGGAGGAACGTCATTCGGTCTTGCGCCAGCTCATGATGAGGAGGAACCCCTTAAAATGTGAGGCATAGTGCTCGATGCGTGCTCCCTGAGAAGCAACACTTCCCTCCTCAAAGACTCATTTTCCTGTTACAGAATTTCTCCAACTTGGTTAATCTCGGTAGCATCGAGGAGTCTTGCTCTCAAAGTATTCACCTCCTCTTAAACAGAAGCTCCAACCTCTTCCATCTCCTAGAGCCTGTCTTTCAGTTTAACAATGAGCTCAGTCTGCTCTATGAAACACTTGTTCCTTAATCGCAACGATTTATAAATTCTCACAAAGGTATGATGAACTTCGGGACTCACATCAGGACCAAGCATTCTTCCTAATTGAGAAGTGGCTGGTATATAGTCATCTACCTCAATTAACTACAGGCCATAAAAGAGCAGTAAAGGATAAAATGAATCAGTACACTGAGGGAAGAAACCTTCTCATTCCATTAGTACTTAAAAGGATCAGAGTACATCGAGAAACAAAAAGGAACATTACAAATAAAAATATAAAAGGAAACCTAAGGATAAATCAGCTGGCGACCTCAAGTTTCTCAGAAGAAGCTGGCTGCTTCCCCTTGTCAGTAGCAATAGGAGCACCTCCCTCAGCAGGGACAACTTCTGTCGCCCGAATAAGAAGGGAATAAGCAGTAATTGACTTGAAGGCAGGGTCAACACCTTCAAAAGCTGGGGCAGGGGCTTCATCCATAATTGGCTTTGGTCCTGGATCGTGCTCATCGAACAAGGGCGAGTCAACATCCACCCCAGCGACCAAGAGGGCTTTGTTCCAGCCTTTCTTGAAGTTCAAACGACTGATGTAGCCTATCTGAACCTGAGCATCTTCATATGTGGTAGCCCACATGGAGTTATATGAGTCTTCCTTAATAGTGGCTGCCTCAGACTCCTTCTCCTTCAGCTTCTCATTCAACACCTTATTCTCCTCCACGACCTCCAGCTTGCTCGAGCAGACCAAATCATAGGCCTTATGCAGCTCGCTCAGCTCTTTGTCCACCACCTACCTTTCTCTATTGGTTTTGACTAGGGCCAGGTCAGAGGATGTACGGGCAGCATCAACAACCTTCAATCTAGCATCGAGCTCGGCACTCTTCACTCTCAAAGTAGCATTTTGCTTAACCAGCTCGCCATTCTTATTTATCATCTCATCGGGAGAGAGATAGAGCACAACAAAATCTGTCATAAACTGCAAGTAAAAGAAGATATTAAAATAAAGAATCAGATAGAATTTGACGAGCATTAGAAAAGAGAAACATACTTACCAAGGCTAGCCTCTGACTCGCTTACAAGGCTAACTGGTCAGTCCCCATCGCCCTTTGGCGATCAACAGGAAGGATTGGGCCAGTTGAGGAGAAGTGGCAACCGAGGCCCCCTCTAGCAACGCAAAGACATGCACTATTTCCTGCCCAACCTTCGTCCTCGCTTCTATTTTTATCCTCTCCTCCTCCCTTTCCTTCTTCTTCTCTACCCTCTTTTTCTTCTCCCCAGCCTTCCTCTTCTCCTCTTCCCTCTTCCTCTCTCTCTCTCTCTTTCTCTCTCTCACCTGCTCTTCTTCTTTTCTCTTCTTCTCCTGCTCCTGAGCAACAGACCGAGAACCAGTAGCAACAACCCCACTATTGGACTTCTGCTTCTTTGACCTTTGATAGAGGAGAAAATCATCATCATCATCATCATCACATATCAAGTTTTTTCTTGGGGGAACCATTTCCTTACTAGAGATACTGAATGTACTTGAAGGTTCTTTGGCTTTAAAAACCTCTTCTGAGCTGGAAGAACTGTCATTGTTGGAGATCTCCTCGTCGGAATCACCTTCAGCACCTCATTTGATATCACTCTCAGAACTGCTCTCTTCCTCGTCCAACTGAATGGGATCGACAACAGCTTCTTCAGAAGTATCAAACTCAGGAATGCTATCCACATGCATTGCAATAAAACTGGACCTAATGTTCTTATACTCGAGAAGGAAAGCAGCAAACCAGGGATGTTCACCATCAGACAAGGGTTCCCTGATATTCCAAGCTTTAATCAGCTCGGAAGTTCGAACCTCGCTGAGGGAAATATCCAATTTCTTTATCCTCGTTGAAAATAAAATAGGAAAGTGTCAGAAAAATCACACATTGACAAAGAAATCGAAAGGTCAGAGCAAAGACTACCTATGTACTCTTCCCCATAAAAGGGGACAGTGAATCTATCAGACCTCGACCCCTCAGTATGGAGGGAGAACTTACAATTCCTAATAAGAAAGCCATCTTACCAGTAGTCCTTGTGGGAATCAGGTAAATTTACTACTAATACCCTGTCAGGATTCCTGGCCTTGAGGTAAAGAAGGCCAGAGCTGGTTCGAGAGAAGGAATAACAAAAACAAACTTCGGCGAGCCCTAATTTAGTGCCATAAAGTTGATTTATTCAATGGACACCATTGATTATCTTCCATACGTTGGGCGAACATTGTGCAGTGATAATGTTGAAATAACTAAAGAAATGAAGGAACAATTTTTTTGGAGGAAAAGTAATCTCCCCTTGAGAAAGCAACAAGACATGAATCCAATGAGAACCCTCTATCTCTCTAACATTCTTAGGGAGAGAGGCTCATTCAATCTCTACCCATTATGGGATATTATAGAATAACCTGAACTCATACAATGACCTATTACCTAGCTTTGACATTTATAAACCCTAAAAATAGCAAATTCAGAGAAAACAGAACAAAAGAAGCACAAAGAAAGAGCAAAGAGGACTTACGAGATAAAAGATCACAAGCCCAGATGATGAGAGAGAGTGAAAGCGAAGAAAATGAAGGTCCGGAGAAGAAGACACAATAACTGAAACTCGCAGAAGGTGAATGAACGCAAAGAAATTTGAAATGATAACTATGTAACGCTGCTCCAAATAGATTTTAAATGTTCCCAATCATCGTGCATAGGACACGAAGCAACTGCCACCTAAATCAACTCTCGACTTTGAGAAGAGTTACACGATTCACAAAAGTGTCATTATGGAAAATCATTTAAATTTATTGAGCCCAACTTGTGGCCCAATAACTTTAGGGGTAATTGTGGGTACCCAAATTTACCATTATGGGCATGGACGAGTAGCCTAATAAAAACGGCCCAAAATTCGGACCCCTCGCCTTAACTAAATAGAATTACGACTTAGTCTCCTCCCATGTTCTCGTATAGAGATGTTCCAGGAGAAGATGGTAAATGTGGGGGAGTCCAACACCCCCATTCCCCGACGACAGACATGTATATAATAAACCCTAAGTCTGGGGCAAAGGACACGCACTGTATTTTATGTAAACGCTCCTCGGAGTATATAGAAATAATACTGACTGCACCACCATGGACATAGGCATTCTTGCTGAACCACGTACATACTGTGTTGTGTGGTTGACATTTTATCTTCTTTATTTGCATTGATGATTGCGCTTCTCTTATTTATTTGTGTTGGATATAATTGTCACCACATCTATTATAAATTTAATTTGAATATAAATAAGACATAATTAAATGAAACATACTATAAATCTAAGTTTTGTTTATACTAATCCATGAATATATTCTTCATACCTTTAATAGGTGATTAGTTATGGTAGCTGTGATGGGATATCCGAAATACAAAGAGTGGATGGGTGAGACAAATAGAATGGGGGATGTGTTTCGCAGAGGTGATAACAAACTTGTGAAATATGCAAAGATATATCATAATGAGGAATTTGTGGGCACTTGTCTTGGGGGGAGTCATTCGAAGGATGGAGAAAATGCATGAAAAGACCTTAAATCGTTAAAACTTAAGCCACAACTATAGTTGAAAGAAGATAGCAGGGGAAGGACAATACCTTTGATGAGTGGGTAAGGGAAGGTGCTTTTAGACACATGATATAATTTGAAGGACCCATCAACTTTTTCGTCCAACTTGCAAAGGATTGTAAATTATGCTACTCGTGATTTACATAAGTGTAAGTCCCACAATTGGCATGTGATCATGCAATTGGTTCCTCTATTGTTTAAGCACTGTTTCTCCAAGCACAAGGATTTTTGGAGGGATATTATGCAAATTAGTATTACCTTCTCACTATTGTGGTAGTCAATCGAGAACATATAGTGTCCGCAAAATTGGCGGTGATCGAAGTGATTTGTGTGTTGGAGAAGTACTTTGCCACATCATTCTTTGACATAAGTGTTCACTTGTTGGTACACCTATGCGATGAGGCACTTCTTTGTCGTCCAGTTAGATATCGGTGGATGTATCCGTTTGAAAGATTGATGAAAGTTTTTAGAGATTACATCAAGAATACACGATACATTGCAGGATCAATTGCAGAGGAATACGTAATCGTGGAGTCATCAATATATACTCGGAAATATATGCCTGACTCGACTAGAGTTGATGACACTGATGAGTTCATCGATGATGGTGGTCATGTGATGGGAAAACGAGTGAAATTAAAGAGTTTGCAACATGAACAAGTAGCTCGCTATCTATTTGACACACATGAAGATGTCGAAGAATGGAAAAAGTAAGTTTCAATTATTATAACGTTTAACATTATTTTAGATTATTTTATACATGATTAATTTTGTAATATGAAAAAAATATGAAGCCCGTGAGAACAATAAAAGACAAAAAACAATGGTACAATCAGACAACGAATTTAGGCTGTGGTTGACACAAGAGGTAATTATAATGAAAATGGACGTTATATAACGTTACATTACACTCAAATTTTACAACTAATATAATTAATTTACCTATATTCTCATCTTTTAAGGACGAGTGATGTGACATCAAGGCTTCCTCATCTAGCCACTGGACCCTTGTTCGTGGCAAAAGAGTACAAAAAGTATCGATTGAACGGTTACATTTTCAACACTAAAGTGTACGAGGAAAGTAAAAATGTAAAGAACATGGACATTTCATACAAGGCTCTTACTTTCTTTCGAGCGAGTGCAAAAGATAAAAACCTCTTTGAAGCTGAAATGACTTACTATGGTGTAATACGAAATATATTTGAATTGGATTATATAAACTTCAAAGAGGTTGTATTTTATTGTGACTGGGTAAGAGTTGAGGATAAAAATTCTTGTAAAGTTGATCTTGTTACCAATTTGATCATGGTTAACTTGTCCAAGTTGAAGAGCAACGACCACATGAGCGATGAGCCGTTTGTTTGTGTATTTCAAAAGGTCAACCAAGTGTTTTACTCAGAGTATATCAACAATAAACCGTGGTCAATTATCCAACATGCGCCAAAATGTCTAAATAGTAGTGTGGATGACTTGGCTGCTCCTACCGAATATCAATCCATTTTTTATGATTGTACCGAAATATTTCAATGTGTTTGGACAGTTTGGGACTGCATAATTTTTGTATAATATTCTTAGTGGTTTAAAGTTGTTACTTTTGGAGGAACTTTCTATTATAAATTGAATTTGAATTTGAAATTTAAGTTTTGTTTATACTAATCCATGAATATACTCTTCTTACCTTTAATAGGTGATTAATACATAGTTATTTGGGGTGTCCTATTTGTAAGGAGGATACTGAATCTCTTCGTCTATCCTTTAGCTAAAAAAATGAAGCAAGAATTACCTTTATATCCGAACACTAAGAAATGCCATAATCTTATGGAGTGATGCTCTGCAAATTCCTTCCAACCGTTGTGTAGCTAAAAATCACCAGCTACAGTTGTCAATTCCACTTTCCATATCCCACCACTTGGAACCTCTATCAAAACATGGGAAAATATGGAAAGTGGAATTGACAACTTCAACTGGTGATGTTTGGCTACACAGCGATTGGAAGGAATTTTCAGAGAATCACTCCATATGATTATGTCATTTCTTAGTGTTCGGATATGAAGGGAATTATTTTTGACACGATTGCCCGGGGTACATTAGTTGGAAGGAGGTGTCATATGAGCTCAAGTTAGCTGTTTGGGTGGCACTACAGGTAATCTATTTATATTTATATTTATATGAATATGAATATTTCAATTTCAATTTCGATTTTGATTTCGATTTCTATTTCTATTTCAATTTCATTTTCATTTTATATTTACATTATATTATTCTGATTTCAATTTGCTTGTTGTTAGCCTACCCCTTATGATAATCCTGGCTCCGCCCTTGGTTATGCCACATGTTTATTTAAGCTTCTTCGAAGGATTTCCAACATAAAGTCTCTTTAATTATCATGTTCTACCATGTTGGTAAGATATAATATCTCTGCTATTGTTTCTCGCATAAATGACTATATTTTTTAGATTTATTACTTTTCAATTCATTTATAAAATCTCTCTTGTGAAGTATCTTGCAGTGGCTGATTCTTATAGTGGAACTGGAGCTGGATCTGGAAATTGGTGTTGGATTTTCTCAAAAGTTGTCCTCTTCTAGTGGTTCTTATCTTTGAGGTACGTCAAGGGTTCATAACATCACTTCCAGCTATATAGTTTTAGATTTGAGATAATTGATGGTGATTTTGTTTCTTCTTATATTAGGTTTTTTCACTTTGTTGTGAATAAATAGGGACATCGTGGTTGGAATGGTATGTACCTGATTGTTTGATGACACCTAAAGACAATAGAAATTATGGGATTGGGGTCGAATAATGCAGTTGAACAATTGAGGTACTTTGTGGAGAATGCCAAAGTTTTGGAGAAGACTATAATAAAGATGAAGGGTGGTGTTGAACAATTAAATCTTCCAAAGTGTTCAAAGCACATGATTAGTAAAATAATTAAATTAATAAGAACATTGAAATGACAAAAATATAGCATGACGCGAAGTTGTCCCGTTTGCATATTATTTCTATTTTGAATGTATATTTTCATTATCTCTAGTTTGTTTGGATATATGATGTTTGAACAAGTACAACGTTGCTATAACAGGTACAAATATACTGTTGGGCAGTGGCAGTGGCCATACTGCACATCAGATTTTTTTTCAATTCTGCCCAGAATTGTCATTAATAATTGTCCACCACAATAAACATTAAAACATAATTCTGTTACCAATTATCCACATCGCTATGTTAATCCAACTTTTTTACCATCACGTATTTTCTATATCTATAGACTATGGAATGTATTCTTATATAAGGCACACCACAATGTGTAAATAGATAAACACATATGTTCTCGTATATGTATGACACACGAAGATATCTATTTTTGGTGTCCTGTTCATTCTCCATCGGTAATACCGGGAGGAGTCCCTCTTTCTAAAGTAGTTAACAACAAAACATAAGAAAGTGAGTCGGTACCTACGCAGTACACCAGTTCACGACCCATACCCAGCGATGACAACGGATCCCAACATCAACACCTACCTCTCGTAAGTGGCGCTGCTACGTATTGCCTATAATATGAGCTAACACTACGCCTAGCCCACATGTGCCAATGTGTGCTCCGTTCCCGATCGCGTGCATAACCCAAACTGATAATACGGTCCACGAACCCATATATGTACTCACAAAATAATATAAGGCATATTATTATCCAATATGTATAAGCAATCACACTATAATTACTTTTACCCTAGAAATATCCATCCATATAATTGTAGCCTTCTGGGCTTAATCACAACAATTTAATAAGTTATTACATAACCCATATTAAGTCTCCATTCTACGAATACTTCCCAATAAAATATTAAATCACATATAATGCCTCCTAGGCTTAATAATCAAAGTTATTTCATCATTTATTTCTCCATACATATCTAGGTATATTTATCCCAAACTAACCTTCCCAAAACTATTATAGGTAGAAGTATCCCCAAACTATCCTTACTGCCCTTACCAGCATGATTATAGGTATATTTATTCCAAAACTACCCTTACTAACACTATTAATGATTTTTAACATGTTGCCTTGTTGGCTTAGACTAAATCCTTCCAAATTATTAATAATCATTAGTTTCTTGTTACCTTTTCGATAAGGTTTAAATTTACATATATAAGGAATCCACTAATATGTATAAGTAGTTTCACCCTAACTACTGTCATGACCGATACTAACCATTTAAACTTAGCCCACTAGGCTTAGGGTGAACATCGACTTAGTATCTTCATATGGTAATAATTTGAGGGAACTAACCGGTAGTTAAATTCTCAATCGTCCGACTTATCTCTAATAAGTATTTCTTTTATTCAAACCTACCTTGAATCAATCATCATAGCCTCATCGTATCTTTTAGGGTCTTATCATATATGTACCCGTACCAAAATTTCCAAATCATTTAGGCATATCCCTGCCTTTTAAGACATATATTCCATATAACGTTATTCAAGAGTTCTATATAAATCATTTTCTTTACATAGTCACTTGTATTTTATATCATCACACATGAACTACCATAACATCAATGCATCCCGATTGAACAATGTATATAAGTTCATAACATTATCATTAATATCTTGGAATAAGAATCTATCCCTCACTTGGACAAAAATGGTCCCGCAAACCCTTTCGTAGAAAAATCATAACCAATTCAATAAAAATCATAAAATTACGTGGTCAGTGCCCATGCGATCGTAACGAAAAAAATCTACAAGAAGGTGACCCAAATCGATTCGGAATGGAGATCGAATCGATTCGGGTTTCCTAGTAAGCCAAGAACAGGTTTCTTCCAACATGGGATTTTTCCAAAAAAATTAATATGCGTCTCCAATCTTCAAAAGGCTTCAAAAACTTAATACATAGGATAGATATGATCTTCAAAACAACATGGGATCATTCTAAATATGATTCAACACGTAAATCATTTTTAAACCAACATTTGATATTCAAGAATTCTCAAGAATTTCTAAGTATGCAAGTTCTAATGTTTCATATTGAATCTCAATGATTCCTTTTTTCCAGAATACAATATCAATCTTACAACATGATTTCTGCGATTAAATCAATAGATTACATAACATCAATTCATATCTAACGTGGAATTTATGGATCTACATATGGATCATCTAATTTTTATCAATTCTTGCACAATTTAAAGAAACTCTAGATATGCATCCCTAGATAATGATTCAAATCCTATTCTACATGGATTGAACAATAATACAAAAAATAATATTTTGAATAAAAATGGCAAGAGAATTGTTGTCTAAAAATACTAGAGGAGCCTATATTTTCTTCCTCTTAAGGTGGTTCTTCCTCTTCTTCATGGGTGGGGGTGCTTAGGGTTCTTGGATATAACTCCCAAGGAGTGCGTTAACTTTAAATAAATATTACTAGTCTTCAAATCCCGAGTTGGGACTTAAACCACAACTTTGGACCCCCAGATGAGCCGAAATACATTATTTACTTAGCTCGATAACTACCCAACACACAACACACACACACACACACACACACACACACACACACACATATATATATATATATATATATACACACATATATACTAGGACCATTCCTAAGGGTCTAAAATTCCCTAACGAGCCCATAACGTCTTCCAAAGTGTGTCCCGGATATTTTTATCCAAAAAATATTTTAGTGGTGACGTTACACATGTAATTCTTTTTATTGAAAATTAAAATAAAAATCCAACTTACATTTATTCAAACGATTAAAGTCCAACTCTAAAATTTATAAAAATAAAGAGTCTAATCATCCACAACCTTCATTAATTTATTTTACCAAATTGAATTAATTCCCACTAAGTTTTATTTTATTCCAAAAAAAAAACCTGGGTATTACATCATAATTATTTATTTGATTTATTATGGGTTAAATATAATTTATTGGGTCAATAATCTCTATATGTTGGGCATTCCTTATGTTACTATGTAACTAATCATATTTTAGAGGAACTTGCATTCGAGAGATATTCAAGATAGGGATATCTCATGGTAAACATATAACTATTTATTCTACAAGTAAACCCAGGTAGTGGATTTATATATGGCATAGTGTGAAATAAGTTAAGTTTTAGATCAATTTTTTGGTAAAATTCGATTCATAGAAAATTTAATTTCACCAAGCAGGTATTGAATACGTAAAGTGGGGAATCATATCATATGTTATCTAACATTGTAAACAAGGCAACTCTATTCGATTAATTTTATGACAATTAACTTGAAGTGCATTTATAATTATTCAGTTGAATTAATTACAATTAGACATAAAACGAAATTTTCTGTATTTTTTTGGAAGCCAATTTAATTGTGTTCCTTGGGTCCCTTGTATAGTCCATATATCAAGTACAAAGACCATAACTATATACAAACCTTAAATGGCCCAAGCTACTATGTGTAACAATATATATGGGTTAAGAGAAGCAATATAAGAGATATTAAAACTACTAAGGATATATAGGTTGAGATAAAAACAGTATTAACATTTTTGTGAGGGTGAGGATAGAAAAATTTAACTTTGTCTTATTTCACCTAGTTTTTATCTCTAAAAGTACCCATGAATAGAGCTTCGTTTAAATGGATCATATAATAAAATATCAAAGTTGTTCTCTAATTAAGGTGGTGAATAATAAGAAACAATATCTTCCATACATTTTTCTCCTATATGTTACCACTTATATGTTTTTTGCAAAGTTATGGTGATATAAATCGTAGATCAAGAGGAATGGTGAAGTGTGTACACCATGAAGTAAAACAAAACTCTCCCCTAGGATGTCTCTCATGCAGAATGTGACATAATGATTAAGAACAGTATGTTGGTGCAAAATATTCCCCACGTGAGATGGGGATCTTCTAAAATCTCCAAAAACAATATGAAATTTCGTTGTTGTTAGTTTTTATGCTTCTTAGGACAATCTTCATCTAACAAGGACTCAATAATGTTCAGGTGTCATTATGTTGAAGGAAGGATTTATTCCTTATGTTTTGGGAAAGAGAGATTATGGAGGTCTTCTAAGGTGAGGTATTAAGTTCTTAACCAATTATCAATCGAGGATATTTAATTGGGGTCACCTAATACCTTAGAGGTTGAAACAAATTTTACCCCTTGGGAAGTCCAAGCCTTAGTCATACGTAGGGGTGTCAGTTATTTCCAAACATCTGAATTTTCCGTTTTTCGATCCGAATTTTTCCAATTTTGGCACCATTTTTTAATTTTTCGATTCCGAATTTTCTGAAAAAAATTGGAATGGAATTGGAAATCATATATGGATTCCGAATTTCCAAATTTCCGATCCGAATTTTCCAATATCATGTCGATCCGATCCATCCAAAATATTTTTCGAAATAATAATATTTTTGTTTATTTTAATACATTTTCACTACCCTTATTTATATATAAAATTTATTATTTATTAGTTTAATCTTGACCCTCCATTTAAGATCATCTCAACCGTTAATATATACCCATATATATTAACCTTCAACATCACACTAACCCTAAATCGAAAGACAATATTCGAAATTATATTCAATTGTTATGCGAATTTAGATTCCAAAGATGATTTATATTAAGTTTTTCTCATCTTCCTTTTGTTCATTTTTTGTATCTGAAATACTGATGCACTGGCTCTGCTACTACTATTAACCATTCTTGCATTTCCTTTTTTAAGTAGGTAAACAGTAATTTTTTTTCATTCACATAGCTTTCTAGTTTCTTAGTATCATAGTCAAGCCTTGATTAATCTTTCTCAAAAATGGTAAGAGATGCATAACTCTGTAGTTTATTTCATTTCCAAAATGGTATGAGAAGCATAACCATGTCATTCACATAGCTCCGTAGTTTATTGCATAGGTGACGAAAAGTGGAGTGTTAGATTTTTATTTTTATTTTTAAAAATATCCTTTTCAAAAATGACATTTTCTATATTTTCCAAAAATATTATAACTGATAGTTTTGATTATTCCAATATTTTTATGAATAATAAAATTTTCAAAATTTTTGAATATTTCGAATCATCCGAATAGGAAAAAAAATGATTTTTTGATTTTTATTTTTTTCGAATCGGAAAGGATTTTAAAATTCCGAAAATTTTGGAATTTTTTTCGAACACCCCAATTCCGATCCGATCCATTCGAAACACACCCCTAGTTATACGAGAACAAGTGATTGATAAATAACCCCTACATTATGATGTGTCTTATCAAGTCAAACTCATCCACGGTCCCCGATATCATTTGTCGTTAATGCCAATTTACTATCAGTAGTGAAGAAGGAGTTCAAATATGAGAATATGGATCAATAAGCAAGCCTGAGTGGTCACACTATCCTAATGGGACACCATTCAGAGTGGATAAGCATTAACCATAATTAGGAGTCATCTATATGAGATGACATTTCATGTACTACCCTAAGAGCATCCACAGTGGTGGATGTTGTGAAATGTAAACTTGTCGTACCAAAAGTGGATATTGCCTTTCTTCAAGAGGAGAGGTTAACAGTGGTGGAAAGGGTAAATACTTCCTACGAACTAATGTTGTTCGTAGGAAGTATCAAAATATTTCCTACGAACAACATTAGTTCGTAGGAAGTATTTTGATATTTTCTACGAACAACTGAAGTTCGTTAGAACGTAAATACGAGTTCTTGCGGACTTTATTTGTTCGTAGGAATTCCTACGAACAAATGAAGTTCGTAAGAACCATTTGCAAAATTAGTAGTCATTCAGCAAAGTTACAAATTCACTGCCTTTTCTCTTAAAAAATTTGTAGATTTCACTCCATCATTGGAGAGCCCTCAGTTTTGAAGTTTACAAATTTTGTTGTCCATTTCCTTCACCACTACGAATGCTCTAAGGGTCACCTACCACATGGTAGTATTTTTCTAGTAAAATGATATTTGAGGTGATGTTTGAGGACCGCATGCATGTCTTCTGAAGCCATGTGTGGTCCATACACGTTCCTTTTACCTTCCCAAGGAATGGGGTTACACAACATAATTATTATCTCGTTAACTCATTCACCATGGCTTCACTCCATTTCCAACATCTTCTTAGCATGAAAATCTCTCTCTCTCTCTCGCTGATAAATTTGTTTCCGAGATATTTCGTACCCGTGTTGGTGATCATGCGATAAATTTGTTCCCATGATATTTTGTACCCCTGTCGGCGGCACGAAGATAAATTTGTTCCCGATATATTTTTTGTTTTATACGTTTCGCCAATCGTGCAAATATATATATTTTTGGTCATCCTAGGGTGTACCCGTGCTGATGACACGATTTTAAAATTTTCTTAAAAGTATGAAGTTTCAACGTGTATACTAAATTTCATGCGTGTCAAACTGACATTACACGTTGTGTGCCCGTGTCGATGGAACGGTGAAAGTAAATTTTTGGGTATGATTTATTTAAAAATCCGTTTTATGAAGTCGGTTTATTTTCAAAGAATGTTGAACGTTCAACAACTTCCCGCATATTTGTATTTTCTTCCACTCCCCAAAGTAAATGACATATTTCAAAGACCAAACCAACACGCTTTTTGCTGATGGCACATGTTATATAACTGTGATACAATGAAATAACAAGAAATGCACCATGTGTATTCCAAAACTTTCATAAAAAAGCTGAGAAATTAAATTTTTTACATAGAATTTTCATTTATATTAATATTATAAACTTGGTAAAACAAATCAATATAAAGCTATCAAATCACATTTTATGGATTTCAATTTACATAGCAAATAGTGTCTAGTAAAATAAAATTAATTAGTTGCACAAAATAGAGTCTAATAAAACAAAAATTTATCATATTCTTTTTTATTCAAAATGGACGTTATATTAATCTAGAGCAGTAATACATTAATCCAACTTTATTGCACAAAAAATTTAAAAACTTTTGCATAAGAATAAATAAGATTGAAAACCTTCCTCCATATCATATATCTTAAACCTATTTTTTGTGAAAGTTCAAAATCTCATGCAACATTAAAAATAATACACAATGCAAAAACTGATGTTAAATATGTCAGTTCTCTAACAATAGATTTGGTACACAAATGTCGTAAACTAAAATTACATGTCTTAAACTAAAACTAAAACAATAATTATTATTGGGGACTAAAAGTCAAGAGGTATGATCAAAAAATAGGATTTGCTCCCTGTTACCACTGTATGCATATGCATACAAGAAAAAACAAGTTGACCAACAATTAGAAGTAATAATGCTTCATAAATCACTTCCTGTCCCATGAGTATTATCTAGAAAAAAGAAGAATTCAAGATAATCAAAAAATCATAAAGATTCAATAAAAATACCCAAAAAAACTAAATCTAGAACAAAACCACTAAATCAAACACTATATATTTTAAATTTGACAACCGTAAAAAACAACTATATCAATATTCAATGCAATAGGGATGAAAAAGATAGAATAAAAACTCTATTAAAACTTGAAAAACATGTTTACCTCAACATTTCTTTTATCCGTTCATTCCACATATTACGAATAAGGTCCTTATGAACTTCATCAATGGCGTTTCCCAATAAGAGAGTGCAATAATCAACGATCTAATAGAAACAAATGGGGGTATAATGGCAAAATTTTTAAGCAGCTCAACAAACATTTTAGATATAGATCTCAACAGAATAAAAACCAAAGTAGAGATTTTTCAGATTATATTCATATGTATACACCTATGGATACATAAGTGAAGTCCCAAATTAAAACCCAGTCAAATTAAAACCCAGTTGGCATATAGATGCTATGAATACTGACAAATGTAACAAAACTGGAACAACACCGATCAGCTCCAAATAATGGTAAAAAAGAAGTTTAAGATAGTAAATAAAAAACACATATTGACAAACTATCCAGAAGAAAAAACACATATCAAACCGTGATTAAAACTAAAAATGATGACGAAGAAAAAAGATAAAGATCAAAAGAGAGGAAAGAAATCAGGGGTTAAAAAATTGAAGATTTCTCTCTCTCTCTCTCTCTCTGTATATATATATACACACAAAAATGTGGCCGGGACATTGCCGCGGCAGTACTAACCCAGTACACCATATCGAGATGTATCAGTCGGCAGCAGATATTTACTCGATACCCGATGAGATGAAGTGTAGGGCCTTCTCAGGGACCTTGACAGGGGCAGCGCATAGTTGGTTCACCTCCCTTCCGAAGAACTCAATTGAGAACTTCAAAGGCTTGGCTGAGCAGTTCATCCACAACTTCTGCTTTGGGGTAAGACCCCAGAAGAAGACTAACCACCTGCTGTATGTCAAACAGGACAAGGGTGAGAGCCTAAGAGACTACATAGCCAGATTCAACAAAGAGAAATTGGAGGTGGAAGATTATGAAGAGAGCATAGCCATGACTGCCCTTATAGGAGGCCTCCAGAAGGGTAAGCTATTGTGGAAACTGGCGGAAGACCCCCTTAGGTCCATGGCGGAGCTGCTGGCAACCGGAGGGAAAGTGATGAATGCGGAAGAGGCAATGGCCGCCAAGTATGAGGAGGAGAACCGCGGTAGCACAGGAAAGTACCAAGATAAGAAAGAGGGGAAGAAGAGGTCAGGAGATGACAACTTCGCTCATTACACTCCTCTGACTGTGAGCTGTGAGCACATCCTCAATGAGATTAAGACTGACCGGACTCTGAGGTGGCCAGAGAAACTGAAGGCCCCGCCACATAAGAGGAACAAAAACCTATGGTGCGAGTTCCATCAGGATCATGGCCATGTCACAGATAGATGCTTCGCTTTAAAGGATAAGATTGAGAAGATGTTGAAATCTGGAAAGCTGAGGAAGTATGTGAATGGTGAGGCTCCAAAGGGTGGAAGAGATGACCCTAAGAAAATAAGAGATGATAGATGCCGCGGCAATGTCCCGGCCAGAAGGGGCAATGATTCAGAAGGAGATGATGAAGACGACCCGAATCTTCCACCAAAGGATGACAACACCCCGGTGAAGAGGGTCGGTATGATCTCCTTTGGTGTTAGCACCATATGTGGGGGATTTGCAGGAGGAGGCTCTGAGGTAGCCGACAGGAAGGCTCATGTAGAAGAGTCCACGTCATTGGCCAAGATCATTGTGAATCTAACTTCTTCTAATGTAGTGCAGAAGAGGAAGAAGGTAGACATGGACACCCTCATAGTGGGGTTCTCCAGACTCGACTTCAAGGGTATCTTAGCCCCCCATGATGACCCTTTGGTCATAACAACAAGGGTGCATGGGTGCGAGGTACGGAGGATCCTTATAGACGGGGGAAGCTCAGCAGACGTGATGTTCAGGCCTTGCTTCAAGAGCCTGGGTCTTAGCAGGGCAAGGATGGTGCCCTATCATCACCCATTGATAGGCTTCAGTGGCGAAAAGGTCCACCCATTGGGCATGTATAATATGGATGTACGGATGGGGGATGAGTGGCCCAGGAGGCTGACCAAGAAGATAAACTTTTTCGTTATGGACGAAAATGTCTTCTCGGCCTACAACCTCATCATAGGAAGGGTGGACCTTAAAGAGTTTGAAGTTGTGCCGTCGACGGTCCACCAGATGCTAAAATTCCCGACTCCTTATGGAGTAGGGGAAGTGCAAGGGAACCAGACCACAGCGCGGGAGTGTTACTTCAACTCGGGCGAAAAAAGAGAATCCCATAAGAGATCAACCACCACTTACAGCATCGACACTCTTGACCCAAGAGACGAAACAAAATTGAAGAAGGGTGAGGCCGCGAAAGAGGTAGAATCCATTGTCCTCAATGAGGACGAGCCGGAAAAAACCGTTCAGGTCGGTAAGGCCCTAGATCCAGGAATCAAGGAGGAGCTGATAAACTTCCTCAGGAGGAGACAGAGTGTCTTCGTATGGAGTCAGGCAGACATGCCTGGCATCGACCCTGAGGTCATGAGTCACAAGCTCAACGTGGACAGAGATGCCAAGCCAATCAAGCATAGACGAAGAGTCTACTCCAGGTAGAAGTACGATGTCATCCGGGAAGAGGTAAAAAAGTTGGAAGAGGCCGAGTTCATAAGAGAGGTTACCTACCCGGAGTGGCTCTCAAATGCAGTCATCGTGCCTAAGGCCAATAGGAAGTGGCGAATGTGTGTAGATTTCACTGACCTGAACAGGTCTTGCCTGAAAGACAGCTATCCCTTACCTAGGATAGACCAAATGGTGGACGCAATGGCAGGGCATGAGCTCATGAGCTTCATGGACGCTTATTCAGGCTATAACCAAATCTTCATGGATGCTGAAGACTCTGAGAAGACAGCCTTCATTACTGACAAAGGGACGTACGGCTACAAGGTGATGCCCTTCGATCTGAAAAATGCGGGGGCAACGTATCAACGTCTTGTCAATAAGATGTTTGAAGAGAAAATAGGTAAGACCATGGAGGTATATGTAGACGATATGCTAACGAAGATCCTGAAAGCATGTACTCACGTAACAGACCTTGAGAAGACCTTCGAGGCCATTGACTCATACAGAATGAAACTCAACCCAATAAAGTGTGTCTTCGGAGTAGGAGCTGGGAAGTTCCTGGAATTCATTGTTAATCAGAGGGGGATTAAAGAAAATCCTGAGAAAATCAAGGAATTGCTCGATATGAAGACTCCTAGGAGTATCAAGGATGTCCAGAAACTCACGGGAAGAGTGGCTGCCCTTAACAGGTTTGTTTCTAGGGAAACGGACAAGTGTCTTCCATTCTTTAAAGTTATAAGAAAGGACTTCCAATGGGATGAAGAGTGTGAAAAAGCCTTCAACCAACTCAAGTCCTACTTAGGGTCTCCCTTATTGCTGTCTCGGCCCATCATGAGGGAAAGGTTGTTTGTGTATCTGGCAGTCTCTGAATCAGCCATTAGTGCGACCATCATACGGGAAGAGGATGGGGTCCAGAGGCCTGTGTACTTCAACAGTAAGGCCCTTCAAGGGTCTGAACAAAATTATCCCCGAATGGAGAAGTTGGCTTATGACCTAATACATGCCTCAAGGAAAATGAAGCCTTACTTCCAAGCTCACTCCATGGTAGTCCTCACTGACTCCCCACTAAGGCAGGTTCTGCACAAACCTGAGAAGTCCGGAAGATTGATGACCTGGGCCATCGAACTAGGAGAATATGATCTTACCTACCAGCCTAGGACAGCCATCAAGGGGCCGGCCCTCGCAGACTTTGTCTTAGAATTCACCTGGGAAGAGGCCGAGACAGTGAAAGGCTTAGATGACGGCGAAGAGATGAATCTTAGTGTCTTCTGAGATTCGAAAGAGACGAACCGTAGTGTCTTCCGAGATTCGGAAGAGACGGCACCACACGTCTTCCGAGATCGGGAAGAGGTCATCTCAGGCAAAACCTGGAGCGAAATAGAAGAGAATGAAGAGGATCGACACCTCTTCAAGAAGGGGGCTATGAGAGAAGGGGTCTTCTCATCAGATACAGACGTCTGGAGCCTCTTCGTTGATGGCTTTTCCTGTGACAGTGGAAGTGGAGCGGGACTAATACTCTCGGCTCCAGATGGCGCCAACATTGAATACGCCTTGAGATTCAACTTTTAGGCCTTTAACAATGAGTCCGAGTATGAGGCCATGATAACAGGTCTCTTATTGGCAACAACTCTTTGAGTAAAGCGACTCCTACTCCATAGCGACTCAAGGTTGGTTGTCAATCATGTATTGGGGGTATACGAGGCCAAAGACGAAAGGATGGCCAAGTACTTGAAGAAGGTAAGAAGGTTGTTAGAATATTTTGAAGAGGCAAAACTGAAGAGAGTGCCTCGACTGAGCAACAATCACACTGATGCATTGGCAAGACTGGCCTCAGTAGTAAAGACAGATATGAGAAGGACCATTCCAATCGAGGTCTTAGGAAAGGCAACGATCGAGGAGGACGAGGTATGTATCCCTTGTCACAATGTGAACCTAGGAGACTCATGGATCGACCCGCTCGTCAGATACCTAAGAGAGGGAGAACTGCCTGAGTCCAAGCTAGAAAGGAGAAAGTTGAGGTACAGGGCTGCTAAGTTCTCAATGATAGGAGATGTCTTGTATAAAAAGGTGTTTCTATTGCCTCTCCTCAGATGTGTGCATCCCATGGAAGTACCCCGGGTCTTACAGGAGGTTCATGAGGGTTCTTGCTCTAGCCACATAGGGGGAAGGCCCTTAGCCAAGAGGATCATCACACAGGGATACTGGTGGCCTACCTTGTCTAAGGACGCTGCAGACTATGTGAAGAGGTGCGACAAATGTCAAATGTTTGCCACTATCCCTCATCAACCCCATCAGCCTATGACGTCAATCTCTTCTCCATGACCATTTGCGGTATGGGGAATTAACTTGGTAGGACCTTTTCCAAGAGCTGTCAACAACTATAGATTGTTGATAGTTGCCATTGACTACTTTTCAAAGTGGGTGGAGGCAGAACCGATGATAACAATTACAGAGCAGAAGACGTTCCAGTTCATTTGGAGGAACATCATATGCAGATATGGCCTCCCAAACACTCTCGTCTCGGATAATGGGACCCAATTCAAGAACTCGTCCTTAGAAAAGTATTGCCTAAGAGTGGGGATTAAACAGTTCTTCTCATCTCCTGGTCGACCTCAGGCAAATGGCTAGAACGAGGTCACAAACAGGACCATCTTGGACAGAATCAAGAAGAGGTTAGAAGATGAGAAGGGGAGATGGACATAAGAGGTCTACACTGTGTTATGGGCCTACAGAACCACGACAAGGACACCAACAGGAGAAACCCCATTCATGCTGGCACATGGCTCAGAGGCCGTCATACCAACAGAAGTAGGACTACCAACTCATCGGATTCAGACCTACGACCCAGACAGCAATGGGGAAGAGAGGAGGCTAGACCTGGATCTTATCGAAGAAAGAAGAGAAGACGTACAGGTCAGAAAAGCAGCCTACCAGCAGCGGGTAACGAAATTCTACAACCAAAGGTTGAAGTCAAGACCCATTGCAGTAGGAGACCTAGTGCTAAAGAAGACCCTACAAAAGGTAAATAAGATACACCCAAACTGGCATGGCCCCTACAAAGTAACAGAAGAGGTTATGCCTGGCACTCACAGGCTAGAAAACCTAGAAGGAGAACCTTTCACCAACCCATGGAATGATGACCACCTAAAGAGATATTACATATGATGTTGCGTAGAATTTTATGTAAATGTACCATCTTACTGAGAAGAGGTTATTAATAAAGATCAGTTTCCATGACAGTTCTCGCTTCATTCTTAGACCAGAGATTAATTATGAGGATAACGTCTTAGGTGACGACCTCAGACCTTCATAACATCACTCGGTGGTGACGAGGTCTGAGCTGAGACACCTTAGCAGATGACCTCAGACCCTTAGCATCATTAATTTGGTGACAATTATGAGGATAACGTCTTAGGTGACGACCTCAGACCTTCATAACAACACTCAGTGGTGACGAGGTCTGATCTCAGACAGCTTAGCAGATGACCTCAGACCCTTAGCATCATTAATTTGGTGACATTAATTGTGAGGATAATGCCTTAGGTGACGACCTCAGACCTTCATAACATCACTCAGTGGTGACGAGGTCTGTGCTCAGACACCTTAGCAGATGACCTCAGACCCTTAACATCATTAATTTGGTGAGATTAATTGTGAGGATAACGTCTTAGGTGACGACCTCAGGCCTTCATAACATCACTCGGTGGTGACGAGGTCTGAGCTCAGACACCTTAGCAGATGACCTCAGACCCTTAACATCATTAATTTGGTGAGATTAATAATGAGGATAACGTCTTAGGTGACGACCTCAGACCTTCATAACATCACTCGGTGGTGACGAGGTCTGAGCTCAGACACCTTAACAGATGACCTCAGACCCTTAACATCATTAATTTGGTGACATTAATTATGAGGATAACGTCTTAGGTGATGACCTCAGACCTTCATAACATCACTCGGTGGTGATGAGGTCTGAGCTCAGACACCTTAGCAGATGACCTCAGACCCTTAACATCATTAATTTGGTGAGATTAATTGTGAGGGTAACGTCTTAGGTGACAACCTCAGACCTTCATAACATCACTCGGTGGTGATGAGATCTGAGCTTAGACACCTTAGCAGACGACCTCAGATCCTTAACATCATTAATTTGGTGACATTAATTGTGAGGATAACGTCTTAGGTGACGAGCTCAGACCTTCATAAGATCACTCGGTGGTGACGAGGCCTGAGCTCAGACACCTTAGCAGAAGACCTCAGACCCTTAACATCATTAATTTGGTGACATTAATTTTGAGGATAACGTCTTAGGTGACGACCTCAGACCTTCATAACATCACTCGGTGGTGACTAGGTCTGAGCTCAGACACCTTAGCAGATGACCTCAGACCCTTAACATCATTAAATTGGTGAGATTAATTGTGAGGATAACGTCTTAGGTGACGACCTCAGAGCCTAATAACAATTCAGTGGTGAAGAGGCCTGAGGTCAGAATTATTGACTGAGTATAAACAAGACATCACTACAACAAAATAATAGAAGAGATCATATAGCATTCAGAGGCATTGTTACAAATATTCCTTGAATACAAAATACCATGGTGTTACAAGTTACGAGTTACAAATTACAAATTATTTGTTACAAGTTACAAATCCTAAAGGTTTGGGAGGGGGGGGGGGACATTAACAGCCTCGGCCTGATTGGCTTGCTCAACATTAGTAACCTCGGCCACATCATTAGTAAGGTCTGCCCCTACGACCTCGGCCAGTCCCAAAATTGCAGTCTCAGCTGGAGAAGCAGCCTCGTCCTCCACCTCTTGAAGCGCCTGGGCAAACTGAGGGCCTGCAAAGTCGAGACCCACAAAGTTAGAGGCCTTTAGAGTACCGACCTCCCTCTCTCTGATTTCAGCCCATTTGGTAGTATCCTTGATACCTCTTTCGAGATATTCAAAACCAAAACCCATGAACTCGTTCGAGGCTTTATAGTCAAAAATTATTTTGTTCGAGGCATCTTCAAGAGCAGCCTTGATAGCCGAGCTGACCTTTTGCTGCAGAACGTCATCTTTGGACTTCAGGGCTTTGGCGTGATCTTTGACGAGTAGAGAAATGTCTTTCTCCAACCCCTTAACCTTATTTTCAGAGTTCTGCAGCTCTGATTTCAGACGGTCGACCTCAGCATTTAGGGCGCTCTGAGCCTTCTCGGCCTCTTGCCCCTTCTGGATGAGGGGAAATTTCCTCAGAGCCCAGTTTGATAGGTGGTGCATAACAGTCACTCCCTGCATATTTAATGAAGAGGTTAAGCTGGAGAAAAGTCAGATGTTGCACTTATAAAATTTTAACGAGGGGACAAGTCATACCTAGATGGCTCTGTGAAGGCCGAACTCAATCAACAGGGGGGTGTCCATAGCCCTGTAAAACCTCTTGTCAACCTCGGTCATTACAGAGACGATGGAATCCACGGCCTGCATGCTGTGGCCGACCACACTATCGGTTAACTTCAGCTAATCCAGATGTTCCATCAGGATATCGGCCGAGGAGATTGGAATTGCAGCTTCAGAGGTCTTCTTCTGTCTCAAGGTCGGCCTCTAATCCTCAGAGGCATGGGTTTCTGGGTCCCTCTTCTTTGAGGCCTGAGATTTGGATGTAGAGGGAACTGGGGGAGGAGCGTTCAGACCAGCTTTTTTGGCAAGTCTCGCTAAGCTCGGTGTAGCCATCTCCCACAGTTCGTCTGTAATGTCTTGTGGTCGCTCTGCAAAAGTTAAAAGATATGGGTTAGATATCAGATATGAATGAGTTCAGAGGTTAAACTTAAAAAAGAAAAATCCTTACCAAAGTCAATAAGGGGACTTCCACCTAGGCTCGTCCCAAAGAGATACTAAGGGGTCAACAAATGTTCGAACTTAACAAAAAGTCCATGTGCCCCTTGGTCTTGCAGGGCTTTCACCTTCTAGATATTCTGAAGACTTAGACTAGGGTCAGCCCTGGCAGACATGGTGACCTTACCCCATTTGAGGGGTATCCTCGGCTCAAGTGTGGAAGAGGGAACGCATGGGCCAAATTCCCACGGTCCAGAGGCGAAAAAATAGCGGGGCTTCCAATTATGGTTTGAGGTCTAAGTCACCTGGAGAATTTTCTTCTCAGGCCTCCGAGCCACAAAATGATAGTAGCTCGGATGGTTTTTGGCCGAGGTTGGGACATAACAACCAACGAAGACATGAACTGGGAGGTCAGAGTGGTGGACTACCCTCCACAGGATAATGGCCCCTATGATGACTCTCCAGGCATTGGGGGATAGTTGTGAGGGGGCCAAGTTGATATAAGAGAGAATGGATTTGATGATGGGATGAATGGGTAGGCGAAACCCTAACCTAAACATCTCCTCGTACAGGCAGATTTCTCCATCTCGGCCATGATAGGCCCTCTCTTCCCTCAGAGGTATCCTTAATTTTATGGAAGGACTAATGGAGTATAAATATCTGAAGCACAGAAGATCCACATCAGTTACCGTGCTCTCGATCTCGTCCGCCTCAGAGACGTCGACATCACTTTCAGCATCTTCATCATCATCAAGCTCAACGTCGGCCGGAGCAGATGTAGATGGGTCACTAGCGAATCTCTGAGCGAACTCTTCCCCTGTGATGGCCGACAGGGGGATGGCGTCAAGAATGGGTGGCACAGCCACACTCGGCTCAACAATTTCAACCTCTGAAGAAGAAGCTGAGGTGCTTGAGCCATTATGGGATGAGGCTCGGCTGGAGACCTCGGCCTGACCAGGCCGAGGTGTGAAATCCATGGCTTCCTGAAAAGAGTCCACAGACATGGGGTCTGAGGTAGAATATTCAGACTCAGACATAGGTGCTGGATCAGCAGGAACCCCTGTCTGATAGAAGTTCTCCGGGGGGTCAAGATATATCACTCTCAGAGGTGGTGGAAACAAGGGTCTAATGGGAAACTCTTGTGACCTACGAGCTTCCTCCTGAGCTCTCTCTATTTGCCTAATCTTTTCTAGGGTCTTCTCTCTGAGAGAGGGGAAATCCTCAAGAAGTTGGTATAAAGGTATGAGCATCAGAGGACGACCCTAAACTTGGGAATAACTCCTAAAACTACAAACAGGATTGACTTGTAAAATAAAGGAGTTTAAAGATCAAACCAAGAATTCGAAGCAAACACAGTTCGCCTGAAATAATGGTGCTCAACAAAAAACTTAGAAATTCGCCGGAAAATGCAAACCAAAAGCGAAAAACAAAGGAAATGGAAGGGAGAAAATACCTGGAAATGAAACGATGAGGGAAAATGAAGAAAACTCGCAAGAAAACCAACAAATGACTCTGCAGAAGAGCGTTGATTAGAGAAGCTTTAGAGAGAGAAAATCGCAAGAACAAATCGTGCACATGAATGAAGTGAAGAAGAAGGAGGGAAAAGGGTTTTGAAACCCTTAAATATGTGGGCACATTTCCCAAGGCCCATCATTGCCTTGGGAGCCCCAAAGGACGGCTGACGGCACACGCCTAGTAAGTAAGCACGTTCTAGCGTTGGACAGGTGTTAGGAAGGTATTGGCTTGGAACAGACAGGCCTCGGAGGTGTAGTAATCCCCTAGCCACTTGCTCTCACATATGACTAAGGGTTGGGGGGTGATTGATATGCCCCAAGTGTAACCTCAGCCCAGAGACACCAACCTCGGCCGAGGTGATGGCCGAGATATTGATCGACCCTGGATAAGCCATGGGCCCACGATATCAGCCCTCGGCCTTAGTAAGGTCGGCCTAGGCCGACACTTCCACCTATATTTCCAATGGACACTACGCACATCACAGGCATCAACAACATTCTCATATACCTGGGTATGGAAACCTCGACCGAGTGTAGACCGAGGTGACAAGAAGCCTTGGTAACCTTCAACATGGAACCAGTCCAACCTCAGTTGGGGCCGACCCCAGCATAATGTCTCGACTGAGATCAGGCCGAGACTCCCTATGGCACATCTCGAAAGACGTTTATCGAGCCTTTACAGCTCGGCCTCTCCCAAGCCGAGGTCATGCACCAATATGGCAGCCGAGCATCTATTGACATTTGGATAAGGACACATGGGCACAAATCAGTTGTAACAAGATTATTCTCCACACGTGGGGAGGATATTTCATCATCATTCCTTACATGTGACAGTGACATATGGCACTCCCACATTGGTGAGGCTACCACACACATGCTCATTACATGCATGGGGGATACATTACACCCCCTAGGTACTATATATAGGGGTCATCCCCTACCTTGCAAAGGGATCCCAGATATTAAACCCTAGAAAAAACTCTGTCTAGATATACAGTAGAGAGAGAAAGCTTGAGAGGTTGTATCCATGGCTATCAGTGCCTTCATTCAGTGATATTACTCACACACACTCACAGTGGACGTAGGCCAAATTGGCTGAACCACTTATATACCGGTGCCCTCTCTTCTTATCCTCATCTCATTCTCTTACCTTTTTATATAACTGTGCTGCCATTGTTATTCTTAGATTGAGCTTGAAAACACCTTACCTGGTGGTGCTAATCCCAGCATCATCAAAAGATAAAGATCAAAAGAGAGGAAAGAAATCAGGGGTTAAAAAATTGAAGATTTCTCTCTCTCTCTCTGTATATATATATATATATATATATATATATATATATATATATATATATATATATATATATGTATATATATATGTATATAAATGTGTGTGTGTGTGTTTACAGATCAATGTTAACAGATAAGTATAGGTGTAAAACTATAATAAACAAAAATTAAAGATTTCTCAAGAGAGGAAAGAAATCAGCGGTTAAAAAATTAACGATTTCCCACTTAAGCCAAGAACATCTTCATCTTCGAGAAACTCTCTTCAATCCTCGGTTAATAACTTCTTTTAAAAAAAACATATAAAATCAATTTTTTATGTTGAAGCAACAATATAAAGTACGACTGTTGAATATTAATGGAGGTGGTTCAGAATCAGAAGTGCGAATAAGTCGATTTTCTTGGTGATATAGTGGCAGATGAGTGAATATATATATATATATATATATATATATATATATATATATATATATATATATATATAGTTTCAAGTAACCCCCAGATAAACTCACCACGCTTAAACTCAATTAAACTTAGTTAAACTTATGCTATTCTTCTCTCACCTAGGTAAACCCAGTTAAACCCAATGGAATTTTAATGGCAGTGGACCAATGGAGTTTTAATGGAAATGGCAACATGCTAAAACCCAAAGCCAAATTTTAAAACCCAATGTTTCGAACGCTATGCATTTGTACCAAGAATTATGGTTAGAAAGAGTCAATAAGGAACTGAGTTCGGAGAATCAAGAGTGAGCAAACCAAATATGAAAGCGGAAGGTTTTAGATCTGCAAAATAAACATGCAAAGTTTGAAGGTTTTAGATCTGTAAAATAAACTTGCAAAGTACGCGAGATGGGGGTGAACAAATCGGATAAGATCTGGAACTGTACCCATAACCACACTGCCATATTCTTCACCTCATCACCCGAGATCAAATCTGAAAGAACAACTCAAGTCCCCAACACATATAATAAATCTGTAACGAAAAATAATACAAATGTGAAACTTATTGGGGGAGAAGATGTTGAGTAAATAGTAAACCCATAAAAATGGGGAACTAATTTGAGAGAAAGATATGATGAAAATATCTGGTAACAGAGAAAATCTCTCCCTTTGCACGATATGATGAAAGAGAGAAGGATCAATCCTATTTCTTAAAATACAGAAATAAGGAACAAATTTGAGAGAAAAGCCTAAGCACGCCAAATTGATGGTTGTATCTTGAGTCTTGTGCGCTCAAACACTTCAAACACGTCAAAGCTTTAATAAATATTTAATCGAAACATCTGCTCTCATATTTATGGTTGAGTCCTGTGTTTAATAAATAAGTTTTAACAAATAAGGATTTGGACCATATGCGCTCATTGAGTCTTGTGTTTATTAACACATGAGATTGATGGGTGTACCATCTGAATCGTCTAAACCATCTGCGCTCATATTAAATCCGTATCAGCGTGGGTGTAAATGCTAGATTTGAAGTATTAATATGTATATCGAGCCTTGTGCTGATGTTTTAAAGCAAATTATTTAGGATTGTTAGATTCAATTTCGTAAGACGTAATCACAGCCACTAGTTGGTTAAGACTAAATTCATAAGATTTGATTTCAACCTTTAGTTGGGAGAGACAAAAAAAGCCCTCCTCCTTTATTTATATATATATATATATATATATATATATATATATATATAATGCTCTTATGTGGAATTTTTCGCATTTTAATAGTGTGGACTGAACATGTGTCACGTAGCGGTAAGCTTAGAAAAGAGAGAGATCACATATAATTTAGACGATAATTTTTAGACTCACCGCTAGGCGACACATGTTCAGTCAACATATATATATCTCCAATCTTTTTTCTGAATTTAAAAACTTTTAATGATTTTAAATGGGTTTCAATTTTGTTTTTGGCATTATTCATCCTATTAAGTACATCGTCAACTCTCTTCATTCATTATTTTTTTACTATGAATATATTCACACACAATTGTCGTAATTTTCTAGGTTTTATTTTAATATTTTTAGGGCTTTGGTTATTTTGGTGTGATGAGTGATGTTCAATGATCTTTTGCCTTAATTATAGTAGTTTTGTAAGGTGTGTCGATCAGTGATGTGTGGCAAAGTTATGAACTCATTAACTATTTTCATTTTTGCTACTATATACTTTTTTATAACCTAAATGGTGCGGGAAACAACTTTTATATATTTAATTTAGTTTGTAACTTTTTTGAAACTTATTTATTGATGAGTTATGTTAAGTACTACTTCATTGATATGCTAATATGAATGATCCCAAAGGAGGCGCTGAGTCATTTAAGATTTTTAAGGCTAGTTTTAAGAGTGTCCCTAATTAGCCTCAAGCCAAGGCTCTACCCAATACCAAATCAACAACTTCCCCTAGACCTATTTTTCCGGTAAAAATCATATGACTAAGAATAATAATTCATTGTAGTAGGTTTTAAGGTTCCCTTAAAATGGTAGGCGCCTATGTGTATGAGAATTTTAGGAGTTCACCTTTGAGGGAAGACCTAATATGGTGAAATATTCTGATTCCATGGATGGGGTTGAAGGCGTTGATGATTCAGGTCCAACTCCCATCCTAATTTTTTTTAAGGACCATCCAAAAAGCATATTCAACCCTCTCTATGATCACTCCTAAATTTTTTGATGATGATTAAATTTACAAGATTAATACAAGTTATGGCAACCGTTTAAGAGTTTATGCAATGGATACACTCATGTAGTTCTAAAATTATATTTTATATTTCTTTAGCCATCAAGTCAAGGCCTGTGTTGATCTAGGAATTTTTTTATTGGATATATATAACAGGGAAGAGGTGACAATGTCGCATACGATTATAAACTTGGGTTTAAGGTTTCTATTCTACCAGCGCAACCAATACATCCTTTAAAACCTAGTTCATGATATGACTCAATTATTAATATATTCCTAGAAAGTCATCCTTTAATTATTAGAGTTTTATTTAGCATTAAGGGTATTTTAGTATTTTCTCTTTTATTGTTAGGTGATATATTTTCTTTCCTTCTTCTCATCGTATCGTATTCTAGTTTATGTTAATATGAAACCCTAGCCTCTCTGTTTTCTTTTCCATTGATTGTAGATCTTTGATATGTTATCACTAATAACATAATTGGTTTGGAGATAAAGATTTTATACTCGCCCAAAATTTTAAAGAGGACCCACATTACTATTACATGCCACCTCACTCATGGATGCTAATTAGCCATAATTATGGATTTTATCACCTTTATACTTACACATTCTACATTCCTATGTTCGTTTATCTATATAATAATTATAAACTAGAAGAATCCATTGAATGCTCAACACCAATTAGCCACTCCATGTGGCAACCGCATTTCCACCCTTTTCCTTAACCATTTTCTTTATCTTTATATTGATTCGGCACTTTTGGATTTACCCATATTACTACTCCTATTTTGTTCACTCACCCTATCTTTCCATCGTTAAGATCCTAAGATCAAAGAGTCAGCCTCTTTCTCTACTAAGGATCCTATTTATTACCCCCAACTAGAACGTACGCCATGTCATTTCTTAATTAGTTTCTAACTAGTATTTTCTTTTTATCTACGGATAGGCGAAGCCCCAACAACAAAACAACAAGAGACAAGCCATTGAATGATCCGTCATTTACTAAAATAGAATGAGGAAAAGTAGTAATTTTTTTTAGATGTGTGTTAATGGTGTTTACGGAGATAAAAACAAGACGGTCTAGATACTGCATTCACCTCCACCGTATTAACTCAATTTACCTTAGATATTTTTTGTGTGGTTGTTGTTAGGCATTTACTTAATCATCTAAATGTATTAATGATCGTTTTCCCTCCTGTTTGTTCGATTAATTGTTGAGTTATTTTGATTTTGTTATGTTTGGGTACTGTTTGATTGTTTATTTTTGCAATGGGTGGTGAAAGAGATGATTCACTGCAATTGATTAGTGTCAGATTAGATGGAAAAAATTATACGTATTGAAGTTATGTTATGAAGAATTTTTTGAAGGGGAAGAAGATTTGGGGATACATTAATGGTGATTTGTGTAAACCTAATGATAAGATTAACATTCACAAATATGCAGAGTTGTAGGATGTTTGGGAAGCAAACAACTCAAAAATATCACTTGGATCAACAACTCCGTTGCGCCTTCCATAGGTATGCAATTGGCTAAGTATGATTATGCAAAGGATGTTTGGGATCATTTGGGCAGATTGTATACACAATCTAATTTCTCAAAAAAGTACCAGTTGGAGAGTGATATTCGATCTCTTGAGCAAAAAAAATTGAGTATCCAGGAATTCTATTCTGCTATGATGAATTTTTAGGATCAGTTGGATCTCACAGAGTCAGCTGACTTGCGGGCGTTTGCACCATATATTGTCAATAGGGAGGAGCAACGCCCGATTCAATTTCTGATGGCATTGCATGTTGATTTTGAGGGGGTCTTCGTGGGTCGATTCTTCATCGTATTCCACTTCCAACTATTGATTTCGTTGTACACGAGTTGTTAGCCGAGGAGATTTATCTCACGACTTAGTCAGGGATGGTAATTTCTCCAGACCCTAATCCATCTATTTTCGCAGCCTCATCTCGACCAATTTCCAGTATTCAAAACAAGCCTTATTTGAGAGATGCAAGTGATGAATGTAACTACTGTAAGGAGAAGGGTCATTGTAAGTCTCAGTGCCCTAAGTTACGAGAACAAAAACAACAATCAAATAGTCGACCACCTCAGCAACAGTTTTCTACTTGTAAATCCAACAACCAATCTCAACAGCATTCATATAGGCCTTCACAGCCTAATACTGCAGCACTTGTATTGCCATCAGACTCATTTGCATCAGGTTCTTCATTATCAACTCCATCCGTGTCTTCTCTTGCTGAGAAGTTTCAAAAGTTTCTGAACACACAACCTCACGCCATGTCCATCTCTTCACTAAGTAAGTCCTCATCTATTTGGATTCTAGACTCCGGCGCTTCCAATCACATGTCACCAAATTTTTCCTCTTTTGGTTCCTTCTATCCCACTTCTTCGTTGCTTGTTATAACTGCTGATGGTACTCCCATTCCCTAAGTGGGTGTTGGGACTATTGACTCACCCAATTTATTTCTCTCTAATGTTTACCACATTCCTAAGCTTATAATGAATCTTGTTTCTATTGGTCAACTTTATGACGTAGGTTACTGAGTTTCCTTTTCTTCCGCCTTTTGTCATGTGCAGGATCCATAGTCTAAGAAGGTGATTGGGACAAGCCATAGGCAGGGGGGATTGTACATCATGGAGAAAGTCAATGTTCCAATGGTTGTAACTTCCAGTTTTGACTTGTCATCCTTTCGTTTCAGTTCAGATTCGTCTAGCTTTTATTTATGGCACTCTCATCCTGGTCATGTCTCAGGGTCATGACTAAAATATTTGCCTTCTACAGGAAAATTAGGAAATTTTCATTCTCATGATATCTCTGATTGTAGCGGTTGTAAACTTGTAAAATTTTCAGCTTTACTGTATACTATAAGTATTTCCTCTACTCTTTCACCCTTTGATCTTATTCATTATGATGGGTGGGGATCTTCTCCTATTATTACAAGAAGAGGGTCTCGATATTATGTCTCCTTTATTGATGATTATACGCGTTACTATTGGGTTTGTCTCATGAAATGATTTTTTTGATATTTATAATAAATTTCGTGCTTGTGTAAAAAATCTACATTCTATTATTATCAAATGATTTAGATGCGATTTGTGTGGGGAATATGCTTATCAAAACTTCTGTGAGTTGCTTGATTTAGACGAAACTATTCACCAACCATCTTGTACTGAGACTCCTGAGCAAAATGGTGTTGCTGAAAGGAAACATAAGCACATTGTTGAAACTCCTCTCTATCTTTTATTATCTGCATATGTCCCTAGTGAGTTTTGGGGAGAGTTTGTCCTTGCTGCTGTCAAACTGATTAATAAGATTTTGACCTCTCATTGCTCAGGCTTGTCACCTTTTGAAAAGTTGTATGGGTCTGCTACTGATTATTCTTCCTTAGAGGTGTTTAGTTGTACTTGTTTTGTTCTTCGACCTCAAGTGGAACATATCAAATTATCTCCAAAGCCTGATATTTGTGTTTTTCGTCGTTATGGTAAGGGTCAAAAGGGATATCGTTGTTATGATCTAGTTATTAAAAAAATTATGTATCTCTCGCCATGTTGTGTTTCTTGAGCATATCCCTTTCTTTTCTATTCCCGATAGCCCTCATGAACTCACCAAATTTGATCTCTTCAATATTGATCCGTTATCTGATAATGATGAGAGTGTTTTATCTCAAGCACCTTGCACCACTGAAAGTGTGCCACCCCATGTTTCTCCTGCTCCTATTATTTCTACTGACAATTACTTTTCCATCTGATGTTCCTGATGCCCCCTTTTTTCGTGTGGCCACCCAAACACCTGCTAAAACGGTGGAACCTCCTTCTCGCTATCCAAAATGTCCACGTAAGTCCACTAAGTCTCTAGATTTTGTTTATTCTTATTATTCAGATTCCTTTTCTTCATTTTTATCCTCTGTTCACTGCCTCTCTGAGCCTTTGTCTTATAGAGAGGAAACTCTTGATCCTCTTTGGCAGCAGGCTATGGCTGAGGAACTCTCTGCTGTACATTAGACAAATACTTGGAGTTTGGTCCTTTTACCTGCAGGTAAGCGGGAAAATGGATCTCGTTGGGTATATAAAATCAAAACCAGGTTAGATGGATCAATGGAGCGTTATAAAGCAAGATTGGTTGCTCAGGTTTTTTCTCAGCAATATGTTATGGATTATGATGAGGCTTTTCCTCCTGTTACCAAATTGACTACTATCCGTACTCTTATTACTGTCGCATTTGTCCGTCAGTGGTATATATTACAGATGGATGTTAAGAATGCATTCTTGAAGGATGATCTTCATGAGGAGGTTCATATGACTCCTCCTTCGAGTGTTCCTCATGGTTATGATGAAGTTTGTAGGCTTAAGAAAGCCTTATATGGTCTCAAATAGGCACCACGGGCTTGGTTTGAGAAGTTTTCTACCGTGATTACCTCTTTTGGATTCCTTCCAAGTGAGCATGATTCATCTTTCTTTATCCGATGCACCTCGGGTGGTCGTATTCCGTTGTCTTTGTATGTTGATGATATGATTATTACTGGGGATAATGTTGGTGGAATTACATCATTGAAGTCTAAATTATCTCGTTGTTTTGAGATGAAGAATTTAGGTCCCCTACGTTACTTTTTGGGTATTGAGGTAGCTCATTCTCCAAAGGGTTATCTTCTCTCACAGTCTAAGTACATCAGGGACATTCTTGAGTGTGCTCGCCTCATTGATACTAAGATTATTGATACCCCTTTGGAGCTTAATGTTCATGTGTCCCCGTATGATGGTGTTCTTTTACCTGATTATACCTTATATCGCACTATTGTGGTCAGCTTGGTTTATCTTATTATTACTCGTCTAGATGTATCTCACACGATCCATGTTGTTAGTCAGGTTGTTAGTGCCCCTACTATGGTTCATTGGGCAGCTGTTCATCGTATATTGCGATACTTAAAAGGCACTCGATTTTAGAGTCTTTTACTTCCTTCATCTTCTTCTTTGGAGCTGCATGCATACTCTGATGCAGATTGGGCCGGTGATCCTAGAGATCGCAAGTCAGCACCTGGATTTTGTTTATTTCTGGGCGATTATCTTATTTTTTGGAAGAGAAAAAATCAAGCTGTTATTTTCGTGTCTTCCAAGGAAGCCGAGTATCGTGTTATGGCTTCTACTTCTCGTGAGGTTGTTTAGCTACGTCGATTACTTACATATATCAGTGTGTCTCTCTCTCAGTCCACTCCTATGTACTGTGATAATAAGAGTGCTATTCAGATTGCTCATCATTCATTTTTTCATGAGAGGACTAAGCACATCGAGAATGATTGTCATATCCCTCGCCATCACCTTACGCATGACGCCATCACTTTGCCTTTTGTTTCTTCTTTCGCATAGATAACTGATTTGTTTACGAAGTCTCATCCAATTCAGCATTTTCATTTTTTAGTTGGCAAACTCTCAATGCTTCTCGCTGCAGCATCATGAGTTTGAGGGGGGATATTAGAGTTTTATATTACAATTTTATTTAGCATTAGGGCTATTTTAGTATTTTCTCTTTTATTGTTAGGTGATTGGAGTAGGTAATATATTCTCTTTCCTTCTTCTCATTGTATCATATTCTAGTTTATGTTAATATGAAACCCTAACCCCTCTTTTCTTTTTTCTATTGATTTTATATCTTTGATATGTTATTACTAATAACATAATTGGTATAGAGCTAAAGATTTTATACTCGACCAAAATTTTAAAGAGTACCCACATTACTATCACATGTCACCTCACTCATGGATGCTAATTAGTCATAATTATGGCTTTTATCACCTATATACTTACACATTCTACATTCCCATATTTGTTTATCTATATAATACTTATAAACCAGAAGACTCCATTGAATGTTTAACACCAATTATCTACTCCATGTGGCAACCCCATTTCCACCTTTCCCTTAACCATTTTATTTATCTTTAAATTCATTCGGTCCTTTTGGATTTACCCATATTATTACTTCTATTTTGTTCACTCACCCTCTCTTTATGCCGTTAAGATTCCTAAATCAAAGAGTGAGCCTCTTTCTCTACCAAGGATCCTATTTATTACCCCCAACTAGAACATACGCCATGGCATTTCTTAATTAGTTTCTAACTAGGATTCTCCTTTTATCGATGGATAGGTGAAGCCCCAACAATAAAACAATAAGAGAAAATCCATTGAATGATCCATCATTTAATTAAATAATAGAGAATGGGTTGATATAAAAATAGGAAGAGGAAAATTAGAATTTTTTTTAGATGTGTGTTTCAAATGGTGTTTACGGAGATAAAAACGAGACGATCTGGATACATCATTCACCTCCACCATATTAACTCAATTTACCTTAGATACTTTTTGTGTGGTTGTTATATGGAATTTAAGTAATCATCTAAAGGTATTGTAAGGGATTTATCACAACCTCATATTTGAGGTAAGGATATATTTTCCATTGTCTATAATTTACATAGGATATGTCATATACCGCTACAACCATCGAAGAAGCTCATGATCATTTCTTCATGAAGACGGATCTGAATTTTAAACATCTTTAACATTTACGCGACATGAGGTAAAATTTCATATAGAATGTGTTTAAGTTTCATAAATGGTTTGCATTTGTATTGAGATCTTTTTCAAAGCTGATTTGAAACAAAATGAGGCATTTTTTCTAAGACAAAATAATTTTGCAAGACCTGTAGGCGAGCATTTTAAAATAATTTATTCTCTCTCCCATCGTTCAAACGACATTGACAAGTCATTCAAATGACTTCTTTTAACAACATGCAATGTTGTTTGAAGGTTCGCTCAAATGGTCATTTTTTTATGCTTTAAACAAACCCATACTATTTTGTGTTTTTAACTGGTCATTTTTATGGTCGCTTCTAACGACATGAGATGTAGTTCAAATGACATGAAGATGTCGTTTGAAGTTGTTCTAATGACTAACACCGCCTCAACTTTTTTTGTTCAACTATAAATACCCGTTGTGGAAACCCATATCATTAAGAATTTTGATACATGAAAACTACTTTTCTACATAACGTTTAGTCTTCTCTTTGAGGGATTTTTATGTGTTTGATTCACACCAAAACATACCAATTCTTTTGTGAATCATTTTTGGAACCCAAAATACTTCTATTGAAGTTTGTTCTTTTGGAATGCCATCTACTGCTGTTTTGTATCTCTTGAGGGAGTTTCTTGCTGATGATTGTGTTCGCTTGAGGATATTCCAGGGTGTTCTTTGTTGGGAAGAGTTGCGGTTCTTGTGGGGTCTTACGGGAGTCCATTGTTGATTTCTAGGTTGTGGTCTATGTTGGTCTGCTGTGGTAAATTCAATTTAGATTTCTCTAAGTGTATTATAAGTTGCGATTTACAAAACATTTATTGAAATAAAATGGTTTTTCACTTTCGGGGGATTTTTCCTGAAATTGTTTTACCCAGCAATTTGTGATTATTTGTGATGGCATAAATATTCACATGGATACATGATTAGGGTATAAATAAATTTGTAATTAATTTGGATCTAAGACTGGCTCTAATTAAATAAGTTTTAATTGGAAATTTACAAATCCAACATGAAATCGATATCACACCGCATTTATAAATTGGTATCAAAGATTTAGCTCGGGATCTTTCCCATTCTCAAATTGGTATGAGAGTTGGTTACTCTAATATACTGAGTGATTCTTTTTCTGCAAAATTTTTGTGATATCGATTTTTTTTTTGAAAAATCTAATTTTGAAATTTTTTGCAATTTTTCAATGGAAAGATTATATAATCGGTTGGCCATTTTTTATGCCAAAAATTATGTCTAATGGAAAACCCACATAAAATTTGGTTTAAAAGAAATTGATGTACGTGTCTGGATTATGTGTGAAAGAGGGTGGACTCCTCCCACTGTCACCATTGAGAATGTCACCAATCCCAAACCCATGTCGGACTGGACTGAGGATGATTTTAAATGGAGCAATTTTAACTCTCGTGTCCTGAGCGCTATTTTTGGAGTCGTCACCCCTGACGAGTTCCGTCGTATTATGACATGCACCACGTCTAAAGAGGCATGTGATATCCTCCAATTGACACATGAGTGTACTAACGCAGTTAAGGCGTTTAAGTTAGAAAATTTGACCACCCAATTTGAGACAATCACAATGTATGAGCCTGAGTGTTTTGACGAGTTTTATGTTAGGTTGTCGGATATAGTCAACACGAGTTTTAGTTTGGGTGCAAAAATTGACGAGACGAGGGTTGTTAAAAAAAAAATTGAGGTTAGTTCCATCCCGTTTTATACCTAAGGTCACTGTTTGAAGTTTTGTGGGGATATTAGATATACTTAAGTTAGAAGAACTTGTAGGAGACCTATAAACTTATGAGATCTACATGTTTTTCCAAACCGTTAAGCCTAAGGCTAGAGGGATGACATTTAAGGCACGATCGAGAAAGAGTGAGGACGTGTCTAGAAAGAAAGAGAAGAAGAAGAAAGAGAGATCTTGTGATTCTAAGTCTGAGGGAGAGTTTACTATTAATGATGTTGCCATGTTTGCTAAAAAAATCAAAAAGTTTCTCAAATTTTCAAAAGAAAATTCTTCCTATAAAAAGCTTTTTAGGAAAAATAAATGGAAATAAGATGCTAATGAGAGTGGGGAGAAAGTGAAAGAGAAAGAGGAAGAGGAGAAATGTTTTGAGTGCGAGGTCAACGGGCACAAAGTGTTTGAATGATCCACTATGCTAAAGAGAAGGGCAAGAAAATTGTTATGACAACCACTCTTAGTGATAGTGACGACGAGGCGAATGATTCCGGGGATGAGTCATCACATAGATTGTGTGTCGCCTTCATGGCAAGTCATGTGAGCATACCTAGTTTGTCCCACGACGATGAGGATACTAGTTCATATGAGATCCCTAATAATGATTTGAGTGTTTCTAGTGAGAGTGATGGTGAGTTTGCAAGTGAGGGTGAAAGTGAACTCCAAAAAGCGTTTAGATATTTATATTCGGAGACCTTACAGACGAAGAAGTTTAATAAGGAGTTAGGTCTTGAGGTGTTAGAATTGGAGAGAGATATTGAAGTTTTGAGGGAAATAGAGGCGTCAGCGAGTCAACTCGATAAGGTTAAGGTTTCTCTGAGTGAGCAGTTGATCATAGTAGGTTGGGAAAAAAGTGAACTCGAAGCCCATTTGTTTCAACTAGAGAGATCTCGGACATGCGAGGGAGGTCAAGGTCACTATAGAAGACACATCTAAGATGGTCGGTAATATGCTCCTCTGTCCCGTGCATTTGTAAAGTTAAGATTGCGTGAAAACCTATGATACTAATTTGAAAGTGCGTTGTGATATCGATTTAAATAAATTCACAAATTTCCAATCTTAAACTTATTTAATTGGAGTCAATCTTTAAAAAAAAATTAATTGAACCCTAAAACATGCATCTATGTTGATTAAATAAATCATGAAAATCCAACAAACACAAATCGAGATTCAGGAAAAAAAACTTTCGGGTAAAATCTTTATTTCACTATGAACAGTAAATTACAACTTGCATATACACAATGAAATTCGCAATGAATCTCACGCAGTAGAACCACGTAAACATGCTGCCTAGATCAGCAATGACTCCCACAAGACCCAAAAGAATCGCATCTCCAAATCAGCAAGAACCACCCTCGAGTATTCCCAATGACATGAAGTCGTCTTCAGCAAGCACCTCCCTCAAGTGGTACCAAGTCAGTAGTAAATATCTTATCTACAAAAGAAACTTCCATAAAATTGTGCTTTGGATTAAAAAATAATTTACAAAAGCTATTGGAATAATTTGTGAATTGAAAACAAAGTGTTTAAACCCTAAAACTTTGAAGCAATTTTGCTGCTGATAGGCAGAAACGTAAATGGTAAAAGTCTTAATGAAATAGGTCTCCAAACTAGGTATTTATAAGATATCAAAATTTATTAAGGCGTCGGGGTATCTCGAAAGAGAAGGCTCCATCACTCTAAAGACTTAGAATGTCGCTCGATCCTAGATCACGCGACCTATCAAGTGACGTAATAAAAACAAAAACAATACGCTTTCGCTCGATGAAATGTTTCACGTGAGGTTCTCATGAGCCTTCGAGCAACATGCAATGTCTCTTGAAGTCCTCATTTACGCAAAAACACAATGCCGTTTGAATGACATAATGATGTCGTTTGAACGACCAAAGTGATTTTTTTTAAAACTCCGCCTCAAGACTTAGAAAAAATATTTTGAGGAAAAAAGATGCCTCAGATGTTAAAAAACTTTTTAGATAATTATACTGACACTTTAAATGAACCATTAAGGGACTTAAACACAACCTTACAAAAATAAATCTTGCAGAGGCTTATTTATTGAAAAAGGTTGATATTCGTATTCGTCTTGGTGCATGAATGAACTTGAATTTTTCTTCGATGGTTGTAGCGGTATATGATGTACTCTAATATAAATAGACTATGTAAAATATGTCCTTACAAATCTCTCCTTATGTCTATGCCGGTACAACCTAAAAACATCTGAATTATCAAATCAAAATGTCCTATACAAATCTAATACCCTCCCATTAACCCAAAAATGAAAAGGTAGTAAAAATGCAACTCTTAAAGTTCTTCAAAATATTCAAATTGAAATCTTGAAATCTCTTTGCTTTTCCTTGTCATCATCAGGGTGTGCAACATAATGCTCAAATTTTTTACCTACACACATAAGACAAGAAACAAATACCTTCGTGACGTATCGAGTTTGAAATGAGATAAACATAATTCAAAATTAATATCAAATCTCAATTCTCTCCCATAATCTAAACTCTTCCATTAAATCATAATTCGTTCTCCCCCTTTTTATTTCCCCGAAATAAATAATGAAAAAAATAAAAATAAATAAACACAGCGTGTCACGACAAGCAAAGTAAAACAACGATGATAATCAAGGATAAGCTTTAAAGTACTCATCAACTTTTTTTTATTTTTCATTTTTTTTCAAACAAAATTCAAAAATTATTTGCAAAAAAAAAAATCACACACCATGAATTTACACTAAGATAACCAAATCATAGATATGGAATGAATGGGTGTGAACTAATTCGATAGGAAGATTAATGCAATCAAATATAACATATGCGGATGATTAACATGGATACTCCTAACGAATGATCTCAAAATCGTCCTTAGGCGTCAAAATGTGAATTTGTATGACATCGACTCAATCTAATCGACACATAAAAGTCAAATATGATTTTCACACCAATAACATCTAAAACTATGTAATGCTTTTTTAAGACTTTATCACGACGTGCAAACCCATTGTTTAAATTCCAACCAAACACCCTCATAAATAATAAATCTTTTATTTTTCTAATGAGGTGATATAAAACCTAATGGCCCCCTTTTTGGCATATTTATCTTTTTATTGCCTTAAATTTTTTGGGCTCTTTTATACCTCTTTGGACCTTGGCTACTATTTAGAATGCCATATTTTTTAGATATGATTCAAATGGTGGATTAATCCCAAACGATATATGAGTACCTTTCATATCCCTTCCCCGTTTTCTCAAAATTTTAAACAAATCCTTCATAGGCAACGGTTCTTACATGCACTACTTTTATTGTCAAGTTTTATCTCATTTGGTTCGTTTTAAAGAAATAATTGAGGTGAAAACACTTCGACCAACATGCGATAGATGATAAGAACCAAAAGTGTCTATTTTATACCCCGAATAGTTGCATTTTAGTCGCTCGTTTTTAATAAAAATGACCTTATGTTCGTATTTTATTATTTTTCAGGTCAATACGCAGTTGCAGTACAAATAATGTTAAATCAGTGCAATTGCGACTCAATAGCGGTAAAAAACGTGCATCGAAGAAATCCAAAGAGACCGTGAAGCGAGAAGTCCATCCTGAGCTTGCCCCGATGTGTTTTGATGCCCCGAACTTGTTCCTAAACAGTGCCGTAACCCAAACCTAAGCCTACACCATTCTCCAAGCCCGTGTGTGTTGAGTTGTACCTTTATTATTATTTTTTTTAGATTTTATTTTTAGTCATTTTAATTTTTAGGATTTATTTAGATTTATTTAGAATTCTTCTAGGATTTATTTTCTATTTTGATTTTTATTAGTTTTTAATTTGTAATTTTTATTTAATTTTATTTTTATTAGGATTAGTTTTTAGGAATTTATGTTCTAGGTTTATTAGATTTTAATTTCTTTATTTTAGTTTTATTAGGATTATATTTTTTTAATTTTAATAGATTTTTATTTTATTTATTTTTAATTTCATTTTTTTTAGTTGGAGATGTTAGGTTTTAGTTTTATTAGATTTAAAAATTTTATTTTATTTATTTTTAGTTATGTTTTTTTTAGTAGTGTTATTTTATTTTAGGCGTACAATATTAACACACACACACAAACACTACCTCACCCTCATACTACCACCCTACTCTCATACACCACACCACACCACACCACACATAACTCCACCCCACTCCATCTTCTACAACCTCACCCAAACCTTCTCTCTCTCTTCCATAACCAAAAAAACCAAACAATAAAAACTCACCAGAACCCAATTCCACTAACCTCGTAACCCACCTGCTCGTCCGATCTCAACTCGTGCCACAACCCAAACCCCGATCCAACTCGACCCCCTACCTCGGCCAACTACCAGCTGCGATCGAGACAAAACCCGAAACAGCCACCATCTCAGTCGGATTCAAATCCGACCAACCCAAAGGGTCCGACCCTCACCCTCTCTCTCTCTCTCTCTCTCTCTCTCTCTCTTTCTCTCGTCCCTGCTCACCCCTCCATTCCGATTCCGGCTGACCCCTGTCCCGAGCTCCCTCTCACCGGACTCAAGCCAAAAACCTGACCCAAGCGGGTCTGCCACCAAGTCAGCCCAACCCGCGGACCTGTTCGAAACAAAAAACCCGATCTAGACCATGGCCAACCACACCCGACCTGAACCCGAATCCAATCCAAAACCAAGAAACCCAACCCCACCATTTTCGGCCAAAACAAACCCCAAATTTTCACCTGTCAATCCACGTCCATAACTTTCAAATACTCTTTTGACTTACCCTTTCCAATCCTAAGAAAATCCCAAAAAATCCTCCAACAAAACAAACAACTTCGTGGGTATATTTTAAAGAAGGCAGCTCCCAAGTAAAGGGGGACTCTCAACAGATACCCAGATACAGACGAGAGAAAAAAAAGAGAGACGGTAGAGGGTACAAAAAAGTTAGAAAAAATTTCCAAAAAAAAATTAGTTTAGGTTTAGAAAAAAATTGTAGGTTCAGTTTTTGTTTTTAGTTTTGTAATTCAGTCGAGTTTTTGTGACGAGTTTGGGACGCGTGTTCATATCACAATTGACTCAAGGAATTATTCGTATCGTATTTCTTTCTATTCTATTTAATTTCTTGCTGATTAATTATGATTGTGCTGAAAATTTAATCATGTATGGCTAAACACCCCATTCAAGGGGTGTGATGAATACATATGTTAATTTAATTAATTGAACAATGGTTCAATTGATGTGTTCTAGGCAAATTAAATTGGAAAAAAATCACACATTAATTTATTTAATGAGAGTTAATAAATTAATGTTAAAAATTGATATTTAATTTTTGGATTTAACTTAGAGATAGGTTTAATTCTTGAATTCAAATATTAATCATGTGTGTGCAATTCAAAGATCCGCACATTTTTTTAATGAATTGATCCTAGCGGGTAGTTTGTAAAAAAGGGTATGAATCTATATTTTTTATCTGTTCTGACACGTTCTGATTTAATTGCTAAAAAAATAATCTTGAATTTAGGATTGTAACGAGAGTTAAAATTTTAAATTTTAATATTATTTCGAACGTATCAAATGAATAATTGGAAAAATTAAATTAAATTAATTATGTGGAGTAATCTCATCTCTTGTCTCTTCTCATAAATTCTACACTCGGTTACGTTTTAATTTTTCGTAGTTACTTTAGTTGCGTAAAATTTCATTTCAGGAATTTTGATACTCAAAGTTTGACCGCAGCGACATTCCAAATCGTATACGAAGGAACACAAATTTAGAGCTATCAAATAGCGTCGTTGTCGATTTCTTGAAGATTGAAGCCCGTGAAGATTTGTACTTTTCATTTTTTTTTATAGTTATTCCTTCCTCTCCCTCCTTAGATTGGTTGTTTAGGATTATTGAGGCCTCGTAATTAATTTGGGTGCATTTTGACACCGATTTCTTTTTGTAATATTTATTCCAAAAAAAAAAATAGCGAAAAGGGAAACCGAACAAGGTAGAGAGAGAGAGCGTCCACGGCGAGGATTTAGAAGCCACTCTACTTTAGGTCGGTAGGACTTCTGGGGACGACTGAAGTAGGCGTACTTCCCCCTGGTCGACTCAACTCGGTCTTCGCCCCACGTGTGTAAAAACCGTGGGAGGTAAACTCTTTATCACTCGCGAATCTCCTGCAAGCGAGTCAATTTTTGTGTGCTACTTGCTCCTATATGCATTTTATTTCAGTATCGCACTTAAATTGGATGGTTTGATTAATAAACTTACCTAAGACCTATACCCGGTCATTGTAACGAGTTGGAATTTCATCACCCACTCAATCACATCTCCATTTTGCTTGTTACCTATGCTCTCACTTAAATTAAAATTAATGAACTAGCAAAACAAAAAGGAACGGTGTTCATTAGGACCCTTTCGGAACGAGACCCTCGTAGGATACTCTAGTGAGTCCTTTCCACGCCTGCCAATCTTCATTCAACTGTCTTAAGACTTTTGTCCAGGGAAACTGGGTTTTAAGTGTGGCCGCCCAGTAAAACGGGTTGTGCTTTCCCCAGCGTGGTACCAGATAGTTGTTTGTTGTAGTGGCTCGTGTGGTGAGCCTTAACTAGCAAGCCTCTTGTCTCTCGGAAAGAAAGTAGGAACACACTTTTATCGGCAAGGCCTAAGATTCCGTGATTTTCTCACCCGTGGACTAATTAAAATTGACTACCCACTCACTTAACTTGAAGATAAATAATTTGGCTATGTACTCTTTCGGACTTGTTCCATTCGTGTACGTGTCTAAGTTGTTCCTTTAGGTAGTCCAATTTTTGCTCCAACTGTCAGTTTTTCCACCGTTAGTCCATCACCCCCTTTTCCCATTTTTTCTACAATTTAAAAAAAAAAAATAACCCCAAAACTCCAACAATATTTTCATTTTTTCCGCCTCAATTTTTTTGCAAATACAAAAACTCCAAAAATATTTTCCATTTTTTCTTCCTTATTTTTCAAAAAAAAAAAAAATCCAAAAAGATTTTCTTCTATTTCAAATACCCAAAAATCCCAAAAATATTTTTTCCTTGCTTTTATGCGACATTGGCAACGCATTGATCATCGATTAACACGTTCCCCTAGTGCTCCATCTCTAAATTCCCTCTTAGGTGATCGTGTTCCTATCGTTGCTCCTCATTTTTCTGATCCGTGTTCTGCTTCGGAGACGCCTAGTTCTCCCACTTCCCCTGGTTCTATTACCCCACCCATCATGGCCGACGAGCGTGCTTTAAGGGACTACTTTGCCCCGATTACGGCCACTCCGCCTTCATGTATCGTCATTCCGCCCACTCCGGCCATGCAATTTGAAATTCACCCCGCGACTATTTCTATGTTGCCCGGTTTTCATGGCCTTGAACGCGAGTCTCCTTATACTCACTTGCGGAAATTTCTCACTGTGTGCGCTACTTTAAAAAATCAAAACATAGACGAAGAGAATGTTCGTCTTCGGTTGTTCCCCTTTTCTCTTAACGATAATGCATCCATGTGGCTCCATTCCTTTCCCCCGAATTCCATCCTCACTTGGGAACAACTTGTTAAGAAGTTCATGTCTAAATTCTATCCCATGAGAAAAACCAATGAAATGCGCCAAGCTATTCAGGATTTTAGACAAAAGCCTACTGAACAGTTTTGTGAAGCATGGGGCCGTTTTCAAGACTATATTAATAGTTTCCCACATCACGATCTAGAGATAAGTCGCTTATCCATAGTTTTTACAATGGTCTTATCCCTTCTTCTCGCACCATGATTGAATCCAGGCATAAAGGAAAGTTCATGCATTTGACTCTCACTGCCACCTATAATTTTCTCCTTGAATTAGGCGATGACTCTCAAGATTGGGAGGGCACCAATGCATTTTCGAGATCCGATCCTCCACGTGTAGGGAAAACTTCTGAGGTAAAAAATGATCCTGATTTTAAAACTTTGCTACACAACTTACACTCTTTGACTAAAACCGTTGATGCTCTTAGTTGTATTATGCAACAAAATGTTACACTTTCTAAACAGGCAATGACTGTCAACGATTCTAGTCCTTCCTCTTGTGGTGTATGCTTAAGTCAAGATCATTTAGCTCATTTGTGTCCCCTATTGCAAGATGATCCCGGACCCACCATGGCTCAAGCATGTGCCTTTGATACCGCTAGGAAACCCGTTCCCCCGTCGTTTACTTACAATCCTAACAATAGGAATAATCCCTATTTCTCTTATAAGTACGACCACGCTTCTGCCCCTGCCCAACCCCAACAACATGTTAGTGGTCCCCCCGGGTTTTCACATAACCCATAAAGGCAAGCTCGTCCTCCTGTCCCACATCAGTCTGCTCCTTACCATCACTCGCACTTTCCCTCTTCCTTTGTCCCCCACTACGGACATTCCAACAACAATAATCAACATGTTCCTGTTCCCCCACCTTCCTTTGAGTATTCACAACTGCTTAATTCTCAGTGCGAGTTGGTTCCCCAACCATCTTATGCTCCTCCGCCCAATTCCTCCACCTCTTCTCTCGAGAATATCCTCACTCAGTTTATGACCACTCAGACTGAAGCTCTCTAATGGCTTGAACAGCGTTTCAACCAATTCGAGTCTGAGTGAGAGAAAGGTCGTTTTCCCAGTCAACCCATTGCTAACCCTAAGGGGAATGGCAAAGAATCGGCCTACGAGGTTGGTTCCACTTCTAATCCACCAAATTACCAAGCAGATATGACAGCGGTGTCTACTCTTCGCTCGGGAAAACAAGTTGATAATGGTGTTCATGATCCCACTGATGTACCCCACCCGACCATCCCACTGTTAGCGCCTATCCCTAAGGTTACCCCACCTTCTAAATCCCCAACTCCCACTGAGGATACTCCCTTTGAGCCCAACTCTGCTTATGTTCCCAAGGCCCCCTTCCCTCATCGGTTAGCTCCCACTAAGAAATCCCAACAATTTGATGAAATCAAGAAAGTCTTTTAGAATGTTCACATTAACATTCCCTTCCTCACCGCGATTCAATAAGTTCCCTCTTATGCCAAATTTTTGAGGGACTTACGCACTATTAAGCGTAGGACAAATGTTTCGTGCGATGCTTTCCTCACTGATCAAGCTACGTCCCTTATCCATAATAACGGTGTTGTGAAGTATAAAGACCCTGGTCGTCCAACTGTCTCTTGCATGTTAGGCGACAAGTTCACTACTAGTGCTTTACTTAATCTTGAGGCTAGTGTTAATTTGTTACCTTACTCCCTCTACCTTGAGTTAGGTTTACAAAACATGAAACCTACAAGAGTAACTCTTCAACTTGCTGATCATTCCGTGAAAGTACCTAAAGGAATCGTTGAAGACGTTTTGGTGAAAGTCTCAGACTTTTACTATCCCGTGGATTTCATCATCTTAGACACTCCTGCGCCCGACCCAACCAATACTTCTATCATATTGGGTCGCCCCTTTCTGGCCACTGCCAATGCCATCATCAATTGTCGTGACGGGTCCATGAATCTCTCTTTTGGCAACATGACTGTAGAAGTCAATATATTCCACCTTATGCACAAACCGGCTGGTGTTGATTCTCATTGATGAGGTATGTGTTATTGACTCCTTAGTTACTGAAATGTTGGACCAAACTTACCCTTCCGATCCTCTCCAACACTGTTTGGCCCATTTTGGCTCCGACTTTGACATTTATTCATCCATATCTAAACTCAATGCCCAACTAGATTCCACTCCACTGATGGACACTTCCTCTTGGGATCCTCCCTTTGAGCCCCTCTATGATGATACTATTCACTCTGTGGATTACCCCATCCCACATTCTGAACTCCCGACTACATCAAATTCCTCCACTTTATGCACCGAGACTTCTCCGGACTCTGTTTCTGTGTCTGAGTCCGATCTCACTCATGCGCCACCTACTAAATGTGACACCCCGCCTAATTAAATACCGGGCGATCACTCCTTTATTAAATTAAATCAAGGTAAACAGTTGGTTCATTCTCAGCATCACTGTCGATAAATTTTTTTCCAATTTAACACCCTAAATAATTAAGCTAAGTGTCAAAAACATTTTTCATAGAAACTTCCAAATTTTAATTAAAGAAAAGATTTATATACACAAAACAACATTTCTACGATATAGAATCACACCACGATGAACTAAAATAAAACCATACATTCGTCAATCGAATGTCAACATAATAAAACTAAAAATCATAAACCATCCTGAATAAATCCCGTAAAACAATACTGAAATAATTGAAATATATAAAAAAATCCCAACAATAAATGAAATGATGAAAAGGGCGACACGTGCCCAATAAATGAGAGTAGTAGGAGTGGAGTCAATAATAGAAGCCGTCTACTCAAGTGACCTGCAACTCCCACCTAAGCTGCAGCTCGTTCTTCTCAAAGGATCCTAAGCAAGACGCCCCTGTGGCTGGGCACCTGAAAATATACATATATATATACACAAGAGAGAGAGAGAGAAAAAGAAACGGGTCAGGGCCCGAAAGTGTGTTTGATTTTAAAATACGTTAAGCAAGTATTTAAATTGATACAGGACAATGCAACAACATATTAGTGCGTCTCTCTCTTGAGAAATACTCACATCTCTTCTAATGTGCACACCTATCGCACTAACCTTCCCCACGGTTCGTTTTAACATCTAACATACTAGTCTTTCTAAAACTTTAACTTAACTTAGATTACCCGCAAGATTTACAATTCACGACTTCATTTTAAAAGGTGTTCCAATTTGTAACCAAAATTCTCTATTTTTTTAACTTTATAAAAATTAAAGTTTTCCAGTGACATATTATACTTTTCAATATAAGTATTTAATAATATGCGTTAACAACTATGTTCTACTATCACATTGCAGTAGACAGTTTCAATTGTCATAATCTCATATAGGTATATATTATCTACTCGTATAATATATATATAACAACACCCCGAACAACTATGGTGCGTGCATACTTCCACTATCCACCCCATACCACTCAAATCAAGGGGAATGCAAATTCGGAATCACTCTCGAATTGTATTAACACATATACAAACAATATCGAGGCGAAGCATAGATTCCAAGTCTCTAAGAGGATGGCACATACTCGCGTCTCTTAGGACCGTCTGAACTATCAATTTGATAACCTGTACCAAGGATATCTATCTTCTAGGGTACAAGTCAATATCCCCCATAAAGGTCCCATCGAGATAAGACTGTCCCAGCGCGGTAACCTCAAGGATAGCAAGTAGCGCGGTATGTTTTTCACATGTATATAATATATGTACACACAATCATATAAATATACCATTTTCATATTAATATAGGTTCTTCCCATCACCCGTAATTATACCGTTTATCCTTAATTTCACAATTATAGAATTACGTATAAGGTTTTATTCCTAACCTTAACTCGAAGGGTTTTCTCACTCATTACCTAACCCTCATGGATTATATCCTCGCAAATCTGAAATTTAGTAAGTGACTTTATTTGATTCCAACGTAACTCTCTTATGCACCTCACCCTTTAATTTCATAAATCTACCAACCTAAAGTACATATCCCATAAATACCATTCTCGTTGAAGATTAAAGGTTCTAACATTTATCCATATATCCTACTGGTCCTCAATATCTCCCAAATCATTTTATTTAGAATGCCCAAAGGTTATTCCACGATAAACTTAATTTAACTAATTAAACAAGAGAAAAAGGAGTCTGCCAGGAGGGGTCGATCGATCAAAGATTGGGGCTCGATCGATCGAACCTTCGATCGATCGATCAAGCAGGTCTGGGAAAAAATTCTGCAGAAATTGCAGTGACGGGATTGATTAAAGTTCTTCATCAAAACTCATATTTTCCAACACTAATCGATCCAAAAAGTCTACTGCTAACATTCTAACATAATTCCAGATATCTTTAACGTTCAACATGCGTGTATACATCATTAAACATGGTTAAACAACCTAAAATTTCATCTAATCATCAAGAACCCTAAAGTTTTCTTAACTTTTGTTCTAATCAGTTTTCTCCAGAATTTCCTTCTAACAAATCATTACAAATTCGTGGGTTAATCATCAACTTCACATAATATTTCCAGAATATGGTTATAATGATTTCTACATGCAAATCCCTATCAAAATTGGGGTTTTCTTCCATGGATTATACTCTTAATTATTCCTACACTAATATGAATATTGCACCAACAAAAATACGCAAGTTAAACACTTGCCTGGGATTTCAGAGGTCTGGTTTCCTGCTGATATTGGTGTGGTTGCGTTCTCCTCCTCGCGATCTACGCGTTGGTGGTGACGGCGGTGCAATCGGTGGTGTTTTGGGCCTTGAATCACCTTGAGAGCTCTCTCCTCTCTTCTCCAATGGCCGTTCTAGGGTTCTGAATGTTCTAACCCTAAAAGGCTGACTTAAATGGCTGCTAAGGATGGCTGAAATTCGTGGGTTTAATTACCCTATTTTGTAAAATGACCAAAATGCCCTCCCGGGTCACTAATTAGGCTTAAAAACACCCCGAGGCCCGAACTAAACCCCCTGGTACACTTTTCTGACTATCTCGACCCTTCCGGACGCGTTGGCGCACTCAAAACGACCATACAGACAACTTATAAAATATTCCCTTTTTAATTAACATAATTAGTCCCGACGTGACACGGGCACGTCCCGACTTAAATTTCCGAAATAGTCATTTAATTTACTTATGACATTCAATATAACCAATATAATATATTACTATGCTCATTAGTAATATTCAACAAGTTTCCCATAATTACTAACTCTAGTCACGTTAATAATTATAACATAATTAATTTCCGGATTTTTATTAAATAAATCATCACATTAAATTTAATAAATCCCCAAATTAAATATAGCATAAAAATACGGGGTATTACACTAAATTGGAGTTTAAGCCCTTACCTCTCAAGTTGAAATATACTTTCTTAGAACCCAACCACCATCACCCTGTCATCATTGCTTTCGATTTGACAGCTGATCAAGAAGAGCAATTAGTCCACACTCTTACTCAGCATAGCAATGCTATAGGTTGGACCATTTTTGACATTCACAGTGTGAAACCTAATGTTTGTAGTGATCGCATTCATTTGGAGGAGAACACCAATACTTCTCGTGAATCGCAACATCGACTTAACCCTGCTATGAAAGAAGTTGTGTGCACTGAGATTCTAAAATTGCTCGATGCTGGTATTATCTACCATATCCCAGACAGTCAGTGGGTCAGTCCCATTCATGTGGCACTAAAAAAGTCTGGTGTCACCGTCATAAAAAATAGTGATAATGATTTTGTTCCCACCCGTATGCAAACGGGTTGGCGTATTTGCATTGGCTATCGAAAGCTAAATGCTGTCACTCGGAAGGACCATTTGCCTCTTCCTTATATCGAGCAAATGCTCGAACGTTTAGCCGGTCATGCGTATTACTGTTTCCTTGACAACTATTCAGGATACAACCAAATCCCAATTGCCCCTAAAGACCAAGAGAAAACTACCTTCACCTGTCCCTTTGGCACTTTTGCCTATTCTCGCATGCCCTTAGGCCTTTGCAATGCACCTGCGACTTTTCAACGGTGTATGATTAGCATTTTTAGCGACATGGTTGAACGTTTTCTCGAAATCTTTATGGATGATTTTTCTGTGTTTGGTTCTTCCTTCGAGCAATGCCTTTCTCACCTCACTATGGTCCTCAAACGTTGTCAAGAAAAGAGATTGGTCCTCAATTGGGAAAAATGTCATTTCATGGTAAAAAGGGGATTGTTTTAGGTCACGTAGTCTCTCGCGATGGTATTGAAGTAGATAAAGTCAAAATTGACATAATCTCATCGCTACCCATTCCTAAGTCTATTAAGGACATTTGCTCCTTCTTAGGACATGCGGGCTTCTACCGTCGTTTCATCAAAGACTTTTCTAAAATTGCTCGACCTTTAACTACCCTTTTATCCAAAGATGTTCCCTTTGTCGTTGATGACGCATGTGTTGCTTCTTTTGAGCGCCTTAAAGCCGAGCTCACTAATGCTCCTATCATCCAGCCTCCTAATTGGTCTTTACCATTTGAGCTCATGTGTGACACATCTGATTTTTCTCTAGGTGATGTACTTGGTCAGCGGGTTGACAAGCGCCAGCATGTCATTTATTATGCTAGCAGAACTCTCCATGACGCTCAACTTCATTATACGACCACCGAAAAGGAGCAGCTAGCCGTTGTCTTCACCCCCGATAAGTTTCGATCATATTTCATCGGTTCACCTATCACCATTTACACTGATCACGTTGCCCTGTGGCACTTTCTTTAGAAGAAGGATTCTAAGCCATGTTTGATACGGTGGATTCTCTCACTTCAAGAATTTGACCTCGAAATTCGCGATAAGAAAGGGTGCAAAAATTTGGTTGCAGATCATCTCTCCCGCCTTACTGTTACGTCTGAATCTAATCCTGTCGCTATTTCTGAAACATTTCCTGATGAGACAGTTTTTTCTATCTCCACTGCTCCTTGGTATGCTGATATTGTTAATTTCCTTGTTATAGACCAACTCCCCAATCATTGGTCCAAACAAGAGCGTTCTAAGTTCATGGCCCAGGTGAAATTTTACTCGTGGGATGAGCCCTTCCTTTTTAAGTATTTCTCTGATCAAGTCATTCGTCGATGTGTTCCTGACCATGAACAGTCAAGTATACTTTCCTTTTGTCACGATGGTGCCTGTGGTGGCCATTTTAGCTCCAAGAAAACCGCCACCAAAATTTTGCAAAGTGGTTTCTATTGGCCCAATCTCTTTCGAGATGCCCAATACTACTGTCAGGCTTGTGATAAATGCCAACAATTTGGGCGTATCTCTCGCCGTCACATGATGCCCCTCGCACCCATTCTCATTATCGAAATCTTCGATGTATGGGGCATTGATTTCATGGGTCCTTTCGCCTCCTCTCATGGTTTCCAATATATACTAGTTGCAGTTGATTACGTTTCCAAATGGATTGAAGCCATAGCTTGCCGTACTAATGACCATCACATTGTGGTCCAATTTCTTAAGGAGTATGTCTTCACACGTTTTGGAACTCCCAAATCTATCATTAGTGATGGGGGTAAACATTTTGTAATCGAGCCTTTGAACATCTCGTTAAAAAGTATGGCGTTACCCATAAAGTTGGTCTCTCTCACCACCCTCAGACTAGTGGTCAAGTTGAGGTTTCCAATCGCGAAATCAAGCAAATATTAGAAAAAATAGTTAATCCTAATAGGAAAGACTGGTCCTTACGCTTGAACGACGCATTGTGGGCATACCGTACTGCTTTTAAGACTCCGATTGGCATGTCTCCTTATCGCTTAGTTTTTGGAAAACCATGCCACCTCCCTGTCGAGCTTGAACATCATGCTTGTTGGGATGTTAAAACCCTTAATTTTGATATCGACGAGGCTGGCATTCATCGAAAGCTCCAACTTAATGAATTAGAGGAGATCCAAAATAATGCCTATGATTTGTCCAAGAAGTACATGGACAAAATGAAGTGGATCCATGACCGAAGCATCCTCCATAAAGAATTCCACCCTGGTCAGAAAGTGTTGTTATATAACTCCCGTCTTCATCTCTTTCCCAGGAAGTTAAAAACTCGTTGGTCTGGACCCTTTGTTGTTGAATCTGTTACTCCCTATGGTGCCATCACAGTTCAAAATCCTAAGGATGGTAGCCTCTTTCAAGTAAACGGTCAACGATTGAAGCCTTTATTAGAGCTAGGCCCCTTTTCCATTGAAGAAATTGACCTTGTTGATCCCATTTATGAAGACTGACTATTCAGTCTTGTTCGGGGATGATACTTATCGCCCTATTTTTTCTGCCGCCTTGTGCTTTCATAGATCTGGCTGAAGACATTAAACTTAGCGCTACCGAGAGGCAGCCCGTTGTTCATTATTTCTGAGTATGAGTCTTATACTGTTTAGGGGTGGTGTTTCACACCACCCAATGCCTTTCACATGCTTTATAGACTTGTACGTATTTTTGTATCACATTTTATATTCAGGTTTCATCCATGCTCCAAAATGCGTTACATTTCACTAGTGGTTCATTATGGTAATATCTTTCCTCCTTTGTGCTTTTCCTTTTTATATATGGTTTTGAACATCGAGGACGATGTTCTCTTTTGTTTGGGGGTGGGAAATTTATCAAAATTGTACCTCTTTTGACAATTTTCAGAAACAAGTGATTTTAAACTTTGTGTGCAGTTAAAAACAAATTTTTATGACATGATTTGTCTATCATCCCTCTTTTAGAAATCTCGGAATACAAGTGTTTGACAAAAAACTTACGCTTTTAACCATAAATTAATTAATACCTCTTAAAAGCGAACTTGCACTATGAATTCTTAGACTAAGAAATTTGCATTATAACGCTTACAATCAAAAGTTGAAGAGTAACTATATTCTCAATAAAGCCTAAAAAGATCACTAGTGGAGATTTAAACCCGTGAGATTTGAGCTTTTCACTTTTTAAAGGGTTTTTACGTATCTCAGAGTCACGAGTTGACTCAACTTTCTTTGGGTTCTACATTTAGTCGTTGCATGATCTCATCATTTTTTCAAATTTGGCTTAATCACTGAGAATGACATTACTTTCGAGTTGTAAGAAATATGTGTCTTGTAGTTTGTCCCGAGCACTAAACCGATTTTTCCATACAATTACCATTTTTACCCTTCACTCTACATTTTCTATCATTATTTTCCTTATCCATATATATCCCAGATACCGTCCATATGTCATTTCCCATCACTACCATAATTTTTGAGAAAAAGAGTGTTTGAAAATTTTCAGGTGAATTGTCTTCATTTGTGTTATGAAAAGAAAAATGTATTGAAAAAAAAATAGAAAAGAAGAAAAAGAAAAGCATGCGATCATAAATTCAAATAATGAAGACAATAGTCAGTCAAAGTGTATTTCACTCTTCTCAAAACACCCTACCATTCATCTTCTTCATTTCATTAGCCCCTCATACCTTACATAATACCTATTTTCACCCTTGGTAATGTGTTCGGACAAACGAAAAGATTATATGGTGAATAATTCGACATTCTCGACATAGTGGTTAGCATTCCTTCATGAGATCAAAATTTTTCATTATCCGTTATTTTTATAAAGTGTGTGAGACGTTTGAACTTGTTACATTTACTCACATCCTCACACACTATGAGTATGAGCGTGCACAATTCGAAGAACTGGTAAAGGAATTCATGGATATCTTTGCACGATCCTACGATGACATTCCTGGCATTGACCCGGAAATATCTCAACATGAGACCCCCACTGTTCCCAGAATGCACACTAGTCAAATAGAAGTTGGAGAAGCTCCCCACAGTATGATCGCTTGAAGTCAAAGAAAAAGTGGTCAAGCAACTGATGTAGGTTTCATTTGCATAGTCAAATATCCTAAATAGCTCGCCAACATTGTCCTTATGCTAAAGTCAGGTGGGAAAGTCTGTATGTTCGTTGAGTATCGGGATTTAAATAAAGAGGCCCCAAAGGTTGATTACCCATTACCCAACATTGATATGATCGTGGAAAACACGATTAGACACACCCTCAAGATATTTGTAGATGGAGTTTTTGAATACAATTAGCATAAGATGCACCCTGAGCATGAGGAGAAAACCTCATTCATCACCCCATGGGGAACCTTCTGATACACTGTTATGCCATTTGGACTCAAGAACATCAAGTCTACCTACCAGAGGACTGCCATAACTATCCTTCATGATCTTATTCACAAAGAGGTCAAACTTTATGTGGAAATATCAAATCCAAAACTCAAAAAAGTCATATTCCCTCCCTTCGGATGTTTTTTGAGTGATCGCAGAAATATCAGATGCGGTTAAACCCACGTAAATGCATTTTTGGTGTCATAAAAGGAAAACTCTTAGGATTCATGGTCAGTCAAAAGGGAATGGAAGCAGACCATGCCATGCTAAAAGTCATACTTGAGATGCCACCACTATGGACGGAGAAGTAAGCCCGAGGATTCCTGTGAAAATTACAATACATCAGTCGATTCATTAACCAACTAAGTTCTATCTGTGAACCCACTTTCAAGGTTCTCTAAAGATTGTACCAAACTCTGTAATGAGGCATGCCAAGAGTCCTTTAACCAAATCAAGTTATACCTCACTCGACATTTGGTACTAATGACTCCGCATCCAGGTCTCCCCATATTCCTATACTTGACCGTGATAGATACTGCAACAGGGGCTTTACTAGACCAATACATTAAAGAATCCCGAAAGGAAAGAGCCATTTACTATGCCAGTTGAAAATTAACTGGGTATAGAGTCAATTACATTGCTTTGGAGAAAGCTTGTGTTGCCCTGGTTTGGGTCGCGTAAAAGTTACGGCATTACATGTCTCCTTCTCTAACAGACCTTTGTCTTGTACGGATCCCATCAAGTACTTTCTAGAAAACACCATTTTTTCCAACCTACTAACCAAATGGTTGATGTTGTTAGCCTAGTTCGAATTGGTATATGTTACGCAAAAAGATCTGAAAGGGATAGTCATATTTGACTACCTTGATGATTACCAAATGGAAGAGGTTGATGTTTGGGTCTCTGAATTCACGGCCGAAGATATTCTCTGTACCTCTCAAGAGTACCTTATATGGAAAATGTTCTTTGACATAGATTCCAGAAATAAAGGATACATCATTGGTATACTCATGATCTCCCGTGATGACTCTCACACCCCAATTGTCATCAAGCTCGATTTTCCCTACACCAACAATATAATCGAGTACGAGGCATGAAAAGTACGCCTCAAGATCACCCTCTAAAAAGGAATCCCGCACCTCAATGTCTATAGAGACTCTTCTCTTATCATCTTCTAATTCCTCAAAAAATGGAATGTCAAAGATGAAAAGCTCCTACCATTCCATGCCCACCTAGAAGAACTGGCCTCCCAATTTAAGGATATCACCTTCCACTACTTGACCAGAGCAAAGAATAGCCTAGAGGATTCCCTAGAAACCTTGTCCTCCATGGTGGATAATTAGTCATATTTATTTAATTTAATACCCCATTAATTTCTGCATTCTAGCATTCCCGTGCATGTTGTTCCTAGTTCTTATGCTCATTTATTAATTAACCCATATTTTCATCTTATATATATATATATATATATATATATATATATATATATATATAGTGTGTGTGTGTGTGTGCCTTATTTGAGCTTTTATAGGTCTCAGGAATGAAAGATATAAAGTTTGGTTAAATCTCGAGAAAGTTTCATTCATAGTCGCAAAGTCGGGGCCAATTTAGTAAATTTATCATTCAGGTTTTGATCCCGAACTCATCACGAAAGTTGAATCCTTTGACTCATCTTCGCATGGCCTTCGACCGTGCATGAATCCAAGTTGTAATGAATAAGTTAAGGTAATTTCTGTGGAGCTTGTACCTGAACTGAATCGGTCCCTCAACCGAATCGATTCAGTTTGGCCCAGTGAATCAGTTTCTCTTTTGCGAATTGATTCAACTTCTTTTCGAATTGATTCTCCCTGTTCTTGCTTAATAGAAATATACCATTCGAGATATTTTGGGGGTTTTAACTTTTTGTTTCCTTTTGTGTTGAGATGATGTCTTTTATTATAAACTTTTTAAAGTTAGAAACTCTCTCTTCTCTCTCCTAGATCAAGTTCATTTATTGTTGTTACCACCTATCCATCATGCATCATCTTTGCATATAATTCTGCGCAATTCCATTTTCGTAATGGAATGATTCAATTATTACCCACCTACCACAACATGGAGAGTGAGCAACCATACCTACACATGAGAGAGTTTGAGGAGGTGTGCGCTACTTTTTGTGATCATAATTGTCCTCTCAATGTCACACGACTCAAGATCTTTCCATTCTCTTATAAGGACGAAGGTCAAACTTGTCTTTGGTCCTTAGCTCCATACTCTATAGGAAGTTGGCGAGATATGCAAGCCCAAATTTTGAAGAAGTTTTTCCCCACCCATCACACTAACTCTCTTAAAGGTCAAATCCAAACCTTTTACCAAGGTGAGGGTGAGACCTTCGAGAGGTGTTGGGAGAATTTTAATGAGTTATTGAATAAATGCCCACACCATGGATTTGAAAAATGGATACTTATCTCCTTTTTCCACAACGGGCTTTCTCTCAATGCTAAACAAATGGTGGAGACTATGCTCCGGGGAAATCTCCAGGCTTGATCCGGATGATTTGTGAGTACATTTTATGTATTGTTTCGAGACCACCAAGCTTGGGATACCTCGAACCCAAACAAAGCCAACTCGCATTCTTCCATTTCACCTTCCTCTAGACATGGGATATATAACCATGCCGATGGGGATGATATGTCTTTGAGAGTATCTCAACTAGCTAAGAGAATCGAAGTTATGGATGACAAAAGTCAGGAATCTGTCGCTCCTTATCCTTCTTGCATTGAGGAGGTTGTTCCATTTGCGACATTGAGGATCACTCTAGGAAGGATTGTCCTACAATTCCAAAATATAAAGTAATGCCTCATGATCAAGCCAACGCAGTGGACACATATAAAAAGCAATTCATGACTCCTCTCAGAGAAGGATACAATCCCTCTTGGGTAAACCATCCCGATTTCTCCTATACTCAACCCTAATAAGCCATCTTCCTCTACCACCTTTTAAATTAAAATGTAGTCATAAGCTTCCCTACCTTAGTGCTTCAACAGATGTTAAAGTCCACCTACTACGATAAGGGATTGACTACTATCCCTTATGCGCGACTTGTGTCCAGGATCTGCAGAGATGCAAGATGTGAGGTGGAGGGCTCCGATAAAATTCTAAGGCTTTCCATATTTCTCGACAATCTTACAATTGAGCAGTGTTTGGGCAAATACTATTGGGAGCGATAAAATAAGAGGATGTTGGATCATCCAGTTGTAGGGTCAACCTTGATTCTACTGATGCACTTAGGCACGATGTCCCAGAGGTTCCACCCCCGATTCCACTGATAGTAGACCCGAATAAAAATATGGGTGTTAGGATGGATGAACTCCAAGATGAATTCGCTTCATTCAGGGGTGATTACTAGAGGGATATATCTATGCTCTCCCGGGCTCAGATGGGGTCATTTGCTCACATTCGTGGGGACGAGGTGCTAGTACCACCATATTATATGAACCTTATTCACCCCATGCCCCCCATGCACCTGGTTCTTCAAGACGCAAGTAGGAGCTTCCCTTATCTATGTTGTTATTTTAGTATCTCTACTATCTTGCTATTTTTGCTGGTTTTAGCTAGTTTTAGCTGGTTTTAGTTGTGTAACTTGAGGATGAGAGGATATTTTATATTATTTTCTATTTTTGGTTTTTAAGCCCATGTACACAACTTTATATTATTAATGAATTTTCTCAGTTTATTTTTCTTATTTGCATATTTATATATCTCTCTTTATTGTATATGTTGTTGTTTTTAGTACTAACATGTTAACATGTATGTTGTTGGTCGGTTATAGTATTTTCTCCTTACAGGGTGAATATTTTCTAAACCTCTTTTCCAGTTTTGTCCCAACTAACATCGGGGACAATGTATATTTCAAGTTATGGGGTGTGAATTACATTTCTTCTACCGTTTATTATGTTTGTATTAATTCACATTTATTTGTTAATTTAAAAAATAAAAAAAATAAAAACTTCAAATTCTTGTTTTTATCCATTGCCTCCAACGAGTACGTTTATGATCACATTATACTTTTTTTTTATAGGGATGATGCATGCTTAGAGATTGTGATTTATAATCCTTTAACCCGTATATTCTTAGCATTATGAATAACTTCATGAAATTAAACTGTGAATCCCATGAGCACAATACACAAATATTTGTTTATGATTCGATTTAAAGTTGTTCTAATTTTAATCATAAATTGCATGCTATACACTTACATAAGTGATATTCGAGACATACCTTCAATTGTGAGTGTATACAATTACTATATCACTTTCTTGAAAAATGTATCTTTTTGACAATCTCACTTTCTTTTCATTGATTGCATATTAATTGAATTCATCATGAAATTAACACTTGAGCATGATTTTAAGTAGTTTTGTTTCCCGAGAATCACGTGAAACCATAGGAAAGGATCATAGGCCTTCTTTTCTATTTAAACCCTACGACGTTAGCCTTACCCATACACATTTCCCTAGTCAACCCCGTTGAGCCCTATTAGCACTACACCAAAATGCTCATTTAGTAACAGACTATTTTTAGTATTACTAACAATACTTTACCATTACTATTTCTTACAGTATAATACCATTAGTAATCTTAAATAAGTGTTACTAATATTAGTTGAATATTTTAAAAGTAATTTTTTTTCTAAAAAAGCAGTTTAAAATTTTTCTCAAAGGACGACTCTCTCCAAAACTTTACCAAACCCAAAGCTCTTCAAACCGCGAAGCAAAATCGCGACCTAGGGTTCCAAAACTTCACACCTTCAAATATTTGAATCTTCAAATCTCGACTCAAATCTTCATACCTTCAAAGCTTCATACCTTCATATCGTGACCCAAATCGTGACCTAGGGTTCTTCGAAGCTCACCAAATCACTGACATCCTTGTGATTTGGGAGAACTAGGTATGTTTCACTCTCTCTCTCTCTCTCTCTCTATATATATATATATATATATATATATATATATATATATATATATATATATATCGTGGTATTTTTTCTGGTGGTTATGTGTTATGGTTGTGTTGGTGATTAAGATTAGGATAAGATACTCTTTGAACTTTCAATTAGGCATTTGTTACTTTGTTGTTTTCAGTAGCAGTGCCTATGTGCCAATATATGATAGATATTATTTTTGGCAAAAAAAATGTTCTGATTTAGTCATGTGATGTGAGGCTGGTGTTTGTTATAATTCTTATGGAAACTTAGTCTCTTTGATATTATGTTGGCCATGGAAATGATTTATAACCTATACATTATAAGTTGGTGATGAACAATTTGGGCATTTGCCTTGAATTTTATTTGAGGTGTGTGAACTTTTTTCCACCCCAAACTATCAACCAAAGATTTGGACATAAACTATCAACTAGCATATAATTTTGTTTCTCAATTGAAATTTCCTAGATTACCTTACTCTAACATGATCCATAAAATAATCAACAACTACCTAGGATTGACTATTTTGCCATTTGAGGCTGTAGTTTTATTTTGACCAAATAATGCCTGGTTTGTGGGTGATATTTTCAGCCTTGTTATTAGAGTTTTGTTTCATATGTATCATTTTATGGATTAGAGATGGGAATGTGCATCCTTGGAGAATGTGGTGATTTATCTAGATTTCAGCTTACAGGACTTCAAATACTTTCAAATTTTGCTCTGGGAGAATGCAGAAAGTGAATTAGATAGACTGAAGCTGAGGTTTTCACAGTTATATCATGACAATCTTCTCAAGGTGAGATTTTCCCCTTTATGATTCTCTGGGATTATGTTGTTTTGTAGACTCGATATTAAAATTTCACTTTATTCTTATATCTTCTTTAGCTTTCAGAACCTATGGAAGGGGTGAAAGAGTGGTTAGATGCACTTTCTACAGCTCGCATTCCTTGCGATATAGTTTCAAGTCTGGAACGAAAAAATATTGTCGGAGCATTAGAGCGAAGGGGAGTTGAAAGTCATTTCCAGGTTGGTCTGAATTATTTCCTTTAAATAGTTTTGTATATTCATGAAATGAGAGAAATGTGACCAAATATATGTCATCTGTTGTGAGGATGTGAATTGGTGTTAGGAAAACATTGTGTTTTCTTTTGTCCCTAAAGATAAATAAGTGATCAAATACTGTTTGTATTTTTTTGGCACCCGTAAAATATTTTCATATTTGACCTATTAACTTTTAGTGTGTTCTCATTGTATTACAGGTTTTAGATGTTGATCTATCATGGAGAATGCACAAGGCATTTGATGGTCAGAGAAGAAGAGTGCAAATATAAATGGGTCTTTTAAATCCATTCAAGGTAGCTGCCTCTTTTCCATGGATTTTTATCAACTTCCAAAATATGTCCCTTTTGAATGCATAACATCTCGCCTTGATTAAATTCTTGAGTTCTACCTATACGTTGAGGATGAACTCCATGCCATATAAAGGGTTGTAATAGCAGATCTTGTGTGCAGTTTGAGTCTTGTTGGTTTCCAGTTTTACTACGTGAATTTGTTGCGATGGAAAATAAATTCACTGAATATCAGAACCTGTTTATATATAATTAGCTATATAGTTTTTGAACTATCTCTTAGATTTCAGTTATCTCGTAAATATTAAATTTGTCTTAATTTCGTTTTCAAACTAAATCTTTAATTTTTCTTAATTTCCAGGCTCATAACAAGACCTCCCATACATCTTTGATTTCGTACTTTTCTTTAACTTTTGTGTGATATTATTCATCTTCTATCTATTCAAAACATAGAAATGCCCAGTCAGCAGTTCGTTAATGATTTGAAATAAAGTTAGACGAAGATTGGTGACTGATTCACTTAAAGTACTTAAAGTAACATTGAAAATATTGAAACATCGTGTTTAAATTGACACAAACACCAAATTTCAGGTTGTTGATATCATTGTAATCAAAACATGGACACAACAACATTTTCCAGAAAATTGAATCAACACACATTTAAAACAAAGACACAAAGTCGTATACTTAATCATAGTAACTTGAGCTGCAGTGCAATCAGCAACAATCAGAGAACTAAGACACTGACAACATCGATAAAGATAGTACCAGATTCAAATGAAGGTTATCAAATGGTTTTACTTATGCTACCTTGCATCTAGTGGTATACTTTATGCTAAACATTTTCTTTTTGTTTTGGTAAGTCTGATGACACATTTTTGTGAAGCAACAGTGCATACACAAGAACTGTTAGATCTATTAGTCAAATGTGAAAATAAAATTCAGAACTGTTAGGTGGCACTGAATCATTTTCCTTTTAAATTTTGTTTTCTTATCGTGATAATTAATTTAGCGCCCACCTTGTACTTAAATTCTGTATCATCAACATCATGTTAGTCTGTGAAAATACATATGTGAACTGAAGTTTTGGGTTTGATATGTCATAGATGTCACTTGCTTTTCTAGTGCCATAAAGTTTGCTTGCCTTTCATTTCTAATCAAGTTAATTTCTTATTTTTTGCTGCAGCAACAATTCCATGGGCTTATAGAAAATAGTGTTGAAGAGTTCAATCAAAATGTGTGAAGGAGTGGTCGATTCCATTACTAACATACTTAGCCCCTAAAATTGGATTGTGCTGGAATTATCAAGTAGGCTTGGATGGCTTCGTAGGTCTCTAATGATATTCATAAGGTGGTTCAAACTACAAGAAATTGATTGCACTACGACTTGGGAAAGTTGGACTAGAGGTGATAATCATAAAACTTTTAAGAAACAGTTGAATGCAACTAAGGCTAAGCATGTTTTGAGTGTTATATTTTTTTGCTTGGCTGGTTGTCTTCTTTTGTTACGTTTAACATTTCTTACTTTATGCAATCATTTCTATAGGGGGAAAACGAAAGGTCCTTTTTTCATTGGAGTTAATTTCTTTCCGTGGAAAATAATTGTTTTTAGTTCATTTTTCACTTTTGTAGTGCTTCATTCCCAATCCATTAAATGAAAAATAATAGTCATAAATATGAAAAGTACATCATAACCTTATCATTTGGTTATGAATGCTGAATATAGGTAATTTGACCATTTTACAATTAGTAATTATTTACTTAACTGTAACTCAGCAGGGGCTAAAAAATAAAAAATAAATGAATGTTGAATGTTGAATATAGGTGGAGAACCCCTTAATTTAAAATTGAGCATTTGATATAATTAAAGTATTTATGCAGGGGGTAAAAAAATGAAAGACCTTGTGGGCATCTTTGGGGACACCATAGCCAGTGAAGTACATCTGGCCCACCAAGACTTGCATGGAGGTATTGCCGGCTTTGGCCTCCTTGATAGTATCTTGAAACTACCTCTTCACGCAATCGTAGACCACGTGAGTAAGAGGACCCAAGATCTGTTTATCCAACCACTTCTCTTCCATCTTCGATTCAACTCGGAGCCCTCTCGGTTTGGTGGGTTCGGGGGGTGGGACAAGTGTGTTTTTGGGTATGGGTTTTATGTGTTTGGGACGTGGGGGTTTGTTGGAGGTCACTATCCTCGCCAATTCTCAAGACCTTATTGTAGATGGAACTGATTTTCCCATTTACACACACAAAAAAAAACAAGAAACCAAGATAGAGGAACTGGATATACCTGTCTCTCTCACTCAGTGATTAGATAGACGTAAACAAGATAGAGCCAACTATTCTAATTTTTATTTTTTATCTTTTTAAAATAAGAAGTTGAATACAAACAAATGATAAATTGTGATATTTAAAAGATCAATATTTATCTAGGTTGTGCGAACATGTTTAGTTCCATTATTAATTTATGAAGACAAATCGCCAGAGTCCATATTTGAGATACCCAAATAAATGCCTGAGTTAATCAGATCTATACTTGTGTTTTTATAAGTGGCACTCAGTTTTCAGCATATTGTAAAGGACTATAATGGAAGTGTACCTCAACAACACATTATCAATTTTCATATATTTAATGACGATTTACAACTTAATGTGTTTTCTCACTGCTTTTAGATTGTAAAATTTTACATTCTATATTGTTGATTCTCTGTATATACGTAGTGGAACCTTTTCCCAAATGCTGATTGTAAAATTTTGCTTGGAAAAAGGCATTCAAAACATAGTAAATGATACACATGAGTAATCAATAACACTGCATATTATTCATTTATTATGTAATATTTTTCAGGCTCAGGTTTCTAATACAAGCTCTCATACTTGGAAGCGTATGCTTAGGGTCATTGATGTTATTGAAGACTACTTTCACAATAGAGAAACCTAATTCTGGAGTATTGCAGCCATTCATTTCGCATCTCAATTCCGTTCAAATTTTCAAAGGTGGATAATCGATCACTATTCGACCTAATCAAATGCTCCCTTGGTTCACCAAAGATACTTTGGAAAGGTATTTTTTTCAAATGTTGTGAGTGACACTTAAATTAGTAATGGCTCAATCAACACTATACACAAATCTGTTTTGCCAATAAACTTTTATTATCTAACAATCAACACTACAAGATTGGCTCAAGTTTAAAAATATGAATTAGTTTTTCCTTTAACTAACTATATTTTTTATTTGCTTATGTAGGTGCTCACTGCTGCAAGAAAGGACGAAATTGACGTATGTTCAAGTATATTAAGTACCATAAGAATTCAAGCACCATTGTTGGTACATTGCGTACTAATTGTATAATTTTTATAGACTATTACTATTCAGTAGAGTGTATAGTCTTATAAATAGGAAGAAGGAATATTATATAGGTAAGAGATAAAGGTTGTTTCTAGTTTTTGGGTTACTTTAGTTACATATTGAAACTATCGTACATTTAACTTGCAAATTATGTTATAAAAGTTTGTTTGCTTGATTGGTTTACTTACCATGGTGACTTGCTATGATTGGGCTATAGAAGTTAGAAGCTTTTAATTTCCCTTTTTAATTTGAAATATGATTGGGTTCTTCGTGTTTATTTCAATTGATTAGTTTCAAATATGATTAGGCACTATTTTTGTATATGTTCTTAGGATTTAACTAGTGTTCCTGATTTTAAATTCAGGATGATGGATCTTTAGTTTTTTTTAAATATGTACTGAGATTAGTAACATAATTTTACCGTTACCAATTTTGAATTTTACCGTTACTATTAGTAACATAATTTACCGTTACTAATTTTGAATTTTATCGTTACTATTAGTAACAGAATTTTACCGTTGCTAATTAGTAACATAAATTTTTCGTTGCTATTAGTAACACAAAATTAGCATTACTAATTTTGAATTTTACAGTTAATATTAGTAACAGAATTTTACCGTTGCTAAATTTGAATTTTACCGTTACTATTAGTAAGAGAATTTTACCTTTACTAGCTTCGTGCTCCATGCCTTTTTTATAATAGAAAAATTGTGTTACTAATATATTTTTAGTAATGGTAAAATTTTGTTACTAATGGCGTGTTTTGGTGTAGTGTATGAACTTTCGTTTCATTCCCAACCCCCTAACCAACTCCACATTGGAGTTTTTACCCTTATATACAGCTTCTGTACCTCGATTTGGGATTATTCTAGGGATTGAATGATGTTTGTCTTATGTGGAATGTAATCACGCTATGAGTGGACTAGAAAAAGAAAGAAATGAAAAGAAAAAGCAAACTAGAAAAATAGAATTAATGGCTCCGATTTGCGTGAATCCCATTTCACCGCGTGTATTTAAATAAAAGACCTAATCTCATGAATATCATGCTTTTCGAACATGAAATCCAATTATTATTTTACCCATTAATTCCATTGTCTTGAATTTTATTCCCAAATCCCCCTTAAATAGACTTTCACTTCTAAACCCTAGCCTAGACCAAATTACATAACCAAAAAGTCCTATTTGATCCTAGGGTGAAGTTGATTCAAAGGTTAAACATTTGCAATAATCTGTTAGAGTTCGATTCTCCTCGGTTAATATGTAATATCCTTTCATGAGATTGTATTTTTTATTTTTATATATCATTCTTCATTGATGACATGTGCGTGGCCTAGTTTCCTTTTACAATTACTCCTTAACCCCGCATGTCCTTTGTGTGTTACATCCCATTTATGAGGGCTACCACATGTGTCCACTTATCTCACATTTCTAAAATTTTAATTTTTGTTGAAGTTCCTCTTATAATGTTAATAACTACCGACTTTTGTGTGAGCATCATTCACTTTGTTAATAGATTATGCTTTCTTTGTTTTTGTTGAGCTATGTATCAGTTTTTGGGAAATCATTTTATGACTTGACTTGATGTTTATGGGTGTCATCCCTGGAAACCCTCACGAGACAACACTCACCCCCTAGGGCCGGCTAGGGGTTCAATGTCTTATTGCATAAGCTAAATGCAATCATGCACCCGTGAAAGTGGCATTTTTCTTCTTTGTACATATTTCATCTGTTATGGTTTTAGTAATGAATCTAGTTTCTTCATACTTCATTTCTCAGGACTAGCAATGTCTAAGTTTGGGGGTGTGATTAGTCACGTTTATTTCATTTAATAACCCGTTAATTTGTGCATTCTAGCATTCCCGTGCATGTTATTTCCGATTCTTATGCTCATTTATTGAATAACCCCTATTTTCATCATATATATTGTGTATGCCTTATTTGAATTACACACTCTTTTTTAGAGCATCAATGGACATGCCCAAGGGGATAACAATGGCCCCTTTCCTGGTTCAGAAGCAAGATAGGCCTACACACTACTACCATATCAATCTCATTATCGAGAAAGATTATGATATGGATAGGTTATGGTATTATGATATTTGGTGCCTCCTGAAATATGGTAGGTATCCCTAATGCCGATAAGAAAGACTGCGCAACCCTTCGTAAACTGGCTGCCTAATATGTCATTTGTGACAAAGGGCTATTCAAAAGAAACTTCAATAGAACCTATTTACACTATATAACATGACTGGTGTTAAAGACATGATGTAGGAGATCCCCAATGAGGAATACGGGCCCGACATGAACGATCACATGATTTCTAAAATGATCACGGGTTAGGGATACTATTAGACTACCATAGTTTAAGATTTCACTACCTATGTCTGAAGATTAATCAAATGCCAACAGTTCGCCAATCGTCAACACTTGCCTCCCCATAAGCCGTACAAAATGACCTCTCCTTGGTTGTTCTCCACATGGGGAATCGACATCATAAGGAAAGTTACTCCCAAAGATTCAAACAGTCACGGATTCTTCCTTGTCGCCATTGATTTCTTCATCAAATGGGTAGAAGATGAGTCATACGTGGTGCTGAATGAAAAAAAGTGCCCAAGTTTATCAGAAAGAACATTATCTCTCAATATAGAGTTCCCTATGAGTTAGTATCACATAACGGGCTCCATTTTGAAGCTGAGGTTATAAAACTAGTCAATGAATATGGAATTCAACGACACAAATATTCTTCTTACCGACCCCAAACCAATGGAGCCGTCGAAGATGCCGATAAAAGTCTCAAGATCATAATAAATAAGATGACTTAAAGTTACAGATATTGGGCCAACCAAATCCCTTACGCCCTCTGGGGCTACCACACTTCAATCGAAACACCTACTAGAGCTACCCATTATTATTTAGTATATGACATGGTAGCAGTCCTACCCGTTGAGCTTGAAATACCTTCCCTTCACGTCCTTTCCGAGAGCAAAGTGGATGAAGAATAATGGAACCATAGTCTCTTTGACAAATTTAACTCTCTTTGATGAAAAGATATTAAGGGCTCTATACCATATATATGGATACCACTGCCAGATAGCGTGATCATTCAATAGAAAAGTCAAGGACTGTGGTGTCTAGGAAGGAGACCTTACCCTAAAAAGAAATCATAGAACCTGTCTGGGATCTTAGAGGGAAATTCAAGCCAAATTGGAGCAACCCTTACATAGTGAAGAAGATTCTCTCAGAAGGTGTCGCTATGCTCACAGACCTTGATGGAGAAGAAATGGCGCATCCAGTCAACTTGGACTCTCTCAAGAAGTTTAACCCTTAGTCCAAAATATGATTGAACTACTATTCTTCTTACCCCCTTCTATTCCAAAAAAAATCTTCATTTCCCCACCCAGAACTAGGTGGGACCTGATCCTCTCAAAACCATTTTCTTTTCAAAATAAAACTCAAGAAAATTTTCAAAACCATCAAAGGTACGTATGTAACATAGTTTCCATACATAGGTCCGATCCCCTTCTTTTCACAAAATGCTATTCTTTTCTAGCTTATGAGAATGGCGGTTCATTTTATCATTTACATGAACAAAAGGATTATGTATGCCTTAGCGATTATTATAAATAATTAAAATGTAAAACTCATGAAGAGGCACAACAAAATGTGTTCGAAATTAACTTATATTTCTAATTATGGATAATGGTGATGTTACACGAAGTATAAATAAAGGGAGTCAAACCAACCATCCGTCTCCGCTAACTAAATTGTTCCCAAACATAATCCCCAATACAAAACATCCCAATAAAACTAGATTCACAAAAGTAAACGAAAGCTTCAAAAAAAAATTCCTTCAACTGCCGGATGGCCCTGCTTCGTCATCATTACCAGACCCTGGAGGTCACCAAGTTTTCCATTACTGATTGGTACTGTATATGCCCTCTATGGAGAGATATGCCATGACAAACGTAGACAGGTGACCAAGCGTAAATTCTTCTGAATTTAGCCCCTTAAATTAGTGATTTTAATATCTCGAACAAGGTAATTGAATAATTTTTAGTCCATATCACTCTATTATCTGTTTCTAACAATATTCCCTAGTTTTTGTGTAATTGTGATGAAGTTTTCAGGAATGGAATGCAAGAAAGGAAAAGAAGAAATTAGAAGAAAAGTCAAAGGTCAAAAGAGTAAAGTTCCACTCAAAAATCGAAGGTGACACCAAAACTGAAGTTGAAGAACATGAGTTCACATGAGCATAGGAAGAAACGGCACCCAAATCGAAGTTATAAATTAGAAGATATGGCCAGTCAAAGTTGCAACGAAAAAGTCAAAGTTGAGGAAAATCGGACCGATCCGATGGAATCCGGACCGATCCGGTAGAAATAAAAGAACCAATTCGGTGGATATCGGACCGATCCGAGTGTAATCCGGACCGATCCGGTCATGCGAAATCCTGGCATTAATTGTGCAGATTTTTGGTGTGCTGGATGGTGAAACTTGTGCCATAAGCACATTGAGCTGTCCATTTCGATTCTTGGTGCTATATAAACGAATGCCCTACATCATTTGAGAAGCTAGCTAGGGTTTTGCTAAGAGAGGCTAGGTTACAAAGTGGTTAGGGAATTCTAGGGTTAGTTTTGGAGAGAGCAATTAAGAAGTTTTCAATTTCTTTCATGAACCCTAGTTTGTAAGGATTCGGAATTCCAATTACTTTCTTGTTGCTGAATTCAAGTAAACTCATTCCATTCTCTAGTTTTATTATTTGCAAATTACTTATAATGTCTTGTGGATCCATAATTTTACATGTGAATTTATTCTTGAACCAAATCATGAGTAGCTAATTTCCCAAGGGTTGGGTTACATGAACTCAATCCAAGGCAAATTATTTATGTAGGAAATAGAGGTTAAATTAAAATATTGATTGAATCGTGAAAGAAAATCATACAAACATTGTCAATCTTTTAATCTCTCTTGCCCTAGGTACTTGAGATGTTTAAGAACGCTTTGCGAGTATAATTTTCCATTCACCGCTTTGTAATTGACTTTGATTTCGTATGGTGCGGGCTTGAACCTCATATACGTAATGCTTAGAATTTATAAAGACCGGATCCAGTCAATAATTTTAATTTACAAGTCTAGTATTCTATAAGGTAATTTGTTAAGGATTGAAGGATTTTACCCTACCCTATTTTCTCCCGTTTGTCAGATCTAAATAATTTTGCAATTTTCAGTTTGTTTTCCTTTAGCAAATTTTTATTTCACTAGAAATTTCCCCAATCATTAATCATTTCAAGATTTAATAATTTTTCTTGGTCTTAATTGGAAATCTCGATCCCTGTGGATACGATCCCGATTTACCGGGTTACTACTTGAGCGACAGGTTTGAACTTGAGCGACAGGTTTGAACTTGAGCCTAGAGTTAAATGCACTTTTGAGACAAAATCTTAGTCGCGTCAAGTTTTTGGCGCCGTTGCCGGGGATCCAAAATTGTTAAATTTTTGAGAAAGTTATTTTTATCTACAAAGGATTTCTAAAAAAAAAAAAATATAACTTCTCATATTTTGTGTGCTTATATGCAGAATACATCTCCCACCCAAGTCCTCGAAAATTCTATTGCCGAAGCAAGTTCTAAAAATTCTGAGTATATTCCTTTTTGGGTTCCACCTCCTTCGCCTAATAATTCCATCACAAGTCGTTCATTGAGTCAAACACTGAGTGAGAATTCTGAACCTTTCGGTAGCGATATGTAGGATCATGGTAGAGTCGGTGTTGGTGCTGGAGAGGAGGAGATACCTTACCTCCCCATAAAAGATTTTTTATTTCCGGAGCGAACTGTTACCCCTGGTTGCATTTTACTCCCGTATAATGCCGGTCAGTTCCACTTTCGGAATGGTATGATCCAAATTATTCCTACATTTCATGGGATGGATTCTGAAAAACCATATCTCCATATTCGAGAATTCGAAGATACATGTGAGACCTTTGGTGACCAAGCTTGTCCACAAGATGTAATCCGGTTGAAGCTCTTCCCTTTTTCCTTAAAGGATAAAGCTAAAACTTGGTTATGGTCCCTACCCCCAAATTCTGTGTTATCCTGGAAAGATATGCAATCCAAGTTTATATTAAAAAAATTTCCACAACACAAAACCAATTTTGTTAAAGCCCAAATTCAAGATTTTCGTCAAAATGAGAATGAGGCTTTTGATAAATGTTGGGAGAGATTTCAAGAGTTAGTTAGTGCATGCCCACATCATGGTTTTGAAAAGCATCATCTGATTTCATTTTTCCATCAAGGCCTTACTTTAGCGTCTAAACAACTTGTTCAAACCATGTGTGAAAGACATTTTTGGGAGTTAAATTCGAGTGATGCCGAGGCTCATTTGAAATATGTGGCTGAGACTACCCAAGCATGGGATATTTCTGATCCCAATAGTCAAAATAGGAATCGACAAGTGTCCAACTTGCCTTCTGCGTCCGATATTTATCACTTGGACAAGGACACTTTGTTAGATCGAAAATTTGACCAATTGGAGAAGAATTTCAGAGATATGCTTGAACTGCGTTTGAGAGATGTGTCTGGACCCGTACAAGCCGGAAAGGAGAAGGTATGTGCCATTTGTAATGCAGGTCATTCTACCAAAGGATGTCCTACCATTTCTGCATACAAGGCAATGTACACTGAACAGGTTGATGCAATAGGGGGTTTTCGAGGAAATTATAATGCACAACAAGGGAATGCATATAATCAATCGTGGAGGAATCCTGGGTTAAATTATGGACAAACCCAAGGTGGGATGGTTCCTAATCCACATATGACTCTACCACCACCTCCGCAATTTCAGCAAGTGGCTCCTCCAATGTCAAATCCTATGCAGGTACCACCTCCTGGTCCGTATGTAGCTCCACCTAGGATAACTCTTGAAGATAATTTCAATCAATTCATCCAATCTAAAAAAGAGAGAGATGCTAAATATGATCGAATGTTCGCTGAAATGCATAGGTTGCAGTCTGCGGTGAATACTAAAGAGAAGGGTAAACTTCCAGCCCAAGGCCAAAGACCTCCTCTTCAAGGTCAATCCACAGTTGGCTCCACATCATCGGATTTGCAAGAACAATGTCAAGCTGTTACTACTCTTTGTAGTGGCCGCGTGATTGATCTATCACCAAAGCTTCAAAAGGTGAACGATGATGGAGTTGAACCCAAAAGTTCTAAGGAATCTGAAACTCCCAAGTATGAAGATCCTCCCTTAGAAAAGGAATTGAAAGATGAGGAAGTCGAACCTGAAATTGAAGTCAAGTTGCCTACTGTTGCTCCATTTCCTCAACGCTTAGAGCCACCCAACAAAGGGGCTTCACGTACCGAGGTGTTGGATGTGTTGAAGCAACTAAAATTGAACTTGCTATTTCTTGATGCTATTCAACAAATTCCAGCATATGCTAAGGTTATCAAAGATCTTTTGACTGTCAAACGACGGCTTAAGGTGAAGAATAATGTTTTCTTGGCACAAAATGTGAGCTCGATCCTTCTCGATTATCTTCCACCAAAATTCAAGGATCCAGGTGCACCTACAATTTCGTGCATCATAGGAGAAAAAAAAAGTAAAAAAAGCATTGCTTGATTTAGGTGCGAGTGTAAACATCCTACAATACTCCATCTATAAGCAGGTTGATTTGGGTGATTTAAAACCTACCTGAATCACTCTACAGTTAGCTGATCGAACAGTGAAAGTACCTCGTCGAGTTGTAGAGGACGTGATAGTTCAAGTGGACACGTTCTACTTTCCTGTTGATTTTGTCATTTGGGACACTAAGCCTGTTCCCCATATGAGAAATCATGTTCCAATAATCTTGGGCCGTCCATTCTTATCTACTTCTAATGCTTTGATCAATACAAGGAATGAACAAATGCAACTCACTTTTGGAAATATGACTCCCGAGACAAATATTTTCAATGTCGCTAACCAAATGGGTGATGAGGATGAGATTCTTGAGGTCGATCTTATTGAAGAAGTGGTGGATGAGAACATTGGGAAAATTATAGGAGGAGATGCATTAGAGGTGTGTTTAGTGCAAAGTGGTGAGAAAAAGAGTTCTTATACTGAGTTTGAGTGTGAGGTGGAGGAGTTGGAGATTTGGTTACAAGGAGATGAGAGTTTTGAGAGTTTAAGAAATGTTGACTGGATTTCTAGGTATGAAGAATTGCCTCCTAGGGAGACAACCATACTTCCCTCTGAAAATAGATTTCCTAGTCTTGAGTTGAAAAAACTACCCTCCCATGTCAAATATGCCTTTCTAGGAGAGAATGATACATTTCTTGTTGTTGTGTCTTCACGTCTAGAAAAAGGGCAAGAGGGTATGTTGTTGGATGTGTTGAGAAAGCATAGAAGTGCTTTTGGTTGGACTATAGAAGATTTGAAAGGTATAAGTCCATTGATTTTTACCCATAAAATCCATCTTGAGGAAGAAGTGAAGCCCTCGCGTGAGATGCAAAGGCGATTAAACCCAACCATGAAAGATGTAGTAAGAGCGGAAATTATCAAATTGCTAGATGCTGGAATTATCTATCCCATTTCGGATAGTAAATGGATGAGCCCAATTCAAGTCGTTCCAAAAAAATAAGGAATGACCGTGGTTAAAAATGCTAAGGGAGAATTAATACCTCAACGCACCACCACCGGGTGGCGTGTTTGCATTGACTACCGAAAGCTCAATGCCGGAACTCAAAAAGATCATTTTTCCTTATCGTTCATCAATCAAGTGATTGAACGAGTGGCGGGCCATCCTTACTATTATTTCCTCGATGGGTATTTCGGATATAATCAAATTGAAGTGGATGTACTTGATCAAGAAAAGACGTCTTTCACATGTTTGTTTGGTACGTTTGCCTATAAACGTATGCCATTTGGGTTATGTAATGCGCCAGCAACTTTTCAAAGGTGCATGTTAAGTCTCTTTAGCGACATGATTGAAAAAGGTCTTGAGGTGTTCATGGACGATTTCAGCGTTTTCGGTCCATCTTTTGACCAATGTTTAGCTAATCTTGAAAGAGTTCTATTCAGATGTGTGGAAAAAGACTTAGTCCTCAATTGGGAAAAATGCCATTTTATGGTTACCGAGGGCGTAGTTTTAGGTGACATAGTCTCGTCTAGAGGAATTGAAGTTGATCGAGCAAAAATTGACGTAATAGCTGAGTTGCCCCCTCCAAAATCACTTAAAGATGTGAGGTCCTTTCTAGGCCATGCTGGATTTTATAGAAGGTTTATCAAAGACTTTAGCGCCATCGCTAGACCTTTGAGTAATCTTCTTATGAAAGACAATCCATTTGAGTGGAATAAAGCATGTCAAGAAGCTTTTGATAAACTTAAAAGCATGCTTACTTCCGCACCTATCATGCAAGCTCCGGATTGGTCACTTCCCTTTGAGCTTATGTGTGATGCAAGTGATTACGCGATTGGGGCAGTTCTTGGACAGAGGAAAGACAAGAAATCTCATGTTATTTACTATGCTAGCAGAACATTATCTGGCCCTCAGCTTAATTACTCTACCACAGAGAAAGAGTTACTAGCAGTCATTTTTTCTCTGGACAAATTTCGCTCTTACATTGTTGGGTTGCCTATCATTTGCTTCACTGATCATTCGGCACTTAAATATCTCTTGAGAAAAAAGGATGCCAAACCCCGTTTAATCAGGTGGATCCTACTCTTACAAGAGTTTAATCTCTCGATTAAAGATAAGAAAGGAGTAGAAAACGTCGTCGCTGACCATTTGTCACGCCTCTCGCCCGACGTGCCTATTGATCCCATTCCCATAGACGAGTATTTTTTGGATGAACATTTATTTGATACTTCTTCTCTCCCTTGGTTTACGGATTTAGTCAATTATCTTGTCTCTAAAGTTCTTCCATCTAATTGGACTCCACAAGAGAGAAGAAAGTTCATTACATAGTCACGCATGTTCTTTTATGATGATCCATATTTGTTTAAGTATTGTGCTGATCAAATCATCGGGAGATGTGTACCCGATGAAGAAATCCAAGGGGTAATTTGATTCTGTCATTCAGAAGCATGTGGAGGTCATTTTTCTAAAAATAAAACTGCTGCGAAAATCCTTCAAAGTGGTCTTTATTGGCCCACAATCTTTCGGGATGTGAATGCTTTTTGTAAATCATGCGATAGATGCCAAAGAATGGGAGCTATTACTCGCCGTGACATGATGCCATTAACCCCAATTCTAGTATTGGAGTTATTTGATAGTTGGGGTATTGATTTCATGGGTCCATTTCCACCTTCTTTTGGTTTTCTATACATCCTCATTGCTGTAGATTACGTCTCCAAATGGGTTGAGGCGATAGCTACAAGGACGATTGATAGCATAGTGGTGATAAAATTCATTCAAGAAAATATACTTTCTCGTTTTGGTATGCCTAAGGCCATAATAAGTGATAATGGAACTCATTTTTGCAATAGGCCTATGGAGAAATTAATGCCGAAGTATGTCATTGTCCATAAAGTTGGAACAACTTATCACCCTCAATCGAATGGCCAAGCCGAGCTTGCTAATCGGGAAATCAAAAATATCTTGGAAAAGACGGTCAATCCTAATAGGAAAGATTGGTCTCTCAGATTAAATGATGCGCTCTGGGCTTATAGAACCGCATATAAGAATCCCCTTGGGATGTCCCCATTTCGATTTGTCTATGGCAAATCTTGTCATCTTTCGGTTGAGATCGAACACAAAGCGTATTGGGCTATCAAAAGGGTGAACTTCAATATGGATAAAGCCGGTGAAACAAGGAAACTTCAGTTGAATGAGTTGGAAGAAATACACAATGATGCGTATGAAAGTGCTAAAATATCAAAGGACCGAATAAAATGAGCTCATGATGGAATCATTCGTAAGAAAGAGTTTAATTCAGGACAAAAAGTACTACTTTACAACTCGAGGTTGCACTTGTTTCCAGGAAAATTACGGTCAAGATGGTCAGGTCCATTCATTATAACAGAGGTATTTCCCCATGGAGCGGTTGAACTCAAAGATGAGAAAGGGGGAAACACATTTATATTAATGGGCATCATCTCAAGCCCTATTTGGAAGCAATTGTCAAAGAAGCCGACACAATCTGGCTGTCGGACCCCATTTATGGGGATTGACTGAACAAAGAGAGGTGAGGTCGTCTCACCCCCGACATGTATGGGGTGATTGTAGTACATAGGAGTCTTAGGAGTTAGGAGTCGTAGGATTGAGTCAGTCCCGGGGTTGAGAATCCGAAGGGTGAGGGGTGTTTCGTTTTCGATGAGCATTGAGGATAGTTTTAAGTATGATTGGTTGTAAACCCATGTTTGGAATGGAGTATAGGAGAATTTATGGTGAAAAGAAGAGAGAGGAAGAAATCAGAAAAATCAGCATACCGGATCGGTCTGGTCTGATTAAAAGAACCGATCCGGTCAGGCGGATCGGTCTGGATGAATAAATAGAACCAATCCGGTCAGGCGGATCGGTCCGGTCCTAAAACCGGATCGGTCCGATTATCTGTAGAAATTCATTTCCCAAGGGACACCTCTTCAATCCACACCTCTTCACTTCCCCTAATCCCTTCACTTTCTTCAAAAATTCGTCCCCCCATTTCCCACCCTTTCATTCCCTCCAATTTCCCAATCCAATACTATAAATACAACCATCCCCTTCCCCACTTTCTTCACACCTCCACCTATCTTCTCTATTCTATCTCCATTCCCATCTCAATATACTCCATATCCATGGCTGCTCCCCAAAAATATACCTCTATTGAAGTCCTGCCCGATGGAAATGGAGAGTACCGTTCCCGCCGCGAAGCAAATTGGTGTCGTAGGTTTTTCAGCCCTACCCGAAAAATTCATATCGAACGTCAAGTGTTGTGGGACCAAATGCCCAATTCTGTCACAGCCCTTTTCCTGTCACGGGGCTGGTGCCGTTTCTTCAACGAACCTTATGAGGCAGTTTGGGAGAATGAAGTGCGTCAGTTCTACGGATCTCTTGTCCGTACCGCTGAATTTGAATCACAAGCCTTTGTGGATTCCATCCCTATTACATTCTCACTTGACCTTGTGGCACGAAAACTCAAGTCTTATGGTGTGATCACTCCGGCCCAGTTTGACTATCCGGGTCCCGATCCCGTTCACACTAAAGAAATTTTGATCTCAAGGATCAAGCCCGGTGCGGTTTGGAATACCGAGACATTTCTCGTCGATCGCTTATCCGACAAGGCACGATTTACCTTTCATATCGTTTGTGCCAATATTTTGCAAACCTCCAATGATTTAGCGATGAGGCCGCGCCAAGCTACTATGATGTATCATTTTTTCGACCCTGCGACAGTGATCAACTTAGCCCGGACATTTTACACCGATATCCTTTTTGTGGCTTACGATAAAAAGGGTCGCGCCTCTCTTCCTTATGGTCGCCTCATTACCTCCATGCTTCGGGATGCCGGGATAGCACCACCACAAGACCTTATCAACTTGCCTAAGCCTTTAGGACAAGAATCCTGCACTCGTAGTGAAAGGCAAATTCAGCTCGTCCGCGCAAGGCGCGGTGACGTTTCGAGTGGCAAGGAGTCCGATGAGGAGGAGAACGTCGCTGATGAGGAGATGGAGGAAGGTGAGGAAGAGGAATATGATGAGACTACTGATCTGAATTATGTTCCGGTTGGTACGGGTTTGACTGAGCGCGTTCTTTCTCTTGAAACACGTTTCGACGGGTTCGTGACCTCCTACGAGAGGGACATGAGTTTGGTCCTGCGTATGCAGGCCGACTTGTACCATCTTCAGTTGGGACCCGAGGCCCCTCTTCCTCCTTACTATTACAACCCTTATGATCCTGCTGCTCCCAGTCCTTCCCATCCACCACCCTCCCCTTAGGATGTCCCTCTCCCCTTTAGGATTTTTATAGCTATGTTTGTTTTATTTATTTATTTTTTTTTCTTTTTTCTTACACAGTGGTGTCATAGTTTGTTTGTAATCTACAGTTTTAATATGATATTTGCTTGTTTTATTTATCGCACTCTTTATGTTTTCTTCTTTATCTCTCTCGTCCATTTGATTGCGGACAATGCAAATCACTAAGTTAGGGGGGATGACAGAACAGGTGCGTATTCATAAAACTTCGCATATATATAAAAAAATGAAAAGCCAAAAATATGTTTGTTCAAAATAAATAAAAATTGGAATTTAAATTTTTCAAAAATATCACCTTTATTCTATTTATAGTCTCAAATTGTTAAATCAAAATTGCACTAAGCCAAAATTGACCAAAGATGGAAGTTGAAAGAAAATTGACGACTTGACGAATAAGTGTGGAGGTTGATCAAACCCGGTGAGATTTCTAGCCTTTCAATCAATCCGAGTTTATGTTTAACTCAAAGTTCTTTTCAGCGTTTTAATAAGTCGTTGATGATCTCAATCCTTTGTTTTGATCGGTTATGGGAAATGTGTGAAATGTTGTCTCGAAATTCGTGCAAAATATATCTCTAAACTTAATTAATCTCGAGATGCATATGGTAATGTGATTAGCAATTTAGACAATGAAGTAGGCCCTCGTTTGTTTAACCCAAAAATATTAGCCATAAAAAGTTGTGAAAAACATAATTATCCCTTTGCAACCCACTTTGAGCCTAATATAATATTTTCCTTTCGTTTGATAACCCGAAAAACCCAAATAACCCGGAATTGCGAAAATGGAATATTCATTAAGTCCGAAAAGTGCAACAAAAAGGGGCAAGAAAGAAAAAAAAAAGAGAAAAATGAGAAAATGCCCGAAAAAGCAATAATGGACGTCATAAGGATATTTTCCAATTCCGAACAGCCCATCCATTCCCATTTTTACCCTTTACACCTTTTAACCGAAAAAGTCCTAACCGAGTCCGAATGGTGAACTTAATTACCGCATGGAGAGCTAAGGCATGAAAAGATAAATTGAGAGACTAAAAGGGTGTGATTAAGAGATGATGTTTCCCATTTCCAAATAACTGTATTCCGATGATGAGATCTTTTCACCATAAATTTCCTTCTTTTCAATTTTATATGCATGAATTTGTGTCCATTATATTTACTCTTTATATCATGCATACCGAGAGAAAATAGCCACAATCCGAGTGATTCGTTTGTGAGTGCAATCCGTAAGAATTTGAATCAAAACGAATTTTCGGAAAGTAATGTAATGCTCAATCGGTGGAAATTTGAGGTTTAATTTCTGGCTTTGCACACACACACTATGGTTTGAGACAGTTGAATATGAGTTTATGGTGATTATTTTTTGAAAAGTTTAAATTGTACAATTTTTAAGTATTTTGATATTTATTTGAGTCAATAAAGAATTTTGTGGGTAAATTCACTGCAAATCCTCACGAGACAAAACTCGTCCTACTAGGGTAACCTAGGGGTTTAAAGGCTTATTGCATACGCTAAATGCAATCGCTTGCCCGTGAAAAAGGTATTCTATACCAATAAAAGAATTTTCAAGAGTTGAATTTTGGTTAGATTCAGTTACATTGCCCGGGACGTGCAAAGTTCTAAGTTAGGGCGATTTGACCAAGAGTAAATTCTTCTGAATTTATCCCCTGAAATTAGTGTTTTTAATATCTCGAACAAGGTAATTGAATCATTTTTAGTCCATATCACTCTATTATCTGTTTCTAACAATATTCCCTAGTTTTTGTGTAATTGTGATGAAGTTTTCAGGAATGGAATGCAAGAAAGGAAAAGAAGAAATTAGAAGAAAAGTCAAAGGGCAAAAGAGTAAAGTTCCACTCAAAAATCGAAGGCGACACCAAAAGTGAAGTTGAAGAACATGAGTTCACATGAGCATAGGAAGAAACAACACCCAAATCGGAGTTTTAAATCAGAAGATATGGCCAGTCAAAGTTGCAACGAAAAAGTCAAAGTTGAGGAAAATCGAACCGATCCGATGGAATCCGGACCGATCCGAAATGATCCAAGTCCAGTAGACCCCGGATGGATAGCAAACCGATGGAGGTGAACTCCGGACCAATCCGACTAGGACCGAACCGATTCGGTAGAAATAAAAGAACCGATCCGGTGGATATCGGACCGATCCGAGTGTAATCCGGACCGATCCGGTCATGCGAAATTCTGGCATTAATTGTGTAGATTTTTGGTGTGCTGGATGGTGAAACTTGTGACACAAGCACATTGAGCTGTCCATTTCGATTCTTGGTGCTATATAAACGAATGCCCTACATCATTTGAGAAGCTAGCTGGGATTTTGCTAAGAGAGGCTAGGTTACAAAGTGGCTAGGGAATTCTAGGGTTAGTTTTGGAGAGAGCAATTCAGAAGTTTTCAATTTCTTTCATGAACCCTAGTTTGTAAGGATTCGGAATTCCAATTACTTTCTTGTTGCTGAATTCAAGTAAACTCATTCCATTCTCTAGTTTTATTATTTGCAAATTACTTATAATGTCTTGTGGATCCATAATTTTACATGTGAATTTATTCTTGAACCAAATCACGAGTAGCTAATTTCCCAAGGGTTGGGGTACATGAACTCAATCCAAGGCAAATTATTTATGTAGGAAATGGAGGTTAAATTGAAATATTGATTGAATCGTGAAAGAAAATCATACAAACATTGTCAATCTTTTAATCTCTCTTGCTCTAGGTACTTGAGATGTTTAAGAACGCTTTGCGAGTATAATTTTCCATTCACCGCTTTGTAATTGACTTTGATTTCGTATGGTGCGGTCTTGAACCTCATATACGTAATGCTCAGAATTTATAAAGACCGGATCCAGTCAATAATTTTAATTTACAAGTCTAGTATTCTATAAGGTAATTTGTTAAGGATTGAGGGATTGTACCCTACCCTATTTTCTCCCATTTGTCAGATCTAAATAATTTTGCAATTTTCAGTTTGTTTTCCTTTAGCAAATTTTTATTTCACTAGAAATTTCCCCAATCATTAATGATCTTTTTGTTTCTTTTAAGAAATCATTTCAAGATTTAATAATTTTTCTTGGTCTTAATTGGCAATCTCGATCCCTGTGGATACGATCCCGATTTACCGGGTTACTACTTGAGCGATAAGCTTGCACTTGAGCCTAGAGTTAAACGCACTTTTGAGACAAAATCTTAGTCGCGTCAACAGGACCACAACACCATCTTCAATGGTGTAGAAAAGCCACGAACCACCTCTGATCAGTATCTTCCACCATGACCTTCTATACTACCCACTTCCATAGCTATTTTACGCAATCTCCAGATACATGAAAAATAACTCCCACAAACTATGATGGATGGATAGATGGCTAATGGTGCTGCCACAAATAGCGCAACATTATCCTCAACGATTCAATCAAATCCTCCATCAGGAAGAAATTCATTATACGAGGGGCATGATCTTTTCACACCCAACTTGGCACAAGAGACGCCAGGGAAAATAAAAGGACGTCTATTAGAATCCCACTAGACACACATACTGATAATCTCCAAGTTGTATCACATAGAGCAAGTCCCCCCCACCATGGCACCGATCAGTAAAGGCATTAGTCTCCATGCTCTACAAGCTAGTTTACCCAACTCTCCACAAATGGGCCGAAGCTGGAAAAAGGCTGGACTAAGAAATTGCTCACAGCCACCAAAGGGTACTCATTGTGGGCCAACAGGAAAAACCTATCTTCAAGCCATATGAACAACATTATGAGGCTCCCCCTTAAAAATTTAGAATGACCCTCTTTCTAAAAATATAAGTCGTTCGGGGCCTCAGCCAGTACCATCGCCACGTGATTCTGGCAGTAAGACATCCAGGATGTTATCGCAGTAAACTAAGGATCCATATTAAAATACCACTTCACCAATAGTAGCCTCGCAATTAGTCCTAAGGTGACGACCACATCAACGCCGACATCCACAAAACCCCTCAGACTCATGAAATACATAACCACCTGTTTTGTCATTTTTCAAAATCTTAAGAAAATAATTCCTATGGAATGGAAAATGTCAAAAAGCCTTCCAAGACCTCAAAGCTTACATGGGGGAGTTGATGTTGCTATCTCGGACTATTCAAGGGGAAATATTAATTCTATATCTGTCAGTATTAGAGTTGGCCATAAGTGCAACAATTGTATGAGATGATGAAGGTGTCCAAAAGCCAACTTATTTCAATATCAAAGACTTATAAGGGGTGAGATAAATTATCCTAGAATGGGGAAATTATCATGCGCATTAATACATGCGATAAGGAAGATGAAACCATATTTCCAGGGCCATACGATGGTGGTGCTCATCGACACTCCGTTAAGGCAGGTCATCCATAAACCTAAGAAATACGATGGGCTTATAGCCTCGTCAATTGATATAGGTGAGTTTAACATCATCTATTAGTATAATACTGCAATCAAATGGCAAGGCATGGTGGATTTTGGGTATGAATTTACATGGGCATTGGTTGACACTAACGGTACGGAAGAGATAGTGGCACCGATAGTTGTGCCAAAAGAAGCTTTAAAAAATTTATCAGTGGTCGAGGTTGATAAGGAAGAAATTATAGAGAAGAATTTTCTATTCCGAAATGGGATTTTTAATGAGGGGCCTTTTTCAAAGGAGGGTCCTATGTGGATCCTATTTGTTGACAGCTTGTCCTATGAAAGTGGAAGTTGTGCTAGGTCGATACTGATGGTACAAATATTAAGTATGCTTTGAGGTTTAGATTCAAGGAATCAATTAACGAGTCAAAGTATGAGGTATTGCTGAAAGTTTTCTCCCTTTGTAGGGTACTAAACGTTGGCCACATGATTGTCCATAGTCACTCATAGTTGGTCATGAACCAGATTTTGGGGATTTATGAGGCCAAGGAGGAGAATATGGCCAAGTACTTGGTGCGGGTGAAGAAAGCAATGAAAAACTTCAAAGAGGTGAAGCTCAGGAGAATTCCTCAGCTTGAAAATAGTCAAGCCTATGCTTTGGCAAGACTAGCGTCAACAACAAGGACAGAGATCAAGTGCACAGTTTTAGGTGGAAATCCTACATAGGCCGAACATAAAATAATACGGCAATGGGGTTAAATTCTGCTTGAATTTGAATCTTGAAGATTCGTTGATGGATCTACTAATTAAGTACATCCGGGATGGCGAGCTCCCAGACTCCAAGGTTAAGAGAAACAAGCTCAGATACAGGGCATCCAAATTCGCTATTATTGGAGATGTCCTATACAAAAGACACTTCTTAGTGGACCTACTCAAGTGTGTTCACCCTTTAGAGGTCGGTTATGTCTTACAAGACGTTCACGAAGGGTTATGTGTGAGCCATGTTGGTGGGCGGTCTCTTGCCAAAAGGAGTGCTACTTAGGGTTATCAATGGCCGACACTAAGGAATGATGCAATTGGCAATGCAAATAAGTATGATAAGTTCCAGAGATTTGCACGTATCCCTCATCAGCCTCACCAACCACTATCGTCCATCACCGTGCTATGTCCGTTTATAGTTCGGGGAATTGATTTAGTAGGTCCTCTTCTAAAGGAAGCTTGCAATTACCAATATTTGATCATGGCTATTGATTATTTCTCAAAGTGGGTAAAGGCCCAGACAATGATTTCCATCACTGAGGTAAAGACGTTCAATTTATTTGGAGGAATATTATTTATAAATACGTCCTACCCCACATGTTAATATTAGATAATTGCAAGAAATTCAAGAATAAGTCCTTGGAGGCATAATGTGGTAGGGTCGGCATAAAATAGATTTATTCGGCACTACGATGACTCCAAGCTAATTATTAGACTGAGGTCACGAACCAGACGATACTTGATGGAATCGAGAATGATCTAGAAGACCCAAATGGTTTATGGATAGAAGAACTACATGGGGTCCAGTGGGATTATAGGACAAATGAAAGGACACCGATAGGTGAAACACTCTTTATACCAGCCTATAGTTCTAAAGTAGTCATCCCTACTGAACTAAGACTCCTCAGACACATATTCCAAACCTATGAACCCAAAGCTAATGAAGACGATATGAGGCGCTATTTAGATTTGATTGAGGAGAGACGGGAGGATGATGAAGTGTTACAATCCGCTTATTAGTAGAGAGCGGTCAGGTTCTACAACAAGAGAGTGAAGCCCAGGTCAATATCCATGGGTCTTAGTGTTGAAAAAGGTGTGACAGATGCGAAATAAGATTCATATTAACTAGCATGGGCCATACAGAATAATAGAGGTGGTCGTCCCAGGAACTTACCGATTGGAAAATCTAGAGGGTGAACCCTTATCTAACCCTTGGAATGGTGATTACTATTGTTCTTATTAGTGTGTACGACAGTTCAAGAATGAATGAATAATACAATATTGTCTCATATCTTTTCCTTATTTTTAATTGTTACATGGTTTGAACTAGTTTTAAGGGTGAGTTAGTTTTAATTCATTCTTGGCGATAAGAGAGCTCAAAAAGATCCTAGTCTACTCCATGTCCTCTCAATAACACTAAGAGGGGAAATCAGTGTGGTCACATCATTCATTTGGTGACAAACACAAAATTGAATATCATTTGATTATGGTTATTTAAACATTGTATGCTAATACCATTAATTTGGTGACAAAAAATTGAAAAATATTTGATTATGGCTTGTTAAACATAATTATGTGGTTAGTTGGCGTTCAAAACTCTGTTGGTGAGACGGGAGTGTATGAAGGGACAAGTATCATCCATACACTCTCAATAATGACTAGAGGAGACCTAATTAATAACATCATTTACTTGGTGACATACACAAAAATTTAGAAATCATTTGATTATGGATACTTAAACATCATTATGTGGTGAATTAATGGTCAAAACTCTCTCGGAGATACGAGAGTGTATGAAGAGACATGTCTCGTCCATTCACTCTCAATACTATGAGAGAGGACTTATGTGGTAATATCATTTACTTGGTAACAACCAAAAAATTGAAAAATAATTTGATTATGGTTACTTAGACATCATTAAGTGGATGACTGGCGTTCAAACTCTCTCGACGAGACGAGAGTGTATGGAGAGATAAGTCTCATCCACACACTCTCAATAACGACGAGAGAAGAACTATGTGATAACATCATTTACTTTGTGACAAATACAAATATAAAAAATACTTATTTGGTTTGTTAAAAATAGTCTTATCATAAGAGTTCTCATAAGCATCATACTTAAAACATAAATTAAAGGTGACGAGTTATAAACATCATCATGATAAATTTCCATGCGAAAAGGCTTTCAAAATAAATACTATTGAAATTATAGACTTCTGTTGGGAGACGCGATCAAACTGAAGTTACATATTAAAGGGCATAAGGCCATTGATGACCGCCCAGTAAAAGTGGAAAATATCAATATTGTCTCTACTTGTCGTCTTGCTCACAGGCGATGTTATCAGTGGAGGGATAGGTCTCAGCCTCACTCTCAATGTTGGAGCCCTCTGTCATCTTGACTCCTACTTGAACTAATGTCTCTATAGACATCTCTTCAGAGGCAAGATCCTCAACATCAATTTCATTGAGGGTAGTGACAAGTGTTTGGTTCGAGAAATCAAAGATGAGAATTCCTTCGCCAAGTACAAGATGTCAGGAAACTTCACGACTTCCCGGAGAGATTTTCGGGTCCCCCCTTTCCAGGTACTGAAGATTGTACCATGTAAACTCATTCGCAGACGTGAAATATTCCACAATATTTTTTTTCATAAATGTTATCTTGGACTTATTTTTTCGATTTAGACCAGCCATTGCATAATCATGCCCCTTTTTCTAAGTTGTAAGTTCATCCCACATTTTCTTTACTAGCTCATTAACCTTCAAATTATGGATGAGTTCCTTCTCATTAAGTGTCTTCCGGGTTTTGCTAGACCTTGATAGCCTCAGAGGCCCTTTGGATGATTGAGATATTGTCTTGGACCCATTGGGAGAATTGTTGGAAGGAGAAGAGACATTATAAGATAAACTAGTAACAAGTTAGTAGGAGATAAGATAACACTATACAAATTCAGAAAGTAATAAACGTAAAGTTAATTACTCAAATGGACCTATAGAGGATGAAGTTGTCTAGATGAGACAACCCCATTGATTCTAATAATCTAAGATCAAACTCAGGTAGCCATAAGACAACAACAGTTCTCACCCTCGTCTGATCCCCAGGTATAGAATCAGTGACACTTGATCACGCTTGAAAGGTGTGTTCGTGTAAGGACACATTCGTTGTTTTCATTTCACCGCGATGATACAAAAACCTAAATTACAACTACACTTACGATACAAGTATAACAGTAAGTCGGGTATCGAAAATCCACGGAGACGAGTTGCTAGAATTTATAAGATTTAATATTTCAGAAATAAAAGGGAAAACGGTGATTACAAACTAAAAAGGAAAAGATTCATAAAAGGTAAATGATTAATCTAGGCGAGGGAAAATAAAGCTAGATTAAAAAAGCGAGTAAAACTATAGGTTGCGTCGAATATCCCTCACCCGAGTTAATTAGTATAAAATGGTTACATGGGTCGACGAGTTATTACGAATGTGTCTCGTTTCGACAGTTAATTGAACCAAGGGTTAACACGCCCCTAAATTCGCATAAAAGCCTAATGAGATTTTGGCGTCAACAAATACCCCGAAAATTATGCACGCAAGGTCGTAAGCACGGGACATACATGATATGTTCCGTCCAATCTCCTAGGCGTAATAACTTGGACAACGCACCCGAAATAGACCCATAAACACCATCATCAAAGCAAAGCAACACGTCAACCTGAGTCAGTTCCATTCAAAGAAAATCTAGACTAAATTAGCTAGAAAGCATATTAAAAACGCGATAAAGAAGCGCGGTAAATCAACGCAATAAAGCTACCTAGAAAGCAAGGAAATCAAAGCATGTAAAGAAAGCATGTAAACCTAAATTAGAAAGAAAGAATTAATGAAATACAAGTTATATAAATGGAGGGGGAAGATGAAAGTACCAATTCCAAACCCAAATGGGTATCAAACCACGAGAGAAATAAAGATTGAACTCTCAAACCCCAAACCCTAAGCTAAAACTAACCAAAAAATGAATTATATAAACTATATCTGAAAATGGAAACAAAAATTCCTTTATATAGTAAGTTACAAAAGAAATAAAGGAAAAAAGAAAAGAAAAGGAAAGATCTCAAAATATCTGGCATACGCGATCGACCGCGGCCAAGGGGCCTGTCGACTGTGACCTTAGGCAAAAGCCCACTGTCTCCTTTCCATGGAAAAACTTGGAACCTCGATCTATCGGGCCACAAATCGTGGTTGACCGGTACTCTGTTTTCCAGCCCTGTTTGGTCCATGAAGAGGGGGAAAAGTCCAATAATGGAAACGACCATAACTTCACCGTCCGAACTCAGAATCACGCACAATTTGCGGCCACACGAAGCTTGTTCAACGAAATACGTATGCGTGGAAATTCCATGAGACAAAGATGAAATGTGAATTGACTAAAATGCCCTTGAAGTAGCGTCGAACGACGGAACTTCTTCGAAATGCAACGGATCCTCACTTTTAGCATTCCAATACCTACAAAAGCACAATTAACCCTTGCAAATCATGTATATATACAAATCCAAGGTTTTATGGTTAATGAACACAATTATAGGCATTAAGGACCGTAAAAGCGCTAGAGTGCATAAAGATAACGGGCGAAAATATGAAATATGTGATATGAATTACACCCCCTAACTTAAACATTGCTAGTCCCTAGTAATGAAACAAAAAAAAAACAGTCCACAGAGGGAAATACAATACGTATATATGCATCAAAATATAAATGTCACATTCGTAGGGAGCACAATTGCATTTAACATATTGATTAGGCATAAATTCTTCCTAATTTATCCCTTGATTTAGTTACTTTTAGCACCTCGAACAATGTAATTGAGTTGGATTTATCTCATAACTTTGCTATTGACTGATCCTAATGAGTACACCGAGTTTCTGGTATTTTGTAGTGATTTTGCAGGTATTTGATGTCAAGAAACGAAAGAAGGAAATCGGTAGAATCAAGAAAGAAAGAAGGAAAGGTCTCAAGGGCAAAAGCGTAATTTCTACACGGAATTTGTATGAGGTACCTAAAGAGAAGTTGAAGACATCTCATTCACGAGCACAAAGGAAGAAACGTCACCTCAATCGGAATCCCAGAACAAAAGTTATGAGCAGTCAAAGAGGAATAAAAAAGTCAAATATCCGGATCGATCCGCCCCTACCCCGGACTGGTCTGCCTTGCCAAACTCCAGAAGACCCCAGATCGCATGCAAACCGAAGGAGGCAAAAATAAAAAGAACCGATCCTCCTTGGGGGCAGACCGGTCCGCCTAAGACCCCGACATGTCCGGTCTTCGAGATTTGAAAATCTTTTCTCTTCCTAAAAAGACTCCTAGTGCAACTGACTTTCGATATTGTTGTAGGGTATAAAAGACCCGATTTAGTATTGTTATAAAAACGGAGAATTAGTAGGTTTTTCCTCTTCTTCAAAAACCCTAGCTTAGTTAATATTTTCAGATTTAGTTCAAGGATTGAAGATTTTATTCAGTGATTTCTGTGAGTAAATGTTTCTTTCATTGTTTCACTTATTGCTTGGATAATATTAGTGAGTAATTTTTAGTTCTAATTCTTTTCTGCATCTAATCATTATTTTCTTTAGAGTAATTATGGGTTCCTGCACATTAATCCTTGTTTCTATTCTTTTCAACATGTTAGGCTAGATTTCCCAAGGCCGGGATGCATGAACCCAGCCTGATGTGTTAGTGCGTGTGTATAAAATTAAACCACTAAATTTAATGATTGACCTTGATCGTATTGCGTAGTTTCACAACGATTGTAGATCTTTATATCTCGTTTGCCTCTGGGTACTCGTGATGATTTAGAGTGCAATTTGAATGCTACTAGCGCGATACTCATTTACTCATCCTCAGATTAAGTATGACGCGGGCTTGAACCTCGTATACGTAATGCTTGGGAGTACTAAATTCCGGGTCAAATCAATCAGATAAATTTAAGATTAGTATTATATCCGCACTAAACTAGGGTTGGGGGATTGTAGTCCCGTCCTATTTTTCTCATCATTTAAATAAAAAGTTTCGGACTATTTTTCACTCATAAGTTAGGTAGATTAGTATAGTTGCATCTTTTTATAATTTCATATTTGCATTTAGTTATAATCATTCCCAAAATCAAATCATTTTCCCTTTATTTTTAGTGTCAAAGTTAGGATTCCTCCGTCTTTTCCCGTCGTCACAACTTCGTTGTCCTTTTTCCCTGAGGATCGGTACCCGACTTGTCAGATTATTACTTGAGCGACAGGCTTGCACTTGAGCCTAGAGTGAACGCATTTCTGAGACACAATTTCACTCACATCACATATGAAATAAGCCATTAAACCCCTAGGTTACCCTAGTGGACGACTGTAGTCTTGTGAGGATTTTCAGGGATGATACCCATAAACATCACATGGTTTCCTCAAAATATTCTCAAACCAACATGCGACAAGCCCAACAACAATGAAAAAGATTTCATACGTATTATTAGCACATTAAACGAATTTAAACAAAAGTCCAAATCATTGACATTATAGAATGCACCTCATAGAATTGAAACCTTAAAATATGGGAGGGGAGCGAGCAAATGCAAAGTGTGATGTGGCAAAAACTTAAATAAATCGGATAAATATTAAAGGAGGCATATATTCAATCCTCATGGGCATTACACTTATCAAGTGAATTCACTCGAAACAGTGAGCTAACACACAAAACATGCGGGCATAAAGAGTAAATGTAAATGGAAACTAGGTCGCACACATGTCACAAATGAAGAACGCTATATATAAAATGAAAAATTGTAATCTCAGTGAAAGATTTTGCACATAAAAGGAGGCGAAATGCATTTTCTCAGATTGTCAAAACTATTTCAACTTTTGAATTAAATTAACCCTAGGATCACATAGGACTTTAATAGGGTTATAATGTAGGTTAGACTAGGGTACGAAATGAATTGACTATGTATATAAGGATTCAAAGTGTTCGGAATGAAAACTTGGAATAATGGGAAAATGCTGGCAAAATAAAAATTGGAAAATAAGTTCCAAAAAGGAATTAGATATATCATCGAGAGAGTAATCAAACTTTATTGAACTATATACACAACATTTAAAAATTTATCTTTCTTCTATTTTCTTCTTTTTCTCATTTTTTTCTTTTGTTTTCTTTTGCTTTTTTCTTTCTCTTTTTCTCTTTGAGATCTCTTTTCTTTACTTATCTCACTCTCACATGCCTAAATTTCAACCGCAACACATCAACATCATTAAATCCCAAGCAACATTCCAAACAAATGTATGTAAGGTGTATGTATGGTTTAAAACTCCAATGCATAGTTGGTTATGGGATTGGGTTATGAAACGAAAGGCTAATATTTAGGCTCAAAGGGGTTGACGAAGGTAAACATATAAGGTGAGGTCAAGGTCAGTATGGGTGATATAAAAAAGATGGCCTATGATCATTTAAAAAACTTTATGCAATTCTCGAATAAAAAAATCTTTCAGAATCATGCTCAAGTAACACAATTCATGTATGAACTCAATTAATGAACGATCAAATGAAAGAATAGAGATATTACCAACGAATTCAATGTTTTCAACGAGGAAAGAATAATGTATAAAACTCACAAACGACGAAAGGTACAAAGCTTACTCGGTGTAAGTATATACAATGCAGCAAAAGATTACCGAGTTATAAAAATATTAAACCAAATCAATAGAACGATAAAAGTGCATGTGCTCATGGGATTAAAGTTTAATTCATGAAGTTATTCATAATATCAATGATTGAGGGCTAAAGTCTAATAACTTCTAAAATCGAAAACATGCATCATTGGTTTGTCTATTAGATCAGGCAGTTATTGAAATTTATCATCGGAAACAAAATGCCCAACAAAGGAGACAAAAGAAAGAAAATATTTTAAATATTTTAAATTTTTTTAGGAAAAGCATACTATGTAACTAACATGTGAGAAAAAACATGGACTAATAAGAAATGGATAGAATATCCCAAACCGCCTAACTTAAAATGAGACATTGTCCTCAATGTAAATTCAGAACCAAGTTAAAGTGAGGAAAATAGCGATATTACCCAAAATTGGAGCGATACCCATAAGAAAAAGTCCAAAGAATCTACAAAACAAGTTAGTACGTAGCGTAGAAAAAAACAAAAAACAAAAAACAAAAAGTTAACTAATTACAAGAGACTAAATTAAAAGCAAGAAAAAATAAAAAGACATAAATGATAAAAAAATCTAACTATATACAACCTACTATTTAGGATTCACACTAACTATACACTAGAAGTCTAAATAGTGGAGGGTCCACCATGGAAACGATTTGACTTTGGAGGATAACCGGTGTACCCTCACTCTCATGCATGCCTTCCAAAAAATATGAATTCCGTTTGAACAACGGAAAGCATGTGTAAGGCATAAGAAATGAACCATCGTCAATTAAAAGTTTTGGAGGGACGATGGGGGATTTGGATTGAGCGGGTGACAAAAACATGTGGGGACCGAGAAAAGCATAATATCCTCCCAATGATTTTGAAATTGGAATGGGAGGTGGCACACACAAAGGCAAAGATGCGATCGTGGAAGATGACTCGAGCAAGTACTCCTCATCGGTGAAAAGGTTTAAAACATTTAAGTTTGAAACCGAATCATCGAGTACTTGTGACGGTGTGATAACAGAAAATGAAAATTAGGAGGAAAGAAATTCAAACTCATTAGATGAATCATCATCGCATGAAGATAGAGTTTCGAAGGAAATAATATCATTTTCAATGAAATGTTCTTCTTTGGGGGCGAAAGAAGAAATATTTTCATTGCAAATAGATATTACGTCATTTTCATCCTCACTTTAAATATCTATTACGAGATGGGAAAAGACAAGAATGGTTTGTTCCAAAGTAGGCACAAAGTCCTCACTTGGTTCAAAACATTCCTCGACTTCTAAAGTCTCGAAAGCAAAATCATCATCGGAATCAAATAATAAATCCAATTCATGTTCCCACAAATGATTTTTTCCCGATAACGATTTTCAATTTTCTCATTCTCAAGAAGACGCAAGTCCTCACCGAATGTCATAGGTCGAGGTGAGGATCCTTGAAAATGGGAACTTTGACAATTATCATCGGACTTAAACGAAAACTCATTATTATAGAAAATTTGAAAACTATTGCAATTCGTTTCAAAATTCCTATTATAAGGAGGTAAAGGCCCAAAATAATTATCATCATCATCATCATCATCATCAAAATACACGCACTCCAAAGCTTGACTTTTGTAATACTCGCCCAAAGTCATTTTAGATGTTGCAATTTTTTGGGATTCTAAGTATTGACCAAAGTCAAAGGTTTGCGAGAATTTTGAGAATTATCAGAATGATTACCGAAAGAATTGGAATAAGACATGCTTACACCAAAAATGGCTCGAAGTGATGAATTCCACAAAGTAGGTGCCCGCGGGAATTTCAAGCGTTTCTAAGTGCTCAAATGTGGAAGTCCTGCAAAAATGTTAGCCAAAAAATACAAATAGAAAGAAAATATTACGAAATACTAAATCAAATAAAGTCCAAAACAAACTCATCCCCGACAACGATGCCATTTGATCATGCGTGAAAGGTGTGTTTGTGTGAGGACACAGTCGTTGTTTTCGTTTCACCGTGATGATACAAAAACCTACATTAGAACTACACTTACGATACAAGTATAGCTGTAAGTCGAGTATAAAAAATCCACAGAGACGAGTTGCTAGAATTTATAGGATTTAATATTCCAAAAATAAATAGGAAAAAGATGATTACAAACTAAAAAGGAAAAGATGAATAAAAGGGAAATGATTAATCTAGGCGAGGGAAAATAAAGCTAGATTAACAAAGCGAGTAAAACTATAGGTTGCATCGAATATCCCTCACCCTAGTTAATTAGTATAAAATGGTTACATGGGTCGACGAGTTATTACGAATGTGTCTCGTTTCGACAATTAATTGAACCAAGTGTTGTCACGCCCCTAAATTCACATAAAAGCATAATAGGATTTTGGCATCAACGAATACCCCAAAAATTATGCACGCAAGGTCGTAAGAACGGGACATACATGATATGCCCCATCAAATCTCTTAGGCATAATAACTAGGACAATGCACTCGAAATAAACCCGTAAACACCATCACCAAAGCAAAGTAAAACGTCAAACCAAGTGAGTTCCATTCAAACACGACCTAGACTAAATTATCTAGAAATCATATTAAAAACACAATAATGAAACGCGATAAATAAACGCAATAAAGCTACCTAGAAATCAAGGAAATCAAAGCATGTAAAGAAAGCATGTAAACCTAAATTAGAAAGAAAGAATTAATGAAATGCAAGCTATATAAATGGGGAGAGAAGGTGAAAGTACCAATTACAAACCCAAATGGGTGTCAAACCAAGAGAGAAATGAAGATTGAGCTCTCAAACCCAAAACCCTAAGCTAAAACTAACCTAAAAACGAATTATATAAACTATATCTGAAAATTGAAACCAAAATTCCTTTATATAGTAAGTTACAAAAGAAATATTGGAAAAATAAAAGAATTGGAAAGATCTCAAAATATCCGGCATACGCGGTCGACCATGGTCGGGGGTCGATCGACCGCGACCTTAGGAAAAAGCCCACTGTCTCCTTTCCACGAAAAAACTTGAAACCGTGATCGACCGGGCATCAAACCATGGTCGATCGGTACTCTATTTTCCAGCCCTGTTTGGTGCATGATGAGGGGGAAAAGTTCTTTAACGAAAATGACCATAACTTCACCGTTCGAACTCGGAATCACGTATAGTTTGCCGCCACTCGAAGCTTGTTCCACGAACTATGCATCCGTGTAAATTACATGAGACGAAGATGAAATGTGAATTGGCTAAAGTGCCTTGAAGTAGCGTCCGACGATGGAACTTCTCCAAAATGCAACGGATCCTCACTTTTAGTGTTTTAATACCTATAAAAGCACAATTAACCCCTGTAAAACATGTATATATCGAAATCTAAGGTTGTCTAGTTAGTGAGCATAATTATAGGGATTAAGGACCGTTAAAGTGCTAGAATGGATAAAGAAAGCGGCCAAAAATACGCAATATTTGATATGAATCAACACTCGATCGGCCAAGACCGAGTCATAAGATTTTGGGTTGGCCTTATCAGTAGCATCCTAAGGAATATCAGACCCCTTTTTTTCTTCTATTAAGGTGGGACATTTAAAAGTCCCTCGGCTGACTCCTTCCTCTTCTTAGCCTAGTCGGCTGGTCCGGGGCCTCCAGTTGTAGTCTTCTTTAAGGGGTTGGTCCTCTTGGTCATCTTACTGAGCAGGTTTCAGAGTGAAGGGGAAGCCATTATCCAAAGATGATAAAAAAATATTAGATAGACGATCTAAAAATAAATATGAGATTATTATCATAAAGAAAATAAGAGACGATAATACAATTACATCTTGAACGACACTTACAAAACTCAGTCAGCGGGTCGACGCCCAGATCCCTCTCGGCCAGAAAGTGGGGAGTCATTAGCTGTTCAAACTCCATGAGACCACCCTTATCTCATTGACCCCTAATCTGATCAATCTCGTCTAAGTTGTTAGTTATCAAGCCTACATAAAGCTTAGTGGCCATGAGGCCTTGGCCCATCTCTCGAGCACCCTCGCCCTTAATGCACTACAAATAATGTCAAAGTATAATTCTCGTGATGTAGATACAAAAAAGTATCAGGGCTTCAAGTGGTGGCTTATATTTTAGTTCACTGTGAAAAGATTTTTGATGGTTTTCCTAACTACGAGATGGTAATAGCCAGGATGAGTCTTTGTGGATGAGACATTATAACATGCTCGGAATGCGCTAAATGGAAGGTCGGCTCTATGAACTAACTTACAGATGGAGAAAATGCCAAGTAAAATCCTTCAGGCATTGGTTGAAAGATGCACTGGATAAAGTCCCATACTGGCAAAGATTGTTCGCATAGTAGGATGGACGGTAAGTCTAAAGTCGACCATAAAATTTATTCGTAGACAACTAATTTTCCCTCTCAGCAGCTATAGGCCTTCTAGTCCTCGGTCGATAATATTATGTTTATAGAAGACTTAATCCCGTAAAAATGTCTGCAGAACAAAAGATCAATCTCCTTAACAGTGTTCCTAAAAGTTTGGGAATAGGAAGTGTTAAGTGGTTCCTCATCCTCGTCCTCAGAGTCATGTATAATTTTGACAGTCAGGACTCCACTTGGATACTTGTTGGAAAACTCGATAGCAAGAATGGATAATGGAGGAACAACCAAACGTGGTGGGGACATGCTATCTCAACACTAGGCTCTTCTGTATTCGAGACCTCAACAAATGGTTCCCTATTGCTAGACTAGGTTGCATCAAAGCCCTCAATACGTGACGAGGGGAACCTCCGGGCCTCATTAAAGGATTCTTCCCCATCAAAACCTCTAAAAGAAAAAGGACTGCACTCCTCGGACGATAGTCATGCTATCACTAATTATCTCGACAAAATTGGGTTCAGAGGCTATATGACAGCTAAAGGGATTGGATGGATTAGAATTGTGATCTTATCCTCTGCATTACGTTTTGCCTCAGCCTCAACCTTAACCTCACCCTTGCATATCTCTCTCAAGATGCTCTCCCTCATATGTAAGAATTGGTCAGCTAACTCATAGAGTGTCATTAACAACCAAACACGAATAAGGTTTGACCTAGTTTGACTGCTGGATTAAATGGGGGACTCTTAAACTTTTAAACTTGGTTTTTGTTAAGAACAACTTAGGGGGTTCACAGGAGAAGATGATCAGAATGCAACCGATAAATTCAACCGACGAGCTAAAAAGGGGTCCCTAATCTTACAAACAACCTAAACTGTATCCCTTCCACCCCAAATACCTAATAGAACCACCAATACAACTTTTGAACAACCTTAATAGTACGACGAAAGATAGGAAAGTAGTCTAAAGTTGAAAGCTTTAAAGTGAAACAATTAATGGTGGAACAGAAAAATAAAGGAAGAAAAATGTTTACCTGGGAGAGAAGATCGCTTGGGAGGAGGAAATGGACATGAACAAAGGTTGTAGAACCCTGGTTCAAAGAAAGAGAAATGGAAATTGCAAAAGAACTCAAGGCGGGAAGGTTCTGAAGAGGAAGAAAAATAAATAAAGTTTGATTTTGGGTATTTAAATGATCTGGTCATTGCAAATAGTAAACGAGGTGTCAAATCATTACGGAACAAAGCCCCAGGGCAGGCCTGTAGCCGCTAATTCTTGGCCAACACGCCAAGCCATAAGTCTTGTGACATGTGTCTCCCCAAGTGCACCTGACTGATAGTTGTGTTTGAGATATTGAAAGGATCCCTCAACCTCAACCAAGTATGTACACGACATAAAAGACACCTCTAACAGTAAAGGGTTTCATCTTCACAGGGGGTCATACATACATATCCTGAAACCTCCCATTCATTTTAAATACTAAGGGCTAGGGTTGATTAATATACATAAGTGTGGTCTTATCCTTGGAGATACCCCACATGGATCAATCGCCCCTACTCAATCTTCATCAGACGAATCTATTCATCGATCGATACAGTGTGGGCTGCCCTCAATGGTCTCGGCCTCTGGGGCCTCATCTTTAAAAATTCATAGTCATTAAATATATCTCACTCTTGAGTCCATCTTGATGTATCTCATCTCATCCTTGTATCACCCTAATAGGCCGATATAGAACTTTATCGCTTGAGTTAGTCTAATTCAGCCTCGTAGTTACTTTCTTGTACAACTGTCTCTTTCAATCTCGTCTTAGTTGGGACCATCAAAGTTGACATCTACATTTAGTATGGCACACGTGACTTGGTAATCATTAGTCCACATGGACCATGTTGTTAGAAAAGATCTCCATCCCATATGGGGGAATATTTCGTCATCATGGATTATACACGTGCTAGACTGGTGTTGATATCTCATTGTATCACATACCTTATGAACACATGTTGCATGCTTGGGGGGGATCACTTTACACCCTTAATCCTATATAAGATTTCTTATTTTTTATTTACAAGGATCGGATATTGAAAAACCTATCTGAAACTCTATCCAAACACAAAGTAGAGAGAGAAAGCTTGAGAGTTGTATTTCCATGGCCATTAGTGCCTAATTTCTACCCATACATCACAACCTTGCATAGTGGAGTAGGCCTAATTGGATGAACGACTTATATTTTGTGTATTCTCCATTCTCTCATTCCCTTTTTGTTATTTACTTCTATGCTCATATATTACTCCATTGTTAACTAAGCTAGAGCTTAAATTGCATAAAAAATTAAGTGGTGATTCATAATATCATCAAATTCCATGATTGATAAAAGGATTAGGATAGGTTTTGAAGCCTCTAATAACGATGCTGAGTACGAAGCACTTATAGCCGGACTGCCTAAGGCTAATTTATCGTGGGCCAATTAGCTCAAAGTGTATCACAATTTAAATCTGGTGTCCAACCGAGTAATTACAGACTTAAATCCCACAGATGAGAGAATGAAATCATACCTCGAAGTGGTGCGCGAGATGATATTAATCTTTGAGGAAGTCCATGCTCAATAATTTCCCTAGAGGCACAACATTAATGTGTATGCTTTAATAGTCCTGAGCTCAGTAGTAGACTTCAATCTCAAAAGAGCAATAAAAGTGGGGTTCCTCTCCAAAACTAGCATTGAAAAAGTATTGGCCTCCAAGAACATTCTTTCAATTGAAAAATTTCCAAGATGGATGGATCCAATCACCGCCTACCTATGAAATGATGCATTGCCAACTGACAAAAAGCAAGCTCATCAATTTAAGGTGAAAGTTTCTACTTCTACCTAGGACCTAGAGAAAAATTTACAGGATATCCTTCACAACCCTTACCTTTAGTGCATGCACCCAAAAGATGTCGACCAAGTTCTCTATGAACTATATGATCAAATATGCGAGAATCATGTTGGATGAAGGTTTTTGGCGCTTCAAGCAATCAAACAAAGCTACTAGTGAATGTATATGCAAAATGATGCAAGTATTTACGCTTCATTAATTGGCTAGAGACCTGAGGCCTTTGATCGGTCCATTGTCATTCGCATAATAGGGGTTGGATTTCATAGGGACACTCCCTAATGCCCCAGGAAATCGAAAGTACTTGTTGGTCGACATGGGTTATTTCATTAAGTGGTTTGAGAAGAACCACTAGCAAAGATTAGAGATTCCGACATGATTAGGTTCATCTAGAGGAAAATTATAACTCTCTTTGAAGGTGCCCAGGATAGTCATAATGGACAATGTCACACAATTTGAAAGTGGGCATTTTTAAGGTTTCTGCGATAAGCATGGAATCAAACACTACTTAGTTGTGTGTCATACCCCTAAAATAATGGAAAAGAAGAGGCCTCAAACAAGATGATGCTCGATGGATTGAGGAAGAAGATGGAAAGAACAAAGGGTGCTTTGGTCAACGAGCTCCCACATGTCCTCTAGGAATATTGAACCATACTAAGAAGACCTACCGGGGAAACCTTATTCACCCTTACCTTTGGGATGGAAGTCATGATTCCACTTAAAGCTGGTCTTTCGACCATCAAGACCAACGTTGCTGATCAACGACTGAACGGCGAAGCCCTTCATGCTATACTTGACCTAGAAAAATAATAGAGGGAACAAAAAGTTATAAAAAGTGCTGATTAATTTTTCTCAATTACTTAGTTATTCAATTTCCTTACATTGTTCCAAATTAATACGCTCATAATTGGCATTAATTTTCAAATGCCGATTAGACTTTAGGTTAATTACAATGGTAAACTTGCTTATTACAATTAAAGTTAAGGTCTTCAGGTCTTTGTCAGTACAAATACAAATGACCTCATGAATTACCTAGGCAAGTAAAATCCCTATGGGGGATCCCCAAGCATTAGAGTAACTCGACTTAGTCGGATAAAATCTTAAATGGGTATATTGACCTTATACCAAGTGCATTTTTGCCACAATATGTTATAGGCCTAAGGTAGTGTGACAGCACAACCTGAAAGGTAAAATAAGATAAATATAACACATGTTTGGCATAAAGGAATGAAAAATGAATAAAATATGTACTAAGTTAACTTTACTATAACATTCAATTATAAGTTACAAAAAGTGCCAATTGCAAAATATCACTACAAGAAATACAAGTTAATATTGTTTATAATCAGTAAGTCAGAATTAATCGATATCCTTTCTTCGATGATCATTGGGATAATGTCGAAACTCATCATCGCTGTCATATGACTCTAGAAAACTCTAGGCAAGCTAAAGAGGTACGATGTCCAAAGGTATTCACTTCTAGTTGCATCCAAATGGAGGGTTATTATACACCGGGCAATAAACTTGGTATATATAACAAATATGTGAATATTTGGGAACTTTCATAATTCCCACGACATTTAGCCAGCCATGCTTATAGGACACACCCTTGGCCTCCCCCAGTCTGACTAAGGTATCCGACCAACCCTCATCGTATCCTGTCGACTAGGTTGCTAGAGGGCCATCTTGAACGGATAGAAAATCTTGATCACATCATGGTTAAGCCCCATCACCATGACATGACCTCGTTGGCTACATTCTTTTGCATAAACAAGATTTACCCGAGTTCATCATTCTCAGACTGGAAAAGGGGAACCATGTCACAAATATCCTTTTCTCGAGATGGAACAGCTTTCAGGTTGTTCACCGCCTCTTGCATGTAGGCTTTAACATCCCCTACGTCCTTCAAGTTATCCTTTAACTTTGTAACTAAGGTTGGATGGTCTTTTTAGGCACGAGTCATTTTCTCAAGTGACTAGCGAATAGCTACAAATTCTCGACGTGCCGAAGCACTAGTATTCTAATGAATAAGGACATTTAAATCGCCAAATAAGAACTGACCGTCCATCCTCAGTAACGGACCACAAAATATGCAAGAAAAGGAAAAAGTTCAGAAAACATAGCCGAACAATGTTATAAATAATGGGAAGTCCTTTTCATTAATAAATTCCAAAATGATCAAAGCCCTTACAAATAAAAAAGGAAGGAACGACACATGAAATACAAGTCCTAATATAAGCACTCTTATTTCTTTACTTGATCCTCAACTTCTTTAGCTTTGACTTTGGATGACACATCCTCAGTTTGGTTGGCTGGGATGCTGGTGGTAGCCTCCTATTTAACCCTTGGTGGAGAGACAAATTTATGCTCATTGTAAAGGTTGAATTTAGCTCGGACCTTGGTCCTCACCAACGTTATATCCCAGACTTTCTTGAAGTTGAATTTATGGATGTACACCAGTTAGAATTTGGCATCATTAGAGGCTTTATTGAAGCCTTTATCAAAATTGGCTTCCTTGGATGTACGAAATTCCTCCAAATCCTTGGCAAATCGAGATTTCTTGGCCTTTAGTTGAGTTTTATTAACCTTTAGTTGGCCGACCTCGGTCTTCAACGCATTTATGGCATCATTGTGGCCTTTTCTCATTATCATACACCCTTTGGGGATTGGCCATGACCTCTTGTGATTTTCTCAAAGCCTCATTGAGCACATCATTGATCTTGGACTCGTTCGGATCTCCATCCTAGAGTTGGACAAAATCTTCCATAAACTACAAATGGAGAATTAAGGAAAGTATTAGATTAGTCTATCTCAGAATAACAAAAACAAATTAAAAAAGAAAATGAGAGAGAAATTACTTACCGATAACATAGTTTGAGTAGTGAGATGAATGTTGCTAAGAGGAGAGTTATTTCAACTGCTCGCGATTAGCTGTGATAACAAGACCCCTCAAAAGACCATAAGCCAGTGAGGGATTATTGGAAACAAATGTGGTATGTGAAGTATTCACAAGAGGAGGGAGATCTCTTTTTTTGGAAGGCATAAGGACTAAGGGGGCCTTAGCGTTTTTATTTTTTTCTCTTAGATGGCCAAATATAGGTTAGTGGATTTACGACCTTCAGTATCAAGCCTCTTTATGAACTTCATCTTGGGGGAGAAAGCCCTAGTCTCCACATCATCATCATCAATTAGAAAAACTCTCCTCTTGGGCTCCATGAAATCTTCCTCATCAATAAGTATGGAGTCAACATCAAGAAATACGAAGGAAGGAGATCTAACAGAGCTCAGGGATATCGAGTATTGTGTGAGAAATGAAGCTAATAGTATTATTCGTATAATCCAAATGAAATGAGTCTAAGTATGGATGATAACCACCAACAAACAACTCCCTTACCTTCTAAGCCTTCTATAACTTAGACATGTTGATATGGGCATGCGACGACTCTTTCTTCTTTGAACGAACTTCTTAGATCCAAGAAAGAGAAATTCCATCAATAACGACAATTCAGAATATACGAAAAGAAGTATGTAAAGAATAAGTTTTGACCTATATCACCCCCAAGATAGTCATGGGAATCCAGTGTATTCTTCGCCCTCGGGGAGAGGTGGATGTTGTAAATTCTTGACAATAAGACCCTTATCTGAATACCCCTTAATGGAACCAGGAAGGTTCACTATGAGGACCCTGTTGGTCTTCCTCTCCTTCATGCATACATGACCATCGTTGGTGTGGGACTAAGAATAATAATTTTTTATCTCTTTTATACCCGGGTTGGTCCCATACAGCTCATTGATCCTGTGCACCCTAGTGATAATACCCCAAGTATTGGGGCTAGACTAAGCTCAAACCACCCAATAATATTCAAAAAATTCTAAAAAAAAGTGGGTTTAGGGGAAAGATTAGTCCACCCTGAACTATAACTAAAGTATGGATCCAGAGTCCCCTAGCAATTGCAATAAAAATTATGGGAATAGGGACAAATTTAGTTATGACCAAGGGAGGAATGGAGTATGTTTTCCTAAAGTTGTCTAAGTTTTCACCATGAACAGTGTCCACCATTTTTAACATAAGGAGAAGAAGAACAAAAGGAGTATGTAACAGAAGTTAGCGGAAGATAACTACAAAGAACAAGATGCAAGAAGTAGCAGGGAAAAACTTTTAGGGAACACAAAAGAAAATAGGAGCTTTGAAGTCTTTTTTAGTAAGAAATGAAGAGCAAAGTAAAGGGTTTGTTTGAAACAAAAGATACATTTGAAGTTCGTCCAAAATAATCAGATGGAACGAGGATTAATAATGGGTTTTTATGGTTCATATTTCTAGTAATGAGGAGCGTACACCCACTGGTTTTTAACTGGTTACAAGAATGTCTAACCAACTATTTTTAGCATTATTTGGATCAATATTTTGGGCTTAAAAAGTATTTAAAATTCTTTGGCCCAACTTTAGTCCAATTTTGGCCAATAATTTTAAGGGCAATTGTGGGGTCCAAACCATAAAAGCCCAATTTCGACTGGTCCGAGTAGGCCCAATAGGATTACCATGCCATTGTAGTCCGGTCCATCCATAAAGAGATTAATATAAAGTATTTTCAAGTCGATAAATACAAGCACTTATAACTTAGATATCGACAGGCTTAGATGGTTACCAATAATCTCGGATGAGATAATAAAGAGTCACCACAAGAGGTAATAACAAGCTGGAAGAGTTCCTTGAACGACTCAATCATTTTACACTACTTCAAATATAACCCTACCCCTAGGGTGAAAAGGGGTGTAATTTTCGAACTCCGATAGATATTAATAAGAACTCAGAAATCTCTTCTTGGATGTCGGCAAGTGTCGAACAATGTATATCTTTGTATTGTGGGAGTTTTTATATTCTTTTTGTTACTTTCTTATTAGAGATTATTTATTGTGATTAATTGCACTCACAATGTTACATGAGGTATTTTTTAATGAATGATATTTTCCTTTTTTACATATTTTCCAAATGTAATTTTTTATACGAAAAGTTATTTGTTTACAAATGTTCATTAACTAACCATTTATGAAAAATGAATTAAAACAAGTTTGTATGATTTTTTCACAACAAATTTTTACAAAACCTTTGACTTTTTTTTAACAAAAAAATTATATTTTAAAAATAAACATGTTGCATAATGTAATATGATCAATTTTATTTCAATAAAATAATGAGAAAAAGCATTCTTAAGAATTATTGACAACAAATTACAAAATATCATTTGCATTGAATATATGAAATAATAAAAAAATGTTCTTACGGAGAATTCTACACAATAAAAAAAGTTCTTGCACTATACTAACAAAAAATATAAAAAGGGAAGTTTTCTACTTAAATTATATGGGTTGTGTAGGTTGTAATTTTCTACAATGTTTGTATTAAATACACACACACTAAATAAAGAAAAGCACTCAAGAGGGAGGACAAAAACAGAAATCAATGTAGGAATATACGTGGTTTGTCAATATGCCTACGTTTATGGGGTTTGGTGTTTCTCTTACATAAATTTCGAGAACTGATCAATAGATTTGTAGTACTGCTCAATGTTAAAATTTCACATTCCCCTCCCCAAGGAGAATGGGTTTACATTTATATTGGAGCTTACGAGAGTCCAAAGTTTTGTTAATAGTTATCCCTAGAAGTTCGATAATATTTCTTATTAGTATAAGCCGTCCTAGGGGATATACATGCGGGAGTCCTATGTGACATAAATTCTCAACTGACTTAATACGCAAGGGACTCGTGATATCGTATTGAACACATGAAATTAATATTCCATCGTAGATCTGGTCCCCACAATCGCTCCTAAAGCTTAGTGTGACTCTGATATCGCTGGGTTTTGTTGTGCCTTGGTTGGTTGGCGAATTTGGCAAGTTGTCATGATGGAATATTTTCTAGTTTAATTGAAGGGCAATCTTCTATATGAAGGTCCCTTTATAGAACACTCTTAGAGTTAGGTGTTTTTTGGTGTTTAGCTACATGTTAAGCTAGTTGGACATGAATTTTGACAATGTATTTTTTAGTATTTTTTTAGTCTAGTTTACCTATGCCATGCCCTCTACTCATTCGATTGCATGTCTCAAAATTCAGAATTTGGTTCAAATCAACTCTAGTAAAGGTAGTATCTCATACCCTTGCAAATTGGCTAATAAGATTTTTTTATAGGTCACATAGATACACTACACAACACTCCATTAGGATACACTACATAACATTGCATTACATTACATTATACCTCATGATTGTGTGTTTGTTTGATTAGAAGGAGTTTTTTAAACAAATTAAAAACATTCTTGAAAGTTATTGATGTGATTAATTTTTTTTAATAAGTTTCAAAATTTATTTGAATGTTTAAATAATTTTATTAACAACAAATTCGTGTTTATAAATATATTATGTGCTAAGATATTTTAAATTTGCTAAAATAACTTATTGTTTATCTCTCTCTCTCTCTCTCTCTCTATATATATATATATATATATATATATATATATATATATATATATATATATATGATATCTTATATGTGTGGCTCACTGTTCTTAAATGTAAAGCATGATTATATGGTATAATACCTACTGCCTACTATATATACACATATTTCTCATTATTATATACTATGAGTGGGTACCTCGTTCAACTATCTTGGCCCAGGTGAGTAGCCCGATTAAGCCCGATCCAATATAAGGGAAAATCTGGCTCAAAGTTTAAGGTCTCGTACATAAATGATTCAGTTATGACCCATTCAATGCCTAAAATCTCTCAAAAGGTAATCTAGGGATTGTGGGTTAATGTGGAGGTGCCCACCACACCCACTCTCCGAAAATTACATGCAATTATAATCACTCCCACGGAGTAAAGAGAAATATAAAAAAGACAACATCCATTTTTTCTGAACCATGTATATTTTGTGTCGTCTGTGATTGTAGTTATTTTGTGTTCTTTCTTTATTCTGGTGATCACATTTTCTTATTATTTGTGTTGAGATTAATTGTCACTATAATTGGCACCGTCTGTGGGAAGCGATTGTTCTTCCTTTAAGAAAGCCTTCACCAACAAGAACCCAGAATGTCTGGTCACAGCAGTAACGCCCCTCAAGCAGAGGATATTCAAGAGCAACCCATTCCTCAAAGGGTTAGATCTGAAGCTTGACGCTCAAACCCAAGGCATCGCCCAGAATGGAAGGCCTCTGAATAAAGCTAGGGACCATCTAGGTCTACGCAAGTTTCCAGGCCGATCGACGCCTATGAGGCTAGGCTACAAGACCAAGAGGAAGCTAGTCGCAAGCAGGAAGCCGAGAACGCTCGCCTCAAGAGAAGACTAAAAAAGTTTGACAGAGTCCCATCATAGCACAACGCAACGTCACTACTGCACTCCTAGCCCTCAGGCGAGCAGATCTCGCAGCCGATGAAGTAACCCAAGACGTGGATCTGAAAGAATTAAGGGGCACAAGTCAGTTAACGACTTGACCGAGCAACAACAATCATATCACCATTACAAGAGCCCAGGCCATGGAGACGAAGACATATAAAATTTGGTCCGAAGAGAAATGGACCAACATCTAGAACATCGGGGTGCCCAGTCAACCAGAGAGCTAGACAGGCGAGCTCTCGGGACCGATATAAAATCCCCTTTCTCAAAGGAGATGGAGGAAGAAGAATCCCCCAAGAAGTTAGCGATTCCTAGATTCAAGATCTACGATGGAAAGACTGATCCCATCGACCATGTCAAGCAGTATAGGCAGGCCATGAACGTTTGGAATCATAGGGACGTGCAGATGTGCAGGATCTTTCCGTTGAGCTTACATGATGGGGCTCAAAAGTGGTTCGAGAGACTACCTCATAGGTCCATCAGAAGCTTCGAGTCCCTAGAAGATATCTTCACAGCTCGCTTCATTGCCAACATCTCCAATCCGAAAAGGATAGATGCTTTGTTGACAATGAAGAAAAATCCTCAGGAAAGACTCAGAGACTACGTGATGAGGTACTGAGAACTGTTCAACGAGGTCGATTACTGCTCGGAGAAGGTTATCATTGCATCCTTTAAGAGTGTCTTACCAAGTTATTTCCTCTTACACAATCCCTCACTAAGAAGGAGGTAACGACCATTGATGACTTAATGGAACGTATTAAAAAATATTCCAAAGTTGAGGACGTGACTCATCTCAGTACAGGGGAAAATGGTCGCGCCAAGTTCACCAGTAAGTGCAGCGATAGAACTGAGAATCAAAAGAAAGGAAATAAGAATGAGGGAAAGAGCGACCCTAAGAGTGGAAATAAGAGTTACGCCTCGAAAGCATTTCAAGTAGTAAACACAATTTTTAATGAACCGATCTATAAGATTATGGAAAAGATCAAGGACGAACCATTCGTTCAGTCACCTAGGAAGATGGGTAGAGACCCCTCAAAAAGGAACAATGCACTGAGATGTGCTTTCCATAAAGAGGGCAAACGCAAAACTGAGCACTACAAAGCCCTAAAGTCTCACCTTGAAGAGTTAGCTCTGACTAGACACTTGAGCGAATTTATGGAAAAGAAGGTAGCTAGAAGTGGAGCTCAGAGGCCTGACAACGTGGTCGAGGAATACGTAGGATATGAGTTAGTAGTAATTCATCTGGCATCCGATCTCAAATAGATTCAAGGAAATATAGCTCGAATGGCAGTCAAGAAGCTCATAGTCATGATGCAAGCTTTTCAGATCAATCCAGCCAAAATGCAAGCAGGAAAGCATCGACGAGTAGAGGATGTCAACTACAACATGTACATTGTGTTTAGAGATGAGGAATTAGTGGGAGTGAGAACCCCACATCATGATACATTGATCATTACACTCAGGATAGATAATTATGACGTTGGCAGGTTGCTCGTCGACCAAGGTTGCTCATATAAAGTAATGTATCTCGACCTATTCAGGAAGTTGAAGTTAAGCATTGCCGACCTAAAGGAAGCCACCGCTCCTCTAGTTGGCTTCGCTGGAAAAGTAACCATCCCTTTGGGAAAGATTTTCCTGCCTATTAGAGTAGGAAATATATCCAAAATGATCGAGTTTCTCATGGTCGATATTGATTCACCCTACCTCAAAAGAGGATGGCTGCACGCGATGAAAGTCGTTGCCTCTACCTACTATTAGAAACTCAGATGCGTAACTGAACGAGGAGTGGTAGAGATCCATGGAGATCAGGCAATGGCGAGAAAGTGCTTCATAGCAGCCATCCGCCCCAAGCCCGAGAAGAAGGTTGAGAAACTTATAAGAAAGGATGATGAACTGTAGAGTCTAATTCCCTTCAAATAGCAACTAAGGTATGGAAGACTAGGAGTGGAGGAGACTAGGATCATCCCCTTTGAAAGAGTCATCGACGACCTGGAGGAAGTCACAGAAAGTAGCAGCTCAAGTGAAGGAAAGTTATTAATTGGAACTTCACTTATCGACCGCGAAAAGAGGGAATTGGTCACCCTAATCCGAAGTAATAAAGATATCTTTGCATGGGAGCCTTATGAGCTACCTGGGATTAATTCGAGGATCACTTGTCATCCACTGCATGTCGATCTAGCACTTAAGCCAAGTACACAGAAAGATCACCGTAATGCTTCGAAAAAAGCCAAGGCAGTGGAGAAGGAAGTTGAAAAAAATACTAGATGTAGGATCCATACGGGAAGTCCAATTCCCATTGATTTCACTGATCTCAACAAGGCGTGACCTAAGGACATCTTCCCTCTTCCAAAAAATGATTAGCTGGTGGATGTCACTGCATCACATGAAAGGATGAGCTTCCTGGATGCATACTCCGGGTATCACCAGATCGTTCTATATGAGCCAGATCAAGATAAAACATCATTCATAACCACAATTGGGTTATATTTTTACAAGGTTATGCCTTTTAGGCTAAATAATGTAGGAGAAAACTACCAGTGGGTGGTCACCGAGATGTTCAAACATCAAATGGGAAGCACTATGGAAGTCTACATCGATGATATGCTCGTCAAGAGCAAACTCAATGAAGACCACCTCTCTGACCTATAAAAAACCTTCAAAATCCTCAGGAAGTACCAAATGAAACTCAACGCAAGCAAGTGTTCTTTCGGTGTCCAGTCAGAAAAATTCCTTAGGTACTTGGTTAGCAAGAAAGGTATCAAAGATAACCCAGACCAAATCGATGCCATCAATAGGGTGCATCCCCCCCGTACAATGAGAGATGTACAGAAGCTCACAAGGATGCTTGTCAACTTGAACTGGTTCATCTCAAAGTCATCCGAAAGGTGCCAGTCGCTCTTCCAAGTATTAAAGAAAATCAAAGATGTGGAGTCGAACGAGGATTTATCGAAGGCACTAGAGGGGCTCAAAGCTTACCTTAGCACACCACCCTTCCTTTTAATCCCTTAAGAGAATGACTCTCTATACATATACCTCGCAGTTTCCAGTTATGCTGTGAGCTCTGCATTGGTATGAGAAAGAACAAGGATCCAACACCCAGTCTATTATGCGAGCAAGACTCTTTTGGATTCCTAACAACGATACCTACCACTGGAAAATATTGCCTTTGCCCTAGTGGTAGCCTCAAGGAAATTGAAACATTACTTCGAAGCCCACTCCATCATCAGACTTACATCCCACCCTCGTAGAGCAATACTGAGAAAAGCAAACCTATTAGGCCAACTATCAAAATGGTGAGTCAAGCTCGGGCGATTCGACATTCAGTTCCAGCTAAGAAATTCCATCAAAGGATAGGTCCTCATCGACTTCATCGCAGAGTTTATAGGAGACCATCCTTATGACCAACACCAAACTATTCATAAAAAATAAGTTGCCCCAGCGTTAGGCGTCTGGAAACTATTCATTAACGAAGCCTCCAATTCCAAAGTGGCAGGAGTAGGCATTGTGCTGATTACCCCTGAAGATGAAATACTCGAGAAAGGAACCAGGTTTGGATTTGAAGCCTCCAATAATGAAGCGAAATATGAAGCACTAATCGTAGGCCTTCAGAAAGTGCGAGAACTTGGTGCAAAGCAACACCAAGTGTTCGGCAAATCACAGTTGGTCTCCAACCAGATATGTGGCGATTTCAATGATAGAGATGAGAGGATGGCAACCTACCTCGCCACAACGAAAGAATTAATGACTAACTTTGAACAAGTCAACGTCAAATAATTTCCCAGAGGATAGAACAACCATGCTGACGTCCTAGCAGCCCTAAGCTCAGCGTTTAATTCTAACTTGAAGAGAACAATTCTGATTGATTTCCTCGCCTAAGCAAGCATTAACCAGATCGATAAAGTGCCAAGCATGGAGCATGTTCTCCAGGTTAAAATAACCCCTAGTTGGATGGACCCCTTAATGGATTATTTGAAAGATGGTGCACTACTAGTGGATAAGAAGACCGCTCATCAGATAAGAGTAAAAAAATGCTCGCTTTCACTTATCTTCTAAGGGCAAGCTATAAAAGAGATCTTTCACTGGTACTTACTTCCAACGCGTTCATCCAAAGGACGTTGAGCAAGTTCTGCGCAAATTCCATGAGAGAATTTGTGGAATTCACATTGGGGCAATGTCGCTAGCTTTTCGAGAAATTAAAGAAGGCTACTAGTGTCCATACATGCAGAGAGATGCTGGAATATATGCTTGCAAATGAAAAAAATGCCAACTTCACGCTCATATTGTTCACTAGCCATCTAGAGATCTAAAGTCACTTACCAGCCCATGACGTTTCGCCCAGTGGGGAATGGACATCGTAGGCCCTTTTTCTACCACAGTCGGTAATCGCAAATATCTGTTGATCGCAACACTTCACCAAATGGATAGAGGCAGAGCCATTGGAAAACATTATAGACACATACATGGTAAAATTCATATGAAGGAAGATTGTCACCCATTTTGGGATCCCCAATACCATCACCACTGACAATAGAACCTAATTTGAAAGTGGCCTCTTTCAGGGTTTCTGCAACCACCACGAGATCAGGCACTACTTCATCTCTGTGGCATATCCTCAGAGCAACGAACATGCTAAAGCTTCTAACAAAACAGTGATCGATGGATTGAAGAAGCACTTAGAGGGATCTAAGGGGCATGGGTAATAGAACTACCCCACATCCTATGGGATTACTGAACTACCCCATGATGAGCAAATGGAGAAACACCATTCGCACTAAAATATGGGATGGAGTCAATTATCCCCTTGGAAGCTGACCTTCCTACCATGAGGACCACCTTGGTTGACCAAGGCCGAACGATGTAGCTTTTCTCACTGAACTTGACCTAACTGACGAACGAAGAGAGCTAGATCTAGTGAAACTAGTAGTTTATCAGCAACAGCAAGCAAGGCAGTACAACAAGAAGGTCTATCCAAGAGCATTCTAGGTTGGGGACTATGTCCTTAGGAAAGTTCTTGGCAGCACTGTAAAACCATCAGATGGTAAGCTAGGACCAAACTGGGAAGGGCCATTCAAGGTGATAAGAGACGACCTATAAGGAGCCCATCACTTAGAAATGTTGGAGGGCAGGGAGATACCTCGAGCTTGGAATGCAACTAATTTGAAGAAATTCTACTTCTAGTTTTTCTTTTTTGTTTTTTTAACACAATGTTCAAATTATAAATTCATTTATGATTAATAAAGAAGTGTTTGATAATGGCATTCTATGAAGTGTTTAAATACATTATAATTCATGCACCTTTTCCAAGTTATAGGCTCCCCCCCCTAACGCACAAAACTAAGATCACGAGATGCGTATTAAAGCAGGGTCAGTATGCAATGACCCTCCCCAGGCCTTCGTCATCAAACACAAATGACCTCCTAGCATTGCCCCTGGTAATATATGAAGCCCTATAGTGGACCCTTAGGCTATATGACCAACTTAGGTTGCTCACCAACATTGTTTGGCTAAAAAATCCTACTCGGATAGAACATCCAACACTAGGTGTATCCTCACCATTTCCACCCTTAGGCCTAAGGAAGTGTGACGGCACAAACTAAGGTAAAGTAAGGCAAAATGGTATACTAAAAGAATACTGGACTGGGGGGATACTCACTCAACAAGATAACTCGGCCTATATCAAGTCTATTCGGTTAAAAAAGTCCAAGATAGCTAAACAAGAAATGAATGAAGTAAAAAATACACAACACATGTTTAGTCGGCAAAATTGCCCAAAACATAACTATTTTGTTGCATCATTACATATACAAGGATTTACATATGCTGAGTGAATTAAATCCTAATGGGAACTAGGCCGCTGAGCAAGATAGTCAGGCACTTGCGCCCTTCGGACATCATCTGGGCAAGGAGCTAATTACTCTTCGACTTCATTTGAGTTTGGCTCCACGAGGTTCCTTGGGATTGCATCTGTGGGAACCTATCAGTCCTCCCTTCTGAATGTATTTGACATTAAAGTTGAAGGGGGAGATCTCATGCCGGTACCAGAGGAAAGATTTCCTAAGGACTTGCAACTCCCTAAGATCACTCAGCCACCCTCTTATAAAAGATAACTCTTCAACCTCCCTCAACTTCATCGGAGCATCGATCAAACCCTGGTCATAACCATCAGCCCACACCTGCCGAGGACCTTTCTTGAATAGGTTCCTCAGTAGGGTAACATCTTTTTGGAGATCGACAGCTATCACGTATGCCCTTCTAACATCACCTAGAATCTTGGCAATCTACCTAGCTGGGCTATTGCCATCAACACTAGCTCGCGGCCCAGCTAATGAATAGGAACCATGAAGAAGTAGAGGGGTATTTCTCGGTGCGTTCTCCCAAAGTCACGAGACTTCTATCCTTAGAGCATCACTCTCTTATTAAAGTACCTCTCCAACTTGATTAACCTCAGAGTCATCTAGAGGCTTGACCTTCAGGGCATCCACTTCTTCTTCAACAAAACCGATGACCTACTCCATCTCCTGGAACCTATCTTTAAGCTTGGCAATGAGCTATGATTGATCCTTATAATCCTGATTCCATGAACTAAGAGACTTGAAGATTCTTATAAAGGCATGATAAACTCGATTTCTCGCATCAGGACCAAGAATTTTTCCTACATGAAAGGTAGAAGGAATATATTCCTCAACATCGATGAGCTATAAACCATATAAGTGTTGGAGAATAAATAAATCAGCAAGGCGAAGGGAACAAAGTTTCATTTCATTAAAAGAAGGTTCAAAGTACATCAATAAAAAGAAAGAACAACAGAAATACAAAGATACAAAAAGTTCCCTAATAAGACTATCTAGTAACCTCAGTCTTCTCTGAGGACACTGGTTACTTCCACTTATCTATGGCTTCTCCAGGTATGCCTCCCTCAGATAGAGAAGTCATCATCCCCTGACCAGGGGGAACATCAGCAGTAGTGGTCGGGGCAGTTGGTACATCTTCATAGATAGCAGAAGGAGGCACCTCATCTATAATAGGCTTGGGGCCAGGGTCGTGCTCATCAAAGAGGGGGAATCAACATCCATCTCGACAGCAAGCAAGGTCTTATCCCATCCCTTCTTAAAGTTAAGAAGACCAATGTAGCCAATCTGAGCCTCAACATCCTTATACACTGTGACCCATCTAGCGTTGTACGATCTCTCTTTATGGGTGGAAACCTCGGATCCACCTTATTCACCTTCTTAGAAAGCACTTTGTTCTCCTCAACCACCGTAATCTTGCTCGTTTTGACCAAGTCATAAGACTACCCCAACTCCTCGAGCTCCTTAGTTATCGCCTCTTTTTCCTTGTTATCCTTGTCCAAGGAAAGGCCGGAAGAGTTCTGAGTAGTGGCAGCAACCTTTATATTCTCTTCCGACTCAGCATTCTTCCTCGCCAGCTCATTGCGACTGCGATAGAGGATGGTGAAGTCAGAAACAAACTGCAGAAAGAAAAATAACATTAGAGAGAGAGACATTAAAAGGAGAACTGCGAAAATAGAAGAGTTAGAAGAAAATTACCAAGGCTATCCCCTGACTTGCCTTCAGGGCTAACTGGTCGGTCCCTATGCTAGAAGACCTCTGGCGATCAGCGGGAAAAACCGCTCTCTCGAGCCCCGTCGGAGCCAATTGAGGGGAAAGGGCAACAGAAACCCCCTCAGCCAGGGCAGACACGGGCACCAAAGACTGCCCTGTTATGGTCCTCACTTCTTCTATCCTTCTCTTACTCTCTCTCCTTCTTCTTCCTCTCTTCTTCTCTCTCTCTCTCTCTCTCTCTCTCTCTCTCTCTCTCTCCCTCTCTCTTTCTCTCTCTTTCTTTCACCAATGCCTCCTCTTTCTTCTTCCTCTCCAGCTCATGAGCAATAGTCTGGGAGCCAGTGGCAGTATCCCCACTCCCATATTTCCACTTCTTTAACCTGCGAGGTAGTAAAACATTGTCTTCATCAGCATCCTAGATCATATTTTTCCTAGGTGGAGACATAGTTTCCTCGCTGGAGCTATTCGAATCCTCTGAGTCCTCCAGAACCTCTAAACCCTCCTCCGAACTGGAAAATTCTTCACCACTTCAGCTCTCTTCATTATAATCACCTTCAGCTCGACCCTTGTTCATAACTTTGACTTTTACGTGTATGTGTCGTTGTTGCAAGCCAAGTCAATCAAAACCTTAAAATACCTACAAAATATAATGTCAAACTAAAGTGTAGAGGTAAGTAAGGGTATCAATCAACATCAAGGGGGTGAAACTGGAGACAAATTCAATTGTAATTCACTTTTATTTTCTTTTGGGGCTTTTTTACTTTTCTAATTTTGTTTTTAGCTTTTCAAATATTAAAACAATTTTTGGGTGAGATGAAGTGAAATAACACTAAATTAAATGGAAGATCAAATGATAAACTAAAAAGTGACTAAAATAAAAATAAAAATAAGTATAACACAAAAATAAGAGATAAATTGAGGTAAATAAATGTGAGAACAATCAAGGAATCAGATTACACCACAAATTTTAGCTATTCTAACTAATTAATTTAATTACTTGAATTCTACAAAACTAATATCAAAATTACAAACCAACTCTCGTTGCAAGTGTAATTTTAATAGTAATCTTTTAGAAAATTAAGTTTAACCCGCCCCCCCAACTCTAGAAAATAGATCTACACTCCTTTTAATTCATCACCTACTAGGATCGATTCATCAAAATTTATGTACATCTTAGAAAATGAAAATATAGTTGAAATTCAAGTAATAATACCACACTTAAGAAACCCCTATCTCTAGTTCGAATCTAAAATGGGTATTATAACTAGAATTTTGATTTTCTCTCGAAAATCATTTACCCTCTCTCTCGAGGCGTAAACTTAAGGGTAAGGGATCAAAATTAACATTCAAAGGGAATTTTCAACTAATCAAACTAATTAAATCAAAATAACATCAAATAAGGGTTCACTCCACCCCTTACAAGGGGATTTAGCCTAACATCATATTAAACATGATAATCAAATAATCAAAGGCTAATAAAATAGAGTAAAAGAGAAGAACAATCAAATTAAATCTGTTTGAGTGAAATTGGACTTCAATTTTTGAATTTGCACATCAACCATTCAATTCGAGCCTCCAGATGATTTTTAATAATAAAAACACACTCAATTGAATCTCTCATAAATTTACCACTCACTAATCTCTAACATAAAATAAAAATAAAAAAATAAAATAAAACTACAAAATATTATTTATCCTAATTTATTTTCTACACTAAACTCTCTCTAACTCTCTTTAGAATTCTCTTAATTGGTCTTCAAATAGTCTTGAGTCTTCATTTATAGCTGGCAATGGAGCAAGGGTAATTTTGGAAATAGGCTAGGGGTGTGTATGTGGGAGAGGTGTGTCATTGATTGTGTGAGGTAATGAGAGTGTGAGGGAATAAAAATCAGATTTGATTATGGGGTATTTTGTGTATAAGGGTTAAAAGATGTAGTTGGGGGTATAATAGGAAAAATGGATTGAGAGGATTTTAAATGGGTTATTTTGTTTCTTTGGTTTCATTTGGTTTTGAACATGTGGATGAAAATCGTGGCTTATTTTAGAGATGGGGAAATGGGTCCTGTGTATATTGGATGGAACCGGGTTAAAGGTTGAAATGGTGAGTTTCCGGGTTAGAGGTTGACGAGACGGGGGCTTCTAGTTTGTCCCGCTGGTGGGGTCGGGTTGTAGGGTCGATTTTGGGTTCGGGGCTGTAGACGAGGTCGGGTGTCGCATCGGGGCGTGGCCGCCAGGTCATGAGTTTCGCCGGCCGGAGTTGTGTGGGGTAAGGTCCGACTGGTTTGGGTCAAAGGAGGTGGGCCGAGTTTAAGCAGATGGGTGGTGGTATGGTGGATTGTGTATGGTTGTTAATGGGGGAAGTGGGTGTAGGATGGGTGTTTGGTTGGTTATGGGGTGATGAGAGAGAGTGAGGAGGTGGGTGTAGGATGGGTTGTTAATGGAGTTGGGAAAGAAAAGAGAGAGTGAGAGATGGTGGGTGGTTTATTGGAGAAGATGGAGTGGGAGGTGATAGTGTGTGTGTGTGTGAGAGGTGTAGGGAATTAGAGTGTGAGGATGAGGTAAAGTTTTGTGTGTATGAGTGTGTATGGAAGTAGGGTGTATGTGTGTGTTTTCTTAAAAAAAATATAGACTAACTAACTTAAAAAAAACTAATAAATTTAAAACTTAAAATCTAAAAAAATAAAATCCTAATCTATAAATAAAATAAAGACTCAAATAAAAATTAAGACTAAAAATAAATACAAATAAAAATCTATTAAACTAAAAATAAAAAAGTAAAAAGTAAAATATAATAAAAATAAAAATAAATAAATTCCTAAAAAAACCTAATCCAAATAAAATAAAAACTAAAAACAAAAAATAAATCAAAATCAAAATAAAATTACATTAATTAAAGAGAAATAGAAAAATAAAAAGTAAATCCTAGAAAATTCTAAATAAATCCTAAAAATAAAAACGACTCAAACTAAAAATCTAAAAAAATTGAAAAGGCTCGAACTAAACGCACGACCTTCGGGGCATATTTAGGGACTAGTTTAGGCTCGAGCGAGGTTACGAGGCAAGATAATTAGTTACATTTGATTGCAAATTTTCTTGAAATAACACTTTTGACACCGCAAATGCAATCAAGCCTGCACATTAAATATTTAAACATATAAGACCCAAATTGTCGAGAATTATCAACTAAAAATCGTCTATTTGGGGTATAAAATGTACACTTTTGGGTGCTTATCACACCACCCCCAAACAAAGCGTTCCTAGTCCTCGAGCAATAAGATAGAGAGAAAGAGAAAAAGAAAGATAAGAAACCAAAAGTGTACTACTTTCACGGGCACTTGCGATTGCACTTAGCCTGTGCAACAAGCCTTTAAACCTATAGGTTGCCCTACATGACGAGTTGTGTATCATGAGGGTTTGCAGTAAAATTACCCACAAAATTCTTTATTTGCAACGACAGTCAATCTCTTATTAAACGTAGAATAATCGCACAATCCATCACGAGATAAATATTTTGAGAAATACAAGCTAGAATGTAAAAGTATTTAGCTAAGTAAATACATAAGGCACATCCTTCCTAGAACTCAACGTGTGTACTGTGAATCCGTCAAAACGGGTCGAGTATCATAAGAGTAATTCCTAGATAGCCTCTTGGAATCAACACTTTAACTTCAAATCTCACGAATATCTCTCTCTCAAACGAACTCTCCAGATTATGGTTAGTGTATCGCTCTTGTGTGTGAGGAGGTGAGTAAATGTAAGCAAGTTCAAACGTCTCACCCACATATAAGAAAGAATGTACATTAAGAAAGAATGTACATTAAGAAAGAAAATGATCTCATTAAAGAATGATAACCACTATAGTGAGAACGTCGAGTTATTCACCACGTTGACTTTCATTTTCCCGAACACCTAGGGGAATATATGGATAATTATGGGTGAGGGAAAAATGAAATGGGATATGTGGGATGAGGTGAGGTAGGATAAGATGGATGTGTGAACCGATGGATGCAAAATGGATGCGAAATGGATGAATATGCGATGTGAGAGAGTGTATAGCACTTTTAGGCACAAATGCCTTTATTACACAAGAATTAACTGAAAAAAATCTCTTCTTCTTCTTTTCTTTTCTCTCTTTTTTCTTTTTTTTTCTCTTTTTTCTCTTTTCAATATTTTTGCTATTTTTCTATTTTCTCTCTTTCTTTTTTGTTTTATTTTTTCTCTCTCTCTTTTCAAACCAACAATGAAGACATTTAACATTTGGAATAAACACTCTTTTCTAAAAAATGAAGGTTAATATATGAATGGAGATGAAGGGTGATGGTGTGGGGAAATATATGGGAATATGGAATAACATGGAAATGTAATGGGTGAAAACCTAGTGATCGGGACAAACTTCAAGACACTCGTTTCTTACAACTCGAAAAAGATGTCGTTATTAGTGATCATGCCAAAATTTTAGTGAAGAGTAATGAGATCATACAATGATTTAAGTGCGGACCCAAAAGAATTTGAATTAACTTGTGACTCAGATATTGAGTAAAACACTCTCAAGGGGTTAAAGGCACAATTCACACAAGCTAAAGTCTCTACTAGTGATCCTTAAGATTTTCTTGGGAATTATAATACTCAACTCTAAACCGTTGTGATGTGATATGCGCAAATTTTGTTGAGTCAAGAATTTCATGGTGCAATACACCTTGTTATGTATTACATAAGCTATTTATAAAAGATAAGTCCTCTAGCTTGATTCCTAGATTTAAAAGATGGATGATAGAAAATTCACGTCAATGAGTCAAATGAAAGAAACTGCACGAAAGTTTTTAAAACTCAGGTTCAAAACCGAATTTTTTTCAAAAGAGGTATGATTTTGATAAATTTCCCACCCCCAAACAAAAAATAACATCCTCCTCGATGTTAAATAAAATGATTTTTAAAATTAAGAGCAGAAGGTAGGAAAGAGATTACCAGAATCAACCGCTAATGAAGTGGAAAGATGAAGCCAAGATGAAACCTGAATAAGTAATAAAAAAATGTGTACAAGTCTATAAACATGGAAAGCATAGGGTGATGTGAAAAACCACCCCCAAACAGGATGATAATCATACAAGAAACAATGGGATGCATCCCGTAGCTCTAAGTTTAATGTCTTCAGCCAAACCGATGGAATCTCACCCTAAAGATAAGATCTATGAAAGCACGGGGTGACAGAAAAATTGGGTGATGAGAATCACCCCAAACAAGACTGAAGCGTCAGTCTTCTTGGATAACTTGATAAGATGAGGGTGAAGATACACCGATCACGGCCATATTTTTTATTTTCAAGATGTTCTCTTTTTTTGTGATTTTTGAATAATTTGAAAAAGAAAGAAAATATTTTTGGGATTTTTAGAGAATGAAAGGTAAAATGTTTTTGAATTTTTTTGGAAGAAAATAGTGGGAAAAAAATATTTTTTAATTTTAAATTTTTTTTTTCAAAAGGAAAGAAAATATTTTTTGATTTTTCTAAAAAAATAAAGGAAGAAAATGTTTTTGGTTTTTTTTGGAGAAAACCATGGAAAAAAATATTTTTGGAAGAAAAGGAAAAATAGGTGGACTCTTTGAATTTGCACGAACTCACTAAAACTCGACTACCAAAAAATTGAATTGGACACACACAAGTTATGGATAAATCCTAACCAGCACATGACCAATTTTTATCTTTAAATTTAATGAAAGGGTAGTCAAACTTTAATTAAGTTCGCGGGCGATAAAAAGCACGAAAATATCTTTGTGATCGCCTTTTCAAAAATGTTCTCCTATTGGGCTACCTAGTTGATTAATTTTAAAATTAATGATGGCTAGGGTAGCACACAAATGGTAAGCGAGCTAGTCGGGTGATAAAATCCCACCTCGTGAATGACCGGGTGTAGGTCTTAGTAATTTAGTTCAACATACCATTTGAAAATAAATGCGAGAATAAAATCACATAAGAGCACGTAGTCACACAAAAATTTATTCGATGACAGGAGAGGCGCGAGGGTTCAAGAGATGTACCTCCCATGGTTTTTACACCGTGGGTTGCGGAAAAACTTTGAGTCGACCGGGGGGAGGTCATGCCTATCTCAGTCGGCCCCGGGAGTCCTACCGACCCAAGGTAGAGAGGCTTCTAATTCCTCGCCTTTGGACGCCCTCTCTCTACCTTGTACGGTTTCCCTATCAAGCTTGTCTTCTTTTTATCACAAATTTAAAATGAAAAATATGGTGTCTCTATGCACCGCAATACAAGCCAAGAATAAAAATCCTAATATAAGACTTCTAAAAAAGTGAAAAATGGTACGAAAAAAATAAAAATAAATGGAATACAAATGAATCACAATAGAAATCCTCGCAAGTGCTTCAAGCTCCAAAGAATGGCAACAGTTCCATTTGATAAAAAGAAAAAAAATGCTTCTCTATAAATATCTCAATATAGAGGTTGAAGATCATCCAACTCATCCGACAATGGTGCCATTTGGTATGGATAGGGTCACGGGAGGTTGTTAGGGTCGGGTTGGTATGGATGGGGGATCCGGGTTAGCTCGGTTGGTGGGGTCAGGTTGTAGGGTCAATTTCGGGGCTATAGACGAGGTCGAGGGTCGCATCGGGGCATGGCCGCTGGTTCGCGGGTTTCGCCAGCCGGTGTTGTGTGGGGTAAGGTCCGGCCAGTTTGGGTCAAAGGAGGTGGGTCGGGTTTAAGTAGATGTGTGGTGGTATAGTGGATTGTGTATGGTTGTTAATGGGGGAAGTGGGTGTAGGATAGGTGTTTGGTAGGTTATGGGGTAATGAGAGAGAGTGAGAAGGTGGGTGTAGGATGGGTTGTTAATGGAGTTGGGAGAGAAGAGAGAGAGTGAGAGATGGTGGGTGGTTTGTTGGAGAAGATGGAGTGGGAGGTGATAGTGTGTGTGTGAGGTGTAGGGAATTAGAGTGTGAGGGTGATGTAGAGTTTTTTGTGTATGAAAGTAGGGTGTATGTGTGTGTGTTAGTTTGTGACCCTTAAAAAAATATAGACTTACTACCTAAAAAAAAACTTATAAATTTAAAAATTAAAATCTAAAAAAATAAAATCCTAATTTATAAATAAAATAAGGATTCAAATAAAAAATAAGACTAAAAATAAATACAAATAAAAATCTATAAAACTAAAACTAAAATCCTAAAAAGTAAAATATAATAAAACTAAAAAGAAATGAATTCCTAAAAAACTAATCCAAATAAAATAAAAACTAAAAACTAATCAAAATCAAAATTAAAATAAAATCACACTAATTAAAGAGAAATAGAAAAATAGAAAGTAAATCCTAGAAAATTCTAAATAAATCTAAAATAAATCCTAAAAATAAAAACAGCTCAAACTAAAAATCTAAAAAAATTAGAAAGGCATAAACTAAACACACACGGCCTTCAGGGTAGATTTGGGGACTGGTTTAGGCTCGTGCGAGGTTTCGGGGCAAGGTAATTAGCTCTATTTAACTGTAAATTTCATTGAAATAACACTTTTGACACCGCAGCTGCAATCAAGCCTGCATATTAAACATTTAGGCATATAAGACCCAAATTGTCGAGAATTAGCAACTAAAAACCGTCTATTTGGGGTATAAAATGTACACTTTTGGGTGCTTATCACCTGTCAGCTCCCTCACCCTCTTCACCAGAGCTGATTTCCTCCTCGTCTAATTGAATTAGTTGAGCAACAACCTCTTCTGTGATATCTAGCTGAGGAATACTGTCCAGGTCGGGGGATGAAACTGGACCCAATGTTCTTATACTCCAAAAGGATTGTGGCTGATCGCGGATGCTCACCGTCAGCCAAGTATTCCCTGATCTTCCAAGCCTTGACCAGCTCAGTAGCTCGAATCTCACGAAGAACAGGTTTTGAGTTCTTTGTCTTCACTGAAAAAACAAAAGAGGAAAATATAAGAAAGGCATTACATTAATAGAAAATCAATGAGCAGAACACAAGTTCTGCCTACCTATATACTCCTCCAAATAAAAGGGAATCATAGGTCCCCTGTACCTCGCCCCTTTAGTTTGGGGAGGGAATTGCCAGTTCCTGGAAATAAACCCCTCTAGCTAATAGTCCTTGTGGGAATCAGGTAGATTCACTACCAATACCCTATCAGGACTCCTGGCTTTGAGATAAAGGAGACCAGAGCTCATTCGAGAGAAAGAGTAGCAATAATAAATTTCATCAAGACCTAGATTGGTGCTATAGAGATGATTGATTCTATGCACACCATTGACAATCTTCCAAACATTTGGAGAGAACTTTGTAAGAACTATATAGAAATGACTAAAGAAATGAAAAAACAAGCAATTTGGGGGAAAAGTCAGACCCTCCTCGGACAACAGAAGAACATGTATCCAATGACCTTCCTCATTGTCTCTAATATTATGAGGAACATGGGCACATTCAATGTCTACCTAGTTTGGAATATTGTAAAACTTCCTAAACTCAGCTATCGATCGATTGCCTATTTTTTCATCAGACTAGAAAAACCCTAGCAGCGATAAAGAAGAAATTCCAACAAAAAAAAATGGAGAAGGAGTTTGAAGAACTTACGAAGTAATAATCAACTTGAGATGATGCAAAGCCACAAGCAAAGAAGATGGGAAGATAAGGAAGAAGCTCGAAGACGAAAGACGAGACCTGGAAGTGAGAAAGCACAGTAAGAAGTTGGAATAATCTTGAGAATGTAAAGAAGTTTGAAGCGACGTCAAAAATGGCTTCTCTAAACTAGTTTAAACCCTGTCAATCATGACACATAGAGAACGAAGAAACTTTGTCGCTTGAATCTACTCTAAAAAGACGCTTCGATCCCCAAAGTGCTACTTAATTCAAAAAAATGCAATTAAGGCTGTTATTTAAAATTATTGAGCCCAAATTGTGACCCAAAAATTTTAGGGGCAATTATGGGTACCTCGTTCAACTATCTTGGCCCAGGTGAGTAGCCCGATTAAGCTCGATCCAAGATAAGGGAAAATTCGTCCCAAAGTCTAAGGTCTCATACATAACTTATGACTCATTCAACCCCTAAAATCTCTCAAGAGATATTCTAGGGATTGTGGATTAACATGGAGGTACCCACAACCCCCACTCTCCAAAAATTACATGTATATATTAAACCCTCAGCCCGAGGCGAAAGGGACGCAATTATAATCACTCCCCCGGAGTAAAGAGAAATATGAAACAGAGAACACCACCGTGGACATAGGCCATTTTTTCTGAACTGCGTATATTTTGTGTCGTGTGTGATTGCAGTTATTTTGTGTTCTTTCTTTATTATGGTGATCGAATTTTTTTATTATTTGTGTTGAGATTAATTATCACTACACTAAGGTAATAGTATTTTTGAGCTGATCGATTTATCCCATTAGACTTTCATGCAATTTGACCCTAGCAGGTTATATAGATTGTTGCTGTTAATATTTGGCATGTACCTCAATTGTTAGCCGATTTGACCAAATAGTCAATAAATAGTTTTTATATAATATGATAGCTGTTGGATGTCCTTTTTGTACACTGACACATGATTTCACTTTTTTAAACCAAGTTCGGGTCCTCATTTTCACAACGATGTCATCCATCTTTATTATAGCTAGGATTTTTGCTAAAAATAAGTCGCAATGGTATTTTTTTCTTAAATGACACTGCGTTGCTCTAATTTCAAATGGTAAATATTTAAACCACTCATTTTTTGCAAATTAATTTTCTTTTACTGGAGTACAATTGATATCCACATGTAGCCCATTTAGACCATTGTTTTTTGTTTCTTTTATGGTCCTCTAATTAAATTGTTATCTATGACTGTTATGTTGATTTTGTAATCTGTGTCTCTTTTTTAAGACCAATCATAGCCTACTTCATTTCATTATAAATAGACACCACATGTCTTCATTTTAAAGAGGACATTAGTAAGTACCATTGGGGTTCCAAAGATGAAGCCAGAAAGTACCATTAGTGCAAGTGGGACAAGATAACAAAGCCTATTCCAGAGGGAGGTTTGGGTATTCATAAGATGGAAAACATTAGTAAGGCCTTGGCAGTTAAACAATAGTGTAAGCTCAGAAGTGTATATTCTTTATGGTCTTCATTCATCAAAGCTAAGTACTGTAAGAAGATTCATCCCATTGAAGCCAAGATCAGAAACAAATCCAAAGCTTGGGGCAGAATGTGTCAAATCAGAATTGAGGCAAAGGAATATATCAATTGGAGGTTAAGTGAAGGCAAGATAGATTTTTCAAAAATTAATGGATGAATATTGGTCCTATTTGTGACTTGATTAAAGAAAACCAATTAGGCATGGTTAAAGATTTTTGGAATCCAAATGGTAGTTGGGACACTTATAAGCTGCAACAAGTTATACCTGATTATATATTACAACAGGTGCTTAAATCTGAGAGATGGTACAATAATAAAGATGAGATAGTGTGGACAGCCTCCACATCAGGTGAGTTTTCATTCCAATATTCTTGGGAAATAAGTAGATCAATCGATCTTCATTGCAGGTCTGTAGATTTTTTATGTGATGGTAGAATTCCTTCAAAAATTTCCATTTTCAATTAGAAACTTCTAAGAGGATTAATTCCTACAGATGACATATTAAAGAAACTAGATTTCTTTATCCTTTCAAAATGTTTATGCTCCAAGGTTAGTACCGAAGAAAATTTAGGACATGTGTCTTGTTCAAGTGATATAGCCAAGAAGGTTTGGGATCACTTTAATCGTTTGTTTGGGGATCTTTCAAATGTTGGTTCTATTAGACAAAGAATGATCTCTTGGTGGTTAGCTCCTACAAAGGCCTCTCAAACAAGTTTCAAAATCATTCCTAACTTCATTTTCTGGCAAATTTGGTTAAGTAGGAATAAAGCTAAATTTGAAAAGATAAAAATGTCGCATGAGATAATTATCAAACAAGTTCACACTAGTTTCTATTTAGATTTTACTCATGCTTTAACTAAAAGGGTTAAGCCTATGTTAGTGCAGTGGATGGTTCATCCTAAAGGTTGTTTGAAACTCAATACTGATGGTAGCTCTTTAGGTAATCCAGGTTCAAGCGGTGGTGGTGTAATTCTCAGAAATGATAAAGGTCAGTTGATTTGGTATTTTCATTCTCATTTTGGGGAAATGCATAGCTTGGAAGCAGAAGCTAGAGCTCTGTTATCTGGAGTTACCCAGTTGCAAGATTTTAGAGGGTATCAAGTGGAAGTGGAGTCGGACTCAAAGGTTATCATAGAAGTTCTAAATAACAAATACAAGTGCCCTTGGAGAATCAAATGGATAATTGATCAAATTTTATTAATATCATCTTATCTTAATTGCTCATTCTGTCATGTTCTTAGGGAATCCAACAAGGCTGCAAATTATCTGTCAAAGAGAGTCAGTGCTCAAAATATTTCTATTTTCTCTCATCAGATAGAAGCTCTCCCTAAGGAGTTTAATTTTATCCTCAAGATGGATAGATTAAGTATTCCTTCATTCAGTTTTAATTAAGCTTTGGTTTGTAAGGTCTCTGAGATAAAGAGCCTTATTTATTTTCTGCTTTTTTGGTTGTAAGACCTTGAGTTTTCATGTCGTACATAAATAAACAGTTTTTACAAAAAAATAAAAATAAAAAAATAAATAAAGAGGCCGAGAAAATAAAAACCTCGTCGAACCTCTGTTAAATTCGTTTCTAGAGAGAGTGAGATTTAGAGAGACAAACTCATGCTAGGGCTTGCGACTGCTAATATGATTTATATTGAACCCTTGATTTTCACTATGTTTTTAAAGACTAAAATGTTTTGCAAGTGAATCTCCTCTAATCTCTATATATGTGTATATCTATTATTAGATCCATTATTTGTTGATTTGTGATATACGTTTCTGTATATGTGTTTTGCGGTGGAGTAAAAAACAAAAAAATCACACACGGTATACACACTTAAGTGATTGAAACTGTTTAGATCTCTCACTCATGTTCTAGATCTGATTTTTTGATTAAATCATGTTAATTGAGTTACATGTTCTATAGTTGTGTCTAGGTACACAAAACACGCAAGTCATACACTATAACTGTTCGATATGGCCTAGATCGTTTTAGTGTTAAACTTTGAACACTAAAATCACAAGAGAGTCATGTACTTGCTTCTAAGTTTATATTAACTTTAAAACAGTCTGTTTGAAAATATAAATAAGGAACGTTGGTGTTTATTTTGTTCAGATATGATAATAGGTTTAGAAGTGTAAACCTAAGATAATTATGGAGTTATTTGTAAAGAACATACATCTTGATTGTTCGTATATCCAGTGATTGGACTGAATACATATTGGAAATATTCAGGACCAAGGACTACGAATCTTGACCCTGTTAAAATTGTTAAAAGGCATATTAGGGTGTTATACTAAATATTGTTTTAATCTAAACATATTCTAGGAAAAAAGTTTGTTTGTTTGCATATTTAACTTGAGAATATTCATATATATATTTATTAAGTCAAATATTTGTGTATATAGATATTTTGCCTTAGAGATATATTACTTGATATTGATTATGTACTTGTTATTGCTTATACTTGCATAAAATATTATTTAGTGACTTTAGGATTGATCATTTTCATTTCATTTAGTTCCGTTCACTCACTTAGTACAATATTACTCACTTAGTCACATTTCATATTTATGTACATATCTGAATAACTTTGAGTTTTTAATATTTGAAAAATAAGTTTTCTGAAATTGTTCTAATTCAAGAAGACTTGACTTAAGAGAAGGAAGATAAGACTTGAAAGGATATCTAGGTTATCTGATTTGTTACGTATCATAAAGTCTGTATCAGTAAGTATGGGTGTGTCATTGTAGAATAACACACATAACAACTCTTCACTAGAAATAGGACATTTAGGAACTGAGCAGATCATACGCTGAGGAAAGTAAGAGGAAGATTCTAAGAAGTGAAGAATGCAAAAGTATCAAGGACAAGGTAAAGTTGAGATTAAAAGAGCAACTAGGGAGAGGCTTAGTATATGTAATATCTTTCTATCCAGTTTAATAGTCTTGTTGATTGTTTGTAACACGTTCCTATCATTTTGTTTTAGTGTAAGTAGTTAAGTTTAGATCTTTAGAAGGATCCGTTATTTTTTCCAGGGGAAGGGTTGTTGCAACATTAAATAAGCACCAATGTGTTGTATTTTATACATATACACCCAACATGAAAATGTAGTCTAATTACTAGAAACGAACCTAATAACGCTCCTGTTTAAAATCAATATAATAAAACTTGGACTAAAATTGACTAATTAGAATTAATCTTGGTTAATTAATTAGTTAATAATTTAAGAAAAGTTTAAATTGGTCCCCCTTTGAATCTAAAATATTAACTTATAGGTAAATCGGTTTTAATTGTCATAAGTTACTTTCGCAACTAGAGTTTCGCCCATTAGCCCTCGCCTCAAGTCGTATTAGAGCTAGACTTTATAAAGTTCTTGTCGAAACTTTTGTTGAACTATTTTTATCTTCTTCTAATAGATGATTCAAATCAATTGATTAGGTTAGGTAATTTCAACAGACCTTCCATAGTTGATGGTTATAATTTCCCCGACTGGAAAATTAGCAAGATAAAACTCATTCATGGTACCTTAGGTGATGATGTAAGGGACTTAATAGAAAATGGATACATTCATCCTACCACACCTATTGTAAAAGGCAGTACTAAACTTAGGAAACTTCAGACCACTGAATTACCTAATGAACAAAAGAAAGCTAGTAATTTCAATAATAAGGGTACGAATGCTATATTCATGAGTGTAAGTGAAAATGAACATAAGCGTATTTATCATGGCACAACTAGTAAACAAGCATGTGATAGATTAATAGTTGCACATGAAGGCAATGCTAGGGTTAAAGAATGTGTAAGAGGCCACTTTAGATAATAAATGGAGGCTTAACCCCTTTGAAGTATGGTGATGATAAGTTGATTGGCTAAAACCTTCGATTAGTGATAGAATATGCCAACATAAGCCTAATGAAGATGAAGCTTACTTTAAAATCACAGATCTGTCATGTATAATTTCGGAAAGTAGTAAAGAAACTTAGAAGTGACTTAGCTAGAGGGAGAGAGAAGTAAGAACCCTAGATACATCTTGGTAGGCAGGAAAACACATAAAAAAAACTCTCAAAGATCTCTATCACGTATTAAAAGCTTCGTAATAAAAATGATAATGGTGAGTGAATAATACCTCTAGTTTGTAATAACTCCCTCTTTGACGTGTAATCTCTCTAGCAATAACTTCTCAAACTCTCAAAAGACCCCTCCTCAGCGGTGTTTGGGGTCCTTAAATATCCCCCCACACCATCCCCGAGGTAACTCAGTCATTAATGACTATGAAAGACATCCCTCATACTTTCTGTCACAACATTAAATGCCTGATGCATTAGTTGTCTCCACATCATAAACATTAAATGCCAAGACATGCCTTTTGCCTAATCATTGTGTGTCAAGGGGTTTTTGTTGCATAGGTGGCTCACCAACTGCCTGACAACCCCAAATGCCATAGTGGTTAACTCAAGTGAAGGTCTGACATTGTTTAGATGGCTAGTGACATCACCTACAGTAGATGTGACATTAAGTAGATGGTTGTTTGGTTCACAACTCAATGCCCGATGGAACTTCAAGCTGCTCCGCCTGAGGTTCCATGGTCTGGGTCCTTCGGTGTTTTTCCAGGTGTATCTAAGATGGTTAGGAGAAGCCCCAATGGTGCCTCACTTGTCAATCATCCAAACCAATTCCCTCTAAAGTTCCCACGGTGGGTTCATTCGATAGAGAATGAAAGATCTCCAAGCCCTGCCAAGCCTAGTCTCTCGCGAGTACCATTTGACCTCATACTTAAAACTCGTTATTATTCTCGTTACACCATTACAACCGTTATAACCTACATTCAATATAAACAGAAATACAATATGACTAGTACAACAAGCTAATGTATGAGTTGCCACACTAAGCTGCCTTGCTGAGTTGCACGCTTGAGCTGCCTCGGTTGCTTAATCTCAAACAGTGTTGCTAATTAGGAAATTATCTCTATTCTCTGGATTACCTTCAAGCCCCATCTACATTTTCCCCTTCGTGGAGAGATTTATTGGAACAAGAAATGTCTGCACGAAACTTCTCAATCCGATGAACCCTCTCCGCGTGAAAATTCTGGCCTCCTCTATTCCTTAGAATTGCAGCCTTATAGTCTCTTAGAAAAAGTAAAATTCTCCCCGATGTACCTAAGCCGAAGAGCTATGACTTATTAGGGCTTGGGTGAAGGGACATCGCCACTTTTTCCTCATGCTGGGCCTCAACCGTTATAGCTTTATTATTTAAAATTCTCCCGAAAGGCCTATTAACCTTCTCAAATACTCGTTTAGACTTTTGGCAAGTGGAATTCTCCCTCGTAATGCTTTGCTATCTTCGAAAAAGCATAAATTATCCCTTATGTAACTGAGTCGTGAATTAAATAATGTTCGGACTTGTGGCGAGGGACATCGTAGTTTTTCTTAGATTCGTTGGGACATCTTTTTCTTTGGGCCTTATTGGACATGTCTGACAAAAATTTTGGTGCCAAAACTAGAACTTGCTGGAGAAGGCAACCTCTTCTGTTTCTTAGGCATCGCTTCATAAGTGAGGTGGCGCTGTCTTTTCAACTGTCACAACACTTCTCGAAGTTCCACGTGTTAATTTGAAACGATTATAAGCTACTGTGCACGTGCGATGGTGGGAAACTCAAAGGACAGGTTTCAAAAACTTCAAACGTCTCTTTATACTTCAAAATCCTTCTCTTTTCCTTCATCTTCTTCAAGCTCCTCACTTTTTGCAGAGAGAGAAATTATGTGCGAACTCTGTGCAAACTCCATTGCTGCCCCATTCTTTACTCAGTCTCCTTCCTTTTTCATCTTTTTGCGCCACCACCTGTGGTTATGCTCCTCCCCTTCCGTTCTTAGCCCTTCTTACCGAGTTATATCATTCATAACCACTATATCATGGCTTCTCCAAGTATTTCCAAGGTTGCCGCCGTCGCCACTCAGCCAGACTCCCCCTCCTCCACTTCTGGAGCTGCTGCTGCCCCTAGCGCCGCTGCCCTGAATGCTGCTCGTCAAGAGCAACTATGCTTCTATCGCTGGGCGACCATCTTTGACGAAGATGATAAATTTTTTAGGGCATGCAAGACTTGCCATTTTTCCTCCAAGTTTGACCCTTTGCTGTTGGGTGATGAGGAAATGGATTCATCGAAGTGGGGGTATGTACTCCCATAGGGGACTCTGCGTTTATGTTTAGACCGTGGTGACTTCCCCTATTCTTAAATTGACTTCGAACCACCCGGGGGGTCTCTAGCCCATTTCAGTGCCTAGCATGCACATATGCAGAGTTTTCACCCTGCTACTCTTGCGAAGGTTAGGCTACATCGAGCCTACTGGTTTGGTGAGTTCACACTCTCTATGCACAACGCTGCTCTCCAAGTGCTAGTCTCCCGATGGAACATCATAACCCACACCTTCTTCGCTGTGTGGGGGGAGTTTACTGTTACACTGGAGGACGTCTGTGAACTCCTTAGGTTTGAAACCATGGGTGATTTCACCTATGATCATGAGGCTCTAACTGCCGAAGAGGCTGTTGATCGAGTTGAGTCGGACCGGATCTTCCCTAGTTCCACTAGTTCCTCGAATAAATCCACATTTACTCCCCTCATAAACTATTTTTCTGATGCTCCAACTCCAAAGGATGCAAGTGCCGTAACGGGCCGAGGTAGAGGTTCATCTCTGGAACTACTGGCTTACATACTTCTGTTGCTTTCACGGTTCTTTCTAACTGGGAAGCCCAATGATCAACCCAGGAGGGACCTGATAAATATTTCTATCCATTTGGCTAGGGGTTTAACCTTCCTCTGGCCGCCATCACCTTGGGATCCCTCTACACCTTGTTGGATCGAATCCACATTGACATGGAATGATCACTGGGCCGTTATAACTTGGCTAACTTTGCCAACACCATTATTCTGACGGGTTTTCTTTACATCCGCTTTCCTGCTATTGCTGCCAAGTCAGTTTTTCTACCCATGAGCGAAGGTATCAAGCCCCCATGCCTCCTATGTTTCCACAAGAAGAAAAGTTGAAAGGATATAATAAAGGTTTTTGATCATGTAGACTCCTTCGTGAGGAGGCCCGATAGTGAGTCTACCTTTGCCCATAGTTGGGGCTTCTTTCCTTCTGCAACCACAACAGTCAAGTTCAGTCCAGTTATAGAAGATCCCTCGCAAGCCGTATCTTTTCACCCCGGGGTTTCTCTCCTCCTACACAAAATGGGGACATACCTTAGAGACTTACAACCCTGATACATGAAACAGGTAGTTTGGGTTCGATCAGGGGGCCCCCTCAACTTGTGTTCCCGGACAACCACTCAAATGCCGCCTTCGCTGAAGCCTTCACCTTCTATACTACAACCGCAGTGCTTGGTGTGACGTCTACCATTGATGGACGTGTCACCCTACCTAGTTCCACTAGGAAGAGGGATGTATCCACCTCCTTTGCCACTAAGTTCCATCTAAGTCAATTGGAAAAAATCTGTGAGTAAATTCAGTCCCCCCCTCAATATCCCCCAGAACTTTCTTTCTCTTCTTCTGAACTAGGTCTTAAGGGGAACTCCATACTTGGGGTCCCTTGAGTACAACCATTAAAGAATCTCCCGAAGATTTACCCCCTTATTTCCCAATGATTCCCACTACCATCCCAAAGTCCAAGGCCGCGGCAACCTCCAAACCATCTGCCCCTCGGCCGAAGCTGCCACGGGAGAAGGGCCTTCTCATCCACTTGCTAAGAAGGCCAAGAAGTCCAAATCCAAGAAGTCTTAGGCCCAAGTTCAAACGCAAAATCCATTGAATGCATTCTCGATTGCCTCTGTTTCCCCTCCCATGTCTCCAGAGATGGCTGAGGAACCGAGGAAGTGAGTTCAGGCTGAAGTTGACAGAATACATGCTGAGTTTTAATGACGCGCTGTCGCCATTCCTCCTTCGGGCGCATTTCCCACGATCGTGGTTAATTCCACAGAGCCATGTGGTAAAAGGAGAAGAAGGACGAGGGTGTCGAAAACTAGTGGTGCAACGGCCTCCAGGAAGAAAATGCTGGGTACCAAGACCCAGAAGAGACAAACACTCAAGAAACCTCTATCACCAATTCCCTCTGCTGCTACCTCCTTGCTGCCTTCACCAGTAATTGTACCTTCTCGTTCTCCCTCTGGATATAAGTTATGTGTGCATTATTTATTTATTATTACTCTTCTCTTAAGGTGTGTTGCATCTACCCATTTCATAACAAGAAGCTAATTTATTGTAGGGAGTTGAAGGAGAAAGGCCCTGTCCCCCCAATCCCCCCGTAAGTCGCTTCAGGGGGGGGGTGCGGTGTCTCTCCAGCAGACACTACTCTTCCCCGTTCCCCCTGATAAGTCTCACTTATTCTCTCTATTCATCCTCGCAACGGGCCAAAGAAGCTGCGACGGAGGCTGCCACTGTTGAGTCTGCTGAGATGCCTGATCACCTAGAGGAATCTACTGCTGCCTCCTCTGAGTTACCATCAGAGCAATAGGTGTATCTGCCCCTTGTTGTGGTTAAGGAGAGTGCCCCTCAGGTAAATTTCTTGCCAAGTCTTACATCTTTTTATTGTTCCCTTCTTTTGTTTATAATACCTACCATGTTGGGACGTTTTAGGTGGAAGTGGCGTCACCGATAGCCAATATTCTTCTTCCGCCTGCATTGACCAGACCCCTTACTACGGTTCCTCTTTTTGGTTCCATAACGGGGGTAAGTTAGATGCATTCCTACCCCTTATCCTTTTATTTTGTTTTACTCCTTGCGCCTAATACTTGATTTTACATTTGCAGCTTTCTCCAAGTCTCTCTCTACCTTTTGTCCTTAGTGGTCTTTTACCCTTCAGGGCCCAGGTTGGTGCTACTTCTCTTACTGGGGCATCTCTTGAAGATCCAACGTCTTCTTGTGTTGATGCTCTCGTGTTGGCTTTAGTACCTTATGTTGGCGAGGGAAGATTGCCTACCGATGAAGCTTCTTCAGCTAAGGGCCCCGTTGAAGCTGCTGAGTTAATGAGCCCGCCTCCAACGGTTTCCACCAGTATGGTTTTGTGGTGACTCCCATTCTCGCTCCTATTGATGCTGAGGTACTTTGCTAATTTCTCTGTGCTTCTCAGTTTCTTAACCTTCACCTATATGGGTGACTTAACAACGAAAGCTCTTGTTAAGATTTTCTTAAAAACTCCACCTATATCGGTGACTTAACAACGAAAGCGCTTGTTAAGGTTTTTTTCAAACTCTACCATATCGGTGACTTAACAATGAAAACACTTGTTAAGGTTTTTCCAAAAACTCCACATATATCGGTGACTTAACATAGAAAATGCTTGTTAATATTTTCTCAAAAACTCCATCTATATCGGTGACTTAACAACGCAAATACTTTTTAAGTTTTTCCAAAAACTCTACCTATATCGGTGAATTAACAACAAAAACGCTTGTTAAGATTTTTCTCAAACTCCACCTATAACGGTGTCTTAACAACGAAAACACTTGTTAAGATTTTCTCAAAAACTCCACCTATATCGGTGACTTAACAACGAAAGAACTTGTTAAGATTTTTATGAACTCTTTATTTCCTCTTACTGTTCTCAAGTTGCTCGAGAGGAACCTCATCCATCTTCTTTTCCTATTGCCTCGTCGCATCGTGAACGTGTCTCGTCCGAAGCATCTAGCCATAATGATCAAGGTTCCATGACCGGTGCCCCTGCAGAAAGCGAATCTAGGTGCGAGATTCCTCTGCCCAACTTGGATCCTCATACCTTCTGCCTGATGGAACTCCAACGTTCTCCCCACATGCCTGCCAAACACCGTTTGACAATTAAACAACTTGGGAGCCATCATCCTGAAACCTTCATGGTGGACTGCCTGCGTTCAAACATCTCAGTTACGAGCTACAGACTTCAAGGCATGGCCAATGTTATTACTGAAATTGCCAACACTCCAACTGCGAACATGACCAGACCCCTCCTTAACTAGTTCTTAGGCTATCTGAGGGAGTTGGGTCATGACGAGCCAGCGATTGGACAACCAGAGGGAGCTCTTACGAAAACATCAGGAAGATCAGAGGGCCGAGGAAGCCAAGTTGGCCGAGCTTGCACCTCTTTTTGGAACCATTGACAAAGAGGTGGAGGACTTCAAAGAAGATCTACACGCGGCTAAGTCAAAATAAGAGAAACTCCTGATTTAGTGCACACAAGCGCAGACAAGGTTGGAAGTCTCTATCAATGCCCAACGGTCCTGCCAAGAAGCATCTCCAGGCCTTCCTGGAGATTTTTTCTCTTCCCCGGATCTCTGGTTTCTCCTGGGCTAATGAGTTTTTGTATATATATTTTTTTCTTCTTCTCATGTAATTCTTGGGCGATAGCTCCCCATTTTGTAATGCCCCAAATTTTATGAATGGAAAAAGATAGTTATTTTCTTATGACATATCTTTGTGTTATTCTTTGTGTTACAACTGTTTACATAGATTGTGAAGTGTGAAGTTCCGTAATTATTTCATCTATTCTTGAGCCATAACAAAAAGAACGTGTACACTTATCATAATAAAAACAAAGAAGTGTATTCATAACAACTAACTACATCAGTTTATCAAACATAACTGACTATACATGATAGACTTTCAACCATTTATTATTAATCTTGAATGGTTTGTCTTCTTCCATCTTAGAGATTAAACAATAACCTAAGTTATGAGCCTCTTTTATAATAAAGGTTCCTTCCCAATTTGCTGCAAACTTGGGAAGAGGAAGCCCTCTAATCTGTTTCACTACCACTTTCAATACGAGGTCTCCCTCCACGAAATTCCTTGGTCTCACTAAGTTATCATATGCCCTAGAGAGTTGATTCGTATACATTTGAAAGTGGTGCATCGCATTGTCTATGTGTTCGTCCAACGCTTCCAATTGCACATGTCTATTCTGGGGAAGCATACTACTTCGCAAGGCATATCGAGCAGAGGAGAATTCCAATTCTACTGGGAGAATCGCCTCAGCTCCATAGACAAGAGAGAACGGTGTATATCCTATGGGCTTCCTCTTAGTCGTCTGATAGGCCCATAAAATGGCTGGTATCTTATTAGCCCATGATCCTAGGAATTCCTCCATTATTTCAGCCAAGATATTGACCAAAGTTTTGTTAATCTCTTTGGCCTGACCGTTTCCCTTTGGGTATGCCATCGTAGAAGTGTGATGGATAATGGAGTATTTGTCTATGAGCATCGTTACTTCTGAGTTGACAAAAGGGGTTCCGTTGTCTGAAAGGATAACCTTTGGGATCCTGAAATGACAAATGATGTATTCTCTGATGAAGTTGCTCACTACTCCCGTTGTTGCCCTTCTCAGTGGTATAGACTCAACCCACTTTATGAAGTACTCCGTTGCTACTAGTATCCATATCTTCCCCCTTGAAAAAGGATGTATCGTCCCTACTAGATCAAACGCCCAAGTGTGAAAAGGATAAGGCATTGCCAGGGGGTGTAAGTCCACCGACGGGGAATGAATCATATTTCCATAGAGCTGGCAAGCCTTGCACTTTCGAACGAACTAAGTTGAATCTTTGTCTGTCGTTGGTCAATAGTATCCCAAAGTCATCAAATGGTCATATAACTTAGACCCTCCTATGTGAACTGGATCGTGCGCCCGCTGGAGGACTTCCACTTCCTCTTCTCTTGTGATACAACACAAGGTCATGTTGAAGTATCCCCTTCAATAAATCTTCCCCTCTTGAATGTGTAATCTCGGGGCCTTTCGCCGAAGTCCCATCGCATCAATTTTCTCCATCGGGATAACTCCATCTTTAATAAAATCAATATAGGTGACGCGACTAAGAATTTGTATCAAAAGTGGGTTTTACTCTAGGCTCACGTGCAAGCCTGTCGCTCAAGTAGTAACCCGGTAAATCGGGATCGTATCCACAGGGATCGCGATTGCCAAATAGTAATAAGAAAAATTATTAAATCTTGAAATGATTTCTTAAAAGAAACAAAAAGATGATTAATGATTGGGAAAATTTTTAGTGAAATAAAAATTTACTTAAGAAAAACAATATGAAAATTGCAAAAAAATTTAGATCTGACAAATGGGAGAAAATAGGGTAGGGTACAATCCCTCAATCCTTAACAAATTACCGTATAGAATACTAGGATTGTAATTTAAAATTATTGACTAGATCCGGTCTTTATAAATTCTAAGCATTACATATATGAGGGATCTAGCCCACATCATATGAAATCAAAGATAGATATAAAGCGGTGAATGATAAATTATACTCGCAAAGCGTTCTTAAACATCTCAAGTACCTAGGGCAAGAGAGATTAAAAGATTGACAATGTTTGTATAAGTTTCTTTCACGATTCAATCAATATTTTAATTTAACCTCTATTTTCTACATAAATAATTTGCCTTGGATTGAGTTCATGTACCCCAACCCTTAGGAATTTAGCTACTCATGATTTGGTTCAAGAATAAATTCACATTTAAAATTATGGATCTACAAGACATTGTAAATAATTTGCAAATAATAAAACTAGAGAATGGAAAGATTTTACTTGAATTCAGCAACAAAAACGGAATTGGAATTCGGAATTTCTTACAAACTAGGGTTCATGAAAACTCTTGAAGGAATAGAAAATTTTCTCTCAAAATCTAACCCTAAAATTCAACCTCTAATTCTCTCTAGAACTCTCAACCTAGCAACTCTTAACCTAGCCTCCCTCAAATGATGTAGGGCATGAGCTTTTATAGCACAAAGTCTCGAAATTGACGGCTCAATTTGCTTGTGACACAAGTTTCACCATTTAGCACGCCAAAAATCTGCATAATTAATGCCAAGATTTCACATGACCGGACCGGTCCGGATTACCCTCGGATCGGTCCGATATCCACCGGATTGGTTCTTTTATTTTTACCGGATCGGTCTGGTCCTTGTCGTATCGGTTCTTTTTTTCCTTTTCCATCGGTTTGCTATCCATCCAGGGTATATTGGACTTGGTCAATTCGGGTCGGTCCGGTTTCCATCGGATCGGTCCGATTTTCTTCTACTTTGACTTTTTCCTTGCAACTTTGACTAGCCATATCTTCTGATCTAGAACTCCGATTTGGGCGCCGTTTCTTCCTATGCTCTTGTGAACTCGTGCTCTTCAACTTCACTTTTGGTGTCGCCTTCGATTTTTGAGTGGAACTTTACTCTTTTACCCTTTGACTTTTCTTCTGATTTTCTTCTTTTCCTTTCTTGCATTCCATTCCTGAAAACTTCATCACAATTACACAAAAACTAGGGAATATTGTTAATAACAGACAACAGAGTGATATGGACTAAAAATGATTCAATTACCTTGTTCGAGATATTAAAATCACCAAATTAAGGGGCTAAATTCAGAAGAATTTACGCTTGGCCAAATCCCCCTAACTCAGGACTTTGCACGTCCCGGGCAATGTAACTGAATCTAACCAAAATTCTACTCTTGAAAATTCCTTTATTGGGATAGAATACCTTTTTCACGGGCAAGCAATTGCATTTAGCGTACGCAACAAGCCTTTAAACCCCTTGTCACACCCCGCCTATTTCTGGCGTCGGCCGCCACCAAAACTAAGCCGGGCGTGAGTAAATAAAATACCATCCTTAGCATGTGACATTTATGAGACATCAAATTTTAATCCACAATATAATTAATTTTAATCAAACCCAAATATGAAATAAATGATCCATCACATGCTAACTCCAAAGGAAATCCATACTCCAATAATAATATAAATCAATCCAACTGAACTTAAAACAACTTTGGAACCAAAAAGGCCCAATAACTCCAAAATAGTCTCATAAATAAAACGACAGAATGGAAAGAGAAAAAAATCCAACTACTAAGCAGTAACATAAATCCAGCTGCACCTCCAAAAGATCTCCAATGAATCCTATGCAGCAACTCCCAAAAATCCTGAAAAAGATTAGTCAACGCATGTGTCAGAGACAAAGCCCCGAGCATGTAAACCGTCTACTCTCCTCAAATAGGGTCCTTGAACCCAGACAATAGTGCTATATATATCGACTGTAACAATAGAATATTTTACTTACGAGATTAATAATCACCATAAATAAATTCACAATTACCCGCAAGGTTTTCATAAAAGCCACACCAATATGATTTTACTTAACCCACCTTCCAATAATGTTAAATTTAATTAATTTAACCGTGAAGAATATTACCAAAACCCGTCCCCTTGTCAAATCCGCCGTCTGGTCCGTTTTTATCCTGCGACCCTCGCGATATGACAAGGTTCTACACACGCACCCGTCCCCTTGTCAAGTCCGCCGTCTGGCCCGTTTTTATCCTGCGACCCTCGCGATATGACAAGGTTCCACACACGACACGACATAACTCGTCCTCTGACCCGTTCAAACTGTCGGCCCTAGACACATTATGTCGCCAATAAATTTTAAATATCTATTTTAGTCTTGCGATATTAAATTTCACATTCCTTGTTTTCGTTAATCACATTAATTTCCCCCACCCTTGAAAGCGATGTGAAAATCCTCAAAATAACCTTTAGTCCCAACTAAGGGTTCCCAAAACATAGTATCGTCCTATCCTAAGCAAAGAATGATTATAAAATTTCACTCCACCTAGATATCAATCCTAGGCCATCACAATAAAGGTATAAAATAGAAAATCATCCCCCACCCCAATTATATAACCCGCATAGACTTACACTAGCTAGTCCCATACCTAATTAGCATAAATCGTAATTAAGGCCCACTTACTAGTCCCATACCTAACAAGTGTACTATAACAAGGGTGAAAACCAATTATCTACCATACCCAACCTTTTCGAAATATTAACATATTTTCATAAAGTAACAGAATTCCAAATTATAACAACATTCATAATAATAATAAATTCCCATTTAAATAATTCAATTTAAAAAGTGTAAATCAAAGACACCTAAATATAATGATTTTCAGAATAATCGCTACATGCAAGTCCTATCATGATTCTTATTTTCCAACACAAGGAATTAAATTAAACTAGGGTTTTCACATGAAATATCAAAATTTACTTTTAAAAGAGCTCCTCTACATGCACGTGCCCAAAACAAAAATCGACTACACCGACACAATCCAAAGAATAACAAAGTTATAAGTATTCGGTAACATTAATTTTTCATGCAAAATAGTCCCGAAATTTATCTCTTCAATATTTATATTCGTAACTTATTTTAGAAAAACATGCGTTTAATGGAGGCTACAATCAAGACACATAACACTAAAGGAAAAGAATAGGGTCAACATGCCTGAATAAAAGTTGGTTTAGAAATCTGATCTTGAATGTGTATTCCTCTAAAAATTTTGACAAAGATTCGTTCTTGACGCGTCTTGAGAAAATCCGGTTAATCTTGACAAAACTTGAGTTGAAAGTTATGTAGAATGGGGCTAGGGTTTTGAGGTTGAAGAAGATGAAGAAGATGAGAGGATTCTGATTTTTGAGAAGGCTAAAATGTGTTTTAAAAGATCTAAACTCGTCACTTTATGTTTATATACCAAAAAGAATTAGAGTCCTAATCAAATACAAATACTTGAAAAAAATCATTACGGGCGATCGGACCGTTAGAATCGCTTGAAATTTTAATATGTTGTAGCGAACGGCGAGACAGGACTGCTGACAAAAATTTAGCTTGATCGGACGATCGGATTTCTAAAAATATTATTTTTACAAGAAAGTTTTATGTTTTGAGGACTCTTCTAAATAATAAAAATTCAATTAAACCTTCCATTTTAATTCCAATTCCAATTCCGTTTGAAAATTCATTTGTCAAATATAAAAACCAACACTTTAAATTATAAAATTTATAAAATCCAAAATTTCAGTTTTCTTCGATTTCCAAATTTAATTTAAAAAAATTCCCATTAAAAAACTCGGGTTGTTACATACTTCCCCACTAGCAAAGAATTTCGTCCTCGAAATTATACGAAGCATACACATAAACACTTAAATCTCGCAAAAAGAAAAGAGGCCCACATAAGCCTACCCCGCAAAATAATACCATTAGGCATCCATACACCTAATCTACCCAAATATAATATATATAAGTATCTAAGAAGGTATTATGTACTGCGATACTCCACTAGCCACGCAATCTATCCTGCTCTGACTGAACCTGAGGTACATAACACCTCCCAAAACTGTGATTGGTTGGTGCAGTGACCACCCCTTGTGCACCTGATGCTACCGGCGCTGCTGGCGCTTCCTGAACACCGATCGCCGCCAATACTCCTGGGGCTCCCCGCACCCTGGACCCTGCCGGCGCTGGAGGCCCTTGGCCTTGTTGGCCCTGCATAGCTTGACCCTGATGGTCCTTTCTTTTGAAACACCTATTCGCCTTGTGTCCCACTTTCCCACACTTGAAACAAGTACCTTGAAAAGGCTCCGAATTCCCATTCCAATTTTGCTCCCCCTGACGACCCTGTCTCTGTTGGTCCTGATGAGAATTATTGTTCTGCTGCCCTTGGTTAGGCCTCTGCCTTTTCCATGCTTGGTCATTGCGACCCTTGTTTTCTCCTCCCTGACCCTCGGTCTCTTGCCTTTTTCCCAATTTCTTTTGGTAGTTTATTTTCTCCTGCCAGTGTAACATTGCGACATCCACTACTTGGGCGTAAGTAGTGTATGCTGAATTTCCCAAAACCATCTGCCTAATGGGCCAGGACAGCCCTTTGATGAAACACTCCATCTTTTTCCTCTCAGTGTCTACCTCCTTCGGTACAAACATAGATAAGTTGGTAAACTCCTGTTCATATTCGACAATTGACTTTGTCCCTTGCTCCAACTCCAGAAACTCCCTTTTCTTTGCACTCCTGGTAGCATATGGAAAATACTTATTATTGAACCTGATCAGAAATTCTGCATAACTCAACTGATCTCGCTCCTCTGGTGTGGTGGTACTCTCCCACCATTGTAAAGCATTCCCTGACAATTTGAACGTTGCTAACATCTGCTTCTGCCCATCCGTGCAGTCCACCATCCTCAAATGCCTCTCCATATCTCTCCTCCACTGGTGAGCAACCGTTGGGTCAGATCCCCCTCCAAAGATGGGAGGATTTCCCTTAAAGAAACTGGTCCTCACCTTATCCCAAGTTGAGACGGGTGTACCCTGCTGCTGCGCCTCTAAGGTCTCCCCTCTCTGTCTCCCCATCTCCAAACCATCCGCTGTGGCCTCACGAATGATAGCCGCTAACTCCTCAGCCTCCAAAGTAATCAGACGCCGCCTCTCCTGAGCCGCGGGTCCAGAAACAGACTCCTCTCTCCTACTCCCATTTCTCCTTGTGTTCGCCATCTGAAAAGATAGGAACAAAACGACATCAGACTCGGAATGACTAAGAGTACAAATCATTAAAACGGAATAAAGAATAAGCAACGCGGAAGCTAAAACGGACTCATAACCTACGAGACGTAAGACCATGCTCTGATACCATCTGTCACACCCCGCCTATTTCTGGCGTCGGCCGCCACCAAAACTAAGCCGGACGTGAGTAAATAAAATACCATCCTTAGCATGTGACATTTATGAGACATCAAATTTTAATCCACAATATAATTAATTTTAATCAAACCCAAATATGAAATAAATGATCCATCACATGCTAACTCCAAAGGAAATCCATACTCCAATAATAATATAAATCAATCCAACTGAACTTAAAACAACTTTGGAACCAAAAAGGCCCAATAACTCCAAAATAGTCTCATAAATAAAACGACAGAATGGAAAGAGAAAAAAAACCAACTGCTAAGCAGTAACATAAATCCAGCTGCACCTCCAAAAGATCTCCAATGAATCCTATGCAGCAACTCCTAAAAATCCTGAAAAAAATTAGTCAACGCATGTGTCAGAGCCAAAGCCCCGAGCATGTAAACCGTCTACTCTCCCCAAATAGGGTCCTTGAACCCAGACAATAGTGCTATATATATCGACTGTAACAATAGAATATTTTAATTACAAGATTAATAATCACCATAAATAAATTCACAATTACCTGCAAGGTTTTCATAAAAGCCACACCAATATGATTTTACTTAACCCACCTTCCAATAATGTTAAATTTAATTAATTTAACCGTGAAGAATATTACCAAAACCCGTCCCCTTGTCAAATCCGCCGTCTGGTCCGTTTTTATCCTGCGACCCTCGCGATATGACAAGGTTCTACACACGCACCCGTCCCCTTGTCAAGTCCGCCGTCTAGCCCGTTTTTATCCTGCGACCCTCGCGATATGACAAGGTTCCACACACGACACGACATAACTCGTCCTCTGACCCGTTCAAACTGTCGTCCCTAGACACATTATGTCGCCAATAAATTTTTAATATCTATTTTAGTCTTGCGATATTAAATTTCACATTCCTTGTTTTCGTTAATCACATTAATTTCCCCCACCCTTGGAAGCGATGTGAAAATACTCAAAATAACCTTTAGTCCCAACTAAGGGTTCCCAAAACACAGTATCGTCCTATCCTAAGCAAAGAATGATTATAAAATTTCACTCCACCTAGATATCAATCCTAGGCCATCACAGTAAAGGTATAAAATAGAAAATCATCCCCCACCCCAATTATATAACCCGCATAGACTTACACTAACTAGTCCCATACCTAATTAGCATAAATCGTAATTAAGGCCCACTTACTAGTCCCATACCTAACAAGTGTACTATAACAAGGGTGAAAACCAATTATCTACCATACCCAACCTTTTCGAAATATTAACATATTTCCATAAAGTAACAGAATTTCAAATTATAACAACATTCATAATAATAATAAATTCCCATTTAAATAATTCAATTTAAAAAGTGTAAATCAAAGACACCTAAATATAATGATTTTCAGAATAATCGCTACATGCAAGTCCTATCATGATTCTTATTTTCCAACACAAGGAATTAAATTAAACAGGGTTTTCACATGAAATATCAAAATTTACTTTTAAAAGGGCTCCTCTACATGCACGTGCCCAAAACAAAAATCGACTACACCGACACAACCCAAAGAATAACAAAGTTATAAGTATTCGGTAACATTAATTTTTCATGCAAAACAGTCCCGAAAATTATCTCTTCAATATTTATATTCGTAACTTATTTTTGAAAAACATGCGTTTAATGGAGGCTACAATCAAGACACATAACACTAAAGGAAAAGAATAGGGTCAACATGCCTGAATGAAAGTTGGTTTAGAAATCTGATCTTGAATGTGTATTCCTCTAAAAATTTTAACAAAGATTCGTTCTTGACGCGTCTTGAGAAAATCCGGTTAATCTTGACAAAACTTGAGTTGAAAGTTATGTAGAATGGGGCTAGGGTTTTGAGGTTGAAGAAGATGAAGAAGATGAAAGGATTCTGATTTTTGAGAAGGCTAAAATGTGTTTTAAAAGATCTAAACTCATCACTTTATGTTTATATACCAAAAAGAATTAGAGTCCTAATCAAATACAAATACTTGAAAAAAATCATTACGGACGATCGGACCATTAGAATCGCTTGAAATTTTAGTATGTTGTAGAGAACGGTGAGACAGGACTGCTGACAAAAATTTAGCTTGATCGGACGGTCGGATTTCTAAAAATATTATTTTTACAAGAAAGTTTTATGTTTTGAGGACTCTTCTAAATAATAAAAATTCAATTAAAACTTCCATTTTAATTCCAATTCCAATTCCGTTTGAAAATTCATTTGTCAAATATAAAAACCAACACTTTAAATTATAAAATTTATAAAATCCAAAATTTCATTTTTCTTCGATTTCCAAATTTAATTTAAAAAAATTCCCATTAAAGAACTCGGGTTGTTACACCCCTAGGTTACCTTAGTAGGACGAGTTTTGTCTCGTGAGGGTTTGTAGTGAATTTACCCACAAAATTCTTTATTGACTCAAATAAATATCAAAATACTTAAAAATTGTACAATTTAAACTTTTCGAAAAAATAATCACCATCAACTCATATTCAACTGTCTCAAACCATAGTGTGTGTGTGCAAAGCCAAAAATTAAACCTCAAATTTCCACCGATTAAGCATTACGTTACTTTTCAAAAATTCGTTTTGATTCAAATTCTTACGGATTGCACTCACAAACGAATCACTCAGATTGTGGATATTTTCTCTCGGTATGCATGATATAAAGAGTAAATATAATGGACACAAATTCACCCATACAAAATTGAAAAGAAGGAAATATATGGTGCAAAGATCTCATCATCGGAGTACGGTTATTAGGAAATGGGAACATCACCTCTAATTCACACCATTTAATCTCTCATATTATCTTTTCATGTCTTAGCTCTCCACGCGGTAATTAATTTTTCCATTCAGACTCAGTTAGGACTTTTTGGGTTAAAAGGTGTAAAGGGTAAAAATTGGGAATGGACGGAATGTTCGGAATTGGAAAATGTCCCTATGACGTCCATTAGTGCTTTTTCAGGAATTTGCTCATTTTTCTCTTTCTTTTTCAATTTTCATTTTTTCTTTTCATTTTTTATTTTCTTGCTATTTTTGTTGAGCATATCTATTTTTTTTATTGCCCTTTTTTTATTGCACATTTTGGACTTACTTGATGAATTTTCTCAATTTTCACAATTTCGGGCTATTTGGGTTTTTCGGGTTATCAAATAAAGGGAAATATTTTATTGGGCTCAACTTGGGTTACAAAGGGATAATTTTGTCTTTCACAACTTTTTATGGATAATATTTTTGGGTAACAAACGAGGGCCTACTTCATTGTCCAAATTGCTAATCACATTACCATATGCATCTCGAGATTAATTAAATTTAGAGATACATTTAACACGAATTTCGAGATAATATTTCACACATTTTCCATAACTGATCAAAACAAAGGATTGAGATCATCAACGACTTATTAAAACGCTGAAAAGAACTTTGAGTTAATCATAAACTCGGATTGATTTAAAAACTCATAAAAAAATTCAAAGGCTTGAAATCTCACCGGGTTTGATCAATCTCCACACTTATTCGTAAAGTTGTCAATTTTCTTTCAATTTCCATCTTCGGTCAATTTCGGCTTAGTGCAATTGATTGTTAACAATTTGAGACTTTAAATAGAATAAAGGTGATATTTTTGAAAAATTTAAATTCCAATTTTTATTTATTTTGAAGAAAAATATTTATGGTTTTTTTTTCCATTTTTTTTAGAGACACATATATATGAATACAAGCGAAGTTTTATGAATACGCACCTGTCATCCCCCTTAACTGAAGTATTTGCATTGTCCTCAATCAAATGGATAAGAGAAATAAGGAAGACAACAAGAATAGGGCGATAAATAAAACAAGCAAATAGCATATGAAAACGGTATATTACAAACAAACTGTAGAAACAACTGTGTATGCAAAAAGAAAAAAAAACAAACATAGTTATAAAAATCCTAAAGGGGAGAGGGGCATCCTAAGGGGCGGGTGGGGGATGGGAAGGACTGGGAGCAGCAGGATCATAAGGATTGTAATAGTAAGGAGGAAGAGGGGCCTCGGGTCCCAACTGAAGACGGTACAAGTCGGACTGCATACGCAGGACCAAACTCATGTCCCTCTCGTAGGAGGACACATACTTGTCGAAACGCGTTTCAAGGGAGAGAACGAGCTCAGTCAAGCCTGTACCAACCGGAACATAATCCGGATCAACAGTCTCATCATATTCCTCCTCCTCACCTTCCTCCATCTCAACGTCCTCATCAGTGACGTCCTCCTCCTCATTGGACTCCGCGTCACTCGAATCTTCACCGCGCCTTGCACGGACTAGCTGAATTTGCCTTTCACTACGAGTGCGGGATTCTTGTCCTAAAGGCTTAGGCAAGTTGATAAGATCTTTAGGTGGTGCTATCCCGGCATCCCGAAGCATGGAGGTAATGAGGCGACCATAAGGAAGAGGGGTGTGACCCTTTTTGCCATAGGCCACAAAAAGGATATCGGTGTAAAATGTCCGGGCTAAGTTGATCACTGTCGCAGGGTCGAACAAATGATACATCATAGTAGCTTGGCGCGTCCTCATCGCTAAATCATTGGAGGTTTGCAAAATATTGGCACAAACGATATGAAAGGTGAATCGTGCCTTGTCGGATAAGCGACCGACAGGAAATGTCTCGGTATTATAAACCGCACCGGGCTTGATCCTCGAGATACAAACTTCTTTGGTGAGAACGGGATCGGGACCCGGATAGTCAAACTGGGCCGGAGTGATCACACCATAAGACTCGAGTTTTCGTGCCACAAGATCAAGTGAGAATGGAATAGGGATGGAATCCACAAAGGCTTGGGATTCAAATTCAGAGGTACGGACAAGAGATCCATAGAACTGACGCACTTCATTCTCCGAAACTGCCTCATAGGGTTTGTTCAAGAAACGGCACCAGCCCCGTGACATGAAAAGGGCTGTGATAGAATTGGGCATTTGGTCCCACAACACTTGACGTTCGATATGAATTTTTCGGGTAGGGGTGAAAAACCTACGGCACCAATTTTCTTCGCGGCGTGAACGGTACTCTCCATTTCCATCGGGAAGGACTTCAATGGAGGTATATTTTTGGGGAACAACCATGGATAGGGAGTATTGAGATAGTAATGGAGATAGAAGAGAGAAGATAGTTGTAGGTGTGAAGAAAATGAGTAGGGGGGATGGATGTATTTATAGGAAGGGATTGGGAAATTGGAGGGAATGAAAGGGTGGGAAAGGGGGGAACGAATTTTTGAAGAAAGGAATGGATTGGGGGAAGTGAAAAGGTATTGATTGAAGAGGTGGATTGAAGAGGTGTGACCCTTAGGAATTGAACTTCTGCAGAAAATCGGACCAATCCGGTTTTGGGACCGGACCGATCCGCCTTACCGGATCGGTTCTTTTAATTCAGCTGGACCGATCCGCCTGACCGGATTGGTTCTTTTAATATCAGACCGGACCGATCCGCCTGCTGATTTTTCTGAATTCATCCTCTCTCTTCTTTTCACCATAAATTCTCCAATTCTCCATTCCAAACATGAGTTTTCAACCGCTCACACTTCAAACTATCCTCAATGCTCATTGAAAATGAAACACCCCTCACCCGTCGTATTTTCAACCCCGGGACTGACTCAAGCCTACGACTCCTAATTCCTAAGACTCATATGTACAACAATCACCCCATACATGTCGGGGGTACGACGACCTCACCACTCTTTGTTCAGCCAATCCCCATAAATGGGGTCCGACAGCCAGATTGTGTCGGCTTCTTTGACAATTGCTTCCAAATAGGGCTTGAGACGATGCCCATTAACTTTAAATGTGTTTCCCCCTTCTCATCTATGAGTTCAACCGTTCCATGGGGAAATACCTCTTTAACAATGAATGGACCTAACCATCTTGATCGCAATTTTCCGGGAAACAAGTGCAACCTCGAGTTGTAGAGAAGTACTTTTTGTCCCGAATGAAACTCTTTCTTACGAATGATTCCGTCATGAGCTCGTTTCATTCGGTCCTTGGATATTTTAGCACTTTCATACGCATCATTGCGTATTTCTTCCAACTCATTCAACTGAAGTTTCCTTGTTTCACCGGCTTTATCCATATTGAAGTTCACCCTTTTGATAGCCCAATACGCTTTGTGTTCGATCTCAATCGGAAGATGACAAGGTTTGCCATACACAAATCGAAATGGGGACATCCCAAGGGGATTCTTATATGCGGTTCTATAAGCCCAGAGCGCATCATTCAATCTGAGAGACCAATCTTTCCTATTAGGATCGACTGTCTTTTCCAAGATATTTTTGATTTCCCGATTAGCGAGCTCGGCTTAGCCATTCGATTGAGGGTGATAAGTTGTTCCAACTTTATGGACAATGCCATACTTCCGCATTAGTTTCTCCATAGGCCTATTGCAAAAATGAGTTCCATTATCACTGATTATGGCCTTAGGCATACCAAAACAAGAAAGTATATTTTCTTGAATGAATTTTATCACCACTTTGCTGTCATTCGTCCTTGTAGCTATCGCCTCGACCCATTTGGAGACGTAATCTGCAGCAACGAGGATGTATAGAAAACCAAAAGAAGGTGGAAATGGGCCCATGAAATCAATACCCCAATAATCAACCAACTCCAATACTAGAATTGGGGTTAATGGCATCATGTCACGGCGAGTAATAGCTCCCATTCTTTGGCATCTATCGCATGATTTACAAAAAGTATTCACATCCCGGAAGATTGCGGGCCAATAAAGAGCACTTTGAAGGATTTTCGCAGCAGTTTTATTTTTAGAAAAATGACCTCCACGTGCTTCCGAATGATATAATCGCATTACCCCTTGGATTTCTTCATCGGGTACACATCTCCGGATGATTTGATCAGCACAATACTTAAACAAATATAGATCATCATAAAAGAACATGCGTGACCATGTAATGAACTTTGTTCTCTCTTGCGGATTTCAATTAGATGGAATAACTCCAGTGGCAAGGTAATTGACTATATCCGTAAACCAAGGGAGAGAAGAAGTAGCAAATAAATTTTCATCCAAAAAATACTTATCTATGGGAATGGAATCAATAGGCACGTCGGACGAGAGGCGTGACAAATGGTCAGCGACGACGTTTTCTACTCCTTTCTTATCTTGTATCGAGAGATTAAACTCTTGTAAGAGTAGGATCCACCTGATTAGACGGGGTTTGGCATCTTTTTTGCTCAAGAGATATTTAAGTGCCGAATGATCAGTGAAGCAAATGATAGGCGACCCAACATTGTAAGACCGAAATTTATCAAGAGCAAAAATGACTGCTAGTAACTCTTTCTCTATAGTAGAGTAGTTAAGATGAGGGCCAGATAATGTTCTGCTATCATAGTAAATAACATGAGCTTTCTTGTCTTTCCTCTGTCCAAGAACAACCCCAATCGCGTAATCACTTGCATCACACATAAGCTCAAATGGTAGTGACCAATCCGGAGCTTGCATGATAGGTGCGAAAATAAGCATGCTTTTAAGTTTATCAAAAGCTTCTTGACATGCTTTATTCCACTCAAATGGAGTGTCTTTCATAAGAAGATTACTCAAAGGTCTAGCGATGGCGCTAAAGTCTTTGATAAACCTCCTATAAAATCCAGCATGGCCTAGAAAGGACCTCACATCATTAAGTAATTTTGGCGGGGGTAACTCAGCTATTACTTCAATTTTTGCTCGATCAACTTTAATTCCTCTAGATGAGACTATGTGGCCTAAAACTACGCCCTCGGTAACCATAAAATGGCATTTTTCCCAATTGAGGACTAAGTCTTTTTCCACACATCGGAATAGAACTCTTTCAAGATTAGCTAAACATTGGTCAAAAGATGGACCGAAAACGCTGAAATCGTCCATGAACACCTCAAGACCTTTTTCAATCATGTCGCTAAAGAGAATTAACATGCACCTTTGAAAAGTTGCTGGCGCATTACATAACCCAAATGGCATACGTTTATAGGCAAAAGTACCAAACGGACATGTAAAAGTCGTCTTTTCTTGATCAAGTACATCCACTTCAATCTGATTATATCCGGAATACCCATCTAGGAAACAATAGTAAGGATATCCCGCCACTCGTTCAATCACTTGATCGATGAACGGTAGGGGAAAATGATCTTTTCGAGTTCCGACATTGAGCTTTCGGTAGTCAATGCAAACACGCCACCCGGTGGTGGTGCGTTGAGGAATTAATTCTCCCTTAGCATTTTCAACCACGGTCATTCCTGAATTTTTTGGAACGACTTGAATTAGGCTCACCCATTTACTATCCGAAATGGGATAGATAATCCCAACATCTAGAAATTTGATGATTTTCGCTCTTACTACATCTTTCATGGTTGGGTTTAATCGCCTTTGCATCTCACGCGAGGGCTTCACTTCTTCCTCAAGATGGATTTTATAGGTACAAATCAATGGACTTATACCTTTCAAATCTGCTATAGTCCAACCAAAAGCACTTCTATACTTTCGCAACACATCCAACAACATACCCCCTTGCCCTTTTTCTAGACGGGAAGACACAACAATAGGAAATGTATCATTCCCTCCTAGAAAGGCATATTTGACATGGGAGGGTAGTTTCTTCAACTCAAGACTAGGAAATCTATTTTCAGATGGAATCATGGTTGTCTCCCTCGGAGACAATTCTTCATACCTAGAAATCCAATCAACATCTCTTAAATTCTCAAAACTCTCTTCCTCTTGTAACCAAGTTTCCAACTCCTCTACCTCACACTCAAACTCAGTATAAGAACTCTTTTTTCTCACCAATTTGCAATAAACACAGTTCCAATGCATCTCCTCCTATAATTTTCTCAATGTTCTCATCCACCACTTCTTCAATAAGATCAACCTCGAGAATCTCATCCTCATCACCCATTTGGTTAGCGACATTGAAAATATTGGTCTCAAGAGTCATGTTTCCAAAAGTGAGTTGCATTTGGTTATTTCGTGTATTGATCAAAGCATTAGCAGTAGCTAAGAATGGACGGCCCAAGATTATTGGAACATGATTTCTCGTATAGGGAACAGGCTCAGTGTCCCAAATGACAAATCAACAGGAAAATAGAACGTGTCCACTTGAACTATGACGTCTTCTACAACCCCACGAGGCACTTTCACTGTTCGATCAACTAACTGTAGAGTGATTAGGGTAGGTTTTAAATCACCTAAATCAAGCTGCTTATAGATGGAGTATGGAAGGATGTTTACACTCGCACCTAAATCAAGCAATGCTTTTTCCACTCTTTTTTCTCCTATGATGCACGAAATTGTAGGTGCACCTGGATCCTTGAATTTTGGTGGAAGATCATTGAGAAGGACCGAGCTCACATTTTGTGCCAAGAAAACATTATTCTTCACCTTAAGCCCTCGTTTGACAGTCAAAAGATCTTTGATAACCTTAGCATATGCTGGAATTTATTGAATAGCATTAAGAAACGGCAAGTTCAATTCTACTTGCTTCAACACATCCAACACCTCGGTACGCGAAGCCCCTTTTTTGGGTGGCTCTAAGCATTGAGGAAATGGAGCAGCAGTAGGCAACTTAACTTCAATTTCAGGTTCAACTTCCTCATCTTTCAATTCCTTTTCTAAGGGAGGTTCTGCAGACTCAGAAGTTTCAGATTCCTTAGAAATTTTGAGTTCAACTCCATCATCGTTCACCTTTGGAAGTTTTGGTGATAGATCAATTACGCGGCCACTATAAAGAGTAGTAACATCTTGACATTGTTCTTCCAAATCCGATGATGTGGAGCCAACCATGGGTTGACCTTGAAGAGGAGGTCTTTGGCCTTGGGCTGTAAGTTTACCCTTCTCTTGAGTATTCACTGCAGACTGCAACCTAGAGATGCTAGTATGAATTTCAGCGAACATTCGATCATATTTAGCATTGCTCTCTTTTTGAGATTGGATGGATTGATTGAAATTATCTTCAAGAGATCTCCTAGGTGGAGCTACATACGGACCAGGAGGTGGTACCTGCATAGGATTTGGCATTGGAGGAGCCACTTGCTGAAATTGAGGAGGTGGTGGTAGAGTCATATGTGGGTTAGGAACCATCCCACCTTGGGATTGTCCATAATTGAAACCAGGATTTCTCCACGATTGATTATATGCATTCCCTTGCTGTGCAGTATAATTTCCTCGAAAACCCCCTATTGCCTCAACCTGTTCAGTGTACATTGCCTTGTATGCTGGAATGGTAGGACATCCTTTGGTAGAATGACCCGCATTACAAATGGCACACACTTTCTCCTTTCCGGCTTGTACGGGTCCAGCCACATCTCTCAATCGCACTTCAAGCATATCTCAGAAATTCTTCTCCAATTGGTTAAATTTTCGATCCAATAAAGTGTCCTTGTCCAAGTGATTAATACCGGACGCAGCAGGCAAGTTGGACACTTGTCGATTTCTATTTTGACTATTGGGTTCAGAAATATCCCATGCTTGGGTAGTCTCTGCCACATATTTCAAATGAGCCTCAGCATCGCTCTAATCTAACTCCCAAAAAGGTCTTTCACACATGGTTTGAACAAGTTGTTTAGACGCCACAGTAAGGCCTTAATGGAAAAATGAAATCAGATGATGCTTTTCAAAACCATGATGTGGGCATGCACTAACTAACTCCTGAAATCTCTCCCAACATTTATCAAAATCCTCATTCTCATTTTGACGAAAAGCTTGAATTTGGGCTTTAACAGAATTGGTTTTGTGTTGTGGGAATTTTTTTGATATAAACTTGGATTGCGTATCTCTCCAGGATAACACAGAATTTGGGGGTAGGGACCATAACTAAGTTTTAGCTTTATCCTTTAAGGAAAAAGGGAAGAGCTTCAACCGGATTACATCTTGTGGACAAGCTTGGTCACCAAACGTCTCACATGTATCTTCGAATTCTCGAATATGGAGATATGGTTTTTCAGAATCCATCCCATGAAATGTAGGAAGAATTTGGATCATACCATTCCGAAAGTGGAACTGACCGGCATTATACGGGAGTAAAATGCAACCATAGGTAACAGTTCACTCCGAAAATAAGAAATCTTTCATGGGAAGATATGGTATCTCATCCTCTCCAGCACCAACACTACCTTTCACAGACATATTGCTACCGAAAGATTCAGAATTCGCACTCAGTGTTTGACTCAATGAACGACTTTTGATGGAATTATTAGGTGAAGGAGGTGGAACCTAAAAATGAGGAGACTCAGAATTTTCAGAACTTGCTTCGGCAATAGGATTTTTCGTGAACTTGGGTGGGAGACGAATCCTGCATATAAGCACATAAAAGATGAGATTTTTTTTTTTCGAAATCACTTGTAGATAAAAATAACTTTCTTGAAAATTTAACAATTTTGGATCCCCGGCAACGGCGCCAAAAACTTGACGCGACTAAGAATTTGTCTCAAAAGTGCGTTTTACTCTAGGCTCAAGTGCAAGTCTGTCACTCAAGTAGTAACCCGGTAAATCGGGATCGTATCCACAGGGATCGAGATTGCCAAATAGTAATAAGAAAAATTATTAAATCTTGAAATGATTTCTTAAAAGAAACAAAAAGATGATTAATGATTGGGAAAATTTTTAGTGAAATAAAAATTTACTTAAGAAAAACAAACTGAAAATTACAAAAAAATTTAGATCTGACAAATGGGAGAAAATAGGGTAGGGTACAATCCTTTAATCCTTAACAAATTACCGTATAGAATACTAGAATTGTAAATTAAAATTATTGACTAGATCCGGTCTTTATAAATTCTAAGCATTACATATATGAGGGATCTAGCCTGCATCATATGAAATCAAAGATAGATATAAAGCGGTGAATGATAAATTATACTCGCAAAGCGTTCTTAAACATCTCAAGTACCTAGGGCAAGAGATATTAAAAGATTTACAATGTTTGTATAAGTTTCTTTCACGATTCAATCAATATTTTAATTTAACCTCTATTTTCTACATAAATAATTTTCCTTGGATTGAGTTCATGTACCCCAACCCTTGGGAATATAGCCACTCATGATTTGGTTCAAGAATAAATTCACCTATAAAATTATGGTTCTACAAGACATTGTAAATAATTTGCAAATAATAAAACTAGAGAATGGGAAGATTTTACTTGAATTCAACAACAAAAACGAAATTGGAATTCAGAATTTCTTACAAACTAGGGTTCATGAAAACTCTTGAAGGAATAGAAAATTTTCTCTCAAAATCTAACCCTAAAATTCAACCTCTAATTCTCTCTAGAACTCTCAACCTAGCAACTCTTAAGCTAGCCTTCCTAAAATGATGTAGGGCATGGGCTTTTATAGCACAAAGTCTTGAAATTAATAGCTCAATTTGCTTGTGACACAAGTTTCACCATTTAGCACGCCAAAAATCTGCATAATTAATGCAAAGATTTCACATGACCGGACCGGTCCAAATTACCCTCGGATCGGTCCGATATCCACCGAATCGGTTCTTTTATTTCTACCGGATCGGTCCGGTCCTAGTCAGATCGGTTCTTTTTTTCCTTTTCCATCGGTTTGCTATCCATCCGGGGTATACTGGACTTGGTAAATTTGAGATATTAAAATGATTCAATTACCTTGTTCGAGATATTAAAATCACCAAATTAAGGGGCTAAATTCAGAAGAATTTATGCTTGGTCAATAGGGCTATCTCCAGTCATGTTGAGCCTCCACGAAGTGACATTCAGCTGCTTCAAAGAATAACTGGCATTTATCGCACTTCCGTTGTAGCTCCGTTGCATCATGTTTCATCTTAGGCCACAAATACCCCTCTCTTTGCATTCTTTGATAGGGGGTATCTCAGTTGTTTCATACTGCACTTTGTGCATTTTATTCAATATTTGTTCTACCTCTTCTGAACCGATGCATCTTGATAGCCATCCTCCTACATTTTTGAAGTAAAGGTTTCCTTGGTTTGTGAAGTACTGGGTTAATTCTCTCAGCCCCATTGCTCCTTCCCTGGATTCTAATTGTCTTTTAATCTCTCACCTCCAATTTGTGTCCTCCCCCATCGGCAGTATGGTATGTACTATCGAAGGAGTTGTTCTTCGTTGAATCACGACAGTAGTTGTATCGATCCTCATGATCATCTTCTGGGCAATGGTGGCATATGCGTTCAGGTGGCAGTTCATCGTTCTAGGCTTCCTTCTGATCTTGGTCTGATGGAACTGGTAAAGAAGTCTCCGGATGATTGTTCAGTATGGTGCCAAGCTCATGTGTTATAATGCATATCCTCCATTCACTTGCTGAACCACCAAGTTTGAATCTCCCTTGATGCAAAGTGAATGAAACCCTCTTCGAAGAGCCTCTAGTAATCCTAATACTAATGCCTCATATTCTACTTCGTTGTTGGAGCAAGGGAAATCTAACTTGTAGGAAAGGCAAATCTCCTCCATTCCTTTTGAAAGAATAACCCCTGATCCTCCCTTCTTTTTCGCTGAAGATCCATCGAACTGCATTGTCCATTCCTCCTACATTGCATCTAAGTGATTGGCCTATAAATCGTCTCCTGGAATGCTTCCCTTGGGTGGCTTAAAAGTTCTCGAAGCAAAAATAGCCAATAGGTCAGTGTATGGCTGACTCTTTATTGCGCGAGGCACCATGCACTTCAAGTCATACTCTGATAGGAGGAGGAACCACCTAGCTGCCCTGCCAATCAGTGTATTTCTTGCTAGAAAATACTTAATAGGATCACATCTGGTTACAATATGAATTGTAAAAGACAGCATAAGATGTCTAAGTTTTTGCGCTACAAATACTAAGGCTAAATAATGCCCCTCTAAACTACTATATCTGACTTCTGCCCATGGAGAATCCTGCTGAGTTAATAAACTGGCCATTCTTTCCCATCGATCTCTTATGCCAGTAAAGCTCCCACGGACCTCATGGTGGACGTGAGATACAACTACAACGGTATTCCTTTTTTTGGAGGAACCATAATCCTGGTGAAACGAGCAGTTTCTTCAGTCCATTGAGAGACTCCTGGTGAATCGCCTCCCATTTTAACTTCGTGTTCTTTTGTAATAGCTGCATCAACGAATGTGTTACCTCGACTAACCCAGGCACAAATCTCCTAAGGTAGGAGACTTTACCGAGGAGACTCTTCAGTTCCTTCACCATTTTTGGATATGGCATTTCTAAGATTTACCGCTACTTGTCCTGGTCCATCTGCACCCCTTGTAGATCAACCACGAAGCCTGGGAACTTCCCACTTGTCACCCCAAAAACACACTTTAATGGGTTAATCTTCAATTTGAACTTCCTGCAATGAGAAAATACCTTCGTCAAATCGCTCAAATGGGACTCCTCCTTCCTCGACTTGATGATCGGATCATCCACATAAAATTCCACAAATTTTTGAAAGAAGTCATGGAAAATGGCCATCATCATTCTCTAATAGGTTGCCCCAGCATTCTTGAGTCCGAACGACATCACCTTGTACATGAAGTTACCCAAAGGGGTTCTGAACGCTATTTTCTCTACATCTACGGGGTCCATCTTGATCTAGTTATACCCTACATACCCATCCATAAAGCTATACATTTCATGACCTATCGTTGCATCTATTAAGCTATCAATGGAGGGCAGAGGGAACTCATCTTTGGTATAAGATCTATTCAAATCTCTGAAGTCCATGCAGATCCTTATTTAGTTTTTGTCTTTCTTCCCCATTAGGATAATACTGGATAGCCATAGTGGGTGCTATATCAGTGTGATGAACCCTGCCATTAGTAATAGTTGAACCTCCTCTTTAATCTTCAAATCTAGCTCAGGCTTGTACGTTCTCGTCGCTTGTTTCACTGGAGTGGCTGAAGGCATTACATTCAACTTGTGCCAGCTTACTTCCTCATCCAGTCCTTCCATCTCTGTGTATTTCCACGTGAAGACATCTATAAACTCCCGAATCAATTCCACCAAGGCCTCTTGTTTCTGATTACTGAGATCCTTCGAGATGAAGATGGGCCTTGAATATCCTTATTTTGCTAGGTTCAATTGCTCCAACTCTTGTGCTTGGGGCTTTGGCTGATTTTCCATGTAATCTGCTTCCTCGACGACTTCTTCCATAAATTTATATATGCTTGAGTTATCTATCACCATGCACTGTCCCCACTGATCTACCAGAAAGCATTCATATATCGGGTCAACCTTATCCTCAGCTTCGTCGGTCTCCCTCTCATACCGTTACAATCAATACACTACATTTCCTTCCTAGGTAATGACCTTCTTACATTGCTTGGTGGTAGTGATGACTACCTTCCTCTTCTTCTCTCTAAAAGCTTCGACCACTCTTTCTTCTGAGAACCGATTCAGCGCGCTCTGCCGTTGAACCTCATGATCCATCGGGTCCACTCTAGGACTCATTCTATCTTTAAGCTGCTTCAAGATGCCTTGGGGCCATGGGACCACGTGATGGGCTTCTTTGGTAATTTCCCTTGTGCTTCTCGCAACCTCCCTCTTCTGCTCGTTTAAAGGCCCCATCCTTTTTCTGATTGAGGGAACCCATGCCCCCTCTATTCTTCTTGTCAAGACCCGAACATCTTCCTCTTACTCTATGTAAAATACTTAATCCACAAAGTGAGCTTCCTCAATAGCAAAGGGCCTCTTTGTATCCCTAATATTCACCTCTGTCCCCTTAACATTCACTTTGGTACATTGGTGGTATATAGAAGGAACTAGCCCTTAGTTGTGCATCCACACCCTCCCTATTAGCAGATTATAGGAAGTTGCACTCTCTATCACATGGAACTTGATATGGGAACTCAGATTTCCTATTACAATCCCAACATTAACGTACCCAATGGACTTGGAAGATTGATTATCATACCTCGAAATTACCAAAGGCATGGGGACCAACCTCTCTTCTGGAATATTGGACGCATGAAAAGAGTTGATTGGCATGATATTGATGTAAGCTCCTCCATCCATAAGAGTCCTTGCGAAGCTAACTCCGTTGACACCGACAGTCACATATAATGGCCTGTTGTGAGGGAACCTTACAGCTCTATCTACATCACTAAAGGTTACCTGTGACCGAAACTTTCTCACCAACCGGGCCATGGGTCCCTTCCATCTCAGCGAAGGGACTGCGTTCTTCCTCGCAATATCGAGTATTAACTGGGTTATCTCCAGCCTACTTTCCTTTGGTACCCCCACCTAGTCGAAAAACCAAGTGAACTTCGAGGACTTCAAAACTGCACAGTATTCTAGAATCGAATCTACTTCCTCACCTTCAACACCGTACACCTCCTCCACATCCTTAGCACTTGCTTCATCATAATCCAACACAATGTTATCCATTCCCCCTGTACAATCTTCCAGAGGCTCTTCGTACTCTTCTTGCTTCGCTGTTGACTCTCTTTCCCCTCTCTTGGCCTCTTCATCATAGGCAACCACGAGATTGGCCCTATGTGTTGGAAAGGGATTGTTGTTGACATTCTGTGGAGGGATTTGTTTGAAAGTTCCGACCACTTTTTCTTTTAAAAACAATGTTGTCCAGTATTTTTGTTTGAAAACGAATGTTCATTTTTTTAAATAAATAATATCACAATTTTTTTTATTAACTTCCACATCTATAAAAAAATAATAATAAGTTTTTTTCCAGAATATTAGAATTATTTTTCAGAATATTAGATTTTTTTATATTCAAAATATTATGCTTTTTTATTTTCAGAATATTATGTATTTAAAATAAATAATAGATTTTTTTATAAAATATTATATTTGTTCAAAATAAGTTTTTTTTATAAATAAATGTATTAATAATTTGTTCAACCTAATTTATATGTATAGAAGGGCAATTTAGTTATTTTAGTATTTTAAGTTAAAAGTGGAGTGGGGGAACTTTTTTTTTGGAGTGGGAATAGTGGTTCCCTATATATATATATATATATATATATATATATATATATATATATATATATATATATATATATATATATAATAAAGTAGAAAACTTATATATGTCATAAGATTCAACTATGACATCACAAGAGAAATTATTTATGCTCTACCTAATTTCCCCCTCCAAAATTTAAGTTCCCCCTTTTTTTTCACACCCAAATTTATTTCCCCCCTTCATTGAAATTCAAAATGAAGGGTAAAATAGCAATTGACCCATTTTGATGCATCTGTCATTTATCACCCACTTCAACCGCATACCTCTCTCCCTCATTTCTCACCCGCGCTCTCCCTATCCGAGGTTTCCCCTCTCTGCTGGCCGGTCGCAATGGTTTTAATATCTCTTAGGTAAAATCTCTAATCTGTGTTTTTAGACTTTTACTAATCTCAGTTTTTAGACTTTTAGGCATTGATTTTAAATTTGGGGGTTAGGCTTTTGATATTAAAAACATGTGTTATTTTGACATCGTTTCCTGATTTATGCACTGCAGATGTAGAATTTTAGGGTTTCGATATGTTTTTACACCAAGATTTTATTCATCAATACCATCAGGTATATTCATCAATACCATCTTCCCCCTTCTCTTTCTCCGATCTGTAATTTTTTATTTTTTTGTAAATCTTGATTAGTGTATATTCGAATGCAACAGAGTATGAATTTTGGGGTTAAGTAGGTTCAAGGTATATTCAAATCTACAGTCTTTCATTTTTCCTTTTTAGTTATTGGGGGTTAAGTAGGTTCATGGTATATATTCATTTTTTTATTTCTTTATGGATTCATTAAAATTGGTTTGCCACCCAAATCATTAAAATTATTTTTCATGTGTGAGAATCTGGAATTGTAGCTTACATTGAACTTTTTCTGTGATTAATATTTGGGGATTGCACAACGACGTTTTTACATTTGCAAAAGATTTGGGTTTTTTTGAAATGGTACATTTAGTTTCTTTGATTCTATTTTTTCTTTGGGTCTCAAAATTGCACTGTGATTACTCAGATCAAAATCTGTATCCTTTTAATGTATTGTCCTTTAATTTTAGATTTACTTCTCTATTTAATTTTAGATTGTTATGAGTTTTTTTTAGATGACAATATTAGTTTTTTTCTTTTCTTTTGATAGTGTTTTATTACATCTCTGCACATAGTTGCATCTCTCTCAATCTCAGTATTGAATAAAATTTTAAACTTATATTCAAGTTTGGGGGCATGGATTTTTTGCATATTTTAAAAATTTTGTTGTATCTCAATTTATTTATTAGTTTATATTGATTTGAACATATTCTTCTATTTCAGCTTATCAACATTGCAAGCTGTGGAATTTTAGTTTTTTTTGCTGTTGGTCTACTTATTTCCTCACAAGAAAAAGGTTAGTGTGATTCAATCTGCAAATAAGATGATCCCCGAGTGCTTTTGCAATTTTAAGCAGGTGATCACGTATGTTTAGTGGCTAAAAATTTAGTGTTAATGTTTGTTTATGTAAATGTGAGAAGTAGAGGACTCTTAGGACTCTTGGGGATATTTGGCAGGACATTTTGTTGGTATGGAAAGCTCATCTTAAGCCACTAAAGCAGTCAACAATTTATCAAATGCTGGTGTCTCTCACCTTCTTATTATCTTCACAAACTATAATACATCTTCTATTTATGATAAGATGATTTTGTTTCACTAGAAATACGATGTTATATATGTAGTACATGGGCTATCTTCACAAATTGTAATACATCTGCTATTTAACATAGTTTCAATGAATTTACTCTTACCTTCTTTTTATCTTCAAAGGAGTTTAATCTTCATTGAAAGATACTTTTATGGGCAAAGAAGACATGTCCTATATGTGAGACATAACCGAAAATAGGTAATTATTTTTCACCCTTTCTTATTTCATTACATTTTATTCCTTTTCAATTTTTATAAGTCCATTTGAAATTATCATCGGGTGTTGTGTTGAAATAGTTTAATATTTCTGTTTTTTAAGAACTCCATTTCTTCATCCATTGCATTTACTTATTAATAAAGTTGTAATTTTGTAGGTAGGATCTCAATTTTGTAGTTCATCATGTTCTTAAAAACGTGTTTTTTATTTAGTATTTTTTTCTACATTGGCACTTCTTTCGGAACGATCATGTTTGGAATTGTACAGTAGAAAAGTCATTATTTCCCTCAAATCCATTCTATCTTACACACTTTCCAATGCAAAGGATGGTATCTTACACAGTTTACCATGTGAATTCTCTATCCCAAGTCTCCTCACAAATCCGTCTCGTAATCAATTCCATGTCCATGCTTCATAGGTGATAATAGATTACAATGAATCGTTATATGATGTTATAATCACTTATCATATGATAATATTTTTTGTATAATGTATGTTCCTTTACTTTTTGCAAGTATAATATGGATCTCTTTGTTTCTGTGTAATCGTCTTTTCTTATTCGTGTCGTGTTGTATTTGGTATCCATATCCATTGATAGTCATGAAGTTTTATTATATTATAAATGCTCTCAGTTTTCTTATCACAACTCGTATTAACTTTTGATTACTACAATTCTCACAGCTACAACGTTACATGGTTTACATTTTGTTACCACCACACTGATGACAGTGGTTCTTAGATGGCTGGGATACATCCAACCTTCTCATCTACCCATTCCAGAGCTTCTAAGATTTATTCTATTTGCAAACTTCTCTTTTGTTGGTATGAATGTTAGTCCGATGAGGAACTTAGTGGGATTCTACAAGGTAATCATATGCCCCAATTTTGGTATTTTTTTTATTTCCAGTTTTTTATTCTATTGTAGTTATTTGGAACTTATAATTCTCTAATTCATGTTCCAGATAGCTAAATTGAGTATGATTCATGTATCGTGCATACTGGAAGTTGTGCTTGATAAGATCCAATATTCAAGAGACAAAAAACTCAGCATTGGAGTTGTTCTCATGGCTGTTGTTATCTGCATCGTTACTGACATGAGTGTCAATGCTAAAGGTTTTAATGTTGCCTTCATAACAGTATAGAGTACTTCTCCGCGACAATACGTAAGTTCTCCATTGTTGATCAATTATTAACACCGAGAGATGTTTTTATACAATTGTTTTTCTACAATTATTAACCTATTTTGTCTATTAGATTTAATTAGGATAACAATTGTTAGTTGCAAATGGACTTAACTGACTAGATGCAACTGGATAGTGTGAAAAATATTGCTTGAGTTATATTAGTGTTGTAGTGTTTTAACATACAATTTTAACTTTAATTCCTTTATATTATCGTAAGGTTAGAGCTAATAGCACCAATATATTAACAAGTCCAAAAGTAGCATTACAATGGACTCCAAAATGGTTGTTCATAGAAAAATAGGGGATATTATGCTTAACCAACGTTTATGTTTCCATCATAAACGTTTTTTGGTCATTTATGCAGAACTGAACTAAGTACTGGATTATATGGATTCAAGGATTTCATAGGAGCAACAAAAACTTCAGCATAAAATCAGTGAGAAAAATCTTGAGAGGAAAAAGATGGAAAATGAGGTGAAGCGGATGGAGATGGACCAGAAAGATTGTTCTTCGAGGGTTGACAAATTAGTTGAGAAGACTACATGGATCACATCTGAGAAACAACTTTTTTGAAAAAGTGGCACTGATTATGATTTTTCATCCCATGAATTTATCCATATGGGTATATTGAGTTGCTCCATTATACGCATTTTCAATTTTCTCCCGTAAAGGTTTAATTTGTTAAGCTATTGTTTATCTTATTCTTATTATTTTCATGAGTATTGATATGTTAGTGTCTATTTGCATTTGGGCAACAAATTATGACATCTAAGGTGACTAAATCTGTCGATATTAGAGTCCAATGGGTTATGTGCAATAATGAATACCCTTTGCTTGCTGGTATTGAGTACCTTTTTCTTGCCGAGCATATGCACTATCATAAGTAATTTCATATACATGTAATATATTTAAAATTTACATGTACTACATTTTATGTTATATTTTTACTGTTAAAAAAGTGTCCATAGTGGTCATGGAATTATGTTATTTGTTAAGTTACCCTTCCGACATTCCTAATAAATCCGTAGCTTTTATTACTCTTCCAATTATTAATTTTAATCCTCATAGGCTTAATTTCTTAAATTTGAAAATTTGATTAGTTTGACGACGTGGTGTATTTTGGAGGCATTGGGACAGTGATGATTTTCTTGAGCTTATTCCATTTTGTACACACAACTCATTACAACATAATACACACACAGAGTCCTTCTCTACGAGTTTGATTTAACATGGGAATGCAATGTGCACAAACACATAAACTCGCAACTATTTGGTACTTTGTTATTTTTGTGACATAACTTTGGTACCACTTATTAGAAAATAATCTTAATAACACATTTTAAGATTTTAGTACACTTATTAGGTATCATATCAACTTTGATACCTCTCTACCAGTTATTTGCTTTCTCTCTATTATATACCTAATTTGGTAATTATATTCTGCGTTTATTTAGTTTTCAATGTCAGATATACTCTACTGCCTCTGTTTTTTGTTTATCCAAAGTAAGATATATTTGTTTGATGAGTTGTTTTAACTATTGTGTTGGTTATTTTTTTCTTTGAAATTTGAGTTCTTCCTCACTTTCATTTGTTCCAAGTTACTCCTAAAAGTTCTTTCTCACAGTGATGTACTTGATTACTGAATGTTAAGAACTAAATGATGGCTGTCTCTTTGAAATCCTGTCTTAAAGTAGTACTTTGTTCTGAATGATGCATTTTAATTTGTATTTCATTATAGCAATATTACAACACAAACAGAAAGGGGTGGAATGCATTTCGAGTTGTGATTATACATGGACTAATTTCGCATTCATTACTAGAACATCACTTATGAATAGTTTGTTTCTGTTAATTTACTACCTTACTAAACTATTGCAGGTCTCATGATTAATTTGATTTGGTTCTACTGCCTTTAAATTTGGTTGAATATATGGTGGACTTATATTTCTTATTAGTACATAACAATTTACTATAGTACTAAACTATTACAGGTCTTGCATCGGTATAAGATTCAGTTCAGTTCTATTGCTAAGATTATTGAATGGTTCATCAACGATATACACTGAATGGTGCATCAACAACATACACTGAATGGAGCATTAATAGTAGTGTATCTTAAATTTCTTATTGAATGGTGCATTCTGACATACACTGAGTGATGCCTTTTGTCTCACTCCATTTCTGCTGCTTTTGTAAGATTCGATTTTGTCTCACTCCAGTGGCTAAGATTCAAGAACTAAATCTAAGCTAAGATTCAGTTCTATTGATGCACCACTCATTTTCTGCTTTGGTACTTTTTAAATTGCACATTTATTTATGTTGCTCTTTCAAATTAGGAACATGGAATTGGATGCGTAGCTTATTTATCTATCTCGATAATATGTCTAGGAGGAAAGGTTGTCATATTATATCTTTTTTCCTTTCTTTTCCTTTCATGTTTCTATACGACCTATTCCACCAATGCAAAATTATAGTTTAAAGAACGTAAATCTTTGACTGAAAGTTTATATGGGATAACTTAGTGCACCACATAACTATCTCATCTTCATTTTGTATCGGTGAAGCAGGCTAGGATGAATCCCGAAAATGCTATGTCTAATTTTTTTGATGATGACATTGTTTTCAAGAGGTTTTGTATGTGGGCATATTTGTCATTTGTTCTGAACACATCCCTGTGTGTTAACGTGGCATTGAGGTAGCCTGCTATTATCCTCGATGTTCTTACATTTCTTCGTTTTTTGGTTTCAATTTTATAATGATTAATGCAAGTCAGCCATTTGTTGTAAATTTACAGATACGAAGTTTTCATATATAATTTCGTGGAGCTCCTTTTGAGGTATCATTCTTTTGCAGACATTGTATGTGTTCTTTTTCAATTATTGTGTTGATTTTTTGTATGGTGAATATTTTTTCCATTTTTCTCCAATCACTGTTATGGATATTGAACTAAGTTTGTCCTCTATTTTTTCGTGTGTGCTCTATGGGCATTTCTCTTTTATTATACAATGTTGACCTAATGGAGGGTGACACAAGGCTAGTACTCTTTCAGGTACCGGCGCTAGAGAAAGGAATGGAATGGGGATATTGCAGTGGATCTTTTACTCTCATGAAGAAGGAAGTTTCGTGTCTACAACTAGAGAGAATGTTTGACCCAATAGGGAGGAAACAAGATACCAGAAAGAGCAGTGGGGGAGACGATCCCATCATGAGGTTCATTTACCATAACTCATTTTTTATTCATTTTTTCATAACCTCCCTCATACTTGCTGAAATTTTAGTGTAGATGTTTTGTTGTATAATCCATGATGGCTCAACTAAAATGATATTGTTGTAATGTGCAGCCCATAACTAAGGAATTAGTGGACAAAAACGGGACAATCATATATGGAAAGAGAAGATGGGATCGAGAGAGAGAGTGCTTCACGTGAAGAGTTTTTTGAGGTGGAAGAGATCTTCAACAAAGTATTCGATGGGTAGGATGGGAAGGGGGATTTAAATATTAATGGTATTGTTGTTAATAGGATTATTAGTACTTTGTTGGTGTTGTTTTTAGTTCTTAAACATGGTGTAAAGTCCTATAAACAAAGGAAGTGCTGCCCAATTTTTATTTTTTATTTTTTTACACATTTGTGTTGTAAAAAAATATTGATTTAAATTAGTATTTGATGGCTACGATTTTGTTATAAAATTATGTGTTATAATTTTTTTTGACTTAATGTGTTCGTACGACGGTGTATGCATGTATGTAAAAAAAATTAAAAAATTCCCATTTTTTAAAAAATTAATAGGTTAGTACTATAGTTTCTTTAAAAAATGTTCAACTGTTGCAAGCTAAACACGACGTATGGTCCTATCAACGACGCACACTTTCGAAAATTAGCATCGTGCCTTCAGGAACGGACATACCCTAGTGTGTGTATATATATATATATATATATATATATATATATATATATATATATATATATATATATATACCTTTGAGCTGGCCAATGTATCCCATTAGACCTGCATGTCATTTGACCATAGCAGGTCATGTAGACTGTAGCTATTAACAATTGGCGTGTACCTCAGTTGTTGGTCGATTCGACCATATCTTCAAAAAATCCTATTTATATTATATAATAGCTATTGAATGTCTTTAATTTATATTAACACGCGATTTAACTTTTCTAAACCAAGTAGGTTTTGATTGGTCTTAACATAAGAGACATAGATTAGAAAATCAACATAATAGCCATGGGTCAATAGACACCATGGTTCTTAATTTTAATGAGGTTAAGAAAAAAACTTGTCGAACCTATATCTAGATAGGGAGAGTTATAGACATCAACTTGTGCCAGGGCTTGCAACTGCTGATATGATCTATATTGAACCCTAGATTTTCACTTTTATTTTTTCAACACTAAAATGTTTTGTAAGTGAATCTCGTCTCGTCTCCATATATGTTTATATCTATCATTAGACCCATTATTTCTTGATTTTTGATATATTTTTCTATATGTGTTTTGCTGTAGAGTAAAAAACAAGAAAATCACACACGGTGTACACACTTAAGTGATTGAAACTTTTAGATCTCAGACTGATGTTTCTAATTTTCTGAAAAAATTGTGTTCATTGAGTTTAATGTTCTATATTTGTGTTTAGGTACACAAAACACACACGCCATACACTATACATGTTAGATTTTCCTTAGATCGTTTCAGGGTGAAACTTTGAACACTAAAATCACACACAAGTCATGTTCTTGCTTCTGAGTTCATATTAATTTTAAAACATTATGTTTCAAAAAAAAATTAATGAACTTTGGTGTTAATTTCGTTCAGATCTGTTAATAGGTTTAGAATTATAAATTAAAATTTTTAAGGACTAATTTGTAAAGAACATGCATCTTGATTGTCTGTGTATCTCGTGACTGAACTGAATATATATTCGAAAAATTCTGGACAAAGGACTCTGAATCTTCACCCTATAAAAATTGTTAAAAGGCATATTAGGGTGTTAGATTATATATTATTTTAATCTAAACATATTCTGAGAAAAACCATTTGTTTGTTTGCGTATTTTACTTGAGCATATTCTGATATATGTTTTATTAAGTCAAATAGTTTTGTATATATGTACTCTGCCTTAGAGACATATTACTTGATATTGAGTATGCAATTGTTATTGCTTATATATGCATAATATATTTCTTGGTGATTTCAGGACTGATAATTTTCATTTCATATAGTTATGTGCACTCACTTAGTATATTATTACTCACATAGGCACATATTATATTTGTGTGCATATCTGAACAAGTGTGAGTGTTCTATATTTGAAAAAGATTTTTTCTAAAATTTTTCTAAGTCAATAAGACTTGACTTAATAGAAGTAGTATAAGACTTGAAAGGAAATATAGGACACTTGATTTGTTGCATATCATAAAGTCTATATCATTAAGTGTGGGAGTGTCATTGTAGAATAACATACAACGCAATACTTAATTAGAAATATGACACTTAGGAACTTAGAAGATCCTGCACTAAGGAAAGAAATAGGGAGATGCTCATAATTGAAGAAAATAAAAGTTGCAAGGACAATGTAAATCTTAAATCAGAAGAGCAACCAGGGAGAGGCTTGGTATATTTAATCGCTTTGTATCTAGTTTACTAGTCATGTTGATTGTTTGTAACTCGTTCCTAATTGTTTTGTTTGAGTGGAAATGCTTAGGTTTTCATCCTTAGAAGGATACGTCATTTATCCTAGGGGAATCATTTTTACGACATTAACTAAATACCTACGCGTTGTATTTTCTACATAGACACCCAACACGAAAATGTAGGTTAATTTCTAGAACACGCTTAATTATTGAATCTTTGTATTATCTTTTTTAGCACTCGTATTTAAAATCAAGATAATAAAATTTGGACATAAATTGACTATTAGAATTAATCTTCATTAATTAATTAGTTAACAATTTTAGAAAAGTTTAAATTGACCCCCTTTGAATCTGAAATCTTAACTCGTAGTTAAATCGGGTTTACATGACATAAGTTACTTATACAACTATAGTTTAGCGCATTAGCTCCCGCATCAATATCCATAAAATTGAAGAGCGTTTGGATGTTAAATGCTTCTAAGAGTATGTTGGTAAATATTACCCTATTTCTTCCTTTTGGTAGTGAACCTATGCTTCGTCAATCATCACACACCCGTGTAATAATCATTTTTTTTGGGGGAATTGTGAGGGAATTTGCAACTACAAGGTGACAGTTTCCACCCTTTTGACCATTTTCCAGTTATTTGAAAATGATGTAATCTTCAATATTTTGATGGAGAGCTTGTTACTTCATTCGTTTCATTGTAAGAATTTCTTTGAGACTTTATCTTCATTTCATTCTTCTTCACTTTTCTCTATTTGGTTCTTTCATTGAGTTTGTACTCATTTAGACATGGTGTACATTATTGTTGAGAACGTGTTGGAAGAATTTAGACTTAATCATCAAATCCCTATATGGGTATTTAAAAAAATAATAGATGGCCCTTGTGACCTTTGTGCCCTTAATAAAGACCATTGGATGGCTTCAATCTTAATTACTAGGTACGGGGTCACTTTTCCCCCCAAATCGTGTATTTTTTAGTTTTGTGAAAACTTCGATATGGTCTTTACCCATGTTTCGCCAAACTCATTGAGGATTGCTAATGAGGTTAATTGTATTAATGAGTTATACGAGACCCATCTTAGCATAACTGAGATTATGTAATGTTACCAATGGGTGACAACTACTGAAAATATAAATTATATTAAGACGAGGGCGAATAATCAAGACCTGGTTATGAACCTTCCTGATTCCAATACGGATTATTGGGATCAAGGTTTATTTGTTAAAAATTGCCAATATTCCCCCATTCTTGAGGGTGTGGCGTAAGACGGGCCAAAATGCACTCAGACAGTCGGGAAAAAGGTTAAAACATATTTATATTATATCTCTAAATTTCATTTGATTGATGTTGATTCTTTGTTCTTTTATCTTTTGTTGTAGCGAAGAACAAGAAGAATAAAGGGTTGGAGCTATCGAGCATCCAAGGTGGACAAAAATCCTGCTCATTTACAAGAGAAGCACAACTTCATTTATTGTAAGGCCGAAGGAGGGAAGGTCGATCATCCCTATTGCCTTAAATAACCTAGAGGTATACATTTCTCCTGATTCAAAGATGACCCAAAAATCATAGGAGAGAACATTCCCACAATACTTAGAGAGGAACAATTAGATAAAGGAAAGCATATCGTCCTCTTTTGAACCACTTGACCTTTCTTAGGTTGCATTTACCATTTCTCTAAGAGTTATGGACAAGAAGAAAATAACCAATTTGATTGTTGTCAATGTTGGTGATGCACACACTGGTACCAGATCTATTCTTCCTACTCGTCCATCAGGAAAAAAAGGAACTTTCTCGATCGGCGAGTAAGAAAAATGGTGTTGGGGTTCCACCAACTCCATAAACCTTGTTTACTCTACAATCAAGGACCATGAGCGTATTTTGATGAGTTAAAGGAAGGATTATCTTCCCCTACTAGAGCTTGTGGGGAAGAAAGATACAAATAAGGGAAAAGTGTTACCCGGTATGTAGTTTCCCATCTTGACTTGGCCAATGACCTGATTAAATCTGAGATTTTTGTGGTAGATAGGGTAACTACCTTCAGTTAGCCTCATTCAAGGCTACTAGATAATGATATCCATAATATTTTCCTTGTAAGTTGATCGCCCCCCATTTCATTCATTTAAATCAACCTTTCTACTTTCCATATGTTTATTTTCATCTTATTTTGTAGATCTTGATCGGCAATGATTAATTAGTGGAAAGGAATAATTGGATGAAGAAGTGCTCCAATGACACTAAGGTCACGTTTGAGGAGTTAAACAAATATATCACGGCTGATTGGCATGCTAACGAGACTTAGGCTATTAAGAAGAAGAATCTTGACGACAAGTTGAAGATCTTTGAGACTGAGAAGGTCGCTCTCCAAAATAATATTAATGACTCTGTTGGTACTATGTCCACTGTCGAGTAGGACAAAAATGAAGATAGACAAGTTAAGGTCATAGTCGACCTTTCCCAAACACAAGCAACTGAGGATAAGGCCAAAGCCGGGGAATCCTTATACAATGTGGCGAAGGCCAAGGAAGATGACTTCACCCATGGCTGGGACAAGACCTTCATGAATGCTGCAATACAAATCACCTATCATAAAAAGGTAAATTTTTAAGAATGGCCGGGATGAAGCAATATCTTAGGTCGATACTATTGAGGGGTTATACCTCCTTAATGAACATTTTATGGGTTTCTCCTCAATTTGAGGAATAAGTTTAGGATGGAGAGGATGAGGTTGTTACTGAGGAGAAGGTTGTCGATCAAGCTTAGGAAATTGATGAGAAGGTAGCCTACCTAAACCAAACAACAGCTGAGCAGGAGACCAAGAAAAAGAAGGTCGACAAAATGTCTTCTTAGAATATTATGTTAAGAAATATTATATTTTCTACTTTATTTTCCGGATGTAGGGGCACGCCAGAATTGTAATCTCTTTTAATGGAAATAGTGGTGTTATTCAATCATTTTTGTTTCGTTTCATTTCATTTCTATATTTATTTTTGTAACCTACTCATATATCTCACCAACTGTTCAGGCAGTTGAACATAAGGCTTGCAGCACTGGTCGCTGTTTGGAGCAACTTTAAGCAAAGACACAAGAGACTATTTTCTATGATGAAGATGATAAGGATGACAAGATTAATGAACTCATGGTTCTTGATGTGTCTGCTCAAGTTAAAAATTCACATTGGAGATTTCATCGCCTCTTTCATCAGGATAATGCAGATAACGTTACCTTTTATGATAGGATTTTTACTTCCCAACGTCACTACAAAGAGTTGTTACCAAATCTCAAAGCCTAATTCAAAATAATGTTCAACGATGTGACAAGAAAGAGTGGATTTGATGAGAATTTGGCTATTATAGAATCTTCCCATTCGAGGAAGGAATTTATTTTCCATGACAAACTTGAGCAGACACATCAAGGATAAGTAATATATTAGAGATAATTCATTCAAATAATTGTTCTTTGTTATTAAGTACTTATTTTCCTGCCACTTGGAGTGAAGCATAAGTTTGAGAAGTCAAAAATAATTTCTTAAAGAAATTTCAAAATTGAAATAAATGGAAAAAGTTGTCATAAACTAAGAAATATAAAAAGGAAAATTTCTTCAAATTGGCTTCATTCCAAGCTCAGGAAACCTCACTTCCCTTCATCGTTTCTAAGCGGTAGGATACCTTAAGGTCTTCACAGGTGATTTTGAATGGACCTTCATAAATGGTTCCCTATGTCCCGCCAGAGGGCTTTTTTGTATAACCCATAATTATTCCTAGAAATAATATCCAACCTTTAATCTTGTCTCTTTGACCCCTTTTTTATACTTCTTGGCCAACTGTTGCTGATAGGAGGCAAGATTTATAAGAGCTAATTCTCCCTTTTCTTCAATTAAGTCAAACTCTCCTCTGATTGCTTGATTGTTGAGATTTTAATCAACCAAGGTAGACTTCATTGTTAACATACCTTCTTCCTATGAAATCACTACCTCTACTTAGTAAGACATCGAACAGGGTGTCTCCCCCATTGATTGCCTGGGCATTGCTCGAAATTCTCAGAGAACAAGGGGGAGTTGTTTAACCCAAGCTCCCTTTCATTTATCCAAATGCTTCTTCATTTGGTCGAGTACTGTGTTGTTAGAAGATTTTACTTGTTTGCTACCTAGGAAGCATGCCATTAAACTATAGTAATGCCTGATATTATACTCATGGCAAAAGCAGTGGAAGCACTATACCAACAACAGGAATATGGAACGGTTTAAAACTGTGCCAGATCAAATCTGGAGCGGTTTTGATCTGTGCCAGAATCAGGTGTTCCAAAATGGCCATTTTTCTGGCACGGTTTAAAAGTGTGCAAGATTTGACTAAACATGAACACTTCTGGCACACTTTTAAACCGTGCCAGAATTTGAGATTTCTGGTACAGTTTTGGCACAGTTTTGACCTGTGCCAGATTGAGCACATTTTGATAAACTTTTGGCACAATTCAAAATCATGCCAAATTTGACACACTTTTGACATGATTTTGAACTGTGCCAAAATTTTTGATAAAAGAAAAAAAATTATATGAAAACAAGAAAATTCACAAATTGCAAATCTTGCATGTTGTTGATAAACTAATATATATACAAACTTCAAAATATTACAAGTCTTTAGTAGTTCACAGACTAAAAAAACTTGGGCAGAGTTTCCTCTATTTTCTGGACATTCTAAAACCTGCTAATGTAAAACCTGCGTAATATAAAGCCCGCACGACCACAAAATATAACAATTAACTTACAAAAGCCCGCACGACCATAAAAGTTAACAATAAAACTACAAAAAAACGCACGGCCATAACACAAAAAAATAGAATCATGAATATTAACGACATTAAATAAATAAAGCCCTTATTGTAAACCATTGACTTCTCTGTGTGTTCCACATGAATAAATGCTAACGATAAAATGTTATCCTACAAAAAAAATAGGATACAAAAAAAAGACGATATTAGTAACCAAGTAATTTATAGAAAGATCTTACTCAAGCTAAAAAATTACATATAGGAGTTGCAATTAATATTATATTCTAAAATTGAAAATCTTACGCAAGTTATAACTACCTGATTAGTGCCTATAAGTTAGATTGGTTTCGTGTGAGGTGTTAGTGCTTCTTACGGGATCGTTTGGGGGTTGGTTTACCCTTCAACGGTTTATTTCTAACCCTAATCCATATATTATCAAATTATTGTCATATTCTCAAACCGAGAGGCCCGTGACTACGCGATGAATTCCTATGAGTTACATTGGTCGAGTGCGAGGTGCTATTGCCTCTTACGGGGGGCTGATTTGGGTTTCCACCCTTTAAAAACTTTTTTCTAAGACTAATATATATATTTTCAAAGTATTGTTATATTCTCAAATCGAGAGGCACCTGGCTACGCGGTTAGTTCCAATAAGTTACATTGGTCATGTGCGAGGTGTTCGTACCTCTTACGAGGCCTTTTGGCGACTGGTTTGGGTTTTCACCCTCAAATGGCTTGTTTTTAAACCTAATCTAGATATTTCCAAATTATCGTCATATTCTCAAACCATATGCGAGGTGTTATCGTCTTTATTAATGGTTGCGAAGTATCACCCATATGAGACATTTATCTTGAAAAAAGTGACTATTGGACACCGAAATAATCAGAATAAACATTTACAAGAATATTACATGTTCAAATAACAATATAAAGGAGATTACGTTTTCAAATAGACACCAGTATATTACATGTTCAAGCACCAGTAAACATAGAATTACAAGTTCAAACAGCCATACCCGTATTAAATGTTCAAACAACAATAAGCTATTAAATGTTTGTAACAACAACAGCAAACGAAATAAATAGAATATTACCCGTTCAAAATAACAAAAAATATAATATTGCATATTCAAAAACAAGTTCAGAACTAAATCATTGCACTAGCAATTCGTGTCCAAAATCTCCAGCAATTTATTATTTTCCTCGAGAATGGAGTCATACATCGTGCGGTCAATATCAATCGCATCTATTTCTTTTATCACTCTCTTGGGAGAGTGTAAAACAACTGACCTCCCCTTCAGCTTTACATCTTAACAATAAAATTCTTGACTTGCTTGAGATGCAAGGATGAACGGATCATCGTGAATTGTATTTTTACTCACAATCTTACTAAGATTCACCATCACCAATTTTGAGGTGGGTTCAACTTTGCAAGCATTCTTATCATCAACATCCACCCAATCACAATAAAAGACAGTATGTGTGAACTCAATGTAATTGAGGTCAAGTATTTATCTAATAACTCCGTAAAAGGTTGTCATAATCCCCTTTTTATTAAAGGCCTTTGTGGATACACCACAACTTTGAAAGTTATGATTCTCTTCATGTCTAGAAGTATAAAAGGTGTACCCATTGCATTGAAATTTCTCATAACTTGTAACCCTATGGAGCGGACCATCGGCATATGGAAAAATTACCGTATCATTAAATCTTGAGGCCTATAAGGAATTGATAATTTTTTAGAGGTTCATTAAAAATAATTACGGTTGATAAAAAAGTACATGTATAAATAAAGACTTGCCTCGTTCCTTAGCCGAGGGATGATATCATCAATTCTTTGCCTCGATTGAGTCTTAGTTACCATAAATTTTCTATAAGAAATGAGTTTCAAAATTAAGAACTATCATTACAATCAATCAATATAATTAAACATAGAACTAAGTGTGTACCTTCTCTATTCATTAATACCTTCACATTGAGATAAAAGTCATCTTTGCACTTTCTCATATTGTACATTATTTAAGATCAATTCTTTACTTTTACCCAATGCTCGTTGGCATTCCAAGTCATCAAACTCACCATTATTAAAATCCTCAATATTCCTCTTATGAATTCCTTCACCTCTTTTTTATATGTACTCCATGGCATACAAAGAAACTTCATGTAAAAAATATGCATTAGCATTGCTCCCTTCAATGTGCCTCTTATTTTGTGACAATTTTTTATATCTTCCCATTTCTCTCTCAAACAACCACATCGTTGGATATCTTGGTGGCTCTGCTGTCAAAGCTTCATCGGCTAAATGGTGCATGAGGTGGATCATCACAATAAAAAAGGGAGGTGGAAAATAAATTTCAATGACACAAAGTGCCTCTACCAATGAATTCTTAGCCTTCAAAAGATGTTCCTTAAATATCACTTTGGCACAAAACACATTAAAGAATATGCTTATCTGTTGTATAGCTTTAAACAAAGGCTTATGATTCTAAAATGAATGCATGAGCAATACAAGAAGCAACCCTTGAATAATGACGTGATAGTCGTGGGACTTGAGATTTGTAAATCTAGGTGGATCGAGGTTAACATTGTTGCTGAAATTTGATGAAAATCCAATCGGTAACTTTAATGTTTTTAGTGTATGAAAAAAGGCTGTTTTCTCTTCCTTTCCTAATGGAAAAGGTTCCTTTGGCATCCGCCTTTTGTTACTGCCTTCAACATCTTTCATCCATAATTTCCTTTTAAGATTCAAATCAACTTTCAACTCTTCACGGGCTTTGACCGTATCTTTATTTGATAAACCTTTCACCGAGAGTATTGTATCTAAAAGAGTCTCTATGAGAGTTTTTTGAACATGCATAACTTCTAAATTATGTCTAATATCATGATCCTTCCAGTACTTAAAGTCAAAGAAAATTGACCTCCTTGATTCTCATCGTCATCCTCACTTGGATAATCATCGTCTTCCATTACGACATCCTTCTTCTCCTTATCCTTCCCCTTCCCCTTCGGCTTTCCCTTTCCCTTTCCATTTTCCTTTTTGTCTCCCTCTCCCTCTCTTTGAACACCTTCTCAAGCGATAAGTGACACTATCTGCTCAACTTCTACACTTGTTAACTTTCTTAGAGCCATATAATCCTCTATTTTACCATTAAATGCTTGCTTTGATGTTTCAAACCTGTAAGGATGGTCTTTAGGAAGAAACATACGGAATCGTTGGTAACAACATTTCGTTGACTTAGGAAGATATTGAGAAGGTGTATTTGTTGAACAAACAGGACACCCATTGTAACCTTGAGTTGAACAACCTACTAACATCCCATGAGCTAGAAAATGATGTATATCCCACATCAATATGGCTTTTAACTAAAATTTCTCATTTTTGCATGCATCCCAAGCCTCAACTCCAAACCATAAGATCTTTAAATCATCGACCAATAGTTGGAGGAAGGCATCAATATTACTTGATGGTGACTTTGGTTCGGGAATCAATATAGACAACATTGAAAACTCACTTTTCATACACATTAATGGAGGAGGCTTAAGAGGTTGAATTATCACTGGCCAACAACTATACTTACGGCCAAACATGTTATTTGGGCTGAAACAATCAGTTGCTATTGCAAGTCGAATATTTCGTGAATCTTTTTCAAAATCTCTCCACATAATGTTTGAATTTACCAATTCGACTTAATCTCGGGGATGACATAAGAATTCCATAAAAGAGCTTTCACGAGCGTGCCAATTCAATTTCTCTGCTATCCATTTTATGGTATACAACCATTTTAGCCTAGGGATTAGAGGGAAATGTCGCATTACCTTCTTAGGAACCCTAGAGTACTTTTTTTCCATTAGTATTTTGAATTTCTACCCCATCCTTGTCTAGACAAGTAAACTTGTAGCGTAAAGAACCACATTTTATACATCTAGTAGATTTTTCATGCTCTTTCCAAAATATCATACATTTGTTAATGCATACATCATACTTAACATAATCCATACCGAGATCTCTAACAGTGTTTTTCAGTTCTTTATAACTAGTTGTCAAGTTGTTGCCTTCAGGAAGTAGTTCATTTAATAATTTAATAATTTTACCTGTAGCACCATCCGATAAATTGAATTGTGTTTTCAAATCATTCAACTTTATAAGAGCATAATTGTGGTATGATGCTAAGAACTAGTAGCTTGGTGCAATGGCTCCTGTGCGAGTCGATGTAAATGATCATACTTCTCGCCTTTGTATTTATGTGTGTGCGAATCATTAAGAACCTCAAAAGTTGGGGGAGCGTCATCACTGCCTACACAATTAGGTTCACTAGGTTCCGCTTTGCCCATAAACATCTCACAAGCATCATTCACAAGATCATTCAAAATTGGAATATTGTACACATCAGCGTGTTCTGTTGGTGTCACAGATTACGGTGATGGTTGGACTTGATCAACAACTAATGTCTCACCATAAAAGTTCCATAAGGTATAGTTCATGTCCATACCATATGTCATTAAATGAACAAATATATCATCTATAACAACATGTCCTTCCCATTTCGACAATGTCTACAGGGACATTAATGTTTAGCATTCGAACTATTACTACGCACATAATGTAGAAACTGTAACACCCCATCTCTATATGTATCGGTCTCGATATTTTTCTCATTTATCCACTTTTTGTTGATTCCCGATGACTTCCTGATAAGTTTAAAGAACACACATTATAATATAAACGTTTACTGTAAATATATTTAAGTTTATTTAAGTGTAAATATGTATATATTTGAACTCTTATATTTCCTCCATCTCCTCTACGGGGTAAGGGTCCTATCCCATTCGAAAATGCATATTTTGTATTGTTCATAATGTCTCATGTCATGTACTAATCTGAAAAATTTCGCCAGCATCTCCCTATAGTTCTTAAAGTACACAACTTAAACTGGGAGTGTTCATGTGTACTTAAGTTTTTCAACCAAGAGAACATAAAACACAACATCAATCTAGTATGAACCCAAAGAATATAAAGATATACCACCGAATTTTCCAAAATAGGACATGCATAAACATTATGTATAATACAAAGTTTTGCATTTTCAAACTGTCCAAATATGGGACAATTCAAGATTTCTCACCACAGTCATAGTGAGACCTCTTGAACCAATCCAAGGTTTTTCTACATGTGTAACATCATTATTGAATATTTAGTATTAATGTCTACTTACATTTAAATAATTTTTTTTCTTTTTCTTAAATTTTCAACACAAAATCTCATTTATCCATTTAAGTAGTGGGGTGTCTACTTTTCAATTTGTTATTTTTACATTGTTATTGAATATTTAGCACTTAAATTTTATTAAAACTCCGTAACCTATACGAATCAGATTAAATATGCATTTTAAATAGAAGGGTAAAAACATAGATTACCACTAAAAGATTCCAAGGTCCATCCAAAAACCAATGATTTATTTTTTTTCATTATCAACATTCAATTTGCACAAAAAACTCACACATTAAAACAAAAACAATAAATATTTAAAAATATTTATATAAACCCAAAAAATGCAAACATGAATCAAATCACGCATATCATAAACTCTAGGATCAAATCTTAAACCAAACTTATGTTAAAAAAATACAAATGCTTTAAACAATTACCTGATTGGGATAAGTGGAGTGAGGGACTAAGCGAAGAGAGATATAGCTGAGAGGAAAGAGAGAATAATGCAATGACCAAAGAAAGAGATAGTGGGACGAAAAGAGAGAGCTCTGACTGTAGAGAGAGAGTGCGCCATCTGTAGAGAGAGAGAGAGAGTGACCACCGATAGTAGAGAGAGTGAGCCCCGACCACCGACCACCGATCGTAGAGAGAGATCACTGACGTAGAGAGTGAGAGGGAATGAGGAGAGAGAGCGGGAAGGAAAGTGTGAGTGTAATTTTTTTTGGGTATTATATATTTTATTAAGTGTACTCAATTTTGGCACACTTTAACACAGTGCCAAATTTTGACACTGTTTTAAAGTGTGCGAAATTTCTATTATATGCAATGGAATGAAGTTTTTATTTCAATGACTTAATGCATATGCACTTATTGCTTTGCGCTGAGACTATAAAAAGGATTATAATAACTTAAAAGAAAATTAATTTATTTTGAAAAAGTGTAAGTGAAAATAGGTGGAATTGGCTCGACTTCAAAAATAATAATAAATTTTGAGAATGTATTTTGACAAAGAAGGAAAAAGTGAATTTTCTAAAAAATGGGGGTTTACCGATCGACATAGCCTTTATCCTCCCTATCGACAGGTCAGTCTAGTTCAATCATCCTAAGGCTTTGATTGCACTTTCTTCAACTGCTTGATCCTTTATGGGGGTAGGGTTTCCTCCGGATTTGGCAGAATCCTTGTTTTTAGCCAACTTTTTCAAGTATAAAAGGGGTAATTGTGGAGTATTTTCTTCACCCATCCACATTTCCTTTATTTTTCTTACTTGTTGCTTCTTGTCTCATCATTTCCACTATGGCTCTTCCCGAAAGTGTTTAATTCTCTTCTTACCTTGAAAACTTAGAGGCTATGTGCTCATATAATGTAGACTACGATGCTTTTAACATGTGTCGAGTTTCCTTATGGTGAAATCGGCCTATTGAATGGAACATGTTGATGGTGGTGGTATAATTCTGGTACCTCGAGGATCATGTTTTTTTCTTTGTCTTGGACAAAGTCTGTCCGACTTATGAGGAATTTTTTGTTATGCTGGGGGTAAATCCCAATGTTACGGCGGCCATGCCTGAATTCTCGCGATCTCCAAGGGAGCTTTCCATATCTCACCCTCGGTGGATCATTCATTGGTTATGGGAGGAATGATCTCTCTCCCGATTATGCTACATTCTGTGCGTGAATAAGATGTTGGTGACATGGGCTATGCCGGAGCTGTCATCCTTAGCTTAACTTCAAAATTACTATTGATGATCGGGGACCTGCTATTGGATCCTCAACTTCCATCCATCACTTCATGGATGTCATAGCGTCATAATCCTATGGCAGTGATACTAGTGGGAAGGAAGTTCTGAGTTTTTGAGAGGCAACCTAGTTATGTTGTTTATGTGGCTGTCGAAGATATTTCGTATGGCGGTCCCTCCAGAATATCCCTTGTCAATTGTGTCGAATTTCTTTAATCAATTATTCATTATCTTGGGCCTGAATATTAAGAGCTCGAAGAATTGGTTTGTGGAGCACGGGGCTCGAGGTTTGCATTGGTTAGTGCCTTGGTAGGGAGAGCTGCAACCCATTCTAGAATTGGGGGGTAACAGTATGTTCGATTGGTTGGCCTATGGCAGACCTCTTTCTACTTTCCCTGGAGGATCCTCCATTAATTTGGATGGGAACAGATTGTGATACCTTGGACACTAGACTTATTTCCTATGGATCACTTAACAGAACGCATGCGCATGTAGCTAGGCTCTCTATGGAAGAATCATTTGTCGTTAACCCGTCCTTCCCAATCTATTGGCAGAGTTTGGCATGCTTACGAAGACTACATGAAGTGGTTGTGTAGGAGGGTAGTGGCTAAATAATGGCAAAAAATATTGCACCGAGATGGCTCGCTATGTTTGACACCATGGAGGGAGGTGTTGTGGTGTTCCTTAGGTTGGTTTGGGATTACCATTCTCTAGAGAGGCTTCAGTATTCATCTAAGAAAGGGAAGTTTGGGGACCCCAAGATGTAGATGATGATGGGGATGGTTCTTCTGGAAGCCGTGGGTAGGATTTGTATGGTTTTTGGTTATGTATGGGAATAAATTTGGAAGTCTTATTTTAGGAGTAGACTGACATGTTTTGTTTTAGGAAAATCAGGTTTGATTGAGGGGGAAGTTGTTTAACTCCCTACGCTGATATAATTATACCATAAATTCTCATTTATGGAATACAGAAAATTTTAATTATATTGTTGTGCGTCTTGATGATTTTTCGCAATTGAATTATCTATACCAGTCGTTAAGTCATACATAATCCTTTTGTTCATGTAAATGATAAAATGAACCGTCGTTCAGGGAGATAAGAAAAGAATAACATTTTTTGAAAAAGAAGGGGTTTGTGCTAATGTAAAGCGTGGGAGATGCCTACGTACCTCAGGGAGTTTTAAAAAATTTTGAGTTTCATTTTTTAAATTAAAAAGATTTTTAGAGGATCAGGCCCCATGTAGTTCTGATTATAGGGAAATGAAGAATCTTTTTTATAATATAAGGGAGATGAAGTCATAGCCCGTTGACATTTCATACAAAAGATAGAATTTCTTGAGATGGTTCAAGTTGACTTGACGGTCCATCTCTTCCCTATCGAGGTCAGTGAGCATAATGGTGCCACTCCAATTGAACATGAATTTCCCTCTAGGGTCTTATATGGGCTCTACAATTTCTTTAATGGATAAATCCCCTTCTCAATTACCACGGTCCTTGACTATCTTATTGAATGATTATTCTATTCGGTGATGATACCCTTGTATATGATATAGAACCTTTCGCCTTCTTTCGTCCAAGGGTGACAACTCGTCAAGACGGATTTGATTCCAGTCTTCCTTGCTAACTTTGCTTTTAATTATGACGTGTAGTGAAGGAATTTCTGATTAGCAGGTAGGAATGCTTCCATGCTGTATACTAGAGAGTAAGGGGTAGCCCTAGTAGATGCTTGAATTGAAGTGCGGTAGCCCCAAAGGGTGTAAGGTATCCGATCGTCCCAATCTAGGAAACTCTTGATCATTTTGATGATGATTGCCTTGAGATTCTTATTAGCGTCTTCGAATGCACCGTTGGTTTGAGGTTAGTGGGGAGAACATTCATGTCTCTAAATCCCATACTCGTCGACTAATTATGTGACTTTTGCCTCAAAATGTAACCCGTTGTTTGATATTAGCTTATGCGAGACCCCATATCGATAAATTATATTTTTTCGGATGAACGTGGCCACCTTTTTAGCATTCAGAACTGCGTATGACTCGGCTTCGACTCATTTAGTGAAGAAAGCAATGGAACCAAGATGAATTCATGCCCGTTAGAGGCCTTGGGTGTAACTTCCCTCTGACGACGATGCTCCATGTGGATAATGGCCAGTGAGAATTCAGTTGTACAATTATCCTAGAGGCAAGTGTTAAAGGTTGGAAAACTATTGGCATTTAAAGCATTTTCGAACATAGGCGGTGCAATCTTGAACCATGGTTGTCCAATAATAACCCTATCAAATAATCTTCTTGACTAGAATATGGCCATTTATGTGGGGTTCGCACTCCCCGCTATGGATTTTCTACACCATATCTTCAATATCAGCCCACATAATGAAATTTAAATGGGTTCTGTTGAAGTTTCTTTTGAATAGTGCTTTATCACAGATAGTGTATTGGGCATCCAGTTTGCAGAGGGTTACTCGTTATTTCTTATTATAATCTTACGGATACCTACCATTCTTGAGGAGGCACCAAATATAATAGTACTAGGAATCATTTATATCAGGATCATCTTTTGTGACTAGCTCAATATGGCAGTAGTGGGTTGGTTTAGCCTTCTTTTGGATTAGGAAGAGGGCCACCGTTATTCCTTCGGGCAGGTCAACCATGGAGGATAAGGTAGCAAAGGCACCGAATAAGTTTTTCTTTACTTGAGGCAGGTAATGGAAGGTGATATCTTGGAATTGGGAGGCCAACTCTTCAAGGTGGGCATGGAAGGGTAAGATTTTTTCTTCCTTGACTTTTCATCTGCTGAGTACTTGACCGATGATGAGGGTTTAATCCCCGTAGACATTTATGTATCTAATTCCTTTCTTGAGAGCTACTTTGAGGCTTAACATGCATGTCTCATATAAGATCATATTATTGGTGCAGAGAAAATCCATCTTGATGATAATGGAAGTGTGATAATCATTAGGGGCGATTAGGAGTATCCCATTGCCATATCCTTTTCTTGTTGGAAGCACCGTCAAAGTAAATTTGACACTAGAGGTCTTCATGGGAGGTACAAAGGATATTTTCATCCGAGAACTTAGAAATCCAAACATCGATTTTGTGACACCCCGCCTAATTAAACATCAGGTGATTAGGCCTTCATTAAATTAAAACAGGTTTCTCAAATGGTTCATTATTAGCATCACTGTCGAAAACTTTTTAATTACTAATCCCCTAAGTAAAATTAGACCGGTGCCAAATTTTATCTTTCTTTAAAACAGATAAATCAACCAAACGGAACAAAGTACAAATAATCACGTACTGTAATTCAAACAACAAAGTAAAAGTACAACAGAACAAAAGTATTACCGAATAAACCATCGGCTAAAAAAATCCCAAACAATCAATAGAATAACCACTAGTCTGAATCTAACATCTGAGACTAATACCGGACAACAAGTCCATACATAGAAGAGTGCGAGATCCTGTGCTAGATCTGAATGAGAGATATCGTCTAGTCAAATCCTGTAAGCATCCACAGTACTACATCTCCGAGTCTGGAATGGAATCATCACACATGGCGTCCCTGTGGCTGGACACCTAAAAGGTTTTAAAAAATATTTTATAGCAAGAGTTAGTACTCAAAACATTTTTAAAATATTTAGCAAGCGTTTATCACAATATAAAATGCGGTTATTGATTACACATGTTAGGTTCTCGTACACTCTCTTGAGTTAACTCACCCCTCATCTTTTGTGCACACCTAACGTTCTACACTTAGTTTATCTAGCCATACTTCTCAAGCTAACTAAAACCAAAGTAGTGAACTGAACTTATCTGTACCCAAGTTCCAGTACCACCCATACAGTACAATCGTTTTACTAACATCTCGCGTATGTTAAATAATTCCCAAGTAACATTTAATCTATGTTATTTTTTAAGACTTCTCATTTAGTTTCACTACTAAAATTACTACAGTTCTCACAATTGGTAACTTTCCCACTTATGTAATTAAGTTTCACTACTTGAATTACTAAATAGATTTTCTCTATCTAAAGGTGCATTTCGTAATTAAGTTTCACTACTTAACTTACCATTTCAGTATGTATCTTTAAATACATACTATATATCAATCTACTAATACACGGAAGTAAAATATCGTCAAGTATATATATTTCACACATAATATATACTAAATATCAGTCATTACTATTTTGCCCTTTTTATACACGTAAAGGACTCTTGGTTCGGAATGATTCATCGACCCCAAGTAAGAATTGGTTCGGAATGATCCATCGACCCCAATTATTTTTAAAAATATATATATATACACATATTCTGGTTCGGGACTCTCTCATCGCGACCCCAGTTCAAAGTTTGGTTCGGCATTTCTCATCGACCCCAAACACATAATAACTTTATGTTAGTTCGGAATGTCTCATCGACCCTAACATAATTAATTTAGGTATAATCTCCCTACCTAAAAGATCACATAATTCAGTAGGTACACGCCCGACCTATTAATCATATACGTACATAATATTTTAATCTCATATATCTACCGTACAATATTCGCTTTACGATTTATCTCATTAATCGTATTTATTTGAGTATTCACACAACTCTAAGGGTCCTAGTTACCCCTTACATATAATTTCAGTAGTTATTTCTTACCCTACTGGTCTATTACTTACATTGAATTTACTTCGCCCCGTAACTCAATTTCCGAAGTCCCCGATACTCTACTAAATCGAATTATTCTCCTTGGTCCGTAATCCAAGCCCTACACCCAATGGCCTTATTGGACCTCAACAATGTACCTACTGGTCTTATTCTTACTCCCAAACAACTATAATGTAAATCCTAGAATACTCATTCATTCCCGAACTCAACGAAGGATTAAACACAAAATTTTGGGAAAACATCTTTCGTCGATCGATCGACGGCTGGGTTCGATCGATCGACAGTCCGAGATCGATCGATCGATCGAACAGAGGCAGACGCAGTCTTCTTCTTCGTTAATATTTTTCCTCCATTAACAAATCTTCAAACTCCATTATAGTCCACCAAACTTTAACCCAATGATCCTAACATATTTCCACATATACTAGGACAGTTTCTAACATGTCAAATACATCAAAACTCCAATTACTTTAAAGAATTAATGAATTAAAACCCAGAATTTCTTGAAACCCTAGTTATGGTGTTCTCACCATATTATCATTCAAAATCCATATTTTTATTCCGAAAATCGTCAAGTCTAATCTAAATATTAATTCCCTACATAGTTGAAATCATTTGACATGCGATTCCTATCCCAACATGCATAAATATCATCTTTCTCCAATCAAAATATTGATTTAAACAAAACTATTCAAAAACCCTACACATGGGTATTATAACTTTATAATTTGCAATAAACAACTTGCCTTAAGATCAGTAGGGTCTAATTTCGTGGTTCTTGTTGATGATTGATGATCTTCATCCTTCAATCCTTCTTCCCCAACAAGTTGATGGTAGGAATTCCTTCGAATCCTTCCCAAATCTTCTTTTTTCTTTAGAAAGTTGTGCCTCTCTTCTCTCTAATGGTATTGGTGTTGTCATGGGTGTTCTAACCCTAATTCATCTATCATACGGCTGATATAAAACTCTCAATTTCGTAGGTCTCCATACCCGCTTATGTTAAAAGACTAAATGCCCCCGAACGGTCTCGGATTAGCCCAAAACTACCCCGGGACTCAACTAGTACCCCCGGGTATACTATTTTGACTAATTTGACCCTTCCGGACTCTTTGGTGACCTCTAAATTATCATTTGAGTCACTTAAAAAATATTACTCGTTCTCACCCCAACGCGGTCTATATGTGTTAAGTAACTATTTACCACTCACACTAAGTAAATAAAATGATGCAATATATACCGGTATCTCTCTTTCGATTAATATACCATAATTACAATTTTAAATAAAACTCTTTAAATTACTACTCTTACGTAATTTAAATCAAGCCGATATTTTCTCATTTAATTCTCCAATCTAATTAAATGGAATATTTGGAATATTCAGAAATACGGGGTATTACAGATTTCTTCCATAGGGTAGTCAATGAGGTAGTTAGAGATGGCTCTTCCTTTCATGGCTTTCTGCGTGACATACAGAATATCAAATTCAGCTAGCAGCCTCAACCATTGGTCCATTCAACTAGGCAGGACCAGTTTATTGAGAAAGTATTTGATAGGATCCATTTGGGCCACAAGTTTGATGGGAAAAGTGAGCATATAGTGCCGTACTTTTTGGGTGACCCAGAGAAAGGCGACACGTGCTTTCTCTAAGGTTGTGTAGTTAACTTTGTACCCAGCCAACTTGCTACTGGTGTAATATATGGATCTTTTTTTGTGAGACTTTTCAATATATTGGGCTAATAAAGACCTAGTTGCGCTGTCTATTACAGTCAGGTATAGGAGTTGGGGTAGACCAGGTTGTGGTGGCATGAGTACTAGAGGTCGGGTTAGATATTGTTTGATTCGGTCAAAGGCATCCTGGAAAGCTTCATTACAAACCTTAGTTGAATCCTTTCGGAGGAGTTTTATGTTGGGTTCACAAATAAAAGTCAATTGGATAATGAACCAACTGATATACTATAATTTTCTAAGGAATCCCCAGACTTCCTGCTCCGTTTGGGGTGCTGGCATCTCGAGTACGACTTTTAGTTTGGCAATATCAGCTTCTATCCCTTTCTCACTAACCATGAATCCCAAGATCTTTCCTTTGGTAAAGAAAAAAACACATTTATGTGGGCTAAGTCACATTTGGTATATCCGTAGTCGCTCGAAGAAATTTTGGAGAGTAGGAACATGACATTCTCTAGTATTTGACTTGATAATCATATCATCCATGTAGACCTCGACTTCTTTCCATATCAAATCATGCAATATGGTTATGGCATCCCTATGGTAGGTAGCCCCAATATTTTTTAGACCATATGGCATAATGGTTTAACAGAAGGGGTGATGAATGTGATTTTCTCTTGATCATTCGGGTGCATCTTAACTTGGTTATATCAAGTAAAACCATAAAAAAATCACTTGGGATCATGAATAGACATATTTTATACAATTACGTCGATATTGGGTAGTGGGTAATCATAATTTGGATAGGCCTCATTCAAATATCCATAGTCAATGCACATGAGAACCTTCCCTCCTGATTTGGACATAGGTACTGAGGTTTTGCGGTTTCTGTTTGATCGGTTTGCATTCTGGGAGTGTTGGAATATCGTGCTGAGCTATCTTGGGATCAAGGCATGTCATCGTAGGTCCATGAAAAGATGTCCATAAATTCTTTCAATGATTCCTCGAGTTGCGCACACTCTTGTTCATCATAGGTAAACCATATCCTAATCTTGCACAATTGGCTACTAGAACTGAGATCAATTACAATAGTTCCATCTTCATTAACTTGAACGTGATTATGTTGTTTTTTATTAACCTTATTAAGACCAGTTAAGAATTTTTCATTTAGAAAATCATCATTAACAAAAGTTTCATTAGAATCAAGACAATTAATGTAAGTCACAATAAGATACTCAAAATCTTCATTTATTTCATTGTTGGGAAAAATAACATTGGAACCTCATCATAGTAGGTCTCGATTACATTATTATCAAAATAAGGGAGGAACAACAAAAGAAGAGGAAATGGGATAAACATTATAATTGGGTTGCAGTTCAATGGGTGGAACTGGTATAGCATTCCAGTTTAGGAGAGGTGCATCAACAACATTTATCAGGAGGGATGGATCTGATGATGTAGCGCTTGAGTGGATCATGAAAAGTGTCATCCCCAGTGTCTGCAAGTTAAGTGAATCCTTAGAGTCACTTCCCTCAGAATCTACAGTAGCAGCTATAGTCTTTGGTTTCACATGATGCTCGGAACGTTCAGCCCATGAGTAAATGTCTTGGAAAAAAATCTACATTCCCGGTTTCATCTTCTTGTACACATGATCATACCACGGTTTGGTAAATCCTTAAAAGGGGATATATTCACCCTCTTTGATTAATCTTCCGTTCAAGGAATCACCTTAGAGAGTCTTGGCAATTTCTAGCCTTCTCTTCAATTGATGTTGGTGGAGCATTCAAAGTTCTTCTAATGATAGTTGATAACCCAATCCATAAGAAGTAAATGCTTTCTTTAACACTATGGGTTCTAGTATCCCCTGTTTTCATCTTCCCATCCCTAATCCAGGCATGAAGTGCATGTTCTTAAACATCTATATCACATTGATATTGTCGTGAGGGTTATATTTTCGACAGACTCTATCTTTAAAATCCTCCCCTGCTGGGAATGGGAATAGTTAGTCTGAAAAACCTAATAGAAGCATATCATTTGCCCTATCATGTATTTCTAGTATTGGATTACTAGGGCTTGCATTCTCAGTATTATCATCGTCAACCAAGATGGTGATGACCTTCCCAATGGAAAAGAACTTTATTTTTTCATGGAGGGAATAAGACACACCCTTCATACTATGGAGCCATGGTCATCCGAGCAATAGGTTGAAACAATTTGAGATATCGATGACTAGGAATTCAGTAATGGGATTTACAGGGACAACCCCTATTGTAATCTTTATGGATCCCATCACTTCCCGATAAGTATTATCATAAGCACACACTATGATAAAAGTCGGAGCAAGATCGCTCCCTCTCACTCCCAAGAAATTGAGGGTTCTCAACGAGTAAACATTAAGGGATGATCCATTATCGACAAGAGAAAGTAGGACGGTCTTTCTCATGACTTTGACAGATATATTGAGAGCATAGTTGTGATTTGGACCAAACTTGGGATTTCTTCTTCTGAGAAGGAAAGCATTCTAGTAAATTTTGGAGATCTGACTAGATCCATTACTTCTTCTAGTGTGGTGGAAGAAGGTACAATGGGCACGATGATTAGTTTTATCAAGGCATTTCGGTGCAGCTGGGAAGATATAAAGGGTACCCATAAAGGTGATCGAGGATCTTGCTCTCCTCGAGGGTCATTTTTGGCATAGGACGTTTCTCAACACCTTTCCCCTTATCGATCGCTGATGAATGCGGGTGTGAAACCAGACAATGCCTCCCTGATCTAGTCATATGGTTCACATAAGAGGGAAAAATAGAAACCCCGTTTCTTTATCTATCTGCGGTTGTTTGGCCACCTTATTAATCTCTCCTAAAAGCTACTCAAACTATATCATTCCACATATGTTTACTATTGGGTTAGTCTTTTTTGGGCCCTGTGCTTCATCAGAACTATCAAATTTTTCCCACCATCTAGTGATAATGACATCATCCTTCTACGAGAAGTCAATGCACGTCACAACCTCAATAACATCTTAGTATAGATACTACCCCTCAACGAGGAGATGTTTAAGTGAAGGGACCATGCGCCCTTCTAGTTTTAAAGAATTAAGTAGCTCGTACATACTGTAAATTTAATCGATCTATCAGAATAAGTCTGCCATGATTTGGATAACATAATCTAAACATACTTCATCGGTAGTACCAACTAATTATGTGATGGTTGAGCCCATTTTTGAGCTTCCAAGAACAGCGTACTGAATCTTTGGTAGTCAACGATCATCTCTGAGGGCAATTTCATCCTGAACTCTAGAAGTTGGTTCAATACTGCTGATAATTCCATATATTTCCCTTAGGAATAGATATGAACAACAATGCATGCCCTTGTAAGGAGTGACATGGCCTGATTGGCAAAATCGATAAGATGTAGGAGAAAATATGGTCTAACTTAGAGGGGTTTAGGGGAATATATGAGTATGATGGGAGATTTATTGGGTACAATCTGGATAGATGGATCAAATTACAGGTCTTCTTTTAGGAAGATAGCATTCGCGTGATTTGGGAGTGGATTATAGGTAGTATTTGGTTTAGGATTGACTGGTGGGGTGATGATACCGCAGTCAATAAAACCTTGGATTAAATTTATGAGGTGGAAACATTGATCAGTCGTGTGGTCGACACTTTGATGAAATCACAATGGGCATCAGGTTTGAAATTTTTGGGAAGTGGGTTTGGTAATGGATGAGGGTCCAATGGACTCATAGGATTTTGTCTTAAAAAGTCTTAGTAAACTTTAGATAAGGGAGCGTGAGTCTTAGTATATTCCTTTTTTACTAGGTTAGGGAGGCTTTCTGATGCCCGTGGAGTAGTAGGTTAAGAGATGTTATTGATGGTTAAAAATGCGGTATTAGTAGGCTTCTCGTACTTTTTGGGATTGAACTGTCTGGATACTTTCTTCATCTTAACTTCTATCTTGGTATGACTTTCTTAGATCTCCAGACCTTCTTATCGAAAGGACAAAAAATAGTGGTAGTACTGGCCTCCCATCGTTGCTCGAACATGGGGTAAGAAGTTTTTCTTTATAATACTAACTTTTTCCTCTTCGGATGGTCGATTGGTCCTGCTGGACTCTTTCGCTCTCCACCTTGCTATGAAGTTAATGACAGATTCCCTGGGATCCTATTTAAGGAGTTCTAAATCACGGTAGATAACCTCCAACTCTTCATTATACTTTTACGTTGACATGAAATCATGGGCAACATCCTCCCAACTGTGAATCTTAGACTCTTCGAGAGATAAGAACTAGCGAAGAGCGATGTCTGTAAAATTCTGTTGGAACATTTGGGCTATTATTTCCTCGAAGGCACCTAGGATAGTCATATCTTGGTTGTAACTTCGAAAATGAACAATTAGGGGTCTACTACCCCTGAACTTCTCAATGTTAGGCATCCATAACTTTTTTGGCAGACTTGCTTTTGGATAGGGAGACATATGGGTGTAATCCATGTAATCCATAACCTTGTTCAACACTTCTTCCTTCGGATCAACGGTTAGGGGTAGGTTAGTCCCTGGATGGGTAAGATTAGGCATAGGGATTTAAGATGGCAGTGCCCATTAGCAGGAGGGACACGTGGAGCGTGATGATATTATTCTGAGACCCAAATAGGATTAGGTGAGGGAGGTTCCATAGAAGGAGGGAAGAGGACCTTGGGATCTTAGGGAATAGGGACCTAGTTTTTTTCCATATCATGAACCTCGATTTAAAGGTTATCCATCTTGGAAGTAAGCTGGGCTAGAATCGTTATCAAATTAGGTTTCACATTGGGTACATCGTCTACATTTTCCATGGAAAGGGGGTGAACGTGGATTCTGAACTTGGAGGAAGTATCAATGTAACTCACAGAGCCTCGGGGCGGTTTGACAGAAGACCGAAGACAATAGGGAGCCAGACCAAGGGTCGAGTATGCAATCAACTAGAGAAGGAGAAATATTTGAATTTATTTTTGAAAGATAAGAAGGAAAGTTTTTTTTTTGTAGGAGGAAAATATTTGTGACATTTTTGGAAAAGAGGGGGATAAAATGTTTTTGGCTAAAAAAATAGGAAAAACATTTATGGTAAAAAGGAAGGAAAAATGCTTTTGGTATTTTAATAAAAGAGGGGGAAATTGATTTTGATAATTTTGGTAAAGAAAGAGGAAAAATGAGGAAAGGGTCTTACCATGATTATTATTAGTATTATTATGTTCTCACTTGTGTTAGGTTTACCTAAATGCAAAAAAAAATGTCGGACGAAACCCGTGCTCGCAAAAATTGGGTTTGAAAAATATGTAAAACTTGGTTGGACTTGTTGCCAAGCTCTTGGACAGGGTCTCGTTTTTAAAAAATATGAAATCGTGCAAATATTTGGGCGGCATGCCGACCCTCCATTTCGGAAGATTTTCATGTAATAACTAGAAAACTAAATGTGATTGCCCTAGGTTTGACACCTATATGAGGGTATGCAGTTGTTTAGATAATTGGAAGGGTTTCCCCCCTTTTACATGGCTTCCACGATATACGTCTTGCTTTTGAGGGAAATTAGTACGTGTGAACAAGCCATTTGATATACCTGAGTGTACGTGAATTGCCTCACTATATACCTCGTGGGGACAGTATGTATGAGAGAGAATTTGATATACTCGACATACGTGAACGAGTTCCATACTATATACCTCCCATAATGACTTTAATCAAGTGATATGATGCGGGGTAATCGTTCGATATACGTCGATGATACTTGACCAATGGAAGGTGAGAGTCATATTGCTTTGTTTAATTGTGATCTTTCGGACCAGCGCCCATCATAAAGTGACCCTCTAGTTACGGGACAAAATTTGGTCAATAGCCCCGCTCTTTGGTGATCTAGTGCACAAAATGCATGATTCTTGACTAGTATATTATGGACAGAGTATTTTGTTTCGTAAGATGAGTTATACACTAATATGGAAGAATGTACAAGTATAAAAAGTAAATTTAACATGGAGCGTGAATATTACACTAAGCATGCAAATGTGAGGGTGAGTGATGTGTGACTATCTGTGAGTGATTGTGTGGTAGTGAACGTGACACTCCGCCTAATAAAATACCGGGTGATCACTCATATACCAAATTAAAACAGGAATCCCAGTTGGTTCATCCTTAGCATCAATGTTGAAAACCTTTTTAAAACTTACTAACCACCTAGTATTCTAAAAGCTGGTGCCAATTTTTATCTTATTAATTAAAATAATTAGTACATGCGGAAATAAATATAATCCATTCACACAACTGAATTAAATCAACCGAATAGATAATGACTACATGACGAATAAACCATCGGTCACCAAAGTAAAATAATCCAATACAAATATTAACCACCGGAAAAAAATTAAAAATTGAACTGAAAGTCTGGGCAACATGCCCTAAATAAAACTGGAACTGATAAATGATTCCTACTCTAGGAATGAAAGAACGATGCGTCTAATCCAAACTTCTGCTAGCATCCACATATGCTGCAGCTCCATGACCTTGGAATAGAATATCAATCCTGGCGTCCCTGTGGCTGGACACCTAAAAGGTTTTCAAAATAGTTTTATAGCAAGCATTAGAACCTAAAACATTTTGAAAATATTTAGCAAGTGAATTAACTACAGGAATTTAAAATGCATGAATGCGCTTCATATTTAAGTTAGTGTCGCACTCTCTTGAGAACATTCTCACCCTTCCACTAATGCGCACACCTAACGGTTACCTTAACCCCACCTAGTTGTACTACCCCGTCCAACTAGTCTTGGTGTAACCTCCCCTTGCCATACTACTCTAGCCCGAGTATAATTATTCATGAATTATAAGTTATCTCACCAATTAACTTAATTAATTCCTTTAAATAATAATCATATAACTGTAGCACAAGTTATATAAAACAATTACATCACACACCGTATTATTACCCGCATATAATATTTACTACCATTATATACGTACCTTTACCACAACATCCACACACACACACACACACACACACACACACACATATATATATATGTATATATATATAATAAGGAGTAGAATTTGGACACTATTCAATAAGATGATAAGCTAAGTAGAGGTTGAGATTAAAACACCAATGCAACGATCCAACGGTGTTGATGAGATAAGATGCATTGTCCTCTTTTGTCCCTTTGTTATTGTATTTCCCCCTATTTTTAGCACTTGATTTCCTTTCCCCCTTTTAGTCAAAATTCAAAAGCAGGGTGGAAATAGGAAATTACACACTCAAACCCTCTTTTCCTCTAAACGAAGTACACTTCTCTCTCTCAATCGATCAGAAACATCACACCATTCATCATTTTTGCCTCTTTTGACTCCTCTCTCTTTTTCATCTCTCATCTCATATTCAGATACCCTCTCTCTCTTCACCACATCCTGCAAAAATCACTTGAAATGGAGTATAAGTTTTCTACTATTCTATAAGTGGGATAAGGTAAGTAAGGGTTGTACTTGGGAAACACAATCTCTGTACCAAACCCACAGAGTTGGAAATCCCCATCTCTCTCTCTCTCTCAAATTGATCGACTCAGCTGGAGGGATTTCAATGGTGACACTGTGCTAAAGGTACTCTCCATCTTCTCTCTCTCACACACCACTACCATTTCAAAGTTTAGGGTTCGAATTTTGGTTTCCAAACTTTAGGGTTCAAAATTTTGATTTAGCGATTTTCTTAAGATCTAGGGTTCTAAACATAGTTACTCACAATATTTCTTTGTGTTTAATGAAGTTCCAAGAGGTATCTGTGAATATACACCGTGGGATCTCTATAGAGGTTGGTTCAATCTGATTCTTTTTGTATTTGTGTTATATTTACTAAATGTTTTGTTCCCTTTTATCGTAAGTATAGCTGAATGTTGTGATAGACATTTCTTATGTTATGTTATGTTCTGTGTGACACTGTGGGAATGTTGTAAATTTAACCTATGTTGATAGGGTTCTATGTTAATTATATATAATTCATTTAAAGATTTGAGTAGTCATTTCTATCATCTTATGTAACGGAACTAATGATGGTTTAATCGTATTGGGTGGAAGTTTAACAGTATTGGGTGACGGTTTAATGGTACTCTGTGACGATTTAAGTACTGGGTGACAGTTTTATGTTAATTGTATAGGTAAAATTACATTATTTGACTGTTAGTATTTATCATGTTTGACAGCAAACAATCACATGATATGCGTGTTATTTGGACAAAGAGTCGAAAAAGAAGAACCCCCTCACGAACCTAGTAACAAGGTGTATAACTTTCGAGTGGTTTGAATTATTATAAAATTAAGAATAAGCTTCGGGATGTTTTACAATTTATTTTAGTTGTCATCTAGGTGTTTGACGAAATACCAAACACAATATTCTAATTTGTATTCTTCCCACTTATTGTCTTTTTACTAGGTTTTATGAATGTATAAAAGATGCTTCATGACTGTCAACATAAGCCATGTGGTATGCAAATTGAGCATGGAATGGATAAGTGAGATGTTGAGGTTAGTATGTGTTTCTAATTTTTATCCTTTTATGAATACCCTTTGTTTGTGGACTATTGGTTATAATAAGTTGGCTATATCTAGCTTCGGGAGACCCCATTAGAATAACTATGTTTTTTTTCATTTTGCAGGCATAACTGGATGTCAACTAGATAACTGGTATGGGTTTTTGGATTTTTTGTTTAGATTTTAGAGTTTTGGATATATGGGCTTTAGTTTTTAGTATCAATTTCACAAATTATAGGATTTTTTGCATACTTTCTTGCATTTTAGGGGTTCGTGGTTTTAATAATGGATAGTAGGCTTCCTTTCTTCTCATTTTTAGGATTTTCCCCTTAGATTTAAGGCATATGGGTTTTATTTACATGGTTTCATTGGTTTTATTATGGATTTCGGTGTTACAGGTTCAACATGGTGGCTATATATTTTTGGTTTGGTTTGTTTACATTATTTTGTTTGTGGTTTCACACCATTAGTCCCCTTTAACTACCTAATCTTTACTAATTATATTTTTTTACTAGCAGGTACTCTCTCTCCTATATCTCACATTCTTAAGGTATACCTCCCAATTTTTGTTTGAATTTTAGTTATTTGTATCTTTCCATCTCTCATTGTTGGTGTTCAAATCATGTGTTTCATTTGAAGTTGAAGCTGAAACTTAGAAGCTATCCAGAGTTTGAAGTTTGTCTTCAATAAAGTCACGAAAATGAGACATATTAGGATTTACATGTATAATTGCAAATGTCATAAGCTTTTTTATTACATGGAGATTCACTATAGAACTCAAAGAATTCACTGAATTGGAGTATTGCTTCAATTTGTGTATGGTTTGTTTGTATACATATATGTATAATTATACTTTTGTGGCTTTGCGTCTAATCTTCTTTCACATGTATGTATATACTTCTTCTTTTTATAAAAAATAATAGATATTTAATTTAATTTTTATCTATATATTTGTCATCAAACTTTTATCTATATTTATATATCTTTCAATCATAAAATTACCAATATAATTATTAATCTGATGGGAAGTGGAGTCTGAATTTATGAAAATCGAATGTTTGTAATTAATACTCAATAATTATGAGAATAAAACTCCACCTCCCACTATACTACATAAGTTTAAAGGTTTACGATTTCTAATTTGTCTTTGAAGAGTAAGGTTAAATAATGTTTAGCAATAGGACAGGTATTCTTTTAACTAGAACATTCGTAATTATTTGTAAAATGATTTAGACTTCAGTTGATTGTAATTACAATATGATAGTCAGTAACTTACAAAGTGCAGCCCCAGACCCCTGCTACATACATCGATAAGCATACATACTTCGATTACAAGGTACAACCCCATAACCCCGCTACATACATTGATAACAATGTGCAGGCCCAACCCCAGACCCCTGGTAAATTACAAAGTGCGGACCCATACCCCTACTAAATTGAAAATTACAAAGCCTCCAAGACTTCAACAACATCGCTTCCTTTTACCATGACCCCTGCTACCAGTGAAAGAACTCACTATATACCGAGAATTAGCAAAGATCCCGGCGTATTTCAACCCCAAATGATTTTCTTATTTCAACCAAATCTGGAAACATTTTCGTACCCTCCTCATTTACTCGCCGCACATCCACATGATACCGAGCAGCTGCTCTCTGTAACTTGGCACTTGCATTTCTTCGTCTTGCACAAAGATCTTTTACTACATGAGCAGCAGACTACAGGTACAACTTCTAGCTTGGCATCCATATATTCCTCCACTAAAGAGAATGTTTCAGAACTATCTGGATCATTGTTGCTTATCGAAAAAAATGCTCTGCCTGGATCGCTTCCAATTTTTGAATTCTTTTTGTTATTTTGATGCCTTCTTTTCTCTTTGTCTGCAGTATATTCCCACTCTAAGTCATCATCATCCACCTCATCGAAGTTGGAATGTTCAGATTCGGATCTATCCATTTCATCTGATAAGTACTTAGTTTTAGATCTTTGGTTCATTTTGTCTTTATTGTTTAATTTCAAATAATAGTGATTTGATTTCAAAAAGTGTAAAGTATTCAAATGGTTCTAATCAGTTTTAGCAGAATTTTATTTTCATCTTAAGGTGACAAGTCTTCCTTTTTTTGTATATATACTCTATAAAAGTGACCAATCTATGAATGAGGGGATACTACTTGCTTACTGAGACCAAAATCACTTCAAAAAGAATATGGCACAAAAGGTAAGGTGCAGTTGTTATCATTTCAATTATACTTTATTGATTTTTACATTTGATATTAGTTTTTTCAATCATAAACATGTAATATTTTTTATCATTTAATTGGTGTTTGGGCTAGACTTAGATCACCTTTTTTAGTGACACTGGATACGCCAAATTTGGCCAACAAAAATTCAGTAATTCCAATTTGAAACCAAAACAAAAGATGTCCAAACTCGCCATCCTCTTACAAGGAATGTTCCAGAATGCAAAAGGGAAGCGGAATAAGGAAAAATTATGTTCTTCAATTGCAAAATTTTAGCACCAAATCTTAGGACTGTCTATTTAAATCGATTTGGAAGTCAGATGCATGGTATTTTCTTGGTTTCTACTGAAGGAGCTCTCATGTCAAATTTGTTATTAGTGATATATAAGATATGTAAAATAAGGAACATGATGATTATCAAATTGTAATATCATATCAATTAAGTTGCTCATATATAAAAATAAAGGATATTATTTGGAAATGAAGATCAAAGAGTACATAGAGCTATCAATTAAATCAACTATTCCATTAAAAAATTACAATTTGGGGATATTACATGTTAAATGCTCTCTTTTTATTTCTTAATAACATGTGGGTGTATCCACAGAGCTAATTTCTTATCTCACCCATGATATTTTTTTTGTTGCTCATATAATTGATGAACAAAGCAAATTAAATAGTTATGCTTAACATTTTATCTGTTATTATTTTCCAAGTGTGATAACTTGGAGTGTAGTGAACGTTTTTGAATGTAAACTATACTTTTTTCTTAGTTTTTATAATAAGTTGTAGATTTATTGTCCTAGGTGTTCTTATCAACAACTTATACTTCAGGTGTTCACCTTTGCCATCCCAAATATCAACCATGCCAGAATCTGGGAAACCATCATCCTTGGGACAATCTTGATCAACATCTTTTGCTATATATCTTAACCTCTTTCAGTCTTTTCTTAGGTTTCTTTGAAATTGAAGATGGTACAGGTTTGACAAAGGAGTTCTTTTGTAGGAAGCTGTCACGGTACAGTAATCTTTCTCTATTTTTTTTCAATCTTTCGCTTTAGAGAAAGATAAGTGGATTTATCAACGTAGAAGAAAGAGTCGCTGGGAAGGTTAGTGAGAGAGCCACCGGAATTGGTGTCTTTGTTAGATTTGTGGAAGTATTCTTCTATGTCCTCTGTGCTTATCAAAACCAAAAAGTTTTTGAAGTATTCAAATATTCCTACTGTAGAAATTGAGCCCCCCGGATGCTCATTCAATCCCCCCTTTGATAGTTATCAGCATTCGCTAGCTTGCACTGTTGCAGATGAAATGCAAAAAATTTATCGAAATGAATTGAGGCCTTCGCCTGTCCCGTTAACAGTTCCCGAATAAGTTAGTGATGAAGAAGATATGTACTTCCTTGAAGCGGATCATGGGAGTGATGATGATGGACCAAATGAAAATCAGGGTGAGGATGGAGATATTTATCCTGAGACGAGGGCCATTAATACCAAAAGGATAACCAGAGTACAGCAGAAAAAAAGAATCACGCGCAAAGAAAAATTGAAAACTGAAGCAGAAGCCAATAAGGTGAAGGAGCTCTCTAGGGAAATTAACAGCTTACCAGATATTATGCAAGAAATAAGCAAAGAGGGTGAAGAAAAAGATAAAATACGTCTGCGTCGGATTGTTGCTAAACAAGAAAGATTAAAATCCCGCCCACCACGCTTCTAGAGGAAAAAATTTCAGTATGCACCCCTTCAAGTCTTATTATCTAAAGAAATCACGTGGTCCCTCTGTAAGCTAAAGGGCTATTGCACCCTTGCGAGAGATCATTTTAAGAGCCTTGAGAAAGGAGGATGGACTGTCCCAATATCTAAGAGCGGGAGGAAATAGGGAATGCTTGGATCTCCAAATACTAGAGACGGGACTTCTGTTTTTACGGGTGTTGGTGGGAAGTGGAGCTACTACATTCCTTAAGGATTTTGTTTATGCTTCATGTTATTTAGAAGAGTAGATTCAGAAGACATTGAGTAGTGCTCAAAATTTCTTTCCACGTACTATAATTATTTAGTGGTAAGGAATTATATACTAAATTATTTAGGAACCAATTACGGATGATTCAAATGATTCTAAGAACATCTTATGACTCTCTAAACTGTTGATCCTCAATAGCAAACTACCACCATAATTGAAATATGAGTAATCTTTACACAATAGTCTACTGATTTGCCTTCGTTTTTTTCGTAGAAAATAATGTACGTAGAATTTATGTTTCGATATGTAATCATTGACATATAGGATCGTTTCATCTCACATGACATGATTCATTTTTGGATATCTTTTAGCAGTCGTTTGGTAATGTCATATGTAGAGAAATAGTTCAGTAGACAATCGACCATTTCATATTTAGTATAATTTTTCATATCTTGGTTGCGAGTGTCATTTGTAAGATGACTATGTATGTTTTGATAGATCAGTCTAACAATTAATTGTTCTATAATTTGATAGGTTGTAAAAACAAATGGTTAATTGAAATAGGCAGCGGAGAAATACATGTCTAAATTGACAACGTCACTCCTGAGTTTATTGCAGCTTGAAGGGAACAATGTTTCTTGAATCAAGGGGAAGGACAAGGTGTCGCGGTGGTTGCAATTGCCTGTGGGCGTGGTGCTGTTGCACCTGCTGCATCTGAGCCCAAGAAAGAAGAGAAAAAGGGAGAGATAAATCTTCACATGAAGAAGATGATAGTGGTTTCGACTAAGTTATATAGTTTGGTATGAAGCACTATATTTGAAAGTCTCATATCATTTAGTTTAACGTAGTGGTTTTTATGTTCTAAAAAAATGTAATTTTCATTTATTGTTTGACAGGTTCGAAGGATCAAAGATGGATATTGCAAGAGAAACACAGGGTGAGAACACCTCACGAAGATATGGGACAGTACGGGAGAAGAATTGGCTCATATTTTTAGATGAATAATGTAATCAAAGAGTACGTCATGCTTTTAGCAGTAATAGTTAACATTAATAGCAGTACCTAAAACATTGATTTCAATCGCTGTGGAAAACATGACGTAATATAATTTTAACTAAAACATAATAGTCTAATCAAGTTGGTAATTCGTTGTCTGGGCTGCATTGAAGAATATAAATTTAGTATCTTGACACATTTTAAGTTCAGTGTCTTTGCCATCAACGCTTGCTGCCGTATTAACTCAAATATTTGTAACAGGTATATTCGTTTAATGATAACGAGACATTTATTGATGAAATTATGTTGTGAAAACATGAATATTTCTCGATTTAAGGAAATTTGAATAGACAAATACTAGAAAAGTGTGGTATCTATGAGCTGCCAAATACATGATCTATACAGAGATGTAGTTTTTGTATAGATCACCCTTATTTTTTATCTCATGACTGTGTAGCCATTTGGTCAGGTGCTAGGCTTTGAAGATGGAGATCTCTCAAACTCTTCGGTAAGTATTTGTATTTACATGTGACAAATATAATTTATACAGAATATTTTTGATGTAGCCACCTTCTTAGTAAATAGTTTACTGTCCAAGTGGAATGACACGAAAATATATATAATGTTTTTAGTGACAAAAGTTAATGTGATTTTAATGCATATGTAGAATTAGGAGCAATGGCACTAACGCTTAAACGTTAATGGCCTTTTCTTACATTCTTGCTTAATTATTATCATGTGTGTGTTTCTGAGTTTTTTATTTGTTTCGTCTTTGAGTAAATTAAGAGATTAACATCTGATATGTCGTGTGCCACATTCAGCACTTCTATAATGTCCTTTGATATGCTTTTCGATTGATTAAAATTTGGGTCTTTTATTTATTTGTGAACAGTTTTGGCAAGTTTTTATTTGGTCTAAACTTACACTCTCGCTCAAATGTTAGAGATGGTCGGCGGCAAAGGAATACAGTAGGGTCCTAATGAGAAAGCACCGGGCAAAGCAGGCTCTTAGGCTAAACTGTTGAGGTTGAAGAAAGAGACAATTGAAGCACTACTAGGTCATTCGAAAGCAACGACATTAGTGTCAGATCTAGCTTCATTTCCAGCAATTCGATTCATGGCTACTTTGACGCCACCCATTGAAGGGTACACTGAGAATATTTACGAGGCAGCAAATAAGAGCGCCTTGGTGATTTGTGCATAAATTGTCCTTTTGCTATTATTATGGATATAATATGTCTTTACAGCACGTGACTGGTAACTTATTTATTTTTTGGAAAAAGAAAAGTTATTTTTCAATTACTTGCATATATTTTTGCTTTAATTTTTAAGGCTAAAAACTAACTTTCAAGCACTAAAGAATTATATCTGATCACTGTCAATTGGGTAAGATGCTCACATTTTTTTTTTAGATTTTGGTCCTTCTCACATTATTTATTTGGGTTTTCTTGATCTTTTAGATTACAGATACGACACCAGTTTGATTTCCATGTCCAGTAGCCCGTTTGATTGGGTTTTCTTGATTTCCATGTCCGATAACCCAGTAACACGTTTGATTGGGATTACAGATATGAACGGAACCAGTTTTCTTGATCTTTTGGATTACTGCCGGCAACCTGTTTGATTTCCCCACTTTCTCAATATCTATGTCCGGTAAATGTCGATACCATTTATGAAAGCTTAATCTCTTTCTCGGTTTTGTAATTTTTATAGCTGTTGGGAGTTTTTTTCGGTTATAAAGGTCTATGTTAGATACGATTCAACTAGTTATAGCTCACTCTATTATATCTCCATCCGGTAACAATTTTTTTTCTCCAGAGCACTTAGAGTCATAATTTTTACAGCTCTAACATGGTTATATCTCACTCTGTTGCTAATTTTTTTTCTTTTTCCTTGAGGTAATCAATAGGGGAAGCTCTTGGGTATTTTCTTACAACTCCAACATGGTTATATCTCCTATTTTTTACTGCTCCAGCATGGTCATATCTCCTATTTTGTTAAAGAGCTCACGACCCCTCCATAAATGCGGTAAGGTTTTCGCATTTTCTTGGGTAGCTCTTGGGTATTTTCTTCTCATTTTGTATAATCTCTGTCCTTATAAAAACATATGATATTTTGACTTCTTGATCTATTTTATCATGTTTGATTTTTTGAATTAAATAATTTAAGTAGTTATTCTACTGTAGAGGGGTCAATGTTTGGAAGAATCTAAATCTCAAGTAAGTCCTTTGTATATAATTTAAACCGTCTCTGTCACGAGGTTAGGAATAGTTTGGCCTTACACCTTCAAACTTTCTCTGGTTTTGGAATGTGTGTAAAACATTCAACATGTTCCGTATTAAGTTTTTTTGAGTTGATGAATGAGATATTTTTTTCTTGAATGAAAGATCGCGCAAACATTACGGGTTAAGGTATAACTTTTTGTTTTTCAGTTTTGGTTTTAGCAGCATTGGGGTTATTAAGGAAGCGGTATCAGGAGCAAGGGGGTGCGTGTGGAAGAGAGATGGAACCGGGGGTATGGGATTTGGGTTTGGGACGAGGTTGGTTATGGGTGACAGTGGGTAGGGGGAAGTAGCGGGTATGGGATTTGGGTTTGGGACGAGGTTGGTTGTTGGTGACATCGGGTAGGGGGAAGCATGGGGTAAAGAGGTGGAGGTGTAGATAGAATTGTTAATTCTATTTCAAGTTTTTATAGTCTTGGTTACTATCTTCAATATCTATTTACAACACATTTGTGTTTTGGATTTATCTTCATGTATGCATCAGACATTTTATGGAATATTTTTCTTCATTTGTAGCAACTATTTTTGAGATATAGATGATATATTTTCTCATGGATCTAACATTCTACAACAGGTCCTTACTAAGTTGGCCATTATATTCTCCTTACTCATGCAACTGCATTATATACCTACAGGAAGAAATACAAGACAAAGAAAAATGGATCAGTTGGGTTATCACTTGATGTTTTTTGGTATGAGCCAACAACAAACTCCACGAACGACATTGAAGAAACACAAGGCAAATAAGATTTTCATTTGGAGAGTAGAAATTTAGATGTGTGTTTCATTGAAGCTTTTGTTGAACAAATTTGGAATTTTTTTTATATTGTTGGATTTGTCGTTATCCCTTAAGTAGGGTGGATAGTTCGATAAATAAAGGAGACTTTGTCCATTTCTTTTTTAAATTTGACACTTAAGTTTTTTGAGACACAATGAGAATTCATTTGATGAATATTGTATATTTTATATTATATGTGAATTTGTTTGATGCTTTTAGACTATTTGAATGTTGCTGCACTATTTGTTGTTTGTTAAGCATGGTGAGTAGTTTATAAACAAAGGAGATTATGGCCAATTGTTTTAAAATTACACTTTGTTTTTTTAGGAATGATATTTTTGCCGTTTTGCAATTACGTACTTTGAAATTTTTTGTCGTTTTGTAATTACGTTCTTTCAAAATTTTCGCCGTGCCTTTAGGCACGGGCATTCCGCTAGTGTATATATATATACACATCCATCCCTCCGAGTATACCCTCACCGAATGATTCCCTCTAAAATGTATCTCACTAGGTGTGCTCACACAACCTAGTTTCTCAAGTTGGAATCGCTCACCAACCTGGCCCAAAATATAAACGTGGTGGAGGCGGTCATATTCCTTTCCTGAAAATGAGATAAATCCCTCACTCATATGCCGGACGCTATGACCTGGGGATATACTCACCCTACTCCTCAAGCTAGGGAATTCACCCACATCGCGCAACCTCCCTTGATAGCACTAGAGTATATAAATTAAATAAATATCTAGTCAGTGATATTTAATAGCACACACAATATATACACATATATATACTAACACTACACTGTATATATATAATATAAACCCCGACTTTACCATGTACTAAAAATCCAGTAACACTAGCTTGCAATTTCCTGAGTCTCTGGCCTGACTTAACTTAATTAATTTTCTCGCTTAATAATGTATCATCTCCCCGAGTCTATGGTCCGACTCCAATTTATTCAATTCACACGTCAATTAATTAATACTAATCCGAGTCTACAGTCCGAATCTAATTTAATTAATTTACACATTAATTAATTAATTAATTAATACTAATCCGAGTCTATAGTCCGACTCTAATTTAATTAATTTACACATTAATTAATTAATATTAATCCGAGTCTTTAGTCCGACTCTAATTTAATTAATTTACACATTAATTAATTAATACTAGTACGATTCTATAGTCCGACCCTAATTTAATTAATTAACACAACCATTCATTTAATACTTGGTGTCACCCATCCATTATCCCCGGACTCGCTCACTTGATCCATAACTTAATATTTTCCGAGTCTATATTCCGACTCCAAATTAATTTATTCTCTCAATAATTAATTTAATACTTTGGTGTCACTTACCCAACGAACCCGGACTCGCTCACTTGGTCCATTTTTAAATCTCATAATTTCATTCCCAAATTTTCGTCCATAATGTGTCACACATTTATCTCTCCCAAATTTCCCAATTATATTTACTTATAATTACCAAGATTCATACCACTATTCATTTTTCATCATTTAAATAAGTTCAAGACCCTATTTCAATAAATATCTCCCATGTAATTAAAATTGGCATCACTGCCAAAATTTCTGCATCATCGATCGATCGAACCCCCTGGGTCGATCGATCGATCGTTCCAGAAATCGTCTTCTCCTGCCTATGTTCGGCCATGGACGAAACCTATAGATTTTATTTCTTCCCAAACTCTTACTAGATCACAACCAATATTATGTCCACGCAAGAAAAGGTTCTAAACACCCTAGAGACCTTAATCCATCATAAAATTTATACATAACCTTAAGTATATCAGATTTGGGTTTTTCATCCGGGTTTCATTTTTACCGAAATCAACCTCATCATTCTCAATCAATTTAAACACTAATACCTACTGTAATCCACCCTACAATTCAACCTTAACAGTCCCAAATCATTACCTAACATCCTTTGAGTAATTAAATCTAACCATTACTCTGCTTTTAGAAAAACCCAATTTAAATATGTCTACACACCCAAAACGAATTTTCACATACACATACTATGATATGAATTGATTATCATCAATTTAAGAACTAAAACAGTTAAACAGTAGCCTAAAATCGTTCGTAGGGTCTGATCCTTTGGTGTAATTAAGGTGTTGCCGAAGAACACCCCAACTAATCCCTTAATTTGGCTCCAAAAATCCCCAATTGGCTCTTGATTTGCTTTCCTCCGTGTCTCTCTCAAATCCTAGGTTTAGAGTTGTGTTGACTGCCGTTAAACACTTCCCCAATTAGTATTAAAACCCTTAATCACGTTTTTGCCACACGGGCCTAATTTAAAATGGCCCGAATCACCTCGTGTGGCCCCAGCTATGCAAAATAATACCCCGAGACCCAATTACTACCCCCAGGCACTCTTTTCTGACTATCTCAGCCCATCCGGACTCAACTGCGCACTCAGAATTTCCATCTGAAATACTTTATAACTGTGACACCCCGCCTAATTAACCCCGGGTGATCAATCCTAAATTAAGTTAGAACAGGTTTCTCAGTTGGATCATTCTTAGCATCACTGTCGCCTTTTTAAATTACTAACCACCTAAGTGAGAAAATTAGACTGGTGCCAAGTTTTATCTTTAATTAACTAAAATAAAAATCTCATGCGGAAATAACACTACACAATAATCACAATTAACTGAAACAACCATTCACAATCAATTAACTGACAGAATAAACCGTCGGCCCAAAATCCAAGAAATATGGAATAACGACAAGTAATCAATCTCAACAAGTCTAATAAAACTAAAAGAATTGTGAGCTACATGATCGAAATAACTAATAACAAGTCTCTATACTAGGAATGAAAGAGCTAGGCATCTATCAAAACTCCCGGAACACCCACATATGCTGTAGCAACGGATCCCTGAAATTGAGTCAAGGCTGGCGTCCCTGCGGCTGGACACCTAAAAGGTTTTTAAAAAGTTTTTATAGCAAGGGTTAGTACCCAAAACATTTGAAAAACATTTAGCAAATGATTAACTTGCAGTAATAAATAAATATGCGTGCTCTCCATATTTTAGTTAGTTCCGCACTCCCTTGAGGACATCCTCACCCCTCCTCTAATGTGCACTACTAACGCTTTAATTAAATTCACCTAGTTCTTATTCTCATGACTAGATAAATTATATAACCCTTGTAAAAATCCTACTCTAACCGAGTATGTCTTAATTATGATTTTTAAGCTATTATCAACATCAAACTTAATTGAATCATTTCCCTTTAATTTCATATAACTTCCACATCTGTTATACATATAATACAACTCATGCCTTGTATTATTTAGCCCTTATATAATTATTTACCTAATTATATACTTAGTCATATTACAGTATTCACAAACTTACTGAAATAACATTTACTAATAGTATCCCCCGAGTAAAGTCTTACCAGGTATAAATTTTCTAACGTGCTATCCCACTAGGTGTATTCACATAACCTAGTTATCCCAAGTCAGAATCATTCACTAACTTGGTTAATACATACATGTTGGAGGCAGTCATATTCCTTCCCTGAAAGTGAGAGGCCCCTCACCCATATAAAGGACGCTATGACCTGGGAATATACTCATCCTACTCCTCAAGCTAGGGGATTCATCCACTACGCACAACCTCCCCCTATAGCACTAGAGTATATAATTATGATATCTATCCACTGATATTGATGCCCCCTCCCCACACACGCACATATATATATATAATATCCCGGATACACAGTGCACTAAGTCCGTGACACAAGCCTATTCCAGTTTTTATGAGTTTATGGCCCAACTCTAATTAAGAATTAATTTGCACATTAATTTCTTTTGGTATCACCCCAACCGATATATTCGGACTTACCCTCGTGGTCTGAAATAACATCACTCGAGTCTAAATTCCCGACTCTGAATTATTTAGCCTTCACCTAAATAAAATTTACATCTCGGTATCACTCAACCAATATTCCCGAACTTGTCCACTCAATCCGTATTTAATCATTTTGAATTAAAATTCCCAAATTTTAATTCGAGTGTGTCACACCTAATTTCCTCCAAATCCCAATCAATTTTAATCATGATGTCACACCAAGTCGCCCTCAACTCTTAATTAATTTATTCATAATTAATTAGATTTAAACCCATGTATTAATTTCTCAAAGATTAAGGCATGGAAGAGATTTTATTTAATTTCCCTATATATAAAAAAACTGGGGGAACTCTCAAAGTTTCCGGACCATCGATCGATCGATGGTCCACCTTCAATCGATCAATCGATCAGGTCCTCGTCTTCCCCGAGTTGGCTGTTTCAGCCATAACTAAATACCTCCAAACCCTAACTTCTTCCATACTGTAAACCAAGCTTTCCCATCGACAATAGACATCAAATACCTTATGAGGAACCTCCATAAAGTCCAAAAACATAAATTAATTCACTTCCTTTACTGTACTCACAAGTTTGGGGTAAAATCCAATTTATTCTTATAACCCATTTAAACATCAATTCCGCATCACCAATTCATTCCTAATTCATCCGGGTTTACACATCTTACCAGATACAAATACACCACTCAGATTATACTTGAATTTATACTCAATTTAGAAATCAGATTCATGGTTTGCAAAACCCCATGTTTATACCCTTTAAATCCCAAAACGAATTTGTTTGATTACACATATCATATGAATACGAATTGAAATACAATTTACTTTCTACAGAAAGTTAACCACTTGCCTTAGGTTTCATAGAGTCTGATTTTTTGGAGTTGAATGCCCAAGGTTGAAGATGACTGCTTTTGGCTCTCCCGTGATCCCCCGGTTTGCCTTTAACCGCTATTAGGGTTTCCTAACCCACTAAGTCTTTTCTAAAACTCACATCCAACGTTCCCTTATTTTTTATAATTGTTTAATTATCTTAATCCCCTTTTTTGCCTAATGGGCCAAGCCCAAGTGACCCAAAAGCCCCCGTGTGGGCCCGACTATGCCTAAAAATGTCACGTGATCCATTTACTACCCCGGGTACACTTTTCCGACTATCTCGGCCCATCCGGACTCAATCGTACACTCAGAATATTCATCTGAATTAATTTATTAAAATACTTATTTCACACCCAAATTAGTCTATACCGACTCCCAGTTGAAATAAGTACATATCCCGTCATTAATACCCGAAATGACATAAATACATTATTACTATTCACTTAGTAAATAAGTTTCCTTAAATATTAACCATCCATTCCCCGATTAATATTTTAATATAAATTTTCATAATGAATTCAATTAAAATTACGACACAAAAGTAATTTTGAATTCCCGAATTAATTAAATATTAAATGCATGAAAATACGGGGTGTTATATACTCCCCCCTTTACAAAGGAATTTCATCCCCGAAATTAGGTCATACCTGTGGGGAAAAGCTCTGGATATTTTTCCCCCATATCCTCCTCCCGCTCCTAGGTAGACTCGTTAACGTTGTGATGACCCCACTGTACTCTAACAAGTGGAACAACCTTGGATCGTAACTTCCGCTCACTACGGTCCGAAAAAGCCACCGGTCTCTCCTCGTATGAGATGTCTGGCTGTAAATTAATTTCCTCGAGTGGAATGTACCAGAAGTCCCTCTCGCTCCTGTGATATTTCTGCAGCGATGCCGCATGGATCACGTCGTGTATCCACTGAAGGTGTTCTGGCAATCCCAGCCTGAAAGCTACTGTTCCCACCCTTTCGATAATAGGGAAAGGTTCCACGTACCTCGGTGATAACTTAACCTTTTTGTTGAACCTCATCACCCCTTTCATAGGGGACACCCGGACTAACACCTGGTCCCTAACCTCTAACTCCACATGTCTCTGTGAAGCATCAACGTAACTCTTCTGCCTATCCTGAGCTATCCGAATCTGACCTTAGTTTAAATCTATCTTTGCAGACGTCTCCTAAACAATCTCTGGCCCCAATAGTTTGTTGTCCCCCACCTCTAACGAACAAGCGGGTGAACGACAAGGTCTCCCATATAGTGCCTCGAACGGTGCCATGCCGACCGTGAATTGGTAAGAGTTGTTATACGTGAACTCTACCAAAGGAAGGTATTTCTCCCAACCTCCCCCGAAGTCTAATATACACATTCTGAGCAAATCTTCCGACATCTGATTGACTCTCTCAGTCTGCCCGTCGGTTTGTGGGTGATAAGCTGTACTAAAAGGTAACTCTGTTCACATGGCCTCCTGAGAGCCCGGCCAAAAATGGGCCACAAAGATCTTGTCTCTGTCAGACACAATATTAACCGGTACCCCGTGCAGCTTAATAATCTCAGCTATGAATATCTGCGCATATTGCATCATCTCAAAGTATGTGCGAACCGGCGGGAAGTGTTCCACTTTGGTCAATCGATCCATAATAACCCATATAGAATCGTGACCCCTCTGCAATGCAGGTAACCCTGTAATGAAGTCCATGGAGATGCTCTCCCACTTCCACACGGGAATCTCCAACGGCTGTAGCACCCCTGATGGTCTCTGATGGTCAACTTTCACAAGTTGACACGTGGCACATTTCGAAACAAACTATGCTATGTCCCGTTTCATTCCTGCCCACCAATACTGCCTCCTCATATCCTGGTACATCTTATCCCCACCGGGATGTACCGCAAATCTCAACCCATGGGACTCTGTCATAACTGCGTGCCTCAACTCCTCATCCTCTGGAACAATTAACCTCCCATTAAGGCGTAAGCCTCCTTCCGAGCTGACCGAGTAACCCTCTGCCCCCTCAGCTAGCAACTGGCTCACCCTGTCCCCGCAGACCTGATCCTCTTCCTGAGCCCTCACAACCCGTATAATGATCTCAGGTGTGATGGATAATGCTGACATGAAATCCCTGGCAACATCATCCTCATATCGAAGCTTTCTCCACTTCGCTTTCCAGAGTTCTGATATTTCCCCAGTCGGTCTCTGGCTCCATGCATCTGCCACCACATTATCCTTACCAAGATGATACTAAATATCAAACTGGTAGTCCTAAATGAATTCTATCCATCGCCTCTATCTCATATTCAGATCCTTCTGTGTGAAGAGATACTGAAGTGATTTGTGATCCGTGAATAACGTGAACTTCTCTCCTAGAAGATAATGTCTCCATATCCTCAAAGCAAAAACGACTGCTGCTAGCTCCAGGTCATGAGTGGGGTAATTCCTCTTGTGGGGATTTAGCTTTTTAGACGCATAAGCTATATTCCTTTCCTCCTACTGAAGCACACCCCCAAGTTCCTGTAAAGATGCGTCAGTGTAAACCCAATACTCTAATCCTCCCTTCCGAAAAGAAAGTACGGGTGCGGATGTCAACTTATCCTTTAGCTCGTCAAAAGATAATTGACAATGATCACTCCAAGTGAAAGGTACCCCTTTCCGAGTCAGATTCGTCAAAGGTCCCGCAATCTTTAAAAATCCCTTGATGAACTGCTTGTAATATTCGGCCAATCCCAGAAAATTGCGCACCTCAGTCTATGTCGTGGGCTGCCCCCACTCCCCCACCGCCGATACCTTACTCAAATCCACCGGAATACCCCAATATGACACCACGTGTCCAAGAAACTGTACCTCCCATAGCCAAAATCCACACTTCCTGAGTTTGGCATAGAGCTGATGATCCCGCGGTGTCTGTAAAACTATACAGAGATGCTTTGCGTGCTCCTCCTCGGTACGCGAGTAGATCAATATGTCATCAATGAACATGATGACAAACTGATTGAGAAACTCCCTGAAAAACCTGTTCACGATGTCCATGAACACTACTGGTGCATTGGTGAGACCGAATGGCATCACCCTGAACTCATAAGATCCATACCGCGACAGGAAAGAGGTCTTAGGAACATCCTCTTCTCGGATACGCAGTTGATGATACCCTGACCTCAAGTTGACCTTAGAGAAGTAATATGCCCCTCTCAACTGATCAAATAGATCATAAATTCTAGGTAACAGATACTTATTCCGTATCGTCACGTTGTTCAGTTCTCTATAGTCCACGCATAACCGTAGTGAACCATCCCGCTTCTTCATAAACAACACCAGTGAACCCCACTGTGATGTACTTCCCCGAATAAAACCTTGACCCAGAAGTTGCTGAATCTGCTCTCTCAACTCACACATCTCTGAAGGGTCCAGACGGTATGGGGCTCGAGCAATCGTCCTCGTCCCTGGTGCTAAATCGATTACAATTTCAATTTCCCTTCTAGGTGGCAACCCTCGTATCTCCTCGAACACATCGTCAAAGTCCCTCACTATCGGGATTGAGTCTAACAGAATCGCCACCTCCTGTGAGGTTTCCTCCTCAATATAATACAGGTGCGTACGTGACCCTCCCTCGGGTAACGACATTGCTATAAAAAACATCTCGTGTCCTGTAATGGAGAACACGATTGTCCTCTCGTAGCAATCCACCGTTGCCCAATAACCTACCAACCAATTCATACCCAAGATGACATCGTACCCCTCCATATCTAACACCAAGAGATTCGCTGCTAAACTAAGCCTCCCAATCAAAATGTGTACCCCCCAAAAAATCGAGTGAATTGAAGCCTCGCTCCCTATTGGCAACCCTACACACATTCGAAGACTACCTGCGGTCTCTAGTAACCCGGACCATTTAGCAAAATTATATTTAATGAATGAATGCGATGCTCCCATTTAAAAAAAAATACTACCCTCATAACCATGAATGAGAAACTTACCCTCAACTGTTGGCGGTTCTTGCTGCGCTGGAGGATTGGGAACATCCCAGACGTTATACACACGCCCGTAGTGCATCTGCCCCTACTGCGGGGGGCGGGTGGAGCTTGTCCTACTGGGAGAATCTGCCCCCGTTGCCCCTGTTGGGCCTCCTGCTGATGACCTCTGCCCCTCTGTGAGCACTCCCTCTTGAAGTGTCCTAGCTGGCCACAGCAAAAAACAGCGTCTCTTACCATCCCCCGGTCGTTGGCCCTGTTGGCCCTAACTTGGTTGGCCCTGCTGGCCTCCCCCATTGTTCCATTGGCCCTGACGGCCCTAAGGAACCTGCTGCAGCTGATTCAGGTCCGGTTACGCCTGCTTGAAGCCCTGTTCTCCTGGTCGGAACTCACCAGGCTTGAACTTCTTAGCCTGATTCCCCTACTGATTGCCAGTCTACTGCTGAGTACTACTCGTGTCACCACTAGTAACTGCCTTGCCCTGTTGGCTCGGCTCCCCAGTTCTCTTGCTCCGCTTTGCATGGAAGAGATGATCCTGGCAATGTACAAGTGCAACATTAATGACATCTGTATAAGTCACTAACGCCGAATTCCCAATCAAATGTTGCCTGATCTGCCAGGCTAAGCCTCCCATAAATCTCAATTTCTTTCGCTCCTCATCGCTCACCTCATTTGGCACAAAGTTTGCCAAACGGGTGAACTCTTCCTCATAGTTTGCCACTGATCGGTCACCCTGTACTAAATCACTGAACTTCTTCCTCATCTCAGCATCTACCGCTGGTGGAAAGTATTTGCGGTCGAACCGCACCCAAAATTCTGCTATCGTCATCAAATCCCGCTCCTCGATGGTGGTAACTGACTCCCACCACTGTAAGGCTGTCCCCGACACACGAAAGGTAGAAAGCCTCTATTTTTGCACCTCAGTACACTCCAGCATGCGTAGATGGTGCTGAATGTTCTTCTTCCAGTCACAAACCTCTAACACATCGGTGCTACCCCGAAACTCAGGTGGGTGACTCTTCTGAAAGGTCTCCTTAACTCGCTGCTAAGACGGTGGCCCCACTGGAGCCTGAACTACTGGTGCGACTGGAGGCGGTGCCTGGGGCTATGGAAAGTGAGCTGCCATAGCTCTCATTGTTGTCTCGAGTGCCTGTGCCACTATCACTGCCACCTGAGTAGTGGAAATCAACTCGGGTGGGGGTGGTGGTGGCGGTACCTGCGGCTCCTGATGATCCTCCTTGACCTCATCCCTAGCCTCAGACCTCTCCTCTCTCTGTCTCCTCGGTGTCATCTGAAATAGATTGAATTGTATAAGTACACAATTTATACAAAAATATTCATAGCAGAAATATGATATCTCGCAAACGGAAAATGAATCAACAGACCTAATAATAGGGCTCTATAACAACCGAATGCTATGCTGAAACGTAGTAAGATGCACAGATCCTAAGGACACTATAACCTGATGCTCTGAAACCATCTGTGACACCCGGCCTAATTAACCCCGGGTGATCAGTTCTAAATTAAGTTAGAATAGGTTTCTCAGTTGGATAATTCTTAGCATCGCTGTCTCCTTTTTAAATTACTAACCACCGAAGTGAGAAAATTAGACTGATGCGAAGTTTTATCTTTCATTAACTTAAATAAAAATCTCATGTGGAGATAACACTACACAATAATCATAATTAATTGAAACAACCATTCACAATTAATTAACTGACCGAATAAACCATCGGCCCAAAATCCAACAAATATTGAATAACGACAAGTAATCAATCTCAACGAGTCTGACAAAACTAAATGAATTGTCAGCTATATGCTCGAAATAGCTGATAATAAGTCTCTATACTAGGAATGAAAGAGTTAGGCATCTATCAAAACTCCCGCAACACCCACATATGTTGCAGCAACGGATCCATGAAATTGAGTCAAGCCTGGTGTCCCTGTGGCTGGACACCTAAAAGGTTTTTAAAAAGTTTTTATAGCAAGGGTTAGTACCCAAAACATTTGAAAACATTTAGCAAATGATTAACTTGCAGTAATAAATAAATATGCATGCTCTCCATATTTTAGTTAGTTCCTCACTCCCTTGAGGACATCCTCGCCCCTCCTCTAATGTGCACTACTAACGCTTTAATTAAATTTACCTAGTTCTTATTCTCATGACTAGATAAATTATATAACCCTTGTAAAAATCCTACTCTAACCGAGTATGTCTTAATTATGATTTTTAAGCTATTATCAACATCAAACTTAATTAAATCATTTCTCTTTAATTTCATATAACTTCCACATTTGTTATACATATAATACAACTCATGCCTTTTATTATTTATCCCTTATATAATTATTTACCTAATTATATACTTAGTCATATTACAGTATTCACAAACATACTGAAATAACATTTAATAATAGTATCCCCCGAGTAAAGTCTTACCAGGTATAAATTCTCTAAAGTGCTATGCCACTAGGTGTATTCACATAACCTAGTTACCCCAAGTCAGAATCGTTCACTAACTTGGTTAATACATACATGTTGGAGGCGGTCATATTCCATCCCTGAAAGTGAGAGGCCCCTCACCCATATAACGGACGCTATGACCTGGGAATATACTCACCCTACTCCTCAATCTAGGGTATTCATCCACTACGCGCAACCTCCCCCTATAGCACTGGAGTATATAATAATAATATCTATCCACTGATATTAATGCACACACCATATATATATATATATATATATATATATATATAAAATATCCCGGCTATACCGTGCACTAAGTCCGTGACACAAGCCTATTCCATTTTTTATGAGTTTACATTCCAACTCTAATTAAGAATTAATTTGCACATTAATTTCTTTTGGTATTGCCCCAACCGATATATTCGGACTTACTCTCGTGGTCCGAAATAACATCACCCTAGTCTAAATCCCCGACTCTGAATTATTTAGCCTTCACCTAAATAAAATTTACATCTCGGTATCGCTCAACCAATATTCTCGGACTTGTCCACACAATCCGTATTTAATCATTTTGAATTAAAATTCCCAAATTTTAACTCAAGTGTGTCACACCTAATTTCCTCCAAATCCCAATCAATTTTAATCATGATGTCACACCAAGTCGTTCTCAACTCTTAATTAATTTATTCACAATTAATTAGATTTAAACCCATGTATTAATTTCTCAAAGATTAAGGCATGGAAGAGATTTTATTTAATTTCCCTATATATAACAAAACTGGGCGAACTCTCAAAGTTTCCGGACCATCGATTGATCGCTGGTCCACCTTCGATCGATCGATCGATCAGGTCCTCGTCTTCCCCGAGTTGGTTATTTCAGCTATGACTAAATACCTCCAAACCCTAACTTCTTCCATACTGAAAACCAAGCTTTCCCATCAACAATAGACATCAAATACCTTTAGAGGAACCTCCATAAAGTCCCAAAACATCAATTAATTCACTTCCTTTACTATTTTCACAAGTTTGGGGTAAAATCCAATTTAATCTTTTAACCCATTTAAACATCAATTTCGTATCACCAATTCATTTCTAATTCATCCGGGTTTACACATCTCACCAGATACAAATACACCACTTAGATTATACATGAATTTCTACTCCATTTAGAAATCAGATTCATGGTTTGCAAAACCCCATGTTTATACCCTTTAAATCCCAAAACGAATTTCTTTGATTATAGACATCACATGAATATGAAATGAAATACAATTTACATGATATAGAAAGTTAACCACTTGCCTTAGGTTTCGTAGAGTCTGATTTTTTGGAGTTGAATGCCCAAGGTAGAAGATGACTCTTTTTGGCTCTCTTGTGATCCCCAAGTTTGCCTTTGACTGCTATTAGGGTTTCCTAACCCACTAAGTCTTTTCTAAAACTCACATCCGTCGTTTCATTATTTCTTATAATTGTTTAATTAGCCTTAATCCCCTTTTTTGCCTAATGGGCCAAGCCTAAGTGACCCAAATGCCCCCGTGTGGGCCCGACTATGCTTAAAAACGTCCCGTCACTCGTTTACTACCCTCGAGTACACTTTTCCGACTATCTCGGCCCATCCAGACTCAATCGTACACTCAGAATTGGCATCCAAATTAATTTATAAAAATACTTATTTCACACCCAAATTATTCTATACCGACTTCCGGCTGAAATAAGTACATATCCCGTCATTAATACCTGAAATGACGTAAATACATTATTACTATTCACTTAGTAAATAAGTTTCCCTAAATATTAACCATTCATTCCCCGATTAATATTTTAATATAAATTTCCATAATTAATTCAATTAAAATTACGACACACAAGCAATTTTGAATTCCCGAATTAATTAAATATTAAATGCATGAAAATACGGGGTGTTACAATAATGCTCTCCAATTTTAACCTCAAAATGCGACACACTTTAAATTCAAACAATTTAACTTAAATTCGCCAATTATGAATAATTCTTCTCACTCTTATAAATTCTCCAAATCATAAATTTAAGTTCCTCCAATTTAAATATTTTTATTTTTCCCAAAAATAATTAAATACTAAATCCTCAAATTACGGGGTGTTACAGTGAACCTAAGCATGGATCAACTACAAGTCGTGTGTGACAAGTTTGAGTGAGCATGGATATATACAAGTGTGATAATTGAAGGTGTGTGTTAGTGACACCTAAGCATGGATATTCTAAGTACAACATGTGGATATACTTGATTCTATGTGTAAGTAGTGTGAAGTGTACATGGAGAGTACCTACAAGTGCGCAAGTGAGTAGTGATATAAGCATGATGTAGATATATGCAAGAAATAATAGAGGAGAAAAAAAGGGAACATAAAAATAGGTGTGTACGTACACAAGCTGAAAATAATAACACCCATGCAAATAGAGTCTAGCCCTTTTCTGAATGAAAATCCCAAAGGGGTTTGCTAATGTGGTCGTCCCGGGTCTCTCCCTTTTCCCAGATGGGGGAAAATGAAGGCGAGAAGGTCTCGCCCCCACTTTATCTGAGAGCACTTCAATCGTTGTTGGTGTGGGGTGAATGTAAAGAGATGGAATCGCCAGCCTAGTTTGCGCAAAACAGACAAAACAACGTGTCATCGCCTTGAGAGAGCGACATTAAATACAAATTGATGCTTAGGAAACCAAGAGTTAAAAGGTTTGTGGGCTAAGTTATAGAATGGTAAGGTATTAGGAACCTATCCCGCCCTTTTGGTCTCTCATGTGCTTGTGTTACTATTTCCCTCAAATTTTCCATGAAGCGTGTGTGAGTGTAAATATAAATGGAGATCGAAATCCCCCAACTCATATCATGGAAAAGATAGAGTAAGGTAATCCAAAGGAATGTTCCCCAAAATAATATTTAGAAAATAAGTTGTATGCCTTCATCGAGATATTAATCGTTATAATGAAATGATAATATTTGTTAGATAAAATGCCATTATGAATCACAAATATGATATATATTGAATAATGTATAAATGAGAAGGATGAAAATACATAAATGGAAAAATTGGAAGATTGGACTCGAGTCTAGGCCGAAATGCCTATGTATCCTATAAAGGCATCAAAGTCCACATAGTTCGCATGAGGTATAGGGGTGGGGTTTATTCCATAGATTCGAACGGGAATTTATTAGATGTGTGTGTGTGTAGAAAATGTATTTTAGTTTTGAAAAATACTGGTGGATAATACCATTGGAATTTATAGGTGTAACCCTCTTTTTCTTTGTTTTGGTTTTTTTATAGAAAATAAAGTATGTGCAATATAACCAATAAACAATGAGATATTAATGTGTATGAACTAAAGTAAAACTAGATTACGAATTTATATAGCTAATGCAAAAATAAAGAAATTAAAGAGATCAGAGGATTTTGGACCGTCTTTGGATAATTGAGGATTGATCTTTAATGAGCTCCCTTGAATGTTGAAATGAATGTTGGATGATGGAGAATGAGATTGTGCTAAATTCGGTATAAAAAGGATTGGAATGAAAGATGGAAAGGAATTTAACACAAGGAAACTTCACTGATTGGAAGAAAATGTTGCTGAGATAACTGATATTGATAGATATGAGGTATGCTTTGGAAGTGAGGTCATGCCCTCTATTTATAGGGTAAGGGAGTGACGATTGGCATAACCCTCACCTTGCTAATCGATATATAACCTTTGACACACTCCCGATAGGCAGGGTAATGGACCTACCAATCGGCAGTCTCGTGAAAAAAATTCCATAAAAATGGTCGTAGAACACATTCCGTAAATCCAAATCATGCACGGGGAATAAACTTTAGAAAGGTAATTCAGAGACCTTCAAGATTCATTTGGGCCTCTCCCAGGTCTGAGTGTTGACTTTAGGTCAAACGGGGCTCAGAAGTGCTCGTCGATCCTTTGGATGGGAGATCGTCAGACGATAATGGATCGGGCGTCCAAACCGTAAGTTAGAATCACACATGGGGCATACTGTTGCAAAGGTTATGCGAGGTACATTGATATTCCAAAGATCTGCACTCGGTTCAGAAATTTGTCTTTGGTCAATCGGGGTCTAGAAGCACCCGGTGACCTTTTAGAGAAAAATGAGTTGTTCGTCCACACAGTAAGGCTAATTCATGCATGGGGAAGATCTTAGAAAGGGTATTCAGTTCCCTTCATAGATTCATTCAGTCTGGATCAAGATGAAGAGTTGACCTTGGTCCAACGGAGCTCGAGAGCTTTTGGTGGCCTTGGGATCAGTTTCGAAGGAAAACAAATCATTCGTCTAAACTGCTATGCTGTTTTGCACATGGTGTGGACCGTTGTAAAGGGGTTTTAGTTCCCTTTAAAAATTCAAAGAGATTTCTCTCTGACAATTAAGTTGGCTAGGGTCAAATCGGGATCCGGGAGCGCCCCATGGCCTCCAAATCGATTTTTGGTGATAAAATGGTCCATTCATCCGAACAGTTATGCCGATTTGTGCACGGGGTGGACCCTTGTAAAGGGTATTCATAGTGCTTCGAAAATTCATTCAGCTTTTTCTCTGACGATAGAGTTTACCAGAGTCAAACGGGGCCTAGGAGCACTCGATGGCCTCTAGATTGGCAATCATAGTATGACCTAGGGTTTGTAGTGAAATAGGGAGGTTCTAGGGACCTAAGGACTCACTTTAAGGGTCCTATAATGTGCTTTCGATAAGGGTACTAGTCCCATTATCGATAAATTCTTTTAATAGTTGTTCTTTTACTCATTGGATTAGTTAAAAATAAGGAACAAATAAATGATGAACAACTAGATAATGGTATTGTCACCATGAGGCAAATGCAGAACAAAATCATAAGGAATAGTACTGAGAATATCCTGAAAAGAGTCAATTATGCTGAAAGATTATGTGGTACATTTACTTGAACATGAATTTGGCATAGGGATAAGAAATAATCCGGTTCTATATTCACAAGCCAAATGGAGAAATGAAACTAATTGGTTGTAATTAAGTTTAGGATCTCATTGAATTGCCTAGTCGATATACGAGAGTCAAGTGTTAGAGGGTCATTAGTGTCATATCTAACTCTAATACTAATCAAATGATATAAACCTAAATTTTTAGTTAATAACTCCAGCACGAATGAGGAAATGGTTATTAATGAACCTCCCCATTTATATCTATGAACCCATAATTATTATGACATTAGTAGCTCATTTTTTATTAAGAGTTCGATTTAATGGATGTGAATTTTTTTTTCTTTTTATGGGAGTTTGAAAAACATTTTGTATATGTTTAAAATATCAATGCATAATCTTATATAGGTTTCCTACCTGTGGTATTTTAAGAAATAGTACTATTAAGCCTTTAATTATTATATATTAATATACACCTTAAGATCAGTAGTAAAAAGTTTATATATTTAATGTCTCTATGCACAAGCAATGAATTATAAAGTAGAGAAACAAAATATTTTACATGAGTTTGAAGAGTATGGTTTATGAAGTAATAATGAGATACTCAATAGATTATGTGATCATGCATATGATGATTGGTTATTACAACTTAGATTACTGTTTCTATATATAGTAGAAAGCTCACTCTTTCTTAAGTTTGTTTTTTGGATTAATCTCCAATATTATATAAAGTTCAAGACAATCCATTAGTTTGTATCATACTTTAACATTAACATATATGTATTATTGCATTGTAACTTCATTTTAGGACTTGGAGTTGTCAACTCTATAATGAAGCCACTGATATATTTTGATAATGTAGCTCCAATATTCTTTATGAAGAAGTGTTAGGTATTTTAAAAGTAATTAAGATCATTAAATGTAAATACCTTTCAATTAAAAAGAAATTCTAAAACAATGAGGGTCACTTTAGCACATTAGTATATGTGTTAACACATCAAATCAACATCACAAAAGGCATTAATGAAGCATGCTTAAGACATGGATATTAAGCGTAGACAATAAAATATTTATTGTATGGATTACTAGTGCTTATTTTTTTTACACTACATTATGATATTAATAAAGTGTTTATAAATTATATATTTATGTATTTATTATATACATGCATGTGTTCGAATGAATGTGGTAAAAATAGTCATTTTTATGAAGGCATTATGGGACTATTATTGACAACTCACATTTTAGACATAATTGAATAAGGAATTAGTAATGTAGTATGTGGAAGAAACCATGCTCTTGAATTAGTATGAAACTGTCATAAGTCACGTTGATGAATTATTTAATTAACTTAAATAATTAATTATGACTATTCTAATATTTATTGGGCAACTTATGTTCATTAGATCAAATCATAAAATGAAATTATTATATGAACCAAGTGGTAGACTATATGATTTATTTATTCAATTAATTAGTTTTAAAATTATCAAGTGTCGAAGTTAACTACTTAATTAAATAAAAGTGTCCACTTAATGTCGTCCAAACATAATTTTTAAAAATGTATAAGGATTATTTTAGATAAGTCATCTAAATATTAAGGATAATGGTGTGGGATAGTTTCCTAATCAAACTCTATTATGATAGATGGTAGAATTCTAATCTAACTAGGAAATATGGCCTCTCTCACCTTAATGATAATATATTATAAACCATCAATAATCCACATAACAACACACGATATATTGGAAAATATATTAGGAAAGAGAGAGAGAGAGAAAATTCCAACATTATTAGTTTTTTCTATCCAAGTATGAAGGTTATGCTAGAGCAATTATTAAAAAGATTCAAAGGGAATTTCTACAACAAAATTGATCAAATCATTGGATCAAGGTAAGTCCTCCTTTTTATCATTTAGGCCTATTTTTATCAAAACATGAATATCCAAGATATTTTTTAATGAAAAAAATGATGAGCATTTTTTTCTGATAAGAACTTCATTTGTTCTAGAATCTAAAGCGAGAAGTTCAACCACACAAACTAGTACTGCATGTAAAAGAGAATGCTCCACGATATTAGCAACTTATTTTGGAAACCCCAAGGGGATGACTGTTTCAGGTTTCTTGATGATGAATAATCAAGCAATTAATAAGGGCCAATTGGTTATACAAAATATAGAGCAAGATGATATAGCTATTAATATAACAAACACGGATAAAATAATTTATAATCCAAACCAATCTCTTTGTCATTAAGATGATATCATGACGAGGGATATATCATCTCAAATGAAAAAAAAATGACCAATATGTGGAATCAAATCACAAGATTTCAAACAGAAATACATACCATGTCAGGTTAATGAAGGTGTGTAGTTCCATTATAATATCATGATTTACATAAAAAAAATTGGCTATATTGTCAACAATGTATGTAAAAAGCGAAATACCTTATCTTTTTATATGCAATCATATAATCAAGATCAATTAAATGAAAATGAAATACCCATTACAAATTTTCATTCCAAGGAAGATAACAATTGATAAAAATATTCTCAACTTCAACAAGATGAGATCAATAAAAATTAACAAAGGAGGCCATTCAAAACATCGAGAAATAAGCTAAAATGGAAATTGAACAAGGCCTTACTGATTTAAGCAAGAGAAAAAATCAAGTTAACACAATTTTAAATATGTTGTCCTAGTGTAGGCGCCCCATTCTAATACCCATAAACTTTCCTAAGGTCCCTATCACTGCCCTTCATCATTGCAAACCCAAGCCATACCCCAGGTACTGACCTAACGCCATCGAGCACTCCCAGGCTTGGTTTCACCAAAAGTCAAATTATTAAAATCAAATGAGACTAAATGAATATTACAAGGGAACTTAAACCCCTTTCCAACGGTCCATCACGCGCGCGATTGTTACTTACCATGCGGACGAACGACTCATTTTTTCTCGAAACTCGATTAGGAGGTCACTGGATGCTCCCAGGCTCCGTTTGACCAAAGTAAACTCTTAAAATTGACCAATACTGAATGAATATTCAAAGGTAACTAAAACACCTTTCCAATGGTCCGCCCCGTGCGTGATTCTGACTTACAGTATGGACGAACGATCCGTTTTACTCTGAAAGGTCACAGAACACTTCCAGGCCCCGATTGACCAAAGTCAACTCCCCGAACTAGGTCAAACTCTTTGGAATGTCGAAGTACATGTCCTAACCTTTCTAACGGTCCTCCTCGTGCACGATTCTGACTTACCATGCGGACGAATGATCCGTTTGCGTCCGAAGTTTCCTCGTCTAAAGGACCGATGAGCGCTTCTGAGCCACATTTGACCCAAAATTAACTCTCGAACCCGGGAGAAGTCCAAAGGTCTTTCTAAGGTCCCTGAAATACCTTTCCAATGGTTTAACCCGTATGCATTTTGGATCAATGATTCATTTTCTACGATCAATATTTCGAAGGAACCTAAAAGACACTACCAAACGACACGTTCCAAGCCCTGCCTACGACTGTGTGCCTAAACACACCTGTCGATTGGTAGGACCGAGGCTATGCCGATCGGAAATTCCCTGGGACTATAAAAGGGAGGGCCTAACCTCATTCAAAGGAGAAGGAAAAACGGATATCCATCACTCTCAGCAAGCTCAGAAAACCCCTCTCTAAGTTAGCGTGATTTCCACATCCAAATCCCTTTTCAACCTTCACCTTTCATCACCTTTTTCATCAAACTTGGTGAATTAAGTACTCTCCATCATCATCCAAGTTTAAGGGCTACTCTCCAACATCCAAGATCAAGCTCAAGCTGTTCAAGAAGTTCCAATTTTCTCAACTCTCTCTTTAATTCCCCTAAATTCTCATTAGTTTGTTTTGTTACTTAGTACTTTTATTCTCTTATCTCACATATGTTAATATAATTTTTATCTAGTATTATCGCACATCTCTTATTTTCATATAAATAAAATCCAAAAATAATAAGAAAAAAAGGATTTGCTCATAAATTCCAAACAGGAATTCTCACACTTTTCTCACAACAAAAACACTTTTTTACACACACGCCCATATAAGAGAAGTCCCCGATTGGATTTATGGGATAAATCCCACCTCTTGCATATGAACTACGTGGACTTTGATGCCTCTATAGGCTATGTAGGCATCTCGGGGAAAAACCTAAGACTCGAGTCATTTTTCTACTTTTTTCCTATTTTTCTTTATTCTTTAAACTTAACTCTCTTAAATTCTATGTATTCACACACACACACACACACACACACACACACACACACACACACACACACATATATATATATATATATATATATATATATATATATATATATATATATATATATATATATATATATATATATATATATATTTGTTCTTAATGGCGTATTATTCCACATGCGTTATTATTCCCTTATAATGATCGATGCTATGATAATCGCATAAATACTATTTTTTAATCTTAATTTTAGGAACATTCCTATGGATGAATGGCTTTATATTTTCCATGATACTAGTCGATGGTTCCTATCTCCACTACGTATACACATGCACACATATCACGGGGAAATAAAGGAAAATAACAACAACCCATGAGAGACCTTAAGGGCGAAATGGGTGCCTAACACCTTCCCATTTCCTAACTTTGCCTCCGGACCCCTTTCGAATCATTTTGGTTTCGTATGTATCAGTATGTCTTTGGATGCTCTCCTTAGGGATGGCTCCTTTTTATTTTTTCTATTTTGAGTAAAATAAACTGGCGACTCTATCTCTCTACATTTTTTACCTCATTCACCGACGTCGGCCGAAGCGCTCCCGAGAGGGGCGTGAGGGACCTAGAGGGATCCTCTCCCGCCGTGAGGGGATATATCCGAGGATGGCCACAGTGGCGACTTTGCTAGGAACTTTGTTTTTTAGGGCTAGACTCAATTTACATGGGTATTTTAATTTCTTATATATCCCCCTATTTTCCCCTTTACTATTCATATGTACCTCACTCTTATGCTTTTATTCACGCGTTTATAAAAAATTCCCCATGTACACTTTACACCATGTGCACCTAGGATCACATATATCCTCATGTTGCACGCATCACCCATATTTGGTATACCATTGCTTTGCTCCCTGTTGGGCATGATCAAGAAAGATATTCTCATCATAACATACTAATAAAAGGATCATGCATGATTCACACAATATCACCAAAGAGCATTGTGATTGACCAAATTTTTTCCAGTAACTAGAGGATCACTTCGTGATGGGCACTGGTCCGACAATGCGTAGTTAGCCTAAGCGATATGACTCTCACCATCTATTGTCCAAGTACCTTTGATGTATATCGAACGGCTCCCCCTCATTGTACCGCTTGACCGAAGTCATGACGGGAGGTATATCATAGGGAACTCGTTCATGTATGCCGAGTATATCTAATTCACGCTCACACAGTATATAGTGAGGCAATTCACATACACTCAGGTATATCAAATGGCTTATCCACACGTACCGATTGCCCTCAAAAGCAAGACGTATATCATGGAAGCCACGCCAAAGGGGGGAACCCTTTCCGATTCATCCAACTAACTGCATACCCGCATATAGGTGTCAAGCCTAGGACACACATGTTAGATTGCCGGTTTCAACTCAAAACTCTGTCGAAATTCCGGGTCAGCCTGCCACCCAAATTTTTGCGCATCTTTAAAACGGGACGCTACCCATGATCCTAGTCACAAGTCCAGCCATAGCTTTACATAGGTTACAAACCAAACTCTTCCAGGTTCGGGTCCCGTCCGACATTTCATTTTTCATTTAGAAGAATTTAATACAAGTTAGAACATAATAATAATAATAATAATAATAATAATAATAATAATAATAATAATAATAATAATAATAATAATAATAATCGTGCTGAGACCTGTCTTCCAAAAACATTTTTTCCTTCTTTATCAAAAATCCAAAAACATTGTTTCCTTTCTTTATCAAAAATCCAAAAACATTTCTCTATTTTTTATCCAAAATCCAAAAATATTTTGTCCTTCGATCTAAAAAGAGAAACAAAAAATGTCGAAAATATTTTCCTTCTTTTTCTCAAAATAAATTCTATTTTACGCCTTCTCATGTCGATCACACGCCCTTGGCCTTGCTCCTTATTGGCTTCGGTCTTTAGTCAAATCAATGAGGAGATCCCTCTGTTCCCTTGATACTTCTTCCAAGTCCGATATCCATCCATTTTCCATAGACAACACAAATCAAGTACTAGTTGTGCAGCCAAATCTGACGGCAGTCTTAGCTCATCTCGTGTCCAAGATTGACAACCTTTAGACTAAAGTCGGAGAGATGCAACGAAACGAGGTTCCTCTTCCTCAAGAGATCGAGGTCTTATTCCCTCGTGCTATGGGTCCACCCAAGCCTATCTGGGTTCCCGAAGAATATCAGCACGCTCCATGTGCCCCTCCTGTTAATGGGTCACTGCCTGCCCAGCTTCCTAAGTCAAACACTACTCAAAACCCACTCCCAAATCATACCAATGCTATCTTTCTAGCAATGAGCCCATAATTTGATCCCTCAACTCAAATCACACCCATACACTCTCCTAAACCTCTCAAAACTTTCCCATATTTCCTCTTGCACCCTGTTAGCCTCGTTGATCAGGCACTTTCACTCCTTCCCAGAGCATGCATTGCTGTCTGTACCCGTTCTGAAAATGGAGGTATGGAATTCTCAGAAGTGTTAAACCAACTCCTAGAGATTGGGTTGAAATTTCCCTCACAGATTACCATTGATTATGAAAGGTTCAGCACGTTTTTTTTGTAAGCACGGAAATGGGCCTGAGAGTCAGACAGTTGGGTGGTACCAACCAATGAAGTCAGCTTGGATGATGTCTTCCAGATCATGGTAGAATTATGCAGGCAAACCAATAACATTTGCAGTATGACCGAGTTACTTGATACCTTGAAATTACAAGGGAGCCTAGTCCCCCCACCCTTACATATCCCCAAATAATGGGCATACCTATATGAAGAAGCCATTAAAGTTGTAGAATGCATTGAATTTGCATGGAAAGAAATAATTATTTCCATCGGATAGGTGGAAGAATTCGGAGATTCGAATGAAGAACAAGCTTTCGACAAAACTGGCCCGGTAGCTGACATGTGTGGGATGATATCATTTGAGGATCTCCTCGTAGAAATAAACAAAGTGGCAGAACAACTCGATATTGACGAAGAAATATGGTTCATGTTCTTCCATTCTTTAGTAAATCACATGACCAGATCAGGGAGGCATTACCGAATCCCAAGCTCACTAACAACCAATGACAAAGGGAAGGGCGTTGAAAACCTTCCTATACCACCCTCGAGGAAAGAAAGAACCTCGATCAACTAAAGAAAACTCAAGATATTATCACTCTATGGAGGATTTTCATGTCTTCTCAGCTGCACAGAAATGCTTTGATCAAGTTTCTCACTGGACCCATAGTTCCTCCTTCTACTACACCAGAATAAGCGGTAAATTTGGTCGGATCCTTGACCTCTACCCGAATGCTATCCTTTTTCGAAGAAGAAATCCCCAGAATTGGGCTAAACCACAATCATTCACTCAACATCTCCGTTGAAGTTATGGGGAAAATCGTTCCACTCTCTCTTATCGATAATGGATCTACCTTGAATGTCTGGTCATTTAGAACCTTCAAATGCTTAGGAATGACGAAAAGTGATCTCGCTCCAACTTTTGCTACTCTACGTGCCTATGATAATACCCGTCGAGAGGTGATGGGATCCATAAAACTTGTAATAGGGGTTGGCCCCATAAACCCTATCGTTGAATTCCAAGTTATTGACATCCCAACTTATTTCAACATGTTACTTGAATGACCTTGGCTCCACAGTATCAAGGGTATGCCTTCCTTACTCCATCAGAAATTGAAGTTCTTCACCGACGAACGAGTCATTAATATTTTGGGTGATGATGATAATACCGAGGGTACAAGTACCAATAATCCAATCCTTCAGATACAACACGGGTCAAATGATATGGTCCTATCAGGATTCCAAGTTGATCCACTCCTACTCCTGACAGGGGACGATTTCAAAGAAAGGGTTTATCCGGAATACGACCCCATAGCAATGTCAATGTGATTCAGATGTTCAGAAACATGCACTTCATGCCCGGAGTGGGGCTAGGACAAAGACAGCTAGGGATACTTGATCCCATTGAAATGAAGAAAGATTTACCTCCTTGTGGTTTGGGGTACCAATCATCACAAAAAGAGCTCAGAATGATTCGCCAGTCTCAACCAAAGAGAAGACTAGACTGCCTCCAAACCATATCAGGTGACTCCTTGAATGGATGATTCATCAAAGAGGGTGAGGACTTCCCCTTTTGCAGAATTTTGGAACCATGGTATGACCATACAGATAAGAAGATGAAACCCGAAATGGAGATCTTTTTCCAAGATAGCTACCCATGGGCCGAAAGTTCCAAATTCCATGTACAAATCCTCATCAAAGATACCGAAGAGATTGAGGAAAGTGACTCCGAGGACTCATTCAACTTACAGACACTGGGGATGACACTCAACATGGTTCATTCAAGCACTACATCCCTTGATCCATCCCACTTGATTAAAGTTGCTGATACACCTCTCCTCAACTGGCATATTGCATGGGTATTACCTATTGGAATCGCACCTAACCCCAATTTTTACCCCATTTCCTCTCTTGTTGTTTACCCTTGCTCAAATATAATCGAGACATACTTTGATGAGGTTCTCAATGGTGTTTTTCCTATCAATGAAATAAATGAAGATTTTGAGTTTCTTGTTGTGCCTTACATGAATTGTTTAGATTATAATCAAACTTTTGATGACGATGATTTTGCAAATGAACAATTCTTAACTGATATAAATAAGGTTAATAACAAATGATATAACCTCGTTCAAGTTAATGAAGAAGAGACCGTTATTATTAACCTCGATTATAATAGCAAACTGTGCAAGATTAGGATAGGAGCTACCCTTGACGAGCATGAGCGCGTACAACTCGAAGAATTATTTATGGAATTCGTGGATGTATTCGCATGGTCCTATGAAGATATGACCGATAATCATCCTGAAATTTCTCAGCATGAGATCCCCACTCTTACAGATTACAAGCCGATTAAACAAAAGCTAAGAAAGCTCCGCACCGAATGGTCGTTCAAATTCAAAAAAGAGGTGGTCAAACAGCTAAACGTGGGCTTCATTCGTGTGATAGAATATCCCACATGCCTAGCCAACATAGTTCCTATGCTGAAATCAGGAGGGAAAGTTCAGATGCGTGTAGACTATTGTGATTTGAACAAAGCCTCTCCAAAGGATGACTACCTGCTACCCAATATCGACATGATCATGGACAACACAGTCAGTCAAGCTCTCATGTCATTCATCGATGGGTTTATCGAATTCAACCAAATCAAAATGCACCTAGATCATCAAGAAAAATAACATCCATCACCCCATGGGGAACCTTTTGCTACACTGTTATGGCATTTGTTCTCAAGAATGCTGGGGCTACCTATAAGAGGGTTTCCACGACCATCGTACATAATCTGATTCCGAAAGAAGTCGAGGTCTATGTGAATGATATGATTATCAAATCCAAAACTAGAGAAGCTCATGTTCCCTCTTTTTGAAAGTTCTTCAAATGAGCGACCGTATCAGATGAGACTCAATCCATAGAAATGTGTCTTCAGTGTTACAAAGGGAAAAATCTTGGGATTCATGGTCAGTGAAAAAGGGATAGAAGAAGATCTTGCCAAGCTAAAAGACATACTTGAGATGCCGCCTCCCCGAACGTAGAAAAAAATCCGAGGCTTCCTTGGGAAATTACAATACATCAGCCAGTTCATGAGCCAGCTCACCTCCATTTGTGAACCAATTTTCAAACTCCTCCGAAAGGATTCAACCAAAGTTTGGAATGAGGCCTGCCAAAAATCCTTCGACCTAATCAAATAATACCTGACTTAACCTCCAGTACTCATGCCAACACAACCTGGTCTCCCCTTGCTCCTATACCTAACCATAACCGACACTACAGCTGGGGCTTTGCTAGCTCAATACCATGCAGATTCTCATAAAGACAGAGCCATATATTATACCAGTCATAAACTGGATGATTATGAAGTCAACTACACGGCTTTGTAAAAAGCCTGCATCGTGCTTGTTTGGGTCACCCAAAAGTTGCGACACTACATGCTCGCCTTCTCCATTAGGCTTGTATCCCGAATGGACCCCAACAAGTACCTTCTTGAGAAACCTGCTTTATCCAGCTGAATGGCATATTGTTGATGCTCTTAGCCGAGTTTGATATCGTATACATCACACAGAAATCCATGAAAGGAAGATCCATCTCTGACCACCTCACTGACTACCCCATAGAACAAGATGATGACTGGATCTCCGAATTCCCAGATGAAAACATCTTTTATGCTGCTCAAGATGACCTCTGATGGAAAATGTTCTTGGACGGTGCTGCCAACAAAAAAGGATATGGCATTGGGATACTTTTGATCGCCCCAGATGACTTCCATACTCCCATCGTAATCAAATTGTATTTCCCCTACACCAAAAACATGATTGAATAGGAGGCTTGTACGGTAAGCCTCGAAGTTTTCCTCAAGAAAGGAATTCAATTCCTAGATGTCTATGGGGATTCATCTCTCATAATTTGTCAAGTGCTCAGAAAATGGAAAGTCAAGGACGAGACACTCCAACCCTTCCATGCCCACTTAGAAGAACTAGACTCCAAATTCTGAGACATCACCTTCCACTACCTACCTCGAGTAAAGAATAACCTAGTTAATGCCCTTTCTACCTTAGCCTCTATGGTCGACATACCCTAAGGAATAACAATGTCACCCTTCCTAGTCTAAAATCAAGATAAACTAACCCACTGCTACCACATTGAACTCATTATCAAAGAAGATCTCGAGCATGAAAAGTGCTGGTATTATGATATATGCACCTCCTCAATCACGGTAAGTATCCCAAGGGTTCCAATAAGAAATATCGGGAAACATTGTGAAGACTAGTCGCCCAGTAAATCATCTATCATAAAGAACTCTTTAAGAGAAACTTTGATGGAACCCATCTACACTACATCGCAGGAGCTGGCATTGAAGAGGTGATGAAAAGAATCCACAATGAGGAATACGGACCCCACATGAACGGTCACATGCTTGCCAAGAAGATCATACGACAAGGCTACTACTGGACCACCATGACCCAGGATTGCACCGCCTATGTCCGGAGATGCCTCAAATGCCAACAGTTTTCCAACCTTCAACACCTACCTCCATGAGAATTGTATAACATGACTTCTACCTGGCCGTTCTCCACCTGAGGCATTAACGTCATAGGGAAGGTTACACCTGATGCCTCTAACGGGCATGAGTTCATCCTGGTTGCCATTGATTACTTCACCAAATGGGTCAAAGCTGAGTCATATACAGTTCTGAATGCCAAGAAAGTGGCCAACGCGTGAGCTAGTGTCAGATAATGGGTTGCATTTCGAGGCAGAATTCAGATAATTGGTCAACGAGTATGGGATTCAGAGACACAAATCTTCTTCCTGCTGACCTCAAACCAGTGGTGCAGTCGTAGCTGCCAATAAGAACCTCAAAGCCATTATTAGAAAGATGACCGAAAGTTGTTGAGATTAGGTCGATCGAATCTTATACGCCCTTTGGGGATACCAAACCTTAATTTGAACCTCTACTGGGGCTACCCCTTACTCTCTAGTCCATGGCATGGAATCAGTTCTACTCGTGGAGCTAGAAATACCCTCGTTATGTGTCATGCTTGAAAGAAAGGTCAGTGAGGAAGAGTGGCATGAAGGCCGCCTCGACAATTTGTCACTCCTGGACGAAAGGAGATTAAAAGAGTTGTATAACATACAAGGGTACCATCACCGAATATCGCGTTCATTTAATAAGAGAGTCAAGGACTGCGGTGTCCAAGAAGGAGATTTAGCCCTCAAAGAAATAGTAGAGCCCATCTGGGACCCCAGAGGGAAATTCAAGACCTATTCGAGGGGCCCATACATTGTCAAGAAGATCTTATCCGGTAGTGCTGCCATGTTCACCAACATAGATGGAGAAGAGATGACTCGTCCAGTCAATCTGGACCGTCTCAAGAAATTTTACCCCTTGTTCGAAATCTCGGCGCGATACGACTCTTCTCATCTCCCTTCTATTCTAAAAAGTAATCTCTTCATTTCCCTCTACCCAGAACTATTTGGGCCTGATCCTGTGCAAAAATCATTCTCATAAAAATTAATATAAAAAAATAATTTTTTCAAAAACCTCTATAGGTACGTAGGCAGCTCATAGGTCTTACATGAGCACGACCCCTTCTTTTTCACAAAAAACTATTATTTTCTTATCTCCGAGAATGGCAGTTCACTTTAGCATGTACTTGAACAAAAGGATTATGCATGCCTTAGTGATCGATATAGATAATTCAAAATATAGAATTCATCAAAAGGCACAGCTATATGATCAAAAACTTGTTTATTTAATTAATAAGCGATTACGATAAAATTACATAAGAAAAGGCACAACTCTATTTTTGTTTGATAAAATATGTAGAAAACCCCCAAAAGAAGTGATATTAATAGAAAAGATTTAAAGTTTATCTACGCTTTGCATCAATCAGTTGCTGGGGATCACGTGAGAGTTGCTTCCTATTTATTGAAATATAGGAACACCTCTTCCTTGTTTATTGCTCGACCTACTGCTCCTTCTTCTTTGGTGATTGATCTTGAGCAAGATACAATATCTTCTTCAGTTGTTGAAGAATATTCCTCTGATTTGGGTACTTTTCTTGCTAATGTGAAGAGAAGAAGAGCAGAATGACTGATCTCTTTACCAAGATTGTCCCTGGTGTTGATGGGGCAAAAAAGAACAAAGAAGATGTCCCAGTTGAAGGGACTAAGAAAAAGGATATTGCTCCATTTGGTGGGGCAATTACACTAGTTAAGAAGGTTATCAAGAAGCCCCCTATTGTTCAAAAATAGGTAGCACCTTTAATTGAAGAGGTTGCATCTTTGAGAAGATTGAGAAGGGGTCTTGCTAAGAAGACCATTGATGTTGTTGCTCAACCTGTTGGGGTTGAAATACCATCCTTGAAGGCTGGTCCTCCAGCGTTCATTACTCCTGGTTTGGCCAAGAAATTAATTTGGTCTGGAACTCTTCCTGGTCATAGAGATGCTAAGACCTGTACTCCTCGGGGGAAAGTCTTTGATTTGGCATCCCAACACCTTGCATCAGTAAGTGTCATTACACCTTATCATTTCAGCTCTGCTTTCAATTTTTGTATTCTAACTTGAGTTTCTATTCGTCTTGAAGTTTTTAGTTTATTTCAATAATATCTTGGAGAAGGATGAAGCTATCAAATATGCTTACTCTTCCAGTGAAGTAAAAGAAGCCCTTACTGGGTTAATAAAATCTTTGGTGGACTCTCGATAGAAATACGAGGATGACAAAACTTCTTGGGAGAATAAAATCAAAGCTTCTGAAACAACTCAATAAAAAATTGTGGATGTTGCAAAGGAGCTTGATCTAGCTCACGCAAAAGCTATAGATGCTTCCAAGGAGATAGGGGAGAAATTAATAGTTATCATTACTAGTTAGGAGGAAGCTGAGAGCAAGCTTGAAGAGGCTGAACGGTGTAAGAAAGATCTTGAATAGAAAGTAAAATCTGTTGAAGATCTTCTTAGGGAAAATACTTCCTTGGAGAGGAAGAAGAGAAGGTCTGCTGTGAAGAAGTCCTTTAGCTCTGGATAGGAAAAAGGGTGGAACAAAGCTTTAACTTCTACCTATGATCAAATGGAGTATGCAAGTTTAAAATTCTTCAGGGAGTGATGGGTTGCAGAGTTGAAAGAGTTGAACATTGTTGAAGACTCTGAATTATTTCAGAAACATGTCCACAACCCCCCTGCCATTAAAGAAGAAGATGAAATTGGATTTGATGAATCTTCTTTCTTGATAACTACTTCTTTGGAGTAAGCTCAGCTAGATAACTACTTCTTTCGAGCAACGTCAGATGCCTTTTGAGCAACTATAGCAACCAACTCCTTCTTCAAAATTAGATGAGGATGTAGTGGGGGTTAATGAGAAGGTGTAACATTGCTCGATAACTTTTTTGTTTTACCCTGATTTTTCTTTGTTTATACCTCTGGTGGTACTCTTATTCATTACGATTAACAAAATTGACTTGTTATATATCTGAATTTCTCATCTACTATTCCATATAGCTGTGTTATTGTTGATCTATTTTTATTTTTCCTTGCTAGTTTATTTCTAAGATGGAACTATTGTCAGCTCATGATACAGAGTTGATGAAGAAATGTACAGAATACTTCAAAGTTGGTCGTGCAGATTTTATTGAATCATAAATAATTAACATTCTTGGTCTTGATGCCTCTGAATGAGAAGATAAGGCTTACTAATATTTAAAATGTTTACTTGATCGTGCAGTAGAGAATAACGTAGCTTATTACGAAATTATTGAAGATCTCCAATGAATGATTGAAGAACTTCAACTACAATACAAGGAAGACATTGCTCTTTTTCATAAAGGTTATCAAAAGAAGTACCAATAGTTGAGTGCCGATCGGGGTTATGACAAATTTATCTCTGCCCATAATAAAAAAAGAGTGTCCCGAGACTTGAAATTGAGAGCATAAAAACATTGTCAAACTGCTGAAGGAGGAAAATAATGCTCTGAGAGAAGAACTGAGACATCTAAAATATATGTCTTCCTTTGGAGCTATAGTCCCAATTAATAATGAAGGAATTTCCTTTTTGGAAACTGAAAATGCTTCATTAAGGGAAGAGTTGGAAACTTTGAAAGGAGTTAAACCTGCATCCACTTCCCAGGGTAGAGCAAGAACTGTTCGGAGTAGCGATGAAGAAACTAGAACTCAACAAGTCTTAAAAATCAAGATGCTCAACTAAAAGAAAAAAATCAAGCTCTGACAGAGATGTCCCAGAGGATTCAAACTCTTAGAGAGCAATTATCCAATCAGAGTTATGCATTGCAAAATAAAGAAAGTGTGTTGAAAAGACTTCATTAACATGTTGAACGATTAACTTATCAATTTCACAAGAATCCTAGAGAGTTCTGGATGGAGGGATACAATGAAGATTTATATCATCTTCATGCCAGATTGAAGCAATCCAACAATGAAGGGTACAAACAGGTATGGCTGAACGCCTTAACTATAATAAAAGTTGAGCAAGGAACGGAACTGTGGGATTGGTATGAGCCTAGGCTACTTGATCTACCAGTACCACATTTTCAGATAGATGTTAGTTGGATTCCAGTCAGCTTTATTCCTCAGTGTTTGATTTCAAAATACCTTGGTGATTACAGTCTTCACGAAGGATTTTAGATATCCCGACCTCCTCATTTGCTAGACCGATCAAGTTCGAGAAACCCCAGAATGCTACATAACTTGAACTTTATCAATTCTTCTCATGCTTTAGATGACCCTCCAGCTAGAATGGATCCTGTATCAAAATTTGAATGAAAGAAACAAATAGAATAGGCTATTTGTATTTTGTTAGTAATTGTTGGTGGAAATAAAGAAAAATCATTTGTAATTTTGTTTCGCTAGAAATAAAATAATTGCATGATGTTTATTCTTTCCATCTTTGTTCATAACATGAGATCAACCACAGTAGTGTTGTACTTATAGAAATAATGGATTACTTTTTGAAGCACCTTATACCTTTGACTTGCTTAAGTCTATACTGTATAAGTGTTGAACTAGTTTGGAAATAGTGACAAAATTGGTAATCCATCCTAGAATTCAAAAAGCCTCAGAACTTATCTCTCTAATCCTCTTCAATGATCCATGATGGTATAAAATGAATCACACTACACACAATTAGAAGTGCATACATGTGTTCATATTGCTTAAAATTGAGTGTGTGTTTAATTCCCCTTGAATTGGAGCTTTAATAATTTTTTGGGAATTTTTAAATAATTTTAAACCTTATTAAACATTTTTAAATTTTTTTTTAATAAATGTTTTTATTAATAAAATGGGATTATATAATTTGTGGGGTTAATATTCTATTTTGGAAACTTCTGTTTTCATTAAAATGTTTGGTTGGGTAGGAACTCAAAGCGCTAGAGACTTCAGGGTGATGTTTTGTAATTAATTTGACGCGCGAGTGAGAACCACTCACAGGCCAACACTTGTCATCCTCCGGGTGAATGAATTTGTGTTTGTTATGTGAGAGGGCTGGATGGATGTTTGATGATCGTTGGATCATTCCTAATCAAGGGTCTGCATGTGTTCTTGGTTAATCCCGGTGCTATCCATATGAACCAATCAAAATCATTTTAAACCACCGCTGTTTTATAACCTTTGGATCAAGTCAAACCTTGCAAGACTTGATCACAACCCTTGATTTCCCTCGAACGTCCAGAACCTTCCCTCAGCCCTATATATACCCTCCTCTTCTCAGCCTTAGAAGACTTTTGGGCATTTGTCTTTCTGAGAGAAAAAAATATGAGAGAAGTGAGAGAAGAGAGAAAAGAATAGAGAGAAGAGAGAGAAAGAGAAACAGTTAGCCCAAAACCAAACCCTAACCCTTAAACACTTCAACTCAGAAACAAACCTTCATTTATATATCACCCCAAACACATCCTTTAGTGTTTGACAGAGAGTAGTTTGTTTTTTATTGAAGCTATAACCTCATTATCTTTGATCTTGTACACAACTTAAACATTCGTGTGAAGATCTTATTTCTTTTTCATAGAAACTTTAGATCTACACTCTGCATGTTACATTTTCACTAGATCTGCATATTTTCTACTTGTTTCAAGAAAATCTTTACTGATTTGGTTTTGAAAATGTTTTCTGGTTTCTTCTTACGAAACTTAACTCTGACCTAGTTGGATTCGCACTTGGAGGGTTTTCAATCTCATAAATATTTTCAAAAGAGATTGATTAAGGTCTTGACCGATTTCTGAAGTAAGATCTCCGTGGAATATGGGTTATATTTAAAGGTAAAAAAGGTTCGAGTTCTGTGAGAAAGAAATAAACTAAAATCACTGCATATAGTCTTTATATGTAATTTACTAGGACTGTTTGTAAGTCTAAGTGTGTGTGAGTTCATGCATGTGAATAGGGATTACACAAACACTTAACACACTACTACACTGAAAGTGTTGTGTTTAAGATCTGAGATCATTGAGTCTACATAAGGAAGCTAAATCAAAGGAAGTTAGCAAACTGAAGAACATCATCAACAAATCAGATCTATGAGAAGTTAGAAGGAACCAAGTGGAGTATATTCCTAAACTTAGAATAGGTTGATTTGTGTGCTTGCATGTTGTATTGTTTGTAACTAATTTTTGTTATTAGTGGATTTTTACTTTTGTGACTTAGAAGTCACCGTGGATGTTTCCTCTGTTGGGAGAGGTTTTACCACGTTAAAAACTGTGTGTTGATTATCTTCATCTACTCATCTCATTCTATAAGTGTGCTGAATTTTTGAAATTGCCTTAGTTTTAAAAACTGATTACACAATCTTAATTACTCTCGTACATAAGTTTCTTTGTAAACAAATCTTGTTTATAATTATTATTTTCAAAAGAAAAGGGTTTCTCCAACAAACAATTCGGAGTTGCTTATACAGTTTAACCTTGTGTTAAACGGCATTAGCGACGTTTTTCACTTTTCAGCCATTGAGTGTATATATTTGAATGGACATTTTTCCTTTTTTGATTTGATTGCCTAAACAATTGAACTTTTACCCCATGTGTTTATCTAGTTGTAGTGACTTATCACCCATAAGTGCCTAAGCAATGGAATATTTATCCCGTGTTCGTGCTTAGTTGTAACAATCATTTAAGTAAATAGTTGCCCTAGTTCCTAGGGAAAGGATATTTTACCCAACCTCTTGCCTAGTTTAGATGCCTCTTGGGTCACCCAGAATCAAGAAGAACTTTCCTTTCCCGATTGTTTTGCCAATATTGTTGGTGTTTATGTTGATGCTGACCAACGTTTAGTTAGTGGTTATTGATGGCGACCAACTTTTGGTTAGTGGTTGTTGATGCCTTCCAACTTTTAATTTGTTGGTTGTTGATGCCTTCCAACTTTTAGTTGGTGATTGTTGTGCATTTTAAATGCGTTTTCAAATGCTTCATGCTACGAAGTTTATTTAATGTTGTAGCACTAGTACTCCGAAAATTAAAAAAAAAAGAAAACAAATGAATGGGGAAATCATCATTCTCATTCATATTGAAACAATTGAGTACACGGGTTGTTACATTACTAGTAGTATTTTCGTAGGTGCTCTACATTCCAGGCATTTTGAATTCTTCCCCTTCAAGAGTTTCTATTCTCTAAGTGCTAGGTTGAACAACTGTTGTGATATGATAGGCCCCATACCAATTGGCCTCCAACTTATTGTTCTTTTAAATTACCTTTTTGAGCACGTAATCACCTTCCTTTAGATCCCATTTCTTGACCCTTTTATTACAGAACATGGCAGTCTATTACTGATAGGATGCATTGTGAATCGCTGCATCCTCTCGGACTTCTTCGAGCATATACAAATCCAAGCATCGCATTAAATCAGTCACTGGAGAATTGAAGTTGGTCACCCTATGAGTAGGTAATCCTTGTTCAACAGGTATCACTGCTTCACTCCCAAAAGCCATTATGTAAGGGGATTCCCCAGTTGCTGTTCGGAGAGTTGTTCAATAAGCCCATAACACTAAGTACAACTTGTTGATCCAATTCCCTTTAGCATCATCTAATATCTTCTTTAACCCATTTAGTAGAGTTTTGTTCACCACTTTTGTTTGACTATTACTTTGGGGATGACCTGTAGCATAATGGACCTTTTGAATGTTGGACTATAGATAGTACACTGCAAACTCATCATTGTTAAATTGGGTATTGTGATCAGTGATAAAGTCATGGGGCATACCATATCTGTAAAGAATATTCTTCCAAATGAATTAATAGACCTTTCATAGGCCATATTGATGAGAGGTTCAGCTTCCACCCACTTTGTGAAATAATCAATAGCTACCACCAAATATTTAAAACGTCCTCTTCTAGTTGGCAAAGGCTCAACTAAATCTATTCCCCATATAGTAAAAGGCCAAGGTGAAGTGATTTATGTTAGAAGCGCCTAAGGAGTTCTTCGTACAGTAGAAAATCATTAACACTTGTCAAATTTTTTAGCATAAACTATACAATCAGCGCACATTATTAGCCAGTAGTATCCTTGCATACTCATTCTCTGTAGTAGAGTTATTTCGACTACATGAGCACCACAACATCCTTCATGAATTTCCTCTATGAGGTCCTTGACTTTTGCTGGATGAACACACCTCTGCAAACAAGTTATCAAACCTCTCTTGTACATAACTCCATTATTTAAAACATATCTCGCAGCCTTGTACTTCAATCTTTTGGCTGTGAGTAGGTCGCCTGGGAAAATACCTTCTAAAATATAAGGCCTGATTGGATCCATCCTATATAGTCCCATATCCAAAGCAATAAAATTCACCATCAAGTATTCATCAATACTTCTCCTAGCAAGTAACTCAATGGGGCTTGTTCTTCATAGTTCAGTGCAAGTAGATGAAGCTAACCAAGCAAGTGTATCTGATCTAGAATTTGTCCAATATAGGTATTCTAACCACCCGAACAACTGCCAAATTATCTAAAATATCTAGAGCCTTGGTTAAGTATCTTGACATGAACTCCCTTTTTGCTGCATAAAGACTTAGCATATGATTCACTACTAATTACGAATCGTTGAACACCAAAACTTTCTCTGCATTCAATGATTTAGCTATGTTGAGGCCCACAATCACGGCTTCATACTTAGCTTATGTAAAGTCTTTCTGAGTGGCATGTCAGTATATACCACTATTGTATGGACTTGAAAATACGGTTTCATTCTCATGCTCGCTTCAATCAATGCCAATGCCAACTTCTTCAGTTTTGGATACTTGATTTCTTCTCCCCTGAATGCCTTGCTAGTATAATAAACTAGTTTTTGCACTCCATCTTCTATTCTTATCAAGGCCGAACTGATTGCACTTTTTGAAATAGCTAAGTACAAGTATAGTTTTTCTCCCGCCACTGGCCTGGATAATAAAAGAGATGTCCCCAAATATTTCTTCAACTCTAAGAATGCCTTCTCACATTCACCATTCCACTCAAGGGTCATTATGAGCACCTTGAAGAATGAAAGACATCTATCAGTTGCTCGAGAGACGAATCTATTGAGAGATGCAACACACCCCGTAAGGCTTTTCACTTCCTTCTTGGTAGTTGGAGATTGTAACTCTAGCAAGGCTTTTATCTTGTCAGTATTCGCTTCGATACCTCTTTGATTCACAATGTATTCGAGGAACATGCCTTCCTGTATGCCAAAAATGTAATTTATCGGGTTCAAATTCTTCCAGTACTTCTTCAGCTGATCAAATGTTTGTCTCAAATCATCTATATGGCCAACAACTTTCTTGCTTTTAGTTAACATGTCATCGACGTATACCCCATATTTTTGCCAATCTGTTCCGCAAACACCTTATTCACCACCTACTGATATGTAGCACCTGCATTTTTAAGACTAAAAGGCATAACATTGTAACAATATGTGCCTCATGGGATAATATAAGAGGTAATTTACCTGTCTTCTAGCTTCATTTTAATTTGATTAGATCCCAAATAGGCATCCATGAAGCTTAGCAGCTCGTGCCCTAAGGTTGCATCCACTAGCTGATTTATTCTGGGTAGAGGAAAGTGATTTTTTGGGAAAGATTTATTTAGATCTTTGAAGTCCACACACATTCTCCATTTATTCTTCTTTTTCTTGACCATCACAACATTAGCCAACCAATCTGGATATTTCATGTCTTTGATAAAAGAAGCTTTTTGCAGCTTTTCCACTTCTTCTTGAATAGCCTGGTTCTTCTTTGGACTTAAGACTTTTCTCCTTTGTTTCATTGATTTGATCTCCTTATTGACATTGAATTCTTGACATAAGAAATCTGGGTCTATCCCCGGCATATCATCATGACTCCACGCAAATACCAATTTTATGTGCTTAAAAAACACCACCAGTTCTTGCTTCAATACTAGATAAAGTGAAGCGCCAATCTGAGTTGTTCTTTATGGTTGCTCGTCATCCAAAATAATACTTTTTGTTGCCTCCATGATTTGGCCTTTAACGAGTTCCGTTTCATCTCTTGGGTCTAAGGTTTCAATCTCAGACTCATCAGATTCATCCACTTAATAAGTGGTTGTTTTCTTCTTAGCATCATCCAATTCCTCTTGCTCGACAGATGAGTAGTACCACTCTCGAGATACCTTTTGATCTCCCTTTATAATTCCAAACCCAAAGTTGGTCGGGAATTTTAAACACTGATGTATAGTAAATGGAACTTCTTCAAACTTTTTCAAGCCTAATCCCCCCATAATTATATTATAGACTGACTAGACGTTCTTATCCATCATGCAGAAGTGCACCCACTCTGTTCTGCTAGATGGACAGGTCTAACTTGATCGTTCCAAGTGGAAAAACCTTTTTGCCAAAAAAACCCAATGAGAGGCCTATGATACGGCTCCAACTGACAAAGTTTTAAATTCTAACTATCGAAGAAAGGGTAAAACATGATGTTTGTCGAGCTACCATTATCCATCATCACTTTTGAAATGATTACATCCTTCATTCTCATTTTGATCACCAGAGGATCATCACGAGGATACAAAATGCCTTCCAGATCATTTTTAGAAAAGAAAATGACCAACTTATCTTTGTTGACCTTCCTTAGGTGATCTTCTTCTGCCAGATTTATTCATTTTATATAGGAACAAGCTTGAACCTCATTGAGGTAAGCCTTCCTTTCAGCGATATGATCACCCCCTCCTGCGTCTCCACCTGTAATCATGTTATAATCAAATGAACCGAAACTAATCGAAAATACCTCACATTCAGGTTATCTTGGACTTTTTGTGAGCTCGGGATCATCTTTATAGTCCCTTTTCTAATCTTCTCTTGGTCGATAAGGATATTTGGACCTCTATCGAGCTCTGTTGTTGGTCTTCCCACCATTATGACGATCAACATACTTGTTCAGTTTTCCTCGTCTAATGAGAGCCTCTATCTCATTTTGGAGGGCTACACACTTCTTGGTCATATGGCCATGATCTTTATGGAACTCACAATACTTGGATTTATCCCTTCTTTCGGGAGCTATCCTTAGTTTTTCTAGCCAATTGAGTTCCTCGCTATTCTTGATCTCCTTCGCAGCGTGGTTTATATCCACCTTTAAGGGAGTAGTATAATTTGTATACTTCCTTAAGTGATCCAATATTTCTCTCCCTTTTTACTTCTTTCTCCCATAATTATTCTTGTGATCTTTCTTCTCTGACTTGCCTTCAACTTTAGCCTCCACCTTTGCCTTAGCATTATTGTTCACAACCATAGCCTCCTCAACATTCATAATTTTGGCTCTTTTTGCCATCAATTTAACCATGGATTTAGGGGGATCCTTGGCCAAGATGTAATACAACTTGTCTGGTAAACGACCACTCATGAGAGCTATGATGGTTGTTTTCTCCTCATAGTCTATGACCTATAGTTTCTCATTATTGAAACGAGTAATGTAGTCTCTGGTACTTTCACATGTTCTCTCCCTAACACTTAACAAATGTGCTACCCTTTTAACTTGCTTTGTACCAAAGAAGAAATTTCCTATAAAGATCTCTGCTAGTTGATGGAAGGTTGCAATCTTCCCCCGAGGAAGGATATTATAACACATCTGAGTAGATATGGTGATGGTTATTAAGAACGCCTTGCACCTCATTTCATCTTGAACTATATAATGATTTGTTGTAACTTGGTAGTACTTTATATGAAGAATAGGATTAATTTTTCCACCGTACTTCGGTGTGACCATGGGATCCTTAAATTTAGTTATTGTGGGAAAATACACAATCTCTTGTACAAATGTAGATCCCTTAATAAAGGTTTTTTGGAGAGGGTTCTTGGCTTTAACCATATCTCCTAACCTGTCTTCTAACCTCTGAATAGATCCTTTCCATGCATCCTTTCCAGCCCCTGATTTATTTGCATCTTCCTGAGCAACAAATCATGTAGAATTTTCCTATTGGGATCTTTCTCTTCGAGCTGCAGGTCTTAGGTTTAGATGTGATTGGGATGATCCTTCCTTTAAATCATTTGGTCATTGATAATTTCTTGACATAGATCGAGGAGGATTTTTATTCCTCCTAGGACCCAAACGGTTGAAGGGTGATGCTCTACTCAACCTTTCCAGAGCACTTGGTCTTTCTGGCATTAAAGTGATATTTTCTTGTGAATAAAAAATTCTTATAGGGGAAGTTGCACTTGGGCAATAAGATGGATCACTTAAGTTTTTATAATAACTAACTTCAGTATGTCTGGATTGTGACATAGATCGTGGATGTTGTGAAGATGGTGGATGCAGGTCTTTTTGGATGCTCCGTTGGCCTTTCTGGGAAGATTCTTTATTTTGAACAGTCTGAATGAACTGTCGCATAGTTTCCTGCATAGCCGTTTGTCCTCTGACTAAGCTTGTCAAAATTCCAGTGATATCTTTTACATTTAGAGGGACATAAGGATCAGGAGAATTCCCTTCATTATTCCTATTGCTAGATTCTGCGATATCAGCCATTTATGATGTGTTTTTTGGTGAAAAGCCCTATGTATAGTCGTTCCCACAGATAGCGCCAATCTATTGATGTAAAAAACTAGATTTGATGTAATTAATTAATCACAGATAAATATGAAATAAGATAAGATATTTTTAAAGTGGTTCAGCCTTAAAGAAATGTCCTACATCCACTGTTTTGTATTATTAGGTATATTGCTTTAATCACAATTATACTTTCTCACTTCGCTTACCTGCTGAGAGGGTGTTACAATGTATTTATAGCCATTGGGATGTTAATATCAATAGATAGTATGCCTTTATCAAATAGGCGTATACAATTGTACATGGTAAGGAATGACTGTAATACAATAAACATTGAATCTATCTGGTTGTTTGGTCTTCTCGGTAAGTTACTCGGTACGCTGAGTAGCTCAGTACTCCGAGTAACTCTATACTTGACCTTGTGCCATGTTGGATGATACGTGTCTCCATATAATTGGTTCACGTCAGTGAACTAATTTTTATATCAACAAGCACGTTAGGTCTGCCTCCTATCTGATCCAGTACAAAAACATTATTTCTTCTTTTATTCCCAGACCTGTTGCCTCTCCTTCTCTGGTAATTGATATTTACCAAGAGGTAGGTGAGGTTAATCTTGATTCTGATACTCCTATGTGTGAAAGTATGAAGAAGAGGAAGTTTTTTTTACCTTTACAGCGATAGTGTTTCTGTCTCCCAATTATCTGTTGAAGGAGTCAAGAATAAAACATGGGGTGTTATGAAGCCCCCATCCCCCAAGGGCCCAGTCCCTAAAGATCCAACGCCCAAAGACCTGTCTCCTGAGGATGTATCTCCCAAAGAGGTTAATGTTCCTATAAAGAGACTTAGGAGAGGACTTGCAGAAGCAAGTCGACCGATCAACTGTCCTTAGTTGATTGACCCTCTACTGATGATGTTCCTCTAACATCTATTACTTCTAGCTTTTCCAGGAGGTTTATCAAGTCTGGTACTCTTCCAGACCATGCTCCCTAGAATGAAGGTTTCTTAATTGGCTGCTCAGAACCTTGCATAAATAAGTAACTTCCATTTCCTTGGTTTGGTTGTCTTTCATATATCCGATATAATCATTTTGATCTTCAACTTTTGCAGTTCTTGGTACACTTCAATAATATGCTGGAGAAGGATGATGCAATCAAAGCTTATATTTCTTCAAATGAGGTGGAGGAAGATTTGTCTGGTTTGAATAAGTCTCTGTTTGAATCTCAGCAGACTTTGAATATTGAGAGGAGAACCTGGGAAAAAAACTAAATATAACTTAAACTACTCGTCAAACGTGATACAAATGACCTTGAAGCGGAGCACAGGGAAAATGAAGTTGGGCGCTAGAAAGAGGAAGATAAGGGCAAGAAAAAGGAGGCGGAGCGTAGGGTAGAGGAAGCTGAGCACAAGGCAAAGGCTGCTGAAAAGCTTATATCCTCAGCCAGAGCCAAGAGAAAGTCTGCTGTGAAGGCCTCCTTCAGTGATGGTTAGGACAAGGGCTAGAATAAAGACATTTCTGCTACTTATGCTAAGATTAAGTATGTGATGCAAAAATGTTTCAGAGATGGTTGGGTTGCTTTCCTTCAAGATTTGAACACAACTGAAGACTCTGAACTTTTTCAGAGGTATGCTCATGGTCCTCCTCCAATCATAGAGGATGGGGTTAAAGATGAAGCTACTTTTGAAGAGTCTTCAGTTATGGTTGAGTCTGCTACCAAATAAACTTAAGTCCCTGGGTCTTCTATTCCTCTATCCGAGCAAACCGAGCAACTTCAGCCTATAGCCCCTTCTTTTGAGTGGAGCAGGAAGGTTAAAAATGATAGGGAGAAGGTGTAAAGTTTCTCGGCATTTTCCCTTTTACTTTTTATTTTTTATTTTTTTTATTGTACTTGAATTTTTTATCATCAAGAAAAGAACTTTTTGTTGTTCCTTCTTTATCTCCTGTTGATTATACTTGTTCTCCATCTTTGTTGTCGATTAGTGGCTATTTCTTCTTGTTGGTTTATTGCTAAGATGGAACAACTCTCTTCTCATGATACCGAGCTACTCCAAAGCTGGTTATATGGACTTGTTAAAAGAAGAAATCAATCAGTTGCTCGGTATTGATGCTTCAGAGAAGGTTAAAGAATACTATAAATATTTAAAGTACTTACTTAATCGTGCGGTATGAAATAGTGTTGCCTATTATGAGATGATAGAAGAACTTCAAGAACAGTATAAAGAATCCACTATGCTGTTTCACCAGAGCTATGAGCAGAAATATCACAGCTTAAGTGTAGGTTAGGGATTTGATAAATTTGTCTTTGTGTATAATAAAAAGGAAGCTTTACTCAAGGTTGAAGTTGAAGAAACTAGGACTGTTACCAAACTCCTAGAAGAGGAGAATAATAATTTGAGGAATGAAGTGAATCTTCTGAAGTCTTCCTCTGGAATTTTTGTTACTACTATAGATAAATGTTATTCCTTTTTAGAAGCTGAGAATGCAACATTGAGAGATGAATTGGAGGCCTTGAAAAAAATTTAGCCCACTTCCTCTTCCTGAGCTAGAAATAGGCCTAAACGAGGAACCACAGATGAAATTAGGACCCAACAGACCCTTGCCAATCGATTTGTACAACTAAAAGAAATGGACCAAGATATTAGTGAGATGTCCCAAAAGCTACAGACCTTATCCGAACAACTGTCCACTCAATCTTCCCAACTATAGGTCAAGGATGGAGTACTCAAGAAGCTGAAATCACAAGTTGATAAATTAACTTTTCAATTTCATAACAGTCCATAGAATTTTGGATGGGTTGATATAATAAAGCTTTGGGGCATTATGGCAATAGACTTCAACAGGTCCAGAAAGAATCCTACAAATGGGGTTGGATAAATTCTTTAACTGTGATTAAGGTGGATTGGAATGACTTCTATGGGATTGGTATGATCCGAGATTGCTCCATCTTGATAATCCTCGATTCAAGTTAGATATTAATTGGGTACCTATTCACTGTATTTCCCAATGCTTGATTTCCATGTACTTGGGGGATTACGAATTGCATGATGAACTAGAGATCATCTATCCTCCTCATTTGCTTGATCGTCTAGGATGCTTCTGGTCTTAACTTCATCAATTCGCCTTTTACTTTGGATGATCCTCCAGCTGACATGGATCATGCCTCTAAAGCTGAAGGAAAGCGTCCTGTAGTATAAACTTTTATATTTTGTTTTTCCATGTTTAAGCAATAATATGTAGTCATTTAATTTTAATGAAAAGATTATTTTATGCGTGGATGAACTTTTAGTCAATCTCTGAATGTTTTGTTAGTCTTTTACTATGAATGGATCAACGTTTGTCGTTAATCTCTAGTTTTTCATCAGTTTTATTCATAGTCTAAGGATAATCCCGAGTTTTCTATCAATTACCAATGTTTCACCATGGTTCTACTAATATACCTGAATTTCATGGTAATTTCATTAGTTACCTTGGTTCCCAGGAACAAGTGGAACGTTTGTTCATCTTTTAGCCTGGTTTAGATGAAAATTATTTAAATTAGTCTTCGTTAACCAAGAATTTGGGACTTACTATTTTGCCTTTCGAGGTTTTATATTTTTAACAACCGACTTTGTTGGTGTCCTTATTGAGGCCAACTAATGTTATTAGTGGCCATCATTTATACCGACCAACTTTATTGGTGGACATCATTTATACTGCCATCATTTATACCGACCAACTTTATCGGTGGCCATCATTTATACTAACCAACTTTGTTGGTGTCCTTCATTGATACCGACCAATTTTGTTGTTGGTTTTTGTTGTGTTTGTAAGTGCATAGCACTATTACTCCAAAAAAGAAAACAACAAACTAACAATTTTGGAAAGTCATGTTCTCATTAATATTGAAGTTAGCTGATTATAACATTACTACATTTATTGATAGTACTTCTTCAAGTGTTATGCATTCAATGGGTTCTTAAATTCTTCCCCTTCGAAAGTCTCAATTCGATACATGCCTGGTCAGATAACTGCAGTAATACGATAAGGTCCATGCCAATTGGATTTAGGCTTATTGTTCTTCTAAATCACATTCTTCAAAACATAATCACCATCATTTAAGTTGTTCGGCATGACTCTCTTGTTCTAGAAAAGTGAAATCCTTTATTGATAAGATGCATTCCTTATAGTTGCATCTTCACAGACTTCTTCTAGCATGTCTAAATCCAGTCTTCTCATCAAATCATTGACTGGGGTATTGAAAGTAATAACTCTATGCATAGGTAAACCTAGCTCGATAGGAATTACAGCTTCAGTTCTAAACACCAATAGGTAGGGGGTTTCTCCCGTAGCTGTTCTAGAAGTTGTTCGGTAAGCCCATAGGACAGAATGCAGTTCATTTATCCAATTACCTTTGGTATTTTCCAACCTTTTCTTCAATCCATTCAACAAAGTCCTATTAATTACCTATGTTTGGCCATTGCTCTGAAAATGGACAGGAGCTGAGTGTATGTTTTGGACGTTGGACTGGGCACAATAAGTGGTAAATTCATTGTTGTCAAACTGTGTGCCATAAATAGTGATAAAGGCATAGGGTAAACCATACCTGCATATAATACTCTTCCAACCTTTTCATAGGACTTATCGATTAATGGTTCAGCTTCTACCCATTTTGTAAAATAATCAACAGCTACAACCAGGTACTTGAACCTTCCTTGGGTGGTTGGTAGGGGCCCGACCAAGTCAATTTCTTACATAGCAAAAGGCCAGGGTAAAGTGATTGGTGTTAAGAGGGATTGTGGAGCCTTACGTATACTAGAAAACCTATGGAACTTATCAAATTTCTTGGCAAAATCTGCATAGTCTGCTTGCATGGTTGGCCAGTAATACCCTTGTGTATGCATTCTCCGTAACAATGTTCTTCCTGGACTTTTTCAATCAAATCCTTTACCTCAGCTGGATTCACACACCATTATAAACCAACAGTTAATCCTCTTCTGTATAACACACTACCATCTTGCACATAACTTACATATTTGTATTTCAACCTTTTAGCTTCAAGTAGATCGACTGGAAGAATCCAATATTCAATATATGCTCTTATGGGGTCCATCAAAGATGGCCCCTTATATACTACAATAAAGTTAACCATCAGATCTTCGTTAATGCTCCTATTAGCAAGTAGCTGAATAGGAATAGTTCTTCACAACTCAATTTTGGTTGTTAAAGTTAGCTGAGCAAGTGCATTTGCTTTGGCATTTTCTAATATTGGAATCCTAACCATTTAGACAGCTAACAAGGTGGAAATTATTTCCAAAGTTTTGGTAAAATATTTGGTCATTAACTCTCCGTTTGCTGTATATAAGCTCAATACTTGATTTACCACCAACTCTGAATCACTATACCCCACAACTTGCTTGACATTCAGTGATTTAGCTAGATTTAAAAAAAAATCACATCTTCATACTCTCCCTCTTCTTGGAGGCTTGAAATTGGAATCGTAGAGCGTACTCTACGTCTAACTCATCTGGAGTATTGCGAATAATTCTATCTCCACATTCGGTTGGACAAGATGACCCGGCGACATACAAACTCCATATGGGGTTATTGTTGAAAAATGCTTGGTTTGTTAGAGTCCCTTGATGGAAGATTTTATCCTTTGTCTCCTCATATTTCCTCTTCATCTCCTCTACTACACTGGACGTCTATGGTTGGTTTTTTTCTGCGATTTTTCCAGTTTGGAGTTGGTTGGGCGTATCTCCCGTAGGTCTGCTGGCTCCTGCATGTTGTTAGGCTAGAGTCCCTTGTTGCCCAGGGACTTCTGGGTAAGAGAATTCTATAATAAAATTAGCCACAACTTGGCCTTTCAAAGCAGTCCTTGGTTCATACACAATGTCATATTCTCCCAACTTCATAGTCCAATACATCAATATTCTATATTTCTCCAACTTATGCAAATCCTGCCTTAGTGGCATGTCAGTGTATACCACTGTGCTAACTGCTAACTCTGATACTGCCATATATAAATACAGATTTTCTCCTAACATTGGTCAGGAGAGTGATGGTGGTGTTCCCAATTACTCCTTTAAATCTAGGAAGGATTTTTCATATTCATTGTTCCACTCAAAAGTCTTTCTGAGTACCTTGAAAAATGGCAAACATTTATGCGTTGCTCGTGACACAAACCTCTTGAGTGTTGCTACGTGAATAGTTAGACTTTGAACCTCCTTTCTACAAGTCAGAGACTTCATTTTGATCAAATCTGTAATCTTATATGGATTAGCTTGAATTCCCCTTTGATTTACTATATACCCGAAAAACATTCCCTCTTGCACTCTAAAGATGCATTTGGTGAGGTTTAACTTCATTTGGTGCTTTTCCAATTGGTCAAATGTCTGGTGGAGGCCGGCAATATGATCAGCATATTTTTTTCTCTTAGTGACCATATCATCAACATATACCTCCATGTTTTTGCCTATCTATTCCTCAAATAATTTGTTCACCAGTCTCTGATAAGTAGCACCTGCATTTTTCAGACGAAATGGCATAACATTATAGCAGTAAGTTCCTCGGGGAGTCATAAAGGAAGTACTTTCTCTGTCTTCTGGCTTCATTTCGATCTGGTTATAACTAGAATATGCATCTATGAAACTCAAAAACTCATGCCCTGAAGTAACATCTAAAAATTGATCAATTCGTGGCAAAGGAAAGTGATCCTTCGGGCATGCTTTGTTCAAGTCAGTAAAATCCACACACATCCTCCACTTGTTATTCTTCTTCTTTACCATAACTACGTTGGCCTACCAATCCAGGTACTTCACATCTTTAATAAAGTATATTTTTGAAGCTTCTCCACCTCTTCATGTATAGCCTGGTTCTTCTCCTGGATAAAAACTCTTCTTCACTGCTTAACAGGTTTAACCTCCTTATTCACATTAAGCTCATAGCATAGGAAATTTGGGTCTATGCCTGGCATATCTTCGTGACTCCACATGAATACATGTTTCCTTTCTCTCATGAAAGTCACTAACTCCTGTTTAAGAACTGGCTCCAATTGTGCTCCTATTTTAGTTATTCATTCTAGTTTATCCTCACCCAGAACAATGCTCTCTGTTGCCTCCATCACTTGGCCTTTTACATGCTCAGATTCGTCCCGTGGATATAAGGTTTCATCCTAAGACTCATTGTTTGGCTCACATATATCCATTTGATGAGTAGTTGTTTTTCTCTTTGTTTCCATCATATCTTCTTCCTCAGTAGAGGAATACTATCAGTCACGAGCTATTTTTGGTCTCCTTTCACTTCTCCAACTCCAAAGTTGGTCGGGAATTTTTGGCATTTATGAACAGTAGAGGGTACAACTTCGAATTTCTTCAGACCAAATCTTTCCATAATCATATTATAAGCATAATGAACATTGTTGTCCAATACAAAGAATCTCACATTTTCTATCCTGCTCGTCGGCCATATCCCGATCAACACATCTAGCTTGATAGTACCCAATGGAAACACTTTCTCGCTTGATAATCCAATGAGTGGCCTATGATAGGGCCCCAATTGGCTGAGTTTTAATCCCAAACTATCAAAACAGGGATAGAACATTATGTTTTCTGAAGTGCCGTTATCCACTAATGTTCTTGCCACCAGTACTTCTTTCATCCTGACTATGATCACTAAAGGATCATCATGAGGATACAACACTCCAAATAGATCATTTTTGGAAAATCCAATTATGAGCTTATCCTTGTTAAGCTTTCTAGGTCGGTATTCCTCGACATGGTTGATTCATTGGATATAGGAATAAGCTTCAACCTCATTGAGGTAAGCTTTCCTTTCAGCTATATGATCTCCTCCTCCGACATCTCCACCTATAATCATGTGATAATAAAAAGATCCAAAACTGAGTGTGAATACCTCACGTTCTAGTTGTCTAGGTTTCTTGGGAAGATCACGATCATCTTCTGAATCATAATCATGGTTCCTCTTTTTCTTTTCCCTGGGCTTAACTGGCGATTTTGATCTCTGTCGGCCTCTACCTCTATTTCTTACACCATTCTGTCAATCAACAAATCTGTCCAATTTTCCTCTTCGGATGAGCGCTTCTATGTCATTTTTGAGGAAAATACAATGGTTGGTACTATGCCCATGATCTTTGTGAAACTCATAATGCTTGGACTTATCTATCTTATCAGCAAGTGACCATAACTTTTCAGGCCAACTTAACTCATTGTTATTCTTGATTTCTTTCAGCACATGATGTATATCCACTGTTAAGGGAGTGTAATTAGTGAATTTCCTAAGCCGATCTAGGCCCTCATTTACCTTCGAACTCCTGCGCTGAAATGATTCTTTTGCTCCTTCTTATTTTACTTTCCTTTTATTTTTGCTTCCATGTTTGCCTCTGTATTCATTTTAGTAGCAATAGCTTCCCCGATGTTCATAATCTTTGCAGTTTGGCCATTAATTATGTCATTGTCTTGGGTGGATATTTTGCCAAAGTGTAATATAATTTATCAGGGATCAAACCACTCATGATGGCAGTGATTGAGGTATTCTCTTCATAATCACTGAATTTCAGTTTCTCGTTGTTGAAATGACTGATGTAATCCCTGGTACTTTCTACTTCCTTTTGTCATACACTGAGCAAATGAGCTACTCATTTCACTGGTTTTTCTCCAAAGCAAAAATTACCAATGAACAGCTCGACGAGTTGCTGAAAGCAAGAGATCTTCCCCCGAGGAAGGATATTGTGCTAGATTTGAGCAGATCTAGTGATTGTTCCTAAGAATGCCCTGCATCTCTTCTCATCAGGAACATCATAGATTTCAGTAGCTGTTTGGTATTGTTTTATTTAAATAACTGGATCAGTTTTCCCATCATATTTGGGAGTGACCACTGGAGCTTTAAACTTAGTCGACGTAGGGAAATCTACGATGGTTTTCACAAAGGGTGATCCTTTAATAAAAATGATTTGTAGGGGATTCTTGGACTTGTCCATTTCTCCTAATCTGTCTTCTAAATGTTGAATGGAACCTTTCCAAGCATCACTGCTAGCACCAGATCTATGGGTCGTATATTTTCTATGCCAACCAACTGATCGTGATGAACTTTTTTCCTGCGAACCTTCTCTCTGAATGGACCTATCAGCTCATTGGGTATTCATTCTAGATTGGGCTGAACCTTCCCTTTAATCTCTTGGTCGTCGAGTATTTCTTGACGCAACCCGTAAGGCATTTTGTTAGGGTCCAAAACGATCAAAAGGAGAGACCCTACTTATCCTTTATAAGGCACTCAATCTTTATGGGATGAGAGATTATCCATCAGTGGAATTAGGGATCTTAATAGAATAAGTTGTTCCAGGAAGGTATGAAGGATCCCTAAAAGTTATGGAACGGTTAAGCCCAATACTCCTTGTTGGTGGTGGTTGCATAATCCTCTGATTAACTTGTGCCGGCACATGATCTTGCAAAGTTTGAGCCAAGTGTCGTATGGCATCCTGCATAGCTTCTTGACCCTTGGCCAAGGTAGCCAAAATTCCTATTAAATCCTTGTTATTCGGAGAGACAGATGGAGTACGCCGAATTCCCTCACTTCTGGTACTTGATTCTAGAATTTCATCTATGGATGATGAATGATGAATGAATGAAGATGTTTAGCAATGCGTTCCCACAGATGGCGCAAATCTGTTCATGCAAGAAACTAGAATAAGACTAATTAATTGATCACAAATGAAGTAAGTAAAACAAGATAGACACAAAAGAGTTTGAAAGTGGTTCGGCTCAATGGAATAGCCTACGTCCACTATTATGTATTGATTGCCTTGAGTTGTTTTTCGGCCCCCTTGTAATGAGGGTGATACAATGTATTTATAGTCCAAGAGAGGTATTCATAGTTGTCATGTGAAAGTATGGAATGCCTTTATTTATTAGGCATTTAGATCAATACATAATGAGAATTAATTATATGAATGATGTCGCCTCATAGGCCATACAGGCTGTAAGACAGCTGGCGCTTGGTTGGCTGTATAGAATGGATTTTCGATAGTTGGTCGAGTATCCTAGGTGGTCAGGTAACAATATTGGTCGAGCTTCCTTGTTGGTCAGGCTCCCTTGTTGGTCGGGCTTTTCCATCATGCAGACTTGGACTTATGCCACATTGGATGACACATGCTTACTTGTAATTGGTCCACGTAGAGTGGTAAATTTTGGTATCAATAATCATAAATGGACTAATAAGCAACAAAAACACATATGATATGAGTGCATATGTCTAAATTTCATGTCTCTATAATGAATTATTATAATGAACACAAAACCCTACATTATATATATATTATAAATAAATATACATGTGTGAATAAACACCCGTGATTCATATATAATTTAATTTCTTAATTCGAAACTAATGAAATATTTTATTTTATTGTAATATGAAAATCAAATAAATATGGGAATTGCATAAAACCTTAATTTAATAAAATCAATGGTAGAGGGTTCTAAACCCCCCAAAGGATATTGAATATTAAGTGGGGACGTCCCCCTATTTACCTCGTATGGGGGAGTCTAAAGTGCCCATTCGTATCAAGATTCAGGGTTATAAAAACCGTTGTTAATGTTTATGGGGGAAGTATTCAACCACACGTTTGAAGGTGGTACATGTTGAGTAGTGATACCAACGAAGATCTTAGAATGAGATATAGCCAAGCAAACTCTGATTGCTATCCAAGTTCAAGGAGTCCCAGATAGCTCAATATCATTATATTCTATATAAATGTAACCCTCAACCCTAGGAAAACAGTCATGTGATCTTTGTTATCAAGGTATTATATATAAAAAAAATAAAAAATCCCTATGGGTATAGGAACATTGTCAACCACATACATACTATTTTTTTTTTGATTTTGCATGCTTTCAGTCTATTCATCTATGAATGTGTTGACTTTACACAAATAGGATTTTACAACCTACAAATGGCTCAAGATGTGAGAATCAACTTCCTTGCCTTAACTAAGAAAATCAAACGAGCAACCATATCTCATTAACAGAACCTGCGATTGCCATCTGGTGGCAGATGTTAGATTAGACTTAAAGGTCCCAGAATTAGGTCTGAAGTCAACCTTAACTTGAGTAGGATCACTCTGAGATCAGATTACCAGTCACAAAAGAGAATATTGTGGAGATAAATGAATTACCACGATCTAACCAAATCTCACAATTGGTGGATGCCTATGAATGTTGACTCCATCAATAGGAGGATGACACAAAACTCCATTTAGCATCATCTAGAAAGAATGAGGCAAGATATCTATGGGGATAAATTCAAATGACACACCAATAACCCTAGCCCATGTACGAGTAAAACTCATTGTCGAGGAAGAAGACTGCACCACGATCCGGATCGCTCTAAGCATAGTACTTGCCAGATTAAAGAGACCACAAAGGAATTATCCATAATAAGAATGATATCTGGAAAATCATTCGATGAGAGATGGATGAACATGATACTCATCGAGTGGCCAGATCAACTAAGGAACTATCCAGGAGGACCATCATAACTCAGATGAAATCTCCTCAATGAATTTTAATCGAAGATCATGAACCTCCTAAGAACTTCATCGTCCATAGATTTAAAATCTATTATGAGAAGACATATCCATAAGTCGTGTTCTCCAGTATCGTCAAATGACCCTTTAGAGAAGTAATAAAGCCCTCATGTGTTGCATCTTCACCTATGGGGACATCGCACATAAGTGGTTTAAGAAGATACTACACAGGTTGGCCAGTAGTTTTAAGCATATCACGGAGGCTTTTATTTCTAGATTTATCACTAGTAGTTACTGTCCTAAGAGGATGGAATCCCTCCTCTCTATGAAGAAAAATCCCCAAAAATCCTCGCACGAGTGCGTTCGTAGATACTAGGAAACCTTAAATGAAGTGGATGATTTCTCAAAGAAAATAGTTTTGGGCACGTTTAACATTAGACTATCGGGCATCTTTATGTTACACTAGTCCCTTACCAATAAGGGCTCCAAAACTATTGATGACCTTATGTTATGAATTAAGAAGTATGAAAAAGTGGAAGATATGGTGGCCGACACATAGTTGGATAATGGTTGGCCAAAGCGATCAAGAAAAAAATAATAGATAATTCCCACAAGAAGGGTGCATGAAACAAAATGGAAGACCTAAGGGAAACAAAAATATATATCGCACGAACGCCCACTAAACGATTAACATTATGTTCAAATAGTCGATTTATAAAATGTCAAACAAAGGGTAACCGATGAAGAGAAAAATAATCACAAGATGTTCCTATGATAAGGAACATGGTCGAAAAATGGAAAAGTACAAGGAACTAAAGTCTCACCTAGAAGATATCACCCAGAATGGTCATTTGGACGACTATGTGGAATATAAGAACGAAAGAGCTATGTGGAGCACAACCAAAAACTAGATAATGCCCTAGATGATGACACCATGCCATGATTTTGTGGTTATCCACGTTTCCTCAAATCCAAACCAGATTCAAGGAAATACTGTGCATAAGGATTTAAAAAATATTACTATTATCATGGGGGATTTCTTGACCCTGCTAAAACCTCACTAGTAAACACCGTCAACCAGAAGATATTGATTACCCTAAGTATATAGTCATCACAAAGGAATACCTGGTCAAATTCAGAACTCTATAACACAACACGCTAGTATCACATGCATAATTTTCTAATGGGATATGGACAAACTACAAGTCGAATAGGGAAGCTCATAGGAGGTCATGTATATAAACTGTTCAATAAGCTTAACCTCAAAATGGAGGATCTAAAAATGACTATTCACATGGTGAACGTGGTGCTACCACTACAAATTTTGAATATATCTAAGTTAAAAGAGTTCCTATTAGTAGATATTGAGCCCCCCCCCCCCCCCCCCACCCCAACACAACGCTATATTATGATGAGATTGGCTCAATGCTATGAAGGCGGTCCCTTATACCTACCACCAGAATCTCAAATACATCACCGATCGTGGAATAATGGATATATAGGGAAATTAGGTCGCTTCTTGACAATGATTTATCGCTGCCATCAAACCTAAATATGATAAGAAAAAGGAAAATATGTTCACACAACAATTTCCATAGATAAAGATACCACCTCAAAATAGTAGCTAAAGTATGGAAGACTGGGTGGTGGAAGAAATAAGGGTGAACCAGGTAGATAGAGTCATGGAACCACTATAGGAGTTTATCTCAATTATCTCTCACCCATTGAATGAATATATGATTAGTATCTCACTCACTGATCATGAAAAGAACAATTGATAACTCTCCTCAAGTAATGTGTTCACTTAGTAGCCCTATGACATACCCAAGATTGATCCTAAAGTCATGTGCCATGATCATCACGTGGATCCAAAAAAATTTCCAATCACATAGAAGGCACGCCAAATAGCTTTGAAAAAGGTAAAAGTAATGGAAGAGTAAGTAAGGAAACTTTTAGAGGAAAGGTCAATTAAACAAGATCAGTTCCCCAAATGTTCTTTAAATCCAGCCATAGTCAAGAAAATCAATATAAAATGGAGGGTTTTCATGGACTTCATAAACCTAAACACAACATTTCCCAAACATAGGTTTCCTCTACACAAGATTAATTTGTTGGTCGATGACATAGCTAGACATGAACTAATGAGTTTCTAGGATACTTACTTCGATTATCATCATATCCCATTATTTGGGCATGATCAATAAAATACTTTATTAATAAATACCTTTTGCTTGTACTGTTACATGGTTGTTCAATGTGAACATAAAATACAGGAGCGACCTACTAGTGATTGGTCTCTAAGATCTCCAAGCATCAGCTAGGTGACATCATGGAAGTATACATAAATGATTTTCTGGTGAAGAGTAAGTATGACGACGACCGTCTAGAAAATTCAACGAAGATATTTACGGTCCTCATATATTTTGGAATGAAGGTTAATGTATCCATGTGCCATTTTGAGGTTAGTTCGACATGTTCCTAGGCTAATTAGTAAATCAAAGGGGAAATAATGCAAACCCTAGTCAAATTGAGAAAATAAATATTGTATAGCAACATAAGACATTCAAGAACATACAAAAGTTGATCTAAATGTTAGTAGTGTCGAACAATTTCATCTCTACGTCAAATGCCAGCCATTCTTTTTACTCTTGAAGAAGGATAACGGTCAGAACTAGAACAAAGACTATTAAAAGGATTTTAAATAAATAAATCTCTTAAGGATATGATTCCTCTTCCCATGCTCCCAAATACGAGTGATCTACTATGATAGTATCTCATAGTGTTTGACGACATAGTTATCTTGGCCTTGGTTTGAGATAAGGAGGGTCAACATACCACAATCTTTTATGTTAGCAAGACATTAGAAGATTTCTAAAAACATAACCTTCCTCTTGAGAAGTTTCCCAAGTCATTAGAAATTGCCTCACACAAGATAAAAAAGTATGTTGAGGCCCACTACATCGTCATTATCACTTCTTTTTCTTTAAACGCAGTTTAAAAAAAGTGACCTCTCTAGACGGATGTACAACTGGTCGGTGGAACTGGGGAGGTTTGATATCCATTATCAACCAAACACTTCTTTCAAAAGACAAGAATTGGAGAGTTTATTGTTGAGTTCACTAGAGGAAAAGATCCCATTTATAAGGATATTATTGATTAAGCGACTACCAAATAGCCCGATCAACATCAAAATGGATGCTCTATGTTTACAGATCATCTAACTCTAAAGTGGAAGGAGTGGGAATTATCTTAGTAACCGCATATCATTGTTTGGTCGAGCGAGGAATAAGACTTGGCTTAAAGGCATCTAACAATGAGTCTGAGTATGAGGCCCTCATAGGTAAGTTGAAGAAAATTTTATCCTTGGGTTCTAGTCAACTAGAAGCCGATTGTGATTTAAGGTTGGTATTTAGTCAAATATCAAGAGACTATATGCCAAGGATGAACGGATGTTGGCATACTTATAAATATCTCACGACTTGGTTGCCAAATTTAAGTACACCAAAGTAAAATAATTTCCTCAAATAATTTCTTCAAAGGAATAACAATAATGAAGACGCTCTAGCCACTTTGGCCTCAACTGTCGACTCTGACCTCAACAAAATGATTGAAATGGAATATCCTCCTGAACAAATAATCTTGAAGTATAATACTTTTGAACTATTTCTCATCATCCAAAAGGCTCCTAAATGGATTGATCCCATTATTTCATACTTACGAGAAGAGACACTACATACCAACAAAAAATTGTCCCATTAGGTCAAGGTTAAGTTTTCTCAATTTTACCTGTCCTCTTAGGAAAGCTACAAAAAGAATCTTTCATTGGGCCTAACTTCAATGCGTAAACCCTAGAAACTTTATTCAAATTCTATCTGAAATTCATAAGGGGATATGTAGAAGTTATATAGGGGAGATCTTTGGTATTTGATGCCATAAATTAGAGGTCCAGGTGGCCTTACATGCAGAAGGATACGGACTCGTGAATACGGAAGCACGAGATGTGCTAAGTGATCTCTCCCATGCTCCACCAGCTAACGAGAGACCTCAAGCCTTTTTACTAGTTTGTGGCTTTTTGAGCAAGAAAAAAGTTGGATAGTGTGGGTCATTTGCTTACAATGCTTGGAGATCAGAAGTAAATCTTAGTCAACACATATTACTTTACCAAATGGATATAGGCTGAACCTCTGGCGAACATAAGGTACACTGACATGATTATATTTATCTAGAGGCGTATCAGGACCCATTTTGGCACACCAAGGATGCTTATCACTAACAAAATAACACAATTTGAAACATAATTATTGCTCCAAAATTAGCAAATGATGTGTACAATATGGATTCCAATGAAAAAAATTTAATCGTTAGTAAAGCTGAAGTCAACAAGGTTACTACTGTGAAGAAATAAAACCTCGAGCTCCCAAGAGGGGGTGAATTGGGATAATTAATTTATTTAAATTTTTGAACATTGAAATTTCTTTCTTTCTTTTAAAAAAGCATTTTACATTATTTTCAACTTTATTAAAGCATGTTCTTATTAGTTTGATAAAATGATTTTTACTTTTATTATTGTATTGTATCCACACACATTCACATTAAATAAGTAAGAGTATTGAGAATATGAAAGTAAATAATGAATGTAAATATAGTTAGATAAGAGATAAGGTTTGAAAAGAACTTTACAAATAGAGGTTTTAACATTGTTCAGTCTTGCCTAGATCTGTGCTCGAGACGATACTCGAAAAACTTCACTATCTCCAATTCACGTAAGGTAGAACCAAAATAATTCCAACCAATAAAGTAACTATACCCATCCTTACACAAGATGTATAGGAAATAACCAAAGGTCTTATATTGCCTTGATTCTCCGCAATAATTACACGATTGTCTATGAAGATAAAATGAAGTTCAACCATAAGTAACAACACGATTTGTAACCAAAATGTAAAGAAAATTTTCTTCACTAAAACAATTATGATATGTGTTTACTTTCTCTTTCTATAAATGTAAACAAAATAAGTAGTCACAAGTACGTTGCTTAAGGGGACATTTGGTTTTGGATCTTTGTCTTCAGTGATTGGGGTATTAATGTCTAAGTGAAAATGATCTTTTTTTGCTATTGGTTCAAGAGATATTTTGTGTTTAAATCACCTGGAAGCTCAAGTGGGGTTTTGAGTTGGAATTTTTGCCTTAGGATATTGGGTTTTTAATCTCTAAGCATAAATGTTGTTTTTAGGTATCTTGGTTCAAAATAGATTTCTTGTTTAAAAAACTTTGAAGTGGGCCTAGATTTCTCTCTCTAGAAATCGCAATGGTTTGATGTTGGGTTTTATTTCTTGGTATAAATGATATGGTATTTGAATATTTACCTCAAATGGGTATTAGGTTTGGAATTTGTCTAAAGATAGTTTAGACCATGAAAAGTTGGTTCACATGGGTTTTGGGTTTGGAGATTGGCTTTAATGGAGCTTTGGGTTTGAATTTGACATCTATGGAAATGGGTGTAGGAACTTGGTTCAATTTTCTATAAATATAAAGTATAATGACACGATCTTTGGATTATCTTGGGTGATTTGCAATAAATTGATGGTATATTTATAGAGTTAAGAAGAAACATGACATTAGAGGGTAGTATGGTAATTTATGGGTCTTGTAGATTTTAATATTTAAAAACTAGCCATTGTAAATTTTTAGTTAAACATAGTTATAGTTGACAATAACTAGTTATACTCAGTTCAAATTCTTCTGTAGAAAATAGGTTTTTTGTTCATTTGAAAACTGGCATATTATAATCGATTATAAGTCGTTATTGAGTCACATGTAACTCCATGTTTGGTTGTTTATGTTATTTTATTATGGTTCGATCTTTTGGTAATGTTTATCTGGGTTGGATTGAACATATATATGATCTTACAAGTTCATTTATATTTTTACAAACAATCCTAAATATCTTTAAAATTCTGGGAAGGTCTTTTGGAGTTTAATCATTTCTTTAGTTTGCAGGGACCAAGTGATGTTGCTTCTATATGACGATCAGGAACTTTGTTGGCATGGTTAGTTATGATAGACTTTTATTGATGTTTGATTTATGAACTTGGTTGATATGTTTCATATGTTGAGTATGATCATTGTGGTTTAGTTTCGAATGCTTACTAGGTATGCTTGCATTGCGTGGGTGATGATATGATCAATAATTTTTTTCCTCATTGATGATGTCTGCTTGAGTATATATTTGACTTGACAGATCTTAGTTGAATGCTTTGTATCTTCATTACAGAGCATGGACACTTAATATCTTGGCTACATGGGTGATATTATCCTTGTAGAATATCTCATGATGTATTAAGTGCTTGTTTTGATCTCAAGTGCATTAGAAATAATATAGTAAAGTAAAATCATAAATCGATTGTGTTATTATCATACACAAGAATTTTTAGTTAAAATGATTTTTATTTCACATGAACCATTCCAAGACTTCTACAAGTGCTACGATACCAAACACTACTATAACACGGTGTCCTATCTCCAAAGAAACTTATAGCTCAATGCTTCTAAAAAGTTAGTACTTGACAGGATGAATAAGAGATCGAAGAAATCCAATGGTGCTTGGGTAGAAGAGCTACACGACATCCTCTAGTCATATTGAGTAACATGTAAGATATCGATTGAGACAACATCCTTTAATTTGTCTTACAGAATGGAAGCCATAATTCTGTTGGTATGGGGCTTACCAACCATGGAAAGCATTGTTAGTGATCAATCCATGAAAAAATTAATCATAAGGACCGAGCTTAACATGGTTGAGAACATAAGAGAACAATCCTTGATTAAATTAGAATTCCACCAATAACAGTTGGCCAAGAAGTACAACAAAGGTATTAATTTGAGAAAGTTCTAGGTCTAACATTGTTTGTTAAGGGAGGTTATCAAAAATGCAAGGAATACATTAGATGATAAGTCGATCACTAACTTGGAAGGATCATTCAAAGTTATCTGAGATGACCTCCAAGGAGCCTACCATTTGAAATAATGTAGGGAAGGGAGATACCTAGGGATTGAAATGCAACCAGCCGTAGGAAATTTATTTATAATGATTTGGATTTCTTTGCATGTTGAAAAGTTTTAATTGTTTTTCATTCTAATTTCTTAGATATTTAAAGTTTAATTAATGCAATTAGCTTTCTAATTATTCCAATGGATGTCTAACATCGTTAAAAATTTCTTCGATTAAATTGTGACCATCATTTTTGCAAGACCATCATTAATGCGAATTTTTTATAATTTTTTCGATCCAATGCTTTTTGTCATTTTAATGCCTTAGCAAGAATACACTTAATTATATCTAAAGGTTTCATGTTTTGTCACTAAAAACACGAAAACTTCAAGGATTTCCCATGCAAAAAAATACCTATGGGGATCCCTAGGAACTAAGTGTTGCAACTTTGGTCAACTAAAATCCTAAATGGGTTGATGGCCTTACGACTATGTGCATTTTTGTCATAGTTTGGTCTATACCTAAGGAGGTGTGAAGATAATACTCTAAAAGGTAAGACAGACGATAATATATGCTCAACATAGGAAATCGGAAAATACAAAACATGAAATTAACTTACAATTTGATGCATAACATTCACTTATTTACAAAAGTAGTGAGATTGAAAGAATTATAGGTGAACATAAGTATGAAAATGATGGTCATAACTGGTTCATCTCTGATGATCAATCCCAATGGTCATAATAGCTCGAGGATTATCGTCTATATTGGGAAGAAACTCATCATCACTATCATGATCAAGAAGGTGGTCCCTTAGAAGCTGGATAGAAATGGCATCTATAGGAATCCATAATTCCTAACTCCCTAGTGGGTGAAGTTGAACAAAGGCAGAATCAAGCCCATACCAATTCCAACACTGTTAATTAGAGGGTACTTTAAGGACGTCCAAAGAATTCAACCATATGTTCTTCTACACGACCTACATTTCTTTGTCCAAATGGGGAAAAGGAGTATATCCATCCCTCATCATAACCATCTACGCAGACTATTCAAGGTGCTGTAATACCCCGCCTAATTAAATATCGGGTGATCAGTCCTTTATTAAATTAAAATCAAGGTGATCGGTAAGTTCATTCTTAGCATCACTGTCATAAAATAATTATTACCAATTTAAACACTCTAAATAATTCAGTTAAGTGTCAAAACAATTTAAAGCCTCATTTTTCCTTTATTAAATACCAATATGAAAACCTTTTTAATACTTAACGGTTAAAGAATCACATACATACTAAAGATGGAATTAACACACAAGAATTAAACCATCTAGATAAACCAAACCAAGTTCAAGAACCACAAATGAGATCATCCTGACAAGAGTTAACTCCCAAAGAGTACCAAATACTAGAAATAACATAAACATAAATCTCTGAAAAATTCAAATGGAATAGGAAATCGGGCGACACATGCCCTAACTATAAAGAACTAAGGTAAGAACAGAATCAATGACGAGGTCGTCTAAAGCAAAGGCCTGCAACTTCCACATAAGCTACAGCACGTCCAATCCAAAGAACTTATGTAAGACGCCCCTGTGGCTCGGCACCTATAAATATACATATATATACAAGAGAGAAAGAAATGACAGAAAATGTGTCAGAGCCCAAGTGTAAAACAATTTTAAAAATAGTTTATCAAGTATTTAAAATGCTTATCGTCTAATATCACAACCATGTTAGTATGCGACACTCTCTTGAGAATCCTCACCTCTCACACTAGACACTACATACCATTCTACTGATCTCATAAGTCTATTTAACTTATTTTCCATAAAGTTTTAGCCGGAGAAATACTAAGACTATGATATTTAGTTTTAGAAAATTAATCACTTCCATTTCTTACATTACTTAGAACCACTCATAGTCATTACAAAATTCACGAACACTTGTTATAAAGCTGAAGCATTTATTCATTACTTAACTACTTCTACACACAGTATAAAGTTTCCATATATAATCATATATATATATATATATATATATATATATATATATATATATATCAATCACTCATATAATATATATATACTATCAACACCCCACATAAATCTATGGTGATGGCATACTCTGCTATCAAGTCGTAGAAGAAGATTATGGGAATGTAATATATGTTAACGAATTGAAACGAGATTGAAGTTCTCGCAGAAGAAGATCTTTTATCGCCAAGGAATTGAGGATTCCATGACTATATTCTCTATGAGTTTGGTTATTAAATGGTGAATGTTTAAATAACTATTTATTTTTTTGTTGCATGTAAATTTAAAAAGACAAAAAAAATTGACATCAACTTTTTTAATATGAGGTGGTTAGTAAATACTAAAAAGTTTTCGACAATGATGCTAAGAATGAACCGACTGGATATTATATTTTAATTTAATACAGGACTGATCACCCGATATTTAGTTAGGCAAGGTTTCATATATAACAACCCTCACTTTTGAGAACCTATTTTATATTTATTTACGATGTGAAGTAATTATATATAAAATGTTGGAATGTGGAGTAAGTATTAATTTAATGAGATAAGTTAATATTTACTAAAATGTTTTATGTTTACATTATATGTGGGTAAATACCACCATGTTGAAGTTTATTGTGTCATAAGAATTAAAATGACATTTATGGCTTAAGAGGGAAACCGGAATTTGAAATGAGTTATAAAAAATCCAAATGACAATTTGAAGGGTGTAGTTAGTCCCTAATGGTGCGAAATAGTCAAATTGAGTGCCATACTGTATTTTGAGGTTTTGGGCAGTTTTGACTGGTTTTAGGATGAATGTGTAGTTGCAAATCATTTAATATGGTATTAACCACTAAAGTTGGGAATTTAGTCTAAAGGCATGATTTATGTCTTTCTTTTCTTTTATTTCTCGTAAGTGAAATTTGTTAACCTAGAGTGAGAGAGAGAAGAAGAGAACTTATGGAGAAAGAGAGAGATTGAAGATTTGGATATTAATCTTGCATTCATCTTCCTCAAATCTGAATTTGCAAGCTTAAGGCAAGTTTTCTACTTGCTAATATATGATTTATGGTGAATAATTAGTGTGATAGTTGTGTATTTGGGAGATTTGTGTAAATATTAGGTTTGGATACCTATTTTGGGAATTAAATTATTAGATCTTAGTTTGGTAGGATTTCTACGGATTTTAGTATGTTTGTTGAGGCTTGGAAATGTTGTTGGTATGTTGTATTTGGGGGTTATGGGGAGAAAGGTAAAGGTTGAAATTTGAACTTGGATTTAGCTTGGTAGAAGATGAAAATGGTCTAGGTCTGCTATGACCGGTCGACCGCGGTCCTCTGATCGGTCGACCGGGCCTTCGGGGGAGGGCACACTGCTTTCCCACAAAGGTGTAGTTTTAGTGTGTGGTCGACCGCGGTCCTATGATTGGTCACCGACCCTTCCGAACTAAGCTTTATGCTTTTCTTCTTAAGTAAAATTGTGAGGCGCGGTCGACCGCGATCTCAGGACCGGTCGACCAGTCCCCTGTTTTTCGTCTTTAATCATAATTTTATTTCCTAGTTTTATTTTCTTCCGATAGGGACTAGGAACCTTCTTGAATGAAGTAAACTTAGAGTCCTAGAGTCTTAGATGAGCTAGATAGCTACCCTACATTAGGATTGGGTTAAATGGGGCTTATTCCAAATGTGTACCGATTGAGGTTTTGGTTTTTCTTTTCTTCAGAAATTCGTTAAGTGTATAGGAGTTGTAGGCCCATACTTGGAGACTCTAGGGGCTCTAATGAGGTATATAAGACCTTGAGACTTGTAGCATTATTGTGATCACTTGGAGATTAATTCAGGATTTAAAATACAATGAATATTAATGAGAATATTCAGTGATTGTGGTTTCAGATAAAATGAAACAAATATGAATAATGGAAATGAAATTATGATTTAAAGGGTAAATTCTAATTTACTTAAACACACCTCTCTAAATGCTATCATAAGGGATGTTCGCGCATCAGGTGATGTCCCCTGGCTAGTGCATGCAGGGAGACTATAGTCCTCGGCTTTATGCGGGTTTTTATATGTTTTATTCTGTGCTAGTGAGTTATTTCGGGTGTGGTTATGACTCACTCGCAGGCATATGGACACTTCCCGACGTGCGTTAGGTACCCAGGTTGTCTTGTTTGATGAACCCTGGAAGATGATAGTCATTTAGGGGCGCGCCGAGTGGGGAAACTCAGAGGGGCGGTCTTAGAATCGTTATATGTATAAGAATATGACCATTGCAAATCAAGTGGGACTTGAGATTTGTAAAATGCCATAAGAACATATGATGGTATTATATTCCTGTTAAGGAATGGAAATTGGAATGAAATGGTAAATAATAATGGAGGCTTTAAAATTTATGATGTCTAATTATATTCTCTTGCATAATTTAATAAACGATATAATCATTTTAACTGGTGCATTATGCTTTGAGTTTTTATTGTTAGACTCTTATCCTTATCATTCACGATTAATACTTCATGAGTGTCATGCTTTTTATTTATCTGGTAATCATATAAAACCGAGCCCTGACTTGTTCATTTTCCTTGTTGTGCATGAAATTGTATCAGCTCAGGTCCTCCGTCGTAAGGGCGCCCATTATGATATTCCTAATCCTATGCTTTTGAGGAGCTGTAAGATCTTGCGGATATTACAGGATATGTTGCTAGACGTTTCCTTCTTTTGTAATCTAGATATGATCGGGTCTGTCATTCAGGCGTGTGGACCAAACTTTGTAATCGTTTAATGGTTGTATTATGTAAATTATTAAACTGTTGTAACACATTGTATGTACCTATTGATCGTCAGCATATTCGGCCCTTTATTGTATATTTGTTGTTGATGTAATGTAAGCCCTTTTGGAATTCCACTTTCTCTTCAGATTTGGGTTGTTTAAATTGTTTTCTTTTACTTGCAATCAAACTAAAATAATTTTTTTGGCAACACATTTTCTGAATTATGGGATGGTTTCCCGTATACTTATTTTATTGTTATGATGTTGAGAATGATTTCCATCCATGATTCCGTTATATTAGAGTATCGGGTTGGCCACCCCATATTTTGGATTGCGGGTTATCATAGATGGTATCAGAGCCTCAGTTTATAGAGTCTTTAGGATCTTTGCGGACTTGTCACGTTCTACCATAGCGTTCTTTGAAATAGAGCCTAATGTTAGGACTGCTTTGTTGCTCATATTTACGATTTCTACAATATAGATTGTTTTGAATAGTATTCTAACTCTATTGTTCCTTCATCTTAGATGCCGCCTAAGAGAGGTGGCACATCGAGACGTAATAGAGTTGTAGAAGATGATGTTGATCCCCCGCCGCCACCAGGAACAATTAATGCTGCTGATGTAGCAAATATAGTGGCCCAAGCGGCTAATGCTGCCATTACCGCAGTGGCTCAGCAAATGCCACAAGCTTAATAACGAGCATAGGATGCACAAGCTCCTATGGGACCTTCTTCGTGGGAGAGAGTTAGAGAGTCCTTTTTAAAGGGCCATCCCCCAGAATTTGACGGAGGTTCTAACGTTATTCGAGCAAACCAATGGAAGAAGGACATGCAACGCCATCTACGAACGGTGGAATGTAGTGAGGAGAAGAAACAACTCATTGCTACTTTCAAACTTGTTTGGGTTGCGTTACATTGGTGGGAGGCGATGACTACACCAGAACAGAGGGATACCATGACGATCACTAATTTTTGGGTCTTGTTTGACTAAAAGTATTTTCCTCCCGCAGTTCAAATGGAGATGAGAAGGAGACTTCACGATGTGGTGCAGGGAGAGCGGTTCGTGGCCGAATACAAAGAGAAGTTCACCCGGTTGCCAAGTTTTGTACCGGATGAGGTGACTGAAGAAGAGAGGAAGGTTTCAAAATTTATGGGAGGTTTGAAATGGAGAATCCGAGAACATTTGCTGGGTAATCCATCCTTATAAACTTTTGGTGAGGTAATGAATGAAGCATTGATTCATTGCCAAGAACATCGGTTGTACATGCAGAGTAGCAAGAAAGCTGTCATAGTGGGGCAAGCGGGAAAGCCTGGAGGCAGTGGGAATGGAGGAGGAGATTTTTCCTCGTCCCAATCTTTGGGTAATAAGCAACGAGAAAGGGATCCCCAGCAGGGGGACGTGTCAAAAAGGCAACGTTCTGGTGGGTTTAATGTGGGTGGTAATAACAATAGGCACGGTCAGGGTGCCTCGCAACAATAATAAATAGATCGGGGTGGTCAAGGGGGTAGGGGCCATCTCGGTCAAGGTGTTAACCAGTTTAGAAAGAACCGGAGCCGTGTTTCGAAGAATATGTTGAGGAAATGCTTCCAATGTGGGGAGGCGGGTCATTACAAGACGGAGTGTCCTCAGTTGATTGGGGGTCAGCCTCCTAGAGTCCCTCAGTAGACATATGTTTAGTTTTCGCCACAGGCACCAAATTCTATTGTTCCTCCATAGAAGGGTCAACTACAGTATGGGAGAGTTTATCATATTCAGGATGCTATGCATCCTCCTACTCTGCCAGCACCGCCAGCGATTGAGGGTAAGTTCCTTATTCAGGGACATATGGGTCACATTTTGTTTGATATGGGTGCAACCCATTCATTAATTTCTAGAAGTTTTGCTCAGTCTACAGAGTTGATAAAATCTGCAGAGAGCACTTTCACTAGCGTTGACTCCTCTATGGATGATGGTTCGCTCATTTTCCTTGTTTGTAAACATATAGGAATTCTTCTTGGTAATTTGTGCTTTGAGGTCGATTTACTCGTCCTAGACATGGTCGGGTATGATGTGATTTTGGGCATGGATTGTCTTGTCAAGTATCATGCAGTAGTTAATTATTACGGGAAGAGTATAGTCTTTGCCGTTCCGGGACAAAAAATGTTCTTGGTAGTCATGCCTTATTTAGTAGGAGGTACTAATACTTATTTGTATTGTGTTGCGAAAGAGACTTCTCGGGATATAGTTGTTCCCTTGGATTCTATTCCGGTTGTTAGAGATTTTGAGGATGTTTTTCAAGAAATATCGGGTTTGCCTCCGAGTCAGAAGATCGAGTTTGTGATTGATTTAGTGCCGGTAACGAGATCGATTGCGAGAGCTCCTTATCGTATGGCTCCTATTGAAATGAGGGAGTTAAGAGATCAAATTCAACAGTTGTTGGAGCATGGATTTATTAGGCGTAGTACGTCACCATGGGGTGCTCCTATGTTGTTTGTCAAGAAAATGGATGGTTCTCTCCGGTTATGTGTTGACTATAAAGAATTGAATAAGGTCACCATCCGGAATAAATACCCTTTGCCTAGTATCGATGACTTGTTTGATCAACTTAGGGGAGTAGGATGTACTTCTCTAAAATCGATTTGGGGACGGGGTATCATTAGTTGAGTATACGGGAGCAGGATGTATCCAATACCGCTTTTCTGACAATATATGGGTCTTATGAATTTTTGGTTATGCCTTTCAGACTAACCAACGCCCCCGCCGTCTTTATGGATCTCATGAATAGGATATTTCAGGACTTCTTGGACCAACTTGTTATTGTATTCAACGATGACATCCTAGTTTATTCTCGAATGGAATCTGATCATGCTATTCATTTGAGGTTGGTCCTACAAAGGTTGAGGGATCACCAATTATATGCTAAGTTCGAGAAGTGTGGCTTTTGGTTATAGGAGGTACAATTTTTGGGCCATATTGTGACATCCCAGGGTATATCGGTGGATTCGAGTAAGGTGGTTGCGGTGAGGGAGTGGGGTCAACCCACGAAACCTATTGAGATTCGTAGTTTTCTTGGTTTGGCGGGTTATTATTGTCGGTTTATCAAGGGTTTCTCTAAGATCGCCAGCCCTTTGAAATATTTGACCCGGAAAGGGGTGAGGTTTGTTTAGGATAACATTTATCAAGCTTCTTTTGATGAGCTCAAAGATAGATTGACTTCGGCTCCAGTCCTTGCATTGCCAAAACCGGGGTTGGAATATCTAGTCTTCATCGATGCATCTCTACAAGGATTAGGAGGTGTGCTTCAGCAAGAGCGACGGGATATTGCTTATGCTTCTCGCAAGCTCAATCCCCATGAAAGAAATTATCCGGTGCATGACTTAGAACTTGCCGCGGTTGTCTTTGCCTTGAAAATTTGGAGACATTACCTCCTAAGGTAGAAATTTAATCTTTTCACGGACAATAAATCGCTGTAATATTTATTTTCACAAAAAGATTTGAATATGCGATAGCGCCGATGGTAGGAGTTCGTGAAAGATTATCAATTTGATATCCCTTATCATCTAGGCAAGGCGAACATAGTAACGGATGCTTTGAGTAGAAGGACCGAGGGAGAGTTAGCTGATGTATGGAAAGCTAAATGGAAAGAGCTCAGTCAGGAAGATGCTGTGGCGAGAGAATTCATCTCGGTGATGACCGTTACTCCTACAATTGTGGCAAGAGTCGTAGAAGCCCAAGGAAAGTATAAGGGTTATCAAGACCATATACGTTGATTGTTGTCTGAGGGAGGGGAATCCTACTCAATAAGTTCAGAGGGTGGACTACTCTTCCATGGAAGACTCATTGTCCCGGAGGTGGGGGATTTTAGATGAGCGATGATGGCAGAATCTCACGATTCTAAATTCACAGTACATCCTGGTGGGGAAAAAAATGTATGAAGACATGCGCCATCTATATTGGTGACCAGGCATGAAGCGAGATATTTCTGAGTTCATATCTCAATGCACTACTTGTCAATTGGTCAAAATTGATCATCAGTGACCGACATGTTTGTTGCAACCGTTAGAGATTCCGATATGGAAGTGGGAGAGTGTATCGATGGACTTTATTATAGGCTTGCCAAGGTCATAGAGTGGTTGTGACTCTATTTGGGTGATTGTCGACCGCTTGAATAAGTCGGCACACTTCCTACCCGTGTGTACCGATTATGACACTACTCGCTATGCCCGATTATTCATCGCGGAGATTGTCAGACTCCATGGGGTGCCATTAAATATCGTTTCCGACGGAGACAAGATTTTTGTTTCCCACTTTTAGAGAAGTTTCCAAGAGGCTGTGGGAACCGAGTTGAAGTTAAGCACTTCTTATCATCCTCAAACAGATGGCCAGACTGAAAGAGTAAACCAAATGTTGGAGGTTATGCTCCATATGTGTATGCTTGATTTCAAGGGTGGTTGGGAACAATATAGCCCTTTGGTCGAGTTTTCTTATAACAACTAGTACAAATTTACTATTGGTAAGGCCCCCTATGAAGAACTTTATGTCCGGCCTTGTAGATCACCCACATGTTGGTTAGAAGTGGGGGATAATAAATTGCTTGGATCTGAAATGATCCAGGATACTTCTTCTAAAATCGAACTCATTCGGAATCGCATTCGGATAGCTCAAGACTGCCAAAAGAGTTATGCCGATGCAAATAGGAGACACATGGAGTTGGAGATTGGGGACCAAGTCTTGGTACGAGTGTCACCAATGAAAGGTATTAAGCGTTTCGAAAACAAAGGGAAGCTTGAGTCGCGTTTCGTTGGGCCTTTTCCAGTTATTGCTAAGGTGGGTCCACTGGCGTATGAACTTGCCTTACCAAAACCTTTACAACAAATTCATGATGTGTTCCATGTCTCCTCTTTGAAGAAGTATAAAAGGTGCGAAGGTGCCCTTTGGCATATCCCTTTTGAGGATATCGACTTATAACCCGACATTTCATATGAAGAACAACCAATTGCTATTCTAGAGCATGGGGAGCGTAGGTTGAGGTCTCGAGTGGTGCCCTTGGTGCGAGTCCAATGGAGTCATCATAAGGCCAAGGAAATGACTTGGGAACGTGAGGCTGATATGTGGGAAAAGTATCCGCATCTCTTTATTCAAGGTACGCTTAAATTTTGGGGGCAAAATTCCCTCATAAGGGGGGGAGTATGTAACAACCCTCTCTTTTGAGAACCTATTTTATATTTTTTTTACTATGTGAAGTAATTATATATAAAATGTTGAAATGTGGAGTAAGTATTAATTTAATGAGATAAGTTAATATTTACTAAAATGTTGTATGTTTACCTTATATATGGGTAAATATCACCATGTTACAGTTTATTATGTCATAAGAATTAAAATGACATTTATGGCTTAAGATGGAAACCGAAACTTGAAATGAGTTATAAAAATTCCAAATGACAATTTGAAGGGTGTAGTTAGTCCCTAATGGTGCGAAATAGTCAAATTGAGTGCCATATTGTATTTTGAGGCTTTGGGCACTTTTGACTGGTTTTAGCATAAATGTGTAGTTGCGAATCATTTAATATAATATTAACCACTTAAGTTGGGAATTTAGTCTAAATTCACGATTTATGTCTTGCTTTTCTTTTATTTCTCTTAAGTGAAATTTGTTAACCTAGAGTGAGAGAGAGAAGAAGAGAACTTGTGGAGAAAGAGAGAGATTGAAGATTTGGAGATTGATCTTGCATTCATCTTCCTCAAATTCGCAAGCTTAAGGTAAGTTTTCTACTTGCTAATATATGATTTATGGTGAATAATTTGTGTGATAGTTGTGTATTTGGGAGATTTGGGTAAATATTAGGTTTCGATACCTATTTTGGGTATTTAAATTATTAGATCATAGCTTGGTAGGATTTGTAAGGATTTTAGTATGTTTGTTGAGGTTTAGAAATGTTTTTGGTATGTTGTATTTGGGGGTTTTGGGGAGAAAGGCAAAGGTTGAAATTTGACCTTGGATTTAGCTTGGTAGAAGATGAAAATGGTCTAGGTCTGCTATGACCAGTTGACCGCGGTCCTCTGGTCGGTCGACCGGGCCTTCAGGGGAGGGCACGCTGCTTTCCCACAAAGGTATAGTTTTGGTGTGCGGTCGACCGCGGTCCTCTGACCGGTCGATCGGCCATTTCGAACTGAGCTTTCTGTTTTTCTTTTGTAAGTAAAATTATGAGACGCGGTCGACCGCGGTCTCAGGACCGGTCGATCGGTCCCCTATTTTTCAGCTTGAATCCTGATTTTATTTCCTAGTTTTATTTTCTTATGATAGGGACTAGGAACCTTCTTGAATGAAGTAACCTTAGAGTCCTAGAGTCTTAGATGATCTAGATAGCTACCCTACATTAGGATTGGGTTAAATGGGGCTTCTTCCGGATGTGTACCGATTGAGGTTTGGGTTTTTCTTTTCTTCAAAAATCTGTTAAGTGTCTAGGCGTTGAAGGCCCATACTTGGAGACTCTAGGGGCTTTAATGAGGTATATAAGACATTTGGACTTATAGAATTATTGTGATCACTTGGAGATTAATTCTGGATTAAAAATACAATGAATATTAATGAGAATATTCAATGATTGTGGTTTCGGATAAAATGAAACAAATATGAATAATGGAAATGAAATTAAGATTTAAAGGGTAAATGATAATTTACTAAAACACACCTCTCTAAATGCTATCATAAGGGAAGTTCGTGCATGAGGTGATGTCCCCTGGATAGTGAATGCAGGGAGACTATAGTCCTCGGTCATATGATGGTTTTTTATATGTTTTATTCTGCGCTAGTGAGGTAATTCCGGGTGTGGTTATGACTCCCTCGCAGGCATATGGCCACTTCCCGACATGCGTTAGGTACCCAGGTTGTCTTGTTTGATGGACCCTGGAAGATGATAGTCATTTAGGGGGGGCCCAGTGGGGAAAATCAGAGGGGCGGTCTTAGAATCGTTATATGTATAAGAATATGACCATTCCAAATGAAGTGGGACCTGAGATATGTAAAATGCCATAAGAACATATGATGGTATTATATTCCTGTTAAGGGATGGAAATTGGAATGAAATGGTAAATAATAATGGTGGCTTTTAAATTTATGATGTCTAATTCTATTCTCTTGCATAATTTAATAAAAGACATAATCATTTTAACTGCTTCATTATGCTTTGGGTTTTTATTGTTAGACTCTTATCCTTATCATTCACGATTAATATTTCATGACTGTCATGCTTTTTATTTATCTGGTAATCATATAAAATCGGGCCGTGACCCGTTCATTTGCCTTGTTGTGCATGAAATTGTATCCACTCAGGTGCTCTGCCGCAAGGGCGCCCGTTATGATATTACTAATCCTATGCTTTTGAGGAGCTGTAAGATCTTGCGGATATTACAGGATCTGTTGCTAGACGTTTCCTTCTTTTGTAATCTATATATGATCGGGTCTGTCATTCGGGAGTGTGGCCCAAACTTTGTAACTATTTAATGGATGTATTGTGTAAATTATTAAACTGTTGTAACACGTTGTATGTACCTGTTGACCGTCAGCATATTCGGTCCTTTATTGTATATTTGTGTAATACCCCGTATTTTTGGCTATATTTATTTTGGGATTAATTAATTAAATGCGTATTAATTGGAAATTAATCCGGGTTATAAATACTAATGTGATGCGAATTGGTATTTGATTAAGTGCATATATGATTATATATGTATTTGGTATTATAAAATTTGTCGTGAGATTTATATACGACATTTTAGAAATTTTGTTGAGACGCGTGGGACCGCCGCGTCACGGGGTAATATTGTGTTAATAAATGTGAATTCAAAATTGATAATCCGTATGGTCGTTTTGAGTGCGTCAACGCGTCCGAAAGGGTCGAGATAGTCAGAAAACACTAGCCGGGGGTATAGTTTGGGTCCCGGGGTATTTTTAGGCCATACCGGTAACTTAAAGGGTATTTTGGTAATTTTACATTTTTAGGAATTAAAAGTGACGAAAATTAGAGATGTAAATCTGATGTGGATTAAACCCATTAAGCCCATTAACCAACCCATATTAACCTAGAAGGCTACGTAGGTTGTCATTTAGGTTTTCTAAGTTTCCCCAAATCAAACCCTAGCCACCTTAAGCCACCATTAGAGAGGAAGCTTGGAGAGAAGAAATTCTGCAAAAATTCTTCATCAAATCAACATCAAATCAGAAATCAAACCAAGGCAAGTGTTTTAATCATATTTAAATTCGTAGAATGTTTCCTCCATGTTAGAAAATTGATAAATTACAACTGTTCTTGAAAGATAATGAAAACCCATGTAGTTTGAAGCTTAGAACTTGGAGATTATGAAGAGGATTGCATGTAGTATGATAGGTAGATGATTTCCCTTATATTAATTGTGATTTGAAGGAATTAAAACGAAATAAATTCTGGGATTTGATGATGATATAAACCTAGGGTTCATGTTCTAGAGAAATTGGGAAAAGTGTAGAGATTTGTAAATTTAGTTGATGGTATGATGATTTAATCCTTGAAAACATGTTAGGAGATGATGTAAATATGTTTAGGATGAATTACAGACCCTAAAACGTTATTGGGATGAACTTTGGAGAAGGATTGAAGTGATAAAAATGGTGAAAAACGAATTGGGGAAAAATCTGGGCCGAAACTGGTAGCTCGTTAGAAGCAGCCCCCAGGTCGTTCGAACGGACTCGTTCGAACGAGCCTCTAACGAGTTGACCAGTCGTTATTAACGAGTAGGGATTTTCGTTCGATATCTCGTTCGAACGAGATATCGTTAGAAGGGTCAGTTCGTTCGAACGAACTGGGATCTCGTTCGAACAGACTCGTTCGAACGAGACTTCTAACGACCTGACAGTCCAAACTCGTTCGAAGTCTCGTTCGAATGAGACTTCTAACAGGTGGTATCAGAGCATCAGGTTCTAGTGTCCTTTAGGATCTGTACGGCTATTATGTTTCCGCTACGTTTTCTTTTATATAGAGCCCTATATTTTAGGAATGTTGTACTCTTTTTGTGTATGCTTCGTTCTTCAGCTATATTAAGTTTATAAACTGCGAACTTATAAACTTTGTTCTTATTTCAGATGCCTCCACGACGTGCACGACGAGTTCCCAGGAATGCAATGCCCGAACCCCAGCCCGCTCCAGTTCAGGGCATGATGAACGCCGCTGAGGTTGCTGCTATAGTAGCCCAAGCGGTAAATGCCGCGATTGTCGTAATTTAGCAGGCACCACCTCAGGCGCCGGTTGCCGCGCCAGTACAGGTTAATGCATTCCCGTCTTCTTGGGAGCGTGTACGTGACGCTTTTCAGAAAGCGCATCCGCCAGAGTTTGCAGGTAGCTCAGACGTGGTAGTCTCGAGCCAATGGAAGAAGGACATACAGAGGCATTTGAGGATGCATGAGTGCACTGATGTTCAGAAATAGGTGCTAGCTACTTTCAAGCTAGTGGTATCTGCACTACAGTGGTGGGAGTCTATTACCACCGCGGAAGAGAGGGATACCCTCACGATTCAGGAGTTCTGGGTGCGGTTCAACCGCAAGTACTTTCCGTTCGCAGTTCATACAGAGATGAGGAGGAAGCTGATGAGTTTGAAGCAGGAGGGCAAGACAGTGGCCGAGTATGAGAGCGAGTTCACTAACCTGTTGAATATCGTTCCAGACGAGATTCCAACAGAGAAGAAGAAGATATAGAAGTTCACCGACGGGTTGAATTGGAGGATCCGTCAGCATCTGCTAGGGAACCTATCGTTGGCCACGTATTCTGATGTGGTTAACGCTGCATTATTACACTTCCAGGACCACCGTTTTCATATGGCCGAGGGCAAGCGGTCGAGGGAGTCTAGCCATCAGGGCAGGACTGGAGGACATGGTGCCAGCGGGGCACAAACCGGTCAGGGGCAGAGACAGACTGAGCAGGGCTCCCAGCAGGGGGATAATAAGAGGTTCCGGTCAGGGAACTACAGGCAGGGACAGGGAGGTTTTCGTCAGGGCCAGCAGGGTCCAAATGGCCATCAGGGCCAGCAGGGGCAGAATGGGAAGCAGTTTCATCAGGGCCAGCAGGGCCAAGGGAGGAACGGTAACGGCCACCAGGGTTGGGAACAGCAGGGGCAGAGGGGAGGGAATTCCCAGGGAAGTGCTTTACTTGTGGCAAGACTGGCCATAAGAAGCAGGATTGTCCTGATAGGGGCAGGGCCCCACAGCAGCAGCAGCAGGGTGCTCGCCAGGAGCCGCATAGACCTATGTTTCCCGCCGCTCTTCCCGCACCGCCGCAGATGGCAGCATTGCCACCCATTCCAGCAGTCCCAGCTCAGTAGGGGCAGCTACAGTATGGACGTGTCTACAACGTTCACCAGGCTGCAGTTCCACAGGCACCGCCCGCGATCGAGGGTACGTTTCCTATCCATGGCACTATGGGTCGGGTGTTATTTGATACGGGTGCTACACACTGTTTTATAGCTACACACTTCGCGAAAGCTTTAGGATTGTTAGCTACGGCAGAGAGCACAGTGACGTGTGTCGACTCACCATTAGGGAGTGGGTCACTTATTTTCTTTATATGCCGGGGAGTGGGGGTAGAGATTGGTGGTTTGGTATTGCCTGCAGACATGTTAGTGTTAGATATGCATGTTCACGATGTGATCATCGGTATGGATTGGCTCGTAGCATATAAGGCCATGATTGATTGCTTCAGCGGGAGCATTGTTTTTGCCATTCCGGGGCAAGATATGTTTATAGTGGCGATGCCTCGCCCGGAGGGAGGATCGACCGCTCATCTGTATTACATAGAGGAGGATACCTCTAAGGAGGTTGTGATTCCTTTGGATTCGATCCCGGTTATCAGGGAGTATTCAGATGTGTTTCAGGAGATACCAGGCTTACCGCCCAGTCGAGAGATAGACTTCGTTATAGATTTGCTACCGGGTACGAGACCTATAGCACGTGCACCGTACCGTATGGCTCCAGCTGAGATGAGAGAGATACGGGATCAGATAGAGAAGTTGTTAGGACAAGGCTTTATTCGCAGGAGTACCTCACCTTGGGGCGCTCCAGTTTTATTTGTGAAGAAGAGGGACGGTTCACTGAGATTGTGTGTGGACTACCGAGAGTTGAATAAGGTCACGATACGGAATAAGTATCCCTTGCCTCGAATCGATGACTTGTTCGACCAGTTGAGAGGAGCTTCTTTCTTCTCGAAGATTGACTTGAGGTCAGGATACCATCAGTTGCGTATCAGGGAGGAGGATGTCTCGAAGACCGCATTCTTATCGAGATATGGTTCTTACGAGTTTCGGGTTATGCCTTTCGGCTTGACCAACGCTCCAGCAGTGTTTATGGACTTGATGAACATAGTGTTCAGGGATTTCCTAGACCAGTTTGTCATCGTATTCATTGATGATATTCTAGTTTACTCTCAGATAGAGGAGGAGCACGCCGAGCATTTTGAGGCAGGTTTTGCAGACACTTCGTCAGAACGAGCTGTATGCAAAATACGAGAAGTGCGGGTTTTGGCTGAAGGAAGTCCAGTTCTTGGGTCACATTATTTTCGACCAGGGAATATCTGTCGATCCTGGGAAGGTATCAGCAGTGAGGGAGTGGGGACAACCCACGACGCCAACGGAGATTCGTAGTTTCTTGGGTTTAGCAGGATACTACAGGAGGTTTATTCGGGGTTTCTCAGAAATAGCAGGTCCTTTGACACATCTTACTCGTAAAGGTGTGCCGTTCATTTGGAGTGATGCCTGTCAGTTGGCATTCGATGAATTAAAGGACAAGTTGACCTCAGCACCTGTGTTAGCATTGCCGAGACCGGGAGTTGAGTATTTGGTTTACACCGATGCGTCTTTGCAAGGGCTTGGAGGTGTTTTGCAGCAGGAGAGACAGGCCATAGCTTATGCTTCCCGTAAGCTTAAGCCTCATGAGAAGAATTACCCCACACATGATTTGGAGTTGGCTGCGGTAGTATTTGCCTTACGGATTTGGAGGCACTATCTTTTGGGGGAGAAGTTTCAGCTGTTCACGGACCACAAGTCACTACAGTATCTGTTCACGCAGAAGGAACTGAATATGCGACAGCGTAGGTGGCTTGAATTTGTGAAGGACTACCAGTTCGACATCCAGTACCACCCGGGTAAGGCTAACGTGGTAGCAGACGCGTTGAGCCGCAGGCCAGCAGATGAGGTGGCAGAGGTGTGGAAAGCTAAGTGGAAGGAATTAGGACACCAGGATGCAGTGGCCCGATCTTTCATGTCTGTGATGACCGTTACACCGCAGATTGTCACAAAGGTAGTACGGGCACAGGCTAATGACTCGTTCTGTCAGGAGCAGATAGTTCGATTACTTGCAGAGGGAGCCGAGTCCTATACCGTTAGCTCAGACGGGGGATTGCGCTTCAATGGGAGATTGGTAGTTCCGGAAGGGGAAGAATTGCGGCATGATCTGATGGAAGAGTCGCACGGCTCACGGTTCGCGGTACATCCCGGAGGGGACAAAATGTACCAAGATATGAGACGGCAGTATTGGTGGAGCGGTATGAAGAGAGATATCGCTGAGTTTGTCTCGAAATGCGCCACTTGTCAGCTTGTAAAAGTGGACCATCAGAGACCAACAGGATTGCTACAGCCGTTGGAGGTTCCGGTGTGGATGTGGGAGAGCATATCCATGGATTTTATCACGGGGTTGCCTACGTCGCAGAGGGGTCACGACTCCGTTTGGGTAATTGTGGATAGGTTGTCCAAGGTCGCTCACTTCTTACCCGTAAGGACTGATTACACTACGGGACAGTATGCCCAGCTCTTCATTTCAGAGATTGTGAGACTTCACGGTGTGCCCCTAAATATCGTGTCTGACAGAGACAAGATATTTGTTTCGAGGTTTTGGGAGAGTTTCCAGGAGGCAATGGGCACGGAATTGCGGTTGAGTAAGGCTTATCATCCGCAGACCGATGGGCAGACAGAGCGCACCAATCAGATGTTGGAGGACATGCTACGCATGTGCATTATTGACTTCGGGGGTGGATGGGAGCAGTACCTTCCACTGGTAGAGTTTGCTTACAACAACTCCTATCAATTCATGATTGGCATGGCTCCGTTTGAGGCATTGTACGGTAGGCCTTGTCGTTCCCCAGCATGTTGGTTGGAGGTGGGGGATAACAAACTACTTGGGCCGGAAGTGATCCAGGATACTTCGGCAAGGATTGAGTTGATTCGGAGTCGCATTCGGGTAGCTTAAGATAGGCAGAAGAGTTATGCTGATGCAAAGAGGTTTTTCAGGGAATTCCAAGTGGGGGACCAGGTTTTGCTCAGGGTTTCTCCGATGAAGGGGATTATGCGATTCGGGAAGAAGGGGAAGTTGGCACCGAGGTATGTGGGGCCGTTTCCTATTATTGAGCGGATCGGACCGGTTGCGTATAGACTTGGACTACCGGAGCACTTGCATCGGATTCACGACGTGTTCCATATTTCCTCACTGAGGAAATACCTTAGAGATAATTTGGCTCATTCTCACATTGCTGTGGAGAACATCGATCTCCAGCCGGATAGCTCCTACGAGGAGGGGCCAATTGCTATTTTGGACCGAAGCGAGAGGAAACTGCGGTCAAAGATAGTTCCGTTAGTGCGTGTTCAGTGGCAACATCACAATGTCGAGGAGTCCACATGGGAGCGCGAGGATGAGATGCGCGAACATTATCCAGAGCTATTTGTAGCAGGTACTTTCTAGTTTCGAATTTCGGGACGAAATTCAGTTATTAGGGGGGAAGTATGTAATACCCCGTATTTTTTGCTATATTTATTTTGGGATTAATTAATTAAATGCGTATTAATTGGAAATTAATCCGGGTTATAAATACTAATGTGATGCGAATTGGTATTTGATTAAGTGCATATATGATTATATATGTATTTGGTATTATAAAATTTGTCGTGAGATTTATATACGATATTTTAGAAATTTTGTTGAGACGCGTGGGACCGCCGCGTCACGGGGTAGTATTTTGTTAATAAAAGTGAATTTAAAATTGATAATCCGTATGGTCGTTTTGAGTGCGCCAACGCGTCCGGAAGGGTCGAGATAGTCAGAAAACACTAGCCGGGGGTATAGTTTGGGTCCCGGGGTATTTTTAGGCCATACCGGTAACTTAAAGGGTATTTTGGTAATTTTACATTTTTAGGAATTAAAAGTGACGAAAATTAGAGATGTAAATCTGATGTGGATTAAACCCATTAAGCCCATTAACCAACCCATATTAACCTAGAAGGCTACGTAGGTTGTCATTTAGGTTTTCTAAGTTTCCCGAAATCAAACCCTAGCCACCTTAAGCCACCATTAGAGAGGAAGCTTGGAGAGAAGAAATTCTGCAGAAATTCTTCATCAAATCAACATCAAATTAGAAATCAAACCAAGGCAAGTGTTTTAATCATATTTAAATTCGTAGAATGTTTCCTCCATGTTAGAAAATTGATAAATTACAACTGTTCTTGAAAGATAATGAAAACCCATGTAGTTTGAAGTTTAGAACTTGGAGATTATGAAGAGGATTGCATGTAGTATGATAGGTAGATGATTTCCCTTATATTAATTGTGATTTGAAGGAATTAAAACGAAATAAATTCTGGGATTTGATGATGATATAAACCTAGGGTTCATGTTCTAGAGAAATTGGGAAAAGTGTAGAGATTTGTAAATTTAGTTGATGGTATGATGATTTAATCCTTGAAAACATGTTAGGAGATGATGTAAATATGTTTAGGACGAATTAGAGACCCTAAAACGTTATTGGGATGAACTTTGGAGAAGGATTGAAGTGATAAAAATGGTGAAAAACGAATTGGGAAAAAATCTGGGCCGAAACTGGTAGCTCGTTAGAAGCAGCCCCCAGGTCGTTCGAACGAACTCGTTCGAACGAGCTTCTAACGAGTTGACCAGTCGTTATTAACGAGTAGGGATTTTCGTTCGATATCTCGTTCGAACGAGATATCGTTAGAAGGGTCAGTTCGTTCGAACGAACTGGGATCTCGTTCGAACAGACTCGTTCGAACGAGACTTCTAACGACCTGACAGTCCAAACTCGTTCGAAGTCTCGTTCGAACGAGACTTCTAACAAGTTGAAAGTTTGGTCCTTTTTGGACTGTTTTGATTTTTGGAGTCCCGGAAAGTGGTTCGAGGGTAGAGTTAACATTCTTTGATGATGTAAGGATAGATTTGGGACTTTTGGGTTATTGAGAGGAGTAAATTATATACGAGAGTTATATCCAATAAACCATTTGGGTTGAGACGTGAGTGTCTACTATGATGTGAGGATGAATTATAGCGCGTATAATTACAAACCGGAATACTACGAGTTGTGATAATTATAGTTAGTACGAGAGTGCAATATGTACTACGATTAAAATACGGTATTACTAAGATATGTGTTTACTTAGTATTGGTATATGGATTGTGTGTATGACATACCTACCATACTTGCTATCACGGGAGGTTTGCGTTCGCTGAGGACCCTCTAATCCTTGTGTGCCTACGGGGGGGATATAGACTGGTACCTTGATGAACATAGGTCATAGAAAGACTTATTGTGATATTAATAAGTCTGCTGACCATGGGAGCGTAGGTATGTGCGTGACCCATGTGATGGTGACTGTGTTCGCCTCCACTATTTGTGATTTGTGTTATCTGAACTATTCCTGAGAGATTCGGAATATGTGATCCTTATGTACGTGATGTACCGGGATGGATAGCAGAGTATGTGTGCACCATAGCTTAGATTGCGGGGTGCTTGTATCGTATATTTATGATGTGAATAATATACATTAAATTAATGGAAATCCTCCTGTTAATGTTGTAAAAATATTACGGTATTGTTTCGAGATATATAATGAGTTAACTGATAGTATATCAATGGCATATTTAGTAACTGAGTTTACGTTAAACCTCTATTTAATTACGAGCATTATATGTTAATAGAACCGGGTAAAAAGGGTAGGAACTATTACAGTCTAGCTAGTTATGATGTCCCTTAGCTAGTGGTTATATTATTGTAGATGGGTACTTGCGTTAGGAGTGCACAGGTAGACGAGAGGTGAGAATATCATGTGAGTGCACGTCCTAACATGTATTTTGCATTTAATGTTTTAAATGTTTTTAAAGCACTTGCAGGTTTTTAAAATATAACTCCACATTCGGGCTCTGACCCGTTTGCTTTTCAAATCTCTTTTTCTTTGTAAAACCATTTTTAGGTGCCCAGCCACAAGGACACCAAGCATAGGATACTCATTCAGGTGACGAGCTGTAGCTGCTTGTGGAAGCTACAGGGATTTGCATGTAGACGCTTCTATCTTTGGATTCCAGAGTCACTATCTATCAGTTGTAGGGCATGTTGCCCATTTCTATTAGACATCTTTTACATTTCAGTTTTCAGACTTTAGCATGTATTGCTTCAGTTTATTTATTTCAGTTATGGGATTGTAGAGAGGAGTTTTCCTCCAGACTTTATTTACTATATTGTGATGGTTATTCATTTTACTTCAGTATGGAATGGTGTTATTTACTTCTTCTTTACATTGTTGCATGTTTAATCAGACTTAAATTAAAATTTGGCAAATTGCTTTTTAAATACTAGGTGGTTAGTAATAATAAAAATGTTTTCGACAGTGATGCTATTAACTGAGCCAACTTGGCATTTTGAATTAATTTTATAAAGGAGTAGCTACCCGGTATTTAATTAGTCGGGGTGTCACAATTTTTTGTTGATGTAATATAAGCCCTTTTGGAATTCCACTTTGTCTCCAGATTTGGGTTGTTTAATTTGTTTTCTTTTACATTCAATCAAACTAAATTAAAATTTTTGGCAACCTATTTTCTGAATTATTAGGTTGTTTCCCATATACTTATTTTATTGTTATGATGCTGAGAATGATTTCCATCCATGATTCCTTTATGTTGGAGTATCGAGTTTGCCACCCCTTATTTTGAATTGCGGGTTGTCACATCATAGATGGGGCGACGAAAGATAATTTGGGGGATATGTAGGATAACGACATTGAAGATGGTCTGGGACATTCGGTAAGAGCAGTTAAAGGTAACCAAAGTGACTGATCTTTCTTCATCTTAGTAAATTTGATGCGTGTTTGGTCGTAATCTTTCTTATTATTTATTTCTTCACAATAAAATACCACAACATTAGATATATTAAACGATTTATGTGTAAACAAGATGAAACAACATAAATTAGTATTAAACATATTTCACATCACCTTTTAAGGAACCAACTATGCCTATAGGGTTCACCGGCATTTGGAAAGGATAAGTACTCACACTCCCTTACTACAAAGTCATGCGACCAAGTCCTGATTGGAATCCAACATGTTTACTATGAGGACTCTCTCGACTTTTCTTACTTTTAGGTAATAGATATTTCCATTGGACTTGACCTACGTGTAATAGTACTGGATTTATGGGATTCTAAGTTTGTTCCCATGAATTTTATTTATTTTATAGACCCTATTTTATCATCTAAGTGTTCAGATAACATTGGGCTTGGAACATGCTAAAAAAGTCACAAAACATTAAAAAGAGATGTTTTGAAGGAAAAGTAATATCGACCTCTGCTACCAATTTAACCATTTTTTGCCTTTAAATTAACTTGAACATGAATATTAGTATTCAAAATTGAAAAGAAAATATGACGTCAACACATGAATTGTAACTTGCATGTGGCAAGTAATCCAACTTAAACATGAACATAAATATTAAAACTAAATAATAAATCTAATATCCACACATATTAATTATAGCTTGTATTTGACATCAAATTCAACATAAACATGAATATTAGCAATAAAAATGAATCATACATATAATATCCACACATATGAATTGTAATCTATGTATGACATATAATTCAAAAAATAACTCATGTCGCAGTAAAATACACAATAGTGGGGAAAATCAGATTTTTTGCCCAAAAAGGGCAATTTGAATTATCCCCATGGAGTTGTAGATAATCACTCCAAGATCTCAAGAAAGTTGGAGGAATTTAAAAATTAATTTTTTGGAGTGATATATTGACATCAACATTAGTACCATAAACAGTAAAAATGCAATTTTAAAGGACTAAACGAGTTTAGATGTCATTAGAAGGTCATTTAATGTGTTTTTTAAACAAGGTCCAAACTAAGCCCTATTGTCTAAGTTTTTTTTATGTCATTATAAGCGAGACTTATCTCGTTCGAACAAGATCATTATATAGATAGAACGACACTACAGTATCGTCGGAATGACACCAACACCTCAAATTTTGTGAATGTCCTATAAATACCTAATCCGTGTTCAGTTTTTCTAAGAGTCTTCCCATATTCATTTATTCATAATTTTTGCAAAAGTTCTTCACTTTTGTTTTATAAAAACACAGTTTAATTCACAAAAAACATCCTTAAATATTGTTCTTGTGAATTTTCCTAAACACTAGAAATTTTTATATACTTTCATACACCTTTATGGAGAAGCCATCTCTGTGAATGACTTGAGATACCTGAGGTAAGTCACTGCTAAAGACAAAGGCTAAGGCTGAAGGAGGACTTAGGTCTTGTGATTCTTATGAGGATTAGAGGTGTTCTTTAGAGATTTATGAAGATTAGCGCGTTATACTTATTACGGTTATCAAGTAGTCTATAAGTCGACTATCTTGTAATATTTCAAACGATGACTCTGCCTCAAATTTTGTGAGTGTCCTATATATATACTATCACTACACCGTATATATATATATAATATAAACCCCGAATTTACCGTGTACTCAAAATCCCATACACTGTCTGTAATTTAATGTCACACACACTACATACACGTATATATATACTATCACTACACCGTATATATATATTATAAACCCCGGCTTTACCGTGTACTAAAAATCCCACACACTGTCTGTAATTTCCTGAGACTGTGGCCCGACTCAATGTAATTAATTTTCTCACTTAATAATTTATTGTATTCCTGAGTCTATGGTCCGACTCTAATATATTTAACTCACACCTCAATTTATATAATACTTTCCCCCAGTCTACGGTACGACTCCAAGTAAATTAATCAACACACTTATTAATTTAATACCTTCCCGAGTCTATCACCCGACTATAATTAAATCAACTAACACACATATTAATTTAATACCTCCCCGAGTCTATCATCCGATTCTAATTAAATTAATTAACACACCCATTTATTTAATACCAATCTGAGTCTGTGGTCCGACTCCCAGTTAATTAATTTACACATTAATTAATTTACACCAATTCGAGTCTGTGGTCTGACTCTAATATAATTAATTAACACACTTATTAATTCAGTACCTCCCCGAGTCTATAATCCCACTCTAATTAAATTAATTATCACACATATTAATTTAATCATACCTGAGTCTACAATCCGACTCTAATTAAATTAATTATCACACCCATTAATTTAATCCTACCCGAGTCTACAATCCGACTCTAATTAAATTAATTATCACACTTATTAATTTAATCCTACCTGAGTCTACAATCCGACTGTAATTAAATTAATTATCACATTTATTAATTTAATAACTTGGTGTCACCCAACCATTATCCTCGGACTCGCTCACTTGGTCCATTTTACCTCTCATAATTTCATTCCCACATTTTCGCCCACAATGTGTCGCACATTCATCTCCATAATTTCCCAATTATATTTACCTATAATTACCAACATACTCGGACTCACCCGCTTGGTCCATAATTAAATATTTTACCTCAATTCCTTTAATAAGGTAGCGTCACCCAACTACCATACCCGAATAATACTTCTCGGCCCGATATCAATACTTATGAATTATATCTCCAAATCCGTTCATCTCATGACATACACTTTCCACCCTCCTACACCAAATTATATCACCCTATAATTGTTAAAGAATAAATGCCTCACATGAATTTATCACTAAATAACAGCAAGGAATTAAATCTTAAATAAATTTCTCTTTATAATCAAAATTGGCCGAACTGCCCAAATTCCTAAACCATCGATCGATCGAGCCCCCTGGGTCGATCGATCGATCGAACCCCCTAGGTCGATCGATCGATCGATCCAGACTTCGTCTTCTCCAGGCCACTGTTTTCCACCATTGATGAAAATCAAAGGTTTTTAACCTTAAATCAAACCTCTAATCAAAAGGCCTCACCATATAAATATGTTTAATCTACATCCTACACATTATATGGATCTTAAGATACACAATTTCTCCACTTACTTTCATAATTTCCCAAAATGGGTTTTCCATTAAAGTTCATCAACTTTGTTCTACAAACCAAATTTCAAATCCAAATCCCACCAATTTATATTCCGAATTTTCAATCAAATCAGATATCTATACTCAGAGATATACAACACAACAATTTTTACTTTGAATCTCATTCAATAGTTCCATGAACAAAAACCCCATTTTTGTACCCATTTATCCCCAAAGCGAATTTTGGTTTACACATCACTATGATATGAATTGATTATCATCAATTTAGAAATCACAATAGTTAACAACTTGCCTGGAATTGTTCGTAGTGTCTGATCCATCGGTGCAGTCCCTTTATTTGGCTCCAAAATCTCCAAATTGTCTCTTGGTTAGCTTTCCCCCAATTCTCCTCTCAAACCCTAGGTTTAGAGGTGTGTTGATTTCCATTCCCAAATCCCTCAATTAGGTTAAAAACATTCAATCCCGTTTTTGACCATGTGGGCCTAATTAAAAAGGCCCAACTCACCCCGTGTGGGCCCGGTTATGCCCAAAAATACCCCGAGACCCAATTACCACCCCCGGTTACTCTTTTCTGACTATCTCGACCCATCCGGACGCAATCGCGCACTCGAAATTGCCATCCGAGATACTTTTCAAAATTTCCAAATTTCGACCCCAAAATGTGACACACATTAAATCGAATAATTAAACCTAAAGTCGCCAATTATAATTAATTCGGCTCAGTCAAATAAATTCTTCAACTCCTGAATTTAAGTTTCTCCAATTTAAATATTTTTATAACTCCCCAAAATAATTAAATATTAAATCTTCCAAAATTACGGGGTGTTACATATATGTGATGAAACTTCAAAAAACCAACTAACTATTTTTTAAATTGTTTTGGAATTTTTGAGTATATAAATATATATATATATATCTATGTATAAATACAAAAAATCTCACCATGGAGTATAGCAAAAACATTTGAATCATGGATATGGTAGGAACATGTGTGAACTTAATTCATAGAAAAGTCAACATGGCATACGTAGAGAGGTTGAATGAAGTAAAAAAGATAGTATTAAAGATAGAACTCAATTAAGACTTTAGTAAAAAAATGAACAAAGTGAAATTGACTCAACTCATATAAAATGTCATGAATTTCAATGCTTCTCAAAATAATAGCACCAAACTATTTAATATTTTTGAAAGAATTTCCTTATGCAAACCCATTGATCTTTAACTTATAACACACTCAAAATCTCATATTTTAAGCATAAACTCTCAATTTTTTTGAAAGAATCATATTTTTTTGAAAGAATCATATTGCTAATTTTTTTGAAAGAATCAATTTTTTTGAAAGAAACAAAATTAGACTTGACACTTTTGTTTTTATGGGCCAAAATCATCTTTTAGGATATTTCCAATGGTGACCAGTTCTTTCGTAGCCCCTTTACATTATCTAAACAAAAATCAATTTTCTGGTAAAAAAATTGGGCAATGGTTTTTCCATGCACAAGTATTTACTAGCACATTTGGTTAACTATTAAGAATGATTAAGATGAGAATATACTATTTAGCTTATGACAAGTGCGTACAATGTTAAAAAGGTTTGTGCATGTGCGCAATCAAGGGAATATAATGAGTTTAACATGAAGTAAATAATCAATAATTAACGACACAATGCTAAACATGCGTAATTAATGAAACAAAAAATGAAGATAAGTCTAATAACACGATGATTAAATCACATGATTAGATGGAAGGGAATTGGGATTCGAACATCCTAAATGCACATTGATACGTCATGAATATTGCATTTTATAGCCGTTAATTTATGCATTTTTAGGCCCCTCGAGTACCATAATTGCTATATTTATGCTCGTTAATCAGACAATCTTTGTATTATATGCTAAGATGTCATTAGAGGTATTATTGATCATTTATAGGTGTTACAGTACTTAGTAAGAAGTTTCTTCGTGTTCCATTTAAGTTTCGTAAGAGTTCGCACATTCAGGGGAATTTTTGTAACACTAAATTATAACTAATTAAAACGAGAGTCGGGATCGCGTACCCGTCATGGGCTAAACAACTAATAATTAGAATTTTGGTTTGAAAATATTTAACCTATCATTTTAAGTTAATCATAAACATCACGAAATAATAAATTTAACTCAAAGTTGCGAGATAAAATATTTAATTAAAAATGGTCACACGTGGATTAAATTCGGGTTATCGCTATAAACACTAACATTGCGTGACAAAGAAAGTTAAACGCATAATAAACCAATTTTAATACGCGAGGTTTAAATTAAATGTAATTTTACACAAAACCTAAATATCGGAGTTCGACACCCATCAATGGCAGACACACGATCCAAACCCTATAAACTAATTGCTACACATGAATAAAACTAATTTAACAACTAATTAATATTTAAAACAAGAAATAATTAAACTACAACGTTTATCTAGGAAAGGAAATAATTAATAAAGTATGAAAAATCAAGAAAATAAAGCATGTATTAAAGAAAAATGATGATGAATAGTAAAATATACTTACAAAGTGGGTATGAACCCAAAGAGAGGAGATGAGAAGCTCCCAACAAAAATCCCAAAAACTAACCTAAAATGAATCTTATCAAGTCTAAAAATGATTCCCCCATTTAGTACATTGTTTTCATACATATACCTAACAAAAAACCAACTTAAAAAATGAAATTTGCGGATTTTCACCCGAATTAATTCGCAAAGGTGTGAATCGATTCGCACCTCACAGTGCTGAATTTTATGCTTTGCCCAACTTTACGAAAAATATGGTAACTTCTTCGTTAAACCTCAGAATTGGTCACAGTCGGAGGCTACGAGAAGATAACGCAGAGTATTAAAATATCAAAGAAGACATTAGGCAAAAACAATAATTTATGAAATGACTAAAATGCCCTTGAATGTGATCTTGAGTGTGATTTTGTAGATAAAAACATCCTAAAAATGCCATAGCTCCCTCATTATACATCGGAATTATGCACCGTTGGCAGCCATGCGAATAAAAATCAAAGGGTTTGAACTTGAATAAAGAGGTAAGGATTCAAATCCGATTGATAAAATTAATAAAATTCCCCCCAAGCTGCAATAATCAACGGAACTTTTTTGAAAAGTGATCAAACTTCACACTAAGCACCGAAATACCTACAAAAGATCAATTGTACCTCATATAACATGTTAACATATAAAAAATAGGTTGTCTATTTAACGAGCATAAATATCGGAATTAAGGTACCCGAGGGGGCTAAAATGCATAAGTATAAGGGGTGAAAAATACAATATTCGTACCAAATCACACCCCCTAACTTACACATTGCTAGGCTCGGGTTATGAATGAAGGAAATATATTAAGATTAAAAATGTTCGGGGGTGGAAAACTTGGGATAATGGGATATTGCAGACAATTCCAAAGTTGGAAAATGATTCCCAAACAAGCTTTAAACATGACAATGGAGAATAATCAAAGCTTATTCGAACACTATACACAACATATACAAACTTTCTCTTTCTTTTTCTTTTCTTATTTTTCCCAAGTTTTCCTTTCTTTTATTTTCTTTTTTCTTTTATTTTCTTTTATTTTCTTTTTCAATTTTTTCTTTTCTTTTCTTTTCTTTTCTTTTCTCATATGCTTAAATTGCAACCACAAAACATGAACATCATTCAATCCTAAGTATCATTCCAAAATAAAGGTATGGAAGGTTATATGTATGGTATATAACACCAATTTGGAGTTCGTTATGGGATTTAGGGGTTAAGAAACGAAAGGCTAATATTAACGCTCAAAGGGGTTGACTAGGAAAATATATAAGGTGAGGTTAAGGCTAATCTGGGTGATATAACAAAAATTATCTATGATCATTTCATAAAGTTTACGCAATTCTCGACTCAAAATAATTTTTAAAATCATGCCCAAGTAACACATTTCATAAATGAACTCAATTAATGAACAATCAAATGAAAGAATAGAAAGATTGCCGACGAATTCAACGTTTTCAAAGAAGAAAAAATAGTGTATAAAAATCACAAACGGTGAAAAGCACAAAGATCACTCGGTGTAAGTATATACAATGCAACAAAAGATCATCGAGTTATAAAATCTTGAACCAAATCAATATACCAAGAAAAGTGCATGTGCTCAGGGGATAAAGTTTAATTCATGAAGTTATATAAATGATTTGATGAATAGAGTCTAATAACTTCTAAAATCGAGAACATGCATCATTGAGTTGTCTATTGGATTGGGAAATTATTGAAATTTTATTGGAAACAAGGGAAAAATGGCCAACAAAGGAGAAAATAGAAAGAAAATATTGTTGAAAGTTTTCAATTTTTAACAAAAAGCATGCTTAATAACTAATATGTGATAAAATCCATGGACAAAACAAAGATATGAATAAAATATCCTACACCCCCTAACTTAAATGTTGCATTGTCCTCAATGCTAATCGAGAACACAACATAAAGATAGGAAAAGAATGATATTACCCAAAATAGGAGCGATCCCCGATAAGCACGAGTCCAAAGAATCTACAAAACAAATAACAAAAAAATTAACTAATTACACTAGACTAAATAAAAAGGAAAGAAAATCTAAATAAAAAAAATAAAAAATAAATAAATAACTAAAAGGTTAACTATTTACAACCTACTATTTAGACTACACACTAACTATGCACTAGAAGTTTAAATTTTTTAGGATCCACCCAAACAATAATTTGACTTTGAAAGATCAACGATGGAACCTCCCATGAATGCATGCCTCCCGAAATATATGAATTCAGTTTGAACAATGAAAGGCATGCAGGTGGTGGAAAAAGTGAACCATCGCTAATTTGAAATTTTAGGCGAACGATGGGGGATTTGGATAATAAGGGGAAAATATACACTTGAGGTCCAAGAAAAATCAACTCATTCCCCCAAGGTTTTTCAATTGGAATGGGAGATAGTGCACAAGTGGGGATAACATCCATCATATAAAACAAGAGCGACAAAGAGTCCTCATCGGCAAAAGGTGTAGAAGTTTCAAAATTTTCTACTAACTCATAGGAATCAACCGGTAATCCTAAATGTTCAATAACGAAAAACGAATATGGTGATGAAATAAATTCAATCTCAATCAACTCATCGTCGGAAGGAGACTGAATTTTGGGCGAGAAAGATTCACATTCGATGATAAATTCTTTAAAAAAATTGAGGTGAAACACAAGTCTCCACCTCCTCGTTATTTAGCGCTAAAGAATCTATCTCATCGCAAAGTGATTCAAGTCTCAATCCAACACCAAATAGACTTTCCAAACCTTGGGAGTAAAGAAGAAATTTTTCTTCCAAAGTAGGCTTCCTTGGTCCTAGAACCTCAGAATCCTCATTTGTTTGAAAATCATCTTCAAAAGTATCGGAATAAGAATCGTCATTAGATTTGAATAATGAATCCCACTCAAGCTCCCAATAACGATTTTCATTACCATAAATGTTTTCTAGTCTTTCATTCTCAAGAAAACCTTGAAAATGGAAAACTTAAAAACTATCCCCAAAGTAAGAAACATTAGAATGACCGTAATAACTATAATAGAAGGACATGAAAACCTCCTTGTTTATAGATGGAGAATCCAACAAGAAAGCGAACAACCGCGAATCAAACTTTCTTAGCGCTCAAATATGCAATCCTGCAAAAACGGTTAAAACAAAAATACAGATACAAAAGAAAAAATACTACAAAATAATAAAACAATTCCCCGGCAACAGCGCCATTTTTAATGAAGTGTGAAAATTAGCGTCGCGTCAAAATGCTAATCGTTGAATTCGTTTCACCGCGTTAATACAAAAACATAAATCACGACTGCACTTGCGATACAAGTATAGCGGTAAGTTGGGTATCGAGAATCAACAGGGAGTTATTGAATTTTAGATTTTAATTGATTTATTATTTCAAGAATAAAAGTATAAAAGGTGATGAGTACAGATGGTTAAAAATGAAAAATAAGAAGTTAACGCTAAATTAAAACTAATTAAACAGAGAGTTGGGATCGCGTACCCGCCATGGACTAAACAACTAATGATTAGAATTTTGGTACGAAAATATTTAACCGAACATTTTTAGTTAATCATAAACATCACGCAAGAAAAACTTTAACTCAAAGTTGCGAGATGAAACATTTAATTAAAAATGGTCACACGAGGATTAAATTTGAGTTATAGCTATAAACACTAACGTTGCATGATAAAGAATGCTAAATGCATAATAAACCAAATTTAATACGCAAGGTTTGTATTAATTGTAATTTTTTAGAAAACCTAAATATTGGAGCTCCACACCCATCAATGGCGAACACACGATCCAAACCCTATAAACTACTCGCTACACGTAAATAAAAGTAATTTAACAACTAATTAATATTTAAAACAAGAAATAATTTAACTAAAACATTTATCCAGGGATGGAAATTAACAAAGCATGAAAAATAAAGAAAATAAAGCATATATGAAAGGAAGATGATGATGAATAGTAAAGTATACTTACAAAGTGGGTCTGAACCCAAAGAGAGGAGAGGGAAAACTCCCAACAAAAATCCCAAAAACTAACCTAAAATGAATCTTATCAAGTATAAAAATGATTTCTCCCTTTAATAAAATGTTTTCATACATATACCCAACCAAAAACGAACTTAAAAATAAAATTTGTGGACTTTTACCCAAATCGATTCGCAAAAGTGGGAATCGATCCGCATGTGACAGTGCGGAATTCTTAGCTTTGTCTAACTTTACGAAAAATGCCGTAACTTCTTTGTTATAATTAGAAATTAGGTACGATCGGAGGCTACGCAAAGATAACTTAGAGGGATGTCTAAGAAGCCATTAAGCCAAAAAACCAAATTCCGAGATGACTAAAATGCCCTTGAATGTGACTTTGAGTGTGATTTTGAAGATAAAACCATCCTAAAAATGCCACAACTCCCTGATTATACATCAGCATCATTCATCGTCAGTGGCCACGCGAAGAGAAATCAAAGGGCTTCAAATTTTATGAGGAGTTCGGGATTAAAATCCGAATTCTGAAATTATTAAAATGCCCTCGAAACTCCAATAATCAACGAAACTTTTTCGAAAAGCGACCAAACTTCACATTAAGCACCGAAATACCTACAAAAGCTCAATTATACCTCATATAGCATGTTAACATATAAAACAGAGGTTGTCTAGTTACCGAGCATAAATATAGGAATTAAGGTACTCGAGGAGGCTAAAATGCATAAGTATAAGGGGTGAAAAATATAATATTCGTGCTGAATCACACCCCCTAGCTTACACAATGTTAGTCCCTAGAAATGAAATAAAAAGCTAAAGGAGCTACAAGTAAACCAAAAAAAAGGAGATATGTACAAAGGGTATAAATGTAACTTTCGCAGGCGAACGATTGCGTTTAGCGTATGAAATATGTCGTTAAACCCTTAGATTACCCTAGTGGACGAGTGTCGTCTCGTGAGGGTTTTCGGGGATGAAACCCATAAACATCAAATAGTTTCCACAAAATAATTCCCAATCAACATGCGACAAACTCAATAATACGAAAAAGATTTTAAACATGTTATTAGCATATCGAACGAACTCAAACAAAAGTTCGTCGTTATTAACATTATAGAGCGAACTTCATTAAAAAACTTAAATAAACCAGATAAACATTAAAGAATTCATATAAGTCAATCCTCACTGGATATTACACTCAACAAATGAAATCACTATGAACAGGGAGGTAACACACGGAACATGCGGGCATACAGAGTAAATGTAAATGGAAACTAGGCCGCACATATGTCACAAATAAAGAACGCTATATAATAAATTAAAAACTCTAATATCTATGAAAGATATCGCACATTAATGGAGGCAAAATGTATTTTCACGGATTATCAAAACTATTTAAAGTTTTAAATTAAATTCACCATAAGATCAGATAGGACTTGATAGGGTTGTAATGTAGGCTAGGCTCAGGTTATGAATGAAGGAAATATAGACAGATTCAAAATGTTCGAGGTGAAAGACATGGGATAATGGGAGATTGTGGGCAATTCCAAAAATGGGAAATTATTTCCCAAACGAGCATTAAATATGACAATGGAGAATCATCAAAGCTTATTCAAATACTATACTGTAAGGACACAAATTTCCAATTGAGTCCTTTGTAGTTTTGGCTCAATTCCAAACAAAAACATTTGAGTCATAGGTTAGAGTTATTGACCATGCTTTAAACCTATTACATACTAAATTTGAAGACGTAGCAACCAAGTTCATAAAGCTTCATCAAATGTCTTGTTTGTAGTTCCTCGTTTCTATGTCATCAACAATGTTCCAATGCTCCTAAGGTATGAATGAATTTGATATATATATATATATATATATATATATATATATATATATATAAAGGAACTTGGAATAAGTTTGATTGGGTGTAATTTATAATTTTTATAAATTAATTTTAACGACTTTGTTTTACTCAGAATATATTTTTTAGAACTTTTCATAAAAAGTTTTGGGCTTAAAAAATTAATATTTCATTTTTCTGAGACGTCATTCGAACCACACTGGAATCTCGTTCGAACGAGATTGCCGGTTGTTCGAACAAACTGGCATCTCGTGTGAACGAGATTGCCTGGTCATTCGAATGAGATTGTCAGGTCGTTCGAACGAGATTTTTGACGATTTTCTTTTTTTCATTCTGGAACCTCGTTAGTAAATCCGTTCGAACAAAAAGTCGTTCGAATGAAATTTGACGGGAGCAGATATTTTGGGCATTTTGGACAGTTTTCCCACTTTTTCCACTTGTTTCTCCACTATCATTTTACAAATCTACTTAGTACGGGAACCAACTATTTTGAACTAACTATTTTACTATCCTCCATCTCCAAGAGAGGATTTTGAGAGTTCAATCTGCTAAGAAAAAGTTCATGTTATTGAGTGTCTATTTTTCAAGAAAAAATTATTTAACACTCTTGTTTTCACCCATATTGTTTATTCCAAGTTACTATATAAATATACATTGCCTGGAGCGTTTGGCCCGGGTTTTTCTATACCACATTGAAGAGAATTATGAGTTTACTTCTAAATCCCTCAAAGAAGAAGAATTTTTTTTTGTTGCGGCATTCTCACATGGTGAAATCGCCATGTGTGGTTGACGGTGGTTCCTAAAGTTCGATCCGTGGATTTCGAGACCGCGGTGGATCTTTGTGGTTATTGGCTAGGAGGAAGTGTGTACAAGAAGAATCGTCGGGTCTTGGACGGAGTAAAGTAGAGTGTTGTAAGTCTTTTGTGTCTTGTACATGTAAAACCATACTTAGGAAATTTGTGGCTAGGACCATACGAGGTTTTTTCCCGTTGTGGGTTTTCCCTCGTATATCGTGGCGTAGTGTGACTGATTTACTTTTATCTTGCAAAATAACTTAGAACGCATGCTTAGGCTAATTCAAAATAAAATTTGGTTTAACTGTAACACTTAATTTAATTGGTGCTAAATAATATTTTGGGTAAAATTGATTTTAATTTAATTCAAGTCATCACTTAATTTGATAAAATTGGTTTGGCCTAATTTAGGAATATTGAAAATATGACTTAGGCAAATTTCTAGGACTTGGGTTGAGTTAATATGTTTAAGTGAAATATGTTACTGGTAATTAATTTAATTTCACTTTGAACTTTGTTTAATTTTGTTTGTAAAAGAAATTAAAATTTGTAATTGTTTAATTGAACCATCTTCGCTTTCGCATCATTAAAAGGAAATTACTTTTTGTAGTAAAGATTTTAAAAATTGGGGGCCTCGTGTTCCAACAAGTGGTATTAGAGCATTAATTGGGAAAGACTATCGCTTTCATATACACAACATATACAAACTTTCTCTTTCTTTTTATTTTCTTCTTTTTCTCATGTTTTCTTTTCTTTTCTTTTCTTTATGCTTTTTTTTTCTTTTTCACTTCTTTCTTTTCTTTTATTTTCTTTTCTCACTCTCATATGATTAAATTGCAACCACAAAACATGAACATCATTCAATCCCAAGTATCATTCCAAACAAAGATATGGAAGGTAATATGTATGGTATATAACTCCAATTTGGAGTTGGTTACGGGATTTTGGGGTTATGAAATGAAAGGCTAATATTAAGGCTCAAAGGGGTTGACTAGAAAAATATATAAGGTGAGGTTAAGGAAAATATGGGTGATATAACAAAAATTTCCTATGATCATTTCATAAAGTTTACACAATTCTCGAATCAAAATAACTTTTAAAATCATGCTCAAGTAACACATTTCATAAATGAACTCAATTAATGAACGATCAAATGAAAGAATAGAGAGATTACCGACGAATTCAACATTTTCAAAGAGGAAAGAATAGTGTATAACACTCACAATTGACGAAAAGCACAAAGCTCACTCGGTGTAAGTATACACAATGCAACGAAAGATTACCGAGTTATAAAAATCTTAAACTAAATAAGTATAAAAAGAAAAGCGCATGTGCTCAAGGGATAAAGTTTAATTCATGAAGTTATTCATAATATCAATGATTTGAGGACTAAAGTCTAATAACTTCTAAAATTGAGAACATGCATCGTTGAGTTGTCTATTGGATTGGGCAATTATTGAAATTTATCATTGGAAACAAGGGCAAAATGGCCAACAAAGGAGAAAAAAGAAAGAAAATATTTTGAAATTTTTTAATTTTTAACAAATAGCATTCTTAGTAACTAATATGTGATAAAATCCATGGACAAAACAAAAAGAAATGGATAAAATATCCTACACCCTCTAACTTAAACATTGCATTGTCCTCAATGCTAATTGAGAACACAACATAAAGATAGGTAAATGATGATATTACCCAAAATACGAGCGATTCCCGATAAGCACGAGTTCAAAGAATCTACAACAAAAGTTAATACCAAGCATGGAAGAAATAAATAACAAAAAAAATAACTAACTACTCTAGACTAAATTAAAAAGGAAAGAAAATATAAACAAAGAAAATAAAAAATAAATAAAAGCTAACCATTTACAACCTACTATTTAGACAACACACTAACTATACACTAGAATTCTAAATTTTTGAGGGTCCACCCAAACAAAAATTTTACTTTGAAAGATCAACGATGGACCCTCCCATGAATGCATGTCTCCTGGAAGATATGAATTCCATTTGAACAACGAAAGGCATGCAGGTGGTGGAAAAAATGAACCATAGCCAATTTGAAATTTTGGACGGACGATAGGGGATTTGTATAACAAGGGGGAAAGATACACTTGAGGTCCAAGAAAAATTGACTCATCTCCCAAAGGTTTTTCAATTGTAATGGGAGATAGTGCACATGTGCGGATAACATCCATCATAAAAAACAAGAAAGGAAAATAGTCCTTGTGGGCAAAAGGTGTAGAACTTTCAAAAAATTCTACCGACTCATAGGAATCAACTAGTAATTCTAAAGGTTCAATAACGAAAAAAGAATATGGTGATGAAATAATTCAATCTCAATCAATTCATCTTCAGAAGGAGATTGATTTTCAGGGGAGAAAGATTCATATTCGATGAGAAATTCTTTAGAAAATTGAGGTTAAACACAAGTCTCCACCTCCTCGTTGTTTAGTGCCAAAGAATCCATCTCATTGCAAAGTGATACAAGTCTTAATCCAGCACTAAATAGGATTTCCAAACCTTGGGAGTAAAGAAGAAAAGTTTCTTCCAAAGTAGGCTTTCGTGGCTCTAGAATCTTCGAATCCTCATTTGGTTGAAAGTCATATTCAAACGTTTTGGAATAAAAATAACCATTGGATTCGAATAATGAATCCAACTCAAGCTCCCAATAACGATTTTCATTCCGATAAATATTTTCAAGTCTTTCATTCTCAAGAAAATCTTGAAAATGGAAAACTTGAAAACAATCCCCAAAGTAAGAATCATTATAATGACCGTAATTACTATAATATTAGGAAATTATTACCTCGTTGTTTGTAGATGGAGAATCCAAGCAAGAAAGTGAGAAACCGCGAATCAAATTTTCTTAGCGCTCAAATATGCTATCCTGCAAAAAAGGTTAAAACAAAGAATACAAATACAAAAGAAAAAATACTACAAAATAGTAAAACAATTATCATCTAAAACACACTCCCCGGCAACGACGCCATTTTTTATTAAGCGTAAGAATTAGCATCGTATCAAAACACTAATCGTTGAATTCGTTTCACCGCGTTAATACAAAGTGGGTATGAACCCAAAGAGAGGATAGGGAAAGCTCCCAACAAAAATTCCAAAAACTAGCCTAAAATTAATCTTATCAAGTCTAAAAATGATTTCCCCCTTTAATACAATGTTTTCATACATATACCTAACTAAAAACCACTTAAAAATGAAATTTGCAGACTTTCACCCGAATTGATTCGCAAAGGTGCGAATCGATTCACACATGACAATGTTGAATTCTCAACTTTGTCCAACTTTACGAAAAATGCCATAACTTCTTCATTATAACTCAGAATTGGGCATGGTCAAAGGCTAAGGAAGATAACTTGGAGGGCTACAGCATCCTAGAATATATTAGGCCAAAAAACAAAATTATAAAATGACTAAAAGGCCCTTGAATGTGACCTTGAGTGTGATTTTGAAGATAAAACCATCGTAAAAAATCCATAACTACCTCATTATACATATATATCATTCACCGTCGACGGACACGCGAAGAGAAATTAAAGGGCTTCAACTTTCGTGAAGAGTTCGGGATTAAAATTAGAATACTGAAATTACTAAAAATGCCCCCAAAGCTACAATAATCAACCGAACATTTTCAAAAACCGACCAAACTTAGAACAAAACATCGAAATACCTAAAAAAGCTCAATTATACCTCATACAAAATGTTAACATATAAAACAGAGGTTTTCTAGTTAACGAGCATAAATATAAGAAATAAAGTACCTGAGGGGGCTAAAATGCATAATTATAAGGGGTGAAAAATACAATATTCGTTTCGAATCACACATCCATATATAGTGTAAAATAAATACAAAAATATTTTTGAATTTTTTGAATTTTTTTATTAAAAAAATAAATATTTTTTGGGGAAATTTTTTGAGAAGTAAACAAAATATTTTTTGAATTTTCAAGATGTACACATAAGTATGCAATCTAGTAGTATGTATAAAAGATAACAACATGAAAATCACGCCAAATTAGAACCAATATCCAAACTCAATCAATGGAATTAATATCCGATGACTTCCTAAGATCCCTAAATATAAGTACATCAAAAGGTTGAGTGAAAATTTCAACCAATTAACATTCATTACTCATGAAGCAGAAGGAAAAGATCATTTGTTAGAAAAGATACAGAATAAAATGCTTAGATATCCTATTGTGCTTTGTACGAGAAAGTTGTCGGGATTATGAGAAATTTGAATTCCATATGCATTATTATAAGAAATACTCATTGGGACTTGAGTAATCCTATAATTCTCCAATATTTTCTTTATTCGTAAGAGTTTTGTTGAACAACTCCTAGAATCTATATACTCGGTCACAACCACGGACAAAGATATGCAGTTTTCCTTCTTGCTCAACCAAGAAACAATATCACTACCAAAGTAAAGTCATCCACCTGATGTGATTTTACAACCATCAACATACCCAGACCAACCAGCATTCAAATAAGCCAACACATGATCATCGGTATCAAAGGAATACCAAATGTCCTAATAAAGAATCACATTCACGCATTTGATGATATGTTTAAAGGCTAGCAAGTGTGACTCTTTTGGGGACGCTTGGTAACATGAACAAGCTTGGACACTAAAGGAGATATCGGGACGATTAGCGGTCAAGTAAAGGGGACTACCTTTCATAATCTTATAAAGTTTTTCCCCTACATCCTTACCTAATGTGTATTCTCTAATGTTTGTCAAGGAACTCATGAGTGTGCTAGGGTTCACATTTGAGTCCAAACCAAACTTCTTCCCAAGTTCTATAGCATTATTAAATGGAGATATACATATCCCATTCTCGAGTTAAAAAACTTAGAGACCTAGGAAGAAAGTATGTTAACCAACCATGCTCATCTCATATAGACTTTCATCCCCTCATCAAGAGTGCGAGCATGTTGGGAACACGTGGATCAAAATACTATGTTGTTCATGTAGAATTAGGCAACCAAGATAGCACCACCCTCTCTCTTAATAAACAACACCATATCAACTCCCCGATCTTGAATCCATGAGCTAAAAGATAAGAGGTTAGACTTTTGTACCAAAAATGGGGGTCTTGCTTCAAACCATAGACATGTTCGAGGTGCTTTGGGTCTTCAAACCCCCTTGGTTGTTCCATGTAAACCTCCTCCTGATGACTGCCATTGATAAAGGTCAAAGCTTAAACCATAGAGGCCATGCTGTGGTGTAAGCGAACAAAATCAATCCTAGCAACATGACCAAATGTCTCATCAAATTCCACACCCAACCTTAAAAGACCAACCTAGCCTTATTACGAGTGATGGTACCATTCTCATCTTATTTTTGTACACCTACTTGATACCAATCACACTAGTCTCTCTATGTCGGGGGACTAATTCCCAAACATCATTCTTTCAAAATCAAAGAAAATCACCTTGCATAGAACTTATTCAATGACCATCTTTGAGTGCTTCCTTCACATTCTTGGGCTTTACTACATAAGTGTAGAAAAAGTAGACTACCTAATTCTCTAGTTGAGCGGGAGTCTTGACACCTAGTGTGGGATCACCAAGGATGTTAATAGGGTCATAACTCTTTTAAACCCAAGAGGGTGGATCCACTATGTCAAGAGCGGGGTACACTATGATGGTGTAAGGAACAATGAGATCGTCACCACGAGTGCATTATCTCACATGTAAGACCATAATCAATAAACGTTGTCGATACATCATCTCTAATCATGATATTTATCAATTCCATGGACTTAGAGATTTTAATGTTATACATCCTATATTCTCTACTAGTCTATGAATAACCTAAAAGTATTCCCTCGTCGATTTTAGACTCCAATTTCCCTAAATGCTCTCTATCTCTAAGGATATAACAAGGACTCCTAAAAACTCAAAAATATGATAGGTTGGGTTTCTTACCTAACAAAATCTCAATGGAGTGTGAAGTGTTTGTGAATAAAGATAAACCCTATTCACCGTGTGCGACATGGTTTTCACCACCTCCAACCAATATCATATAGGAACATTCCTACCAAGGAGCATGGACCTAACCATCTCAAGATTTGTTTAATTATTCCTCTTAAAAATCGTATTTTGTTGAGGAGTACGAAGGACCGAATATTCATGTTCGATGACAACTTCCAGATAAAAACCATTAACATCGGCTTCATTAAACTCAGTGACATTGTCACTATAAATATGATTTGTAGTTATATCATGTTTATTTTTAAGAACAAAACATATGATTGTTAGAAACTTAACATCGCCGAACTTTTCTCGAAGAAAACCAATGATGGAATATCTTTAAAAGTCATCAACCATCACCAAAATATACTTTTTACAAATAATACCATTGTATGCATGGGACCCATAAGATCCATATGTATCAACTCTACACCACAAGATGTGGCAATGGTATTCAAATTCCAATGGGGACTCTTAATTTGTTTCCCTTATTGAAAAAGACCACAAATCGATGAAGATGGTTCTCAAAGTAATGGTAATCCACGAACTAAGTCTTTCTTAAATAATATCACAAGATATTTAAAATTGATGTGACCTAGCTGTTGATTCAAAAGCTCCACCTTAGCACTATTGAACACTAAAGAGGACTTGGGAATGATACCGAAGAAATTTTAGGTAGTCCTCACACCTTATAGAGAAAGTTCATCAGAATGATAAAAAAATGTTAAATTCCGATCATTCAAACTTTATTGCAAAGCCAACTTACCATTATTAAGATTTCCTTTAAACCTTTAACATAATACATTAAATAGCTTAGGAAAGCCGAAAATCTCTATCCAACCTATTACTAATATGCTAGACCTACTCTTATCCCCAAAGGAGGATTTTCCTTCTTTGTGATCCAAAAGTTGGTAAGAAGGGGCTTCTCATCGGTAATGTTACTAGGAAACCCACTATCAAAAGACCATTGTGAAGTATCATGAACCTAAAGAAGAACGTGACCAACAAGGACTTTTTTTTTCAATTTTTTTGTACCCAAGTGGTGATAACCTTTTTCTTGCCCTTATCATTGATGGATTTAGTCATTGAGTTGGGAGAATTCTTAAACAACATAAACATCCTTTAAAACTCTTCCATTAAACTTTTAGAAGTATTGACTAGAAGTTCAACTTTATCTATAAGACTAATAGAATCGCTGTAGTTGTCTGTAAGAGAGTGAGTGTGAGGGACTCTTCCTAGCTTATAGAAAAACTCCCTAAGGTCATTGTGACACCCTGCCTACTTAAATACCGGGTGGCCAGCCCATGATCAAAATAAAACGTTGGTCTCATATGGCTCATTCTTAGCATCACTGTCAAAAACTTTTTAAGGTTACTAACCACCAAGTAATTTAATTATACAGGTGCGTAATTTTATCTCACATTAATTTAAAACATGAAGAAATCAATGCCCATTTAAACCATCCACACAACTGAGAATGGAATCCAAAACCAATGAATAATCATAAATAAAGATAGTCGAATTAACTATCGGTTCAACAATAAAATACAATAGTACCTGAAGCAATAATCTGGATATATAAAGTCCAATAAAAAAACTAAATACAAAATCTGAGGGAGACATGCCCAAATGAGTACTGAAGAAAAGTTCCTACATTACGAGTAAATGAACAAAGCGTTTATAACAAGGTCTTGCAACTTCCACATGAGCTGCTGCTGGGCATCCCTAGATATAATCCTCAAACTGGGCGTCCCTATGGCTGGACACCTAAAATGTTTTGGAAAAGATTTTTGACACGAGTCAGAGCCGAAGTAAAATGTTTTGAAAATATTTAGCATGTATTTAAATTGCAATAATTAAATATACATGCACACTTTTCATATTTAAGCTAGTGTCGCACTCTCTTGAGACACAGCTCACCCCTCATCTAATGCGCACACTTAACGCTCGCCTTCTACATATCCTAGTTAAACTACCCCACCTAACTAGCTATATCGAATATACTTCTACAAAATAATTCGTTATGCCTACCCGTATTTCCGATACAATACATTATCAAATTTTCATGTCTTTTAGCCCATTATAAATTTCTCAGTATATGTTTATTTCTCCCCATAATATAGTTTTTTTTAATGTCACTATCTTTCTCTTCTACTAAACTCACCCAGTAGAATAAAATCACAAGTATACATATATCACACGATTATATATATACTAATATGACACCCCTAAGCTGAGTTGTGGTACGTGTATACTATGCTATCATGTCCTGGTACATCATCTACCAACAACACGTAGTAGAATACATCACAAGTATATATATTTATCACACTAATTATATATATATATATACAATATAGCACCCCTAGGCTGGGACCTGCGGTGCATGCATACTCTGCTATCAACTCCCGGTACATCGCGCACTATATAAAGGACTACAGATTCCGAATCACTCTGGAACCGTATCAATACAAATCACATATATTGGAGACGAACATAGTTCACATACCCATGGGTCACGCACATACCTACACTCCCATGGTCAGCTGACTTATCAACTCACAAATAAGTCATTCATAGTCCTATGTCCTTAAAGTACAAATCTAAATCCCCCTGAAGGAACACAAAGATAAGATGACCCTTTTTCGAAAACCAACCTCCTGTGATAGCAAGTATGGTAGGTATGTCACACACATAATAAATCATACAAATCATTATAGGTATACACAAAACCTATATCATATATTCCATATGTAGCATATATATATCCTAAAGATCTTACGTATTATTTAATTTCAATTATACATCTCATCGTATATTCTCCAGTATCCCTCACAACTCGAAGTGTGCCAATTTTCCTTTAAAATATTGTAGTAGGTAATTCACTCATATCCTATTGATCTAAGTCATAGGTTCGCTCATCCCTCGAATTCATTACATTTTAAATTAAACCAATTAATCTAATCAATTTCACATTAATTAATTTATTAAAGTAGTGTCACCCAATGACAATACTTCGACTCACTCATATGGTCTTTATCTTCACCCTTTAGAATTTGTTACACATAAATCCACTATTAAGGTTAACACCGCACGTTAAATCCACTATTGGAATATTTATTATATATCTCTATAATAAATTAAACCAGCTAATATGTGCCTAACTCCGGTAGCACTAGCCTGAAAAATATCAGAGTCAAAACCCCGACCCTTAATTTAATTACTATCACCTCAATTAATTTTTTTTTCAAGTGGTATCACTCAACTAAAATGCTCGGACTCCCTTCATTGGCTCGTATTTTAACCTTTTAGAATTCATTTAACCAAATTCGATTAATAAGTTTCACACCCTAATTAAATTTAATAGTCCTTAATACTCATCCCATAAGACTCCAAGTATTAGGTTCCATTTAATTTCTATCAATTAAATTCCACCTTAACATACCAACCTGTATGCTAAACTCATCCAAAATTCTCATTCGAATACGTTCGTATATTTTTGACATATATTATCGAGTGTCGTTCTTTATAAATACTCCTAAATCCATACCCCGGATTCATCCCTATCTAATTCAAGGATAAAATAATGTTCCTTTATATTTTTCCGAAGTCCTTCACTCATCGACGGACATCCCTAAAAATCCAATTTTTATTTCTCAGAAAGGATTTTGGTTTTAGATACTCTTCCGTAGAAAAATCATTACTAATTCAAAAAAATCAGAAAAATACAAGGTCAGTGCCCACACGACCGTGACGAACATATCAAAAGTTTCATGTTATGAATAACATGTAAATCGGATCGGTTCTGCCTCCAAATTGGATCGTTCCCACGGACTACGAATCATCTTCTTCTCTAAATCGTTTTTCTCCATTTATAACCATCAAACCTCCATGGATTTAACCCAAACATCAACCCAATTTATACCCCGTGTTTATTACATCTATAAACATGTTCTAACAGTAATATATATCATCAATCATCATTTATTCTCATTAAAACTTATAGGGTTCCTGAATTGTTTTTTCTCAAAATTTCTTAAATCACAAATTCAATTTGATTCAATAATTCAAATTCAACAACAATTCCTAATTGGTTTTCGATTATAAATCATATTCTAACATCATATGATTGTATTCTCCTATTAATTAAACATCAATCTCACCTTAAATACTTAAATCCCCCAAACCCATATTTAACATGTGATACCCTCCAAAAACGAATTCGGTTATAATGACTCATCCCAAAATGAATATGGTTTACACCCACCATGATATGAATCTCAATATAGCAATTTAAATGAAATCAAGTTTAACTACTTGCCTGGAAATTTCGTAGAGTCTGATCCCTTTATTTAGATGGAAATTTTGACTAAGAACAAATCAACCTCCTATTGGCTTGACTTCCAAAAGCTCTCCCACTTGATCCCTCTTTTCTCCTCTGCAACTAGGGTTTTTCTAAAATGAACTATTGATGCCATACCCTCTCACATTTTGATTTTATTATGCCAATCCCGTTTTTAGGGTTGTGGGCTTTATTAAAATGGCATAATCACTCCCGTGTGGGTCCGATTATGCTTAAAAAATCCCTGAGACCCAATTACTACCCCTGGGTACTCTATTTTGACTATCTCGGCCCTTTCGGACACAACCGTACACTCAGAATCATCATTCGAGTTACTTAACTAATATCTCATATTACGACACATGTATTCTAAAAAGAAATAACCCGAATTAATTTAAATCTCAATTATCGAAATAAATTCAATCTTCCAATTTAAATAAATTCTCCAATTTAGATAGTTTCTCCAAATCGTCAATTTAGTTTGAATTATAATTCTCAAAATTAGATAAATTATTTATCCTTAAAATATGGGGTGTTACATACTTCCCCCATTACAAAGGAATTTTGTCCTCGAAATTAAAATGAGTCTAGTACTCCTAGCCTTGAATACTTCCTTACTCACATGTCTCTAAGATCGCTACAAATATTTCTACACCCTCTAATCGCGAATTTTATTAAAATTATTTTAATTGTCCAGGGCACCCATACACCCTATATCCGTGCATAACTGCACAAAGGTTACCCGACTCCACTAGTCTTAAATTGTAATACAACTTTTAATTTACAGTTTTAACTACCTGAATGCATAATAGCCAAGGTACCAAAACTATGTGCTAGTGACCAAACATCTCCCCACTTCCAAGTTTGAGCTAAATTTCATGCGTGGGATGTCTCGCAAAGTGAAATCCAAACAAGGAACACCCCGATACACTACTACCTAGCATTGTTGGTCAATGAGATCCATTTGGCCCTCAGTCTATAGCACGTACTCACAAATCCGTCTCCCAACATAAAAATATAATCGACCATTTCATGTTACCAAAGACATCGTACAATTTAGTGCCCCTTACTATCAGTAGTATCTTAGCGCGAGTCAATCACAAGCTATATATCCTCGCTCGTTACTAAACATATCCACTCTGAATCTCATCAGTAAACATCCTTACTTACCGGGATCAAATGTAATAATACAAACACTTCCTTATAACTTCATTATGCAACACATGATAACATATATACCCGAATATATAGACTAGACCCTATTTTAGGTAGTATTAGTACAAGTAAATCATATCTCAGAACAACGAACACAAAGTCTCACGATACTAAATACTATAGCCCAAACATTTCAGTATAATTATGACTAACGTTACGTACGTAACATATTTATCTCAAGCTCAACTCTGCACTCTCAACGTGGCTATAACGTACGGGTATTATCGATTACCCCAATTTTCAAATTAAATCCTTCTCGAACCTTCCCCACCCATTAACTTGTGGTGCAAAATTTTTCTCAATGCATCCTTAGTAGCACTACCTGGCTCCACTGGGCATATATCGTATTAGCTCCTAGCTTAAAGTGTTTCCTCTACTCGTTTAATAATTTAACATTGTAAACTGACACACTAGTACCCAACAACATCTCGCTATTCCCAAGGTTTATTACGATCCATGTGTGTAACCTCTTGTAACGAAGTTCAAAAGAACTTTCCCCAATGCACTATCCCCTAGCATTGTCGGTCAACAAAATCCGTGCATCCCAAGAACATAACCAAGATATCACAAATTTTGTCTCCCAATATGTAAATCAAATCATCTATGACCATATCTCTTAAGGCGTCACACTATCCTATACTTTCACTATCACTAAGTTCTCAACACTTACACAAGAATGAGTTAAATCTCTCCACTCAAAGGTAAACTCGATATACCCTTAATCACATTAGTAAAAGTTCCTATGCATCGGGCTCCAATATAACTCGACCTATGTACTTTTTGAAGTCTACTTCTTAAAATATGGTTGTGATCTCGACCTTCTTTTAACTATGACATCACAACAATATACATCCTACCCCGTAATAACGAATACGATAGTCTTGCTGTAACCGCCCACCATCGCTTAACAGTTCGTACCCAGAATAAACCATACCTCAAATATCACCTCTCAAAAAGAGCTAACCTCATAAAATATATCTCCTCTTAGTGTTCCCACCCGCTCCCCTACAGAGGGAACTAAAGAGAGAGTTCCGTTAACTCAATGGTGAATAAACACACACTATAGTGATATTAACGATACCTCTACTAAAACCGTTTCACATGCGAATCTAGTGCAAATAAACTAGTGTGACTCGCTCGTGTCACACAAAACAGATCCCAATCACCTCGGGATAAAACTCATGCTTTTGATTGTCAATAGCACTCGCGGTTCAAATGGTTCCTGGACATGACACCCTTATTCAAACCGAACCAAAAAGTCCATATAAAATTTTCCTCTAGTGAGTATCCCGTTCCTGTCCCCCAACTCACTGCGGATAATATCCATACATATATTCCTACTCTTTACACATAATGGCAACAACGATATTAGTCATTTTATCCGGACTTCCCCATCCATGCATTTATCATTAACTTACAGACCTTCTCGATTCTCCGTATCCACCTCGTCTGGTGTGAAGTTCGCTAAACACGTGAACTTTCCTTCATGATCGACTATTGTACGGCCCCTTTGAAATAAGTCTTGAAATTTCCTTTGCGTCTCTTATTTAAACAGTTTATGAGAGGATTTGCGATCAAACCGCACCTCCAAATTCCTTGTTATTCATGGTATTCCTCCATGGTTGTGGTGACCGACTCCTATTACTTCAACGTCATTCCTATGAGTTAAAATATTGAGCTCAAAATTTAATCCTGGGTGCCATTGCACTTCACCCTACACAATTATCTTTGGATCTTCTCCTCCCATTATTATGGTGACTCCTATCGCGGTTACCGTTCTCAAAGTACTTCATGGCTTCTGCTGAGTCTCCCATCCTGCCATCCTTCTAACGGCCCTCATTGGTTGTCCTAAAATTGTTCGGTGTATGAAGTCCAACCGAACTCGTATATAAATCACCTTAGCTATACTTAATCGCAAGAGAACGTTAGTTGTACACGTTAAGGAATACAATAATCCTATAATAAGGCTATATATTAAAGAATGCAACACTGAAACGTAATAAGCCGCACAGTTCCTAAGGACTTTAGAACCTGATGCTCTGATACCATCAATGACACCCGCTTATTAAAATATCGGGTGGTCATACCGTGATCAAAATAACACGTTGGTCTCATATGGCTCATTCTTAGCATCACTGTCGAAACTTTTTAAGGTTACTAACCACCAAGTAATTTAATTCGACCGGTGCCAAATTTTATCTTACATTAATTAACAATATTTAGAAACCAATGCCCATTTAAACCATCCACACAACTGATAATGGAATCCAACACAAATGAATAATCGTAAATAAGGATAGTTGAATTAACTATCTGTTCAACAATAAAATACAATAGTCCCTGAAGCAAAAACCTGGATACATAAAGTACAATAAATAAACTAAATACAAAATCTGAGGGCAGCATGCCCAAATGAGTACTGAAGAAAAGTTCCTACACTAGGAGAAAATGAACTAAGTGTCTATAACAAGGTCCTGCAACTTCCACATGAGCTGCAGCTGCGCATCCCTGGATAGAATCCACAAACTGGGCGTCCCTGTGGCTGGACACCTAAAATGTTTTGGAAAATAGTTTTGACACGGGTGAGAGCCCAAGTAAAATGTTTTGAAAATATTTAGCAAGCCGTTAAATTCCAATAATTAAATATGCATGCACACTTTTAATATTTAAGCTAGTGTCGCACTCTCTTGAGACATAGCTCAGCCCTCATCTAATGTTCACACTTAACGCTCACCTTCTACCTATCCTAGTTAAGCTACTCCACCTAACTAGCCATATCGAGTCTCCTTCTACGTAATAATTCGTTATGCCTACCCATATTGCCGATACAATACGTTATCGAATTTCCATGTCTTTTAGCCCATTATAAATTTCTCAGTATATGTTTATTTCTCCCCATAGTATCGTTATTTTTAATGTCACTATCTTTCTCTTCTACTAAACTCACCCAGTAGAATAAAATCACAAGTATACATATACCAAACTATTATATATATACTAATAGGACACTCCTAAGATGAGCTATGGTACGTGTATACTATGCTATCATGTCCTGGTACATCATCTACTAATAACACATAGTAGAATACATCACAAGTATATATATTTATCACACTAATTATATATATATACAATATAGCACCCCTAGGCTGGGACATGAGGTGCATGCATACTTTGCTATCAGGTCCGGGTACATCACGCACATTATAAAGGACTACTGATTCTGAATCACTCTGGAACCGTATCAATACAAATCACACATATTGAAGACGAACTTAGTTCACATACCCATGGGTCACGCACATACCTACGCTCCCATAGTCAGCTGACTTTTCCACTCACAAATAAGTCATTCAAAGTCCTATGTCCTTAAGGTACCAATCTAAATCCCCCTAAAGGAACACAAAGATAAGATGTCCCTTTTTTGAAAATCAACCTCCCGTGATAGCAAGTATGGTAAGTATGTCATACACATAATAAATCATACAAATCAGTATAGGTATACACACAACCTATATCATATATCCCATACGTAGCATATATATCTCCTAAAGATCTTACGTATTATTTAATTTCAATTATGCGTCTCATCGTATATTCTCCACTATCCCTCACTACTCGAAGTGTGCCAATTTTCCTTTAAAATATTGGAGTAGGTAATTCATTCATATCCTATTGATCTAAGTCATAGGTTCGCTCATCCCCCAAATTCATTACATTTTATATTACACCGATTAATCTAATCAATTTTATATTAATTAATTTATTAAAGTAGTGTCACCCAACTACAATACATTGACTCACTCATATGGTATGTATCTTCACGCTTTAGAATTTGTTACACAAAAATCCACTATTAAGGTTAACACCTCTCGTTAAATCCATTATACGAATATTTATTATATATCTCTATAATAAATTAAATCGGTTAATCTGTGCCTAAATCCCGTAGCACTAGCCTCAGAAATATCAGAGTCAAAACCTCGACCCTTAATTTTGTTACTATCACCTCAATTAATTTTTTTTCAAGTGGTATCACTCAACCAAAATGCTCGGACTCCCTTCATTGGCTCGTATTTTAACCTTTTAGAATTCATTTAACCAAATTCGATTAATAAGTTTAACACCCTAATTAAATTTAATAGTCCTTAATACTCATCCCATAAGAATCTAAGTATTAGGTTCCATTTAATTTCTATCAATTAAATTCCACCTTAAGATACCAACTCGTATGCTAAACTCATCCAAAATTCTAATTCGAATACGTTCGTATATTTTTGACATATATTATCGAGTGTCGTTCATTATAAATACTCCTAAATCCATACCTCGGATCCATCCCTATCTAATCTAAGGATAAAATAACATTCCTTTATATTTTTCCAAAGTCCTTCACTCATCTAGGGACATACCTAAAAATCCAGATTTTATTTCTCACAAAGGATTTCGATTTGAGACACTCTTTCATAGAAAAATCATTAATAATTAAAAAAATCAGAAAATTACAAGGTCAGCTCGCACGCGACTGTGACGAACAGATCTAAAAGTTTCATGTTTTGATAAATAGGTAAATTGGATCGGTTCTGCCTCAAAATTGGACCGTTCCCACGGACTACGAATCATCTACTTCTCCAACACGTTTTTCTCCATTTATAACCCTCAAACCTATATGGATTTAACCCAAACATCAACCGAATTTATACCTCATGTTTTTTACATCTATAAACAGGTTCTAACAGTAATATATATCATCAATCATCATTTATTCTCATTAAAACTTCTTAGGGTTCCTGAATTGGGTTTTTCTCAAAATTTCTTAAATCGCAAATTCAATTCGATTCAATAATTCATATTCAACAACAATTCCTAATGGGTTTTCGATTATAAATCATATTATAACATCATATGATTGTATTCTTCCATTAATTAAACATCAATCTCACCTTAAATGCTTAAATCCCCAAAACCCAGATTTAACATGTGATACCCTCAAAAAACTAATTCTGCTATAATAACTTATCCCAAAATGAATATGGTTTACTCCCACCATTATATGAATCACAATACCGCAATTTAAATAAAATCAAGTTTAACTACTTGCCTGGAAATTTCGTAGAGTCTGATCCCTTTATTTAGATGGAAATTTTGACTAAGAACAAATCAACCTCCTATTGGCTTGACTTCCAAAAGCTCTCCCACTTGATCCCTCTTTTCTCCTCTGCAACTAGGGTTTTTCTAAAATGAACTATTGATGCCATACCCTCTCACATTTTGATTTTATTATGCCAATCCCGTTTTTAGGGTTGTGGGCTTTATTGAAATAGCATAATCACTCCTACGTGGGTTCGATTATGCTTAAAAACACCCCGAGACCCAATTACTAGCCCCGGGTACACTATTTTGACTATCTCGACCCTTCCAGACTCAACCATACACTCAGAATCATCATCCGAGTTACTTAACTAAAATCTCAAATTACGACACATGTATTCTTAAAAGAAATAACTCGAATTAATTTAAATATTAATTCTCGAAATAAATTGAATCTTCCAATTTAAATAAATTCTCCAATTTAAATAGTTTTTCAAAATCATCAATTTAGTTTAAATTCTAATTCTCCAAATTAGATAAATTATTTATCCTAAAAATACAGGGTGTTACAGTGATCTCTTTATTTGAAATGGGTACAAATATAGATTTGTTTTGGTCTACCTTAGTTATAATTGATATGACCTAAGTGTCACCTCGGCTCAAGGACACCAACCTCGGCCGATATTATGGCCGACGCTGGAAAAGCCTTGGGTCAATAACCAGCACCCTCGGCCATATGAGGGTCGGCCCTAGCCGACATCAATACCAACCTCTTCAGGGGGAGACTGCATGAATCAGGGGGCCGACAGTTCGAATGATCACCCAGGTGATGACAACCTCGGTCGAGGCTAGGCCGAGGTTATAAGGAACCACACTACTACCAAGGGCGACCTCACCAATAATTCAGCCGATGTACCAGGCACATACCGGATTAACCTCGGCCCAGGACGACTTCGATTCCTTACCTCGGCTTCACTTAAGTCGACACCTTTATGGCTCATCTCGGATTGAATGAGCAGCATGACCTTACCAACCTCGGAATCACCCAGGCCGAGGTCATGATCAAGCACAGGTCGAGAACTTATTGACATGTGGATAAGGACATGTAGATACAAATTAGTTATAACAAATCATTCCCCTCATGTGGAGGGAATATTTCATCATCATTCTATACATGTGACAGTGACAGATGTCTTCATATAATTGGCTAGATCAACACACACATGCTCATTGCATGCATAGGGGGTATATTACACCCTCCAGGCACTATATATAGAGGTCATACTCTACCTTATAAAGGATTTGAAGTTAGCAACCCTATCTGAAACTCTGTTCAAATACACATTAGAGAGAGAAAGCTTGAGAGATTGTATATATGGCCATTAGTGCCCTCATATATTGATACACATCATACACTTGCGCAGTGGACGTAGGCCTTATTGGCTGAACCACTTATATTCCGGTGTAAATCCTCTTCTCCTCATCTCCCTCTGCTATGTGTGTATATACCCTTATACTTCCATTGTTAACATTGAATTGAGCTTACAAACACCTTGAAGGGTGGTACTATTTCCAGCATAATTATTTTGGCGTTGTCGGTTGGAACGAGAAGCTGTCTCTTCCTCTTCTCCAGCTTAACCTCACCAGAGACTCTGGTGGTGAAACATGCACCACCCCTTGTGTGGTGCTGCTTCACCATCGAAAGAGGTATTTTTAGGTTTTAAGCTCACATGCTACTTAAGATCTTTATTGATTAACACATGGCACCAGAATTACCACCACCTCCTCCACCGCCTGATGGGGGAGGTCCTAGCTCCAGCCAGGCACCGCCTCAGTCCGAAATGGCGGAGGTAGCTGCAGCCTTGAGGTCGTTGGCTGCAACACAAGAAGCTATGCAGGAGCAGTTTGCACAGCTCAGCCAAACTATGATGAGGCCACTTGGAGCCTCACAAGAGATGATCACTCCGATGGCTGTCCAGCCTCATCCTGATGCCAGGGGACCACCCCAGGCACCAATGAAGGACTAACCTGCACCCCAGTGGAGGAGGGACGTTGCTGACCCTAGGCACTTACGCCTGGGGAGGTAAGGAAACCCTTGCTCGGAGGACAGGTATAACGATCTAGAGGTGAAAGAGGTTTCAGAAGATTACTGGGAGCCGTATGAGGTATCGAATAATACGATACGTCCTCTTTAGTAGAGCCGAGGATGAATCGGCCGAAGAGGTGAAGAGGCCCAACAACGAGGATAAGCTTTTGCTCGATTGAGCAGAGGGTCAGCCTTTGAGAGGTTGGGCCCACTGAATGACCTCAGACAAAGGTTATCTAGGTCGAGAAGTGCTGCCGTCTTGCAAAGAGGAGACAGACCAGGTCATCCTGACCAAGGCCGACCCCGTGAAAGAAGGGGAAGAGACCAGGAAGAGGTCAACAACTGACGTCGTGCTGCGATAGGGGAACCCTCAATCCATCCCTTGGAGGTGGGTGGGGACAACCTCGGCTAGACCGATGGCAGGAGACCATGGAATGACTCTATCCAACGTCTTGAGGAGAAGATAGGAGACCTCATCAAAAGTAGGGACCCATTGCAAAGGGGTTACTCAGAAGGCTCTCCATTTGTGGCTAAGATAGTGAGCTTCCCGACTCCTTCTAAGTTCAAACCTCCCGTGGTGCCTCCTAAGTATGATGGTAGCACCAACCCTGTACACCACATTGAGATGTATCAGTTAACGATGGAAATCTACTCGATACATGATGAGATAAAGTGTAGGGACTTCTCTGGGACCTTGAGAGGAGCAGCACACAGCTGGTTTACTTCTCTTTCGAAGAATTCAATTGAGAATTTCAAGGGCTTGGCTGAACGATTCATTCACAACTTCTTCTTTGGGGTAAGACCTCAAAAGAAGACCACTCACCTACTGTATGTCAAGCAAGGCAAGGACGAGAGCCTAAGAGACTACATCACCAGGTTCAACAAAGAGAAACTGGAGGTTGAAGATTACAAATAGAATATAGCCATGACCACCCTCATAGGAGGTCTTCAGAAAAGGGAAGTTATTGTGGAAACTTGCGGAAGATCCTCCCATATCTATGGTCGAGCTACTGGCAACTGCGGGGAAAGTCATGAATACCGAAGCGGTAATGGCCGCCAAGTATGAGGATGAGAACTGCGATAGTAGCGGGAATTCCCAGAGAAAGAATGATGGAAAAAAGAGGTCAATCAATGACAAGTTCGCTCAATATACTCATTTAACTGTGAGCTGTGAGCATATCTTCAACGAGATCAAGAATGACAGGACTTTGAGGTGGCTAGAGAAACTGAAGGCCCCACCACATAAGAGGAACAAAAACTTGTAGTGTGAGTTCCACCAGGACCATGGCTATGTCACAAACAGATACATCGCCTTGAAGGATGATATTGAAAAGATGTTAAAGTCTGGAAAGTTGAGGAAGTATGTTGATGCTAAGACACCTAAAAGGGGAATAGATGACCCTAGGAAGAGATGAAACAACAGATGTCGTGACGATATCCCACCTAGAAGAGACAATGATTCAGAAGGTGATGATGAAGACGATCCGGACCTCCCGCCGAAAAATGACAACACCCCGGTGAAGAGGGTTGGCGTGATCTCCTTTGGTGTTGACACCATATGCAGAGGACTTGCAGGAGGTGGCTCTGAAGTGGCTGACAGGAAAGCTCTTGTGGCAGAGGCCAAGTCAGTGGCCAAACATGAGGTTGTCAATCTAACGTCTTCTGATGCAGTGCATAAGAGAAAGAAGGTGGACATGGACACCCTTATAGTTGGGTTCTCCCGACTCGACTTCAAAGGTATCTTAGCCCCCCATGATTACCCTTTAGTAATAACAACAAGGGTGCATGGGTGCGAGGTGAAGAGGATCCTCGTGGACGGGGGGAGTTCAGCAGACGTGATGTTTTGGCCTTGCTTCAAGAGCCTAGGTCTTAGAAGAGCTAGGCTGGTATCCTATCATCATCCTTTGATAGGATTCAGCGGCAAAAAGGTCCACCCATCGGGAATATATGAGATGGACATTCGGATGGGTGATGAGTGGCCTAAGAGGTTGACCCAAAAGATAATTTTTTTCGTGATGGATGAAAACGTCTTCTCGGCCTACAACCTCATCATAGGAAGAGTGGCCCTTAAGGAATTTGAAGTTGTGCCGTCGACGGTCCACCAGATGCTGAAATTCTCAACCCCCTATGGGGTAGGGGAAGTGCAAGGTGACCAGACCATAGCACGAGAATGTTACTTCAACTCAGCCGAAGAGAGAGAGGCCTATAAGAGGGAAACCACCACCTATAGCATTGATACATTGAACCCAAGAGATGAAACAAAGTTGAAGAAGAGAGAGGCCGCGGAAGAGGTAGAATCCATCGTCCTCAATGAGGATGAGCCAGAAAAAACCATCTAGGTCAGCAAATCCCTAAAGATAGAAATCAAGTAAGAGCTGATAAAATTCCTCAGGAAGAGGCAGAGTGTCTTCATTTGGAGTCACGCGGACATGCCCGGCATCAACCCTGAGGTTATGAGTCACAAGCTCAACGTGACCAAAGATGCCAGGCCTATCAAACAAAGACGAAAATTTTACTCCAGGGAGAAGTGAGAAGTCATTCGGGAAGAGGTCAAAAAATTAGAAGGGGCTGAGTTTATAAGAGAAGTCATATATCCGGAGTGGTTGTCGAATGCAGTCATCGTGCCCAAAGCCAATGGGAAGTGGAGAATGTGTGTTGATTTCACTGACCTGAACAGGTCTTGGCCAAAAGACAACTATCCCTTACCTTGGATAAATCAGATGGTGGATACTACTGCAGGACATGAGCTCATGAGCTTCATGGATGCGTATTCAGGCTACAACCAGATCTTCATGGATGCGTAAGACTCATAAAAGACACCTTTCATTACCGACAAAGGGACATACGGTAATGAAGTGATGCCCCTCGGTCTGAAAAATGCAGTGGCAACATACCAACATCTTGTGAATAAGATGTTCAAAGATTAAATAGGCAAGACTATGGAGGTGTATGTAGATGATATGCTGACGAAGAGCTTAAAATCTTGCACTCATGTGGCAGACCTCAAAAAGACCTTCGATACTATGGACTTATACAGGATGAAGCTCAACCCAGCAAAGTGTGTCTTCGGGGTAGGAGCTGGGAATTTTCTGGGATTCATTGTCAATCAAAGAGGAATTGAAGCAAACCCTGAGAAAATCAAGGCTTTGCTTGATATGAAGACACCGAGGAGTATTAAAGACTTCCAAAGACTCACGAGGAGAGTGGATGCACTTAATAGATTTGTTTCCAGGGCAACGGACAAGTGTCTTTTGTTCCTTAAAGTGCATAGAAAGGCCTTCCAGTGGGACGAAGAGTGGGAAGAAGCATTCAACCAACTCAAGTCTTACCTTGGGTCTCCCTTGCTATTATCTCGGCCCATAGTAGGAGAGAAATTATATGTGTATCTAGCAGTCTCTGAATCGACTATCAGTGCAGCCATAGTGCGGGAAGACGTTGGAATCCAAAGGCCTGTGTATTTCAACAGTAAAGCCCTTCAAGGGTCTGAACAAAACTACCCTCGTATGGAAAAGCTGCCCTATGCCCTGATTCATGCTTTAAGGAAGATGACGCCTTACTTCCAAGCCCACTCCATGGATGTCCTCACCGACTCCCCACTACGACAGGTCCTTCATAAACTTGAGAAATCTGGAAGGTTGATGACTTGGGCCATTGAGTTGGGGGAGTATGACGTTACCTACCAACCTAGGACATCCATTAAGGGGCAGGCCCTCGCAGACTTTGTTACTGAGTTCACTTGGGAAGAGGCCGAGGCAAAGAATGACCTAGAGGGTGCTGAAGGGACAAACAACAGTGTCTTCTGAGATCAAGAAGAGACGACACCAAACGTCTTCCGAGGGCAGGAAAGAGGTGGAACCGAACGCATTCCGAGGCCAGGAAGAGGTCATACCCAAAAAGATCAGGGGCAGAGTAGTGGAGAACGAGGAGGATCGGTACCTCTTAAAGCAAGGAATCATATCAGAGGGGGCCTTCTCATCAGATACAGACATTTGGAATCTCTTTGCTGATGCTTCCTCCTGTGATAGTGGAAGCGGTGCAGGGCTGATACTTTCAGCTCCAAATGGTGCCAACATTGAATACGCTTTGAGATTCAACTTCCAGGAACCTAACAACGAGTCAGAGTAAGAGGCCATGATAGCAGGTCTCTCATTGGCAAAGACTCTAGGAGTAAGACGACTCCTACTTCATAGCGAATCAAGGTTAGTTGTCAATCAAGTGTTGGGAGTCTATAAATCCCAAGACGAAAGGATGGTTAAGTACCTTAAGAAGGTGAGAACGATGTTAGAATATTTCTAAGATACGAAACTGAAGAGAGTACCTTGACAAAGTAACAGCCACACAGACGCATTGGCAAGGTTAGCCTCGGTGACGAAGACAGACGTCAGGAGGATAGTTTCGGTCGAGGTCTTAGGAAAAGCGGCCATTGAGGAAGAAGAGGTATGTAACCCTTGTCTCAATTTGAACCTAGGAGACTCATGGATGGACACCCTCATCAGATATATCAAAGAGGGAGAGCTTCCCGAATCCAAGTTAGAGAGGAGGAAATTGAGATATAGGGCTGCCAAGTTCTTGATAGCAGGAGACGTCCTGTATAAGAAGGTATTTCTGTTGCCTCTCCTTAGATGTGTGCATCCCATCGAAGTTATCCGGGTCTTACAGGAAGTTCATGAGGGTTCTTGCTCCAGTCACATAAGAGGAAGACCCTTGGCCAAGAGAATCATTACACAGGGATATTGGTGGCCAACCTTGGCCAAAGATGCTGCAGCTTACGTGAAGAGGTGTGATAAATGTCAGAGATTCTCCTCTATTCCTCATCAACCTCATAAACCTATGACATCAATCACCTCTCCATGGCCATTTGAAGTATGGGGAATTGACTTAGTAGGACCCCTACCAAGAGCTGCCAACAGTTACCGATTCCTAATACTCACTATTGGCTACTTCTCAAAGTGGGTGGAGGCAGAGCTGATGATAATGATCACATAACAGAAGACCTTACAATTTATTTGGAGGAACATCATATGCAGACATGGCCTCCCCAACACTCTCATCTCAGATAATGGAACCCAGTTCAAGAACTCCTCTTTAGAAAAATATTGCGTAAGAGTTGGGATAAAGAAGTTCCTCTCATCTCCCGACCGACCTCAGTCAAACGGTCAGACCAAAGTCACGAACAAAATTATCCTCGGTGAAATCAATAAGAGGTTAGAAGAAGTGAAGGGAAGATGGACTGAAGACATTTACTCTGTGTTATGGGCCTACAGAACCACGGTAAGAACACCGACAGGAGAAACCCCATTCATGCTAGCCCATGGCTCAGAGGCCATCATACCAAGAGAAGTTGGGATCCCAACCCATAGGGTTCCAACCTATGACCCTGATAAAAATTAGGAAGAGAGGAGACTAGACCTAGATCTGATTGAAGAGAGAAGAGAAGACGCAGAGATCAAACAAGCAACTTACCAGCAGAGAGCAGCAAAATTCTATAATCAGAGGGTGAAGTCAAGACCCATCATCGTGGGAGACCTAGTGCTGAAGAAGACCTTACAGAAAATAAACAAGCTCCACCCAAACTGGCATTGTCCCTACAAAGTGATAGAAGAGGTTGTGCCTGGCACCTATAGGCTAAAAAACCTAAAAGGGGAACGTTTCGCTAACCCATGGAATGATGATCACCTAAAGAAGTATTACATATGATGTTGCAAAGAGCTAATGTAAATGTACCATCTTATTAAGAAGAGATTATTAATGAGAGATCAGTTTCCGTGTCAATTCTTTCTTTATTGTGCTCTAATGGTAGAAATTATGAGGATAACATCTTAGGTGATGACGTCAGACCCTTATAACATCACTCAGTGGTGACAAGGTCTGAGGTCAGACACCATCCTTAGATGACCTCAGACCCTTAACATCATTAATTTGGTGAGATTAATTATTAGGATAACATCTTAGGTGATGACCTCAGACCCTTATAACATCACTCAGTGGTGACAAGGTCTGAGATTAGACACCATACTTAGATGATCTCAGACCCTTAACATCATTAATTTGGTGAGATTAATTGTGAGGATAACATCTTAGGTGATGACCTCAGACCCTTATAACATCACTCAGTGGTGACAAGGTCTGAGATCAGACACCATACTTGGATGACCTCAGACCCTTAACATCATTAATTTGGTGAGATTAATTATGAGGATAACATCTTAGGTGACGACCTCAAACCCTTATAACATCACTCAGTGGTGACAAGGTCGGAGGTCAGACACCATCCTTGGATGACCTCAGACCCTTAACATCATTAATTTAGTGAGATTAATTATGAGGATAACATTTTAGGGGATGACCTCAGAACTTATAACATCATTATTTGGTTACAAGGTCTGAGGTCAGACATCATACTTGGATGACCTCAAACCATTAAAATCATTAATTTTGGTGAGATTAATTATGAAGGTGACCTCCTAGTTGACGACCTCAGACCTTATAACACCACTGTGGTGACAAGGTCTGAGGTCAGACATCATACTTGGATGACCTCAGACCCTTAACATCATTAATTTGGTGAGATTAATTATGAGGATAACATTTTAGTTGATGACCTCATACCCTTATAACATCACTCAGTGGTGATAAGGTTTGAGGTCAAACATCATACTTGGATGACCTCAGACCCTTAACATCATTAATTTGGTGAGACTAATTATGAAGGTGACCTCCTAGGTGATGACCTCAGACACTTAGTGGTGACAGGGTTTGAGGTCAGACACCATCCTTGGATGACCTCAGACCCTTAACATCATTAATTTGGTGAGATTAATTATGAGGATAACATCTTAGGGGATGACCTCATACCCTTATAACATCACTCAGTGGTGACAAGGTATGAGGTCAGACATCATACTTGGATGACCTCAGACCCTTAACATCATTAATTTGGTGAGATTAATTATGAGGATAACATCTTAGGGGATGAACTCAGACCCTTATAACATCACTCAGTGGTGACAAGGTCTGAGGTCAGACATCATACTTGGATGACCTCAAACCCTTAACATCATTAATTTGGTGAGATTAATTATGAAGGTGACCTCCTAGGTGATGACCTCAGATCCTTATAACATCACTCAGTGGTGACAAGGTATGAGGTCAGACACCATCCTTGGATGACCTCAGACCCTTAACATCATTAAGTTGGTGAGATTAATTATGAGGATAACATCTTAGGGGATGACCTCAGAACTTATAACATCATTATTTGGTGACAAGGTCTGAGGTCAGATATCATACTTGGATGACCTCAGACCTTTAACATCATTAATTTGGTGAGATTAATTATGAAGGTGACCTCCTAATTGATGACCTCAGACCTTATAACACCACTGTGGTGACAAGGTCTGAGGTAAGACTATTGATTATGTTTAAACAGACATCATTACGATAAGACTTCAGAGTTAAAACATCACATGAAAGAAACATTCAACAAAACAAACGAAGTGAATAACCCTCCTCAGAGGTTTCCTTTCTAATTGTAAAAATATAAAGACACAAGTTTCATATGTTCTTCAGAGATTACAAACAGTCAGGGGTTACAAAATAAAGCTTCACAATTAAGCCTAAGGATTAGAGGGGAGAGTGCTGGCATCCTCGGCCTGATTTTCTTGGTCAATGTTAGTCACCTCGACCCCATCTTCTTTGTGGTCAGCTCATAGCTCAGTGCAGTCCAGTGTGGCAGTCTCTGCAGGTGCAACAACCTCCTCTTCAACCTCCTTAAGGGCTTGGGCAAGCTGAGGGTTAGCAAAGCCGAGGCCTATGAAATCAGAGGCCTTTAAACTCCCAGCCCCCTTCTCCTTGACAGCCACCCATTTGATAGTAGCTTTAATACCTCTTTCAAGGTACTCAAAGACAAAGCTCATGAAATCATCTGAGGCTTTATAATCAACAAGTATCCCCTCAGAGGCGTTATCAAGAGCTGCCTTCACTACAGAGTCGACCTTCTGCTAGAGGACATCGTCCTTTGCCTGTAGAGCCACATCATGATCCTTCTTAAGTTTGGAGACATCTTTATCCATCCCCTTCACCTTCTTCTCAGACCCCTCTAATGCAGACTTCAGATGTTATATCTCTATATTCAGTGAATTCTATACTTTCTCAGCCTCTTAACCCTTCTGGTTGAGGGGCATCTTCCTCAGAGTCCAATTGGCTAGATGATGTATTGCAGCCAGACCCTGTAAAACATATGATTGTGTGAATAAGTTGAAAATCAAATCAGAGGTTACACTTGGAAACTACAACGAAATATGAAGTCATACCTGAATGGACCTATGGAGGCCGAACTCAACTAGCAAGGGTGTGTCCATGGAACGAAAAAAAAGTTTGTCTGCCTCGGTTATGGAAGACATGATAGCATCCAAAGCCTACAAATTGTGGCCTATGATGCTGTCATTGATCTTCAATTGATCTATACGAGCCGTCAACGCTTCTGGAGAGGAAATGGGGATGGCAGAATCCTCGCCTTTTTTAGTATGCCTCTGATCTTTAGGGGTATGGTTGGTAGTACCTCTCTTTTTCGTGGTCTGAGCCTTTAAGGTTGAGGGAGCTAGAGGAGGAGCATTCAGACCTGCCTTCTTAGAAAGCTTGGTCAGACTCGGTGTTGCCATTTCCCAGAGTTCGTCTGATATGCCTTTTGGACGCTCTGTAAAAAAGAAAAGTCTTAGTTAGAAGATCATATATGAATAAACTCAGAGGTATAACTTGAATGAAAAACACTTACCAAGCTCTGTAAGAGGGCTTCACCCTAAACTAGTCTCAGAGAGGTAGTGGGGGGTCATCAGATTCTAAAATTTCATAAGCAGACCATCCATGCCCTGGTCCTGAAGGTCCTTGACCTTCTAAAGGTTTTCCAGGCTCAGACCAGGGTCGACCTTGGCAGACATTGTGACCTTACCCCATCTTAGGGGCATCCTCGGCTCTAGCAGGGAAGAAGGATCACATGGACCAAATTCCCATGGCCCAGAAGCAAAGACGTATCGAGGCTTCCAGTTATGGTTGGAAGTCTGAGTTACCTAGAGCATCTTCTTCTCAGGCTTTTGAGCTATAAAATGATAGTAACCCGGATAGTTTTTGGCAGATGAAGGGACATAACATCCTACAAAGACTTGGACTGGAAGGTCTGAATGGTGAACAACCCTCTATAGGACTATGGCCCTAATTATAACCCTCCAAACATTAGGTGACAATTGGGAAGGGGCAAATTGATATAGTTTGAGATGGACCTAATAATGGGATGGATGGGCAAACGAAACCCTAACTTGAACATCTGCTCATACAAGCAGATCTCACCATCACGGCCGTAGTAAGACCTCTCTTCCCTCAGAGGTCTCCTGAGCTTTATGGAAGGGCTGATGGAGTATAGATATTTGAAGCAAATAAGGTCTACCTCAGTAATGGTACTCTCAATCTCGGCCGCCTCAGAGATATCAACATCACTTTCAACGTCATCATCATCATTGTTTAACTTAATATCGGCCTGAGCAGACGTTGATGGATTATTTGGGAACCTCTGAGCGAACTCAGCCCCGATGACGGCCGGCAGGGGAACGGCGTCAAGTATTGGTGGAATGGCCACACTCGGTGCAACAATCTCAACCTCCGAGGAAGAGGATGATCTGATTGAATTTTTATGGGACGAGGCCCGACTATAGACCTCGGCTTGATCATGGGCTTAATCTTGCTGAGTTGTGAAGTCCATGGCCTCTTGGAAAGAGTCCATAGACATAGGGTCTAAGGTGGAAGACTCAGACTGAGACATCGGTATGGGTTCACCAGGGACCTCTGCTTGGCTAACTAGTTCCAATGGTTCAGGGTATACTACCTTTAGTAGTGGTGGAAAGATGGGTCTAAGAGGGAATTCCTGTGACTTACGAACCTCCTCCTAAGATCTTTCTATTTGCCTAATTTTCTCAAAAGTATTCTCTCTGAGAGAAGGGAACTCCTCAAGAAGTTGGTTAAGGGGTCTGAGCATCAGAGGCAGACGCTACACTTACAACTCTCCTAAAACAATAAACAAAAGTTGTTTTGTTTTTAATTTAACTAAAGATCAAACTATGAAACCAATGGGAAAAACTATTCGCCAGAAAAAAAAATGGAGCCCTCGCCGAAAATCTAAGAGAACTCACCGGAAAATGTAAAAGTAAAAAGATTGCAGGAAAAATGAAGAAGAAAGTATGGCAGAGGTTACCTGAGGATGAAATGGTAAGGAAGAAAGAAGAAGACGCGAGGAATAACCACCAAAAGCTTTGAGCAAAAATCTTTCTAGAGAGAGAGACTGTTGTAGAAACGAATCAAGCCAGAAATGAGAGAAGTAAAAAGAAAGGAGGGAAATAGGGTTTAAACCCTTTAATATGGAGGCATGTTTCCCAAGGCCCATCATTGCCTTGGGATCCCCAAAGGACGGCTGACAGCACATGCTTGTCACGCAAGCCACACTTCAGCAATGGACAAGTGTCAAATGAACATTGGCACATAGAAGAAAGACCTTGGAGGGGAAGTGATCCCATAGTCACCTTCTCTCACATGTAACTAAGGGCTGGGGGGTAAATTATATGCCCCAATTGTCACCTCGGCTCAGGGACACCAACCTCGGCCGATATTAAGACCGACGCTGGAAAAGCCTTGGGTCAGTAACCAACACCCTCGGCCATATGAGGGTCGGCCCTATCCGACATCATTACCAACCGCTTTAGGGGGAGACTGCATGAATCAGGGGGCCGACAATTTGAATGATCACCCAGGTGATGATAACCTCGGCCGAGGCTAGGCCGAGGTTACAAGGAACCACACTACTACCAAGGGCGACCTCACCAATAATTCAGCCGATGTACCAGGCACATGCCGGCTTAACCTCGGCCCATGCCGACTTCGATTCCTTACCTCGGCTTCACTTAAGCCGAGACCTTCGTGGCTCATCTCGGATTGAATGAGAAGCATGACCTTAGCAACCTCGAACTCACCCAGCCCGAGGTCATGATCAAGCACATGCCGAGAACTTATTGACATGTGGATAAGGACACGTAGACACAAATCAGTTATAACAAATCATTCTCCTCACGTGGAGGGAATATTTCATCATCATTCACTACATGTGACAGTGACAGATGTCTTCATCTAAATGGCTAGATCAACACACACATGCCCATTGCATGCATATGGGGTACATTACACCCTCCATGCACTATATATAGAGGTCATCCTCTACCTTGCAAAGGATCCGAAGTTAGCGACCCTAGCTGAAACTCTGTTCAAATACACATCAGAGAGAGAAACCTTGAGAGATTGTATCTATGGCCATTAGTGCCCTCATATATTGATACACATCATACACTTGCGCAGTGGACGTAGGCCTAATTGGCTGACCCACTTATATTTCGGTGTAAATCCTCTTCTCCTCATCTCCCTCTGCTATGTGTGTATATACCCTTATACTGCCATTGTTAACATTGAATTGAGTTACAAACACCTTGAAGGGTGGTTCTATTTCCAGCATCATCAATAATGCCTAGGATGAGTTCTCCTTGGTGGGTTAGTTTAAGGCTTATAAGGATCCATCACAATATTGGGAACTGATTCGGGTTTGATATTGGTAATAAATTCACCTTCGTAACCTATACCTTGCCTCTCTTTAAAAACTAAAGAGGGACTGTTGATACTAAAAATTACCCACTAATGTGGACCAATCAGAAATAGACATATGTCATCTAACACAACGAGAATCCTAGTCAGCAAGAAATAGACCCGCTGAACAACACATGGGAGGCCGACCAACTTATAGAATGCCGACTAATATGTAGAATGTCGACCAACAATGAGAAGACTGACCAACAGGTTCAGCAAATCGCCAATAGTCATCTACATTAAGAGCGCCATGTAGTAATGTAAAGGCTTAATTTGTAAAGGCATTCCATCCTTTTACATTCCACCACACTATCTCCTTATGAGACTGTAGATACATTGCAATCCCTTCATTAAGGGAAAGTTAACAAATCATTCGAACATGAGAGGCAACACAAAATACAAGGCAATAAGAAATACAGTGGATGTAGGATTTTCCCTTATAGACGAACCACTTTAAAAACCTTGTGTCTCTTTTACTTATCATTATCTATCACTAAATAATTAGACCTAGTCTAGTTTTTTACATCAACAGATTGGCTCCGTCTATGGGAACGTATTTGCAAACATTTTTATTCTCATTCATTAATCTAAAGATGACTGGCATTCCTGAATCCAGTGCTAGGTACGATGGAAATATGCCTATTTCGTCTTCTCCTAAAACAAATAATGATCTGAATGGAATTTTGGTTAGTCTCTCCAGGGAACAAGATGTTATGTAAGATACGATCAGGCAATTGGCCCAAACAATGCAGGTCGTATTTCCTACCTTTTTTATTCATAAAAATATGCCACCACCACCTCTAAGAACTAGCCCACATAGCCACTCTAGAACTTGTAGAGATGCATCATATCGTCGAGAAGTAAGTTCTTGCTTCCGGAGGCATAGTCATTCCGAGACTTCCATTGATACATCCTATCGTCCAGGAGTCAGTTCTTGCCTCAAAAGTTTGGATTCATATGATGAGTGGTCTTTTTCTCCTAAAAGGATAAGTACTTTAGAAACACTAAGATAAGCACCGACCTTTGATAGCTTGGGACCTAGAAGGAATATAAATGTTCCTAGGCCATTGTCTAGTCATACTAGATGACCAGCCGATCAATGTGAGGCCTCAACCTAACCCAAATCATCCACCCAACAATTTGGCCATGCCGAGCAGACCTGTCAGGGGTAAAGTTCATCACAGATAGTTGGTCGGAATAGTCGAGATGCATCGCAGAAGATTTATATGGGTAAGAATGAATGGAAAGGCTCAATACAAAGGTTGCAGGATAGGTTGGGAGAAATGGTGAGGACGAAGAACCCTTAACAACGAAGCTTTGTGAAAGGGTCTCCTTTTATTCAAGCTATTGTGGATTTTCCAACTCCTTCGAAGTTCAAAGCACATGTGGTTACTCCCAAGTATGATGGAAAAATTGACATTATTCTTCACATAGAACATTATCAAGTAAAAACAAACATTTACGCTATCCCCGATGAGATGATATGCAGGGCATTATCAGGAACAATAATAGGTCCTGCCCAGATATGGTATAATAGCCTTCCTCGGAGACAATTTTTTTATTATAACTAAGTTGACGCGCTATTTATTGGTAATTTCTACTTCGGGGCCAAACCAGTATAGAGAGTAGCTCACTTGTTATGTGTCAGACAATCTGTAGGATAAATCACAAGGGATTATATTACTCGATTCAACAATCAAAAGTTTAAGGTGATTGATTACGAGGAGAAAATAACTATTACATCTCTCATGAGTGGGTTGCTTCTACAGAAGCTTTATTACACTCTTGCCAAAGATCCTCCAAAAACTATGGTTGAGTTAATGGATAAAGAAACCAACATAATGAATGCCAAGGAAGTAATCGTAGCAAAGAAGAGTACGGTTGCAAAGCCTGAGGTTAAAACTGAGAAGAAAGATCAAAGGGAGCATGAGGATCAGAAAAAATTCAAAGCGAAGAAAGAGTGATGATAGACTCAGGAAGTACAACAACTACGCTCCATTAATAATGCGCATTTACCATGTTCTGGAGGAAATTAAACATAACAAGGAGGTATATTGGCAAGAGAAATTAAGAGCACCACCTGGGAAGAGAGATAAATCCAAATACTATGAATTTCACAAAGATTATGGGCATACGACAGATCGTTGTATTACTCTACAAAATGGGATTGAAATTATCATTCATCGAGGAATACTAGACAAATTTATTGATCAGTAGGATGATAGAGAAGTTCGGCGTAGGTCAAAATATCCATGCAAGACCAGGGAAGATAAGAAAAGAAATCATGAAGTTGATCATGAAGATGATCCCGAGTTCCCCAAAAAACCCAAGAAACTAGATGTGAAGTATTTACACTTAGTTTTGGTTCCTTTGATTATCAATTGATTATAGGTGGAGATGGTGGAGGTGGAGATCAAAATACTGAAAGAAAAGATTACCTCAATGATGCTCTACCTTGTTCTTACATCCAAAGGATCAATTTAGCTGAAGAAGATAGGCCAAGGAAGGTGAACAAAGAAAAGTTGGTAATTGGGTTTCCAGAAATGATTTATCAGGAGTTCTTTAACCCCATGATGACCCTTTGGTGGTCAAATTCAGATACCAGGACACAATCGTTTCTAGGGTTTTTATTGATAATGATATCTCAGTAGATATCATGTTTTATTTTTATTTTCAAAAGCTGAATTTGAAGCTTACTCAACTAGATTCGTACCACAGGCCTTTGATTGGTTTTTCTGCTGAAAAGGTTTATCCTTTGGTCACAATCAAGTTGGAGGTGTTTCTCGTCACTTGGCCAACAAGTTGGACTGAGAAAGTTCTTTTCTTTATGATGGACAAGAATGTGTGGTCAGCCTACAATGTCATCATATGCAGAGAAGGATTGAATAAATTTGAAGCAGTTCCCTCAATAGTCCATCAGTGTTTGAAGTTCCCGACCAACTTTGGAGTAGGTGTGTTGAAGGGTGATCAAAAGTATCCCACGAATGCTATTGATCCTCTATCGAGTAAGAAAATCTATAAGAAATAAAGAAGAAGACCATCACTTACCAAGTGGATATTACTGAGCCCAATAGTACATATGAGGTGGAAATCTTAAATCCAAGAGAAGATAAAGAGTTGGTAAAAGGCCAAAATATAGAGGCAACAGAGAATAGCATCTTAGACGATGACAACCTAGAGCGAACTACACAAGTGGGATTAACACTAGCCTTATTCTTAAACATGATCTAGTGATGTTCCTGAGATAGAAAAAGCACGTGTTCTCTTGGAGTCATGAGGACATGCTTGGGATTAATCCCAATTTCCTCTGCCATGAGCTCAACGTCAATAAGGACATCAAGCTAGTAAAATAAAGGCACATGTTGTTCAGCCCCGAGAAGAATGAAGCTATTCAGGAGGAGGTAGAGAAGCTTCAAAAGCCTTCATCCATTGAAGATGTAAAATATACATATTGGTTGGCCGACGTTATTATGATCAAGAAGAAAGATAATAAGTGGAGAATGTGTGTAGACTTCACTGATTTAAATAAATCCTATCCAAAGGTCATTTTCCTTTGCCCAGGATTGACCATCTTGTGGATTCTACGTTCGGGGCATGAGCTATTGAGTTCTATGGATGCCTATTCTAGTTATAACCATATTAAAATGAAACATGAAGATAAGGAAAGTACCTCTTTCATTACTCCCCGAGGAGCTTACTGTTGTAATTTTGTGCCATTTGGTATAAAAAATAGAGGTGCTACCGACCAGAGGTTGGCAAATAAGATCTTCAAAGATCAAATAGGCAAGAACATGGAGGTCTATGTGGATCATATGCTGACAAAGAGTAAAAAATCTAAAAATTAAATTGCCGACCTCTGCCATACCTTTGATCAGTTATAAAAGCACAAAATGAAGTGAATCTGACCAAATGTGTGTTTCGTGTGTATGAAGGAATTTTCCTCAGGTACATAGTAAATCAGAGGGGAATTAAAGCTAATCTCGACAAAATAAAAGCATTGATTGAAATATAATCCCTGACTTGTAAGAAGGATGTTCAAAGGCTCACTAGGCGAGTAGATGTTTTGAATAGATTTGTGTCCCGAGCGACCGACAGATGTTTTCCATTCTTTAAGGTGATGCAAAAGATCTTTGAATGGAATGATGAATGTGAGAAAGCCTTTCGGGAGTTGAAGAAGTATTTGGGATTACCCCTAATGCTCTCCTGACCAGTTTGGGGAGAAAAATTGTATTTGTACTTAGCCGTTTCTGAGTCAGTTGTAGGTTCTGATTTGATACGAGAAGATAACAGAGTGAAAAAATCTATTTATTATACCAGAAATGCCATTTGATGAGTAAAAATGAGGTATCCACGACTGGAGAAACTTTCTTTAGCGCTTATAGAGGCATCCCAATGTATGACACCTTATTTCCAAGCACAAACCATAGTGATGTACACTGATATGCCTCTTCGACAAGCTCTACATAAGCTGGAGAAGTCTGGGAGATTGATGTATTGAGCAGTAGAATTTGGGGAGTACGGTATTGTATATGAGCCAATGTCATCACTAAAGGGCCAAATTATAGAAAACTTACATTAAAGAATTCACTTATTCAGAGGTCCCCGAGCATGAAAGAGTTTAGGTAGATAAAATAGGGGAATTCTCAACCAGAGTCATTAATGACCAATAATCTAAGTAGACCACAACAAGGGATAGTTCAGAAGAAGACCTACTAGGAAAATTAACTAGGATGCATGAGATGGCTCAAAGATATGATGAGATAAGAAAGAAGGTATTCCACTATGGGATATTATCAGACCAAGGCTTTGACAACAACATCCTAGTATGGAATTTATATATGGATAGATCTTCATACGCGACAAGAAGTGGAGCAAGCATTATACTCAATAACCCTAACGGGATTGATATTTAGTAGGCTCTTAGATTTCTGTTCCAGGCCTCAAATAATGAAGAATAGTATAAAACATTAATGGTGGGATTAAGTTTGGCTCAAACACTAAACACCGACCATGTTGGGGCACACAGTGATTCTCAATGTGGTCAATCATATCTTAAGTTTGTATAGAGCCGAAGGTGAATTGATGATAAGGTACCTCTACAAAGCTATCAAGGTTATATCCAAATTTCCCACTGCTCGGATAAGAAGAATTCCAAGATTAGATAATTCCCGAGATGATGCACTTACTGAGCTTGCATCAACAACCAGGATAGAACTTCGGAGAACAATCCCCATTGAGATTCTAATAGGTCAGAGTATTGATGAAGATTTTATAACTAATGTCATTACACCAAATATGAGACCTTCCTAGATGGATCCCATAAGAGCTTGCATTGAAAATGGAATTCTGCTAGTAGATCTAGTGTAGGCCAAAAATCTTATGTATAAGGCAGTAAGATACGTGTTACATAAAGGAGTTTTGTGTTGAAGAGGGTTAATAGTTACTTTATAACGTTGCGCTGAGCCTGAATACTCAATGGGTAGAAAAAGAGACTTGATGAGGCAAAGGGAAACTGGATAAATGAATTGCACTCAATATTATGGGACTATCGAACAACTCTTAGGGCAGCAACATGGGAAACACCATATAGGCTAGCATTTCGGACTGAAGCAGTGATACTGACAGAGATAGGTTTGTCAACTCATAGATTATTAAATTTTGATTTTTTCGTCAGTGATTTGATGAGAAGGCTAGACCTTGACATGTTGAAAGATGTGCGAAAAGATTCATCCTTGAGTAATACTGCCTATCAACAACAAACATCACGCTTCTATAACAAGAGGGTGAAGCCGACCAACTTAAAAAGGTGATTCATAAGACTAAAATGCTTAAAGCCAATTAGCATGGGCCTTATTGTGTCTCAAAAGTTGTTCGACCAAGAACTTATCGAATTCAAATATTGGAGGGGCAAGAATTAAAAAATCAGTGGAATGCTGAGCATCTTAGGAAGTACTACCAATAATGTAGCAATCAGCATCTTCTGTAGTCAATTTTCTTCATTATGAATTAAAAGTTGATTGTTTCCATTTTTTCATTTTTTGGGGGAATATTGGTGATATGCATCCCCCCAATACTTGGTTGGTGAATTTCGTAATTGGATGGCTCTCATAAAGAAATGTGATATTTGATCCGCAAAATACAAATCCAAGTCAAAACTAGATTTCAAGTCCTCAATACTTAGCCAAGACAAATTAGGGATAAAACTCTGTGTAAAAATCAACAAGTTTTATCCAAACAGATCAAAATGGAGGATGAACGTTATGAAGATTCCTAAATGGGAAGGTAGAAACATATTCCACATATGCTTAGTCACCACTGATGACTAATGTTAAACCTAAAAATTTGGGTGCATTAGTAGAACCTATGGCAATACCACCTGTGACTGATGTTAAAACTTGCATTTTAATCTAGGTGCACTAGTGGAACATGTGGCCACATCAATTATAACTGGTATTAAACATAGAAATCTAAGTATATCAGTAGAACCTATGATAATCTCATTGGTAAAGATACTAAATTTATGTAAATGCCTAAGTTTATCAGTAGAACTAATGAAACAACAAATTCATTCAAGATCCAAAAATTAACAAGATAAGTTAATAAATTGCATTTCATTTATATTAATGATGGTTACATGCAAATATTGTGTACAAATGAAATACAAGAACAAATTAATCTCAAGATTATTCTACTTGACGCTTTCCTTCAGCTTTAGAGGAGCTCGGATATAGTTCCATGCATGCTGGAGGATCACCCAATTTGTATGGAGAGTTGATAAAATTAAAATCATGAAGAATTCTCCTATTAGTGTTGCTCGAAGAATTCAACAAATGAGGGTGGCAAATTATTTCCAGCTCATCGTGTAGGCCATAGCCCCCTAAATCTTTGGAGATTAAGCATTAAGGAATGGTTTCTATAGGAATCCATCTAACGTCAAGCTTGAAGGGACATTTGTCAGAATTCAAGAACCCAAGATCAGCCCAGTACCATAGCTCACTGTCATGTTCAACCTTCATAACTATTAGGAAATTGGTTTAACCCCATTTATAGCCCTTGCGCTGAGCCTGACTAAAATGTTCATCAAATCGCCGAAGGGCTTCATTGTATCCTTCCATCCAAACTTCTCTAGGTTGTTTGTGAAACTCAAAGTCTAATCGTTCAACCTATTGTTGCAGTTTCTTCATCACTCCATCCTTAATTTGTAATTGAGAATACTGGGTGGAAATTTTCTCGTCCTGAGTTTGGATCTTTTGAGACATCTCAGCAATGGCTAAGTTCTGGGACTTTATCTATGCATCCTGTTTGGCAAGAGTTTGTCGAGTTTTGGTCTCCTCACTTGTAGTTCGGATAGATCTAGATCTTGGTCAGGAAGTAGAAGAAGTTTTGGATTTCTTTAAGGCCTGCATCTCCTCTATTAGACTAGCATTCTCAGTCTCTAAATATAATGCCCCTTCATCAGCAACAGAAGTTGTAGAAGGATCCTTTAAAGAGTCTAGTTCATTCATTAATTTATTATTTTCTTCCTCTAATAACTTGGCAATGGTTGTAGATTCATCAACCTCACACTTAAGTAGGAATTCCTTATTCCTAAAGATAGAAAGGTGCCTCTCTAATTTTTCCTCAAATCCCCAAGCTCCACTCAAAGCCTTATATTTGGACTCATAGTCAGCATGAAGCAAAGCCTTGGCCTCATTATGATCCTCTTGAATTTATTCAATCATTTAAAATAAGCCACATCATTGGTCATAACTTGATCAAGAAGAAACTGGAGGTAGATATATGCATCCTTCGCTTGATGAGTAGAATTTGTGCCGAGAAAGTCTGACAATTCTTCATTAGTTATTGTCATGTGACCAGCCTTGAACAAACTGTTGCAGTGCATGAGTAGATCAAAATCATTAGAAGAAATTTATTCCATCTTGGCCATGAAATAGAAAAATGAAGTTAGAGTTGATCAATAAAAGGAGAAGATATAATAGCCAAATGAACAACAAATAATATAAAGAAAAAAAATTTATTTTATTGATATAAGATAAATTTACAAGTACAGAAGAAAACAAACAAAAGAAAACAAAAAATACAAACGCTAATTGCCGAGAAAATCTGCATCTTCTCTATGCCAGTTCCAACTTCAGCTTGATCTGTAGAGGGGATGGATATAGTGACTTGCTTAGTCGATGGGAGGAATGACTCAACAACATTTTTAGGCTGGTTAGCAGAAGACTCAACAACTAGAGCTGACTCCCTAGAACCAACATCATCTTTAACTTCATCGTCCATGATGGGGGGAGGGCCAGGTTCATTCCTTTGAAAGAGTTAAGAATCTTTTATTGTGACGACCTCCTTCAGTGCAGTCGCCCCAACCATCCTTGAAATTATTTATCTTTGCATACTCAATCTGAGTAGAGGCAGAAATGATAGCTTTATCCCATTCTTTATTGGAGGAATTTTATCTGAATTTCTTCTTTTGGGCCTTCTCAGTAATTAGGATCTTTGTCAGCTCAACCACTTGCTTCTGAGCTTCAATAGCCTTATCTTTAGCCTTCTGCCGAGCTTCCTTAACATCTTTTATTTTATTCTCCCAAGTCTTCCCTTTAGTTTCCAACGCTTGTTGGGAGTCAAGCAAGGACTTCTTAAGACTAGCAAAAGCCTCATCAACATCGGTTGAAGACGAATGAAGATCATCGTCCTTCTACAACATCTGGTTGAAATCATCCAGGAATTACAAAAAGTAACAAAGAAAATCAGTATAAGAAGTTTAAGACAAAGTACAAAGTATGAAAGAAGTAAAACTAAAAAGGAAGAATTCTCGCCATAGCAAGGCTTTGAGCAGTCCTTTTAAAAATTTAAAGTCGGGGCAAAGAAGAAGCAGCACCCTGGTGGTCTGGAAGAGTAACAGACTTAATTAATTTCCTGTCCAAGATAGGACCAATGGTTACAAAAGAGCCAACACAAGATGGAGTAACATCGAATAAGACCTATTGGTCGGCATCAACAATTTCTTCAACTTGCCTAGCAGTAGGACCTCTTCTCAATCGTTTTAGGAGAGACTCATTTCCCTTGGGGGCTAGGGGATTCTTCCCCGCATCATCCTTCTTTTTAACCCCACCATCCACATGCTTGTGGTAACCAGCAGCAAGATCATCCCCAAGAAGGTTGGGAAATTTTCTTTTGCCCATGGCTGGAGAGAGAGGAATGTCTTGTTCAAAGGAAGAAAAAGGGCCAACAATAAGTTCAATACTGCATGATGAGGTGGACATTGGGTCTTCGTCCAAGTCAAGCACAATGGTAGGAGCAACATTAGAAGGTCGGGCAACAAAGGAGGTGATAGAGCTATTGCATTTCATAAAGTATGAAGGTGACCTAGTATGCTCTTCACCAATTTTTTGATGAAGGCCTCAGATAAAATTGAGCTCGTCAAGTTTAATATCAATCTCCTTGGTACACTTTCTCTTCCTTTTAACTACAAGAAAACAAATAATCACTGTTAGTTACTATTTTAGTAAGTAATTTAGCAGCATAAGCATATAAAATATATTAAGTATAACATATGCCATAACCCTCTTAAGGGCGTATCGGTCAAATATATACTCCTTCCCCTCCAAGAGGTACATATTGCAAATTTTTTGCAATCACTCCATGATCAAAGTAATCCCTATTGGAATCAGGTAGATTGACGACTAGGACTTTATTAACAGACTTAGTTTTCAAATGATATGTATTGTCACTGGTGACCCATTAGTAATAGAACACAATCTTTGGGATTCCGATATGGGTCCCATGGATTTAGTTAAGCCTATGGACATCATAAATTTATTATCCAAGTATTGGGGGATACTCTAGCAGGTACAATGTCAAAATATTGACACAATTCCAAAAAAAAATGATCTGGGGGAAAAGTGAAGCCACATTCAGCAACAAATAAGGAAGGGATCCAATGACCTTCAGATAAAGAAAAAATGTCTATAGGGGGACTCAAGAACTCTAAGTCTACCCAATTTGTATATCCCATTCCTTTCAAACTCATCTATAAAGACAGCAACCTAAATCATGATTCGATATGAAGAAAAGAAGAAAAAGAAAGAATTCTTATAAAAACTTAAGGATTCAGCAAGAACTAGAAGATAGTAAGAACTATCGCATGAAACCTCAAGAGTTTGGAGCAAAAACTTAGAAGGTTTTGAGGTAAGAGACAATTGAAATGTACTACTTTTTATATATTGCCTCAAAAATCGGCGAATGTAATGATTAAAGAGAAATGACGATTGAAATTTTGACGGTGAGGCAAAAAAAATGTATTTGCCCTAAGATTGTTCGCTAAAGTTCAGAATATTTACAAAAACTCCATCAACAAACATGCTACCATCCATATCAACGAAAATTTACAAGTGTGGGAAGTCACCAACTAAACAATCATAAAAAATATATCCTGAGCTACTATTAGGACTAAATGCTCCATACTTTAAAAATAATTATCAAGCATAAAACATTGGGGGCTTCTGTTGATACCAGAAATTATCAACTTACATGGAACAATAAGAAACAGACATATGTAATCTAACATAGAGAGAATCCTTGTCAGCAAGAACTAAACCCGTCGACCAACACATGGGAGGCCGATAAACATGCAGAATGCCGACCCACAATGAGAAGACCGACCAAAAGAGTCAGCGAAACGCCAATAGTCATGTACATTATGAGTACCATGTATTGATGTAAATGCCTAATTTATAAAGGCATCCCATCATTTTACATTCCACCTCTCTATATCCTTACGAGACTATAAATACATTACAATCCCTTCATCAAGGGCAAGGTAAAAATATCATTCAAACATGAGAGGCAACACATAATACATGGCAATAAGAAATACAATGGACGTAGGCTTTTCCCTTATAGAAGAACCACTTTAAAAACTTTGTGTCTCTTTTACTTATCTTTATCTGTGATTAAATAATTAAACCTAGTCTAGTTTTTTACATCAACAGTGACCAAAGAACATCTTTCTAGCCTTATTAATTTTGGAAACACGGGCTTCAAGTTTTTTCATGAGTCTCCAATAATGATTAAAGATATCTCATAAGACTATCCTTTTTATTGGTCAAGTATTTTGTTTCCCTTCCCACCAAAACAAGCAACCCACTTAAAAAGATTCTCACTCAGGTCCCACTAAAAAAAAGTCTCATTGAGGTCTCACTCTCTCTCTAAACTTTCATCTCCATCTTTAAAGATAATACCCTAAGAGCTAAATTTTTATTTTTAACGACTCAATTTAAAGTTCATTATAGGCATATTAGAGGCCACGTTCTCCCTCACTCAAATTATCATCATCACCCTGAAACTCTCGAGAATGATTCAACTCCTTATCGCGGTTATCACATTTAGAATCATCTTCATCGACATGAGACGTAATTGAAGTGCTAATGCGGCTAGATACGAACACATTGAAGTTATATCCATGTGATGATTCATCCCTCGAATTCACCGACTTTGCATCATTATCTCTTAGAGTGGAATTATAGGCGACTTTGCATTTTTCCTATTGCTTAAGCCTAGCGGGACAGTCATGGGATTTGTGGCCTTTTCACTCACACGCATAACCTCTATCAGATTCATCTTTATTTGTATACTCGCCTCTAATTTTTTTTACCATTCACAAAAAAGTTCTTACCCAGTTTTTAATTTTTGTTCTTCTTGAAACTTTTATTTTCAACTTTGGAAGAATTTTACTTTTTGAATTTGAGAAATTTTTTGATTTTTTTAGCAAACAGAGCAAGATCATCTAGATAAAATTCAGAATTGAAGACAAAAAATCCTTTTTCTTTGGATTTATCTCTTAAAGATATTCCTTCTTCTTTTGGGTTTTGGGAAACATGTTTAATTCACAAGTTTGAACTTAATCTACGATATCTTCTAGCCCAAGTGTGCCTAGAATTCTCAAAACATTAAGGATGGTAACTTTCGCACTAAAATGAGACGGAAAATACCTTACAAGTTTCTTAGACATGGTACACATCATGATACTACATCGGGTGTAACAACACCAAAAATAGAATTAAATCCACAAGAGTTAAAAATACTAGGTCTAAAATCTTCTTTAGTCCAAATTGTGACTCGCTTGAGAATAACGACATTTTCGTTTGTCACAATAGGAATAGTCCACTCCTCTTCAATAATAAATCGAATACGCTCATCGATTAATTATAGAGACGATCTCATTCGAGCTTTAAAATATACATAATTTGAGCCATTAAACAAAGGTGCACTATTATACGAATTCTCAATATAACCACCATAATTCATTTATATAACTTATAGAAACAATCTCTAATACAATTTTTAAAATTCTTTATAATGTGGTCAGGCTATATGGTCAAATGTATAGTACATAGATTAGGTCACACACAATCCAAATTCAATTTAATCCAAATTTTATCTTGAATTAGGTGAACTTATACATGCAAGATATATGAGTCTAAATCGAATAAATATCAATCACAAACCACAAGATAGGAAGTACAATTAAGTATTATAAATTGACACAGACAAAATTACATACTTAGACTCCATTGAGTATTGCAGTTATGTCTCCCTTCTTTGTTATTGACAAAAAGTAATGCATATCCATAAATGCCCCATAATAAGCTCTACTTGCCGTGATGTCCACCGATCAGCCTCAGGAAACTCTTTTCCTATCTTCAACAAAAAAAAATCAATTCCACAAGGATATGAACATTGTATGTGTTCTTTTAAGTTTGATAGAGTGTTTCACAAAAACATCTAATGGGTTTGGATTTCGAAAAACAAAGTCTTTTAGAAACTAGGGTTTAGAGCCCTTTTGGATACGTTTGGGAAAATAATTTTTTCCAAAAATCCTACTAAAACTGATGCAGTGACCCCTTTATATAGAAAACACGTTAAAAAAAGGTCGTAGAAATTGTATAACTTGTTTGAAAAAAAAAACTCATTCAAATGAGCAGATCATCTCGTCAGAATCAACATCTAACGAACTTCAAATAAAATTCATTTTGTTAACAAAGAAATATTATTCGTTTTTCGTTTAAAGGTCATTTGAATGAACAAATATGACTCGTTCGAACGAAGCCCATAAAATCATTTGAACGACTTAAAAAAATTAATTTTCTTTGAAAAACTTTTAGAAACAGCTCTAAAATATTTTTATAAAAAACCCACTTTTAAAATACCCTTGAATAAAGTTTTTACTCAAAATCAACCTCACATACATTCTCCAATAAATGTAGTGATGATCGATCTTCGATTGCTGCATTCGATCACTAAATTGTCTTCGCTTAAAGTCTTGAGAATGTACATGATAGTGAAGTGGGGTGTAGTGAAAAATGACAAACTAAAATCTAATGAGCAATCATAAAACTTTATCTTTCAAAGATTCATAATATTTTACGTAAAAATAATTTATTATAATATTGTCCATAGAAGAGCTAAGGTATACCACTTTTTTGGGTTCCAAAATTAAACATCTTATTTTGGCAGCATACGAGTTTTTTATGTTGTTGCATTTGTTGTCTAATATTTCTCAATTTCTTTTTTGGCTATTATAAGAGGTGTGAGCATCTCACTTGTTGTGTGTCTTTTGGATATTATAAAAAGATTAAAACTAGACTTTGGGAATTGTTAGCATACGGTGTGTCTTGGAAATAAATACTAAGGTCCTAGATGCTTAGGTCCCTCATCAAAAGACTCTGAGCAGACGAGAAATTATTTTTCTTAGTTTATTGCAAGTCAAAATATTTTCTTTATTGGATGTGTAAGAGTTTTATTTTACTCCGGGAACATATTCTTGGCACTTTTTGTGTGTCCTGATGCTTGAGTTCCATACATGCCTCAATTCATGACTCGGTCAATTTACATTGCATTGCTTCATCGACTCAGAGACTCCAGTAGATTTTTGAACCTTTTCAAATATGGTATATGGTTATGATGCATATTTAGATACCCCCACATTTTATGCACTTGTTTTAATCATAAAAATGTTTTTTTTGTGCAAAAGGAGCCATTTGGGATCATTTACTTTGAAAAATCCTACAAAATGACATTTTTAAAAATATGTACTGTCAGGCCTAGGCAAGGTATACACGTTCTGAGTGAATAATAATGTGTGAAATGATAGATCAATTATACGATAACTAACCTAGAGGGTGGGGGTAAATAGGTTAGCTAGCAAAGTTGACCAATTTTTCCTGTTTTCAAATATGTGTTTTTAATTACAAATTCCTAACACTTTATTTGTTTTAAATCTTCTCAAAAATAATTTCAACACACATAAAATGTTGATTGAGATGAATCCAATTGAATAAACCTAGATCTAAAACATTTAGGTAATTTTAAAGAAAATCAAAATATGTAAACTAGTCTATGTGAGGTGTGTGAGATCGATTGTTTAAATATATAAACATATCAACATGAGACATATTGTTTGAGGAAAAAACCCTATATAGGGGTAAAAACCACAGTGCACTCACTTTTTCCATTTCTACTTTTTTTTAAAAGGGCACGAAGATACTCTCACACAAATACAATTTTGTAGTCACCTATGAACCCATCAACTACACCCATAGAAAATGAAACCCCAATCCAAGATCCATGAATTAGATAAAGAACCGCGGTCTTGCCTAGAAGTCGTGCGACATTTCGATCCACCTAATTGAACAATATGTCTCCAAAGAAATGATATGAAATATAAGGATAATGTATGATATAATTCATTTCACTCTCAACCCACTTACAAAGACAATAGATCATAAGTTGAGATCTAATTCTCAAGAAAAGGGGGAAACAAGTGTTTTTTTAGGCACAAAATAATGCTCCTACTGTGAAACTAGCTTAGAGAATTATGTTTTGAAAGAGATATTTAGATCTCCTAAAAAATGCAAGGAACCTTGGCTATTTATAGAAAATTTGAAAAATATGACCGATCTATGCGCACGAGTTGATCCAACCATTTGTACAATTGTTACCAATATGGACCTCGAACATTTGTCGTGCAACCACACAAATGATTCTGTTCAAGGGCATTCAAAAATAGGTTTCATACACAAAAAATGAAACTTAGACAATTTCCAAAACATGTTTAAAAACATTTGAATCCTTTGAGACTTTAGAAAAGTCATTTGAAACCCTTTTATTTCAAATCCTTACATCGTCTAAAAATAAGGGAAATTGAGTAAAACATTTGAAGAGAAATATTCACTTATGTCATATAGCATGACACTAACAAAACCATGTAAAAGGATATATCTTCAATACCCTATTTAATGTGTGGTAATGGAGGTCTTCAAGCTTGAGTGGAGATAAAATGATCTTCAATTCTTCATTTTCTTGGTTTATCTAACCTAATCTAAATCGCGCCTCACTCAAGATGAATCAAGTCGAGTTGACTTTGATGGACTCAATGCCTTAACATTTTGTTATGGTAATAGAGCTAATTATATATCAATACAAAGTTTATATTTTTAATCTCCCCATTTTTCTATTCTATTTAAAAACTTCCCAAAATACAAAAAATCCTTATTATCCATATAAGACATACACTCCACTAGTCATATAACGAATCTGGTACGGACTAATTTACAAATTCCAATAAGATCAAGGCGATAATAAAAAAATTTGTGTCTGAACATGGGATATAGTCGGAATCAAATATGCTATATCTGAAATCACGTAAAATAACATATAGCATCACATAGGCAAGTACGCACAAGTAGTAACTCATCGTGCTTGGGAATCCTTCAAAAAAGAAACAATATGATATATATCTGATAGATAAGTAAAGAATCTTCATGTGAACAAATAAATCTACATCTAATAAAAATACCAAGTGATAGTTTATCAAGTGCTCCCAATATAATGCAAATTCCAAGGCATGTATCAAACTCCCCCAATCATGGACAACACGTTTTCCCTCATAGTATGTGATAGTAAAATTTATTCCCCTTTTTTTACAATCGTAAAAATAAAGGAATGAATTTTACTCCCCCTTAATCATAAGGTGAAAATGTTTTTGTCCCCCTGTAATACCCCATATTTTTGTGATATTTATTTATGGGATTAATTGAATTAAATGCGTATTAATTGGAAATTAATCCGGATTAAAATACTAGAGAGATGCGAGTTATTATTTGATATTAATGAGTATATATGGCTATATATGAATATTGAATTATGAAATTTGTCATGAGATTGAAATACGGCAATTTGGGAATTTTGTTGAGACACGTATGACAGTCGCGTCATGGAATATAATTATGATAATTAAAAAGTGAATTTTATTTCTATAAATCGTATGGTCATTTTGAGTGCGCCAACGCGTCCGGAAGGGTCGAAATAGTCAAAAAACACTAGCCGGGGGTTTAGTTTGGGTCCCGGGGCATTTTTAGGCCATACTGGCAACGTATAAGGGTAGTTTGGTAATTTTAGAATTTTGGGATTTTTGATTAACGAATTTCAGGAGTTTTAAATGGAAAATTAAAAGACCCACTAACCCATTACCAGCCATTAACTAATCAGAGGTCTACGGGGGTTATTAGAATTAGCCCCAAAAGTTCCTAAGACAAACCCTAGCCTCCATTGCCACCATTAGAGAAGAAAGCTTGGAGAGAAAGAGAGAGGAGGAATTCTGCAGAGAAAGAGAGAACCATTCATCAGCTTCATCATCAAATCTTGAGACACACATAAGGCAAGTGGTTTAATGTTGTTTATTACAAAGAATGCTTCTTCCATGCGTAGGTAATTAACAGAAATTGTATTGTTCTTGGGAGTTTGATAAAAACCCATCATTTGGAATTAGAACTTGTATTTTGGTGAGGAATTTCATGTAGAACTGTATGCAGGCGATTAATCTGATGATAATATACTTTAGATGAGACAAAAACGGATTTAATTAGGCCCATTGATGATTTATAAGTTTTAGGGTTCATGTTCATGTGATTTGGGGAAAATGGTGGAGATTTGATAATTGGATGTAGTTTAGGGGGATTTGAACCCATATAAATGTTGTAATACAGTTGAAACATGTTTAGTAAGGATTAGATACCTTGAAACATCGTTGGATTAATGTTTAGATGAGGTTAGAGGTGAAGAGAAGTTGGAAAAACGAGATTTGGAAATTCTGGGCTCGAATCTGGCCACTCGTTAGAAGACCTGCCCAGGTCGTTCGAACGAGCTTCTAACGAGTTGATAGTTTGGGTTCTAATGCGAGGGATGTTCATTCGAAGACTTTCATTTGAACGAGATCTCATTAGAAGGCCCAGTTCGTTCGAACGAACTCTCGTTCGAACAACCTCGTTCGAACGAGACTTCTAACGAGTTGACAGTTTAGGCTTTTATAGCCTGTTTTGATTTCGCGTGTCCCGTAACCTTACTTAATGGTAGAGATCACACTCCCTTGTTGATTGATTGATATAGTAGGGACATTTGAGGTATAATGAGGAGTAAAATCTAGAAGTGTAGTTTGAACCTAAGGGGAATTATGAATTAGGACGCGAGTGCCTATACGATGCGAGAACATTTATGGCCTAAATAATTATATTTATCGGGAACATATAAATTGTGTAGTATTGTATGTCGGTACGATAATGAGAAGGGTACCACCAATATATTATGGTGATTACTAAGATGTGTGCATACTTAGTATATGTATTGATTTTATGTGTATGACATACCTACCATACTTGCTATCACGGGAGGTTTGCGTTCGCTTAGGGCCTTCTTATCCTTGTGTTTCCCGGATTTAGATTGGTTACCTCGATGAACATAGGTCAGAGAAGGACTTATTGAGATGTTAATAAGTCTGCTGATGGTGGGAGCGCAGGTACGTGCGTGACCCATGTGATGTGACTGTGTTCGCCTCCATTATTTGTGATGTTGCTATCTGAGAACGATTCCTGAGAGATTCGGAATGCGTGATCCTTATGTACGTGATGTACCGAGATGGATAGTAGAGTATGTGTTCACCGCAGCTTAGTCTCGGGGTGCTTGTATTGTATATTTATGACGTGAATAATACACAATTAATGGGAACTTTCATGTGATATTGTGTGTATAAATATGGAAACGTTTTGAGAAAACATAACGGGTTAACCGATAGTGAATTGTAATACAAATTGAGAATCTGAGTTTAAGTAAAGCTCCTATTGATTTGATAACGCTAGACTGTAACATAGAAATCGAGTAGTAAGGGGTAGAACTTATTACGGTTTGGTTAGCCATGTATGTCATTTAGATGGGTACGGTACGTTAGGAGTGCACATGTAGTCGGGAGGTAAGAATTTCATGTGAGTGCACGTCCTAACATGTATTTTGCAGTTAATGTTTTAATGTTATTAAAACACTTGCTGTTTTTAAAATGATTTCCACTTTCGGGCTCTAACCCATTTTCTTTCAAATTTATTTTTGTAAAAACCATTTTAGGTGCCCAGCCACAAGGACACCATGCTTAGGATCCTCATTCAGGTGACGAGCTGTAGCTGTTTGTGGAAGTTACAGGACTTTGCTTGTAGACGATTCTTCTGTATTGACTCTCTATTCAGCATTTATCAGTTGTAGGGCATGTCGCCCATTTCTTTAGAGACATTTCATTTATTTCAGTTATTCAGATTTATGGCATGTATTAATTCAGGATTCAGACTTGTCATTTTATTTTCAGTTGTGGGATTATTGTGAGGAGTTTTCCTCCGGACTTTTGATTACTTCGTTGGTTAATTATTACTTCATTATGGTGAATGGATTATGTTGTTCTTCCATTACTCTTTTATTGCATGTTAATCAGACTTAACTTAAAATTTGGCAACTTACTTTTTAAATACTAGGTGGTTAGTAATTTTTAAAATGTTTTCGACAGTGATGCTATTAACCGAACCAACTTGGCATTTTGTATTGATTTAATAAAGGAGTAGCTACCCGGTATTTAATTAGTCGGGGTGTCACACCCCCTTTATGACACAGAGAAGTTAAAGAGAAGGAGAAATCATATATAACGAATAGCAAGGAAAATCAAAGTCACATAGGCGGGATAAACTAGAAAAGTAAAAGCTAAAAAATAATGTGAACTACCAAGCTATCATGGGAATCAACATAATGAACATATGAATATGTGAACCACAATACCAATATACGAATATCACTACCATATACAAGATAATCAAAGAACGATATGAGATCATGAGCATGGATGGACAACATTGGATAACAAGGTCAAATGCGTCGGTAAAGACATAATATCCACAAGCACCGTATAAACAAAAAGATATCCAAATATTCAATGTACCGCATTATAAGGTAAAATATCCAAAGCAACTACAAATCATGAAGACCAAATGTATCAAAAATATGAGTATAGAAAAGATAAAGAAAGTGGCATAGACGATACATAAAGTAAAATAACATGAACAACAACAAAATCAACTAAAAAGCTCATTCGTGAACATCTCATCCGCATAAGGAGCATTTGGATTATTAACATATCCGTCGTCGTCGTCATCATCATCATCATCATCATCATCGTCGTCGTCGTCATCATCATCGCCTGATTTGTCGTCATTATCATCACCATCATCATCTCCATCATCTTCAACATCACCAGGAGGCAAAGGAGAAAGAGAAGGAGCTGTGGGAATATCATCATGAAACAACAAACATTAGGGATTATGATCCACAATGAAAGTAACATCAACATAAAAATGTCCATACCATCATTAATCTATCAAAAATGATCTACCATGAATGCAAAATGAGAAGTGATGAATGTCTTCTCGTTATGTCGACACATAGGCATCTTAAACTCGGTCGGTACAAATGTGGGCATCCGAGCCTATCAACATCCATTTTACTATGCAAAACGATTAGCCCTTATAGAAAAGAGAGAACTAAAGTGATGTGCATATGTTTCAGTCACCAAAAAGCTACCACTTACAGAGTATATGAAACATGTGATCAAACTCCCAGGAGGTAGCAGTATTAGTCGGTGCACACTCTCCTCATATTAGAAATAACGAGTTAGGGATAATGAATGAACTAATGACAAAGTAAAGCATGAATCAATCTACCCGTATGATATAAAAAATCATGTGTGTGTCGACATGGCGTGATGTTATTCACAATAAAGTGGTCTATAAGAAAGTGACGTCTCCCTATATTGGATTGATGAAAAAAAGGAAGTATCCACTAGGCCTCATGACCGGATAGAAAATTAGAAAGAGAAGGATAACCAACATTTTATGAAACATAATATAACTCATAACCAGGATTAGATACATGACTCTTATGTCCTAGATATGTACCCCAAATATCCTTAGATAAAATAATCCATGTCCCTCACACAAAAGTATAAATAGTCTTAATATGATCAAATAAGATCATGTTCGCATAAAACTCGCAAACTAGAGTAACATTGGCCAAACCAAAGGGTAGAACACCCTAAGACTCTCGAGTATCATCAATCAGGGACAACAAAATTGACCATCATCAGTCTTCTCTAAACTTAGTAAGGAAAGATCTCTTGCTCATAAATGCACACGTCATATAAACAATAGAAAATGCAAAACTATATCTAGTAAACAAAATCATAGAAACATCTACCGGAGTAGAACGAATATATTGGGTGGCATTAGGGGCCTATCATCAAGATTTCCTAGCCACTCTAGAAGTTGACATGGATTATCGGGCTCCAAAAGTCTCTTTGGGTCCACTCAGAGGACAAGGGTTTATTCATAGCATTTCTCTTCTATCTACGCATATAAAAAAATCACAACCAATGAGAGTATATAATAAAAAATATCAAAAAACAAAGACCATAGGACATAGGTACAGTAAAAGTACATAGAAAGTCTTAAAAATGGTAATTATCGTCTCTAAACAAAAAATGAATAGAGGAAATCAACTTTATAACGCTAATAAGGAAGGAAATCAATGATAAACAACAAGAATTGAAAACTTACCAAGTTTTTTGAGATGAAAATATGAATATGACAAGACTAGGGCCTACTATCAATAGACGATGAATAAACTCGTTCGATGAAGATCAAATTAGCATGAAAGATAAAAATTGGGATTGAGATGTAAAATCAATTAGGCTTTTTTCTAGTGGTTTTTTGAAATGAATATGAACAACGGAGATAACTAGACCTTTAAACTGCCTGACACTATTTGTAAATTGAGAATGATACACATGGAGCCACATGAATTCCCCTCAAAATGTAAATTGAGAACGATACACAAAGCACACCATAAAATCCTAAAAATATTCTTTAAGCCTTAATAAAATCGAGAATCCTAACACTCAGGTCTCAGAAATATGAATGACATGTAGATGCAAGAGAATCATTTAAATATTGCATAAAAATATCCAAATTAGGATATATTGTCAAAGCACAAACAAATAACAATACACGCATACATATACAATTGAAAATTCAAATTCTGAGAATGAAAAGTTTGATAGTGGTTAGGCAACAACTGATCCAAATAGTTGACATAGACATTTCCTTTAAATCTTGATTATAAAACGTGAACTGAACATGAAAATCAAGTCATTTTCAACCAGTTCAACATATATGCAATAAAATTCTTATCAAATCAATGTTTTGTAACCACGTAATTGTGACAACCCGCTCAAAATAATAACGGGTGGCCAGCCCTATTCTACAATAAAACAGGTATCCCAGATGGCACAGCCTCAACATCAACTGACAAAGCTAATAATATAAGGCTAACTACCCAAAATTGTTAAAAGAGAATTGTCAAAATTTTAAAAAATTTTATTTAACAACAACAACAAAACCAATAATGCAACATAACCAACAACATACTTCTAACTATGATGAGTAATAAGGGAAAACTCCAATATATACAAGTGTGCTATACACGGTACAACAAAATCTCAACAATAAAATACCTGAATATGTTGTCGGGTAACAGATAATACAACAGTCTGACAAATGGAATATGAAAGTGTTAATCTACAACACTTGAATGCTAACTCAATATACAAACTGAATCCTAATCTAGATATACAAAGATAGGAATCGACAAAAATAAGTGCTGAGACAGTCCGCAATGCCACAGCTCTACGAATCCTGAATGTATGAACATCAAAAGCTTCCTTGCGGAGGAACACCTGAAGTAGTACAATATATATATACATGAAGGAGAAAATATAAACGGGCCAGAGCACGAGTTGAAAAACATTTTATAGCAAGTGTATCAAAATGCATAATAATTATAATCGCATTATTACATGATTAAGGTGGAATCGAACTCTCCATAATAATTCAACTCACCTCTCATCTAAAGCGCACACTAAGCGTATGCACATGATCTCCAAATGGATGCCCGATTCTAATTAGGTAAGAGGATTCTAACTTAAACCCAATTGAAGTATTTAAGTGAAGCCATCTAACCTATCTCCCAATCTACATTTTATTTCTATACTCTATAAATTATATACATTAACTATAATGTAATAGTTATAGTTATCTTTATAATGTTCATTTGTTGAACATATAAAGTTACATGATCCATCTCATAAGCACATCATCATAATACATAACCATTCTCATTTACTAGAATATTATATTCTAGTGATGCCCTTATTTGGCATGTAAAAAATATATAAGTAATTATTATATATGAGTTATTAGCATCAAGAATTAAGGACTAAACTCCTCCCGATTCTCAACACGGCACTGCATTTCGTGCGTGGGACGTCTCGCCGAGGCGAAATCCAAACAAGGAACCCCCCTGTTACACTACTCCTGACCGTATTGATCCTCGAGGCTCATTATTCCCTCAATGCGAGATGCATATAACCCAAATTATTATTATCCAATTTTAATTAATTAATATTCCCCATTCTCAATAGTACACGGCATTTAATGCATGGGACGTCTCGCCGAAGTGAAATCCAAACAAGGAACCCCCCCGTTACACTACTCCTGACACTGTCGATTGTCGGGATAGGTGATATATATATATATATATATATATATATATATATATATATATATATATATATATATGAGCATTAAGGACTAACTTATCCCCAATTTCCAACATTACACTGCGGTTCATGCTTGGGACACCTCACCGAAGTGAAATCGAAATAAGGAACCCCCTCGTTACACGACTCCTAGCAATGTCAGTCCTTGAGGTCCATTATGCCCTCGATACCCAAGTACAAGCACAAGCAATAATAACCATCCCACTGAGCTATAACTCGAAGGACGCAGGCTCAAATGCTATCATCTTCCATCTTCCCATATACGTAGCAAACTGGGGTCCCCTGGTGGGGTTCCACGTCACTCACCTCGTGATCAACTCAAGCACACGACGTCCCGAGAAGCGGTCATAGCTCCTAACCGGCAAGTGAGAGCGACACATACCCACGACCTCTCAATCCCAAAATAAATAAATGTATATATATATATATGTCATTTGCTGACCACCATGGACGACTATGACTTGGGGAATATCCACATCCTGCTCTTTGAGCCAGGATGCTCACCCTCTACGCACTAAACTTCCCAATGATAGCAAGGAAAGGGTATGCCTAACATGTATACATACCATCATATAAGGTATACATACATCCCACATAATAAAGATATACCATCATATAAGGTATACCTGCCACGTCATTTTCATTTTCATAATACGCTCTTAGGCGGAATAGATTTAATGTCATTGTTTAGTATATTCCCTCAAGATATACTAATCGCCTATTCTCACACATTTTCCCCACTTAGTATGCACTATATTATTTCTCGCTTGAAGCTCACAAGTCGCCTCTAATAATGAATTGTCTCTAAATTAAATTCAAGTTAAGGATATTCTTGATCCTAATACACCTCAATTAGCATACACGGTTCTCCATCCATAATAGGGTTCAATTCATTTTATGAGCCTTTAAAGTTATCACATTTGGGATTTGATCCTAAGATCCAATGTCTATAAATTAATTGCGTTAATATCCTAATTATCTCCAAATAGAATTCTCAAAACAATGTGGGCTTCCCCACTTAGAACATACAAAATTATCTAATCGGTATTCCTCAAATTTAGTCAATACGACTCCATTTATTTCTTATAAGGGAAACTCGCTAAAAGTATCCAAAACATACTCCAAATAACTTCTATAGGGATTCCCAACTGATAACCTCGAACAACACAGAAAGAAATTCTCCCTAGACAAATATCTCCAAAAAATCCCCTGTTTCCGAATCGATTCGGCCACAAAAGCGAATGGATTCGTCCCATCCGAATCGATTCGGTCCAATGGACCTGAGAGTCTGCTACATACCAAATCGATTCTCAAGGGGCGAATCATTCGGCCTTAAAGACCTGGGGATTCTGCAACAGACCGAATCGATTCGAAAGGGGCGAATCGATTCGGTAAGTGCAGCAAGCTACGAATGGGTTGTTTTCTATATAAACCCAAAATACCCAAAAATCATTTTAATCATCTTCCAACCATTTTTATCCAACCCAATCACTTTTACATCATTAACGATCATCCAAGAAAACATTTTAATTGATTTCTAACCCTAAATTCATTTTCTACAAAACAAATCTAAGGTTTTACCAAAAGTTAGGCTTTATCAAACTAAACCTAAAACCCAAAATTCAATCCACAAATCATGCAATAATTGGTACACAACAATTATTTAGCAAGTTTAATCACTTGCCTCGGGTTCGTAGGGTCTGAATCCGCCTTGAGACCGCGTATTGACCGGAAATCTCCACTTTCTCTCTCTTTTCTCCTTCTTTCTCTTCTTCTTTCTTCTTCTCTCTTTGGAGAAATATCTCATGTAGGCTAAATAAGCCATAAATACCAAGATACACATCTTTAAATGATAATACACACTTTAGATGACTCGGTAACTTTAATTCGAGTCAAACGGTCCTAATTTATTTTGAAACCTAAATAGACCCCAAGTACAGTCATTTCGACGTTCTCGACCCTTCCGGACACTATGGTACCCTCAGAATCGACATTCGACACTCTTTCTAACAACTTCAAATTTTGACCTCAATTGCCAATTTAATTATTTCTCCAATAAAATATTATTTATTTCTCCCAAAATAAAAAAATCCTCTTATCCAAGACTTCGGGTTGTTACAAACTTCCCCACTTACAAAAATTTCGTCCCCGAAATTTTAGCTAAGCCTAATTCTCCAAAGCTCAACTAATTCTACTACACCCATCCATATTAATCCTATCTTGAAACTTCTAACTTCCCATGACGAATTTATTTAATTTATTTTACTTTAAGTTGACTATGAGTTAAGTAAAACTAGTTTCCATAACAAGGGCGCCCATACACCCTTTATATATGAGCTTTATGCTCATAGCAATCATAATGAGGCTTTAAATGCCTCCAAAGTTACACATTTCCATAGATTGTATAGCATACTAACATTTTAATAGTGTAAGTTTTTTTTTTTTGAATGGTCCATAGAAACAACTCCTCTTAATTCCTGACATTCGCCACTTTCGTGCGGGGGACTTCTTGCAAAAGAGAAATCCAAACAAGGAACCCTCCCAATACACTACTATGTGACGACGTCGAGAATTGAGAGTTTGTTAAATCCAGACTAGAGTTTGAAATTTTTTATTTTATGAAAATCATTTTGAAAGGGCCCGAAGGCCGATAAAAGTTTAATTTTGAAAATAGTTTATTTTGAAAACGGTTTATATATTATGATATAATATAAAATTCCTTATGTCCAACACAAGATCTTTTGAATCATCATATATATAACAACATGTAGCTCACAAATATTATCATAATCATGAGCTAAAATTTTCCTGCGTCCCATCAATCCACAATCTCAACTTTCAAACATAAACAACATCTTACATCAATTCAATATTTTGCCATTTATAAGGCTCATCCATATCTGGAATACAACAATTATAATAGTCTAACATGACTATATAAAAAGAAGTAGCTTTATCATTACTACTTATCACCATAACCATTCTTACATTTAACACAAGGTTTATAGCTCTTTTTGAGAACGTTGCAAAATCATCTATTCTTTACAAAAATAATAGCATAAGAGCCTATCTGGCTCAAAATTTCCCTTTAGGGTCATTACATACGTAATAGAGCAATAGTACTACCCATTCATAAATATCTCCCATACGATATTCCCAAAACCTTACATAGTAATTATCCTATTAGTAAAGGAAAATTAATTTACATTACCCAGCTCTAGTCCGATTGCCCTTCCTCATCAATGGGCTCCCAAACATAGTCCCCCGGTCTAAAACGACCTCGAATCTTCTGTAGAGGTTACACTTTCAAAATTTCATCAAAACGTGGTCCTTTGCCTCTTTGAGGACAATCTCTCTTTTTATGGCCTACTTCCTTACAAAAGAAACATTTACCCATGAATCATTTTTCCCCCTCGCATTACTGGCACTCTCGTCACCAAACTTACGTGATGAACTTGAATCTCCAAAGTTCTTACCGTCTTGCGAACGAAAATGATATTCATGACACTTTACTAGTGCCGCATTCACTACCTCATAGAAAGTCATTAAGTTATGACTCTCTAACAAATGTTGTCGGATTCTCCAATCTAAACCTCGAACAAACTTTGATATACATTTCTCTTCCGTATTTACCTCATCAGGTACTAGTTTTACACATCTAGAAAAAACTTCCTCATATTCTGCCACTGTTCTACTTCTTTGAAAAAACTTTATATCTCGAGAAGAGGAAGGAAAATACCTTCAATTTAAAAGTTCCCAAAATTCTATTATAGGCAAAGAATCTCTCTCTTCAGATGTGGTGATAGACTCCCACCATTGAAGAGTTGCACCCAATAACTTAAAGGTGGCTAAAAATTGTTTCTGCACCTCACTGCACTCAACCATACGAAGGTGCCTCTGTATATTATTCTTCCATTGACTTGCAGCCATTGCATCAACTCCCCCTACAAACTCGGGAGGATGCCCCTTACTAAAATCTTCCTTCACTCTCTCCCATAAAGATAATCCTAAATGGGGTCGGGCTGCTTTAATGGTAGATTATTACACCATCGTAGAAATGGCAGCAGTTACTGCTTGTACCACAATATTGGCAACATCGTCGGTAGTCATGTTCCTTTGAGGCATTTGGGGTTGCCCTTTATTTGCCCTGACTGAACGACCTCCCTTTGGTGGCATCTGAAACAAGAAAAAATTATATCAGAACGCCTTTCAAATATTTTCAATTCACAGAAAGATATGGACGTATGAATGTAATCGTCCTAGTAATAAGCCTCTATATCAAGAACGCTTACGAAAAATCGTTGTAACGCACACAGATCCTAAAGACACTAGAACCTGATGCTCTAATACCATCTGTGACAACCCGCTCAAAATAATAACGGGTGCCCAGCCCTATACTATAATAAAATAGGTATACCAGATGGAACAGTCTCAACATCAACTGACAAAGTTAATAATATAAGGCTAACTACCCGAAATTGTTAAAAGAGAATGGTCAAAAATTTAAAACTTTTTATTTAACAACAACAACAAAACCAATAATGCAACATAACCAATAACATACATCTAACTATGATGAGGAATAATTACAAACTCCAATATATACAAGTGTGCAATACACGGTACAATAAAATCTCAACAATAAAATACCCGAATATGCTGTCGGGTAATAGACAATACAACAATCTGACAAATGGAATATGAAAGTGTTAATCTATAACACTTGAATACTAACTCAATATACAAACTCAATCCTAATCTAGATATACAAAGATAGGAATCGACAAAAAAAAGTGCTGAGACAGTCCGCAATGCCACAGCTCCACAAATCCTGAATGTATGAACATCAAAGGCGTCCTTGCGGAGCAACACCTGAAGTAGTAAAATATATATATACACGGAGGAGAAAATATAAACACGTTAGAGCCCGAGTTGAAAAACATTTTATAGCAAGTGTATTAAAATGCATAATAATTATAAATGCATTATTACATGATTAAGGTGAAATTGAACTCTCCATAATAATTCAACTCACCTCTCATCTAAAGCGCGCACTAAGCGTATGCACGTGATCTCCAAATGGATGCCCAATTCTATTTAGGTAAGAGGATTATAACTTAAACCCAATTGAAGTATTTAAGTGAAGCCATCTAACCTATCTCCCAATCTACATTTTATTTCTATAATATATAAATTATATACATTAACTTTAATGTAATAGTTATAGTTATCTTTATAATGATCATTTGTTGAACATTTAAAGTTACATGATCCATTTCATAACCACATCATCACAATACATCAACATTCTCATTTACTAGAATATTATATTCTAGTGATGCCCTTATTAGGAATGTAAACAATATATAGGTAATTATTATATATGAGTTATTAGCATCAATATTTAAGGATTAAACTCCTCCCGATTCTCAACATGGCACTGCGTTTTGTGCGTGGGACGTCTCGTCGAGGCAAAATCCCAACAAGGAACCCCCCCACGTTACACTACTCCTAACCGTATTGATCCTCGAGGCTCATTATGCGCTCAATGCGAGATGTATATAACCCAAATTATTATTATCTAATTTTAATTAATTAATATTCCCAATTCTCAACAGTACACGGCGTTTCATGCGTGGGACGTCTTGCCGAAGCGAAATCCAAACAAGGAACCCCCCGTTACACTACTCATGGCACTGTCGATTGTCGGGATAGGTGATATATATATATATATATATATATATATAAGTATGAGCATTAAGGACTAACTTATCCCCAATTTCCAACATTACACTGCGGTTCGAGCATGGGACGTCTCGCCGAAGCGAAATCCAAACAAGGAACCCTCCGATAGACTAATCCTGGCAATGTCAGCCCTTGAGGTCCATTATGACCTCGATACCCAAGTACTAGCACAAGCAATAATAACCGTCCCACCGATCTATAACTCGAAGAAATAAGGCTCACATTCTAACATCTTCCAGCAACCCATATACGTAGCAAACTGGGGTCACCTGGTGGGGTTCCACGACACCCACCTCGTGATCAACTCACGCACAAGACATCCCGAGAAGCGGTCATAGCTCCTAACCGGCAAGTGAGAGCGACACATAACCACGACCTCTCACTCCCAAAATAAATAAATGTATATATATATATATATATGTATATATATATATATATATATATATATATATATATATATATATATATATATATATATATATGTCAATTGCTGACCACCATGGACGACTATGACATGGGGAATATCCACATCCTACTCTTTGAGCCAGGATGCTCACCCTCTACGCACGAAACTTCCCAATGATAGCAAGGAGAGGGTATGCCTAACATGTATACATACCATCATATAAGGTATACATACATCCCACATAATAAAGATATACCATCATATAAGGTATACCTGCCACATCATTTTCATTTTCATTATACGCTCTTAGGCGGAATAGATTTAATGTCATTGTTTAGTATATTTCCCTCAAGATATACTAATCGCCTATTCTCACACATTTTCCCCACTTAGTATGCACTATACTATTCCTCTCTTGAAGCTCACAAGTCGCCTCTAATAATGAATTGTCTTTAAATTCAAGTCAAGCTAAGGATATTCTTGATCCTAATACACCACAATTAGCATACACGGTTCTCCATCCATAATAGGGTTCAATTCATTTTATGAACCTTTAAAGTTATCCCATTTGGGATTTGATCCTAAGATCCAATGACTCTAAATTAATCGCGTTAATATCCTAATTATCTCCAAATAGAATTCACAAAACAAGGTGGGCTTCCCCCCTTAGAACATACCAAATTATCAAATCGGTATTCCATAAATTTAGTCAATATGACTCCATTTATTTCTTATAAGGTAAACTCGCTAAAAGTCTCCAAAACATACTCCAAATAACTTATATAGGGATTCCCCTGTTTCCGAATCGATTCCGAAGAAATTCTCCATAGAAAAATATTTCCAAAAAAATCCCCTGTTTCCAAATCGATTCGGCCACAAAAGCGAATGGATTCGGCCCATCCGAATCGATTCAGTCCAATGGACTTGAGAATCTTCTACATACCAAATCGATTCGCAAGGGGCGAATCGATTCGTCCGTAAAGACCTGGGGATTCTGCACCAGACCGAATCGATTCGGTAATTGCAGCAAGCTACAAATGGGTTGTTTTCTATATAAACCCAAAATACCCAAAAATCATTTTAATCATCTTCCGACCATTTTTATCCAAACCGATCACATATACATCATTAACGATCATCCAAGAGAACATTTTAATTGATTTCTAAACCTAAATTCATTTTTTACACAACAAATCTAAGGTTTTCCCAAAAGTTAGGTTTTATCAAACTAAACCTAAAACCCAAAATTCAATCCACAAATCATGCAATAATTGGTACACAACAATTATTTAGCAAGTTTAATCACTTGCCTCGGATTCGTAGGGTCTGAATTCGCCTTGAGACCACGTATTGACCGAAAATCACCACTTTCTCTCTCTTTTCTCCTTCTTTCTCTTCTTCTTTCTTCTTCTCTCTTTCTTTCTTTCTATTTCTCTTTCTCTCTTTGGAGAAATATCTCATATAGGCTAAATAAAGCTTAAATCCCAAGATACACATCTTTAAATGATAATACACACTTTAAATGACTCGAAAACTTTAATTCAAGTCAAACGGTCCTAATTTATTTCGGAACCTAAATAGACCCCAAGCACAGTCATGTCGACTTTCTCGACCTTTTCGGACACTATGGTACCCTCAGAATCGACATTAGACACTCTTTCTAACAACTTCAAATTTTGACTTCAATTGCCAATTTAATTATTTCTCCAATAAAATATTATTTATTTCTCCCAAAATAAATAAATCCTCCTATCCAAGACCTCGGGTTATTACAGTAATGTACTTTAAGGCATGAATCATTTGAAAATTAAATTGCAAAATCAACATGAATGCAAATAACTAAATCATATATGACATTAGTAGACATGCTTAAAAGACAATCATTACATCAATATCCAAATTGACAAAAATGGCAGTTTCTAGCCATTCTAAGTCCTTAAAATATATGTTAGAAATTTTGAGTTCGATCTAAAAAAATATTTTGAAATGCTTAGCCATATCTTATTTTTCGTGTTGGTTCAAGCACTTGGCTTATGACACATTTGCAACATATTTATCTTTTTCCATTGATTGAGTTTTCATATGCCTAGATGACACATACCTAAAAACGTTTGATTTTGACCAAATAGGTGTAATTAGGTGTAATCGCTCCAGCAGTACCCCTTATTATTGCATTAAAATCGGTCCATTTTTAACTCTAACAAAGTAAGAATAACTCAAAGTTCTAACATTTTCACAATGGAATTTTTCAAACCCATTATGAAATAAATTTTAATCATGATCTAGTTAAACACAAGCAAGATCAAAATGATAATTTTGGACAACACATCCTAGGACCCTCCTAAAACTCTCCTAAGGTCCCTATCACTTCCCTATTCACCATATAACCCTAGGTCAGACTTTGAGTACCGATCTAAAGGCCATCAGGTGCTCTCGAACCCCATTTTGACCCCAATCAACTTCCTCGCCTGAGTAAAAGATCAATGAATCTTCGAAGGGCTCTCAATACCCTTTTCAACGATCTACCCCATGTGTGAATCGGCCTTACAGTTCGGATGAGTAGTCAATTTTCCTACAAATACTGAACTGGAGACCACCAAGCTCCCCTAGACTCCGTTTGACTCCCATCCTTTCTTGAGATTGAACGATATTTAATGAGTCTTTGAAGGGATTTTAATCCCCTAATTGAATGGTCTGCACCATGAACAAATCACTCGTATGGTACGAACAAATGACCTATTTACTTCAAAGGGTCATCGAGAAATTTCGGGGCCCGTTTGGTAAAGGTAAACTCTTTGAACTGAATAAGTCTGAATGAATATTTTAAAGTCTCTAAATACCCTTTCCAATGGTCTATCCCATGAACGAATTAACCTTATGGTTCGAACAAATGATCCATTTTCCTCCGATATTATCTTGTCCGAAAGACCGTTGGGCAACTCCAAGCACCATTTGACAAAATTCAACTAGTGAACCTGGTAGTGGCCGAATTGATTATTAAAGGGATCTGAATACACTTTCAATCGATATGACCCATGTGCGATTTGGATGTACGGATTGCGTTTTATAACCATTTTTCTAATAAATCTATATGAGGTTGCCGAATGGGAAAGCCATCTCTTCCTATTGAAAGTGTGTCTCGGGATGCATATTGATAGGCATGTCAAGTACAATGTCGATCGACACCTCCTTGACCCTATATAAAGAGAGCATGAGTCACTTCGAAAGTCACCTCAGAAACATCCCTCTTAGTGATCTCAGTAACATTCTCTCAAAGTTAGCGTGGTTTCTCTATTGAAGGACCACATTCCATACCCTTCCCTTTAACACCCAATATAGCAAAATCATTTCCCTCTCATCCTACAACCTCCATCCACTTGTGAGAATCAAGATCAATCTTCAAGTCTCCAAATAAGGTCCAAACATTCTTCTCACTATTTTTATTTCGTTATTTTGTCTTTAGTTATCTAATCCTTACATTAGCATTTCATCTTCATTAGTCCACATACATATTAATAATCTCAATTTTTTAGTAGTATTGCACATAATATATTTTCAATAAAAAAATAAAAAATAGAAAAAAAGGTTTACTCTTATATTCCAAATGGGATTCCTCGCCACATTTTCTTAAGTTAAAACATCCTGTCTCTACACACACACATCTAAATAAAATCCACAATTTGATTTATGGGATAAACCCCTCCCTCGTGTTACAGGTGAACAACATGGACTTTGATGCCATTTTAGTTCCTGTAGGCATCTCCGATTAAAACTCGAGACTCGAGTCCTCCTTCCATATTTCTATTCATAAATTATTTCCATATATCATTTCACCATATCGACCGATATCTTAATAAGCGTGCATGTTATGTTTTTAATTATTATTTTAGGAACACTCCTACGGATGATCTCACTCCACCTTTTCTTCCTGACATGATTTAAGAAATTCCATTCTCCATTTATATAGATACGTGCACACATTTCACAGAGTTTTTAAGGAGAATAATAACACATGCCCCTGAGAGACCAAAAGGGCAGGATGATTAACTAACACCCTTCAATTCTGTAACTTAGCTCCCAAATCTTTGAATAATTGGTTTTGCAAGAATCAGTATGTCTTTCATGCTATCCTCTCAAGGAGACAACATTTCTTTTGACTATTTTGTGCAAAATAGGATAGATATTCTATCTATTTACATCACCCCACATCAACGATGGCCAAAGAGGTCCTTGAAAGGGCGCGAGAACTTCTCTCTCCTTCCAACCACGCACGCGGGAGCTAATACCCCCAGGATAAAGGAAGCGGGGATGAAAAGAGTGGAGACTCCGTCACAGATAACTTGTCATAAGTGGTCTAGACTCTGTTTTCACGGGTGTTATCATTTTCTTCATGTGATCGTATGCACCTACCTATATGTTCCATTTTCTCCTCTATATATTTATTATATATATTTATCTCAGGTTTCTCTTCCATTTTTTTCTTGTAACATTCTAATCGAAATTATATGAACAATCCACACTACCAATATTATTTTTTCTTTTGGTTTGGACATGTAATGGGAATACCAAACATATCTAAGAGGTATTGATGATAATGAGGGGTTATGATTAATTTTTAAATTATGGTAACAAACGATTATTGGCAGTGACCCTAGCTGTGTTGCTCATATGCATTTTTGCCTTTTGAGATAGAGAATTGCAATGTCGAACCATTTGATCTTCACATTTTGTGGAGACCAATATATTTGAAATTAAAATATAGTTTTGAACATTTATGTGTTCAGGTACACTAAATTGGTTGTGTGTTTTACTAGAATTATCCCATTAAAACCATTGTACTTATACATCTTCAGAACAACGAAATTAAAGAATTGTATTTTTAAATTATCATTTACCTTAGCCATATGATTTTATTGTAAGTTCTCAATTATTTGTTGTAATTTGTCTTCATATTTAACTTCAATTACATAATGATCCATATAATGCTATTATATGATATTTTGACAGGCCTCAGTAAATAATTGGTCAGTTGCCTTAGAACAACCGACTGGAGTTATCTTAAGAGCTAGAAAATTACTTGGGAATCCCCAATGTCTTTATATATCGAGAATATCAACAAACGAAAGGTTATATATTTATGAATTATATTCAGGATTGATATTCATGTTTTTTATGATTACATTTTTTGTTTTAGTATGTTTATTCTTTTCCCCCGTGATATCAAAATAAATACCGCATTGGGACTATGAACAGAGAGTGATGGCTACTATTATATCTGGTAATAGTCATATTTATAAAAATTTCAACCAAACAAACATATCCACCTCAATAAAATGGTTTTGAAGAATGAAACAAGGTCACACACATCATTGTTTCCCAAACAGTGGTCTTTTTTCTTGGTATATGATTTTTCATCCTTCTTTACAAATGTGAAGACCTTTCTTAATTTTACTAGGTTTTGAACCCTTTAAATTTTTTACTCATATATGTTTTGAAAATCAAGACCTATCTCTCTGTTCTCTTACATCTCTATTTTATGTTATGATATTCCTGCAGGCTTAATTGTACGGATATGAGTTTTAACAAGTGTTATTAATTTGTTAATGGATGAAAAATATTTCCTTTGGTCGACTTAAATTGTGTATAAGCCACGTAGTCTCTCATAAAAACCATATCGCTTTTTTTCTACTTGTTTTACTGCATTTTTGTGTCACAATACTTATTCAAACTAAATAGGAGCGATCCATGCGATTGTAAAATTGGCCTAAGTGCAAGTGAGCTTCTAACTTTTATCCTTGGAGTCCATTCTTCGCACTATATTCTAAAATTTATTGTTCAGGTACAACGGTAACTACGGTAGGTTCAGATAAAATAGCTGCATTAGAGGTATTATACTACACTACTTCTAACTTTTATTCTTGATTTTTGTTCCTTTAGAAACCAAACATTGTTATCTTTGGATATACGTGGTACAAGAAGATGGATTGGATGTAATTTTGCAAATTGCGTTCGATTTTTTTGTCAAAAAAATCAACTTTTGAAGTCACCTTTACTGTATATCTACATCTTTATAGTGAATAAATTTATTTCCCAGAGAAAATTGAGAACCCCGGCTAAAATGTATGACCTATCATTCTAATTATTTGGGATGTTTCGACTAATATTTATGAATCCAACACTGAAATATTTGAAATTTAACTTTTATGTGTTCGGAGATTTCAGTGATTATTTACCTGTTTTATTTCAAGTACATTAACTCCTTAACAACGAAATCTCAAGTACAACCCAAAAATTATTTGTGGCCATGTAATATTATGGTTTCAATATATGGACTTTTCTTAGCAATTATTTAAAATACTAACAATATTGAGGGATATTAGTAGTTACTTCATTCTTTAAATATTGCTCACTCTACATGGTATTCAAAATGACGATTTAAGTTTTATGACTTTTGATTTTGGTTTGTTGTGAAAGTCTATTTTTTAATTTGTGGATTTGTATAATTGATATAAAGACACATGTACCTATTATTTTGAATTTATTGTTTAATATATTGAGGTTGATTTTAGAGTTTTTGTTCTTATTTACAACGTTTAGTATTCTCTTTTACACCTTATGGTTATTAAAGAACCTTTATGTTCTGTAGAATCCAGATTAGAGTAGTCTTTAGTCTTAAACTTTCTGTTATTGTAAGTGTTGTTTATGGATATATTTACTTGGTTAACTGTTATGTACCAGTTTTACAATCTCTCTCATCTATTAGGATTATTTTCTTTCTAGGATAGAGATTTGTGATTTTTCTTTCGAGTGTAGAGCCAGACTTCAGTTTGTCGTTACTTAGTTATGACATATAGGTTATACGCTTATTGTGTATTTATATAATTATTGTCTTATTGTGTTTTGGTGTCTCCCCTTTTGTTTGCTGGGAACATTTTCATTCAGCGAAAAATATATGTTGTTTTTATGGGACATAAACCTGGGATTTTTTATACTTGGGTTGAAATTAGAGAACATGTAAACAAATATATGTTTTTTTGTGTAAGATTCTTCTTTCTTTCTTATTTTAAATCATCTTAGTTCGGGGTTGTCAATCTTATTTACCTTTTAGTGTTTCTCAATATTATTCTAACACTAATTCGTCGTTTAAAAGGATGATTCTAAATTCTTCCTATAAAGTCTTCTAACACACTTATTCTAACACTTATTTATCTGTTTAAATTCTTCCTGTAAAGTCTCATTTCCCCTATCAGGAAAATAACTTCGGATCATTTTAATTTCTTATTATCACTCTTCAACCACTCTATTATGTTGGGGCATTTTAATATTTAATCCATTTAAATATCATATATTTCTTTGTTGTTTTCTTGATTGGATTATTTGCTTTCAAATCGATTTATGCAATTTTTACCACCAGAAGAGATGTTTTTCTACAATTGTTGGTCAACAGTTTCATCATAACCATTTCTATAGGTTCATCGATGCTGCTGCCATGGGGTCAATTGCCAACTCGCCTCAGTTGGTACCAATTTGTTAAATGCAACTAATTTCCAAGGTAAGCCCTAATTATCATGGAAATTTCATTCCAAAAAATACCTATTAATGATCCTCTATTATTGCTACTGTTTTTTTATATGTGGAGCAAGTCGTGATGAGTGGTGGTGAAAAAATAAATAATTGGTAATGTTTTAGTCATTAGCATGTCAAATATTTATTCTAATCAAGTTCACTGTCTGGATGATTTTTTATGGTTAATGCCAAATACTTATTTTATACTCTACTCGGTTCAATTATATTTTTATCGAGACTACTTTCCCCGTATTATCATTCCCTCCAAAACATTAAATGCTTATCTGCATTACAATGTGTATTTAGTCCTTAATAAAAAAATTATTTTCTAGTTTCTGACTCCCTACATTTGGTCTTAAGCATTTAAGAACGAAATTTGGGAAAAGAGTGTGTTGTTCACTTGATACTTTTATGTTTATATTGAGTTTAAAATAACATGTACACATGTTTTTCTATTATAAATGGTGTTTATGTTTTTATTTATGCGAGTGGGAGTTTTTTCCTATTATAATTTTTTATTTTTGCTTCGCCAAACAAGGTCTACATTCACAAGCGGAGGAGGATTATTTATTACAATATGAGACCAAGAAATAAGCTTACACACTCAATCTCTCTTGAATTTCAGTCACATTCAACAAAATTCACTAATAAAGAAGTAACCCTGACTCAAGACCTCACAATACACATTGGAGCTGCCACTCCCTCTATCTTTTGGCCCACTTGCTGAAATTTGTCGCAACTTATATCACAACATACCCATCTAGGTTGATAACATAGGCTTTCTTGAACCCCAGTGATGAAATTGCTTTTAATGAGGAATCTGGATTTCTCTGCTCAGAATCCAATAATCATTTGTTGTTCCTGGGCTCAAGACTTGGCAACACCGCCTCACAATATCGGCTTCTCCCTTTTTTTTGATGTAGTATGTTGACATCTAGAATGTAAAAATTGATAAAATCTATCTAAATGCAACAATGGCTAAATCCTTTCTTACGGTGCATTTCTCTGTTACAGTTAGTTACTATTGTAACTACAATTAGATTCAGTTTTATTTTACTATCTTTGTGGATATGAAACAAAATAAGGTCATAAGTTTTACACAAGTCCTTTCATTTTTTGAATATAAGTGCCTTATGTACTTAAAATCCTACATGTCCGACTCACCCATGTCTGTTTACATGCACTTAACAAATTCAGTACTCAATACCCGTGTATGACTATATTTTTTTCTTTTCTTATGTAGGTGCTATGTACTAACAGAAATGATGGCATAACCTATTAAACTGACTTTCCCTTAAATTGGATTATATATATATATATATATATATATATATATATATATATATATATATATATATATATATATATATATATATATATATATATATATATATATATATATATATATATATATATATATATTAGGGGTGGGCACGGTCCGGTCCGGTCCGATTTTTTATCATTTTAGGTGTTGGATCGAATTATTCGATCCTATATTTGAGAAGACCGAATTCGGACCTATTTAATCGGTTTAGCCTATTTAATCGGTCTAGGCTATTTTCGGTCCGGTTCGGTTAATATTCGGTCCATTTTTTATATTTATTTACTTTTTTTTCCAATAAAAATCTGTTAATTTTTTGTTGTATTTATCATATAATTGAATTTATTTTTTATTTTTGAAAATCATGTTGGTGCAGGTTATTCTCTTTACACATCTAGTGGATGAATACCTGATGCAATACCTTGTCAAAATCAAAAACCAAACCAAATCAAAAACCAAACATGTTCATAGTTACCACTGACCAAAATAATTGATCATAAAAACAGGGCATATAGTTACCACGAATCGTATAACAAAAAAAATAGGGCATATAGTTACCCCAATCTCTTTTCTCGCCGTCGCCGGTATAGGACCGGTGGAGTTGTTCGTCACAGCCGCCGGAGCAACCGTGGCTATCTCTTTAATCGCCGGAACAGACGCTCCTGCTGTGGAGTAATGCATCGACATCGGAGGAACAACTGGTGTGGATCTGGTGTTCAGAGCACCAGATCGTGTGTTCATGGTGGTGTGGTGATCGGCCGACCAGAGAGTTGGAGAGACAGAGGAAGAAAAGTGTGGAGAGGAGAGGAGAGCGGTCGAGTTGGAGAGAGAGAGAGAGAGAGAGGAAGAGAAGATGAAGACTAAAATGAAATGAGGAGAGGCGAGAGCGGCCGTGGCTTTTTTTTCTCTCTTGTGTCTTTAGTCTTTAGGGTTTAGAATATGAGATATTTATATAAAATAAAATTAATATATATTATATAATATTTAATTAAACAGTCCGGTCCGGTCCCAAGACCGAATTTACAATTGATATTTTAGACCGAACCGAATATTTCGGGTCTCTTAATTTAGGACCGAATTAGGACCGATTTATAAAAAAGCCTATAAAAGTGGGTCCGGTCCGGTCCGGTCCAATCGGGTCAATCGGGTCGGTCTTTTTTTTGTCCACCCCTAATATATATATATATATATATATATATATATATATATATATATATATATATATATATATATATATATATATTTATAGAGAGAGAGAGAGAGAGAGAGAGAGAGAGAGAGAGAGAGAGAGAGAGAGAGATTTGATATATACGTTTTTTTATAACTGCTTGTGTTGAGCTATCTTTTTGTGGTCATATTTTTTTTTACTAAATGTTGGAAAAAATTTAGTTCGACTAAAATTTTACTTGGACTGAATTTTTTTGGGGATTAAAATTTATTGAACTCCTTTTTTAAAACTGTTAATATTGTTTAGTGCTTGGACTCTTTGGACTGAAATTTTTGGACTTAAATTTAATTTGGACTAAAATTAATTTGGGATGTTTAGGACTATATTCTGTTTTGGGGAGCTTGGCATTGAGATTGTATTTACACCATTTTTAGTGTTTGTGTGCACTTGTTATCTAGTCCTAACAAGTTGGATGTTTTTTTGGTGTGATTTATTTACACCAAATTTAGTTGTGTGTACACTTGTTATTGGATTTAAACTTTTAAAACATAACAACTTAAGTTTTTTTTTCACACATCTCTTATTTAAATCAGATTTAAATTTGATTTATTTTGGGATTAAAGATAATCTGATTTTGTCTCTAACTAGTTATATCCTCTAAGTTAAACTTTTGTGTGTTCACTTTATTTAGTTGGGTTTAATTAGTGTGTGGTCTTTATATCTCATCTTTATCTGTTTAAATTTTATTTTAGTGAAACCCATCCTATTTTAGTGAGTCGAGTGCTACACTCTTTATCTCGTACTCATTTGACTTGGATTGAATCAATTGTTTCGTACACCTTTTATTGCCTACGTTGAATACTTTTTGTTGTATTCTTTTATACTTATATGGTGTTTGTGTGTGTATGAGTTTTTTATCCAAACCTAGTTATAGTATTCGCTTAAACTAAAATTTGGAATTTAGACATTGTGATTATTTTTGTGTTACTAAAATTTTGCTTTTGGACTTGTCTCACTTTTAGTAACTAGTTTGCTTACTTTTATTCAGTCCTAATTTGTATGAGCTAAGTTATACACATATTTATCTTTTTCTCATTTTTCTTGAACTTAACATTTTAACATAACACCAGTTTAAAATCATTCATATTCTATTTGGTGTTAAGTTAATTTTTATTTTAGTTGCACGACACAATTGTTGGAATTTTATTTCCTATTTTATTTGTGGTCGTTTGCACCGACTAAATTGTTTTAGGATTAATACTTACTTAAATATTGAATATTAAGGAAGACCTGGTTTGTGCCTTATGACTTAATATTTAATCACTCTTTTAGTACCAATTAATTTAATATCATCTTATTATATTTCTTGTGTATTTTTGCACAACTTCACGGGGTCTCGGGTTTGAGTGTGTAATTGTGTGTGTGTATCATGCTTACACTACCTTGGTTGTTTAGTAACATTCAGTACTGTGAGGTTGTTTAGTTTGTGCATGGGTGTACTGATTTTGTATTGATCAAACTATTTCATTTACACTAGTGTTGCAGAATTCTTTATTTAAACATTGGTATTAGTGTTGTGTGTGTAGTGAGTGAATGATAGTCACTATCACCTGGGTTTATTAGGTTGATTGATTTTCAATCAAGTTTGGTTATTTTAGACTAAGCTGGTTGTACAGGTGTGTATTTGCTTAGTTTGATTCATTTTGGACTTGGGGACTATAATTTGTTACTTGTAATTGGTAATAGTGGACTTGGGTGTGTGAGTTGACCGGGAACTAGGGACATGGGGTTTACTACCACGGTGGGTTCCTCGAGAACAAATATTGTATCACCTTCCACTTTTCCTCATCTTATTCTTAAAGGGAATTATTTTTATATCTAGCATTGCCACATTTTACTTACTAGTGTGCGTGAGTTTTTTTAATTTATAATAGATTTTATCAAAGAGTTTAAAAGAGTTTTTAAATAACCTAATACGCATTAGCGAGTACCCTTTGGTCCTTTCTAGTGACCCATTAGGTCGTTTAAAAAGAAATTATAAAATTTTAAATGAAAATGGTGACTGTATCATTACAGGCCTCCGAACATGAGATAATTGTTACACGGTTAATCCGGGTACTGAGGTGTGTAACATTGCCAAAATTGATGAAAATGAAATCGGCACAATAGGTTAGGACATATAAACTATGATAACCTTCGTTGACTTTGATCTCAAGAAATAGTTAGAGGTCTTACTAAAATAAAACCTATTTCTAACATTGTTTGTGGGCTTTGTCAAGAGGAGAAGATAGTTAAGATTGCTCATAAAAGAGTTAAAGACATTTTAACCTCAAAACCTCTGGAGCTTATCCATATGGATCTAATGGGTCCCTCTCGAACTGTAAGCCTATGTGCCTACAGTTATATCTTAGTAATGGTTAATGATTTTACTCGTTTTACCTGGGTAGCCTTCCTTAAATAAAAATTCGATACCTTTCAAAAAAATTTAAACTTCTATTACGTATTGAAAACTAAAAGGGTACCCAAGTTAACAGCATTCACATCACCAGTGGAGGTGAGTTTAAGGATATAGGAGAAACCGAATATTGTGAAGCCAATAGTTACCAATATGAATTTAGTTCCCCAAGACCCCACAACAGAATACAATAGTTGAACGTAATAATCGTACCATTAAAAAAATGGCTAAGGTGATAATTCATGCCAATAATCTCCCTAAGTATTTTTGGGTTGAAGTTGTTCGAACTGCATGTCATATCATAAATAGAGTTTATCTTAGGAAGAATACCAAACAAACTCCTTACGAAACTTGGTATGGGAAAAACCCTAACCTAAAATACTTTAGAACCTTTAGTAGTACCTGCTATGTGTGTAAAGATAGAGAACATCAGTTTAAATTCGAAACACGAGCTGATAAATCCATCTTTGTACGATATTCTCTAATAGTAGAGATTATCGTATCAATAGCCTTCTTACTAAAGTGATAATGGGGTCTATCAATGTGATAGTTAGTGACACCAACGTTGACAGTAAGACTGTAGAACCAATTATAGTAAAAGAGGTCAAAACCAATTTTAATCATTATCCTCCTGCTATGGATGATTCTTTACCTATTGAGGACGTTGAAGTACCCAACAGGGTTTCTAAGGAGCATCCCTTAAATAATGTGGTCGTCAACCCAGATGAGCCTGTTCGAATAAGATCACAGCTACGTAATACCGCTCATTACGCATGTTTTGTTTCTCTTGTAGAACCAAAAAATGTGAATAAATATTTAAATGATTCTTTTTGGATAGGTGCGATGCAACAAGAACTCATTCAGTTTAAAACTCATAACATATGGTATCTTATTCCTTGGCCTAAAAACAAAAAGGTTATTTTCACTAGATGGATTTTTAAAAATAAAGCTGATGAAATAGGGATGATTGTTAGAAACAAGGCTGGACTTGTGGCCCAGGGATGCTCCCCAGTTGAAGGGATCGATTTCGAAGAAACCTTCGCTCCCATAAACCGTCTTGAATCTTTTCGTCTTCTCTTAGCTATAGCTTGTCATTTAATATTTTCTCTTTATCAAATGGATGTAAAGTCTTCATTTCTTCATGGTATTATAACTAAAGAAACTTATGTATAACTGCCTAAAGGATTCATAGATACAAAATACCTAACCACGTCTATCGTTTTAAAAAGGCTTTATATGGTTTAAAATAAGCCCCCAGAGCCTGGTATGATCGACTTTCAACCTTTCTCATCGAAAAAGTATTATGTCGTGGTGGCAATGACCAAACTCTTTTCATTAAAAACTTTGATAAAAATGTCTTAATAGCCCAAGTATATGTAGACAATATCATTTTTGGATCAGCTTCCCCATCCGAGGTTAAAATATTTTTTGATGTAATGCATGGGGAGTTCTAAATGTTGTTAATGGGATAACTTCAATAAGTTTAAGGACACTAAGTCATACAAAAGTCTAATGGGATATTCATTTCGTAGTCCAAATACACAATAGGGTTAGTTGAAAACTTCGGGCTAGAGAATGCTAAAATTACTAGGACACTCACAGCCTCACGTCCAGATATAATGTATGCAGTTTTTGTTTTGGCACACTATCAAAGCAATCCCAAGGAAAGTAACTTTCAATGTGGCAAACGTATTATGAAATATGTTAAAGGGACTTTAAACCTAGGAATATGGTACACTAAGGATACATACAATGCTATTATAAAATAAACAGATGCCGACTAGGCTAGCTACTCCAATGACAAAAAAAGTACATCAGGGACCTATCATTACATAGGAAATAATTTTGTAGGATGGTCAAGTAAGAAACAGAACTGCATATCGCTTGCCACAGCCGAATCTGAATATATAGCAACAGGTAGTTGTTATGTCTAAATAATATGGATTAAATAAATGTTGGGTGATTATGGCATTGCAGAGAATAAACTAAGTTTATATTACGACAATCAAAGTACTATAAGTATCTCAAAAAACTGGTTCAACATTCTCGTACCAAACACATAAAAATCAGACATCATTTTATTCCAGAGTTAGTAGAATCAAAAGAATTAGAGACTAACTATTTTCCCATAAAATTCCAATTGGCTGATTTATTTACCAAACCTCTAATTTGAGATTTGAATCATTAAGAAAGTCTATTGGCATGATCTTTTTAGAAGAATTCTTGATAGTTTGTTGATATCACATTGTACATTCATCATATATATTATGATTTGTAATTTTTTACCCTTTGTCCATTTGAAACAAAATGGGGGAGAAATATTTCAGTCTTTTACTGATATTAGCTTACCTAATTCAACTAAAAATCTTGATCTTAGTTATCTATTTTTAGAAATCCGTAACGTCTGCTTTCATTGCATACATTTTTAGGGTATTGGTTTGTAATTAGTTGAGTTATGTACTTTTTCATTTTCTAGGATATGGGGGTAGTTAGAAATTTGTAAAGGAATAAGTTTTTCTTATTTTTTTTGTTATCCCTATGAGTCCTAGATGACTCAAAGGAGTTTTTGTCTCATATTTACGAAGGAGGAGATTGAAGCACACTATATATATGACTTACTTGAGTCTAAAATATAGGAGCTTATCTAGTTTGGAAATAGAGTCAAAATTTGTCTCATCCATATTTTTACCTAAGCCTTATTGCCTCTTTATGATCTTCAAATACATTCAAAGATGCTTTATCAGGTAGAAAACTGACACACAATCACTCTAGGATTTTATTTTCATTTCATATAGCATTTATGAGGAGTGTGTGTATTTAATGAGGCTTAAAATATTTTTCTAGTATTTTTTAATGATTTTTAGGAATTTTTTAAACATTTAAAATATTTTTTAAGAAATTAAAATTATGTTTTGAAATTACTTTGGGCTTAATTTGAATTTTTGAAACTTCCTAAAAACCTTGTTGGGTAGAATCCGAAAGCGCTAGAGAATGTTGGGGATGAGAATGGAATTTTTATAAAACAAAAACACGCATCTGAGAGTCCATCACAACCCTACATGTGTTGCATATTTATGGACTGGATTTGTGTTTCTTTACTCTCACAGACTTTAGACTCAATCTTTATCGTTCGATCCTTTTTAATTAATGGCTTGCATGTAGTTGAGTTAATCCTTATGACGCCTGAGTGAACCAATCAGAGCCTATTTAAAAGTAGTGTGTTGTGAGCCACACGATTGATCATTTGAAGGGTCAAGTTAATCCTGATCGTTGATTTCAAACTCACATTCCATATCCTTCCTCTCTCACGATAAATAGAGCCTAATGTCCCCTCATTTACAATCTTTGGGAGAAGTGAGTTTTGAGAGAAAAAATAGCGAAGAGGGAAAAAATAAAATCTGAGGGAAAAATTTCAATTCCTAATTAAACACCGTCCTATTTTTCTTCAAGAAAATAATTCTTAAGTCTGAGGGTTTTTGTTCGTTACTGATTCAAACCTGTTATGTTTTTATTTTTCTCCTAACATTTTTCACAAAATCAGAACTCGTTTATAATAAATAGAAACTTGTAGGTCTGATTTTTAAAGTGAAAATAGTCATGTAGTTAGGTTGATTTATTTATTAATAAATCATTGCCTCTCTTTGTTGGATCTATTTTTATATAATCTTTTTTATAATTTTTGTTTGTGAATCCAACAAATCTCTTTGAAAAACTAAAAAATGTGTTTTCATATTTTCTGATCTAAGTTTTTCATTTTGAAAAACTTGTACCTAAATAAGATTCAAAGAATATGGTTTTAAAGGTATTCTTAAATAACTCAGATCTGAAACTTTATAAACCTCAAGATTCAAAAATGATTTCAGTGTTGTGAAAAATCCTACATATCATTATTTAGAATATTTGTAATTTATAGGAAACCGGCTGTATAAGAATGTGTGTGTGCGTGTGCGTGTGTTTTGGCACAACATCCACTAACACCATCACACTACTTCACTTGTGTTAGTTGAGAGATTCAAACTGTTAATATGTAGTAAAGAATAAAAGGAGAAATAGTATCCAAACAGAGGAACGACAAGGATAACATCAAGAGCCTGAAGAAGTGAGATCTTCTAGAGTGTGCTGGTATATTTATGAACTTAAACTAGGTATTTTTGTGTGTATAATTTTTTCCCTGTTTGTAAACTAAAAATTTATTTAGTGGAATTTGTTAATTTTTTAGCATAGAGGTCACCGTGGATGTTTCCCTTATTTTAGGGCTTTACCAGGTGAAAAATCTTGTGTAGTGTGCATGTTTCATAAGTCTCCCATCCCTATTGCTATGTTGCTACTTTAACTAAATTAGTTTTGGTTTTCAAACTTGTTCACTAATATTTGATATAAATCGTTCATAAACTTTTCATAAAAGACACCTTGTGTTATTTTGTTTGTTTTCTAAAAGAGTTTATCCAAAAAAACAGATCTGATCCTTCTTAATAACTTAAACTTTGTTAAACAAACTAGTAAGGTATTTTCAGCCTATCCTCGCATATGGATAGTGAAGATGCAATAACACTATGACCTGGGGAATCAATTCAACACCTACTGGTTAACTTCACAGTGGACTTCCCACTACGCGCAACCTCCTAACGATAGCACTACCGAGTAGGTATGTTCAGTAAAAATAAGAAACAATCACATATATATAGTAACCCAAGTACGTATATATATAAATTAAGTACCGACCACGTATGCAAATCCCACAGCATACTAGTCTTCACTTCTGATGTCCGAACCGACTTCCCGATTAATCATATAAGTGTTAACTCACTTGAATTATCTGTTCATCTCACTCGAATCCATCTATTCGTTTTCATAACATATCTACCAAACCCTGTAACCATCTTTAATGAGTCAAAATAGTGCCTAAACAAAATCTAGGTAGCCCAGCAAGTTAAATCGGTTCTCTTAGAAGACTGAATAAATTCCATCAATGGAACCTATTTTCTCCCCCAATGAACCGATTCAGCTTGCTGGGCTACAAATTTTCCTCTTCCTGAGGTTTTCTCCTCTAAAACCCTTTAATAGAGGTCCCAAGCAGCCCAAAATATCAAATTGGGAACCCACATCAATACCTAACCGTCACGGAAGCATTCTAACCTCAAATTAAACATGAATCTAATATAGAAACCCAAGGATTCCTAATCATTATTAAATTTAATCAAACTTAAAATTTCATTAATTATAGATCCCGATCAGTGTTCTACATGTTCATACATATAAACCCAAAATTAAATCAGGAAATTATTATACGTTCATCATCAATTAATATCTAATACAAATCAATGGTTACACAACTTGAATCTCTTCATTCTTATTCTCAAAGTTTCAATCTTTAAATCACAAATTTTAGTTCCTAATTAATCGTGATTGTAATTAACTACATAATTTCAATCTAAATTAAGAAAATACTTAACTTCAAGGATTTAAATCTGAAGTTTCGCTCGTTGGAATTATTTTAATCCGGAGATTGCCTCCTCTCTTCTCTTCTCCAAGTTCTTCTCTCCCCTTCTCATTATTTTCTCTTCTCTTAAACTCTATCTAAATCACAATTACGTAGAGATTGGAAAGTGGGTCTATCATTCACCCCTATAAAACCTTATATACCTCTTAATTACAACCTAATCTGATTTTTCCATTAAACCCTAGGTGTAAAAATACCACCGTGCCCTCTTACAGGTCCTGCTATGTCTAAAAAACCCATAACCGAATCATAACCCTCGGGTGCCTATTCTAGACTGTTGACCCATTTTGGATCACCGGTGCATTTGAAAAGGTCATCCTAGTCACCAAACTACCAATATGACAATATGTGATTAATCGGCGACACGTGCATACAATATGCATCACCCAAAAAATTTGCCAATTTGCCAATGCAACTCTCTCTCGACAAAACATAATAAACCATCTATTTTCACTCATAATTCCCATCTAATAAATACCATCACCATTTACTTATCACACGTAAGTAAGTAACAATAATAATAAATATTAATCCTTATCTCGCTAATTAATATTTACCCAAACCAATTTAATTTCTCAAATAATATTAATAAATCCATGCACACGTGGAAATCAAGTACTCATCAAAGTACAAGGTATTACATTCTCCCCCAGTAACAAAATTTTGTCCTCAAAATTTGAACGTACTTTCCAGGAAGAGCTCAGGATACTTTTTTCACATCATCCTCATGCTCCCACATCGACTCGGTAATATAGTTGTGTCCCATACGGTAAACACACTAACGATACCACATTTGATCAAAGTTTTTGCTCATTATTCCCAAAATGGATACAGGTGTTTCCTCATATGAACAGTCCAATCATAATTCAATCTCCTCCAACGCTATATATCGATAAACCATGCAATCCCTAAGATACCTTCTCAACGATGACACATAAAACACATCATGAATTCGTTGTATATGTTGTGGTAAGGTGATCATATACGCAACCGTCCCTACACTCTCAATAATGGGTAAAGGCGCCACATACCTAGGCACCAACTTCCCCCGATTACCAAACCATATCCCTCACTTCATGGGAAATATAGACAGCAAAACCTTCTCACCCATGTCAATCTATGGAAATCTTCAATTCACATAAAAGTAACTCTTCTACCAAACCTAAGCTACCCAAGTACGACCCCTGATCAACTCAATATTAGACAAAGTCTCTTCAATCACGTTCAGACCGAGAAGCCTATTCTCCCCACCTCTAACCAACTAGAGGGAGAACGACAAGGTTTCTTGTACAAAGGCCCAAAAAGTTTCATGGAAATATTAAACTGGTACGAGTTATTACACATTACCTCCAACAACTACAGCTAATCCAAAATACTCTGAAAATCTATAATACACATCCTCAAACAACTGATTCGCCGTCTTTGCTTGCCTATCGGTCTACGGGTGATGCATCGTGTTCAAATGCAACTCTGTCCCTATCAGCTCTTGAAAACTACATAATTAGGACACAAATATCTTATCCAAATCTGAAACAATACTGAAAAACACCCCGTACGGTCTCGTTATCTCTTTAATTAATAATTACGCATACTGCCCTATCGTGTAATCCACTTGCACTAGTAAGAAATGCTCTACCTTTGTCAATCGATACCTAATAATCGAGATGGAATCATGACCCCTCTATAATGTCGATAACCCTGTCATGAAGTCCAATGATATTGTCGTATTTACACAATAAAATCTCAAATAGCTATAAAACCCAATTGGTCTTTGATGATCAACCGTCACCATTTAACAAGTGGTGCACCTAGAGATAAAATATGTTATGTCTTTCTTTACACAGTCCCACCAATACTAGTTTTGCATAACTTGGTACATCTTACCCCTCCAGTATGCACCATAAACTATTACCCATGCGCCTCTTTTCATAACTTTGCATCGTATCTCCTTTTTGTCTAGGGAAATAAACCTCCCATTGAATAACAAGCCACCCTCAGAACTGAATGAGTAAGACTCCGCTCCACCTGATAGCAATTGTTGTATCCTCTCCTGACAAGAAGGAACCCCTTCATGTGCCTTCATAACCCTTAACATAATCTCAAGTGTGACTATCATCACAACTATATAGTCTCAGAGTACATCTTCCTCCTGATGGAGCTCATCCCACTTCTCCTTCCACACTGCTACCAACTACCCTACAGTTATACGACTCAATGCATCTTCCACCACATTTTCCTTTCCTGGATGACATTGAATATCAAACCAACTAGGGCACCCATACACCCTATACCATGTGCATAAATGCATAATTATCACTTATGCAACTGACATGCATCCTAAAAAATAAACTACACCACATATCATGTATGACCATAAAGTAAAGGTATAGTAAATTATGCTACTAATTACGACTCAAATCTTCTTAATATTTTTCCAGTTATTAAACTAGCGGAGAAAAATATCCCTTAGTGCTATCAAAATTTCACTCCTTAGCTCCACTATCCTTAAATCATATAATAGTTCGCTTCATTACATTTCCACACATGTAATGCCTAACATATTAAACCAACGTCTTAGAGGCCAAATATCTATCAATACTCGACACTTACTAAGCCTCATGTGTGGGCCATCTCGCAAGAAAAATCCAACCAAGGAACCCTCCTGATACACTATCGCCTATCTCAGTCGGTTATTGATATCCATTGGCCCAAGACAAAGTACTAAGACACTAGAGGTAATGTACTCCTACGAATAAAACCCTGCTCCAAAAGTTACTAAATCCCATCTCTCAAATCATGCATCTTTAAATGAGTCATACTATATAGCGCTTGCACTATTAGCCTAGTCCCCGGTGTTAAGTCGATCACGAACTCAATCTCTTGACTCGGCGATAACCGTAGTATCTCCGAAATCACATCAGCAAAGTCCCTAACCTTAAGGGTAGAATATAATAAGAAAACTCTACTCTCCAAAGTCTCCTACTCGATAAAACACAAATGCGTCCTCTACCATCCCCCCAGATAAGGAATCGCCACAAGAAACATATCCTGCTCTGGAATAGAAAACATAATAGTCTTGCTGTAACAATCCACCATCACTCTATACGTAGCTAACCATTCCACACCTAGGATAACATCATACTCATACAAATCTAAAATGAGCATTTTTTATAATAAGAAAAACCTACCAATATCCACATCCACTCCCATGTGGATGTAAAGAATGAGAGCCTCGCCACTCAGCAGTGAATCTATGGTCATAATAATATCTGACGTTGTATATACTAAACCCATCACGCACACTAATTTACTGCTAATAAAAGAATATGACTCAATTGTGTCTCATAATACACACCTAAAGGACCCATGGATAGAAAACATACCCTCAATTGTTAGCGACACTGACAGAAAATTGGTCCACAGACGTTAAACAAATGCCTAAAATTTAATTGCCCATGCGGAGGTGGAAATGTCGAAACTATTGGTGGGACTAGAAGCTTCTATAACTACTGTCTTGATTGGGTTTCATGTTGTTGAAACATAGCGCTATTCGGGCATGGACACTATATGTTGTCGTTCTCCCCACATATGAAACATCTCCCTCTTAAATATGTTGACCTCTACACCTTTTATCCCTGACGAGGTTGTCCCCATCTTTGGACCTGCAATCCATGATAATCGCGGCATTACTAGCCTCTAGGCTATTAATCCTAACACCGCTAGCCCTTAGGAGCATGAGATTGGCCTTGATGGCCTTGCCTATAATTACCATTACTCTATCTAAATCTTTTATCCAAGTCCCCCTATTGGGAACCCCTCTCCTACTAGGAACCCTACTGATGTAATGCTTTGCTAGCACCATTACCCCTAGTCTTATGCTAGCTCGACTGGCCCGTCCTCTTTGCTCCCCTCTTAGATAAAAGCGATGGTCCTAGAAGTGAAGCAATGTGGTGTTAATTATGTATGTGTAGTTCTTTAATGTGAGTTCCCCAACAGATGTTGGTAGATTATCTAAGTAAGTCAGTCCATAAACTTGAGAATCCTCTTCTCATCTGGGACAAAGTTTGCTAGGAGAGTGAATTCCTCCTTATACTTGGCCACTATCTGATCCACTGCATGAGATCCATAAATCTTTTCCTCTTTTCAGTTTGCATGGCTGACAGAAAGAAATTGCGAGAAAAATCCACCCAAAACTCTTGAATAATCATACCATTTCTCTCTTCTAGCATGGTAACTGACTCCCCACCACTGAAAAGGTTCTCCAACTAGCTTGAACATAGTTAATACCTACTTATGAGTGCCACTTTAATTAGAAATACATAGATTACTCTTGATGGCCTTTTTCCATTAGATTGATGCTACTATAGCCTCTCTGACCTGAAACTTCGATGGATGGCCCTTTTTAAAGTCCTTCATGACTCATTCTTATGCTAATGGCAAGGGGTGAGTCTATACTGGTACTTCCAATGGTTATTGTGTTTGTACCTAGGGAAAATGTTACATCATTATAGCTATGCAAGTGTTAATTGTCTGTGCTACTATGGTTGCGACCTCTGTTTTGGTCATAGTCCTCGGAGTGGCCTGCGGCTTCGAATGAGTCTCCACGTCTGCGGCCCTCCTCACGACACGTGTTGTTCCACCTTTCCTAGTGTTTGTCATCTGAAATTAAATTGAAATTGTGTGATATTAAAGTTGAATATATAGAGTAGAAGAATAACATAAATACGCAATATGAAACAACAGTCCCAAATATAGGGCTCTATATAAAAGAAACGAAATGTTGATAACGTAACAAGTTCGCAAAGATCCTAAAGGACACTAAATCTAATTCTCTGATACAATCTGTGACACCCCATTTATTCTAGTACTGGTTGATCAATCCTTTTATAAAATAAAACATGAATCAAGTGTGATTTCATTCTAAGCATCACTGTCGCAATAAGTAATAAAATATGAAACAAAATATAACCATACATACAACTAAACATATAGGACAACTAAATGAATAAAATAAATAGTGTGAACCAAATAAACCATGGGTCACTACAAATAACCATCCAATGAAAATAACAACTGATAAATTAATAAAAATCTCTGATACAAAATAAAATCCTAACCAACTACGGGCAACATGCCCAAAAGGAAAAATAAAAATAAAAATGCATCCTATCGAGATAGAAAGGACTGAAGTGGCTAAAATAAAATCCAGTAGCATCCAAATGTATTGATTGCAACATCATGAAAGATATATCCCTATTGTCCCTATTTCTTTTACACACCCAGGGTTTTAAAAAGAAAACAGGAAAAAGGATTTGGCCGTGGGTCAAAACTCGAAAAAAGTTTGAAAATATTTTACAAGTAATTAAATGTTTTGAATCAATAAAAGTTGTGTATTCCTTTAACAATTAATTTACTAGTCACACTCATATGAGATAAAACCTCACCTCTCATCTACAGTGCACACCTAACGCATTCATTTTATCATCCTAATTATGCTACCCAGTCTAACTAAGGATACAACCGTTATTAAATCCAATCTCGTTAATAACCACCTTTAGTTAACCATATACTACCCTCACCAGGTATACTGACATAAACGATAGCATAACTAAATTCTTGATATAAGTATATGTACACATGATATAATAGCGTAGCTACACTTATGATATAAACATATATTCACACAATATAATAACATAGCTACACCCACGCTATAAATATATATATATACACATCACATCTATACACATACATATATATCACTCATTGTATACGTATAATCACATCCCCAAAGTCAGAACCTAATGGATGCATCCCGTGTGTGCTACTAGGATCCAAGCATATCATGCATCGCATTGAGCCACTGGGTTAGAAACTCACCACCGATCCAAAAAACGTAAACACAAACAATGGAAGAAGTCATAAATATACATCTGGGGTCAAAACCATATCACATCGCACCTATCTCATCTCCAAATTAACACATATCCTCACACATGGATAATGGACATGAAAAAGTACTATATCTTGGGGAACAATCTAACACCTGTTGGTTAACGCTAGGATGGACTGCCTATTATGTGCAACTTCGTAATGATAACACTACTGAGTATGTATGTTCAATAACAACAAGAAAAAATAACACACACACACACATCGTTGCAAATCCCATAATATACTGGTCTCCAATCCTGATGTCCGAACCGACTTCTCGATTATACATATAAGTGTTCAGTCACTTGAATTCTCGATTCATCTCACCCGAACCTGTTTATCCATTGGCCTGACACTTGTACCAACCCCTGGAAAAACTCCCCAGTAGTCTCACTCTACCCGGAAGCCCCTACGCTCGTTCCCCAAGCTCTAACTAGTGAAAATAACGCATAAACATAGCAAACCGAAACGGTTTTCTTGGCATACCAAATTAGTTGGGTCAACCGAACCGATTCCCTCCCCCAAAAACTGGTTCGGCTTGATGGACTACCAATCGTCTTTTTCCTGCAGTTTTCACCTCGAAAACCCTCCAATAGAGCTCCTAAGCCTCCAAAACAATCGATCTGTTGCATTAATACCTAACAATTCCAGAAACATTCTAACCTCAAACTAAACCCAAATCCAATATCAAAACCATAGGATTCTTAATCATTAATTAATTCAGTCACGCCAAGAATTAAATAACTTGAAATTTCATTGATTGCAGCACCGTATCAATTTTCTACATGTTCGTAGGTTTGAATCTTAAAATCTCATATTTTAGTTCCTAATTAATCATGAATGTAATTAACTACATAATAGGAATCTAAGGAAAGTAAATATTTCCTTTAGTGATTTAAATTTATAGTTTCATTCGTTAGAATGCTTTCAATCCGAAGATTGCATCTTCTCTTCCCTTCTCATAGTTCTTCCCTACCTTTATGTTCCCTTTCTCTTCTCTTAAATTTTATCTAAATCGCAATTTTGAAGAGATTGAAAGTGGGGTTGTCATCCACCCCTATATACCTTATACACCTCTTGATTACACCTTAATCCAATTTTTTCATTAAACTCTTGGTGTAAAATGGACAACCATAGACTTACACGGGTCATATTATGTCTAAAAAGCTCCCAGAACACAATTATAACACCTGAGTACCTATTCTAGACTATTTTGACCCATTTTGCATCACAAATGCACTAAAAAATATCATCCGAGTCACCCAACTACAAATATTTCAACATCGTAGTAATCGGGCCTGATACGTGCATACAGTTAATATCACTCGTAAAATTTATCAATCCGTCGATGCAGTTCTCTATCAACAAAACATAATAAACCCTCATTTTTCACCCATATATGACATACAATAAATCAAATTTCTATTTACATATTATACGCAAGTAAGTAACAATAATAATAAATATTAATCCTTATATGACTAATTAATATCTACTGGAACCATTTTAATCTTCCCGGTTAAATTATTACGTCCACACGCGTGGAAATTAAGTACTAATAAAAGTATAGGGTAATAGATTTATGCATTTAGCTCTCTTTCTCCTTTTTTATACCTCTAAGGACCCCAAAACTTGTACACATACATGTATATAATGAAAATTAAGCTTCATAGTGGACGTAGGCTCATTTCCACGGTCGAACCACTCTAAATTTCGTGTTTACAACTCTTTATCTATCTTTTACTCTAATTTTATACTTTGACTGTTGTGTATGGATTTTATGTCATGGTCTACTTTAGCAGATCCATTTTTAATGAACATTTGGGGCTATATATGGGTATCGAGGTGTTCTATCAAGTTTCTCTTAAATTGGGTCCATATGCCTTATTTCATTTATAAGGATCTCTAGATCCGTATCTTATGGGTGAGATTTTGGTGGACAGACCCATATTTGCATATAAAGTCATTAGGGGTATCTTCATCCTTTTAGATATATTTTCAAAACCAATCTTGAGGTTTTTGGGCGGATCCACCTACCCTAATGATGTGTCCATATCTAAATATTATTGAGAAGTCTGACAGGCCACGACCTCATGAGTACTGGGGACTAGGGATGTGGTCATATTCAACTTTCTATATACTTTTGGGGATTTTTTACCATGTTATGGCCTATAAATTAGGAACTTAAGGCTAATCTTATGTTATTCTACGCATACCGACTTATTATACCTTGGATTACCACCCGAAAGACAATGTAGTCCAATTCTTATGGTATAAAAACACATTTAGGAAAATTCGGTTTCGTACATGCATGTTGTCCCCTATAGTGTGCGACTTAAGAATGTTGTCATGATATAGGTCGTGGCCTCCAGTTAACATCTTAGGCCATTTTTTTTATTTTTGGTGTATTTAGCATTTTCGATTAAAGAATTATTTTATCTTAGGCCAATGATATGAAAAAATTCTTAAGAACCAATGTAACATATTTTATGGATTACGGTTCAGGCTAAATCGCATAAGGCGAGGTCATATGATTAAAAACATGATGATTCCATAAGCAAAATTAGGCAAAGTTATTGTCTTGTCAATTGATAAACCATTCGTGATCTGTTAAGATTATTTAATTAACTTTTCAGTCTATGTGAAATTGAATAAACCCGATAAATTTTGACTAAATATAACCGTCTCATGAGAAAGTCATGTTCGATCATATCAATTCCGGAGGAAAAACTCCTTGCGAAGGATGAAGGCTACGACTTCTTCCCTTTTTGGCCTAATAGGCCGTGACCTTAAAGTTAAAGGCTACATACCATTGTTAATCTTTCCTCAATGTTAGATTCTACTTACTCAATTACATAGATTTCTCACTTTGTTCAGTTCATATCAGAGAAGACTTTCTAATGAACTAATAATCTCTAGAATAGAATCATGGAAGGCAGATTAGGATTGGGTCCCCAATAAATTGAAGATGCAGCCCACTTGATGAGGTGCATCAACCATCTGTACCAGGACCAAGCATCCCTTTAAATCTTAATTAACCTCATCAGACAAAAATTTCTTGTACTAGTCCGCATCCTCTGAAAGGAAGACTACAGCCGAATTAGTGGAAAAAAGTAAAGGAAGAATGACGACCCCCCAAAAAATCCACATGAGGAGTTCACCGTCAAAACTGTGAATTAGAGGATATTATAGCCATCATCAAAGGAAACAACCTCCTCAAAGGGCTAGGTAGGATGAAATCTCTTCCAAATAAGAGGGACGAAAAAAAGTGGTGTGATTTCCTCAAAGACCACGACCATACCATGAATAAGTTCTTAAGCCTAAAGATGGAGATATAAAGGCTAGTCAGACACAAGATGCTGCAACACTTCATAGAGGATGCAACCTCCAATAAAATAGAGATAAGGCTGTAACCCCTTGAAAACTTTTGGAGAATTTTTTTCATTTCATACCTTTACAAATCGCTGCAAAGCTATGGCTTATATATCAATTTTTGTATTCCCTAAACGTACATATCAATGAAAAGTTTTATTTTATACCTTTACAAATTCTTATTCAATAGTTTTAAAGAGAAACATAATGGAAATCACACATTAAGACATCAACCAGTACAATGGTCCTTCAGGTCACAAAGAAGACCGCAACTAGGAAGGAAAAAATAACTAATAACCCTATCAATGAACGTGGAATCAAAAAGTGCCTTGCAAATTTCTTAGGAAGATAACTTAGCTGATAGTAGAAAATTTATACCATGCTTCTTAGGAAGATCGCTTGGTCGAGAGTCGAGAAGGAATAAAACCTATGCCAATAAATTATACTTATTCCGCACTCAGATCCTAACTATCAAGAACCTCGTGTTAGTGGTTGTGGTCAGATCCTCTACAATGGCGGCTACCTAATTAAGGTGAGTCTTTCATTAAAGACTAGGGTCTATTATGAATAGCAAAACATAGCCTTGGGTGGATTCTTCAACCCCATAGAAACTTGAGTGTCTTCTTATAACCTGATATAGACAGGGGTAGCTCCTAATAATACCGCATAAGATTAAAATATTTTAAAATCTTCAAGATCGTGGTAGTAATAGAAGACCATGGAAGTTAAAGACAACATCCTAACGACCACAACTATGAAAATGAATCATAACCAAATCCTTAAGAGGACATTGTACCACCTAGGTATGTGGAGTGTTAAATGAAGCCTTTAGATGATCTAATTACTAAGTTTGAGTCCATAAAAAAATAGAGGTCATACTTGCTTTGATTGGCCACTGTATCGCAACATATAGTCTAAATCAGTAGGCCCTAGAAGACCGCGGTAGTAACATAATACCACATAAAATAAAGACAAATATTGAAATCCTGTGGCCCCTATACCTATTAAGTTTGCAGCAATATTCAAGAAGTCGAAACTAAAGTTTTATCCAAATGTTAAATCTATAGCTACAAGAAAGAAAGTCTAATGTACCAAAGTTCAAGGACAAAATATGCCGATACAATAAGGCACAAAAGGATGGACTCAAAAAAATTATTTACATTAAAGAGTGAATTCTAATTATGTTCAACAAATAGTTACAAGTAAATAAAATAAGTTAAAGGACTCTACGTCCTCATCATCATCACCATTATCCTTGTTCTTTAGGTTAGTCTAGATCTCCTCAACCTCCAAAGTTGTAGTCGCGACCTCTCCCTTCTATTTCCCAACCACCTCATCCACAACCTATAGATACTCCACACATTGAGTGTGCTCAATATCAGTAAACGTCTAGGCATATATATTTTCCTCAACTTCTGTGGTGTTTTTAGTAAACCTACATCTCATCTCCTTATAGTCATGGATATAAGCTTTGTTAAATGATTTAAAAGTCCTTTTAAATTCTGAAAATAGACATGGCTTCATATTAGCCTTCTTCAATGTCATAGTATGATCACGCCCATCTTCTTCATGTTCGCGGAATATTTTTGGGTTAGGTCCTTGATTTTAATATTAAGTTGGCCAACCTTATATTCACTCATTACGACATATCTCATGTTCTCTAGAGTTAGTTGATCTTTAATTCTTATCCTCTTCAATTGGGAAGTTAGGTTAACCCTAGAAATATTAGTTACGGCATCATCAGATAAAATAACATGATCTCCAGTCCTGGCCTCAGTCTGTGTGTCAAGTGGGGCTCCATCTGTTTGGACTATATATTTTTCCTTTACCGTCTTCCTTTTTTTGCATCTGCCCTTACGCGGTGACTGATTCAGTTTGCACGATATCCTTTAACTCATCCAATTGAGAGATAAGTAGCTCCCTATTAATATGGCCCTTGTGCAATAAGAACATCAGTAATAATAAAATATGTTTGCAAACAGTTTAATGGGAGAAATGGTTGTTGTACATACTACAAGATATCTCATTAGAGTAACATGAGTACTGTAATAGCTAAGCACAAACAAAGATCTAACAGCATCTACTACGAGAGAGTACTTCTTGGAAAAAATTAAGACCATAACTTCATTCCTTTTCCTTTGACACTTAGAAGGGGGTCAGACCTGAAAAAACTACAAAAGTATAGTCAGATCCAAGTTAAAAAGAATGGGGTTGTTATAAATTTATGAATGATTTACCTTCCTTTGGAGGACTTCCCCATGATTGTGGAATTTTATGAGTTCTTTACCTCTCATACTCTGCATAGTGACCCTCCCAAATCTCCCAAGATATTTAATGATACTTACCTCTCCAATTGTTGGTTCTGGAAGATCACCACCTCATTAGGTATATATTTCCATTCCACAACTCCATGTAGTTGCACCATAGATCCTCAACGGAGTTTTTTTTGGCCAATAAAAACTAAAGAACTCCGTGGCACTAATATCTCTCCCAAATTTCTTTTAAAAACTACTAAAGATGCAAGGATAGACCTGCACCTAATGAGATTAAATTGCCTTTGGGCTACGTTCATCACCTTCAAAATTTTCCTGACTAGTACTAGCATTGGAAGCCAAAATCTCATAAGGAAGTCATATAAGAGGAAGCAAACCCCATCATTTGGAACTACGAAACAAAACTGATGGTCCACAAAGGGAAGTGTAAAGACTGTTCCCTCAAGAAACTTATAGGACTAATTTAGTTAATCCAACCAATCCTCATTCATAATATAATAATGATTGAGGGATACGGGCTCCCTCGTAGTCTTGGTGTTATTGCTAGACATTTCAACTTTAGTATTCCTTGCCTCTGCAGTATGATCCTCTTTATTTGGGTCCGCAGGCGACCTCTCAATTGGCTCATAATTATTTATGTAGGTGGTGTTTTCCTCCACTCTATGACTACCCTCTGCAGTCTCCATTGGGAACCAACATCTAGAAAACTATGTCGACTCAAAATCAATGCATATACAGGTTGGACACCCGTTTAACTTACATGGTACACTTATTTTTAATGGTTTTATGTGTAACACCATGGGAGGAGGACTAATACAAGGCCTGATACAGAAGTCCTCCAAGTAATCCCAAGTATTCCCATGCATAAGGTCATAATGGGAACTTATAAAAGAAAAGGGATCTCCACATATAAAGGTCCATAACTGTTACGAGTAAAATATATGAAGCACAAGTTTGAAAGATAATGACCTCATAAACAACGAATGCAACAACAAACATAATTGGAACCTAAGTAGGGTATAAAATTTGGCAAAAGTCGTGTCTCCTATATGTATGCAGCATAAACAAGCTAATTTGAAATACCACGACTATATTCAAATACACAAAGTAGGCCAAACTATTCACAAGTGAAAAGAGGTGTTAAATGATCATGAAAGAATCAAAAGTTATTCAAGGGAAAATATATTTCAAAGTAGGTCCAAGGCCATATCCATATAAATAAGGTCGCAACCATAAGTCCATGTCCGTGGCCTAAGAAGACAGATATATATGATCAAATTTATGTGATCTAACAAGATCAAAAATACCAAAAACTAGGGATTTGGTAAAATAACCATGAATAGTAGTTCATGTTATTGGCTCAAAATTAACCTAATGTACCCAATGTCGACCTTTAACCAATATCAGTTAACTAGTTTCACTCTAAATCAACATAAAATAAATCATCTACAAAAAAACATAATATCCCACATTTAGCCTCAAATCTTTAAAAAGCCAATCGATTTTTGCCAAAACACAAACCCAAAATAGTTCAAAAAATGTTTGCACATTTTTAACATTTTAGGGTTTATGTATGAAGATTCAGAGAAAGGAAATAAAACAGGAATAAGAACAAGGTAATTGCAAGAGAAATTGCAGGAGAAAAGGGCAAAAAACTAAATTGGGGATAAAGAAAAGAGATTGCTTAGACTCCTACCGAAAATCATGTCTTCCTTGCCAGAAATTGCCTTTACTCCTCTTGGTAATTTCTCAATAACTTTGCTCTAAAGTATTAAATAATATATTGAGTCCACATCCCCATCCCATTTATATAAGTGGTCACAGCAAGACGAATCATCGCAGAATTCGAAATGATTTAGCAAATAGTCGCGACACCCATAAGATCGCCTAAAAAAAGTATCACCTTTAACCAACTCAAGCGTGGCCACGACCCTAAGACAAAGCTCTGTGAACAAAAACAAATCCCCATCACCAAATCACTCACCTCCTAACACTAAGGCTTAGTGGCTTCTGTTATATGTAAAATATGTTAACTAATATATATATAACACGTGGCATGAAAGCCCAGGTAGGCGCAATTGATATATGTCAAAGTACTAACCAAAGGCCATAGCCTATGCCCAAGAGGGTCGCGACACTCATTTATTCTCCCCTTCTATAATCAAGACCACAACCTATGCAAAAAACAGGTCGTAGACCCTATAACACGATTACATCAAAGGCTACGGCCATGCCTGTAATAGGATGTAGTCCCCCAACCTCAGCACATCACCAGATGTACCTTACGAAGACCCTGATCAGTAACCTGCTAGCTGGCCACCTACTAGAAAGATTCCATTTTATCCATACTTATCCATAAGTCACGTGCACTAAGCACATGATTATCCCACCAACTACTATAAATAGAGGACCTCACCTACTCATTTACTAGGTGACATTTAGGCAATGAAGCTCTTCTAAATTCTCTTATACATCTTTCTACACCTGAGTACATAATCAGGTTGCCTACTCCAGTCTCCTGAGCCACATCTAATCGTGCGAGATCAATTATGCAGATATAAACACAAATCATCATGAGGCATATTTTATGAGGAAAAACTTCCCACCCGGGTGTAAAAAACCTTGGCGCAATTCTTGTTTCCATTTTTACTTGAAAAAAAATTTATAATGCGCAAGAAGATACATATCACACACACATAATTTCATAGTCACCTAAGAACCCATCAAATCTCTCCTATAGTAAACAGAAACCCAATCCTAGATCCATGAATCAGATGAAGAATTTTGGTCTTCTTAAAAGTCACGCCATATCCCGATATCCCTAAGATAACAAGATGTCTCCAATTTTAGATCGCAGAGTACTTGATCATAACAATTCTTTAATAAAAGGATGTGAATTACAAGGCTAGTCAATGATATGATTCATTTCACTCTAAATCCACACATAAAGACTTTAAATCATAAGTGATATGCCATTTGGAGTCCTCGTCTCAACCAAAGCTAAGCTCAACCCCAACCGACTCTACGAAGCATCCCCAACTGAGTCATCTTATACAATTAGCATGGCCCGTCTCAGCTAGTGCATCTCATCTATACAGGAGAGCTTCGTTGGCCCAACATCTTGCCTCATATACATTGTAAGGATGATACCTCTTAGATCAACCCATACTCTCGTCATGGATGGATACTAGATAGTCGAGACTACACTTGGAATGTGTCAGCATGCAGTCCCAAGGAGCATCAGTGGACTCATATTTGGTCAGGCCAACACCTCATTCCAGTAGGACACTTGACATCTGACAAGGCGCGTATAATAGAACATGCGTGGGAAGATGCAGGTGGGCTGCGAGCCCCACGTAAGCAAAATTGTTACATCAACATCATTCACACATGTGGATAATATATCTTCATCATTACTTATATGCACATAAGACATATGGCACTAGGTCATTGGATACTTGGTGTTGAGCACTCCTCATGCATGACTGGGGTGTGTATGACACCACCCCATCCATATAAATACTCGTCATCAACATTAGTGTAAAGGATCACAAATTGTAAACACTTCTGAAACTCTGCTAAACTTATTGCTTAGAGAGGAGAAGCTTGAGTTCTTATATCCCAGGGCCATTACAGCCCAGATTTAGTGGATTTCACACACTCACACAGTGGAATAGGCCATTCAAAGGATGAACCAATTATTTCTTGTACCATCTTCTTCTTTGCCTCATTTAGTTCTGTTTACTTATTTATATCGGTCATGCTCCATTGTTGTCTAGTTTTGAGCTTACATACACATTAACTTGGTGATACCATTTCTGGTACCATCAATGTAGCACCGTTTGTGGGAATAAGATAACCATCGTCTTCCCTTAATTTTTAGCTAATCAATCGGATTCTCGGGTGGTGGTTCAATCTTAACCTTGGTTGAGATTGAACCATCATTAAAAGAGCTCTAGTTTGAGTTCAAGATCACTTTTATCTCATCCAGCTCATTTCCAGAACATCACTTGGTTTTTCCAGTCACAGGAACTCTTTAATAGTGACAGATCCACCTACTATGGGTGGACCCAGTACCATCCAAGCCCCTCCTCGATCAGAAATAGCTGAGGTGGCGACGGACTTATGCTCCTTAGTAGACAACCAATAACAGATGCATACAACTCTAACTTCTTTTAGACAAAACAAGTTTGTTAGACCCACTGGTGCTAGGGATGAGATGATATCTACAATTTTCAGAGAAGGTATCCCAGACCGACCCCAGGCCCCACACAAAGAGTTTCCTCATCAACAAACGCATAGAGACATGGTCGACCCTAGGAGTTTATTCCTGAGGAGGTCGAGTCAAGAAAGTACTAATGATGAGGATGAGAAATATGATGACGAGGATGACAGGAACTATTAGGTGCCTTATCAAATTTGTAGAGGCACTGTGCAATCCATTCATCACATCCGAGGGTGTAGCGGCATGCCGAATCGAGAGTCCATGCAAAGGAATTTAGCTTTAGATAAATTAAAAAGGAGATCGACATTTGATAACCTTGGCCCAGTAACAGATGACCTGAGAAATCACCTCTCCAGATCTAGAAGTATTATTGGTTCTAGAAGGAATGATAGATGTGATGACCATCGACTTCCTCATAATCGAGATAAGGAATAGCGAGAGGTGATTAGTCAACAGAGAACTGTTGTTAGAGAGCCATCAGTTCGTCCAGATGGTAGAGAGGGGGCTTAAGATATTGTGGCCCAAGTTGAGGTTATAGCAGCGGTCGAGAGACCCTGGAATAACTCTATTAAAAGATTGTAAGACAAGATAGGGGACATTCTAAAGAGACGAGACCTCATGTAGAGGGGATACAATGAAGGCTCCCCCTTTATTTCTAAGATTGTGAGATATCTAACCCTGTCAAAGTTCAAGCCCCCGTTGGTCATTCCCAACTATAATGGGAGCACTAACCCAGTCCATCATGTTGAGATGTACTAATAAGTCGCATATATCTACTCAGTCTGAAATAAGATGAGATGTCGGGCCTTCTAAAGAACACTCATCGGAGTTGCTCATGTATGGTTTACTTCTCTACTGAAAACTCAATTGAGAATTTCAAATAGCTAGCAGAGAGATTCATACGTAATCTTTTCTTCGGACTCAGTACCCAAAAGAAGATGACATATTTATTATACGTAAAGCAGGGAAAGAATTAAAGTTTGAGAGAGTATATAGCTCACTTTAATAAAGTGAAATTGGTGGTTGAAGATTATGAGGAGAGTATCGCTATGATAACCCTGATGAGAGGGTTGCAAAAAGGAAAACTCCTCTGAAAGCTGGTCGAGGATCCTCTTAAATCCATGGCCAAACTCTTGGCTATGGCCAGGAGGGTTATGAATGCAGAGGAAATAATGGCTGCAAAAGGCAAAGACGAGAAGGGAACAAGTATCAGTGGTGGTAAGTATCAAAAAAATAATAAGGATGGCAAGAAAAGGTCGGTGGATGATAAGTTCACCAACTATACTCCTGTAATGGTCAATTGTGAGCATATCCTGAGTGAAATAAAGAATGATCGGTCCTCGAGATAGCTTGAAAGGCTGAAGGCTCTTCCCCATTAGAGGAATAAAAATCTATGGTTTGAGTTTCACTAAGACCATGGGCATCTGACCGATAAATATTTTTCTCTCAAGGATGAAATTAAGAAGATGCTGAAAGTTAGTAAACTAAGAAAATGTGTTTACAGGAGCAGTTCAAAGTGTGGCAGAGATGACACTCGAAAAAGGAGGAATGAAAGGCAGATACTCTAACCAACCGAGACAATGATAACTCGGATGATAATGATGAGGGAGACCTTGACCTTCCACCTCCAATCACCGAACCTAAGGGACGACTGAACATGGTTTCTCTTTGGGTCAAGATGATTTGCGGAGGCTTTGATGGAGGAGTAAAAGAGATTACTAACAGAAAGACTCACGTGGAAGAGGCTAACGCTCTTCCTCTGAAGCCTAAGGAAGTTCACTCACCGGTGATTGAGCCTAAGAATTTAAAAAGAGCTAAAGTAGATATGAATACTTTGATTATTGGTTTCTATAGGCTAGATTTTAAGATGATCTTATCCCCTCATGATGACCCATTCATGATTATGACCCATGTGCATGGGCATGAGGTTTCGAGAATATTGGTTGACGGTAATATCTCATCTGACATGATGTTTTGGGATTACTATAAAGGTCTGGGGTTGAGTAACAAGAGGTTGGTCCTGTATCATCAAGCACTCATCAGATTCAGCAGAGATAAAGTTCACCCTTTGGGGATCTATAAAATGGAAGTCAGAATGGGAAACAGCTGGCCAAAATGCCTCACGAAGACGATTAATTTCTTTCTCGTGGATGAAAATGTCTACTGGACCTACAATATAATTTTGGGAAGGGTATCCCTTAAGGATTTTGAGTTCGTACCCTCAAAATTTCACCAACTGATTAAGTTCCCGACCCCATATGGAGTAGGGGAGGTTCAAGGTGACCAAGTTAAGTCAGGCGAATGCTACTTTGAGAGTACGTAGACAATCAATGTCAAATTTATTTAATTAAATTTCAATTTCAATCCCAACAAGACTTAACTCTTGCAAACAAACGTGATTGACTAATGAAATAATCTCAGCATGCAAGACAATAACAAATGGGGAAAATTTCCCCACAGGGGCAAAACTATCTTATTTCCATTATAATTTGTAAATATTGGTTTACACGGATTACAATAAAAATACAAGTGACATAAAAAATACCCGCGGGCGTCGGTTCAATGTCGTAAGCAAGAGATCCCGCGATAACTCCAATTGCCCAGTAATGGAAAAGCTTATTCTTCTCCATAAGTGTACTCCAAATGAGTAGAACATTCTTTTTTGGGGTTTAGAGGATTCACATAAAGGGTTCGTAATTGTTTGTGAATCAAAAAGAGTATGAAAACCATAAAAACGATGTTTGAAATTGCTACTGTTATGAAAAAAATGAAGGTGTGCAGACTTGGGAAAATGTGTAGTATGAACGCTGTATAAATATGTAATTTGAAGCGGTGGGTCATTCGAGCCACATACGATGTCGTTGGAATGAAATAATCTCTTGTTCGAATGACATACGATGTCATTTGAACAATATCATTGTCACGTCTAAAAATGCCTCTTCTTTTTACAAAAAGATATTATGTGATAAACATTTTTCAGACTTAAAATTTATTTAAAAATATTCCCAACTATTTATGCAAATAGTAAAAACTCCAATTAAAATTATTTTACCATAAATATGTGGAGTAGAGGGAAAAGTTGAAGAGCACGATGCTTTAGATAGGATGCACGTATGAAGATGATGGATGCATTGATTCGGATTAAGGCCGTTGAGGATGATCGTGGAGACATGCCAAATGTAGCGGTATCAGATATAGACACTTAGAAAATTCCTAGATTTCACCCCGGACATTTATAAATCACGTACTTACAAATCTCCCCCTATGTCTATGCTGGTACATACATAAAAATCCAAATTATGCTTCCCAAAATTAAACAAAATGACATACAATTTAATATCCCCATTAAACCCGAAAACTGGAAATGCTAAATGTGTGTCTTCAAAAAATTTGGTCATCTTCAACTCTTCAATCTTTCTTTGTCATCATCAAAGTGTGCAAAATTGATTCTCAATTTTGATACCTACACACATGATAGAAGAAGCAAATACTTTTGACGTGCAACAGTTTGAAATATAATCATAAGCAATATATATATATATATATATATCAATTATGTGCAAGCAAATCATTATAAAAACAAAAAAAATTCTCCCCCATAATTCGTTCTCCCCTTTTTTATGATGTCCCCAAATAGACAGATATGAAGAATAATGCAAATGGAGAATGTCACAAGGTAATAAACTTTCTCTTCTTTTTTTTTGAATTTTTAAAATAAATTCAAAGTAAAAAATAATCACACCACGAAAGAACACCAAAACACCCAAGTCGATGATAGTGGAAATGTAGGGATGTGAAAAAATTCGACAGAAAAATCAATACATACAACCATAACATATGTGCTCGATGAATGTTGGATATTCCTAACGAATGAACTCAGCATCTTCCTTAGGTGTAAAAATTGAGGAATTACAAGAAAGTAACTCAATCAAATTAGTAAATTAAGCTCAAAGTGATTTCCATACCAATAACATCCAAAACGTTTTAAATGCTTTTTCATGACTTTCAAGGATGTGCAAATCCGTTTTTCATTTCTTTCCATCCAAACTCCCTCATAAATAATTGAACATTATATTTTTCTTTTGATGTGATGAAACTAAAACCTATTAGCCCATTTGATGTGGCATTTTTTTTTATTGCCATTTAATTATTTTGGGCTCTTTTTCAAACGATGGATTTCTTGAAGAGTTAATTTTGAACTATCGCAGCCCTTTCCCGTGATTCACTCATCATATTTTGTTGCAATTAAATCCTCATGGTAAAAGATTTTTACATGCACTACTTTCTTTTCATGTTTTATTGCATTTTGGTTGTTGTATAGACAGAATAGAGATGGAAACACTCAAGCCAATATGTAATAGACAAGTACAATACTCAAATAATTTCGTGGATGTGTGCAATAAAGGATATAATGAGCAAAACATGTAGAAGATATCACTAATCACATCTCAAAGACTCCAAACAATGTAAATCTCAGGGATGAAATGATGTAGCATCTCAAATCACTATCAAACAATCACATGGAATATGGAATGAAGTTGTGACAATGGCTATCTTAAATGTTCATTCATAAACGGTGTAAACAAAATAAAAAACTCTTTTTGTGTTTTTTTTAAAAAAATAAAAATAAAATCTTTTTGGCTTTTTCTAAAAAATTTCAAAACAAATAAAATCTTTTTGGATTTTTCAAATTTTCAAAAACAAAAAAAAATCAAATAAATAATGATACAAATGATACAATCTAGAGATAGGAATCAGATGATATGAATAGAAAAAATGCATCCTACTCTAGACATTGTGACCACCCCACAGTCAACTGTGAAAATCCCTAAAGACATCCTAAGACTCTGGAATCTAAGTTCATCTAAAGGCTTCGTGAAGATATCGGCTAACTTGAGGTCGGTAGATACAAAACTCAAGGATACTACCTTTTCCTATACAAGCTAATGGATAAAGTGCTCGCGTATGCTACTGTGTTTTCTGCGCAAATGATGGAATGGATTATGGGATATGTGTATCACGCTCGTGTTATCACAGGGAATAGTCATCGTGTCCTGTGAATCCCATAATCCTCCAACATTTGCTTCATCCACATAATTTTCATGCAACAACTCCCAGAGGCTATGTACTCAACTTACAGTGGATAAAGATATGGAGTTTACTTCTTTTTCAACCAAGAGACAAGAGCAAAACTGAAGAAGAAACACCCACGAGATGTGCTCATATATCCATTTGCATCCCCGACCCAATCAGCATCCGAAAAGGTAGATAAATGATCACTCGTATCAAAGGAATACCAAACTCCAAGTGATATAGTCCCATTCACGTATTTAAAAATACATTTAAGAGTGAATAAGTCTCTCTCTTTCGGGGACGCCTGATATGGCGCACAAACTCCAACATTAAAGGCTATATCGGGACAACTGGCAGTTAACTAGAGAAGACTACCTATCATACTCCGATACAAGGTTTGCTCTACGTCCTTGCCTGAAGTGTCCTTAGTAAGCTTAGTGGAGGTACCCATCAGTGTACGTGCATGCTTAGCGGAGTCTAGACCAAATTTCTTCACAATGTCTCTAGCATACTTGGATTTGGAAATGAACATCCCATACTCTATCTGACGAACTTGGAGACCAAGTAAGAAAGTAAGATCATCAACGATGCTCATCTCAAACTCACTCTTTATCTCCTCCTCAAAGTACTGAGCATGTTGGAAGATTGTGTATCCAAAGACTATCTCGTCCACATAGAACTGGGCAACCAAAATAACAATGTCATCTTTCCTGATGAACAACGTCATATCAACTCCCCCTATCTTGAAGGCATACCCTAAAAGATAGGAAGTAAGCCTCTCGTACCAAGCACGGGGTGCTTGCTTCAAACCATACAAGGCTTTCCTTAAATAGTAGACGTGAGCAGGGTGCTTAGGATCTTCAAACACTTTTGGTTGTTCCATGTATACCTCCTCCTGAAGAATGCCATTCAGAAAGGCACTCTTAACATCCATCTGATATAACTTGAAGCGCAGATAACATAAAATGACGAGTAGTAAGCAGACGTACTCAAGCCTCGCAACAGGAGAAAATGTCTCATCAAAGTCTACACCTTTTATCTTTGTGTATCCTTGAGAGACGAACTTAGTTTTATTTCGGATAATAGTACTAGTCACATCCACCTTATTATTGAAGATCCACTTGGTACCTATCACATTTGTCTCACTAGGTTGGGGGACCAGTTTCCAGACATCATTATTTATAAACTAAATAAACTCATCCTGCATAACACATATCCAGTGTTCATCGTTGAATTATTTCTTATAGTTCTTGGGCTTGACTTTGGACGTGTAGAAAACATGGCTAACAACGCTCTGTAGCTGAGCACGAGTCTTGACCCCTATGGTGGGATCTCCATGAATAGTAGAAGGATCACGACTCTTGCGAATGAAGCAAGAGTGTCCCCTAAGTAAGGAATGGGGTCCACTCTGGGTGTGGGTGGCACAATGGTATCATCAGAAGAAATTGTTCCATCCTCACACAAAAGGTTAGAATCAACAAATGTCGACGGTTCGTCACCTTGCATGGTGACGTTTATTGACTCCATAAGCTTAGAGCCCGATATGCTCTACTAGTCTATGAATATCCTAACAGTATTCCTTCGTCACTCCGGGAGTTGAAATTTCCTAATTTCTCTCTATCCCATAGGATGTAGCATTTACTCCCCAAAACACGAAAATATGAAAGGTTAGGATTCTTTACAGTCCAAAATTCGTAGGGTGTCTTAAGAGTGTGTGGACGAAGGTAAACCCTATTCACTGTATGGAATACAATATACATCACCTCTGCCCAAAATCTTTTTACAACTTTACCACCCAAAAGGATAGATCTATCCATCTCCTAAATCGCCCTATTCGTCCTCTCATCAATCCCGTTTTGCTAGGGAGTCCTAACGGTAAAAAATTCATGTTTAGTTTCGAGGCTATCAAAGAAAAAATCTACTTTTAATTATTTAAACTCAATGTTGTTGTCACTATGTATTCTATTAATAGTGACACCGTGTTAATTTTGCTGAACATGACACTTTGTCGTAAGAAAATCCACAACATTGAATTTCTCTCACAGAAAACTTATAATCGAGTAGCGTGAGAAATCGTCTACCATCACAAGAATATACCTTTTACCACCTAAGCTCTCAGTACGAGTAGGACCCATAAGATCCATATATACCAACTCAAGGATTCGTGTTAATGGAATTCAACTCCCAATGAGGGCTACGAATTTTCTTTCCCAACTAGAAGGGTCCACAAACTATGAAAGTTAGCTTTCCAAGTGATGGAAAGCCACGTACTAGTTCCTTTTTAACTAACTTCTCCAAATATCAAAAATTCACATGACCTAGACGTTGATGCCACAGATCCATAGTAGTGACCGTGGCACTGTTAAAGACAAATGAGGACTTAGTCATGATCCCATAGCAATTGTCTTCAGTCCTTACCCCTTGCAATACGAGTTTACCGGCTTGATCATAAACATGGAATTTATTGCTATCAAAATTTACTCCAAAGTCAGCGTTGCACAGCTAGCTAATGCTGAGTAAATTTTCTTTCATTCCTTTGACGCACAACACATTCTCTATCTTAGAAAATCCTGGTAACTCTATTGTTCCTCGTTCTACTATGCAGGACTTGCTCCTGTCTCCAAAAGTGACTTTACCTTCTTTTCTATCCTCTACGGAGGTAAACAAAAAAACATCACCAGTCATGTCCATGGAGCACCCAATATCGAAGTACCACTGTAGATAATTATTTGCTTTAAGAGAAACATGAACAACAAGGGATTTTGTGTTGTGTTTTGGCACCTAAGATGTGGTAACCTTATGTTTTCCCTTGTCATTGTTGACTCTAGTCGGGATTTTAGAAGTGTCCTCTGACGGAATAGAAATTCATTGGAACTCTTCCATTATACTTTGAGATGTGGCGACCAGAAACTTAACTCTCTCTCTCTCTAAGACTCAAAATTAGTAGTGGCATGTGATGGAGAAAAAGTGCATTGTGTTCGACCCAAACTATAGTAATACTCATGAAGATGGCCTTTTATTTTGTAGTAAGTACAAAAATATGTAGACTTAGGACGACTTCAGTTTTCTTTTCTTGGCCAAATTTCTTCTAATTTTTAGGTGGGTGGCCATATGTATTTGTAATAAACTCGGGAACCGGTTCCAATGTCATATGGGATGTGGAAGTGCCATCAAAACCTATTCTAGGCCTCTCACCTAAACACAAATCAGGGGCGAGGATCATATTTCCCATCTTACTAAATCAGTTTTCAATTCTTACCTTGACCTTCCAAGCTCTCTTAAGGTCATGAGTGAGTTATGCTACAAGGGCTTCCAGTTTCTTTCGAGTGTCCAGTGAGTAATGGAGCTCACTCATCATATTAGCCACTTTCTTAGTGAAGTCCTTTTTTCTTTTTCAAAAACACTTTCTTTATCCCCAAAAACTTTCTCTTTTTCAACACAAGAGTTCTCTCTCTCTCTCTCTCTCTCTCTCTCTCTCTCTCTCTCTCTCTCTCTCTCATATCTCCTAGATGCTTCTATAGATCTTCTATCCTAAGAGATAATGCATTGGTACTCTTTTTGGTCTTGAAACTATCAGTATATAAATCAGTGTATGTGCGTCGAAGATCACTCTGGCTCTCACTTGCACCTTCATCCCCCTCGCTCACACCGTTGTCACTGTCGAGGTGTCCTTGTGAGCTTTCATCCTCATCACCGTGAGGATCACTATCAGTACTCACATGACTAACCATAAATGCAGTGAAGTTACATTCATGTGGTAACTCGTCTCTAGAGCCCATCGACTCGACCTCACTATCGTCACTAAGGGTGGTATTTAACGCAGCTTTGGAATGTTCTAGACGTTTCAACCTAGTTTCACACTCAGACCCCCTATGACCTCTACCGCCGTACTTAAAGAATCTCTCACTTGTTTCTTAGGGGTGTCCTTTTTATCTTTCTCAAATTTCCTTTTCTTAGAATTCTTTTTATCTTTAAATTCCAATTTTTCTTCAATTTGAGAATTTATTTGAAATTTTTAGCAAGTAGGACCAAATTTTCTAAGTCAAAATCAGAATCAGAATCAAACATCTCTTCCTCTCTTTTCTTAGACGACTCACCTCTCTTTGACCCCTCACTCTTTCTGGCCTGGGCTTTAAGAGATACCCCTTTGTCTTTTGATTTTATCGTGTTTGGGAACATGTCGATTTCTTAGGTCTGTAGGTATCCAACTAACTCTTCTAATTTCAACCTACTCAAATTACCAAATGAATTTAACACAGTTACGTTGGGGATAAATCTCTTAGGTAGTGATCTCAAAATTTTCTTAACTTCCCTGGCATCAGGAATGCATTTACCTAAGTCGAAAATAGTGTTCACGATATCAAATAAGCATGCATAAATTTCATCTAAACACTCATTTTCATGTATGGTGATAGTTTCAAACTGTGTCATTAAGTTTTTCAATGCGTTTGTCCCTTCATGATTAAGTTGAAGACCATCCCATGCCTCTTTAGACTTGGTACACATCATGATACGTCGGAACTCGTTAGGTGTGCCAGCTCCAAAAATGGCATTAAGCCCACGTGAGTTATATGTGCTCCATTTAAATTCATCCTCAGTCCATGAAGTCACAGATTTTAAAGTAGTTACGTTATCTATAGTGACAGTGGGAGGCGTCCACCCTCTTTCACACACAGCCCAAACACGTTCGTCTATGGCCTTTAAGTGAGATTTCATACGGGCTTTCAAATATGCGTAACTTGACCTGTCAAAAATTAGGACTCTATTATATAAATTTTCCCTTGAAATTGCATTTTTTTTCAAAGATAAATTTTTAGAACAAAATTTATATCCAGAAAAATTTTGCGGAAAAATTTCACGGTAAAATTGTGTAAATGGATCTGATACCAATTTCAGAGTGCACTATAATCAATGTTAAACTTATTTAATTAAATTCTAATTTCAGTCGCAACAAGAGTTAACTCTTGCCAACAAACGTGATTGACTAATGAGATAATCTAAGCATGCAAGACAATTACAAATGAGGAAAATCCCCCACAGGGGAAAAACCATCTTATTTCCACTATAATTTGTAAATATCGATTTACACAGATTACGATGAAAATACAAGTGACATACGAAATACCTGTAGGCGTCGGTTTGATGTCATTAATGAGAGATCACGCAAGAAGTCCAATTGGTCAGCAATGGAAAAGCATCTTCTTCTCCACAATTGTACTCCAGATGAGTAGAACGATCTTTTTTGGGGTTTAGAGGATTCACATAAAGGATTGGGAATTATTTGTGAAACAAAAAGGGTATGAAAACCTTAAAAAAAATGAAGTCTGAAAACTGCTGCTATTATGCCAAAAAATGAAGGTGTACCGACTTGGGAAAACGTCAAGTATGAACACTGTATAAATATGCAATTTGAGGCGGTGGGTCGTTTGAGCAACATATGATGTCATTTGAAGGAAATAAGCTCTCTTTCGAATGGTATACGTTGTCGTTTGAACTATATAAGTGACGTGTCTAAAAATGCCTCTTCTTTTCACAAAAAAAATATTACGTGATAAACATTTTTCAGACTTCAAAATTTATTTAAAAATATTCCCAACTATCTAAGCAAATGCTAAAAACTCCAATTAAAATTATTTTACCGTAAATACGTGGAATAGACAGAACGGTTGAAGAGCACGATGCTTTAGACATGATGTATGCATGGATTCTGATCAAGGTCGTCGAGGATGATTGTGGAGACATGCAAAATGTAGATGTATCAGAGATACTAAATTGTGATCTATGACACTTATAAAATTCCTAAATTCTACCCCGGACATTTATAAATCATATCCTTACATACTTCAACCAGGCCGAGGATATGGAGGCATACAAAAGGGCCACTACAACGTACAACATTGGTACGCTGAACCCTAGAGATGAGACTAAGTTAAATAAGGGTGAGGCCACTGAGGTGGTAGAATCCATCATCCTCAATGGGGACGAACCAAAAAAAACCATCCAAATTGACAAAGCCCTCAATAAGGAAATCAAATAAGAACTGATGAAACATTTGAATAAGAGGCAGAATATCCTTGCTTGGAGCCATGAGGATATGCCAGGCATCGATCCTAAGATTCTCTGCCATAAGCTCAACGTGGTCGAGGATGCAAAGCCGATAAGAGATAGAAAGAGATTCTACTCCTAATAAAAGTATGATGTCATCTGAGAAGAGGTGAAGAATTTAAAAAAGGCAGACTTCATCAGGGAGGTCATTAACCCTAAGTGGTTAGCAAATGCTATTATCGTCCCCAAGGACAATGTCAAGTGGAGGATGTGTGTTAATTTCACGTACCTTAATAAAGCCTACCCCAATGATAGCTTTCCACTCTCAAGGGTCGACCGGATGGTTCATGCCACAATAAGTCATAAATTAGTGAGCTTTATGGATGCCTACTCAGGCTATAATCAGATATTCATGGACCCGGTCGATGCTGAGAAGACATATTTTATAACTAACAAGGGAACCTATTGAAACAAGGTCATGCCCTTTGGCTTGCAGAATGTTGGGGAAACATATCAAAGATTGATTAACAAGTTGTTCAAAGAGAAGATCGGGAAGACGATGGAGGTTTATGTCGACGACATATTGATAAAGAGTCTCAAGGATGACACTCATGTGGTCGACCTTGTGAAAACTTTTGACACTATGGACGAGTATATGATGAAACTCAACATCGCTAAATCTGTCTTCGGTATGGTGTAGGCAAGTTCTTAGGCTTTATTATGAACTAGAGGGGAATTGAGGCCAACCCTGAGAAGATAAAAGATTTAATGGAGATGAATAATCTAATAACAATAATATATGTGCCGAGGCTAACTGGACGAGTGGTAACATTGAACAGGTTTGTGTCTAGAGCTACTCGTAAATACCTTACATTTTTTAAAGTTCTCAAAAAATATTTTGAATGGAATGATCAGTGTGATAAGGCCTTTCAAGAGTTGAAGACCCACTTCGGATCCTCATTCCTGCTATCAAGTCCAATTCGGGGAGAAAAATTATATTTGTATAATGTAGTATTGGAGTCAACTATGAAGGCATACTTCCAGGCACTTACCATCGTCGTCCTCACCAATTATCCCCTCAGATAGGTCATCCATAAACTAAAGAAATTGAGTAGGTTGATGGCCTATGAAATTGAGTTGGGGGAGTTTGATATCATTTACCCGCCAAGAATGACCAATAAAGGGAAGACCCTAGTTGATTTCATAGACGAGTTCACATGAAAGGAGGTCGATGCCTAAGAGATTGAGATTCCATCATGTGAGACAGAAAGAAGAGTATGGCTCCCCCAATTGAGGTCGAGTTGAGTACAATAAGAAGTAAGGTGTCTGAGAATGATGAAGAAAGATACCTCTTCAAGAATGGGACCCAAGAAATGGGTAATTTTTCAAAACATGGTAAAGTATGGGACTTTTTTATTGATGGCTCTTCGTGTGAGGCCAGAAGCGGAGCAAGTTTGATTGTGTCGGCACTAGATGGGATCGATATTTTTTATGCCCTGAGGTTCTACTTCAAATCCTCAAATAAAAAGTCAGAATATGAGGCCCTCCTAATAGGTCTCTCCCTTTCCCGGTCACTGAACATCGGCTAGCTCCTGGTCCATTATGACTCCAGGTTAGTTTTGAATCAAATTATAGGAGTATATGAGGCCAAGGACAAAAGAATGGCCAAATACCTTGGAATCATAAAAGTAGCACTGAAGCATTTCAGATAAGTGAATCTAAAGAGGATACCTCGATTGAACAAACAGTCGAGTCGATGTTTTAGTGACGTTATCCTCTTCCATAAGAACAAACATCAGAAGGATGGTGTCGCTAAAGATCCTCCCTCTACCAACCATTGAAGAGGAAGACAGCACTGTGGAAACCTATTTTAACTTGAATATGGGAGCCTCTTGGATGGATCTTATCATTCGATACATCAGGGATGGAGAGTTTATCAATTCTAAATATGATAAAAAGAAATTGAGGAACAAAGCATATAAGCTCTACATCATTGGAGTCATTTTATATAATAAAGGGTTCCGAGTCCCTCTACTCAGGTGTGTTTATTTGTCTGAGGTAGAATATGTTTTAAAATATGTTCATAAGGGATCTTTCTCCAGTCATATCAGAAGAAGGTCATTAGCGAAGAGGATCATCACTCGGGGATACTGGTGGCCGACATTGACCAAAGATGCAATTGCATATGTGAAGAAGTGCAACAAATGCCAAAGGTTTTCCACCATTCCCCATTAACCTCATCATCCCCTGACCTCTATCATATCCCCATAGCCATTTGCAGTCTGTGGGATCGACCTGGTAGGACGCTTACCAAGGGCTGTGAATAATTATCGTTATCTAATTGTAGCTACTGATTATTTTTTCAAGTGGGTAGAGGATGAGGTGATGATCACTATAACAGAAAAGAAAGCCTCTCAGTTTATGGAAAACATCATCCGTAGATAGAGCCTTCCTAACACTTTAATTTTGGATAATAACAAGAAGTTTAAGAACATCTCCCTCGAGAAGTACTGTGAGAGGGTCAGCATCAAACAGTTTTTTCAACTCTAGGATGACACTAGGCCAATGAGCAGATAGAGGTAATGAATAGAACAATTATTGATGGATTCAAGAAAAGGTTAGAAGATGACAAAGGTAGTTGGATTAATGAGGTGCATGTCATCTTATGGGCATATATGATGACAGAGTTGATTCCAACGGCAGAAACTCCTTCCATGCTAGCCTATGGCTCAGAGGCTGTGGTGTCGATAGAAATAGGTCTCCCAACCCATAGAGTCCAAATATATGAACCAAAGAAGAACATTACAAAACGTAGATTATATTTAGACCTAGTGGAAGAGAAAAGGGAGGACGCTGAGGTTAGAAAAACTGCCTATAATCAAAGGACATTGAAGTTCTATAATAAGAGGGTGAAGGTCGGGACACTAGTAGTAGGAGACCTCGTTCTAAAGAAGACGTGGAAGAAGCCCAACAATCTTCATCCTAACTAACATGGTCCTTATAGGGTGATTGAAGAAGTGGTTCCAGGAACTTATCGCTAGAAAATTTAGATAGAGAGCCATTCTCCAATCCATGGAATGTTGACCACCTCAAAAATACTATCAGTAAGAGTTTTGTGTTAAAGTTTTATTTTAGCTTCATTTGTCTCTTACCAGTTTCATTTAGTGTTATTTATCTATGTATATGAGAATCAGATTATGAATTAAATTTTTTGGAGTTCTCTCATATTTTGTTATTTGAATTATTTTAGATTATATGTATTATATCATACTAAGCTGCAAAACATCATTCGTGGTGAAGTAGCTCCTACTTACTCTCAGTGACATGACAGTCCAAATGGGGTCAACCTCGTCCATGGACTTTTAATAACAGTGAGAGGGGGAAATATATTAAACATCATTAATTTGGTGAATAAACTCTCTCAATCGAGACGACAATGCATGGACGAGACAACTCTCATCCATACACTCCCAAAACGATGAGAGGGGACTTGTGATGCAGACACCATAATTTGGTGAATTCAAATTCAAAATCACTTAGATATAATTCATATTAAATACCATTAATTTGATGGAAACATTCTCTCAGTCGAGAAGACGGTGCATGGATGAGACGACTCTCATCCATACACTCTCAAAACGACGAGAGGGGACTTGTGACTAGAACACCATAATTTGGTGAATTCAAATTAAAAATCACTTTTTTGTGTTTCATAGTAAACATCATTAATTTGGTGGAAACACTCTCTCAGCCGAGACGAGAGTGCATGGACGAGATGACTCTCATCCATACACTGTCAAAACAACGAGAGGGGACTTTAGATTAGAACACCATAATTTGGTGAATTCAAATTAAAAGGCACTTAGTTGTGGTTCATATTAAAAATCATTAATTTGGTGAAAACACTCTCTCGATCGAGATGACAATGTATAGATGAGACAACACTCATCCATACACTATCGAAACGACAAGAGGGGAATTATGATTAGAACACTATAATTTGGTGGCTCAAATTCTAAAAAAACATTAATTTGGTTACTCTCATATTATTCAATGGAGAGATGAGATTAGGGAACAACTTCATTAGTTTGGTGATCCCCTTATTCAAAAACATTCAATGATGGTCACACAAATCCAAAAAATCATGAGCAAGTAAATGAGCATGAGAAATAGAAATTCATTCGCTCAAAGTAAAAAAAAATATTATTTTAGGACGACATTAAAGCTACAATCCTAAAAATATTGTTCAAATAAAAAGATAGACAGATAAAGGTCGGTATGGCCACAGATAGCCGCCCAAGGAATGTAAATATCTTAGCTCCTAAGCAGTCGCCTCTTCCAGAAGCGCTTTAGTGTTGGCAAGCGCGGTGGGATTATCAGCCAAAACTTGAGTTTTAGCCTCATCTTCATCGACATTGATGTTGTTCACATTCAGCACCAATTTCTTGGAGGTCTCGTCTACGGTGTGCTCAGTAACCTTAGTTAGAGATTTCTGAGGATTCTCCCTCTTAAACAAAATAGTGGTGAGCATTTCATTGGTAAAATCCAATACCTGGAAAATCTTTGATGATAGTTCCCCAACCTTGGCCTCCTTCAGCTCGGCCCAATGAAAGGTTGTCTTTATTCCTTTTTTAAGGTATTCAAAGGCATAGCCTCCAAATTCTGTAAATTCCTCGAACTCGGCCACGGCTTGCGCATTTGCCTCATCCAAGGTAGCCCAGACAATGGCATCAATCTCTTTCTCATTTTTTTTACCATTATCTTCAATACTTGTTCATGATTAGCCTTGAGCTTGTACAATGCATGGTTTTCTAGCTTCTCATTCGACTTTGATTTTTGAAGATAGTCCTTCAAATCTGGCTTAACCTTATCTGCATATGTTCCCTTATGAATCAAGGTAATTATCTTCTCAATCCAGTCTCTAAGACGGTATAAAGAAAGAATAGACTATAAAAATAGACTATAAAATTTCATTTGAATCTAGTTGGTATGAGACAACACTTAGGAAGAAAAAAAATGAAAAAAGTTCGGACTAATACCTGGACTTCCTTGTGAAGGCCAATCTACATGAGAAGAGACATGACAATAGATTTACGAAATCACTTATCAGTTTCAGATATCAATCAACCGATAGCCTTGAGGGACTTCTTGGAACTTCTCATAACGCTCTCATCATTTAACTTTAGCTGGGAAAGATTAGCAGCAAGGACATCGTCAGAGTGGATCGGTATTTCCCTATCGATCCTTGGGTCGACCAAACCGATTTTACACGATGGGGTGTAGTAGTATCATCCACGATGATACGAGAAATCATCCACTTGTCGTTCTCGTACTAGAAAATCAAGTGTAAAGTGCATAATAACCAAATAGAGCAAGAAAAGAGAGATAAAAGATAAGATATAGAGTGTTTCAGCCTTTAAAATAGCCCTACGTCCACTGTGTCGCTCCATTCTCATTATATGCGTTGCATAGTATAATATATTCAAGCCTAAAGTGGCATACAAGTATGAGAATAAAGGATAATACATGATAACAATGATTCTGAGTGTGCCGGAGCCGGGGCTAAGATGTCTAAGCGTGAGCCCTCAAGCCAAGTTGAGAGGGGTAGAGAGAATAATCAACTCTAAACTAGTTGTTAGTGTAATAAAATGAGCTTGGATCCATTTCTTGAGGTGTGAAACTCTATATATATAAGAGTGTTTTTGTTGTATCATAGAGATGCTGTAGTTGGCTGGCTATTGGACCAGAGGCCGCGACATGATATATTTGGGGACCGCAGCCTAAATTTTAAGGGTTGAGGTAGATCTTCTAAGCATATAACTAGTGACTAGAGTATGAGGGCTACAACAGGTGTAATATAATCCGCATCATGTAGCTGCAGCAGTAAGGGGCAATATATGTGTTATTAATAAGCCCCCAAGGCATAGTGCCAAGGAATTGGTGATGCGTCTTGATTCTGTTAGTGACGCACAATGTTCCCAAAGCGACGCTTCATCTTCCTGCACCCTATTATATAAATTATTTTGGTGGTGCACTTCGTCACTTTTCCCAAATCTTTGAGCTCATATCGAGAGGAGCGAATTTATGTGCGTTTGTCTCCTTGCATTTTTAGGCGATCTCTAGAAGTTGCGAGTGATGGTTCTAATGCGGTTAAAGGTGGTTCGAGGCTGAGCGTTGGTGGTTTCTTCATTTTCAGGTAATTTTCCCACCACTATTCATACTCTTTAAGTATCTGCTTTGATTTTCTGAGAAAAACGCCACCCAATTGCTAGGAACTCGTGTAGAAAATCATAATAACTTTAGTTCTTCTAAGAATTAAACTCGCCTATCTGCTAATTTCTTCAACAATTAAACTTGCTCGAAATTGAATTCTCATATGTTTGATTAAATATAATTTCTCTTAAGCCTTGAATTAAATCTTCACATGGTAGAAATAGGCTTCTGTAGATGTAGACTTTTAAGTTTTTGCCTTTGTTTTTAATGTTCTTGAGAGGGACCTTCGTATTCTAGGGCTTTTGATCTTTGAATTAACCCAGATTAAGTACTACCCTATTTAGGTATGTGTCCATGGCGTGATAAGATCCATTAGAAAATTAATGTTATCTTGAGTCAATACAACCTTCAATTGGTTTAATAAACATCTTCGGCCTGTAGTAAGTAAAGGCTGTAGCATGTATCAAATAAAGGCTGCGACATATATCAAATAAAGGTTGCAGCATGTAAATATTTGGCTGCGGCCTGTAAAAACTCTTATTTGATAGAATATTCCTTTTTCCTTAGGTTCTCAGATTAGAGTCCGCGACATTTAGCCCATAGTTTTATGACTGCAGAATGTAAGAAGATAACATACCTCCTTCCCCAAAAATAATATGTCGCGACGACAATTAACTTCTAGGGCTTTAAAACCCAACACTTGGTATACTTATCCAATTTTGCTAATAATTTCTATTTAGTCTTTAAATATCTCATATCATTATTATTGTTGCGTCTTCTGAGAGGCCTTTTAGGACCATATTAGCTGTGGCACCTAACTCCGGACTCTCTGCTTTTCAGGTACTGCTGCAGCCATATGAACTTTGACCTAGACCAATTTTTGAGAGGCTTTTGGAATAATCATTTTGGAGCCTCTCCTCCAGAACTTCCTTCAGTACGTCCTTTGAGGATAATAGGCTCTTGCCAGTTGAAAGATTGCCCTAATTGTGCATTGCTAGATTCAGGCTCAGATTCTGCGGTCATGGAGGAAGAGTCTAATTCAATTAATCATCCAACAGATATAGATGTCGCGATCTAGGGTACATCTGAGGTTAGGGACATACCTGCTGGCACATCTGGGAGTGCTGAGAGACCTCTTACTACACTTATGATGCGTGTGTTTTCACTATGGGAGTTGTTTTATTTATTCATGAATGTATGTTTGTGTTGGATTAGAAACCAAACACATGTTATGATCATTTCGTGAATATTGAATGTATGAATATATTTTTGAGACTAATATTCATATTTTACGTGCATTTAAATGCCAAACACGAGTAAAACATATTTCATATGGTAGGATATTGAATGTTATGTTATTATTAATATTCATGTTTTGATGAGTCTCATGCCAAACACAAGCCAATGATTCATATTATTGAATATTATGCTTCGTATTTTAATGAGTCGCGTGCCAAATACAGTCTAATGATTCATATTGTTGAATATTATGATATTCGTATGAGTCTCGTTCCAAACACAATCTAATGATTCATGTAGTTGAATACCATAATTATTGTTTATTCTAATGCTAGTACTCCCATTAAGTTGGATTAAATGCCAAACCTAGGCCACAATTCATATGTGCGGATACTAGACTTACGATTTCATTGCATGCATGCATATTTGAAAGCATGGCTTGCGATTTTGAGACCTATAAGTAGGTATTCATTCAGTTTAATCAAAGTCCAAATATAGGCCGATATTACATGTGAAGATATTATACTTGTAGTCATTTCAGATTATCCTAATGTTTATTATAAGATTAAATTGAAGCGCAAGACATGTTGATATTTGAATCAAATAAACATTGGATTTTTTGTGAATATTAAATAATTGACATCAAAAGTTATATAGTCATATTTACAGATGCCACTAGTGTGGTAGTTGTGATTATAATCGTATTGTGCATTAGTATGACCATGAATGATTTGGGTCAATATTTTTGATTGGTTACTCATACATAAGTGATAAAGAGAGAGTAAATTATTCATGTTTTTCATTTACTATTATTCGTGTAATATCTCATGTGAACTCCTTGTCTATTTGATTTTCACATTAAGTATAGTTTTTTTTTATGAATTTCAAATTATGAAATAGAGAATTATAAAATTTATTCATGTATTACGGGTATTTTTGAGATGTATACTTATATCTAATATTTATATAATGTAAGGATTGGTGTTCGGTAAAGTACTCCATTCCATATTAGATAAATATTAGACTAATGCAATGATTTCATGCATATTTTGGATTGCTTACGGGTCCATGTATGATATTGAATGCTAAGATTTATGATGTTGCATACATATTATTGTTTATTAAAAATATTGTGATTTATTAGCCTACAGGTCCAATTACAATTATTGAACAAAAATTAAGTGGTAATATGTATATTTTAGGAAGGCAATAATGGTCATCAAATGCAGATGTCATTATTTCTTTCATCATGATATCATCAATTAAGTGTATGAAACCCAAACATGAATAATTTGACTTGTGTATGTAAGTCTTTACTTAATGTAATATTCATATTATGAAATATTTGGTAGTTACCACAGTGACCCAACTATAATGAAAATGAATATTAAATATAAAGATGATAGCAATAGTAACCGCTGATGCATATAATCGTGGAGTATATTGAGTTTAATTATCAAACAAGATTGTTCCTTATAAGGAGTTGATTTTGATTGTTTGAATAAACTCTGTATAATATATACATTATTCAAGTATATATCATGTATATTTAATACTCCAGTATCTACAAGCATCATGTAATTGCTAATCAATGGTTACTAATGAGAATTTTAAAATGCACATTAGGTACTAGCGAGATATTAACATATGTGTTGTCGAATCAAAGCATTAATGTAGTGATAAATTTATCTCATATCTTTCACATGTTATGATATAGTTTTATTTCTCTCAATTATTATGTTTGATTTTTTAAGCCCACTAATGATGATCAATATTATGTGAAAGATTTCATATAAAATTTGAACTAATAAAACAAATTAAGTTTGTTTACCTATTGCACACTCGGACTAATAATGATAGAGATAATATATATCTTTTATGATTTGAAATGAGTTTTATCTTCGTACAGTTTGCCAGTTAAGCTTATTGTGTTACATAAAGTATTTACTTTTGATGCAAGGATTGTTTACAAAATAAACTAGAAATGCAAATAAGATTTATTCTCTTTCATTTTTGGGGAAGCAAGTCATTTGTCTTTTCATAAACCCTCGATGCTTCTAATTTTCTTGAAAAATATTTGCCTGAACTTGATTGTGAGGGATATTTTTTTAAAGGAATCTTCCAGTCATTCTCAAAGGTTATGGTATTCCTTTGATGTTTTGTATAAAATAAAGTTTTGAATATATTTCTTTTAAAGATTGTTTTTCTCCTGCATCATAATCACAATATTTTTTTATGAAACTCTTTAATCTTGTCCCAAATTAAATCTAGACTTCTTTTGATAATTTTATGGACAAGATTTTTCCAATATCTCTAATAAATATTGATCATCGAGTTATGCACATAAGGTATTACAATATATAATACAAGGATGACTTATGTGTTCCAAGTGGGAGATTTTGATAATTCCCTTAAAGTGGACCTACATAGATCATATAATTGTCATTAACATGTACTTATTGCATTATAGAAAGCCAAATTAATTATGAATGGTGAAATTAGTGGGAGTTGAAAATCATGAAATGTGATTAACTTTCTTCAATATTTGTTCTTTTAGTTGTTGGATTTCTTAAACAACAAAGAACAAATAAATGATCGACCACTAAATTATTGTGTTGTCACTATGAGACAAATGTAGAAAAAATCATAAGGAATAGTATTACGAAAATCTTAAACGAAGTCTACTATTCTAAGTTATTATGTGGTGTATCTATATGAATATGAATTTGGCATAAGGATAAATAAATATTTGGTTTTGTATTCACAAATCATAAGAATTAACTGGACTACGAGATCTCATTGAATTACCTATAAGTTGAGTATGAAGAGGTCATAAAGAATTTGTAGTCAAACATTTTGTGTTTAATGAGAAAAGGGTTATAAATGAACTTGTCACCTTTCCAAGGACATCATTTTTTAAGGACGTACAATTCTTAGGAGGAGAGTAAATCATTATGATGAGAGTTACATTTAGTGTATGTGACAATTATTATTCTTATTATATTTTACACATGTTATATATAAATGATTGTATAAACTTAATTAAGTTTCCCACCTATGGTATTTTCAGAAGTAATACCATTATATTTTGTAATCATTGTATATTCAATTTATACAACTTATGATCAGTGGGAGTAAGTTTTTATATATTCAATTTATTGTAAAGTACGGAAATAAAATGTTATATAAATTTTCAATATGTAATGGATGAAGTTATGAGATACTAAAATATTATGTGCTCACATTAAAGTTGACTGTTCATTTTTGGGCGAACAGTTATTACAACTTAGATTTACTAGTTTTGTAGAAAGTGTGAAGTTCACTCTTATTTACTTATATTTATTTTGGTTTAACGACCAATATAATGAAGGAGTGCAATACAATCCATTGACTATTATAGAAATCTGAATCTGTAGCATGCTTTGATGCTACGACTTAATGATTATGGCAATGTAATTTAAATTTTGGGACTTGGATTTGTCGACACTATTGCCAAGTTGTTGAAATATTATGATATTATTGTTTCAATCTTCTTTATTAAGATACATTAGGTATTATATGATGAACTAAGCATATTGAATGTAAATACCTTTTAAAGAAGAAATTCTGAAACAAGTGTCAATTAACACATTTGTATATGTGTTAATATATAAAATCCACATGATTGGGCTATCGTGAAAGACATTAACGAAGCATGCTTAAGATACGAGTCTTTAAATATAGCCAATAGAATCTTGATGTGGTGGATTTTTTTGTGGTTATTTTGACACTACCATATGGTATCGTATAGTGTTTCAGAATCATTTATTTCTGTCGTTATTGTACACATGCATGTGAATGAAAGAATGTGACATAAATAGTCTTTTACAAAGACATTATTGGACCATTATGGAATAACCCTATTTATACACCTTATTGGATGAGTTGTAAATGTTGTGGTACATGGAAGCGATCATGCTCCTGAATTAGTGTGTGAGCGCCATGACTCGCATTAATGATTTGTTTGATGAAGGTGTTTATGGAAAACCTTTTAAAGATGACTTAAGGATTATTGCGCGCTTTATGATAATTATGGATCAAGTGGGAGACTGTTAGAATTATTTTGTATAATTCTCCATTATGTGCTCCATAATTATATTAATTCTAAGAGTCACTTTGGTTAATGAAAGGGTACTCTAAATACCAAGAGTCAAAATGACTCTTGGACATCTACCTTGATGGACGGTTGATATTTAAGTGACCGTTGGAGATTTAGGTCATGTACCTACCTACAAATAAGTGACTGATTTCCATCATTCAGTCACTCTAAAATGACAACATATTGAATTTATAGGAATGGGAGAAAAATCTAGATTCTCAAGAAGAGTAAATTTCCAAATACCCTTTTGGCTATACTAAGAGATATGACCATTGGAATGTGTTGTAATTGTAGTATGCTCTTGCTATGTACAAATTGAAGCTATGTTCTGAAATTTAGGCTGATCAAACATCGTTAAGGTTGACTGCTCCGTCAATATTTTTAATTACGACAATTATGGAGGTATGTTATTCTAACATCATTTATGTTCCGCGTAATGCTTATATGTGATAATCGTGAAGATCCAATATCCTTTTATTAAGAACATTTGTATGTGAAAATTTAATCAAATTAATGTTTTCTTGATTAATATTATGGCATTCTTAAAAATTATTTTACAAGGTACACCACGATGCCAATGGAAAATGAACCAACAAGACTAGGCCGGAATCAACACTGGAATACCAACAAGTATTTAAATTTTAAGCAGCAGACTTAAGCGGTACAAGAAGATCAGGAAGTAAACATGCAAGCCCCAACAAATGCCATCGTAGTGTTTCAAAGCATTCTAATAGCTCAGCTAGTGTTGCAAGGTGAAAATAATCACTTCTTTAAACAAGTAGGCCGACATGATGGCCTGCTATTTTAGGATGGGGAACAAATGTATACATTGTTCGCTCTTATGGATCCGAACACGTGATATCAACTAATCCATCACATCCTAAGAAGCTTTGTGATAGCCTTAATACCATAAAAAGGTTTTCATGTTGTTATGAGGTACTTTTTATCGCAATCAATGAGAAGCATCGCTTATATTGCTAAAGGCAAGAAAAGGCATAATTTCACATTAGATTCTTATCAAATGATCAATCAAAACAAGCCCAATGTGATGGTGATACTGAACACAAGGGGGAATAAGGAACAGTCAATGACGAATGTGGCTTGGCTTCCATTTCCATAATTTCAAATCATTTCATATGTTACTTTTATCTAGGGGTATTTGAATGATGTGGACTAGTAAATAGACTACTATCACTACCATTTTCTCGGACCATAGGATCATGAACTTGTTTGTGGAGATGAAACCACCCATGAATCATGTATTGCTAACTTTGTATACAAAGTTGGCCAGCCAACCCTTAGGCGACAGGTACGAGTACCTTAAAATCTGGAAATAGTATCCTCCACTTAGTGTACCACGTTTCCGTGCTCAGCACCAATAAAAATTTCAGACGTTTTGAAATATAAATATATTTTCATTAAATGCATGTATGAATTTTCATTGATTTACTAGGAGATTTCAACTTTATTGTTTACCACCATGAGAAAATAGGTGAGAGTGTTTTCTTTGAATACAGCTAATCCTTTTAGGGATTCCTTAGCTCACCCAGATTTGATTGGCCCAGTGATTGAGAGGCCTATTTTCACTTGTTCTAATAAATAGTATGGGCACTACCAAATTGGGCATAAGTTAGATAGATTTATTAGTAATAACAAATAGTCCTCAAGATACACTAATTCCTTACTTCAAAATTTAGTGAACTCTTCCTTTGATGATTACCCCATTATGTTAGATAGTGACCCTAGACACTTTTCCTTCCAAAAGAGGATCATTTATGAGCATGCTTGGAGTTATCATCCTTCATTTAACCTTATGTTATTAATTGTTAGAGTTCTAGAGTCTCTAGTTCTTGATCTTTTCAACTTATGCATAAATGCAAAACTCTTTTAAGTATAAGCTAAAAGTTTGAAGTATCACATTTATGGTAACTATGTTGTTCAGATTACAGACTGAAGAAGATATTAGAATTGTAAGGTAAAAAATTAAATCTTATATGAATAATGATCTTATTGATTGTGAGAGAGACTTAAAACATACATTGAGTTTGATGTATTGGAGAGAAATGAAATTCTGGAAACCAGAGGTAAGAATTATTGGTCCATGCTTGGGATTCTAACTCAAAAAGATATCGCTTCGTATTTAAACACATAAGGTTTAAAAAAGTAAAATTGAAAGCCTTATTTTTCCTCGATACAAGTTGGATTAACGATAAAAAAGAAATACAAAATTCCTTATTTGAGAATTTCATACACTATTCTTTAAATTCAATTGCTGAACGGGTAATTGGGATAATCCTCATATGCTCGATAATAAGGACTTGATTTGTTTGAATAAAACCTTAATGAACATTATGTGAAGATGTTCTTAAAAAATCCAGAATAATAAGTCACATGTTCCTGATTGTTTTTTTGTAAAGCACTTACAAGGGCCATTGAGACATTATGTGTTGTTCGTTAGTTAACACTGTATTAGCATTTTTTAATTCTAGGCACCTTCATAAGGAAATGAATAAGACTCTCATTTTTATCTTTCCTATGATGGACATCCTTTAAGAATTAATCATTTCATACCTATTATCTTTCTTATATAATCATTTCTGATTTAATGGTTAAGAGAATTAGGCCTATTCAAAAGAAGCTCGTTTATCCTTTCCAAAAGGATGTTATTTCCAGTAGATATGTGCTTATTACTCATGAGATGTTTCAACTTACAACGTGTTCTTAGTCTAAAGAAGATAACCTTGCTCAAAAATTGGATATCATTATTTCATATGATAAAATAACATGGAATTTCCTCACATATGTATAATGTAGGCATAGTTGCCCTCTTTATTGAATAGAGAAAGCTAAGGAATGTGTTACTTCCAATTCTTTTACGATTCTAGTTAATAGACAAATTTTCCTTAATTTGGTTCCTACTAGAGATATTAGACAAGGTGAATCCTTATAATTTTATTGTTTTATATAAGCTTCGGATGTTGTACTTAGATATTGGAATAATCTTTCTACCAGTAAGGCCACTTCCAATTCTTTTACCATTCTAGTTAGTAGACAAATTCCCCTTAATCTGGACCTGTTAGCGAAATTAGACAAGATGAATCCTTATCGTCTTATTATTTTATATAAGTGTTGGATGTTGTACTTAGATATTTGAATAATGTTGCTACAAATAAGGTCATTTTCCCTCTTAGAGATTCTCAAAGTTGTCCTCAAGCTCGTGTTCTTTCTTTTGTTGATAATTGTACTATCATTTTAACAGATTTTAAGAAGAATGTGACTAATGCGATGGTAATTCTTAATGATGTTTTCTATAGATTGATACGGAAATATATTTTATTATTTTTTCTAAGCATATGACTCCTTTAAAGAAATTTGTTCTTAAGTTTAATTGTTTTAAACTTATGTTGGGTGGAAGATATATGCTTACCTTTGTTTGATGGTAGATTTCAAAGTGTCTTCTTTAAGATAATGTACTTAAGGTGAAAAAGAGAATTGATGTGAGGTATAATTGATTCTTATCTTATGCTGGTAGAGTTCATATAATACACTTTCTATTGTCCTTTTTGCATGTTTATAGTATGGTTCCTTTCCAGTTACTTCATGTTATTTTGAATGTAATTGATAAGGAAAACAAATAACTTTTTCCAGAAAGGCTCCGAGGAGTCTAGGAAAAAGCCAACTATTTGGCTAGAGTAAAATTTGTTCCCCGAAATTCTTTCAGGAACATAACATTAAACATTCTAGATTGTTGAATCAATCTTTTATGTTAAAATTTTCTTAAATTTTTTTTTTCCAGTAACAATGACCTATGGGTGAAAATAATGAAAGATAAGTATGTAAACACTTGGATTGTAATACCTTATATTTTTAATTGATTGAATAAATTGTTATTCAATAGTAGTTTTAAATTTTCTCCTAGTGTAATTTATAAAATTTCTGAATTACTTATAAAAATGATGTAAAATGAGAAATTAAATTATTTATGAACGACTTGTAAATTAATGATGATGTGGTGATTTATTTTTATATTTTGAGTTAGTACTGTAAGATTGGGTGAAAATGACCTCTGTGTGAAAATGATGAAAGATAAGTACAAAATAAATAAACTAACAATATGAACAACTCTGAAAACCCTACGACCTTTAAAATAAATTACTGGAATGTATCAATTCCAACGAAAAAGAGATTTGCAAAAACATAACTCCAACATCTCCGATGCCGATAACCTAATAACCCTCTCTCTAGAATTGGTTTTCTCAACTCTGCATACTTGAAAAAAGGTTACTAAGAAAAAGTTGGGCCAATCCCCATACTGAAATAAATATCTATCTCAAATTGAAAAATACTAAATGCAACATCTTTATGTCTCATTCCATCCCCGTCGGCACTCGTTCCCAAGGTAGCTCACCTCAGCTCTACCTAAGGGAATCCTAGTCATATGTGTAAATCCCACAATAGACATAGCAAACAATATAAGTACCCAAATCGCACGACTATTATGAAACCAATGTAACTCGTATCTCACAATATAGTATAATATATCATATGTTGCTTATATATTATAGATAATGCATATGAATACTATCATTATAAAAAACGCTATTCAAATAAGTTAGACCGTCAATATGAACTAGCTACCACTATACCACAAACCGAGTATGTTCACAACAGCTAGGTTAAGGCCCAAGACCGTGATCAGGTGGTCACGACCCTGGATCGTGACCAGAACTAAAAGCGCGCGATAAAAGTTGTGGCTAAGCAAAAGGATTACACTAAATGGTTGTGATCACGACCATTGACTGTGACTCTAATGGTCACATCCTTGGTCTGTGACCACACTCATGATCAATTGGGGGCCAAAACTCCTGCCAAAGTGGGTCATGGCCATGGATAGTGAATAGAGGAGTGATAGATGTTATGGATTCTGATGAGATGGGTCGCGGTCTTGAGTCGTGAACATTTTTAAATTATCATGGGAGCTGTCCACGGTCCTGAACCATGACCCACGGACGTGACCATTTATTTTTTTACATGTCACCCACCCGGTCACGATCATAAACCATGACTCGATTCGTGATGTTTAAAAACTAAATGGTCATGTCCTGGGGTCATGTCCTAGGACCGTAACCACACCCTCTACAAATAAACACCCCCAATCAATTTTTCATTTCACGATCTCTTTCTCTCTCTCTAGCTTTCGGAATCGCAACAATATCTCCCTCTCTCTTTCTCTCTCTCTCTCTCTCAAGTATCTTAGGCCACCCCAATCAATTTTTACAATTTGTTATATATGGGTATATTATGTGTGTGTTTGTGTGTGTGTGTGTATGTGTGTGTGGGGGTGGGTGAATTATATGTGTGTATGGGTGTATTATCTATGTGTGTATAAGTGCGTGTGTGTGTGTATTTTTGGACTTTTCATATTGGAAACATCATTGTGTAAGGCATTTAATTAATGTGATGCACACAGAGAAGAATGTAACGAGCATATAATAGGAACATGTTTGTCTTAATCTCATTCAAAAGATGGAGATCATGCGACTAAATCTATAGAATATGAAAATAATTATTTATATCCTTGAGTTACTATAATAATAAGAATTTGTGGTCACAAAATGTTGCTACAATAAGAAGAATTTATATCCCCTTATGTGCTTTCACTTTGACTACTAGTGAGAGAAAGATCCTCCTAGACATGTCGTTCAACTTGAAAACTTTGACTGGTGATTTTGGTAATTAGCGGAGGGTAGTAAACTACCAAAAAAATGACCTGAAACAATGCAAGTCCCATGACTGGTACACCATCATTCAATCAATCCCTCCTATATTTAGGCATTGTTTCTCTGAGCACAAAGATCTATTCTAGACAATTATTAAAATAAGTTTGTGTTTTATCCTACTTTCTACAAAAGCGGTATACAAAAAGCACATTAAAGCTGTGAAATCAACTTTACCCAAGGCAATTTGTGTTTTAGAAAAATATTTTCCTTCATCGTTATTTGATATCAGCGTCCACCTACTTGTGAATTTATGCGATGAGGCTTTATTTTGTTGTCCCGTTATTATAGTTTCATGTATCCTTTCGAGCGCTTAATGAAAACCTCAAAGATTGTGTTAAGAATACACGGTATATTGGATGGTCAATTGCTGAAGAATACATTATTATGGAATCATCGATATATGTTGTGGAACATATGATAGAACAAGAGTTGAGGAGGTTCAATCTTCATGGAGAATGAGTGATGGAGGAACCTGACAAGTTTGAGGATAAACTAATTTTGGAAACCCTAAATAGGTGAGACACACTAATATAAAAAACGAGGAAGCAAATCGTTATATCTTCAAATCGCAAGATGAAGTTGAATACTTAATAGAGTAAGTAGCCCTATAATTCACTGAATTACTTTTATTTCATTATATATATTTTCTATATTACGATCTAAACTCTACAACTTAACTTTAGGAAGTAAGAGAACGAATTTGCCCTAAATCAAAGGAGAAATTGCATGATGACTAATTTTATGACATGGATATCAAAAGAGGTAATTTCCACCTTTTACGTGTGTGGTTATTTATTCATATTTGGTAAAAATATTCCCTAATATAAATTCATTGATAAATGAAGCTTCTAAAAAGATATTATGTCTCTTCAGGGCTTGTACGCCTAGAAAAAGGTCCCGCATTTCCTTAGGAAGAGTTTAAGAAATTTCGCACCAACGGTATTGATTCTATTTCATATCCATGTGAGAAAATCTTTTTACGCAAAACAGTGAAATTTCAATTTCTACCTTGACTACCCATGTTTCTTGAAAAAATGATAAATATATAAAAGATACGGTGCTAACCTATTATAGGATTTTCTAACATATCCTAAAACTCGTTTATTTAGATTTCACAAAAATCGTATTCTATTATGACTGGGTGAAGGTAGAGGACACTATCAATACTTGTAAACTTGATCCTGACTTAAAACCTATCATGACATATTCATCTAACATGATGAGTAAAGATATCATAGTCGACGGGACTTTTATTTGTGCATTTTCAAATGTGAAAAATGTATTATGCTCAAAGTGCATAAACGATGGAAATTAATCTATTATTGTTCATGCACCAAAGGGTAGGAATACTCAAGCAGCCGCATTAAATGCCCTTAAAGAGTTTTAATTAAATCTTGATGATAACCCTAAGATCTCTTAGTTAATTCAGAGGAAGATTGAGTATCAAAATAATATTTTACCCCCGATAATCCTATTTATATCACAATATTATGATGGCCCTTGACAATCCTATTTGTATACAAATTGTATCCTATTATGATATTGGTGATTTAGATTGATTTAAGAATGCTTATTTTGAATTATGAATGTTTAGCATGATTTATGAATTAACTATGATGGCACGATGCTTTACTTTGAATTGTCAAATCCATTGTTACAATATTGCTAATTTTTTATGAATTGGTTGTTGAATACAAGTTGTTGGAGGGGCACCTAAAAATATTTATTATTAAATGGATATGGTCACGCCCAAAATTTGTGAACTCCAATTTTTTTAAACATAAATAAATAAATGGTCATGGTCCATTTTTTCATACGTGTGAAATGAGTTACTGTCTTAAATATCAATTTCTTTGGAAATCATATCGAAAAATGCACACCATGTTCAACTACTTAAGCACTTAGATATGATTTGTATATGAGAATTTTATAACTTTAGTTATATCCTTAGGCATAAAAACATGAAGATTATTTTTGAATCTTTATAAATAGTTTCAAAAACGTGTCATTGGAGGGCGAAAATTCAAAACAACTGCCAAATGGCCCCATGAAGGCATGAAAACCTCGCATGAGACCAATGTAACTCATAAGAATTGGTTGCATAGTTAGGGGACCCTCGGTCTGAGAATATGATAATAATTTTTAAATATAAAGAGTTAGTCTTAAAAACATGTCGTTAAATAGTGAAACCCCAAAACAACCCCCAAATGGCCCCATAAGACACACGAACACGCCATAGAGGGTCGATGTGACTCGTAGGACCTGATAGCATAGTTAAAGGACTCCCGATTTGAGAATATGATGATAATTTGCAAATTTCAAGACTTAGGCTTAAAGATATGTCGTTAGATGGCAAAAATACAAAATAAACCCCAAACGGTCTCGTAGGATGCATTAACATCTCGCACGAGAACAATGTAATCCGTAGCAACTGACCGAGTAGTCACTGGACTCTTGATTTGGGAATATATTGATAATTTTTAAATATCAAGATAGAGGCATAAAACACATGCCCTTAATGGGTGAAAACCCCAAATAGCCTCCAAACGGACCCGTAAGAGGCACAAACACCTCCCAGAAGACCAATGTACTCGTAGAAAGGAACAAAAAAATCATAAGCCTCATAGTTTGATAATATGATTATGGCCATCCCCTATCCACGCAGTGTGTGGGAAGAGTGAGGATCCTAAGTTCCGCGCATCCCTCTCGGGAGCGCTTCCGCCAGCGTCATTGGGTGAGGTGAAAAATATAGAGAGAAGGAGTCGCCAGTCTATTTTACTCAAAACAGACAAAGGAAAGGGAGCCATCCCGAAGGATAGCATCCAAAGACATACTGATACATACAAAACCAAAATGTTTCGAAAAGGGTCCGGAGGCAAAGTTACAAAATGGGAAGGTGCTAGGCACCCATTCTACCCTTACGGTGTCTCATGGGTTTTTGTTGTTTTCCTTTATTTTCCTCATGATACGTGTGCATGTGTATATGTAGTGGAGATATGAGTCATCGACTTGTACCATCGAAGGGGTAAAGCGAGTCATCCGTAGGGATGTAAAAATAATGTTAGAAAATAGGATTTACGCAATTATCCTTATGTTGATCGTTACGATGGAACGACAACGCATGCGGAATAATACGCCACTAAGAACAAATATATATATATATATATATATAGATAGATAGATAGATAGATAGATAGAGAGAGAGAGAGAGAGAGAGAGAGAGAGAGAGATAGATATATGTAATATAAGAGAGTGGAGTTTAGAGGAAAAAGAAAATGAGATAAAAAGGAAAAATAAAGGACTCGATTCTCGGGTTTTACCCCGAGATGCCTATGTAGCCTATAGAGGCATCAAAGTCCACGTAGTTCGTATGGAAAATGAGGGGTGGGGTTTATCCCATAAATCCAATTAGGGGATTCTCTAATTTGTGTGTGTGTGTGTGTGTGTGTGAAGAAAAAGTGTTTTAGTTGTGAGAAAAGTGAAAGGTGTGAGAATTCCCGTTTGGAATTTATGAGCAAAACCTCTTTTTCTTATTTTTTGGGCTTTTACTTGTATGAAAATAAGAGATGTGCAATAATACTAAATAAAAAATATATTATGATATGTGAGATGAGAGAATAAAAGTGCTAAGTAACAAAACAAGTTAATTCGAATTTATGGGAATTTAAGGAGAGAATTGAGAAAATTAGACCTTCTTGAAGATCTTAAGCTTGATCTTGAATGTTGGAGAGCAGCCCTTGCACTTGGATGATGATGGAGGGTAGTGAATTCACCAAGTTTGATGAAAAGGATGATGAAAAGTGAAGGTTGGAAAGGGATTTGGATGTGGAAATCGCGCTGACTTCGAGAGAGGTTTTCTGGAATTGCTGAGAGTGATATCTATCAGATCTGGGCTCCCCTTTGCAATGAGGTCAATGCCTCCTTTTTATCAGCCCAGGGCATTGCCAATCATCATAGACTTGTTCCTACCAATCGGCAGGTGTGTTTAGGAGCACTGCCGATGGGCAGGGTCTGAGACCTGCCGTTTAGCAGTGTCTTTCAGGCCTTTTCGGAAAATTGATCGCAGAGTGCGAACCGTTGATCCTAATGGCACACGGGGCAAACTATTGGAAACATAATTTAGATACCTTTGAAAGTCCTTTGGACCGCTCTTGGGTTCAGGAGTTGACTTTGGGTCAAACGTGGCTCGAAAGCACTCGTCGATCCTTTGGATGGGGGATCGTCGAACGCAAATGGATCGTTCGTCTATATGGTAAGTCCAAATTGCACACGGGCCAGACCGTTGGAATGGTTAGGAGATGTAGTTCGACATTCCAAAGAGTTTGGTCCAGTTCAAGGAGTTGACTTTGGTCAACTAGGTCGTGGAAGTGTTTAGTGGCCTCTCAGAGTAAAACGAATCGTTCGTCTGTACCGTAAGTCAGAATCATGCACGGGACGGACCGTTGGAAAGGGGTTTCATTGTCCTTTTAAGACTCATTCAGTCTTGATCGAGATAAAGAGTTGACTTAGGTCAAACAGAGCCTGAGAGCGTCCTGTAGCCTCTAGATCATGTTTCGGGAGAAAACGAGTCGTTCGTCCGCATGGTAAGTCAGAATCGCACATTGGACGGACCATTAGAAAGGGGATTCAGGTCCCTTCAAATATTCATTCAGTCTTGATCAAGCTGAAGACTTTGGCTTTTGGTCAAACGGAGCCTGGGAGTACCCGATGGCTTCTAGGTCAGTACTCGGGGTATGACATGGGTTTTTAGTGATGAAGGGAGGTGATAGGGAAATAAGGAGAGTTTAAGGGGTAACATAATGGGGTGTCTACACAGTCCCTCGATGGGTGAGTTTGGTATAAACGATAGTCGTCGAATATTCATCGTATGATGCTTTTGAGGGAGGATGACCACTTCAGAGGGTCGAAACCAATTCTGAGGACCTAAAGGAGCGAGGATGAACGATTTAGAGGGTGGAGGACAGTTCTGAGGACCTGAAGGGGGAATATTAGGGATGACCAATTTTTGGGGTCGAAGCCAATTCTGAGGGTTTAAAGATGAGGGTTATCGATTATGTGGATCGAAGCCAATTCTGAAGGCTTGAGAATGAGATGACCAATTCTGCTTGTCGAAGCCAATTATAAGGGCTTAATTAGAGATGACCAATTCTATGGGTCAAATCCAACTCTTAGGGCTTGAAGATGAGACGACCAATTCTGTGGGTCGAAGAGAATTTTGGGGGCTTGAATAGAGATGACCAGTTTTGCTTGTCGAAGACAATTTTGCGAGCTTAAGTAGAGGTGACCAATTCTACAGGTCGAAGACAATTTTTTGGGCTTAGGGTGAGATGACCAATTCTACAGGTCGAAGCCAATTCTACGGGCTTAAGGATGAGATGACCAATTCTGCGTGTCGAAGACAATTCTGCGAGCTTAAGGTGAGATGACCAATTATACGAGTCGAGGCCAATTATGCGGTCTTAAGGTGAGACGACCAATTCTGCATGTCGAAGCCAATTATGCGGGCTTAATTAGAGATGACCAATTTTGTGGGTCGAAGTCATTTATACGGGCTTAAGGTGAGATGACCAATTCTGCGGGTCAAAGCCAATTCTGTGGGATTAAGGTGAGATGACCAATTATGTGGGTCGAAGCCAATTCTGCGGGCTTAAGTAGACGTCACCAATTCCACGGTTCGAAGCCAATTTTGGGGGCTTCAGGTGAGATGACAAATTCTGCGGGTCGAAGCCGATTCTGTGGGGTTAAGGACGAGATGACCAATTCTGCAGGTAGAAGCCAATTCTGCGGGCTTGGAGATGAGATGACCAATTCTGCAGGTCAAAGCTAATTATGCGGTCTTGGAGATAAGATGACCAATTCTTTGGGTCGAAGCCAATTCTGCGAGCTTGGAGATGAGATGACCAATTCTTCGGGTCGAAGCCAATTCTGGGGGATTAACGATGAGATGACCAATTATGCAGTTCGAAGCTAATTCTGCTATCTTGGAGATGAGATGTTCTCGGGGAACTCTGCTGGGGAAATTACATCATGACTTTGACTTGAGCTGGGGAGATGAATGTTGGGGAAATCCTCGTATCTTCTGGAGATATTTCCATGTAATAGCTAATTTGATCTGGTAAATTCCACTAGGAGAGTGATTAGGTGGTCGAGGTATTAAACGTATTTCTCAGGGAGGTCAGAGACCTTTGAGGTATAGGAGGTGATCCTCAGAGATCTCCCAGAGGTTTCGTCGAGAGGAGAATCACTTGGCTTTTGAGAGTTTCGCTGGGGAAATAGGGGTTCCGCTTGAGGGAGTACGAAATTTTCTTGCTGAAAATGTTCTAAATTCTTCCTGGGATTTTTAGCAATTTTTTGAGAATTTTTCAGGGCATTTTTTGGGAATTTTTGTACGAAATTTTAAGGGGGTGCCGATCAGTGTGATACAGAGGGTTCCATTCGTAAGTGGCACAGACTTTTGGATGCCTCAGGAAGGTATGGGGTAAGTGCCAATCGGTGGGTGGGGACTCAATGTCGATCGGCATGACCCTTGGCATCCTATATAAATGGGAGAATTCCCTTCATTTTTCACAGCTTCTTGCTTTCTTTCTTTCTTCGATTTTCCTCTGTAAATCATTCTAGCATTCTGATCTTTAAGAAATGGTCGTCTTTGTGAGCACTGCAGCGCATAGGGAATGGTTAACTGTCGATGACTAGCGAACGTGGAGTGGAGGGACAGGGCGCCTCTTTCTTTGGGGAGTGAAAACTATTTTGATGCATTTGAATCTGTTGCGGATGATCGCACCTTGTTGCGAGAGCCATCACGTCATCATTCCTCGAGGGTGGTGAGCCCTGGCGGTTATATAAATAACCTGACTTTTGGCATTATTCTCTTTTTGGTATTTTTTTCTTTTTTTTTCTCGAATTTTGACAACGTTTATTCTTTTGACAATCTGACATCTCTTTAAAGAACATGCGTGCCCACCGGACGACAAGGCTTAAGGATGTTTGGGAGCATCTTCCACCTGTGGTGCGTTGGGTGGTATCCTCAGCGGGTTTTGGAAGTTGGCGTCTGCGCTGGATGAGATACCTCGTTCAACAGCAGTCTTGTGCGCTCTGGGGAAAAGATGGTGGGATACTACCCACACCTTCCATTTCGGTTTTGGGGATATGACCGTGACTCCCATAGATGTGCAGCAGCTGCTGGGGATGGATTGTGACGGAGAGTAGATAGAGGGGGATCGCACCCTATGGTCAGGCCAGAGGCGGTGCGTGCGGCGCTTGGTGAAATAGGGAGGATAGTGTCTGGGGATTCTATTTAGTTGTCCTTGCTGAAGGAAGGTTTCCTGAGTAGGGAGGTTGATGTGGAGGATGGGTTAAAGGTGAGGCAGATGTATCGGTTGTTCATATTATTGGTGCGGGGAGGTTTCATAGAGGCTTCGAGCGGCGACGTCATCCACTCATGGTTCTTGATGTATTTGTGGATGTTTTTGAACATCCCTCTCTATGATTGTGGGAGCCTGACTTTGGCGACCATTAATTTTTCTTTGGATGCATTTAGCCAGTTCCGCCAATAAACTTTTACTGGAGCCACGTATCTCCTCGAGGTATCCTTTAATTTTGCGCATTTTTATTTCATCCATTCGCATTTTCCTTATGAGTCTCTTTTTTATTGTGAATTCCTTTCTTTGGTAGACGTCGTTCTATGAGGTGATTGGGTGTAATACCCAGCTGATTGTCTTGAAGTAAGAGACAGTTGGGGACTTTTCAGATTATATCGATGGCAAAAGGCCAATCGGCAGTCGAAGGGATCTCTTTCTTTGGAGGTCGTGCGTCAGGTCTTGAATGGCCTAACCAGTGGTAGGGTGAGTCTCTTTATTTTTTAGTCTTCATTTTTGTATATTCTGACTCTGTTACTGGCTCATGCCTTCTTGGGGATTTTTAAGTGAATTTTTACCCTTGGGGGACAGCCGTTCAGGAAACGAGGGCGGCTGGGGTGAACGCACAGCTGCGATGCTTACTAGCGCATGAGTTTGGCCACTCTTGGTATCTTGGGGAGTGGGTGGTTCGACAGATTGCTGAGAAGGAGGTGGTGGTGCCACCTGCATAGCCTCCTATGTCTATGAGGTGGGATCGGCTATTGCCATAGGATATGAGGATCACGGCGATGATTGGCAAGTCGTATTTGTTGTACAGTGATACAATCGCATCGTATGAATATATGGAGTTTGTGACGAGCTGGTTAATGGTGCCCAGCATATATTACGCCTTGCCCTTCCCTCCTGCGGGTTCGAGTCGGAGGGTGGGGTCTTCCCACAGTGGAGGTAGTCCGTCGACGTCTGCGGAGACGGAGACTTCAGAGGTTCCTTTGGTGCGATTGCACACTCCTTCATACAACATTTGGAGGGTCAATAGAGGGATGGTGCCTATGATGCACCGTCCTCATGCGATGGATCCGGAGGAGCTGGATTTGACAAAGTAGGTCCTTCATCCTGCAGTATACCTTCTTCCTCTTTTTGGTTCATTTTCTATTTTGATCCCTCTTTCATACTAATATTTCCTTTTACTTGCAGTAAGTCCGGGTGTCGACCACTTGGCTGAAGGACATTAGAGACTGGATATCTTCGATGACTGCTCACATTCGGGATGCGGTCCCAGTTCCTTCTTGCTTGGTGTTGTCTACTTCTTCTGGGGGGAATTTAGCTCGAGTAGCGGTGGTACGTCATCTCACCGTAGGGGAAAGAGAGCGCGTCGCAGGGGTGGAAGCTCTTAAAGAGAGGGGTGAAGGGTAGGTGAGAGAGAGAGAGAGAGAATGTGGGTTCGGGCTGAGTCCTATTGTTTTTGCTTTTCTTTATTTCCTGCAGAATTTGATGTAACACAGAAGAAAAGCATATATATGCAATGGAGTTTTTTATTATCTTTTGTTAATGGTGAATAAATGAATGCATGTACATGCACTTCTTACTTTGCTGCTGAGACCGTAAAAAGAGATATTTTTTAGATTTTGGAGGAAAGTTTTAAAAAAAAGAAATTATATAGGGGTGGAAGAGGATTTTTGAAATTCTGTTGAGAATATCAATTTATTTTTTATTTAGCTTCTGATTTTGACAAAATAGGAAAAGGGGAAATTTCCAAAAATAGGGGGTTGCCGATCGGCAAGACCCTTGTCCTGCCTATCAGCAGTCAAGTCCAGTCCCATCAATTCAAAGCTTTGATTAGTGCCCTCTTCAGCCTCTTACACTTCGTGGGGTAGGATTTTCTCCGATTTCTACAGGGGTCATGTCTTGTGTGAGGGTTCTCAAGTATAAAAAGGGGTAAAGGGTGGAGTTTTTTCATCACACATTCACACTCTTATTTTCTTACTATCTCCTAGTCTTGAAAGATTCCTCTTCCTAGTAGCATTGAGTTTGCTAACTACCTCGAAGCCTTGGAAGTGATGTGCTCTTATAATGTCGACTATGATGCTTTCAATATGCGTCGAGTCTCTTTGTGGCACAATCGACCCATTGAGTGGAACATGCTGACGACGGCGGTACAATTTTGGTACCCCGAAGACCATGTATTCCGCTTTGGGTTGGATGAAGTTTGTCCTACCTACGAGGAATTTTTTGCCATGTTGGGGATAAATCCCAGTGTTACTGTGGCTTTACCCAAATTTTCTCGTTCTCCATGGATTGTTGCCCGGTCTTCTTCGCATTTTGCCTTCGTCGTCCAGACCACTAGTTACTAGAAGAAAGGTTTTCCTTTCGATGGTGTTACAGTCCACGCATTTGCGGGAAATAGGTGATGTTGGATATGCCAAAGCCATTATTCTGGGATTAGTATCAAAATTGTTGCTGGTGACTGGGAAACTGCTGGTGGACCCACAACTTGTAGCCATTATTTCTTGGATGGCATATCGTCGCAATCATGCGGCAGTGATACTGGCGAAGACCTTGAATGGACTGGATGCTTGGTGAGAAGGTCGTTCTGACTTCCTGAGGGGTAGCCCCGTGATGTTTTTCATGTGGTTGTCTGAGAGGCTCCGCATGGTGACTCCTCCGGAATAACCTTTGTCGTTTGCACCCAACTTCTTTTCGCGCTATTTTTTTAGTGTTGGTTTGGACATCGAAAGCTGGGAGAACTGGTTTGTGGAGCACGGGGCTCTAAATCTGTGCTGGTTAGTGCCTTGGTGGGGATAGTTGCTGCCTATTCTGGAGTTGGGAGAATACTTGTATGTCTGAATGGTTGATCTCAGGAAGACCTCTTTCTATTTCTCTTGGTGGCTTATGTGTCAATTTGGCTGGGAGAAGGTCGTGACACCTCAGACACTAGACTTCTTTCCGGTAGCAGATTTGATTGAGCATTTGTGCATGGGGCTTGTCTCTTTGTGGGAGAATCGGCGTCCGTTAACCCGTCCCTCTCAGTCTGTTGGGAGAGTTTGGCATATCCCTTAGGATTATATGAAGTGGTTCTGGAAAAGGGTGGTCAGTAAAATATTGGGAGTGGAGACTGGACAAAGGTGGTTTGTCTTATTTAATACGATGGAAGGAGGTGTTGTGGTTTTTTCGAAGTTGGTTCGGTCTTATCGGTCCATAAAGCGCATGCGACACTCTGTTGAGGCAGGGGAAGCTTGGGGACCCCAGGATGCAGATGATGATGATGACGGAGAGGGCTCCTCCGGTAGCTACGGATAGGACTCTTGGAGAGTTTATAATGGGGAATAAATGTCGGGATTTTATTTTGCTTTTTTAGGAAAGTAGGGGGAAGGGAGTTTATCCGTTCCTTTTTCCCATGTAATTTGTACTGTAATTTCTTATTAGTAAAATAAACAAGTTTTTGATCATTCAGTTGTCCCTTTTGATGAATTTTGTATTTTTGAACTATCTATACCGATCGCTAAGGCATAAATAATCCTTTTGTTCAAGTGTATGATAGAATGGACTGTCATTCTCAGAGATAAGAAAAGAATAGTATTTTGTGAAAAATAAAGGGTCGTGCTCATGTAAGTTGTATGAGCTTCCTACGTACCTTATGGGTTTTTGAAAAGTTTTAATTTGTTTGAAAATGTTTTTTTTTAAGAATAGAAGGGAGATGAGAAGAGTCGTAGCGCGCCGAGATTTCGTACTAGGGGTAGAACTTCTTAAGACGTTCCAAGTTAACTGGATGAGCCATCCCTTCCCTATCTAAGTCGGTGAGCATGGCGGCACCGCCGAACAAGATCTTCTTAACAATGTAGGGTCTGCTCCAATTAAGCTTGAATTTCCCTCTGGTGTCCCAGATGGGTTTTATGATTTCTTTGAGGTCTAGGTCCCCTTCTCGGACACCGCGGTCCTTAACTCTCTTATTGAATTAACTCTCTATTCGACAATGGTACCCTTGTATGTGGTATAGCGCTTTCAATCTCCTTTCATCTAGGAGGGTCAACTCGTCAAGATGGATTTGGCACCAGTCTTCTTTGCTGACCTTGCTCTTAAGCATGACATGCAATAAGGGTATTTCTAGCTCCACGGGTAGGATTGTTTCCATGCCATAGACTAGATAGTAAGGGGTATCCCCAGTAGAGGTTCTAATTAAGGTCCGGTAGCCCCAGAGGGTGTATGGGATCCAGTCGGCAGAATCTCGATAGCTTTCGGTCATCTTGTTGATGATGGCTTTGAGGTTATTATTGGTGTCTTCAACTCCACCTTTGGTCTGAGGTCGGTAGGGCTAACATTTGTGTCTTTGAATCCTATATTTGTTGACCACCTCTGTGACTTCTTCCTTAAAATGAAACTTGTTATCTGATACTAGCTCGTGAGGGACCCCATACCGGCAGATGATGTTTTTCTTGATGAATTTGGCCATTGCCTTGGCGGTCAGCACTGCGTATGACTCAATTTTGACCCATTTGGTGAAGTAATCAATGGCAACTAGGATGAACTCATGCCCGTTGGAATCCTTTAGTGTAAACCTCCCTATGATGTCGATACCTTAGGTGGAGAATGGTCAGGGAGAGGTCATGTTATACAATTCACATGGAGGCAGATGCTGAATATTGGAGAACTGTTAGCATTTGAAGCATCTCCGAACATAGGCGGTGCAATCCTGGGTCATGGTGGTCTAGTAGTAGCCTTATCGGATGATATTTTTGACAAGCATGTGATCGTTCATATGGGGTCCGCATTCCTCGCTGTGGATCTTTTGCATTATCTTTTTAATGTCAGCCCCTGTGATACAGTGCAGATGAGTTCCATCAAAGTTCCTTTTGAGCAGTGCTTTATGACAGATGATGTATTGGGCATCCATCCTTCGAAAGGTTTCTCTATCTTTCTTGTTATAACCCTAAGGATACCTACCATGTTTAAAGAGGCGCCAGATATCATAGTGCCAATAATTGGCTAGCTCGGGTTCTTTTATGGAGATAATCTCAATATGGTAGCAGTGGGTTGGTTTGTCTTGGTTTTGAACTAGAAAGGGGGTCATTGTTATTCCGTCGGGAATGTCGACCATGGAGGCCAAGTTAGCAAGGGAGTTAGTTAGGTTATTCTTGGCTCGAGGTAGGTAATGGAAGGTGATCCTTAGAACTGGGAGGATAGCTCTTCTAAGTGGTCATGGAAGGGTTGGAGCTTCTCGTCCTTAACTCTCTATTTTCTGAGCACTTGATCGATGATGAGGGAGAAATCCCCGTAGAAGCCTAGTCATTGAATACCTTTCTTGAGAGAAACCTTGAGGCCTACCGTGCATGCCTCGTATTCAGCCGTGTTGTTGGTGCAAAGGAAATCCAATTTGATGGCAATGGGAGTGTAGGAGTCATCTAGGGCGATCATAAGTATCCCAATGCCATATCCATTTTTGTTGGCAGCACCGTCAAAGAGCATTTTCCACCAGAGATTGTCATGGGCAGTGCACAGGATGTTTTCATCTGGAAATTCGGAGATCTAGGCATTGGCTTCATCCATGGGGAAATTAATGAGGTAGTCATATATGGCTCTTTCTTTCATGGCTTTCTGTGTGATGTACGATATCAAACTCAGCTAGGAGCATAAACCATCAGGCCATTAGTCTAAATAAGGTGAGTTTCTCAAGCAAATATTTAATGGGGTCCATTCGGGATACAAGTTTGATGGGGAAGGCGAGGATGTAATGCTGTAATTTTTGGGTGACCCAGACAAGCGCGACACATGCCTTTTCTAAAGCAGTTTAGTTGACTTCATATCCGACCAATTTGTGACTGGCATAATATACAGCTCTTTCTTTGCATAAATCTTCAAGGTATTGGGCTAGCAAACCCCCAACTACAGTGTCAGTTATGGTTAGGTATAGGAGCAAGGGGAGACCAGGTTATGGTGGCATGAGTACCGGAGGTTGGGTCAGATATTGTTTGATTCGGTCAAAATATTCTTGTCATGCCTCATTCCAAACCTTAGTTGAATTTTTTTGGAGGATTTTGAAGATAGGTTCGCAGATGGAGGTTAACTGGTTGATGAACCGACTGATGTATTGCAATTTTCTAAGGAAACCTCGGACTTCTTTCTCTGTTCATGGAGGTGGCATCTCAAGTATGGATTTCATCTTGGCGGGATCTGCTTCTATCCCCTTCTCACTGACCATGAATCCCAAGAGTTTTACCTTTGTAATGCCGAAGACGTATTTCTGCGGATTGAGTCTCATCTGATACTATCGCAGTCGTTCGAAGAATTTTCGGAGAGCGGGAACATGACCTTCTCTATTTTTGGACTTGATAATCATATCATCCACATAAACCTCAACTTCTTCATGAATCAGATCGTGCAGGATGGTTATGGAATCCCTCTGGTAGGTAGCCCCACCGTTCTTGAGGCCAAATGGCATAATAGTGTAACAAAAGGTTCCCCATGGGGTGATAAACGTGGTCTTTTCTTAATGGTCTGGGTGCATTTTGATTTGGTTATATCCGGCAAACCCATCGACGAATGATTTGAGAGCATGATTGGATGTGTTGTCTATGATCATGTCGATATTTGGTAACGGATAATCATCCTTTAGAGAGGCTTTGTTCAAGTCTCGGTAGTCTACACACATCCGAACCTTCCCTCCTAATTTCGGCACAGGCACTATGTTGGCTATCCACGTGGGATATTCGATCGCACGAATGAAGCCTACATTCAACTGTTTGACCACCTCTTCTTTGACCTTGAGTGACCATTCGGTGCGGAGCTTTCTTAACTTTTATTTAATCATCTTGTAATCAAGGAGAGTGGGAATCTCATGCTAAGATATTTTAGGATCAATGTCGGGCATATCGTCCGAGGACCATGTGAAACCATCCATAAATTCCTTTAGCAATTCTTCGAGTTGTGCACGCTTATGCTCGTCGAGGGTAGCCCCTATCCTAATATCGCATTGTTGGCTACTAGAATCGAGTTAATCGAGGTTAATAACAACAGTCTCTTTTTCATTAACTTGAACGCGATTATGTTGTTTATTATTAACCTTATTTAGATCAGTTAAGAATTTTTCATTTGCAAAATCATCATCATCAAAGGTTTGATTATAATCCAAAAAGTTCATGTAATGCACAGCGAGATACTCAAAATCTTCGTTTATTTCATTGATAGGAAAAATAACATTAAGAATGACATCAAATGAGAATTTGATTACATTTGAACAAGGATAGATAACAAAAGAAGAAATCGTATAAGCATTGGGGTTAGGTGGGATTTCAACAGGTAGAACTGGCGCAACATGCCATTTGAGGAGAGGTGTATCAGCAGCTTTAATCAGTTGGGACGGATCCAGTGATGTAGTTCCTGAGCGAACCATACAGAGTATCATCTCTAGTGTCTGTAAGTTGAAAGAATCTTCAGAGTCACTTTCCTCAGTCTCTTCAGTATCTTTGATGAGTGGTTGTACATGGTGTTGGGAACTCTCGGCCCATGGGTAGCTATCTTGGAAAAAGATCTCGATTCTATGCTTCATCTTCTTATCTGTATGGTCATACCATGGTTCTGGAAAGCTGCAAAAGGGGAAGTCTTCGCCCTCTTTGATGAATCATCCATTCAAGGAGTCACCTCGGATAGTTTGGATGCAATCTAGTCCTCTTTTTGGTCAAGACTGGCGGATCATTCTGAGCTCTTATTCTGATGGTTGATACCCTAAACCACAAGGAGGGAAAGCTTTTTTCAGTTCAATAGGCTCGAGTATCCCTTATTGTATTTGTCCTAGCCCCAGTCCGGGCATGAAATGTATGTTTCTGAACATCTGAATCACATTGACCTTTCCACGAGGGTCCTATTCTTGACAAACCCTTTCTTTGAAGTCGTCCCCTATCGAGAGTAGAAGTGGTTCAACTCGGAATCCTGATCGGAGCATATCATTGGACCCGTATTGTATCTCAAGGATTGGACTGTTGGTACTTGTACCCTCGGTATTGTCGTCAATGCCCAAAATGGTGATGACTCATCCATCGACGAAGAATTTTAATTTATGATGGAGTGAGGAAGACACACCCTTGATACTGTGAAGCCAAGGCCATCCTAGCAACAGATTGAAATAAGTTGGGATGTCAATAACTTAGAATTCGATGACAGGGTTTATTGGGCTAGCCACTATTATAAGATTTATGGATCACATCACCTATCAATTAGTATTATCATACGCACGTATAGCAATGGAGGTTGGAGTGAGGTCTCTTTCTTTCAGTCCTAAACATTTAAAGGTTCTCAGTGGGACGATATTCAAAGCAGATCCCTTATCGATAAGAGAGAGTGGTACAACGTTCCCCATAGCTTCGACGGAGATGTTGAGTGCATGATTGTGGTTTGGCCCAATCTTGGGAATTTATTCTTTAGAAAAAGGATATCATTCGGGTAGAGGTCAAGGATTTGACTAAATTTATCGCTTCTTCTGGTGTGGTATAAGGAGGAACTATGGGTCTAGTGAGCAACTTGATCAAAGCATTTCTGTGCAACTGAGAGGAAATGAAAAGCCCCAATAGAGTGATGTTATCTTGAGTTTTCTTCAGTTGATCGAGGATCTTGCTCTCCTCGAGGGTCATTTTTGGCATAGGAAGGTTTTCAACGCCCTTCCCTTTGTCATTAGCTGGTAGTGAGTATGGGATCTGGTAATGCCTCCGTTATTTGGTCATGTGATTTAATAAAGAAAGGAAGAGCATGAATCTCATTTCCTTGTTAACCTCGGGTTGTTCAGCTACCGTGTTTATTTCTCCGAGGAGTTGCTCAAACGATATCATTCCACACATGTCGACTACCGAGCCAGTTTTCTCTGAAGCCTGTTCTTCATTTGAGTCATCTAACTCTTCCCCCCATCCGATGGCAACAATTCTGTCTTTCCATGTGAAGTTGATGCATTCCAGAACTTTAATGGCTTTTTCATACAGGTCTTCCCATTCTGTGGGGATATGTGAGGGTGAAGGGACCAGGCACCCTTATACCTTCAGAGCATCAAGTAACTCAGTCATATTGCAAATATCATTGGTTCACCTGAATATTTCTGCCATAACCTGGACAACATCATCTAAGTTGACTTAATCGGCTGGTACTACCCAATTTTTTTACTCTCGGGCCGATTTTCTTGCTTCCAAGAATAAAATACTAAAGATTTGGTAATCAATGATCATCTGTAAGGGTAATTTCAGCCCGAACTCTAGGAGTTGGTTTAACACTTCTGATAATTCCATACTTCCATTTTCGTAACGGGTACGGACGACGATGCATGCTCTAGTAAGGAGTGACAGTGCCTGATCAGTGAGGCTAGCAGGGTGTAGGAGGAAATATGGGAAAATTTGGAGAGGTTTAGGAGAGTATATGGGTGTGATTTGAGTTGAGGGATCGAATTATGGGTTATCTTCTAGAAAGATGGCATTGGTATGATTTGGGAGTGAGTTATGAGTAGTGTTTGGCTTAGGATTGGCTGGTGGGGCGATGGTACCCTGATCAATTAGACCTTGGATTGTGTTTCGAAGGTGAAAGCATTGGTCAGTGGTATGGCCAGCAGTTTGGTGAAAGGCGCAATGAGCATCTGCCTTAAAGTTCCTTAGGAGTGGATTTGGCAATGGCTGAGGGTCCAAGGGTTTGACTAGGTTTCGGTTCAACAAGGCTTGGTAAAATTTGGAAAGGGGAGCATGGAGCTCGGTGTATTCCTTTAGGACTGGGATAGGGAAGATTTTTGGTGCCCATGATGTGGTTGGTTGAGAGATGTTGTTGATGGTTAAGACTACAGCACTGGCAGGCTTATCATATTTTCTGGGGGTGAACTGTCCGGACACCTTCTTTGGTTCGACATCTGTTTTAGCAAGACCTTCCTCGATTTCTACCCCTACTTCTTTGAGAGCTCGGAAGTGGGGATAGTATTGTCCTCCCATTGTTGCTCGGACATGGGGTAAGAAGTTCTTCTTCACTATGCTGACTTATTCTTCCTCGAAAGGCCGATTGGTCATGGTAGCTTCTTTTTCCCTCCCTCGGGCTATGAAGTTACTGATCGACTCCCTAGAGTTCTGTTTTAGAATCTCTAAATCATGGTAGGTAACCTCAAGCACTTCATTGTATTTGTACTGTGACATGAATTCCCGGGCTACATCCTCCCAACTATGAATTTTGGACTCTTTGAGAGATAAAAAACATCGGAGGGCGCTATTCTTCAAAGTTTGCTGAAATAATTGGGCCAACACTTCTTCAGAAACACCTAGTAGAGTCATGAAACGGTGATAACTGCGAAGATGAACTATCGGGGTCCACTTCCCTCGAATTTCTCAATATTTAGCATCTTGAACCTCTCGGGTAACCTCACTTTGGGATAAGGATACACATGGGTGTAGTCCATGTAATTACTAGCGATTATGACTTAGTAAAACTTCTTGGTGAGCATCTTGAGGTCCTCTTTGACGTTGTTCTTCTCTTCTTCTTTCAAATCAACGATCATAGGCAAGTGATCCCCATATTGGGTAAGGTTCGGCATCGAAAGCTGGGCGGGCGGTGGCCCATTAATAGGAGGGGCAAGTGGAGCATGTTGATATTCTTCCAAAACCTAGATAGGCTCGGGTGGATCCATAACATGAGGGAATAGGTCCTCGGGCTCTTAAGGAATGGGAACCTGGTTTCGTTGCATTTCTCGGGCCTCAATTTGGAGGTTATCAATCTTGGACACAAGCTGAGCTAGGACTGCCATCAGATCCGGATGCACAACGGGTACTTGATCTGTGTTCTCTATGGAAGGTGGATGGATTCCGGACTCGAAAGAAGTAATAGGGGAACGGATGGAACTCCGGGGTGATTTGACTGAAGACCGAAGCCAATAGTGAGCCAGGCCAAGGGTTTGCGATCGACTTGAGAAGGTGCAAAAAAATGGGATTTTTTTTTTTTAGAAAAAGGGATGAAATTATTTTATATTTTTTTAGATGGAAAAACAAAATATTTTTGTATTTTTGATAAAGAGATGATAAATGTTTTTGGCTTTTTGATAAAGAACATAGAAATGTTTTTTCTTTATTTTATTTTATAAAGAAAGGAGAGACGGTCTAAGCATGATTATTATAATTATTATGTTCTCATTTGTATTAAATTCCCTTAAATGCAAAATAAAATGACGGACGGGACCCGAGCCTAGAAAAGTTGGATTTGTAATATATGCAAAGCTAAGGCTGGACTTGTGACCAAGCTCACGGACAGGATCCCATTTTAAAAGTGCGTGAAAATTCGAGTGGCAGTCCGACCCATAATTTCGGTAGAGTTTCGAGTAGAAACCATCAATCTAACATGTGTGTCCTAGGCTTGACACCTATATGTGGGTATGCAATTGGTTGGGTGAATCGGAAATGGTTCCTCCCTTTGGTATGACTTCTACGATATACGTCTTGCTCTTGTGGAAAATCTGTATGTTTGGGCAAGCCATTTGATATACCTGAGTATACATGAATTGCCTCACTATATACCTCGTGGGGACGGTACGTGTGAAAGCGAATTCGATATACTCGGCGTACGTGAATGAGTTCCCTACGATATACCTCCCGTCATGACTTCGGTCAAGCGGTACAATGTGGGGGAACCCTTCGATATACGTACAAGGTACTTGACCAATGGAAGGTGAGAGTCATATCGCTTAGGATAACTGCGCCTTGCCGGACCAGCACCCATTACGAAGTGACCCTCCAGTTACTAGGAAAAAATTGGTCAATAACAATCTTCTTTGGTGATGTCGTGTGAATCATTCATGATTCTCTTATTACTATCTTATGATGATAATGTCTTTCTTGATTATGCCAAACAAGGAGCAAAGTACAAGTACCAATGGTACACCAAGTATGGATGGGTGATGCGTGAAATATATGGATATATGTGATCCTAAGTGCACGTGGTGTGAAGTGTACATGGAGAATTTTTGTACATGTGTGTGAATATAGGCAAAAGTATGGTGTACACAAGGGGGACATGCAAAATGGGGGAAAATATAAACAAGAATAACATCCATGTAAAAAGAGTCTATCCCTAAAAATGGTATTCCCCAGTGGAGTCTCCACTGTGTCTATCCCCGATCCTCGTGGCGGACGGGCGGAGTGAGGATCCTAGGTCCCGCGCATCCCTCTCGAGAGAACTTCGGCCGGCGTCATTGGGTGAGGTGAAAAATATAGAGAGAAGGAGCCGCCAATCTATTTTACTCAAAACAGACAAAATAAAGGGAGCCATACCGAAGGACGGCATCGAAAGACATACTAATACATACGAAACCAAAATGATACGAAAAGGGTCCGGAGGCAAAGTTACGAAATGGGAAGGTGTTAGGAACCCATTCCGCCCTTGCGATCGCTCATGGGTTTTTGTTGTTTTCTTTTATTTTCCCCGTGATACGTGTGCATGTGTATATGTAGTGGAGATAGGAGTCATCGATTTGTACCATGGAAGGGGTAAAGCGAGTCATCCGTAGGAATGTAAAAATAATGTTAGAAAATAGGATTTATGCGATTAACCTTACGTTGATCGTTAGGATGGAAGGACAATGCATGTGGAATAATATGCCACTAAGAACAAATATATGTATATAAAGATATATGTAATATAAGAGAGTGGAGTTTAGAGGAAAAAGAAAATGAGAGAAAAATTAAAAACAAAGGACTCGAGTCTTGGGTTTTAGCTCGAGACGCCTACGTAGCCTATAAAGGCATCAAAGTCCACGTAGTTCGTATTCAAAATGAGGGGTGGGGTTTATCCAATAAATCCAATCAGGTGATTCTCTTATTTTTGTGTGTGTGTGTGTGTGTGTGTGTGTGTGTGTGTGTGTGTGTATGTGTGTGTACAAAAGTGTGAGAATTCCCGTTTGGAATTTATGAGCAAACCCTATTTTTCTTGTTTTTTGGGTGTTTACTTGTATAAAAATAAGAGATGTGCAATAATACTAAATAAAAAATATATTAGGATATGTGAGATGAGAGAATAAAAGTGCTAAGTAATAAAACAAGTTAATGAGAATTTATGGGAATTTAAGGAGAGAATTGAGAAAATTGGGCCTTCTTAAAGATCTTGAACTTGATCTTGAATGTTGGAGAGCAACCCTTGCACTTGGATGATGATGGAGGGTAGTGAATTCACCAATTTTGATCAAAAGGATGATGAAAAGTGAAGGTTGGAAAGGGATTTGGATGTGGAAATCGCACTGACTTTGAGAGAGGTTTTCTGGATTTGTTGAGAGTGATATCTATCATATCAGGGTTCCCCTTTGCAACGAGGGCAAGGCCTCCTTTTTAAAGGCCCAGGGCATTATCGATCGGTATAGCCCTGTTCCTGCCAATCGACAGGTGTGTTTTGGCACACTGCCGATAGGCAGGGTCTGAGACCTTCCATTTGACAGTGTATTTCAATCCTTTTCAAAAAATTGGCCGTAGAGTGCGAACCGTTGATCCCAATCGTGCATAGGGTAAACCGTTGGAAAGTTAATTCAGAGACCTTCTAAAGTCCTTTGGGTCGCTCATGAGTTTGGGAGATAACTTTGGGTCAAATGTGGCTCGGAAGCACTCGTCGGTCCTTTGGATGGGGGATCGTCGGACGCAAATAGATCGTTCGTCTGCATGGTAAGTCCGAATTGTGAATAGGGTAGCCCATTGGAAAGGTTAGGAGATGTAATTCTACATTCCAAATAGTTTGGTCTGGTTTGGGGAGTTAACTTTGATCAACCGGGACCTGGAAATGTTTGGTGACCTCTCAGAGTAAAATCGATCATTTGTTCGTAATGTAAGTCAGAATCGTGCATGGGACGGGCCATTGGAAAGGGGTTTCAGTGCCCTTTCAAGACTCATTCAGTCTCGATCGAGATGAAGAGTTAACTTAGGCCAAACGGAGCCCAGGAGCATCCGATGGCCTCTAGATTAGGTTTAGGGAGAAAACGAGTCATTCGTTCGCATGGTATGCCGGAATCATGCACGAGACAGACCGTTGGAAAGGGGATTCCAGACCCTTCGAAGATTAATTCAGTCTCGATTGAGCCGAATAGTTTGACTTTTGGTCAAACGAAGCCTAGGAGTGCCCGATGACTTCTTGATCAGTACTTGGTGTATGATTTGGGCTTGTACTGATGAAGGGAGGTGCTAGGGACCTAAGGAGAGTTTAAGGGGTAACAGGATGGGGTGTCTATAATGATCATAATTTGCAAACCTTAAGACACATTCTTAAAAACATGATGTTAGAGGGTGAAAACCTATAGTAGTAACCAAAAGGCCCCATAAGTCGCACGAATACGTCGCACGAGACCAATGTAACTGGTAAGGACTGACTACGTAGTCATGGGACTCCAAGTTTGAGAATATGATGATAATTTAGAAATATCAGACTGTGGTTTTAAAATATGTCGTTTAGATTGTAAAAACCAAAAATAACCCCCAAACGTACTGTAAAAGGCATGAACACCTCGCATGGAACCAATATAACAGATAGGGACTGACCGCTTAGTCACGGGACTCTCGATTTGAGAATATAAAGATAATCTTCAAATATTTAGACTTATTCTTGAAAACATGCCATTAAAGGGAGAAAACCCAAAATAACCCCCAGATGGGCCTATTAGAGGCACGAACACCTCACACGGGATGAATTTAACTCATGGGAGTTGACCGCATAGTTATGGGACTCTTGGTTTGAGAATATAATCATAATTTAAAAATCTAAATACATGGGCTTAAAAATGTGTTTCTAGAGGAAGAAACCCCAAAACAACCAACAAATAGTCTCGTAAAAGGCATGAACACCTTGTATGGGACTAATATAACTCATAAGAATTAACCGAATTCTGGTTTTGAAATATGATGATAACTTTTATATACGTATACTTAGGCTTAAAAACATGACATTAAAGGGTGAAAACCTAAAACATCTCTTAAACAGACCCTTAAGAGACATGAACATTTTGCACAGGGTTAATGTAACTCGTAGGAACCGATCGCATAGTTACATGTCTCCGGTTTGAGAATACGAGGATAATATATATATATATATATATACACATTTAGGCTTAAAAACATGTCGCTAGAGGGGGAAAATAAAAAATAATCCCCAAACATCCCTCTAAGAGACAAGAATACCTCGCATGGAACCAATGTCACTCATAAAGACTGATCGCATCGTCACAGGACTCTAGATTTGAGAATATGAAGATAATTTTTAGACATCCTCACTTAGTCTTAAAAACATGTCGTTAGAGGGTGAAAATCCAAAATAGCCCTTAAACGGGCCCGAAAGAGGCAGGGACACCTAATACGGGACCAATGTAACTCATAGGAAATGAATGTGTAGTCATGAGACAAATGTAACTCGTGTTATATTATCCCTTGACAATCCTATTTGTATCCAAATTGTGACCTATTGTGATATTGGATCTATATAGGCGCTTTAGTTTGATTTATGAATGTTTAGTTTGATTTATGGATGTGTAGTTTGAATTATGAATGTTTAGTATGATTTATGAATTAACTCGGATGAAACAGTGCTTTACTTTAAATTAGATACTCCACGTCTATAATATTTCTTAATTGTAAATTAATTAGTTGTTGAACATTGGTTTTTAGGGGGGTTGCTTTAAAATATTTTTTATTAAAAGGATATGGTCAGGATCAAAAATCCGTGAACCCCAATTTTTTTAAAAAATAAATAAATAAATGGTCACGGTTCATTTTTTATACATATGAAATGAGTTGTATTAAATCTCCATTTCTTTTGGAAATCATATAACATTATGCTTGTCGAAAATACACATCATGTTTAAATCTTTAAGCACTTGTATATGATTTTCATTTGAGAATTGTATGACCTTAGTCATAGCCTTAGGCTTAAAAACATGACAATAATTTGTAAATATTTATATTTACTCTTGAAAACATGTCGTTAGAGGGTGAAAATCCAAAATAACACCAAATGGCCCCGTGAAAGGCCCGAACACCTTACATGAGACCAATATGATTCATAAGAACTAACCGTGTAACCATGGGACCCTAGATTTCCCAATATGACAATAATTTTTAAATATCAAGAGTTAGGATTAAAAAAATATATTTAAAGGGAGAAAACCCAAAACAAACCCCAAACGGTCCCATAGGAGGCACGAACACCTCGCATGGGACCAATGTTACCTGTAGGACCTAACCGCATAGTCACGAGACTACCAGTTTGAGAATATGATGATAATTTCTAAATCTCAAGAGTTAGACTTAAAAACATATTGGTGGAGAGAGAAAATTAGAAATATCCCCTAAACGACCTCGTAATGGGAATGAACACCTCTTACAAGCCCAATGTTAGCGTACTGCATAGTCAATATACTCCCGGTTTTAGAATGTGTCGATAATTTTCAAATATCAAGACGGAGGCATAACAATATATCTTTAAAGGGAAAAACTCAAAATAGCCACCAAATGGCCCCGTAAGAGGCACGAACACCTCTAAGGGGACCTGTGTACTCGAAAGAACTGATCGCATAGTCATGGGACTTCTAGTTCAATAATAGGGTTGTAATTTTCAAATCTTTATACTTAGGCCTAAAAATTGGTCGTTAGAGGGCAAAAACTCAAAGCAACAACCAAACAGCCTTGTAAGTGGCATGAACACCTCGCTTGGGACTAATATAACTCCTAAGAACTGAACGCGCTATTACGGGACTTTCGGTTTGAGAATACGATGATAATTTTGAAATATCTAGACTTAGGCTTAAGAACATGCCGTTAGAGGAAAAAATTGAATACAGCCCCAAATGGCCCCGTATAAGGCACGAACACCTCGCGTGGAACAAATATAATTGGTAAAAACTGATCGCATAGTCACGGGACTCCTATTTTGAGAATATGACGATAATTTTCAAGTATGAAAATTTAATAATAGCAATATATCGTTAAATAGTGAAAATCCAAATATCCCCTAAATAGCCCCATAAGAGGCACAAACACCTCGCACAGGACCAATATAATGCATAGGAAGTGACCTCGTAGTCGTAACACTCTTGGTTTGAGAATATAACCATGATTTTACAATCTCATTACATATGATTAAAAAATGTCAGTTGTTGTATGTAAAAATTACTCTCCTAAGTAGACCAATAAATATTAAACACATGTCCTCCAACGTGGCCACTCTGCTATCTTAGTCGGCTTCAGAAACACTCAGTCAACCCGCATGCCAACGAACACCAAGAAAATAAACGATCATGAATAACAAAGGTTACTCAGATGGAATAGTTAACAACACTGAATATCAAGCACCACGTTTATTGTACACGGATCTAAATGCCTAAAGATATAGCAGTATTTCATCTCTTGTGTTCCTAGACACTAAAAATACCTAATCTCCCTTAGCTCAAGGGGATGATTCAATCAAGAAAAAGCACACCATACCAAGCTAGTGTAACCACTTGAAATAATACAAACAGTGGCCAAAGGCTTTTTAGAGCTGAACCACTTTAAAAACTTTTGTCTCTTTTGTATTTGCCTAGATTGCTTATGTTTATTTATGTGTGATTTTAAATTTGGAGACCCTCCATTTTTAGACATCAACAGATTGACGTCGCCTATGGGAACGATTGGATGCCATTGTTCTCTACCCTTTTTTTTCTTTTGGTCAATTCTCTGATATGAAGTATGGCCATTGTTCCTGAAAACAATTTGGTGGTTGCAAATAGCCACCTAGACCCATTTGCTCCTCTTGGAATGACAAATATCCAGGGAATTTTGCTCAACTTAGCTAGGGGACAAGAATTCATGAAAGTGTTAGTTAGATAATTGGCCCGTACGTTGAAAGATAGATCCTCCAATGAACTTTCCAACAGGGACATGTCGCCTTCGCCAGTTGGTAATAAAAAAATTCATCACTCCAGGTCTTCTCGTGACAGATCATATCGTCCAAGAGAAATATTGTTAGTTCGATCAACAAATTATTATGACGGTCGATCTTTCTCTAAACAATGACCAAGCATGTTAGAATGGCTAAGTAGTGAATCCACATTCGATCGTTTGGGTCCCCGAGCAACCAGATGTTATCACAGGGAGTAAGACCGTCCTCACGAGCACATAAAAGGATCCGTGAGATCTAGGGATAGAATGAGAGTCTATGTTCACGCGGAACAGACTTCTCAGGAAGAGAGTTTAACGCATGGGCTCAGTAAAGCCATAAAATCTACTCGGTCAAGTCTAATCTAGAAGAACATTCCTAGAAAGGATATATGCAATGACTAGAAGATCGGTTGGGGTAATGACCAAAATAAATAATCCTTTATAAAGAAGTTTTGTTAAGGGATCAAATTTTATCCCAACTATTATGGATTACCCCGCCCCTTCCAAATTCAATCCACCAATTGTTACTCCTAAGTATGATGGGAAGACTTATTTAGTCCTCCATATTTAATAGTATAAGGCTATTGATGATATTTATTATGTCCTCAATGAAATAAGGTGCAGGCCTTTATCTAGTTCCATCACAGGTCCAACCCACATATAGTACAAAAATATTCATATAGGTAAAAATTCTAGTTTCCACCAGTTGGTCGAACTATTTATTGACAATTTTTGTTTCAGGTCTAAGCCGATCAAGAGTGTTACTCATCTCTTGACCATGAACCAAAAACCTAGAGAAAGTACTCGGGAGTCACTAGAAGAAAAAAGTATTTTTACAACGGTTAAAAAGTGTCATAAGAATATATTTACATCACTTTTAATTATAATCAAAAGTGACCACTGTCATAAAAAATTAAAACAAATATCTTAAAAAATAAGGCCTTTTAAGACAAGTTATTTACAAGGATTATAAAAAATTAAAAAAAATCTTAAAAATAGAGCTTTTAAGACGCGTTATTTACAAGGGTTGCAAAAATTCTCCAGTTACCTACCACTTGCTCAAAAGCATCCTAAATATTTTTTTATATGATGTCTCACTTGAATGCATATCCATATATTACATTCGAAATTTTCCCTACAATATAAAATCAACAAAAATGTTCTCAAAATCAATTTTAACTAGTCATATCCATGTATACATTCAAAAGTTGTCCTGCCAATATATACATCCAAAAGTTGTCCAACTAATATATACATGCAAAATTTATCCTGCCAAAGTAATATATACATTCGAAAAAGGGACTTTTCCTAATTTCATTTCCATCCAAATTTAGTTGAAACTAAAAATTTCCATCTCAAATAATGAAAAATGTAACTATTATAAACCAAATATGTCATCGACACTCCACCACAAATGACTACTCTATTATTTCTTTACAAAACCACATTCTATAAACGTACAAAAGAATAAAGGAAATATTATAATCACTTTTAACAAGAAACCAATTTACGAAAATCCATATAACCAAAATAACCACATAATAACAATTCGATTTAACATAAGTAAAAATAATAATAAAATTCTTAAACATTTAATTTTTATGTTGGACTAAATTGTGTGAATTTTAGACACTATTAAATTTAGTCAAACTTTATAAAATGTGTTGTGTTCATATTGTGACTCTTTTATAATCATGTCATGTCTTGTACGTGTCAAAATTAAAAACATCTTCATGAGAATCATCTTAATAACCCTCAACCACAAAAAATAGTAGTCCCCCACCCCCAAAAATCCAGCAGCCTCCTCCCAACATCCCCTACCCCAACAACAAAAAAAGGCAGCCCCCCTTTCTTCTAACACCGAAACCTAGTAATGAACTCTCGGTGAAGCATCACCCCCAATGTTTGGTCCGACATGTTAAACATATAATTGTTATGTCAGGCTAAATAGTGTGAATTTTAGACACTATTAAATTTAGTCAAACTTATATATAATTATGGAGCTCATAGTGATAAATAAAAAAAATAACTTCTTTGTCCATGTGCAAAAAAAATAGCAAGTAGATGATGAATCGACAACAAATTAAAGGGTGTTGTGATACTATTAATATTAATATTAATAGAATAATAATAATAATTATTATTATTATTATTATTATTTTTGGGAGGTGAAAATCGAATAGGTGAAGAAGAAGAGAAAGAATACCGAATTCACTTGGACACGGGGGGGGGGGGGGGGAGTAAACATAGCGATCTATTCAACACCGTATTGTTCGTACAACTAAGATCGCTCACACTTCTTTCATTCATTCAACCGACTTCATTAAATCTACATAAAGGTGACAGAAGTTTTCGTTGCTTGAATTAGACTTTCCATTTGCCCTAATTTTTTATTCAATTATTAGTGATGGCCACATATGATTGTATTCGATGTGTCATTTTGTTCTAATCTTAGGTGAACATTTGAGAGCCGAAAGATTGAATAGGCTTATATGGAAAAGGGGCATCGAGTGTTTTTTTTTTTGGAAAAGTACTCTTAGGTTCCTTGCAAACAAATTTAAAACGTTGAAGGAATTTTGACAAATTTAAACAGTTAGTTCCACTAATTCTTTTCTTGTAGAAGTCCATGCCAGTGGAATAACAAGTGGACCTAATAGTAAATTGTCCTTAAATGTTTGAAAAATGTTAATAAGTGACTTAATTATAAATTTCCCTTTTTTAAGAGAGATAGGAAACGATGGAAGATTTAAAAAAAGGGAAGATAGAGAGATATGGGAAATAAATTCAATGGAGACGTGGGAAATAATGTAAAGAGAGAGTGTGAGAGATCTTCTTGGGAGACAATAATGAATAGGGAAAAATAAGGGTTCATGCCATTGTGAAGAGTGAGGTAGGTGGAAGGGTAGACGAAGAAAGGGAGAGAGAATAAGAGCATAAATAAATGGGTGGCGTGCTATAAGAGAGGAGGAAAAATATACTTACCATGTGGATAGATTGGGATGAAACCAAATTAATTTTTGTGTTTAGGATATATATATATATATATATATATATATATATATATATATATATATATATATATATATATAGAGAGAGAGAGAGAGAGAAATAGATGCCATTCCCATGTTTCAGAATTCATAGAAGTGGAAAATACCTAATGGCACAACCCACGAAGAATTTTGAATTTCCTCAAGTCTTTGTAGTTTGAGATTTCAGGAGATCCATTTATATCGGTTGATATGATCAAGCCGAACAAAACATCAGTAGAGATGGAATAACTTAAGGAAGAAGACAAAATGAGAAGACAAAAGAAGATATTATTTATTAGTCTGACCCTTTTACAGCCTTTTGTCATAATATGTTTTTCTTTATGAATTTATATATTATTGACTACATTTTAAACTGATTCTTACAATTCGGTTCATGATTTATGATTAATAGGGTTATTGATTTACGATTCGATTCACGATTTGACTACTATAGGTAGAAATACTAGAGGCATCAAGATTATATAATGACTGTCAACTTCAGCCTAGTTAAAAATTAAGAAGAATCCATTTAAGTTTTGATACATCATTTAGTTTGTGACAAGGTTCGTGGACACTTCCCCTCCATACACACATACATATATATAAAAAATAATAAAGATAAAAAAATCTTTTTTTCTTGTAAAAAGTTAAACCAACATAGATTTGGTATAATAATTTCATTATTGTTTATTTCACATGGCCCACATTATCAAATATAGCAAGACTTTTGATGCATGTCATCTTTCCACTCTCTACTTTCGAGGGATGGTGTGGTACATGGTGTCCCTTGAAGTATTAACTCCGATAGGGATGTTTGTTTATGTTGTTTCCTTCAGCTTTCCACTGCATACTAATGGTGGTCAAACTGTGGTTGCTAACGATGTGTTTAGGAATCTTTAAGGTGCCTTATTCAAGACAAACCCAATGGTTGGAACTTTATCATGTCATATGTTGAGTACAAATTCGACAATGTTCAACCGCTCTATAGGCGTGTCCCTATCTTAGATTGTTTTGGACACATCTCCCATCACTCTGGTTGATTTGGCAACCCTTATCCCCACTACCCCTGTGTACCACTTAGTTGCTAAATGGTCCTCCCACATGGCTTCCATCCACGAGGACATTTGTGCCCATCTCCAGCCTATGTGTGATACCTACAAGGGTCAGCTTATCCCTTATTGGCAGCAATTGGAACTTTAATTAAGGGATCTAGTCACAGTTTCCTTGAGAAAAGAACGACAACATAGCAAGACTTACAAATATCCCGTCATCAAGTGTTGACATAATAATGCATAGATGCTCAACCTTCCGCCGAGATTTTAATGTCGTCGATCTTTCCCCAATCAATGGCAACCACCTACCCTAATCTTTTACTATCTGACTCCTCACAGCCATTTCCATCACACACGGATCGCATTGGGGAATCCTGGTTTTAAATACTATATCCACTTTGATGGGCCCATGCAAATGATATCTCATCAAATTGCTTTGTTGTCCTACATCTGAGACCATTTCGGTTGCAAGGAACAAAATTTACACACACACACACACACACACACACACACACATATATATATATATATATATATATAACTGTTATACATCTTATTATATATACACATGTAGTCGCGATGATGAGAATGCTCGAAAGTTCAAATTAAATTTTCTCAAATTTTGGCTTTCTATAATTACAAAATTAAAACGTGGCTCCCCCTTCTGAGAAAATAAATAAAAATCATAATGTCATATTGTAGAAGATTAAGAATAAGAAGAAAAAAGGTGATAACTTCACTTATGAACCCATAGTTCACACCAATGACTATACCAGTAGGAACTTTAGACATTATTTTATTCATAATTTACTCATCAGCAGTTCAAAGGAACACATCAAACTTTCTTATATGAAATTTGAATCATCAATTCTAGCAACAGGTTATACAAGAAATGTAGCATCATGGCTAAAGGTAAAATAAAGAACTTTAGTTTTCCCTTTAGATCTCCGAAAATAAGTGAAAAAGGAAAAAATCAACAAAAGCGTACAGCTAAATACAGTATATTTTGGCATTTTGCTTCTAGTTATCTGGGATTCCGATTAGTATAGATGGTTGCAATGTGAAAGTTTCAAAATCTTGATTGTTTTGTTATTTCACTTGTAATTGATAGTATTTCTCCGTACAAGGACGACAACCTCTGCATCCAAATAAAAGGTAACATTAATAATGCATTTCCCAGCCACTGGAAAGGCAACAATGGAGTTTACAGCGCGAACATTGCCAGGAAAGGCTTGTTTGGATCTTCCAAGGACACACGAGGAGTAGTAGAGGATATTGCAAGGAAATGGAAATCTGAGACCAAACATCTCCTTTTAGAATTTTAGGCAATGCATATTATTAGTCACGAGCAATATTTAGCAATAGACTTTTCTAGGTGCAACAATGTAACATAAATAACAGAAAATTGCTCTCGTGTTTGTTTGTTTGATTGTTTCCAGAAGTGATAGGTTAGTGTAACTTAGTGAAAATACATATTATTCGGTAGTTACTATATCTGAAGCCTACATTAGAATGAAAGCATGTGGTACTTGTAATGCAATGATCTTTATGAACTTGTGAGAGATTGATTTGATATGTTTCTCACGTGTTTGGTACTTGTAATATATCATATATTTGATTTTATGACTTAAAATTATATATTGTAATCGTCCTAATCCGAAACTTAAAGTTCCCCATTTGTACTCGTGTTTGAAGAATTGAAATCCAACTAAGTTGTTAGATGGAATAAAACTGAAGTGGATGACTGCTATAGTCAGCAATCATGCTCACAATTGAAATTATTGTGAAGCTCATGTGACAAGTCACTAAGAAGATGGGAGAATATGGAACCGGTGGTCCGTGGTTTATCCTAGTAACAATTGATATTCCACATAGCAACTAGGGTGGTGGTCCATTCCACTATCCGCATATATGTTATGTGATCTATCACGACAAATAAAAAGATAAATCTATACATGCTAAAAAAGCCTCCATGTTCTAACCAAGACTTTTCTGGGCTTTAGTGAAATGCCTTTGCACTTTTTCAGTACTAGTCACATTTCATATCTTATCCATCATTGTCTTCTACCATATCAATCATTTACAATGAAACTTCTCTACACTGACTTGTATTTATCACTTATGATGAATAAGCCTCTGATTCATAAGGCATCGCTAAAATTCTATACACAACAATAATAATAGAGAAAGATTATAACAAGTGCAGAGGCTCCTACACACAATACTGTAAAATCTGAGATAAGTACACAACCTTTTTTAGTATCCAAAGTAGACAACTAGCCTTATCATATTCTTGAAAGATATATCTGTGATCTTTCTCACCGTCAGGTAATTGAAAAGTACCAGGTATATGCTGATTTAATTCGGGGAACATACTATTTTAATAGACCAGATATTCGCTATTTGGGCAAGCCTTTACTTGGTATTTTCTATTCAAAGTCACGAAAGGTCAATGGATATGAAAAGCTGATGTTGATTTACTTCATTGCATTACATTAGAATCATTTCTAAGGGAGGCATTAGTGGCCATCCACAAAAGAGTTCTAGATTCATATGTTGATGAAGTATCGCCTATTTGGACATAGACTTTTGTTAATTCAAAGAATTTGGTATTTCCTCCATATACAGAAAAAGAAAAAGAGTTAATGTATTCTTAGTTGGTATATGAATTTAAACCTATGGTTAACTATAATTATATTTATATATTCATTTCACGAGTTGTGCGATAGTTATTATATTTTCTTATGTTTTTCTATCATCATCAAACCCCACGGAATCTGACTTCATGGGGTACAGTAGATTATTCAAGTACGGACAGATGACTAAGAGAAAAATCAAGAGTATGAGCACAAGAAGATGAATTAGCAACATCAGGAACTATTTTGGGTCCTGCATTTGTTTAAAAGAATCAATCTGGAGGGTTTGAAAAAGGTGAGGCCTCTAAGATGCACAAGACATAATATAATCTTAAAGCGAAAGACAGTTTAGGGATTGAATATAGGGGTGTGGATCACATAGATTCATTAGGACTGATATTGATCAGTAGCAGATCAAGGTACGTGGTCAATTGGCTAATAAATGCGTCAATGAAATACCACCATCCAGATACTGAGAATAAGATTCATCTTGTGAGAATCTATGGTCCAAAGATAAAATTCGAGAGGGGGCCCACATTGGTGTTCAAAATATATGATTGGAAATGAGAAAAGGTTAAACTATAACCATATATGATAAAACCAATCAGTCATTCCTTCGAAGTATGAAATTTTGAGAGGATTGATTATGATAATTTAAACAGGGGAATTAAATGATACTATATAGGAACTAGATGGTATTTTTGAAACTATTATGGATTTTCATTTCTAGATTGACTCATTGAAACTAATTTATATTCATTTGAATCTACACTTCACTTTTGTTGGGTTTTGAGGTCTTTGTTTTCATAAGTATACGAGGCATCTTTTACTTTTGTTTTGGTTTTAAGAAATTGGTTTTAATGTGAAATGTACTAGAGCTAAATTTGTTGCATTTTAATGTTGAACCAGCGCACTAGAGCTAAATACGTTGAACTAGCGGACTAGAGATAAGTATGCAGAAGTGTGATATTTGTAGTTATACAACTGTTTATTAATACAATGTGTTGCATCTGTTATAATGAACTTATAGCTACATCTAAAGTCATTTGACAATGAAAATGTGTTCTTTTGAATTTAATAGTGTAAGGGGACGCTCTTCTCAAGGCATTGCTACTATAAAGACTAGAGTTGGAGATGAAAATCGACTTTGATTGAGTTAAGGTAAATTCAGTTTGTTTACCATTTTTATAGTGTGACTTATATTAAGATGATTAACTAAATTAAAATATCAACCATAAATTAGGACATGAAATGTGAGAATGTTATAATATTAAATGAAGTCCGAAAAGGCTGAAGAATTAATGGTTAAACACGATTGTTTATTGTGATAATATATTATAGCATTGGGTATTTAAGAGTGCAAGTTGAGTATTTTAAATGTCCATTGGCATACCGGGATCCATACACATCCATGTACCTATTGTTTTACCAAAGAACTTGTATTTCACCATTTATATTTTTTAGGATATTCTTTTCATTTAATGTGATGTCTTTTTTGGTAGAGATATTGTAGTTCCTAGATGGTACTTAAGAATATATATAGTTAAATTCAAATTTTCTTTCAAAGTAAAAAAATAGAGACTTGGTTCTAATACTCACTTTTAATGTCGATGCTACCTTAAGGTCTATAAGTAATGGTGGCATAATATGGGTGTGATTGTAATGCCTGTATTAACCTCTAGTTACATAGACCTTGTGATGGGATTTGGTCTTAATCTTAGCTTTACTCCGGTCATAATATATATGACAAATATGGAGTCACTTGAAGTGAACCAAAACCAAAAATTAAAATGAAAAAAAAATGATTATTATTATGTTTAACAGTTAAAATAACTATCCCTCACTCCATAAATTTCTCAAAACACTTCATAGCGGGTTTTGAGTGGTTTCACCAAACAATTGATATACATAAATCAAAACTCAATACCGTAGAACAAGGTGGTTAAAGAAACAACCCTCATAACCAAAACTTGAGATTAATAATATTATGAGGAAATGAGCTAGCATGAGAATAAAAAAAAGGGGCATAACCAAAATAAATATCAAATGGTTGGTAGGCATACTAAGAAGAGTAGATTACATAAGTTATGCCATACCCGAATGAGGAATCACAACTTCTTATTAATCCTTGAAGAAATTTTAAGTGTGTTGGTTGAAAACATTCAATAACTTGTATTGTTCATCCTTCATTATTAGTCTAAGCTTATGTGTATAATAATATACCAATTTCCTTGTGAAATCAAAGACAAATGTATATATTGGTTCATCAGGTTTTCCAAACAATACATACATTCAAAAAAAATAAAAAACAAATGTATTATGTATCAATTTCCAATCCGTCAGCTTTATAATGAATTAGTGACATTAATACCTGAATACCTGAATATTTAATAACATATATGGGATGAGAAGAACAGTAAATAACATTAATACATGAATATTGAGTCACTGAGTATATCCGAGAGAGGTATGCCATGTTGAGATGAGAGTAAGGTGATTTTAATTAGCAAGGGTTTAAATGACAAATGAATGAACAAAGAAAGGGTTAATAATATACACACCTGATGTGATTACCCTTGGAGATGAGGCGGGGATTGGTGGCGCTGCTCTGAGAACTTGTCGGTGGGGACTTGTGGTGTTGCTCGATGAAGCAGCAGAAAAATTAAGGTATAAGAGAGAGGGGTATGGAGATAAGGGAGATGGGAGTAATGCCATTTCGATATACGGGATATGGGGGAGATGGACGGGTAAGTTGGATACGGAGGAGTGGAAAGGAAATCGGGATGGGTAATGGAAGGGAGGGTTTGTTTAAGCAGGAGTCTATATTTAAGTTTATTCTAATAAAAAATATGTTTTATAAATAACCAATTAAAATTTATTTGGAATGGCTAATTAAGAAAATGATGTCAAAAAATGAAAGAAGAGGTGTACAATGATTCACTTTAGAATGATGTGAATTCATTTATAGAAGTGTGTTAAATAAGTATTTTTCTTGTAGTGAGTATATTAGGCATTTCAATAATGAGAAACTAGAAGTGGTAGAATATGAAGAGAAGACAACCATAGTAACACCGATGACTTGATTGCTCTCCAACGATCTTTATTAAGATTTATCAAGGAATCCTCTAAAAACTATGACAGAGTTTATGTCTAAGGTTGGGAAGATTATGAATGCCGAGAAAGCCATGGTTGCTAAAGAAATTCTAGAGTCAAAGGCTAAAACTCGGAAGAATTGGGTTAAGAAAGATAAAAAAATACAACAAAGTTGATAGAATTAAGAAGTATACTGAACATATTCCTCTTACCAAGGGTGTCCATCACATATTGGAGGAAAACAGGGGTATAAATGATCTAAATTGGCATGGTAAACTAAATCACCTCCCAACAGAAGAGATAAATCCAAGTATTGCAATTTTCACAAAGATCATGGGCACACCACTGACAATTCGGTAATAAAAATTAACTAAATTTGTTAATCAGAATGGTAGCCGAGATTCCAGAAGAAGATCTGAGTCACCTGGCCGAGGAAAGTTTGACACGAAAAAGGGCGCGTAACAACAACTGTGATGATGATCCTGATTGGTCGAAGAAAACTAATGGACCAGAAGCGGAGGTAGGGATTATCTCTTTTCTCTATCATTTCATTATAAGAGGAGAAGTTTGTGGAGGAGATGCAATTGATAAGAGAAAATATTATCTGAATGAAGCCAAGGCTTTTCTTACTATAAGATAGATTAACATTTCTAAATGCACATATGGTATGTATAGGAACGTTAATAGGGACATATTAGTAATTGGTTTCTCTAAAGATGATTAGAGTGGAGTACTCTATCCTCAAAATGATCCATTATTCATCACTTGCAGGGTTCACCATTGTAAATTGGCAAGAATTCTTGTCGACAATGGGAGTTCTACAGATGTCATTTTCTACAACTGTTTCCATAACCAAAGGCTACGATATTTTAAGTTAGAACCTTATCACAAGCCTCTCATAGGACTATTAGATAATTATCTAGAACCTTATCACAGTAATTTGGACAATCAATATGGATGTGTTGGTCGACACTTGGCCGCCAAGAAGGAAGGAAAGGATATGTTTTTATATTGGATAAAAAAGTCCCTTCATTTTATAGTACAATTCTCGACAAAGTGGGAATGAAGAAGTTAGAAGCGGTACCTTCTACTATGCATCAATGCATGAAGTTCCCTACTAATTATGGATTCGGCGAAGATAATGGTAACGAAATGGAAGCTAGGGAATGCTACTATACCTCAGCCGACCAAAAAGAATTACAGAAGGGAACAACTACTTTCCATATCGATACTTTGGATCCTCGGGAAGAGGAAAACCTGGTAAAGGGACATGTTATGGAAGAAATAGAGACTATCATACTTGATGACAAGAAGCCAAAAAGGGCCACTCAAATCGGTTCAATACTAACTACTTCTCTCAAATAGGAATTGATTACATTCTTTAGAGAGAGGAAGAATGTATCCGCCTGGAGTCATGAGGATATGTGATGGATTGATCCTCATTTTATTGGCCACGAGCTCAACACTTACAAGGATTATAAGCCAATCAAGCAAAAACATATAGTTTTCAGTCTCGAGAAGAATATGGCAATCCAGGAGGACGTGGAAAAGTTGCAAAAGGTGAAGTTTATAGAGGATGTTAAATATCCCAGCTGGTTAGATAATGTGGTGATGGTAAAAAAGAAGAACAATAAATGGTGCATGTGTGTAGACTTTACTGGACTCAATAAAGTATTCCCAAAGGATCATTTTCCTTTACCAAGGATTAATCAGTTGGTAGATGCAACTGTAGGTCATGAGGTACTTAACTTCATAGAGGCTTATTCTGGTTAGAACTAGATTAAAATGAAGCCATGACATAAGGAGAGCACCTCCTTTATCACTAGACAAGGAACATATTATTACAATGTTATGCCCTTTGGGATAAAAACACTGAAGCAACAAATCACAGGATGGTAAATAAAGTTTTTGAAGACCAAATTGACAAGAACGTGGAAGTATATATGGATGACAAGCTCACTAAGAGTAAGGTTGTTGCCGACCATATTGCGAATTTGACCCAAACATTGATCAGTTAGAGAATCACCAAATGAAGCTCACCCCGACCAAGTGTATCTTTAAGGGAAAAAAAGGAATGTTCTTAGGATATATTATGAATCAAAGGGTAATTGAGGCCAATCCTGAAAAAATAAAGGCTTTGATGGAGATGCAATCTTCGACCAAGAAGAAGGATGTGCAAAAACTGACTAGAAGAATGGCAGATCTAAATCATTTTTTTCCTGATCAATAGATAAATGCCTCACATTCTTTAGAGTGCTTAAAAAGACTTTTGAGTGGAATGACGAATGTGAGAAAGCTCTTTGGATTTTAACAAGTATTTGGGATCTCCACCCTCCTCTGCTAACCGATTTTGGGAGAAAAATCATATCTATACTTGGCCGTTTTAAAGTCCGTTGTTAGCTCGACCTTGATTCGACCAGAGGGAGGAGTTAAAAAGCTGGTATAATACACCAGTAAGGCATTTCAAGGAGTAGAAATCAGATATCCACGCTTAGAGAATCTAGCAATGCCTCTTATCAAAGCATCTAGATGGATATGACCATACTTCCAAGACCGTACTATTATAGTTTTGACTGACTACCTCAATGACAAGCTCTACACAAACCAAAAAAGTCAGGAAGTTTAATGTCTTGGGCAGTTGAGCTTGGGTAATATGAGATTGTTTATGAGCCAAGAACTGCACCAAAAGGTAAAACGATGGAGAACTTCCTTACAAATTTCACAATGCAGAGGTGCCAAATAACTCAATTTTGCCTATCGAGCAGACTTCTTAGGAAGATAACTCAGCTCAAAAGGAAACAAAGGTTGTCATAGACCAACCAGAATCATCGGTTGCATAAGAAAGAGCTCGACGGCTGGATGAATAAAGCAAGAATGTATTCAAATATGGATTTTTACCAGAGTAACATTTTAATAACGATATCCCAGTTTGGAAATTGTTCGTAGACGGGTCTTTATGCGCCATTGGCAGTGGAGATGGACTCATTATTAACAGTATAGATAATTTAGATATGGAATATGCGTTGAAATTACAATTTCAAGCATCTAATAATGAAGCCGAGTATGAAGAATTAATTATAGGCTTGGAACTAGACTCATCACCAGGTATCGAACAGGTGATAATTCACGGTGATTTTCAACTTATCGTTCACCAAATGCTTAAGATATATGGAGTTAAATGAGAAATAATGGTAATATACCTGAATGAGTCTCTAGAGGTTATCTCTTCATTTCTTGCAGTTAAGGTATTTTGGATTCCAATGAGGGATAAGGCTTGAGAAGATACTCTTTCTCGGCTAGACTCAACAACTCTGATGGAGCTCAAATGAAAAATTCTAGTGGAAGTTCTCACCCATAGGAGTATTGATGTGGAAGTTGTCAATATAATTTCTGTATAATTTTTTCCTTATTGAATGGATCCAATCAAAGATTACATTGAGAAAAACTTGTGACCATCTGACCAGAAGGAAGCTTGTAAGATGAGATAGAAAGAAGTTAGCTATGTTTTGGAGAAGGACGTCTCATATAGATGAGCATACAATGTCTATTTACTTCGTTGTGCTCATCCAACTGAAGTAAATGATCTGATCAAAGAAGTACATGAAGGTTTATGTGGAGGTCATTCAGTCGACCGATCACTAGTACAAAGGATAGCCATACAGGGTTATTATTGGCAAACCATGATGACATATTATGTTTCTTTCGTTGAAAGGTGTGACAAGTGCCAAAAGTTTTCTACTATCCATAGATGACCGGGGGGATACTCTAACTCCCATCACTTATCCTTGGCCATTTTATATTTAGGGGATCGACTTAATTGGACCATTGACGACCACTAAAAGAAGGTTTAGGTATTTGGTTGTAGTAGTAGATTACTTCACCAAATGGGTGGAAGCTTAACCTTTAGTAGATTTGCCTTATCACAGTGTTTTCCCATTTATTTAGAATTAAATCATATGTCGTTAATGGATGCCCTATGGTTTCATCACCAATCATGGTACACAATTTGATAACAATGAGTTTAAGGAATACTGTCACAAGTCTTGAATTCAAAATCTTCATTCAGCACCTAGACACCCATAATGTAATAGTCATATATAAATTACTAACAAGAATCTACTTGATGGATTGAAGAAAAGGTTAGATGATGCTAAAGGCAATTGGATCAATGAATTGTATAGTGTCCTTTGGGATAATAGGACTATACCCAAAATAGCAACAGGGGAGACTCCATACATGGTTGCTTTTGGCACTGAGGTAGTAGTACCAACTGAAATAGGATTATTGACTTATATAGTGCTAATTTTTTATTCACCCAAAAGTGATATCATGAGGCGACTCAATCTAGATTTGGTTGAGGAAGTTAGAAAAGATGTTGTGATTCAGATAGTTTCTTATCAACAAAGGACTACTAGGTTCTTTAACCGAAGGGGGTCAAGCGGGCCAACTTTAAATAGGTAGATATAGTACTCAAGAAGGTAATCCAAAAGAGAAACAAGTTGGAGCCCAATTGGCACGACCCATGTCGTATCTCAATAGTTGTTCGACTAGAAACATATTGAGTAAAAACATTGGAAGGTAAAGAATATAATAATCCTTAGAATGAAGATCACCTTCAAAAATATTATCAAAAATTATGTTTTAATGTAATTGATTATTCAATTCATTGAAGTTGCAAATTCCTACTACTTATGCTTCCTTTTCAGTTTTTTTTAAGTATAGTGCAACACCAAAGCAACTTAATTATCTTTTAGTTTAAACCTTTTCAACTTCAGAAAAGTCCATTTCTGAAAACTCCATTTTTGATTTCGAACTTCAGAAAATTTCAAAGTTACTCTTTCTAATTCAAACTTTTCCAACTTCAAAAAAATTTAATCTCGAATAGTTTCTAATTCAAAGTTTTTCAAAACAGTTTATCTCGAGATTGTTTTTAAAGCTTCATGTATAATTTCATCTTCGACAATCAAGAATAAAAAGTCAATAAAACTTCATGTATGACTCAAAGTTAAACACAAGAGATTTCACCCGACCAAGTTAAACACAAGAGTAATTATATTTTCCTAAAACACTTGGTCTCCACTGATAACTAACGCAAAAACTTAGTTCAATAAGGATGCTTATAGCTTTATCCAAGTGCATTAGTCAAATCTAAGGCATTACAAATAGATTCAATCGTGAATCAATCCTTTATCATTCGAGCATATTGCTTAGTCAGCAAACTGATTAACTAATCATAAGATAGGTTACCTAGTCGGCAATTTGATTAAACCAATCACAATCGTAAACAAATACAAAAATATGTCACAATCATTCTTGTTTAAAAATAAGTCCATTTTATTACCAAACCCTTGGTGTTATAATAAAAAAGAAAAGGAGATACAAAGTTTATCCTATTGGGCATTTCCTTCATCTTTGCTCATCCAAATAGGAGGTTCATTAAGGGTGCTCGGCAGAGTGGTGGATCTAAAATCCCTTAGTCTTGTACATTGGCTACTGCTCGAACGATTTTGTAAATGGCATCAAGAGGAATCCAACTAACATCAATCTTGCATCAAGAGGAATCCAACTAACATCAATCTTGCAAGGAGGATCATAATAATCCAAAATTACTAGATCATGTTAATACCACCGTTCAGTGCCTTTATGATTCTTCAACAGACCAAGAAAGTTCAATCGGAATTATTTATATTCTTCATTCCTAGCATGCTTCTTCTACTTATCCATGTAAGTCAAGCCTCATCATACCCATCCGTCCAAACATCATTGGGTTGCTTATAGAAATGGAAAGTTTATCGGTCCACACTATCTTAGATTTTTTTGATAGACTTGGCCTTTTCCTAGAGTAGAGCAGCTTGGTTCGCCAAAGACATTTTGGTTCTTTCTTCTTACTTGGTTGGAAAAATAAAAGTTATTTCCTGGAATACTGGCCAGACTTAGTCTTTTTGTTCTTTAAGTTATCTAGTTCCTACAATAGCCTTGAATTCTCCATCTCCAAGAAATACACTCGTTCCTCCATCCCAGTATTGGTTAACTTCTTTAGACTCTCCAATTCAGTCCTTTAGGCATTGTTTTCTTTCTTCAGAAGTGCAACAATTGCTTGGGAATTCTCAGTTTCTTGGTTCAACACCATCTCCTTCTTACTCATCACATAAGTATTATCTTATATTTTTAACAAAGCCCCAACCATCACTCAAGGCCTTTCAATTATCTTTATTATCAGTATAAAGCAATTCCATGGAGAGTTTATGGTCTTCTTGCATTTTTTTTATCATTTCATAATAATCAGTGTTGTTCGCCACTACTCTATCTAGAAGGTAGTGAAGATGAATCTATGCATCTTTTACTTGATTAGAGGCATTTGGGCAAAGAAACCCTATCAAATTTTCTTCAATTAATGGCATATGCCAAAACCTTAAGAATAATCTTACACCACCTTAGTTTATCACATTTAGTAGAAACTATTACATTCTTTCGTGGCATTAAATTGGAAGTTTACAAGTATAAGTATATGGGCCCGACCAAGAAAAATAAACAGTAAAAATAGTAATGAAGATAACAGGCAATCAGTAGAGTATCACAAGAAAGGGGAAAGATTGAGCAAAAATATGTCATTTCATTGATAATTCAAGGTTTATAGAGTTGATCTAATTATAAAGAGAAAATAATAAGAGATGGAAAATACATAAGGGAAAAAGAAAAAAGGAACTAGCTAAAAGGAGATAAAGCTTATCCTTATCCTTGGGATTGTGCTGGTTAGCAGTAAGAAGGTCACCATTTTCTGTATGCACCATGGAGGATTCCCCAGAACTCTCCTCCTCATCATCAAAGTCCTTGTCCAAGTTAATAGGAGTTCCCGGGTAATGTCTATGAAATAACTGAGAGTCTACCTGGGTGTCAACCTCCTTCAAAGCCTCTGACCAACCCTCTTTGAAGGATAACTTCTTAGCATACTCTATCTGAATGGATGTTGCAGTAAAAGCTTTTTCTTAACCCTTATTGGAAGCCTCTTCTTTATCCTTATTACCATTGGCCTTTAGAGAATTGTTATCAGTAATTAGGCTAGAATTCTTATCTTCAGTAGCCTTTGCCCTGTGCTCAGCTATAGTAAGTTTTTGCTCGGCCTGGGTTGATTAATCAAGGGAAGTATTTCACTGACCCTCTATTGCCCTGGATTTGTCCTCTTCAACTTTAACCTTGTCTTGCCAGGTTTGTCTCTCTCTCTCTCTCTCTTTATCACTATAGAGATGCATCAGAGGCCTTTAAGGATTTCTATAAAACCTCAAAATCTTGCTCCACATCAGCCAATGAAGATTTTAGTTGGTCGTCTTCCTCCAGCATTTGGTTGAATTCTATTAGGAACTGTAAATAAATGATTATTTTGTGTTAGTTCAGAAGAAAATTATTCAACATTATTGGATATCAACAAAAGCGCTATAAACTTATCAAGGTCAAAGTCTGGGCAGCCCTCTCAGTTAATCGGGCTCTATTCATGGGGGTTGCATCTGACCTATCTGCTGGTAGAGTACTAGCCTTTATCAAGACCTTGGACAGTCCAGGATTGATCTCCACAGAGGCATCCTCAATTCTACATTGCTTGGTAGCAGACTTCTTGGCCAACTCAACAGACTTATCCAACTCATAAGACTTTTTGGCCAGTTGTTGATGGTCTGGTAAACCTTGATTCAACCTCTTGTAATAAGGTTCTTCAATTCAGGCCTCTTCAGTAGTAAGGACTTGAAGTCTCTTCTCATTAACCTAAGACCTCTTGTCAGTTGTAGTGGTTATTTTGGAAGGAGGGGCAGGAGAGTTAGAGCCAGCCAGTAAGTTTGGAATTTTTCTCTTTACCATATTTGTAGTGGGTAAAGTGAGGATAATGGTGATGTTAAGAGATTCAAAAGAACAAAAATTTCATCCTTGAGCTAACTCTACTCTAGCTGACTCGGTATCAGAATAAGTGGACACGGGTTCCTTATCCAGGTTAATGGGTGATGGAGGCAGGACAAGAGCAGGTTGGGCAAAAAAAGATGTGACGCTTATGTATTTTAATAGGAAAGAAACTAATCGGGGATGATCCTCTCCTGATCGTTGATGAATGCACCACAGATACTTGAAATCATAAATATTAACTTCACCCTCATTAGGGAACTTATTTCTCTTTCCTCTGCATGTGAACAAAACAAGTCAGTTATTCAAAAAAGCTTTAAATAATTAATAGACATGAGAAGAAAATTTAAAAGAAAACTATGACCTATACAATGCCCTTCCTAGGGGCACCTGGGTCCAGTATATGTTACCCCCTCATGAAGGGGGGCATATTGTTAATTTTTTATAATAACACCATAATTCTATTAATCTTTATTGAAATCTGGCAGGTTGACCACCAAAGCCCTATTGGCTTGCCTAGTCTTCAAGTAAAAGGTATTATCCCCAATAGTTACCCATTTATAGAAGAACATAAATTCATGAATCCCAATATGGGTCCCATGAATTTCATTTAACCGGCTCACTCCATTCACAACGCTCCATGTATTTGGGGCTATTCTCACCGGAACAACATCAAAATATTAATAAAAGTGAAGAAAAAGTGGGTTTGTGGGAAAAGTAATACCACACTTTGTAATGAACAAAGGGGGAATCTAATAACTCTCAGCCAAAGAATATTCATCAATAGGTCCATGGGAAATTTCTAAACCTACCAAATTAGTAATTTCCCTATTTTCCCTAAATTCCTTTAAGGAATTGTCATCTACGATGTACATTATGATTCAAAGGCATGAAAATCAAAGAAAAGAAAGGAAATGTAGCTTACAGAGATCGAAAAATGACAGCAGGTAGAAAGCGGAAAATAATGAAAATGAAAGGCTTGAGAAGGAAAATAAAAACTAAGTGCAAAACATTTGAGTAATAGTGAAATGGGGGGAAACTTACAACCTTTTATAGGTTGCCTCGAAAAAAAAATGAAATGATTCAACTACATGAATGTTTGAACTACTCCCAGCTGCATGCTTTTCAAAGTGCAAAATAACCAGAGTACCCTTTGGCAGTTCGAAAAAAGTTTGAATTATTTACAAAAATTCTATTATCAATAGTACTAGGGAAAACATTTACATGTCTAGGAGGTCGGCTACCGACTAACTCCCAGACATTACACCGAGAAAAAGTTTGAATAAATACTCCATACTTTCGATCAATCATTAAGCATGGAGTATTGGGAGATTTTATTGTATGAAAAATTACTCTCTTACGTGGACCAATAAACAGTAGATACATGTCCTCCTACGTGGCCACTCAACTATATTGGTCTATTTAGAAACACTTAGTAGGGTGGCATGCTGACCAACTCCAAGAATATGAATGGTCAGGAATAACAAAGGTTACTCGAATGGAATAGCGATCAACACTAAATATCAAGCGACTCATTTATTGTACCCAAATGTAAATGCCTAGAGATATAATGTCATTCCATCTCTTAGGTCTCTAACCACTATAAATACATAATCTCCCTTAGCTCAAGGGGATGATTCAATTAAGCATTAGGAAACCATACTGAGCTATTGTAATCATCTGAAATAATACCAACAGTGGACGTAGGGTTTTTACAGCTGAACCACTTATAAAATTGGCCCCTCAATTTTTAGACATCAACACGGATAGAGAGTAAATCCCAAAATGATAACTAAATGGACTAATTAAAGGGATGAAAACTTCACACGGGACCAATGTAACTCGTAGGAACTGATCATGTAGTCACGGGATCACGAGTTTGATAATATGACTACAATATGGAAATATCTATACATAGGCATAAAAAACATGTCGTTAGAGGGAAAAAAAACAAAATAGCCCCCAAACAGCTCCGTAAGAGGCACGAACACCTCGTACAGGACCAATGTTACTCATAGGAACTAACGATGTAGTAAAAATGCTCACCGTTTGACAATATGAAGATAATTTTAACATATATAGACTTAGGCTTAAAATCATACCGTTAGGGGGAAAAACCCAAATAATCTTCAAACGGCTCCGTAAGAGGCACGAATACCTCGCACAAGATCAATGTAACTCGTAGAAATCGACCACGTAGTCATGAGACTCAAGGTTTGAGAATATGATGATAATTTTCAAATATCTAGACTTAGGCTTTAAAATATACCATTAAAGGGGGGGGAATGAAAAATAGCTTACAAGCCCCAAAAGGGACACGAACACCTCGCAGAGATCAATATAACTCGTAAGAACTAACGGTAAAGTTACGGAATTCTTGATTTGAGAATATGATGATAATTTATAAACCTCAATACTTAGGCTTAAAAACAAGTCGTTGAAGGATGAAAACCGAAAGCAGCCACCAAACAGCCTCATAAAAGGCATCAACACCTCGCACGAGACTAGTGTAACATGCAAGAACTGACCATGTAGTCACGGGACTCCTAGTTTGGTAATATGATGAATTTTTTTAAAATATTTATACTTAAGTTTAGAAACATTTCATTAGAGGGAGAAAACCCAAAACAACCCTTAAACGGCTCTGAAAGAGACACGAGCATCTTTCATAGAACCAATGTAACTCGAAGGAACTAACCACGTATTTATGGAACTCCAGATTCGATAGTATGGTGATTATTTGGAAATATGTAAACTTTGCTTAAAAACATGTCGTTAGAGGAAAAAAAACCCAAAACAACCTCCAAACGGCACCGTAAGAGACACCAACATCTAGCACGGGACTAATGTAACTGGTGGAAACTGGTCGCGTAATCGCGGGACTTCCAATTTGAGAATATGAAGATAATTTTTAAATATCGAGACTTAGGGTTAATAATATGTTGTTAGAGAGCGAAGATCCAAAATAACCCCCAAACGAGCCCGTAACAGGTATGGACACCTCGCACGGGACCAACCTACTCGTAAAAACTAAACGCATAGTCACGGGATCAATGTCACTCATACTATATTGGCCTTTGAAATATTATTTGTATCCAAATTGTATCCAATTATAATATTAACGCTATATTGGTGCTTTAGTTTGATTTATGAATGTTTAGATGATTTATGAATTAACTAGGATAGCATGCTGCTTTGCTTTGAATTTCAACTCCACTATTAAAATATTGTTTAATTATAAATGCATTAGTTGTTAAATACAAGTTTTTTAGGGGCTCCCCTAAAATAATTTTTTTTATTAATTGGATATAGTCATGGCCTATATCTGTGACCCCCATTTTTTTTATAAAAATAAATAAATAAATGGGCATAGTCCAAGATCATGACCATTTATTTATTTATTTTTCAAAAAACTTGGGGTCACGACTTTGGTCCATGACCCAATTTGAACATTGTCCCTCCCATGGTCACAGCTAGGGTCACATATTATAGTTGTGACCATGGAGTCAATATTGTTCTACTTTAGCCACAGACTAATTCTCTGATAATAGGGACAATATTATGTCAAGGGAGAGACCGTGACCCTTATTTAGGGTCATATATGAGGTCTGTGACCAATGTTTTTGGTCACGATCGAGGTCTACCACTCATGGCCCTGATCATAACCAAGGTCCGTGACCATCTTCGGTACACGGTATACTGTACTATTTTATATAATATCCACATAAGATCTACTAATGAGTGGGCTAAGGACATTACTACACAATATCTCGGCAAATCAAAACTAGATGTTATACAATACAATATCCACGCCATTTATGTTGGGGTTTTATTCTTGAAACCATGTATGGTGCTTACTTATCAATAAAGGCGTGTAGAGTTTATTTTGGAATGAGAATTATGTTTGTTAGAATGCCTTAGATTTGTTTTAAATATATTATATTAATATTAGTCAATTAAACTAGGTTGGTATTCTAGTGAGCTAGGTTCTGATTGATCATTAAATATTGGAATTTCAGTTCTAGATCTATTGAATAGTTAACAACCTAGATGGGGAGTTTACATACAATCGGTAAAGCTATAGGTACGATCTTATTAGTTTATCTTGACTATATGAACCTGTCTGATGGTTAGGGAACTTATTCGATAGTTTAAAGATGATCGTACCACATCATAAATGTATTGGATGATACATGGGTAAGATCCAAGTCTATGTGATGCCTAGATTAGACTTGCACAACCTCACAATGTTTTCAAAGGGTGTATAAATTCACGATCTTGAGGATTGGAGTATCCACATATTTATTTCTTTGATTGTTATGTGTGTGATTCAATTTATTGAGTAGTTTTTGTAAGTTGATCATTATATGGGTATGTCTGAGATCATATTTTGTAGGCATCTGCGTCTAGAAGATATCCTGAATTGTGATTTCTCCTGGATAAACTTATCATTTTTTGTTCTTTTTTTTTCAACACTTTGTAAGATTTTTACAACAATTCTTCATGAAAGTGCCATAAAAAAGTGAATGGACCCCATGTGCAAACAGTTAAAATCTGGGCCTTAAAGTGCATTATGTAAAATTACTGGACCTTGAAGTACAGATAAGCTAAGAAAATATCTGGCTTGACCCCCAAGATTACTTAAGCTCGGTTACCAGGCATCAACATCAGGGCTGAACACATAAAGAAGCCGCAACAAAACCATTCACGTAAAATAATAATTTTCAGCGAAGGCTTCTTCCAGCCAGCATGAAATAGAGGGAGGTCAAACAGTCAACTGAATCTGTCTTTTCCTCCCCCACCCCCCCCACCCCCCCACCCCCTTTATCTGAATTCGGTCCTGTGTCATCCTCTCTAGCATTTTCTATTTCAAAATTGAAAATGATAGTTTTAATATCCTCCGCCTTTGTCAGATGAGGACCCCTTTGTACATGACGATCTTTCAAATCAAATTGGCTTTGAAGCTGCCATGAAAGATCCTCGTCTTGTCTAATATTGGGAGGCTCATTTCTCATCACAGGGTTTGCAAAAGCTTTTCTCCTCTCCCATTCATCTAGATGACTCATCTTCTGAAGGAGTTTTTGTACTGCTGCTTGATTTTGGACAGGAACGGCTTCAGCAACTTCGTTTGGTCTTGCTTCGGTGCAGGGTAGCTCTCTGTCAGTTCTTTCAACTGACTTCCCATCATTATCCATGCTATCTTCTTTGTTCTGAGGTCTACTTATCTTCCTGGATCCAAAACTTCGATCTTTTTCCACAAAAGGAAAGCCAAAACTAGTGGAGGTCGACTCATATTTATGAGAAAATATGCTTTGCGGAGCGAGACAATGCGAAGGTGCCCCAGTTTGCAACTTCTCAAAAGGTGGAGGACCAACAGACTCATCATTCTGTTTTGATGAGCGGGAGAATCCTGAATATTTTTTATTCATTTGCCATTCCTCGTGAAGTGACTGAACAACACCTCCTAATACAGTCACATATTTCGGATTCAAACAGAGTATACCACTACGTATCACAGGTTTATTTCCTAATCGAACCATGGTACCGGGAACAACATCATGAGGTATGGATGGTATAGGAAATATTCTATAGCAGTAATCTCAGTATGGCCATTAGTAAGCTTCAATCTTAATAGCCGCCCATCATTTGAATTTGAATCATCCACTATACTAGGTCTGGATATATCCCTCACGGAAGATATCTGAAGGACTTTGGGACCCTGGAGATGGGAGGTTTTGCGAAGGAGAGAAGGGTTAGGTAAGGAGTTGGCACCAAGGGATCGTAAGTCGAGGTTGCAGAGTTGTGATTCGATGGAATCCAAAGTAAGGGTATCTTCATCAAGGGCTGACTGGATTGTGATTAGAGCTTTTACTTGATCGGTGTCTCGTAAACACCAACCTCTACTCATCAGCCCTTGTATCAAACTCTCTGATAAGAGAACCTCCATTTTAGTTCGAGCCTCGCGGAGAAACAAAGTTTAAAGAAAGTTTTGAGCTGCTAAGCCCATCTCCAAGGCATGGAGGCAAAAAATATTTTGCTCTTATAGTAAACCTCGTCAAAGTATTATTTATAATTTGATAGATCATCGATTAATATATGTTTAAGATCATGCAATATAATGATCTTGCTTTAGAATGGTCCATGTTGTCCACCGTTTAAACCCTAGGTTGCATGTTAGAAAATATATGCATGGATATATATATTTGTTTACAAACATAAGTTTCTTGGATTTTATTGCTCCCTCCATCATGGTCACATTTTCTTTATGTTATATGAATAGATCCTATAGTAGGTTATCTATAGTTACTTTTCCTATATTTGATATGGACCTGGAAGAGTTTGTGAGGGGATGTAATATATTTTTCCTTTATATAATCCTCCATCACATTAGGTTTGATCATGGAAGAAGATATAAGAATTTCTATGGTATTATGGTCAAGATTGGTGTTTAATTAAAGGAGTTTTAAAGGATGTTAGAAGACCAAAACGACGTAATTTTAACAAATATAAGAAAAACCTTAGAACTAATGAAGAAGATAATCAGAGGCATCCATGATTCCATCTTAACATGATGCCTCCACAAGTTGGGTTATCGCAATCGTAGTGAACACCTACATGATGACGGGTTCCAAGTCGCGACTACGGATGGGACTTATGCCACTAAGGGGTGTGTGGGGTGGGGAGAAGAGCATATTAGAATTTAATTTGGACCCTATCTCTTCGAAAATAACTTTGTGATTCATTCTTCTACAAAGAAGTTTTCACTTAAAAGAACTCTACTTGAGGAAGTATTCTTGGCCTTGACGGATAAGTACTTTTTGTCCTCGTTGATATCTAATTGCATGTTTTTGTCTTTGATTATATGTATGTTATCTGAAATTTAACTTTCATAATTTTATGAGTTGATTATTAATTTAATTAGGAACCAAATTTCATTAACAACACATATTTGTTTATAAGAGCAATCTAGATCACGATTTTTTTGAAAATTCGGAATTCTACTTTTTCCTTTCTAAAATAGAATTTAATCAAGTAATTAATAAAGGTATAAATTAAATTATGGTCTTCATATTTTTTAATTAAAAAAATTATAAGGACATATTTTTAATAAGTCCGTCACAATTAATTATATTGTATACCGCTACAAATCGTCGAAGAATTGAGAAGATTGCATCTATAAAGACGAATTCGAATTACAAGTTGTCTTCCACATTCAAGCCCAACAATATGAACTTTGGTAAGATAATGTTTTAAATTTCTATTTACATTTCATATTAAGAGTGTTAGGATATTTTTAAAAGGAGTTTTAAAAAGCTTTTATATAAAAATGTTTTTATAAATATTTTTTATAAAAAGGGTTTTATTACTGTTTTAAAAAAATGTGTCTTTGAAAAGGTTTAAGAAATTATTTAGAAGAAGCAAATGTACCTCAGTTTCGACGCCAAGTTCATTCAAGCGAGATCACCATCTCGTTCGAACGACATTGAGATGTCGCGCGTAGTCGTTCAAGTGACATGTGGATCTCGTTCGAGCGAGATGGGCTTGTCATTCGAGCGAGGTTTCTTTTCGGCTGACATAATGACCTCATGCTTATCTTTTGACCGACTTAACTTTGTTATAAAAAGGGGCCTGGTAGCCTTAAAAAAACATGGAGAACGGTTTTCAACCTTAAAGAGTTTTATCCTAAGAAAACTTTTGTGTATCTGCCTAGAATTAATTGGATACCTTTGGCAGGAAGTTTTTCTCCAACAATTTTAAGGGTTCAAATATTTTGTTTTTAATTCACAAAATCCCAATTACTTTTATGTGAATTGTTTTGTGTAACCCAAGAATATATTTTGCTTTGGTTTATTCTTTGTGGGTAAAACTCAACAACCGACAGCTGCGTGCTATTGTGGAGGGAATCCTTATAAAGTTCACAACTTGTGGAGAAGCCATTTCTCTTCTTCATTGGTGACCACATGGAGTTCCTGCGGGAGATTTTAGCTGAGACATTGAAATCGACGCCTGAGGGTATTTTGTATGTCACTCTTATTTTCATTATAATTCGTGTAACTGTTTTTACAAATTATAGTGAAAATAAAAAGGTTTTGCCCCTTTGGGGGATTTTTCCTGAAATTTTTTGTTTTATCCAGCATGCTTTATTTTATTGGATAAATCATCTAGATGCATGTATTAGGGTTTAACAAAAATTTGGGAATAATCAAAATTGAATTTTATTCGAGAAGTCACAATATTTCCGTTGTAGCGATTCTACAAATTGGTATCAGAGCAGGTTACGCTAATTTATCGCGTGATCCTGATTATTCGAGGATTTACTTTCTGGTAAAATTGGTCTACTCCCATTTACAAATTGGTATCAGAGCCTGTTGCACTAAGTTATTGTGTTTTGATCCTGATTTTTCACAAAAAATGGCTTTTGGTGGTTTTGATGATCTTCGGTGTCAAATTTTTGAAAAAATCAATTGGAAAATGCACACGAACTCGTGTTTTAAATTTTCTATTGAAAATGACTCTGAGAGGTGTCCGTGTTGTGAGGGGGTTGGTCACACGTTAGATGAGTGTACCACAAATTTAAAGAAAAAATTGAATAAAACGGTTTCTCGTATTTCTACCCTTAGTGATAGTGATTCAGAAGAAGTTTTTTATGCTTCTAGGCCAGAGCTTCCCACCCATGTGCTTAGTGATGATAGTGAGGGTGATGGGATTGAGTATGAAAGTGCAGATAAGCATGACTTGAAACATCTTTCAATAAACTTTATGCTGAATCTTTGAAAACAAAGAAAGAAAATTTGAAATTGAAAGAGTGTGCCTTAAACAATAATGATTTTTTAGTTTAAGAACTTAGGGCACATGAGAAAACTTTAAAAGAGAAGCTTGAATACGTCGATGGTGAGAGAGATAATCTTAGAGGGTTGATGGAGACTATGAAAAATGAGCTTTTAGAGTTTGAGGATTCTAGACGTGTACTTGAATCTAGGATAGGTGAACTTGAGGTGAAATTGAAAGAATCAAGTATAGTGAAATTTGATTTGGAGTCTAGGTCTGAAAAACTTGATAAGATTTTAGGCACCTTTGAGATAAAAAAGGATAGGGGTGGGATTGGTCTTGAAAAATATGTTGCACCCATTCCCACATGTGTGAGAGAGCCTCCTAGGATTTTTAAGAAAGAGGCACCTAAGTTTGTTAGGAAAGAGCCTCCTAGGAACATCGTGAGAGAACCTCCTAGGATCATGAGGTGAGAGCTACCTAGGCAAATTCGGAGAGAGAAACCGAGAAATTTGAAGAGAGGGCCACCTTTAGGTAACACACACCGCCCGATTTACACTTGCACACGTTGTGGTAGGGAAGGTCATCTTAGGCGCTTTTAAATGGACCTAGGAAGGTTAATAAAAGAATAAATTCAATTCCCCAAACCCCCCATGTGTCGATACAAATCTAATTGGGTTAGAAAATCTAATTTAGAGGCATATGTCTTTCTGTTCACAACTCTCATTTGCTTGCACGTGATTCACCCCATGTGAAACCTTTTGGTTGATTGTGTTGGGTGTTTGTCATACGCTTGTTTTGCTTTTTTATATATTTTTTCTAGCTTTGTGACATGTACTTTTTGTATAAATTTTTTCTTTTGAAAATTTTTGAAAAATACAATAAGATTTTATTTTGATAAAAATTTTGAAAAATTCAAAAAGATTTGTGTATTTTGTTTACACCGTTTATGGATGAACACTTAGGATGACCAAGTCACAACATCATTGTGACTATTTGATAGTGTTTTGAGATAATAGGTCAATTCTTCCATGTGCTTTATAATGTTTGGAGTCATTGAGATGTAATTAAGTGTTATTACCTACATGTTTGACTCATGATTTCCTTTATTGCACACATGCACGGATTTGTTTGATTATTGTGCTTGTCTTATCACATGTTGGTTGTGTATTTTCAGTTCAATCATGTCCTCAAAATGAACCAAGCGTGATAAAACTTGATAAGAAAGTTGTGCATATAAGAGATGTTTGTGTGCTTTGTTTGAAAATGGTGAAGGGCTATGAAATATTTGCATTTATCCTTTGCAATTAAGCCGCCATTTAAATTGGACCTAAAAATTGAGGAGTTTATTATCCAGGGTCCAAAGAGGTTTAAAAGATCGCCAAAAAATTTAAAGGCAATAAAAAGAAATTCATGCCAATTATGGGCCATTTAGGTTTTTGCACCAATTATCCAAAGTTTGAGAATTTAGTTTATACACCTCTAAAAGAAAATATTTTTGAGGGATTTTGGTTGGAGAATTTAAACGGGTTGAACGTCCTTGAAAATCTTGAAAAATCATTAAATAGTTTTGGACGTTATTGGTGTAGAAATCACTTTGACTTTGATTTGTTGATTTGTATAACACGATGTCATCTAAATTCAATAAATTTTTACACCTAAGGATACTTTTATTGTTCATTCGTTAGGAGTAAACGTATGCATCATGCACATATGATTGATTGAGTTTATTTACCTATCGAATGTGTTCACACCCATTCATTCCATTTTCATGACTTGGTTGTTTGAGTTTAAATCCATGGTGTGATTTTTAGTATCTTATTTTTGTATGAAAAATTAAAAAATCCAAAAATAGTTTGTGGATGTTTTTGAGACATACCTTTGCATGCGCGTAGCTTGATCCATGTTTACATGCATTTTATCGTGATACTCCATGTTTTGATTTTTTATTCTTATCTTTCTATTTGGGGACATCATAAAAAGGGGGAGAAAGAATTATCATGTTATGGGGGTGTTTTTTCATTATGGGGGAGATTTGATTTATTAATGCCTTATTCTTATATCATTTCAAACTCGATGCATCACGAAGGTTTTTGCTTTATCTCATGTGTGTAGGTACAAAGATTGAAGATCATGATGTTGCACACCCTGATGAGAAAAACTTTTAGACTTTTGATGTTGAAGAGAAATTTGAGAACTTGCAAATTTTACCTTTTCAATTTTGGGATTCATGGGAGGGTATATTTGTATAGGCATTTTGGTTTTTGATAATTCGAATGTTTTTATATATGAACCGACATAGATATGGGGGAGATTTGTAAGGACATATTTTTAATAAGTCTGTCACAATTAGTTATGTTGTAAACCGCTACAAGTCGTCGAAGAATTAAGAAGATTGCATCTACAAAAGACGAATTCGAATTACAAGTTGTCTTCAACATTCAAGCCCAACAATATGAACTTTGGTAAGATAATGTTTTAAAGTTTCATTTACATTTCATATTAAGAGTGGTGTGATATTTTTAAAAGGATTTTTAAAAAGCTTTTATATAAAAATATTTTTATAAATGTTTTTTATAAAAAGGGTTTTAATGCTGTTTTAGAAAAACGGGTTTTTAAAAAAGTTTAAGAAAAATTTTAAAAGTAGCAAACGTACCTCGATTTCGATGCCAAGGTCGTTCAAGCGAGATCACCATCTCGTTCGAACGACATTGAGATGACGCGCGTAGTCATTCAAGCGATACGTGAATCTCGTTCGAGCGAGATGGGCTTCTCGTTCGAGTGAGGTTACTTTTCGGCTGACATGATGCCCTCATTCTTATCTTTTGACAAACTTAACTTTGCTATAAAAAGGGGTCTGTCAGCCTTGAAAAAACATGGAGAACAGTTTTCAACCTTAAAGAGTTTTATCCTAAGAAAACTTTTGTGTATCTGCCTAGAATTAATTGGATACCTTTGGCAGAAAGTTTTTCTCCAACAATTTTAAGGTTCAAATATTTTGTTTTTAATTTACAAAATCCAAATTACTTTTATGTGAATTATTTTTTGGAACACAAGAACATATTTTGCTTTTGTTTATTCTTTGTGGGTAAAACTCTACAATCGAAAGTTGGGTGCTATTGTGGAGGGAGTCCTTATAAAGTTCACAACTTGTGGAGAAGTCGTTTCTCTTCTTCATTACTGAACACCTGGAGTTCCTGCAGGAGATTTCACCGGAGACATCGAAACCGACGCCTGAGGTATTTCGTATATCGTTCTTATTTTCATTGTAATTCGTGTAACATTTTTTACAAATTATAGTGAAAATAAAAAGGTTTTGCCCATTCGGGGGATTTTTCCTGAAATTGTTTGTTTTACCTACATGCTTTATTTTATTGGATAAATCATCTAGATGCATGAATTAGGGTTTAACTAAAATTTGTTAATAATTAAAATTGGATTTTATTCGAGAAGTCGCAATATTTCCACTGTAGCGATTCTACAAAAATATTTTTTCAAAATTAAATTAGAGAGATAGGATAATTTAATTTCTATAAATAATATGAAGAGTGTCGGTGACTTAATTGGGGTGTTTAGAATCAAATAAATACCCTCAAGTTAAAAATATTGAGTGGGAGAGGGGTTTTGACATAAACCCCATAGTCCCGACCGATGTTTTGAGAATGTGATATAATTAATTCCTTATGGCATCTTTGTCTGTCCTCCCCTTGGGAGGGAATTAATCACAACATTTGGTATTCTTAAAATTCTTACATGATAGTGACTACAATTTGAATGCTAGTGATTTCAGTCACCCCCACCGCCACCCCCCCCCCCCCCCCACCCCCCACCCCCAATGAGGAAGTTCTACACAAGAAAATTCAAATTCGAGGAATAAATTGGTGGTATATACTCGAACATAATTAATGATAACCTCCACAACAGAGTCACCGTCATTATTTGTGAGACAAAAAGACATCGACTATTCAATTATGTTGGACAAAGTCTTCTTGGACTATCCAGATAACATAATAGAAAAATGAAAAATCTCTTTGTTCAAGGTGGATTATTAAGTTTCCAATGAGAAATCTCACTTCACAAGGGAACTAGGATTTTCAACGGGATTATTTTTAATTGGCGATAGAGGGAAACTAAATTTAATTTAATCAATAGTAAATTCTTACATATTTAATTCAGAATTGTGTTATAAAATGATGATTCTTATATTTTAAAATGGGCTCCACACTCAACCCACTTTATTATATCTTAAAGGAAGACAAACTACTTGGAATAAATTTCATATACTAGAAAAGAAATTTAGACATTGTCCTCACGGTTGACGATTATAAGTTTATTTTAATTTAACCATGACCTGCCATACTTGGTAAGTCGGATGTTTGGGCTTACCAGAGTTGGAACAAAGCAGATCATATGGATCTTTTCTGCATATTTTCCTCAATGACCAATGTGTTATAACACTAGTATCACAATATGTCAAGTTCCTATGATCTGATTTTGAATTCCAGGGACATGTTTAAGGATTAGAATCGTGCCATAAGAGATGTTATAACAAGGATAGTTACATAAAGACTCTAGATGGTACTCTCGTGCATGATCATTTTTTAAGATGATTTTCATCTTAGGAGAACAGAAAGTGTTTGAATCGTAAATCGGCGGGGAAAACCAAATCGACTTCGTGCTCCAATCACTCATAGATTTCTTGAAGTAGTTTTGCCTAAATTATTTTGTGAAAAATTTGATTACACTCTCTTGAAAATACTTAAATAACTATAGGCAACGAAAGATATCCTAAATCAAAATGGTGTTGTGTAGGTTAACGATAGAGGCCCGTCTTCTTCTCCCCCAAATAGTAAGGATAAAAAGAAGGAGAGTCTAAGGTGAAACATGTTACTGTTAGAATATTGGTTAAACCTCAAGGATATGGGAAGCAACAGAAAGGAAATTTCTACACCTGTAATAAGTATGGACATTGGAAGAAGTAATGCCTGGTCGACTTGGCTAAATATAAAAACAAAAATAGTATTTTTTCCTTATCATTCAGACATGTTTTGTGTTCCAATATACCGGGACCTGGTTTGTAGACTTAGTAGGCACTAATCATGTTTAAAATTATTTGTTGGGGTTCTAAGTAATTAGGATGATATGTGAATGAAAAATTCTTTTCATAGGTTACAATGGCAAGACATCAGTATTATAAACAAAATCTTTAGTTTTAAATTTTGGTAGAGATAAAAACTTAGTTTTAGAGGATTTTTTTGTGTTCATACTATTAGAAGAAATTTTATTTTGGTTTATAAGTTAGTTATGAATGGTTATTCGGTTTATTTTAATCAACATGCTTTTATTTAAAAAATGGAAAATCTTTTATCAATTCTTGTACATTGGAAAATAATCTTTACATTTTAAAGTATGTCTCACATTTATTAATAAATAGTGAAATGAATAACTAAAATGGAAATAACCTAAAGAGAAAAGTACCATTTATGTTGAACCACACACACACACAGATATATATATATATATATATATATATATATATATATATATATATATATATATATATATATATATATATATATATATATATATATATATATATATATATATATATATATATATATCATGCTTGGGTTATATTAATCTATAAATAATTAAAATACTGGTTTCAAATGAGCAGTTCCAGTTTGTGATTCCTGTTTAGAAGGTAAATTGACTAAAAGGCCCTTTTACGACTAAAGATTATAGCTAAATATGTGTTGGAGTTGATTCATTATTATTTATGTGGTCCTATGATAATCCGAAAAAGAGGAGGTTATGAGTATTTCATCACTTCCATTGATGATTACTCAAGGTATGGATATGTCTACCTTATGCACAACGAGTTTGAAGCCTTTGATAAGTTCAATGTGTACAAGGTTGAGGTGGAGCATAGGCATGGTAACCTAATCCCAATCTTGCGATATGATTGTGGGGGTGAGTACTGTGACAACCCTCTAATTAAAATAAGAGGTGTCCAACCCAATATCCCAATAAATACAAGAATCATAGATGGTCCATTCTTAGCATCACTGTCGTTAAAATAATAATACGAGATAACCACCAAATATTTTAGAAAACGGATGTCAAATTTAATTTTGTAAGATAAAAGAAAAGCATTTAGACAATCCAATTTGAAAAGAAGGTGGATATAAAAATCAACGAGCAATAGTATAACAATAGTGCATAAAATAATAGCCGAATAAGATGTCAGCTAACAGACCAATACAAGCAGGTTACACTGAGTATTACAATTTAAATATCACATTATTTTAAACGAGTACAAAACATAGGCAACACGCCTAAAGAAATAAAATGATCCTATCTAGAATATAAGAGATAAAAGCGTCTATAACGAATATCCTATAACATCCACAAAATGATATAGCTCCAGGACAACTGGAATGGAGAGGTCAATATCGGCGTCCTTGTGGAGGAGCACCTGGACGAACAAATAATTCATGCAAAATAAAGAGATATAGATGGTTCAGGGCCCAGTTTGATATGATCACCATGTGAATAAAATGCATGACAATTAGGAATGTGTAATCATCAATCATAAACTTACTTTCTCTCACAGTTATTCATAAAATTTCTCGCCTCCTATTATAAAAGCAAAACCTAGCACAATATCAATGATAATTCTCAATGTTTATATAAGCATGGGAGAACTCATCTACTTTCTCTCAATGATATTTCATTTCAGTTTATTCACAACATTAATGCAAGGTTCCCCTTTCTCTTTAGGAAATATATTTAAAGCAATTTATTTCTCAAAATGCTTCACCAATATAGTTTTATACTATTTAACTTTATAGTTTCCTTTTTCTCTAGGAAAGATATTGAAAGCAGTTATAACACAAAATGATTTATCATTTCCACTTTATTTAGAATAGTTATAATCACATATATATAACGATTCTAAGACCGTCCTTCCGAGCTTCCCCACTGGACACGCCCCTAAATGGCTATCATCTTCCAGGGCCTATCGCACAATAAAACCTGGACATCCTATAATGCAACGCCGGGAAGCGTCCATATACCTTCAACAGTGAGTCATAACCAAACCTGGAATTACTCCACTGCGGACAATAATCACACAAAATAATAACCGGTCCTATGGTCGAGGACTATATTCGCCCTGTATTCACCAGCCAGTGGACTTCACCTCATGCGTGTAACTTCCCCAACGATTGCGATTTAGAGAGGTGTATATATGTAAATTATCATTTACAAATTATTTTTTCATTTGAAAATATTCACCTTTTACATTCTCAAAACCATTTATACTCAATGATTAAGTACCATTTTTAAAATGTGCATTTCTTATTCTCGAAGTCATATTTTATTAATGACCTAGGACCCAAAGTGCAAGTATCCTCACACTAGTCTCCAAGAGTCCAAAGTAACACCATAATTCATAGAAAGTAATTTAACATAATACGAGTCTCCCAAAATTCCCAAACAGTGCCATTCAATGTCCCGTTAGTTCTAGGCTAACTTCCTATATCAAATGAAACATTAACCTCTATGAACTAACCCTTGAGATAAGCCAAATTACCCCCATGCTAACAGAGGATATTTATCTACTTAACACAAACCTATAAAACTCTTTATTACTTCCCAAGAGAAGGTTCATAAGCCTTGAACCTAAAAGAAAAGGACTAAAAATAAATCTAAACAATCCCACAAAAAACCTGGGTTTCCGAATCGATTCGCCCTTGACTGTGAATCGATTTGACCAAAAACGAATCAATTCGACTAAGAAATAGACCTACTATCTCAGACCGAATCGATTCGGCCTTAACCCGAATCGATTCGGCTCCCCAGACCTGTAGCCTCCCCAATAGGCGAATTGATTCGCTTGGGAGGCGAATCGATTCGGCGTGGCAGAAATGCCCAACTTGGGCTACGGGTTATTAACCCTAAAATTTCCAAAAACCCCAAATCTTCCATTTCTCCAACATCGACAACAAATAATTTTTCCAAATCATTTTTACATAACTACTAACTAATATATTCTCCTCCAACCAACTTTAAATCAAATATTAAAGGATTAATCACCGAAAAATCCCCAAAACCCATAAATGGTTTAAATCTAAAAAAACTAACTATACATGCAATTTATAACATTAAATCATACACTAGCAAGTTAGAAACTTACCTCAAGTTTGTAGTCTCGGATTCTCTTCCCGTAGCAACGATTTCCAACTCTAATTCTTCAATTCTCTCTCTTTTCTCCATTTTCTCCCAACTCTCTCCTCTCTCTCTCTCTCTCTCTCTCTCTCTCTCTCTCTCTCTCTCTCTCTCTCTAAGCTTATAACATGAAAATGAGAATTAAAAAGGGGTTTGGGAGACCTAACCTGGTACTAAACATTAATTCCCCTCTTTAGACGTTAATACACCATTAAAATGACTCATAACTACATAATTGAGTCATAACCTGTCAAAAGTGATCGGAACTCAAAATACCATTTGACACTTATTTTTACTATCTCAACTATTTCAAAACTAACCGCACCCTCTAAATTGGCATCCAGAGTATCGTATAATATTTTATGTTCCAACGTCATTTTAATTCATTAATAATGCTCAAATTTGAATATACGTCATAATCGTTTCTTTAAAGCACAATGACGAAATAAAACACAACATAATGCTATTTACATTCACATAACAGTAAATAGGCAAAACTCGGTAAATATTGTCTCTTAAATCACTTAAAATAATATTTACTCTAACTTTCTTTATTTTATAAAATTAAACCATCAGTCAATTTAATATAAAATAATCACTCAAAAGTCTGGGTTGTTACAGACTCCCCCCCCCCCTATAATGGAATTTTTCCCTCAAAATTCAGGCGTACCATATAACTAGATCAAGGGTGCACTTATCTAAAATATCATTCTTTCCTCTTTAAATTTTTCTAGGCATTGGTGTGTCCCTTACAGGACTCGGTCTAAAGATACAACTTTCAATCTTAGTTTACACTCTTCGTGATCTAAAATAGTGTCCGGTTATTCCTCATGAATTATCAATCATACCTCTCAACAATGGAAGGAAATACCTACTTAACTCGGCACAAGTAGCCTTTCCTCCTGAATCATGTTATACCCTTCCTATGGAATAACTATAGTAAAACTTGGTCCCCTACCTCCAATACAACATGACCTCTATTCGAGTCGGCATAGCCCTTCAAAGTATGCGGTCTAATGAACTCAATCATCAAAGAAGTATTCCTGGACCATTACAATTCGAAATAACTTATTGTCCGTTGTTTCTACCCAATAGCAGGCGAACTACTCAGCCGGCTACACAAGGATACATACGGTGCCATACCTATAGTGAAACGATACGAATTATTGTATGCAAATTCGTTTCATAAATGCTACTACCCCCATCCTTCCTTTAAGCCAAACACGCCCATTCGAGGTATGCTTTCCGACATTTGGTTAACTCTCTTCAGTTGTTCATCCATTTACGGGTGGTAGGATATACCCAACTTCAATTTGGTTCCCATTACTTCCTGGAAGTTTTCCCAAAAACTTTGACACGAAAGTCTAGTCTCGGTCCAACACTATATTGATAGGCACCTCATACGGCTCCATACCTCCACCATAAAGAGATGGGCATATCCTCTGCAAATAGTCCGCCCATATTGGTCGAAAAAGTAGCGATTTGGTCAAATGATCAACAATTACACAAATAGGGTCATGACCATTGCGATGTTGGTAATTCAATGAGAATATCCATAGATATACCATGCCATATCTATATCGGTACTCTAACGATTACAACGATCCCGTTAATCGTTGGTAATCTATATTCACCAATTGACAAGTGGCGGATTACGGAGAAAACTCATAAATGCCCCTTATTCGTATTTCAACACTAACATAAATGCTCTTGCTACAATGTCCTCCTATTTAGCTCGTTCTACTTGGCTTTCCATGCCTTCGTTAGTCTCCCCCATGGGTTTTCTTCTCGGTGCATCCGCAACCCCATTCGCGTTTCCTGGGTGATAATGAATATCTGATTGATAGTCTTTTACGAACTTCAAACACTAAATCTGTCACCCAACAAAATATTGCACCAACTTGTGGTTCGTGAAAAGACTAAATTTCCTACCCAGGAGGTAGTGCCTCTATTTCTTTAAGGAGAATCCTACTGCTACGAACTTTAAATCAAGCGTGGGATTATACTTATCACGGGGTTTATGTTTGTGAGACGCATAAATAATGTCTCCATGCTCCAGTATTAATACTTCCCAATCCTAGTAGAAACTCGTCCATTAATACCGAGAAATCCACTCTCGATCTTGACAACGCGAGTATAGGAGTAAAAATCAACTTACCCTTCCACTCCCCGAAAGCGAGGTTACCGACGTAACACTATTTCTAAGATAGGCCTCATTTTATTTTCTGCCTGGTGTCCCGAATTAGTTAAGATTCCATACTCCTAATTCTGGGGACCTAATCTTTCTTAAAGTTAATACACTAACATACTCGTGGTTAACTCCCTACAACCTCCCTAAAATAGCATCACATGCCTCGCTGGCCTTACTTCCTATCAATTCCACGGGTGATGTGTTTCCTATTCACGTCAAATAGGTATTATACTAAATATATCCCTAGTGCCCAAGACCCTTCTCAATTTTTGACATTCGCTCGGTTTCATGCGCGGGATATCTCGCAAAGCAAAATCCAAACAAGGAACCCTCCCATTACACTACTACCTCGTATCCTCGGTCATCAATATATAACGGCCTAAGATGCATGTTTGGGGCCGCTAAAATTCTAACTCATAACCCTACTATACGTTTCTACTTCTATGTCCTACCATATTGACGAAATGAAAATCTAACTAATCGGGCGTCTACTTTCTGTAAAGTGTTACGAATCCTATATTCCAATATCGATATACATTTTCTTAAACAACCTTCTCATCAAGGAATAAATATAAGTCTCGATCCGACTTAATTATCTTTGTCTCACTCACATCTATCAGATGAAATAACTACATTTAGTGCTTCCGCATCGCACATTAACTTTTTATTAGCCCTTAATCAATCACGTGATTATCGGTTAAAAACCATCATCGTAACATAAAGCAACATCTCTCCACTTCCAACGTCGCTAAGGTTCATGAGTGGAGCATCTCGCAAAGTAAAATCCAAACAAGGAACCCCTCCGATACACTACTACTTAACTTTGTTGGTTGTGGAGATAAAACAACATCAAATATGCCAAATAAAAAATATTAAATGAAAATTTCTTTCATATCTTAAACCATCTCTATAAAGTCTCAATCCCGTATCCAGGTGAAATATTATAGAACAACTAGTTCCACTCTGGAACTACAAAGACGATAGCCTCGGAATCATTTGCTTGCTATCGTTCTGACCAAACAAGAATATTTCCACTCGTATAACACATACAATTTGAGTAACACCAACCACATATAATATCAACACTCGCTTCAGCAAATGAAGGAAAATAAAACCTCCCTACCATGGAAATCATATAGATACACTCTCTATAATAACATCGATACTACCACAAGCTCAACTTACACACCTGAATCTAAGGTAAATAGAATACTAAGCCATCTTATCACACAGAATGCACCACCCTCTACCGAGGTGGAATTCCCGATAACATTTTTGCCAATTACTCTGGCCACTACCAATGGTTCCCAGATACCGTACTTCCATCCTGTTTAAACCAAAATTTTCTTTAATCAATGCTGCAGCTAGGCATCCTATTATTGTCCTTTAATTCCGATCGACAAGATCAAAACGCATGGTTATATATTCCACGTCATAATCATTTCTTCATCTCTTGCCACCTTGACCACATTAAGGGTTTCAACATTTGATAATCTATAACCTCTACTATGACAATTTCCCACATAGTCCCCTTAACTTCCTCAGCAAAAAAGGAACATGCTATCGACTTCCCCCTGCCTTATTTCAATGAGTTTTCCCCCGGGTGGATGTCTACCAATGGGGTTTCATGAACGTGACTTCTCCATATGTGTTAGCAACATTTACTCGTGAGCCTATCATTCCACTGAAGGGCTCATTCTTCCTTGTACCTACCTTATTTCAGTGTACTGTTTCCTTTACCGTATAATTCTTTATTTATGGTCGGCCTCTGACCGATCCTCATGTGATTACTTGAGAGTCTACCTTCTCATCATTCCTAATATTCCAGAGAAACTCGCCATTGAAAACATCTACCAGGTTTCTCTACGAGCAAAACTTCCTGCTCCACCCAAAAATGGCGAGTACCGTTCCCACCACTTTGACATTACTCCAATGGTTGAAAAATTTTCCTCAATTTTTCACATCTAGGCATTTCTATACCCTGCTATAGGCCAAAGCTCCTGGGCCTTATACTTCTACCGAATAAAGTTACACTTCCTCCACCCGACCTTACTTCAATGTACGGCCCTTATCAAGGACTTTTCAACTTTAATTTAACTTCATTGGGAATTACAAGCTTAGTACCACTCTCTACTTGTAGCGGTACTTGGAAAACTATATCTCCTGTACTTAGTAGTCGCGGTAGAAATCTATGGAAAGTTCTACGAAGGGAACGACCTCCTATGTGTCCCTCATCCCCGACTACAACTTATAGTCCTGAACAACCCCGTCTCGTGACGCCCTTCATCATCTAACATACAAATCTCGAACAAACGCGCAAAAGATTTCCTGAATTCTTACATTATAGAGGGAGAACAAAATCTCACAAGAGAAATCAACGATCTTAATCTTAGGGCTCTACATTAATTCAAAAGAAATGCTAAAAGCGTAGTACGTCCGCGCAGATTCCTAAGGATACTAGAACCTGATGCTCTGATACCATCTGTGACAACCCGCAAATTAAAATAAGAGGTGGCTAGCCCAATATCCCAATAAATATAGGAATTATAGATCGTCCATTCTTAGCATCACTGTCATTAAATTAAACAAAACGAGATAACCACCAAATATTTTAGAAAACGGATGCCAAATTTAATTTTGTAAGATAAAAGAAAAGCATTTAGACAATCCAATTTGAAAAGAAGGTGGATAAAAAAATCAACGACCAATAGTATAACAATAATGTATAAAATAGTAGCCAAATAAGTTATCGGCTAACAGACCAATACAAGTAGGTTACATCGAGTATTATAATTTAAATATCACATTATTTTAAACGAGTACAAAACATGGGCAACACGCCCAAAAAAATAAACTGATCCTATCTAGAGTACAAGCGATAAAAGCGTCTATAACGAATATCCTATAATATCCGCAAAATGCTATAGCTGCAGGACAACTAGAATGGAGAGGTCAATAAGGGTGTCCTTGCGGAGGAGCACCTGGACGAACAAAGAATTCATGAAAAACAAAGAGATATAGACGGGTCAGAGCCCAGTTTGATATGATCACCATGTGAATAAAATGATGACAATTAGGAATGTGTAATCATCAATCATAAACTTACTTTCTCTCATAGTTAATCATAAAATTTCTCACCTCTCATTCTAAAATCACAACCTAGCACAATATCAATGATAATGCTCAATGTTCATATAAGCATGGGAGAACTCATCTACTTTCTCTCAATGATATTTCATTTCAGTTTATTCACAACTTAAATGCAAGGTTCCCCTTTCTCTTTAGGAAATATATTTAAAGCAATTTATGTCTCAAAATGCTTCACCAATACAATTTTATACCATTTAACTTTATAGTTCCCTTTTTCTTTGGGAAACATATTGAAAACAGTTATCACACAAAATGCTTTACCATTTCCACTTTATTTAGAATAGTTATAATCACATATATATATAACTATTCTAAGACCATCCTTCCGATCTTCTCCACTGGACGCGCCCCTAAATGGCTATCATCTTCCAGGGCCAATCGCACAATTAAACCTGGGCATCCAATAACGCAACGTCGGGAAGTGGCCATATACCTTCTACAATGAGTCATAACCACATCCAGAATTACCCCACTGCGAACAATAATCTCACAAAATAATAACCGGTCCTATGGTCGAGGACTATATCCGCCCTGTATTCACCAGCCAGGGGACTTCACCTCATGCGTGTAACTTCCCCAACGATTGCGATTTAGAGAGGTGTGTATATGTAAATTATAATTTACAAATTATTTTCTCATTTGAAAATATTAACCTTTTACATTCTCAAAACCATTTATACTCAATGATTAAGTACCATTTTTAAAATGTGCATTTCTTATTCTCAAAGTCATATTTTATTAATAACCTAGGACCCGAAGTGCAATTATCCTCACACTAGTCTCCAAGAGTCCAAAGTAATACCATAATTCATCGAAAGTAATTTAACTTAATAACAGTCTCCCAAAAGTCCCAAACAGTGCCATTCAATGTCCCGTTAGTTCTAGGCTAACTTCCTAAATCAAATGAAACATTAACCTCTATGAACTAACCCTTGAGATAAGCCCAATTACCCCCATGCTAACAGAGGATATTTATCTACTTAATACAAACCTATAAAACTCTTTATTACTTCCCAAGAGAAGGTTCCTAAGCCTTGAACCTAAAAGAAAAGGACTAAAAATAAATCTAAAAAATCCCACAAAAAACAGGGTTTTCGAATCGATTCTCCTAGGGCTGAATCGATTCGCCCTTGACTGCGAATCGATACGCCCAAAAATGAATCGATTCGACTAAGAAAATAGACCTACTGTCTAAGATCGAATTGATTCGGCCTTAACCCGAATCGATTCGGCTCCCCAGACCTCTAGGCTCCCCAATAGGCGAATCGATTCGTCTTGGCCGAAATGCCCAATTTGGGCTACGGGTTATGAACCCTAAAATTTCCAAAAACCCCAAATCTTCCATTTCTCCAACATCGACAACAAATAATTTAACCAAATCATTTCTACATAACTATTAACTAATATGTTCTCCTCAAACCAACTTTAAATCAAAGATTAAAGGATTAAACACCCAAAAATCCCCCAAACCCATAAATGGTTTAAATCTAAAAAAACCTAACTATACATGCAATTTATCACATTAAATCATACACTATCAAGTTAGAAACTTACCTCAAGTTTGTAGTCTTGAATTTTCTTCCCGTAGCAACAATTTCCTGCTCCAATTCTTCAATTCTCTCTCTTTTCTCTCTTTTCTCCATTTTCTCCCAACTCTCTCTTCTCTCTCTCTCTCTCTCTCTCTCTCTCTAAGCTTATAACATGAAAATGAGAAATAAAAAGGGGTTTTGGAGACCTAACCGGGTACTAAACATTAATTCCCCTCTTTAGACATTAATACAATATTAAAATGACTCATAACTACATAATTAAGTCATAAACTGTCATAAGTGCCCGGAACTCAAAATACCATATGACACTTATTTTGACTATCTCAACTATTTCAAAACTAACCGCACCCTCTAAATTGGCATCCAGAGTATCGTATATTATTTTATGTTTCAACGTCATTTTAATTCATTAATAATGCTCAAATTTGAATATAAGTCATAACCGTCGCTTTAAAGCATAACGATGAAATAAAATACAACATAATGCTATTTACATTCACATAAGAGTAAATAGGAAAAACTCGATAAATATTATCTCTTAAATCACTTAAAATAATATTTACTCTAACTTTCTTTATTTTATAAAATTAACCCATCACGCAATTTAATATAAAATAATCACTCAAAAGTCTGGGTTGTTACAAGTACATATTGGGAGAGTTTAGGAATCATTTATCATAGGGTATTACAGAGTAAAATGGTGTAGAAAAAAGAAGTAGCATGACTCTTTTGGACATGGTTAGATGTATGATGAACAATTTGAATTTTTTGAATTTTTTTAGGTTTTTGCATTAGAGACGGATACATACTTACTAAAATCCTTTCCTTCTAAATCAGTCTAAAAAATTCAACGAAACTGTGGACTGAGCACAAGCCTAATCTAGGACATGTTCGGATCTAGGGTTTCCCCACACATGTTCTAAGGAAGGATCAGGTCAGTTAGAATCAAGGAAAATGTATATTTCTTTTTAGGTTCCCTATGAGGAACCAAGAGTGGTCGATTTTATGATCCAAATGACTATATGGTATCTTTAGCCCCAAACGATCGATACTTAGAGGATGATTGTATAATAAATTACAACCCCAAGAGTAAGTTGATCTTACAAGAGCTAAGAGGACAAGACCAATAAATTTCTTTTGAAGCACCTATACAAGACGAAATACAACTTGATATTAATATTAAACTACATATGTGTATTCTAAGAAATCATCAAGACATTTGAGCATCCAATTTTATCAGGAAATAAAATCTTTTGGTTTTGATAAACTTGTGTGTATTCTAAGCATGAACGAAATGTGGTGGTATTTGTGGTACTCTATGTGGGTGATATTTTCTTATCGATAACGATGTGGGCGTGTTATCCAACATAAGTGTGTGTTTATCTAGTCAGTTCGATCTAAAGAACTTATGGGAAGCTAGTCACATCCTTGGGATCATGCTTTTCATGATACAAAAAATATGATGTTAGGCTTTTCCCAATCCACTTACATTGATGATGTACTCATACATTTTAGCATTCAATATTTCAATAAAGAATTTCATACTTTCAGGCATGGAATATCGATCTCTAGGCATTAGTATTTTAAGAAACCTGATTACCTAGAGAGGATGAATAATATACCTTACGCTCTGATAATGGGTAGCCTAATGTATGATATATTGTGTATAAGAGAGGGTATTTTCTAGGACATTCAATATTCTAATGTAAGAATATAAATTACGTTGATGAAGAATATACGTTATGCTCCGATATGTTCTCGCTTCGGAGGTAGAAAGGAGGTTATTTGGCTTCGCAACTTCCTTAGGGATTTAGGTATAGTTCCTTCAGTTCAATTGACTATTGTACTTTATTGTGACAATAAATTAGAGGTTGCTAACTCAAAAGAACAAAGGTCTCATAAGAAGACTAAGCACATTGAGCGGAAGTATCATTTAATAAAGGAGACATTGCGACTATGATTACATTTCAGGACAACCTTGAGGATCCTATTACAAAGATCTTACCATATAAGGCTTTTAATATCCATGAAGAAGGAATGGTTGTTAGATGCATAGGCACGTGGTTTACTATTAGTGGGAGATTATTGAGATTTTATTCTTAAAACCATGTATGACGTTTATTTATTAATAAATGTGTATCAATTACATTTTAAATGAAAATCACTTTCGTGAGAATGCCTTATATTTCATTTAAATATATTGTATTAACGTATGTTAATTTAAGTAAATAGTAATTTTGGTGAGTTAGGTTTGACATAATCATAAAATATTGAAATTTTAACTTTGGTTCAGTCGTATAATTCACAAACTAGATAAGAAGTTGATATAATATGGTTAAAGATGCGAGTATGATCTTAGTAGTTAACTTGACTATGGAAATTCGTTGCTTCAGGAATTTTTTTTATAGCTCAAATAGGACTGTATTGGTAAATCAAGATTGTATTGAATGGGATAAGGGTGAGATTTAAGTCTAGGTGTTGATTAGATTAGACTTTCATAATCTCGCATCGTTTTTAAAGGGTGCATAGTTTCTTAAGCCCGGGGACTATGGTGATTGAAATGCATATATAATTATTGATTTTTTTATTATGGGTGCAATATAATTATTTGGTATAAATCTCCTCAAGTTTACAGTCATTATGTGTACATGTTTGATATCATATTTCGTAGGAATTCACATCTAGAAGATATCTTGGATTATGATACCCTCTTGATATGCTTATGAGTTTTAACTATATAGGTAATCCTTATGAGTTAATTATTTATAATCCGATAGAGTATCAAATAAGTTAAGTTTCAGAATAAGAAATAAATAAGATGTTAAAAAAAATCAATTAGCAATAAAAGGAATTTCACCAAACGGGTATTTTTTTCTTAATGCGGGGAATCATATTGTGGAGTATCTAACTTTGCTAACAAATACCTCTTTATTCGAGTAATTTTGAGATAATTAAATTGGAGGACATTTATTATTTTTTAGTGGAACTAATTATAGTCAAATAGGAATGAAAAAATATATTATGGGAAGTAATATGGGGTTCTTATATTTTTGTTTTAAAAGAAGTTTAATTACTGATATTCGGTACCTGGTATAGTCCATGTAATACCCCATATTGTTTATTATTAATTGTGAGAATAAATTAAAAATTGTAATTAATTATTACTTGAATGAATTTATAATAATAAAAATCATATTTAGATGATGATTACATTTTCATGTTATGTGATTTGTTTGTGCCGCATGTTATATTTAATTAATTAATGTAATTAATTAAGTTGAACTCTATGCGCTTACGATCCTCGTTAAGGGGAGAATAACATGGTGTACTCATTTGTTCAAAACCATTGAGGAATTAATGACAAATTTGGACTCAAAATAACCCACTTTAACATAAGCTACTTGTTGTAGCTAATGTAAAAGTTTTGCCATGCATTGAAAAAATGTGAGAAAGTAATAAAATTAATAGACCTAAAAGTTAAGAATAAGCATTGGATGACTTTTGGTATCCCAACTTTTTGAAGGGGAAATGACCTTTCTTAAGTAAATATTAACTTTTTGGACAAAATTCAATAGAGATTTTGGGATGAATTTTTGGGCCAATTTTGATTTTTCCAAACTGAATTAGTTTTAAATAATTAATAAATTACGTTAATTAAAATGTCACCATTTAGTTATTTTAATTAATTAAAAAATTATTTAATTTGGAGTATTGAAAAGTTGTTACTCTTCCAAATAGTCACATTTTTTCGAGAAAATACACTCTTTCAAGGGGATAAATAGAAGCTCTCTAAAAAAATCATTATTTTCCAAACTTTATCTTCCTAAAAAAGTTACAGAGTTTCTTACCATTGTTGGTTTGTTAAACTACCATATTACGGTACGTCATGTGATTACGAAAGATCATTTTATCCTAGGAGATAGAAAGCATTGTTCTTGCCATAAGCACCATAGCGGGGGTGAATTCTGTTTTAAGGAGAGACTGTTTAAGAATCCAATTGGTCCTAATCTTCTAAGTGATTCAATAAATCATGAACTCTAAGTTCTATAATTATTATCTGATTTTTTTTACATTTATTAGTATATTGCAAATTATCTATATATAAAAGGTACAACAATCTTAGAGAATTTTTTTCTTTTTTCATAATATAATTGTTCTTACTGGTTTCTTAATAAATAAATTGCCTACAAATATGGAACGGTATTATAATTAAAATAGTAATTGTTTTAGATCTTACTGGTTTCTACTACTTGTATATCACATGGAGTGAAACAGGAAAAAATCAATGGTTCTTATTAAGATGTTATTTTTCTTAACCACTATGAATCTTGAAAATTTCAGTAATGAGGATGCTCCTATGATAAATGATAAAGAAACAGATAAGACAACTTAGGCTATTATAGAGGCATGGAAACATTGTAATTTCATTTGTAAAAACTATATCCCTAACGGATTGGAAAACACATTATATAATGTGTATAGCCCACTCAAGACTGCTAAGTTCATATGAGAGTCTTTGGATAAAAATATAAAATGGAGGATGCCAGCATAAGGAAATTCCTTGTTGGTAGATTCCTAGATTTCAAAATGTCTCATTCAAAGACTGTCATAACCCAATTCCAAGAGATTCAATTAATATATCATGAAGTAAGAGATAAAAATACGGTTTTAAGTGAAACATTCCAAGTTTCAGCTGTTGTTGAAACATTACCGCCGTCTTGGAATGATTTTAAAAATTATTTAAAGCATAAACAAAAATAAATGGGGCTCGAGGACTTAATTGTTCAGTTAAGGATAAAAGAGAATAATTGAATGTCTGAAAATAAAATTAGTAATTATGCTATGTCGGCAAAAGCCAACGTGATAGAGGATGGGCACAAATTCAACAAGAAGAGGAAGCACCGCAATGAAGGCACAAGTTAAGGAGGTTGTGCTATAAAGATGTTATGGCCATCCCCGCCGATCTCCGTCACAGAGGGAGGAGGAATCATTCAGGTCCCGCGCGTCCCCTCTCGGGAGAGCGCTCCGGCCGGCGTCGATTTTGTGAGGTGTGAAAAATGTAGAGAGATTCAAAATCGCCAGTCTATTTTACTCAAAACAGACAAAAAAACAGAGGAAGACACCCCGAAGGATGTCTTCCAAAGACATACTAGTGCATGCGAAACCAAGATGATTCGAGAAGGGTTCGGAGGCTTAGTTACGAAATGGAAAGGTGTTAGGCACCCATTCCGCCCTTTCGTCTCTCATTGATATTTGCTATTTTCCTTTATGTTTCTCCCCCCCCCCCCCCCCCCCCGTGATATGTGTGCGTGTGTATATATATAGAATGGAGGTAGGAATCCCCGACTTGTATCATGGAAAAGATAAAGCGAGTCATCCGTAGGAAGATATAAAAGTAATATTAGAAAAATAAGATTTACGCGGTTACTCCTACGTTGATCGTTATAAGGGAACAATAACACATATGGAGTAATGTGTCACTAAGAATAAGCGTATACATAATATAAGAAAAATGGATTTAGAAAATAGAAAATGAGAGAAAAAGTGAGAGAAAGGACTCGAGTCTCGAGTTTTACCCCGAGACAACTACGTAGCCTATAAAGGCATCAAAGTCCACGTAGTTCTCATAAAAAGCAAGGGGGTGGGGTTTATCCCATAAATCCAAATGTGGGATCTCTTATTTGTAAGTGTGTGTGTGTAGAAAAAGTGCTTTAGTTGTGAGAAAAGTGTGGAAAAAGTGTGAGAATCCCTTATTTGAAATTTATGAGTAAACCCTCTTTTCTTATTTTTTGGGTTTTATGAAGATAAAAGATGTGCAATAATACTAAATAAAAAGGATATTAGGATGTGTGAGATGAGATAATAAAAGTGCTAAGTAAGAAAACAAGTTATTGGGAATTAAAGAGAATTTAAGAGAGAGTTTGAGAAAGTTGGACCTTCTTGAAGATATTGAGCTTGATCTTGAATGTTGGAGAGTAGCCCTTGAGCTTGGATGATGATGGAGAGTGGTTAATTCACCAAGTTTGATGAAAAGGATGATGAAAAGTGAAAGTAAAAGAGGGATTTGGAAGTCGAAATCACGCTGCCTTTGAGAGAGGTTTCTGGGATTCGTTCAAGAGATTTCTATCAGATCTGGGCTCCCTTGCAAATGAGGCCAAGGCCTCCTTTTATAACCCCAAGGGAATACCGATCGGCCCTATCATGGCACTGCCTATCGGCGGGTGCCGATAGGCAGGATCTGGGACCTGCTATTTGGTAGTGCGCCTTAGGCTTTTTCGGAAAATTAGTCGCCGAGGGCAAACCGTTGGTCATAATCGCGCACGGGGCATACCGTTGGAAAGGTATTTCATAGACCTTAGAAGTCCTTTGGACTGATCCCGATTTTCGGAGTTGACTTTGGGTCAAATGTGGCTAGGAAGTGTTTGTCGGTCCATTGGACGGAGAATCGCGTGGACGCAAATGACGCGTTCGTCCGCATGGTAAGTTCGAATCGCGCACGGGGCATACCGTTGGAAATGTTAGGAGATGTAATTCGACATTCCAAAGAGTTTGACCTGGTTTGGAGAGTTGACTTTGGTCAACCGGGCCCAGGAAGCGCTCGGTAGCTTCCCGGAGTCAAACGGATCGTTCGTCCGCATGGAAAGTCAGAATTGCGCACAGGATGGGTCGTTGGAAAGGGTATTCAGTGCCCTTCGAAGATTCATTCAGCCCTGGTCAAGATTAAGGGTTGACTTAGGTCAAACAGAGCTCGGGAGTGCCCGGTGGCCTCTAGGTATGGTTTCGGACGCAAATGGCGCATTTATCCTCATGGTAAGTCGGAATCGCGCTCGGGGTGGATCGTTGGAAAGGGTATTCAGTGCCCTTATAAAATTCATTGAGTCTTGGTTGAGATGAGGAGTTTGACTTTTGGGTCAAACTGAGCCGGGGGGTGTCCGATGGCCTCTAGGTCAGTACTCGGGACGTGACCTGGGTTTATAGTGATGAAGGGAGGTTCTAGGGACATAAGGAGAGTTAAGGGGTAACATAATGGGGTGTGTACACAACCCCTCGACGGGTGAGTTTGGAACAAATGATAGCCGTCGATTAGACACCGCATGATACCTTTCGAGGGAGTATGACCGATTCAGAGGGTCGAGGTCGATTCTGAGGACCTATGAAATATGCTGGGGATGATCAATTCTACGGATCAAGGCTGAATCTGCGGGATTAAGGAAGCGAGGGTGATTAATTCAGAGGGTTGAGGTCAGCTCTGAGGACCTAAGGAAATGAGGGTGACCAATTCAGAGGGTCGAGGTCAGTTCTGACCTAAGAGTGGTGACGACCGAGGATCGAGGTCAATTCTGACCTAACTAAGGTGACGATCTAAGACCGAGGTCAATTCTGACCCAAGAGTGGTGACGATCGAGGATCGAGGTCAATTCTGACCTAAATAAGGTGATGATCCAAGACGGGGGCCAATTCTGACCCAAGAGTGGTGACGATCGAGGACCGAGGTCAATTTTGACCTAACTAAGGTGACGATCCAAGACCAAGGCCAATTCTGACCCAAGAGTGGTGACGACCAAGGACCGAGGTCAATTCTGACCTAACTATGGTGACGATCCAAGACCGGGGCCAATTCTGACCCAAGAGTGGTGACGACCGAGGACCGAGGTCAATTCTGACCTAACTAAGGTGATAATCCAAGATCGGGGCCAATTTTGACCCAAGAGTGGTGACGATCGAGGACTGAGGTCAATTATGACCTAACTAAGGTAGCGATCCAAGACCAGGGCCAATTCTGACCCAAGAGTGATGACGACCGAGGACCGAGGTCAATTCTGACCTAACTAAGGTGACGATCCAAGACCAGGGCCAATTCTGACCCAAGAGTGGTGACGACCGAGGACCGAGGTCAATTCTGACCTAACTAAGGTGACGATCCAAGATCAGGGCCAATTCTGACCCAAGAGTGGTGATGACTGAGGATTGAGGTCAATTCTGACCTAACTAAGTTAATGATCCAAGACCGGGGCCAATTCTGACCCAAGAGTGGTGACGACTGAGGACCAAGGTCAATTCTGACCTAACTAAGGTGACGATCCAAGACCGGGGCCAATGCTGACCGAAGAGTGGTGATGATCGAGGACCGAGATTAATTCTGAACTAACTAAGGTGATGATCCAAGACCGCGGCCAATTCTGACCCAAGAGTGGTGATGACCGAGGACCGAGGTCAATTCTGACCTAACTAAGGTGACGATCCAAGACTAGGGCCAATGCTGACCCAAGAGTAGATAAAGATCGTATTTTGATTCTGCTGGAGAAAGAGCTTTATGATTTCGATTTGAGCTGGGGAGATGATAGCTGGGGGAAGGCTATTAGGATACCTCGCAGGGGAGAACAACCTATTTTGGGTGTTGTAAGAGAATTCCGCTGGGGAAGTGATCAGGTGATCCTTAGGGATTTTTTGGAGCTTTGCCGGGAGGAGTTTTCACTTAGTTTTTTAGGATTCCACTGGGGAAGAGGGGTTCCGTTTGGGGGATAAGAATTGGATTTGAGGTTCCGTTGGGGAACGATGAAGGAGCTGGGGAACATTTGGATTGCCCCTTGGAAGAGACCGCTTGGGGCGAGTGGTTCTTCTGATTTCTATTGGGAAAAAGTACCATGTGATAATGTATCGTACCGGGTAGCTGATGGTCGGGGAGGTCTTTTGTAAATTCTGATGAGGAGGTGGTTAGGTGGTTCGGGCGCCTTGCCCGAGAGGTCAATCGCTTGGATTTTGAGGGCTCCATTGGGGAAAATGGTGTGTCGCCTGAAGGAGTGCCAAATTTTCTTGATGAAAATGTTTTAAATCCCTCCTGGGATTTTTAGGAATTTTTCGGGGATTTTTTTAGGCTTCTTGGTATTTTCTGGGAATTTTTGTAAGAAATTTTAAGGGGGGTGCCGGTCGGCATAGACTTAGAGGTGCCATTTGGTAGTGGCACGGACTTTTGGGTTGCCTCAGGAAGGGGAGGAGACAGTGCCGATACTACACCATCCTCTTGCGATGGATCCGGAGGAGCTGGACTTGATAGAGGACGTCCTTCGTCCTGCGGTAAACCTTTCAGTCCTTTTCCTTTTTTTTTATTTCTTTTGCTTGATACTGATTCTGCCTTTTCTTTGCAGAAAATTCGGGTGTCGACCACTTGGCTCAGGGACATCAGAGACTGGATATCATCGGCGACTACCCACATTCGGGAGGCTGTCCCTGTTCCTTCTTGCTTGGTGCCGTCAGCCTCGTCTGGGGGAGACTCTGGCTCGGGTAGTGGGGGCGAGTCGTCTCGCCGTAGGGTAAAGAGAGCGCATCGCCGGGATGGAAATTCTTGAGAGAGGGAGTGAAATGTGGGTTCGAGCTGAGTCCCGTTGTTTTTGGCTTTTTTATTTCCTGCAAAATGATGTAACACAGAAAACATATATATGCAATGCAATGTAGTTTTTTGGCTATGTTTTATTTTAATGATGAATGAATGCATGTACATGTGCTTTTTAACTTTGCTGCTGAGACCATAAAAATGAATATTTTTGGAATTTTTCGAAGGAAAGTTGTTTTATTAAAAGGGGAAATCCTGTAAGGAGAAAGCAGGATTCTTAAAATTCTTTTGAGAACATCAATTTTTTTATGGAGTTTTCTGAAAGAAGGAATGGAGGAAATTTTAAAAATAAGGGAATTATATAAGGAGGAAAAGGGATTTTGAAATTCTGTTGAGAATATCGATTTTTTTATTTTTCTGATTTTGACAAGAGAGGAAAAAGGGAGATTTCCAAAAATGGGGGGGTTGTCGATCGGCATGCACCCTGGCTTGCCTATCGGCAGTTCAGTCTAGTCGCATCAATTGAAAGCTTTGATTGGTACCCTATTCAGCCTTTAGTACCTTGTGGGGTAGGGTTCCTTCCAATTTCTGCAGGGATTATATCCCTTGTGAGGATTTTTTAGTATAAAAAGGGGGAAGGGTGGAGTGTTTTCCTCACCCTTTTTACATTCTTCATACCCACCCATCATCTTTTAGTCTTGCAAGATGGCTCTCCGTGGTAGCATCGAGTTTGCCAATTACATCGAAGCCTTGGAAGCTATGTGCTCTTATAATGTCAACTATGATGCCTTCAATATGCGTCGAGTCTCCTTGTGGCGTAATCGACCTTTTGAGTGGAATATGCTGATGGCGGCAGTACAATTTTGGTACCCTGAAGACCATGTATTCCTCTTTGGGTTGGAAGAAGTTTGTCCTACCTACGAGGAGTTTTCTGCCCTACTGGGCGTGAATCCTAGTGTTGTCGCGGCTTTACCGGAATTTTCCCATTCTCTTAGGGATTTGTTGGTCAGGCTTCTTCATATCTTGCCTTCGGCGTCCAGGTCACTGGTTTCTAGAGGGATGATCTCTCTCCCGGCGGTGTTTCAGTCCGTGCATTCACGGGAAGTAAGTGATGATGGCTATGCTGGAGCCGTTGTTCTGGGCCTTGTTTCAAAATTGTTGTTGGTGACTGGGGAGGTGCGAGTGGACCCACATCTTGCAGCCATTACCTCATGGATGTCATACCGTCGCAATCCTGCGGTGGTGATATTGGCGGAGACTTTGAATAGCCTTGATGCCTGGAGAGAAGGTCATTCCGACTTTTTAAGGGGTAGCCCTGTGATGTTGTTCATGTGGTTGTCTGAAAGATTCCGCTGTCGACTCCTCCAGAATATCCTTTGTCGGTTGTACCCAACTTCTTTTCGCGCTACTTCATCCGCATGGGCTTGTATGTTGAGAACTGGGAGAATTGGCTTGTGGAGTACGGGGCTCGTGGGTTGTATTGGTTCGTGCCTTGGTGGGGACAGTTGCAGCCTGTTCTGGAGCTAGGAGAATATTCATATGTGCGGCTGGTAGGTCTCAGGCATACCTCTTTTTATTTCCCTTGGCGGTTTTTACGCCAATATGGCTGGGCGCAGGTCGTGCCCCCTCTGACCTCAAATTTCTTTCTAGTAGAATATTTGACTAAGCACTTGCGTCTGTTGCTAGGATCTCCGTAGGAAAATCGGCGTTCGTCGACCCGTCCCTCTCAGTCTATTGGGAAGGTTTGCCACGTCCCCAAAAATTATATAAAGTGTTTGTGGAGGAAAGTAGTCAGCAAGATGTTGGTAGTAGAGACTGGTCGGAGGTGGTTTGTTTTATCTGACTCCATGGAAGGGGGTGTTGTGGTCTTTTCGAAGATGGTTAAGGCTCATTGGTCCATGGAGTGTTCGCGGTACTCCATTCAGGCGGGGGAAAATTGGGGTCCTCAGGACGTGGATGATGAGGGTGCAGGCTCTTCGTGTAGCTGTGGGTATGACTCATGGGGAGTTTATTTATGTAACAGATGTGGGGGATTTTATCTGGTTTTTACGGTAGTAGGGGGGAAGGAAGTTATCCACTTCTTTTTCTTATTTAATCCGTACTGTAATTTCTTATTAATGAAATAAATAAGTTTCTGATCATCCAGCTGTGCCTTTCGATGAATTTTATATTTTGAATTATCTATACCAATCGCTAAGGCATACATAATCCTTTTGTTCAAGTTGATGTTTAAAATGAACTGTTGTTCTCAGAGATAAGAAATGAATATATTTTTGTGAAAAAGAATGGGTCGTGCTCATGTGAGGAGTATGAGTTGCCTACGTACCTCTGGGGTTTTTGAAAAAGTTTTTATCTATTTGAAAATAGTTTTTGCAGAGGATCAGGCCCACGTAGTTCTGGGTAGAGGGAAATAGAGAGAGTTTTTTTTTTATATAGAATAGAATAGAAGGGGGATGAGAAGAGTCGTAGAGCGCCGAGATTTTGGACTAGGTGTAGAATTTCTTGAGACGGTCCAGATTGACTGGACGAGCCATCTCTTCCCCATCTAGGTCAGTGAGCATGGCGGCACCGCCGGATAAGATTTTCTTCACAATGTAAGGGCTACTCCAATTGGGTTTGAACTTTCATCTGGGGTCCCAAATGGGTTCGATTATCTCTTTGAGGGATAAATCCCCCTCTCGGACACCGCGGTCCTTGACTCTCTTGTTGAATGATCGCGCTATTCGGCGATGGTACCCTTGTATGTGGTACAGAGTTTTTAATCTCCGTTCATTTAGGAGGGTCAGCTCATCAAGATGGCCTTGGCACCAGTCTTCTTCACTAATCTTGCCTTCAAGCATGACACGTAACGAGGGTATTTTTAGCTCCACAGGTAGGACTGCTTCCATATCGTAGACCAGGGAGTAAGGGGTAACCCCAGTGGAGGTTCGGATTGAGGTTCGATAGCCCCAGAGGGCATAGGGGATCCGGTCGGCCCAATCCCTACAACTTTCGGTCATCTTGCTGATGATGGCTTTGAGGTTTTTATTTACGGCCTCAACTACAACATTGGTCTGAGGTCGGTAGGGAGAAGATTTGTGTCTCTGAATCCCGTATTCGTTGACTATTTCTATGACTTCTGCCTCAAAGTGCAAACCATTATCCGATAATAGCTCGTGCAGGACCCCATATCGGCAGATGATATTCTTCTTGATGAATTTGGCCATCTTCTTGGCATTTAATACTGCATATGATAAGCTTCGACCCATTTGGTGAAGTAATCGATGGCAACCAGGATGAACTAATGCCCTTTTAATGCTTTTGGTGTAACTTTCCCTATGATCTCGATACCCCAGGTGGAGAACGGCCAGGGAGAAGTCATGTTGTATAATTCTCGCGGAGGTAAATGTTGGATATTGGAGAACTGTTGGCATTTAGGGCACCTGCGAACATAGACGGTGCAATCCTGGGCCATGGTGGTCCAGTAGTAGCGTTGTCATATGATCTTTTTGGCAAGCATGTGACCGTTCATGTGAGGTCCGCATTCCCCGTTGTGGATTTTTTGCATTATTTTTTCATTGTCAGCCCCTGTGATACAGTGCAAATGAGTTCCATCGAAATTCCTCTTGAGTAGTGCTTTATGACAGATGATGTACTGAGCGGCCAGCCTTCGAAGGGTAGCTCGATCATTCTTGTTGGAACCCTCGGGGTACCTACCATGTTTGAGGAGGCACCAGATATCATAGTACCAGCAATCAGCTAGTTCGGGATCTTCTGTGGAGACAAGATCAATATGGTAATAATGGGTAGGTTTGTCTTGCTTTTGAACTAGGAAGGGGGTCATTATTATTCCCTCGGGCATGTCGATCATGGAAACCAAAGTAGTGACACTTGAACGATGATAAGGGCAGAATCCCCATATACATCAAGGTATTGAATACCTTTATCAAGAGCGACCTGGAGGCCTACTGTGCGTGCCTCATATTCTGTCATGTTGTTGGTGCAAGGGAAATCCAATTTAATGGTGATAGGAGTGTGGAAATAATCTGGGGAGACCAGAAGTGTCCCAATGCCATATCCCTTTTTATTGACAGCGCCATCGAAGAAAATTTTCCATTGAAGGCGGTCTTGAGTGGTGCAGAGGACGTTTTCATCTGGGAATTCGGAGATCCAGGCATCTGTTTCTTCTATAGGGTAGTCAGCGAGGTAGTCAGAGATGGCTCTTCCTTTAACGTCTTTTTGTATGACGTACACGATATCGAACTCAGTTAGGAACATCAACCATCACGCCATTCGGATGGATAAGGCGGGTTTCTCAAGCAGGTATTTGATGGGATCCATTCGGGATAGAAGTTTAATGGGGAAGGCGAGCATGTAATGTCGCAACTTTTGGGTGACCCAGACAAGTGCGACACATGCTTTTTCCAAAGCAGTGTAGTTGACCTCGTACTCGACCAACTTGTGACTGGCATAATAGATGGCTCTTTCTTTGCGGGAGTCCTCAAGGTACTGGGCTAGGAAAGCCCCGGTTGCAGTGTTGGTTATGGTTAGGTATAAGAGCAAGGGGAGACCAGGCTGTGGTGGCATGAGAACTAGAGGTTGGGTTAGGTACTGTTTGATTCAATTAAAAGCTTCTTGGCAGTCCTCCTTCCAAACCTTGGTTGAATCCTTTCAAAGGAGCTTAAAGATTGGTTCACAGATGGAGGTTAGTTGGCTAATGAACCGACTGATATATTGTAATTTCCCCAGAAAACCTCGAACTTCCTTATCTGTTCGGGGAGGTGGCATCTCAAGTATGGCCTTCAGTTTGGAGGGATCTTCTTCTATCCCCTTCTCACTGACCATGAATCCTAAGAGTTTTCTCTTCGTAATACCGAAGACGCATTTTTGTGGATTGAGTCGCATCTGATACTGTCGCAGTCGTTCGAAAAACTTCCGGAGAGCGGGAACATGACCTTATCTAGTTTTGTACTTGATAATCATATCATCCACATAAACCTCGACCTCCTTGTGGATTAGATCATGGAGGATGGTTGTGGCAGCCCTTTGGTAGGTAGCCCCAGCATTCTTGAGATCGAATGGCATAACAGTGTAGCAAAAGGTTCCCCATGGGGTGATGAATGCGGTTTTCTCTTGGTGGTCGGGGTGCATCTTGATTTGGTTGTATCCGGCAAATCCGTGGACAAATGACTTGAGAGCATGACTGGTTGTGTTGTCCACCATCATGTCGATGTTGGGTAGCAAATAATCATCCTTCGGAGAGGCTTTGTTTAAATCTCGGTAATCTACACACATTCGAACCTTTCCTCCTGATTTTGGTACAGGTACAATATTGGCTAGCCACGTGGGAGATTCGATTACTCGAATGAAACCCACGTTCAACTGTTTGATCACCTATTCTTTGACCTTAAACGACCATTCGGTGCGAAGTTTTCTTAATTTTTGTTTAATTAGCTTGTAATCCGGGAGAGTGGGGATCTCGTCCTGAGCTATTTCGGGGTCGATGTCGGGCATATCATCATAGGACCATGCGAAGACATCCACGAACTCCTTTAGTAATTCTTCGAGTTGTGCACGCTCATGCTCGTCAAGGGTGGCCCCTATCCTAATCTCGTGCAGTTGGCTACTAGAACTGAGATTAATAACAACAGTCTCTTCTTGATTAACTTGAACGCGGTTATGTTATTTATTATTAACCTTATTTAGATCAGTTAAGAATTATTCATTTGCAAAATCATCATCATCAAAAGTTCGATTGGGATCTACACAATTAATGTAAGGCATAACAAGATACTCAAAATATTTTTTTATTTCATTGATAGGAAAAACATCATTGAGAACCTCATCAAAATAGGTCTCGATTACATTTGAGCAAGGATAGACAACAGTAGAAGAAATAGGGTGAACATTGGGGTTATGGTATATTTAAAGAGGTAGAATTGGCACAACATGTCAGTTGAGGAGAGGTGTGTTAGCAGCTTTAATCAGACGGGATGGGTCCCTTGATGTAGTGCCTGAATGAACCATACAGAGTGTCAGCCCCAGTGTCTACAGGTTGAAGGAATCTCCGGAGTCACTTTCCTTAGTCTCTTTAGTATCTTTGATAAGCGGTTGCACCGGGTATTGGTAACTTTCGGCCCATGGGTAGCTGTCTTGGAAAAATATCTCCATTCTAGGCTTTATCTTCTTGTCTGCGTGGTCATACCATGGTTCTGGAAAATTGCAAAAGGGGAAATCCTTGCCCTCTTTGATGAATCGTCCATTTAAAGAATCTCCCGAGATAGTTCGAACGAAGTCTAAACCTCTCTTTGATCGAGTCTAGCGGATCATTCTAAGCTCTGGTTCTGATGGTTGATATCCCAAGCCGTAAGGAGGGAAAGCTTTCTTCATTTTGATGGGCTCAAGTATCCCCTGCTGCCTTTGTCCCAGCCCCAATCGGGGCATGAAATGCATGTTTCTGAACATCTGAATCACATGGACATTGCCATGAGGGTCATATTCTGGACAAACCCTTTCTTTGAAACCGTCCCCTGCCGGGAGTAGGGATGGTTCAACTTGGAAACCTGATAGGAGCATATCATTTGACCCATGTTGTATCTCAAGGATTGGACTGTCGATGCTTGCACCCTCAACGTTACTGTCGTCCCCCAAGATGGTGATGACTCGCCCATCAGCTAAGAATTTTAGTTTCTGATGGAATGAGGAAGAGACACCCTTTATACCGTGGAGCCAGGGTCGTTCAAGCAACAGGTTAAAACAGGCCAGGATATCGATGACTTGGAATTCGATGACAGGGTTTATAGGTCCAACCCCTATTACAAGTTTTATGGTTCCCATCACCTCACGATGGGTATTATCATAGGCACGCACGACAGCGGATGTTGGAGCGAGGCCACTTTCTTTCAGGCCTACACATTTGAAGGTTCTCACTGGGTAGACATTCAAAGCGATCCGTTGTCGATGAGAGAAAGTGGTACAACCCTCCCCATAATTTCGACGGAGATGTTGAGTGCATGATTATGATTTGGCCCAATTTTTGGGGTTTCTTCTTCAGAAAAGGACAGCATTCGAGTAGAGGTCAAGGATCCGACCAGGTTCACCGCTTCTTCTAGTGTGGTAGAGGGAGGAACTACAGGTCCAGTGAGTTATTTGATTAAAGCATTTATGTGCAGCTGGGAAGACATGAAAAGCCCCCATAGAGTGATGTTAGCTTGATTTTTCTTCAGTTGATCAAGGATCTTGCTCTCCTCGAGGGTTATTTCTGGCATAGGAAGGTTTTCAACGCCCTTCCCCTTGTCATTTACGGGTAGCGAGCTCAGAATTTGGTAATGTCTCCCAGATCTGGTCATGTGATTTACTGAAGAAGGGAAAAACTTAAATCCAGTCTCCTCATCAATCTCAGGTTGTTCTGCCACCTTGTCTATTTCTCCGCGGAGTTCCTCAAATGATATCATCCCACATAAGTTAGCTATCGGTCCATTTCCTCCTGAAGCTTGTTCTTCATTTAAAACTTCGAATTCTTCCCCCCATTCGGTGGCAACAATTATGTTTTCCCTTGTGAAGTCAATGCATTCCATAACCTCAACGACTTCTTTATATAGGTCTTCCCATTCTATGGGGATGTGTAAGGGTGAAGGGACTAGGTGCCCTTGCAGCCTCAAAGTGTCAAGTAACTCGGTGATACTGCAAATGTTGTTGGTTTGCCTGAATGCTTCCGTCATGATCCGGACAACATTACCTAAGAAGATTTCGTTGGTTGGTACCATCCACCTATCTGATTCTCGAGCCCATTTTCGTGATTCCAAAAATAACGTACTGAACCTCTGGCAGTTGATAATCATCTGTGAGGGCAATTTCAGCTCGAACTCTAGGAGTTGGTTTAACACCTCTGACAATTCCATACCTCCACTTTCAGAACAGGTCCAGACAGTGATGCACGCTCTAGTAAGGAGTGACAGCGCCTGATCAGCGGGGCTAGTAGGGTGTAGGAGGAAATATGGGCAAAGTTTAAGGGGTTTAGGAGGGTATAAGGGTGTGATTTGAGTTGAGGGATCGAAATCTGAGTTTTCTTCCAAGAAAATGGCATTGGTGTGATTTGGGAGTGGGTTATGAGTAGTGTTTGGTTTAGGATTGGCTGGTGGGGCGATGGTACCCCGATCAATGAGATCTTGGATTATGTTTCGAAGGTGGAAGCATTGGTCGGTGTTATGGCCAACTGTTTGGTAAAACACACAATGAGCATCGGTCTTGAAATTTCTGGGAAGTGGATTGGGTAATGGACGTCGATCCAGGGGTTTTATAAGGTTTTGGCTTAATAGGGCTTGGTAAACTTTGGAGAGAGGAGCATGGATCTCAGTGTATTCCCTTCGGACGGGAGCAGGGCGTCTTTCCGATGCCCATGATGTGGTTGGTTGAGAGATGTTGTTGATGGTCGAGACCGTGGCATTAACAGATTTGTCATATTTTCTGGGGGTGAACTATCCGGACACCTTCTTTGGTTCAACTTCTGTTTTGGCAAGACCTTCTTCGATTTCTACTCCTGCTTCTCTGAGAGCTCGAAAATGGGGGTAGTACTGTCCTCCCATGGTTGCTCGGACATGGGGCAAGAAATTCTTCTTCACTATGTTGACTTGTTCTTCTTCAGACGACTGATTAGTCATGGTAGCCGCTTTTTCCCTCCATTGGGCTATAAAGTTACTGACAGATTCTCCAGAGTTCTATTTGAGCAACTCTAAATCATGGCGGGTGACCTCAAGCTCTTCGTTGAATTTGTACTGTGACATGAATTCTTGGGCTACATCATCCCAGCTACGGATTCTGGATTCCTCAAGAGATAAAAACCATCGGAGAGCACTGTCTCTCAAAGTTTGCTAAAATAATTGGGCCATCACCTCTTCGAGAGCCCTTAGTAGAGTCATGGAACGATGATAACTGCGAAGATGAACAATCGGGGGACCACTCCCTCCAAACTTCTCCATATTTGGCATTTTGAACTTCTTGGGTACCCTTGCTTTAGGATAAGGAGACATATGGGTGTATTCCATGTAATTTCCAGAGATCCTGACTTGGTAAAACTTCTTAGTGAGCATCTTGAGATCCTTTTTTACTTTGTTCAACTCCTCCTCCTTTGGATTAGCAACCACAGGCAAGTTAGCCATAGGTTGGGCAATGTTTGGCATTGCAAGTTGGGCAGGAGGCGGCCCATTAGCACGAGGGGCATGCTGAGCGTGCTGATATTCTTCCAGAACCCAGATGGGCTCGGGTGGACCCATAGCACGAGGGAATAGGGCCTCGGGCTCTTGAGGAATAGGGACTTGGTTTCGTTGCATTTCTCGAACCTCAGCTTAGAGGTTGTCAATCTTGGCCACGAGCTGAGCTAGGACCTTAGGCAGATCTGGTTGTATTATTGGTGCTTGATCTACATTCTCCATGGAATATGGATGGATTTAGGATTCGGAAGAAGTAGTAGAGGAACGGACGAAACTTCGGGGTGATTTGACTGAAGACCTAAGCCAATAGGGAGCCAGGCCAAGGGCGTGCGATCAACCTGAGAAGGCGCAGGATGAGATTTATTTTTGGATTTTTGAAAAAAAGGGAGAAATGTTTTTGGATTTTTGATAAAAAAAAGGGGAAAATTTTTTTGGATTTTTGATTAAAAAGGGAGAAATTTTTTTGGATTTTTGATAAAAAAAAAAAGGAGAAATGTTTTTGGAGACGGAACTCAGCATGATTATTATGATTATTATGTTCTCACTTGTATTTAATTCTCCTAAATGCAATGCCGGACGGGACTCGAGCCTGGGAAAGTGGGGTTTTAATATATGCAAAGCTACGATTTGGACTTGTAACCAGGCTCGCGGAGAGGGTCCCATTTTAAAAATGCGTGAAAATTTGGGCGGAAGATCGACCCGGAATTTTGGCAGAGTTTCGGGTCGAAACCGGCAATCTAAAGTGCGTGTCCTAGGTTTGACACCTATATGTGGGTATGCAGTTGGTTGGGTGAGTCGGCATGGGTTCCCCCCTTTGGCATGACTTCCACGATATGCGTCTTGCTCTTGCGGGAAATCAGTACGTGTGGACAAGCCATTTGATATACCTGAGTGTACGTGAATTTCCTCATAATATACCTCGTGGGGACAGTACGTGTGAGAGCGAATTCGAAATACTCGGCGTACGTGAACGAATTCCCTGCGATATACCTCCCGTCATGACTTTAATCAAGAGGTATGATACGGGGGAACCGTTCGATAAACGTCGAAGGTACTTGGCCAATGGGAGGTGAGAGTCATATCGCTTAGGCTAACTGCGACTTGCCGGACCAGCGCCCATCACGAAGTGACCCTCCAGTTACTGGGTAAAACGTAGTCAATATCAATGCTCTTTGTTGATTTCGTGTGAATCATGCATGATTCTCTTATTAGTATCTTATGATGAGAATGCCTTTCTTGATTATGCCAAAGAGGGAGCAAAGTATGAGTACCCCAAAAGGTACACCAAGTATGGATAGGTGATGTGTGCAACATGTGGATATATGTGATCCTAGGTGCACGTGGTGTGAAGTGTACATGGAGGATTTTATACAAGTGTGTGAACATAAGCATAAGCATGGGATATACATGTGAGAAAGGGGAACATGTAGATATGGGGGGGGGAGCATAAACAAATATAGCTTTCATGTAAATAGAGTCAAGACCTCAAAATAAATGAAAGTCCCCAGCAGAGACGCCACTGTGGCCATCCTCGCCGATCCCCGCCGCGGAGGGAGAAGGAATCCTTAGGGTCCCGTGCGTCCCCTCTCGGGAGAGCGCTCCGGCCGGTGTCGATTTTGTGAGGTGTGAAAAATGTAGAGAGATTCAGAGTCGCCAGTCTATTTTACTCAAAATAGACAAAAGAAACAGAGGAAGCCACCCCGAAGGATGGCTTCCAAAGACATACTGGTGCATGCGAAACCAAGATGATTCGAGAAGGGTTCGGAGTCTTAGTTACGAAATGGGAAGGTGTTAGGCACCCATTCCGCCCTTTCGGTCTCTCATGGATATTTGCTATTTTCCTTTATGTTTTTCCCCCCGTGATATGTGTGCGTGTGTATATATATATAATGGAGGTAGGAATCCTCGACTTGTATCATGGAAAAGATAAAGCGAGTCATCCGTAGGAAGATATAAAAGTAATATTAGTAAAATAAGATTTACGCGGTTACTCCTACATTGATAGTTATAAGGGAACACTAACGCATATGGAGTAATGCGTCACTAAGAATAAGAGTATACATAATATAAGAAAAATGGATTTAGAAAATAGAAAATGAGAGAAAAAGTGAGAGAAAGGACTCGAGTCTTGAGTTTTACCCCGAGACGCCTATGTAGCCTATAAAGTCATCAAAGTCCACGTAGTTCGCATACAAAGCAAGGGGGTGCTGTTTATCCCATAAATCCAAATGTGGGATCTCTTATTTGTAAGTGTGTGTGTGTGTGTGTGTGTGTGTGTGTGTGTGTAGAAAAAGTGCTTTAGTTGTGAGAAAAGTGTGGAAAAAGTGTGAGAACCCTTATTTGGAATTTATGAGTAAACCCTCTTTTCTAATTTTTTGGATTTTATGAAGATAAAAGATGTGCAATAATACTAAATAAAAAGGATATTAGGATGTGTGACATGAGATAATAAAAGTGCTAAGTAAGAAAACAAGTTATTGGGAATTTAAGAGAATTTAAGAGAGAGTTTGAGAAAGTTGGACCTTCTTGAAGATCTTGAGCTTGATCTTGAATGTTGGAGAGCATACCTTGAGCTTTGATGATGATGGAGAGTGGTTAATTCACCAAGTTTGATGAAAAGGATGATGAAAAGTGAAAGTAAAAGAGGGATTTGGAAGTTAAAATCACGCTGCCTTCGAGAGAGGTTTCTGGTATTCGTTCAGAGAGATTTCTATCAGAACTGGGCTCCCTTGAAAATGAGGCCAAGGCCTCCTTTTATAACCCCAGGGTACTTCCAATCGGCCCTATCATGGCACTGCCTATCGGCAGGTGCCGATAGGCAGGATCTGGGACCTACCATTTGGCAGTGCACCTCAAGCTTTTTCGGAAAATTAACCCCCGAGGCAAACTGTTGGTCAGAATCGCGCATGGGGAATACCATTGGAAAGGTATTTCATAGACCTTATAAAGTCCTTGGGACCGCTCCCGAGTTTGGGAGTTGACTTTGGGTCAAATGTGGCTCGGAAGCATTTGTCGGTCCATTGGACGGAAAATCGCGCGGACGCAAACGGCATGTTTGTCCGCATGGTAAGTCCGAATCACGCACGGGGCATACCATTGGAAAGGTTAGGAGATATACTTCGACATTCCAAAGATTTTGACCTAGTTTGGAGAGTTGGTTTTGGTCAACCAGGCTTGGGAAGCACTCGGTGGCTTCCCGGAGTCAAACGGATCGTTCGTCCGCATGGAAAGTCAAAATTGTGCACGGGATGGACCGTTGGAAAGGTTATTCAGTGTCCTTCAAAGATTCATTCAGCCCGAGTCGATCTGAAGGGTTGACAAAGTTCAAACAGAGCCCGGGAGTGCCCGATGGCCTCTAGGTCTGGTTTCGGACGCAAATGGCGCGCTCGTCCGCATGGTAAGTCGGAATCGCTCGCGGGGCGGATCGTTGGAATGGGTATTTAGTACCCTTTGAAGATTCATTGAGTCTCGAACGAGATGAGGAGTTTGACTTTTGGGTCAAACTGAGCCGGGGGGTGCCCGATGGCCTCCAGGTCAGTACTCGGGACGTGACCTGGGTTTATAGTGATGAAGGGAGGTTCTAGGGACCTAAGGAGAGTTAAGGGGTAACAGAATGGGGTGTCTACAGATGTTAAAGGGAAAGTTATTTAATTTCAACAAGGTCATAGGGACAAGGACTATCGCAAACCAAAGAAGAAAGAGAACTTTAAAAGGAAGGCACCTCAAGCTAACATGATTGAAATTAATAAATTTTCTGTGATAACTAAATGATAAATTAAAACTAGAATAATTACTCAATCACCCAAATAATAATATTAAAATAGTTTGAACTCCTAAATAAATTGATTGGAATAAAACAGTGGAACTCAAAGTCCATACATCTCTGAAATAAAAGAGTAAACTAAAATACTAAAATAAATAAAAAACTATATCAAGAATCAAGTGAATGGAAAGATGGAAAGTAAATGAAGTTGCAAGTCTAGATATCCTCAACCCTGCGGATCATGTCTATGAATGCCTGAAAAACCATTTTATATGATTTGGTCCAATTCCCTAAAGTTGCAAGAAAAATCTTCAATATTAAAAAATAATCATGAGACTCATTTATAACAAACACACCTTCTCATCGACACGTACGTGCAATAAATTTCTCACCTCTCACCTAAGTACAATTCTACGAGCATGTCCCAAACCAAAGCATAAGTGATACTAAAAGTTTCTATCACTAAGATAATAATTGAAGACAAACTAGAAAGTATAACTTGGATGCAACTAACCATAAGTTTAAATAATACAATCTCAAATACCACCCCATAATGCCACTTGAATGGTAAAATACGCTCGATTTCATATAATAACATATAAATGTGGCATAGGTTTTATTTTTACTTAAATGTCCATTAATGGGTCAAAATATATTTTTTAATAATATTATTAACATCACACGAAGGTAACTACCTTCGGGGACCTTCTAATGCTTATATCGATAAATTCATAGGAGTCCCTCACCTAGCGAACTTAAAAAATACAAATAGACAACTAAGAGATAAATACTCAATAACACGATTAGTTGGTCCTATACCTAAATCTTCTCTATGGTCAATTCTACACTCATTATTTCATTATAAAGTAGTGACTATCATGAACGTATGATCAAATATAGCGACCTCTATAATGGCATGCGTCAATAGCCATCTGTGAGGTACATGATCACAACTTTTATAGCAACTCCAACAAATTAATTCCCCATGAGTAGTGGTATTTTCACACAAATCAAACTACCATCATTTTCTCCTTGAATTGTGGATGACAAGGTGGAGAATGTAATTTCTGGATTTTGATGCGAGCACAAGTGTATTTCAATTCTTGATTATCGAACTATGTGTTGTGGTCGGTGATGAAGGAATATGGCATTCCATAATGGCAAATAATGTTCTTGTAGATAAAATGGAAGACCTTTTCATACAGCACTTCTACCAGGGGTTCAGTCTCCACCCATTTCATTAAATAGTCAATTGCAATGACAAGATATTTAGACCTTCCTCTTATTTTTAGTAGAGGGTTGACCATGTCAATGCCCGGTCTGGAAAATGACCAAGGGTGTGTGATTGGTGAGAGAGAAGCCCCTTGTCTTTCGTGGATTATGGCATATTTCTAGCATTTATTATATCTCCTTGCCTAGTCTACATAATTTCCTTTTATGGTGGGTTAATAATAAACTTGTATGGATACCCGATTGTCCAATGATTTTCCTACTAGCTGTGATCCATAGGAAACCTCTTACACCTTCTTTATTAAGTTCTCGACCTCAGTTGGATGAACACATCGGAGTAAAAAACTGATGAACCCTCTCTTATATAAGATTCCCCCTTCTAGGACATACCTCGTTGCATTGTATCGAAGTCTCCTAGCTTCCTTAGGATCTGTTGGCACAATGCTTTTTCTAGGTAATTTTTTATTTGATTCATCAATGATGGCCCCAAGTCCAATTAAATTGTATTGGAAATATATTCATTAATACTCTGATGCATGAGGATTTCTACTAGAATCATTCTTCTTAGATCTATTCTAGTGGATGAGGCAAGCCAAGCAAGTGCATCTTCTCAGGCATTCTTGTCCCTAGGCATCCTAATGAACTTCACTATTATGAATGTTTTTATAAGCCTTTGTGTTTTATCCGAGTTTTTTTCCATAGGCTCCTCTCTTGCTCGATAAACTCCCAGTATTGGATTCACTATCAACTGGGAATCACTATATGCCTTTATTTGCTCAACGTCAAGAGATAAAGCTAGTCCAAACCCTCCTATGAGTGATTCAAACTCTGTCTTATTATTTACGGTCTCAAATTGGAATTCGAGGGAATATTCAACGCCTATGTCATCTAGCATGGTAATTATCAAGCCTTCTTCTCTGCCAGAGGCACATTATGAACCATCCACGAACATTTTCTAGACATGGGGTCTCTATTGAAGCCCTTTCGACTAAGGTCCCATAATTGTAACAATTTTTTTACTACTCTAGGTTACGAGAAATTTCTTCTTGTTTAGCCGATGATTCTGGTACGTCAATGATCTGGTCGGCTCAATGGACAATTGGGTTATCTCCCATACGAGTCTTCTCATTTGGTCAAATCTGGTCTTCTTTCTTCTGTAGTAAATAAGTTTTTGCACCCTATTTTCTAGTCAGACCAATGTCGAGCTAACTGTTGATTTAGATACAACTAAGTATAAGTAAATAATTTCTCCTATGATTGGCCCTGAGAGCAGAGGTGGAGATCTTAGATATTTATTCAATTCCACAAATGCGCTTTCACATCCCTCGTTCCATTAAAATATTTTTCGTATTACCTTTAAGAACATAAGGCATTTTTTGATAGCTCGCAAAATAAATTGATTTAGCATTTATACCCTACCATTTAACTTTTATACTTCTTTTTTGTTCATTAGAGACTAAGTATCAATCCATTCTTGGATTTTATCTAGATTTTCTTCGATACCTCTTTTATTTATAATGAAGTTGGGGAACATTCCTTCCCGTACTCTGAAGATACATTTTACTTGGTTAAGCTTCATTCTATGTTTTTCTAACAGTCAAACCTCTAACCCAAGTCTCCGATATGGTTGTCGACTATCTTGCTCTTGGTGAGCATGTCATCAATGTACACCTCCTTATTCCTATATATCTTTTTTTCAAACACCTTATTTACTAACCTCTAGTACGTTTCCCTAGCATTTTTTAGCTTAAAGGGCATAACATTATAATCATAGGTACCTTTCTTGGTGGTAAAAGAAGTATTTTAATTTTCCTTTTTCTTCATCTTGATTTCATTAAAGGCTTAATATGTGTTCATAAAACTGAGTATCCCATGTCTGGTAGTGGCATCGACCAATTGATCAATCATTGGCAAAAGATAGTGGTTCTTTGGCAAGATTTGTTCAGATCAGTAAAGTCAACATGCATATGCCTTTTGTCATTCTTTTTCTCGACCATAACTACATTAGACAGCCAACCTGGGTACTTCCTCATGTATGGCCATATTCTTTTCCTGGTTGAAAACATGTCATTTTCACTCGATTAACTTATCATCCATGACTAGGGTAAGATATCAACACATGAAATCTGGATCAATCCCTAATATGTCCTCGTGACTCCAAGCGAATACGTTCTTTCGTTACCTAAGAAAATCAATCATGTCCTTCTTGACAATAAGATCCAACGATAAGTCAATTTCGTCTATTTTCTCGGGGTATTCCCCATCTAAGACAATCGATTCTATAAAATGTATAAATTCTCACTTGACTATCTTTAACTATCACGTGGATCTAGCAATTTAATCTAGTAAGTAGAGGTTAGTTTTTTTGTTCCTCCGGGTTGACTAAAGTGTAGTAGCACTCTCTAGCTTCAACTTGATTCCCATGCCGACCTCATAATGAGTGGGGGACTTTAAACACTGATTCACCATATAAGGTACTTCTTTGAATTTCTTCAAACCAACTATGCCAAAGATAATATTGTAAGCTGAGTTGACGTTCTTGTCTAAGATAAAGAAACATATCTTATCAGTTTAACAAGTCAGACAAATATCAATCACTACTTTTATATTAATTGTTCATAGTTGATAAACCTTCTCTATCGAGAAACTGATGAGGGACTTGTGGTAAGATTCAAATTTGCTATCTCATAGTCCCAAAATTCTGAAGCAATTATAGAATAAGACGTCAATCGAACTGTCATCATCGAAAAAATCTATCCACCTTTCCTTAGTATAATATCACCGTGACAATAAGGGGGTCATCATGGGGATAAAGCAACCTCAATAGATCATATTTAGAAAAACGAAACACTAAACTATCTTTGTTTATTTTCCTCAGATAATATTTATATCACTATTTAGGTTTATCTACCTAATATAAGCACAGGCCTTTGCCTTATTGAGGTAGGATATCCTCCCTTCTACTTCATCTCATATGCTTGCATCACATCCTGCAATGAGGTGACATCCAAATAACATCATGTTTACCTCGCCCAAAGGCTCCTTAGGCCTCCTCGATAGATCTGAGTCATCTTCGAAGTCGTTATCTCTGCCTCTTTTCTTATCATCTCCTCTTCTACAAGGGATTTTGACCATCTCTTAGGTCCCTGCTCATCCGTATGATATGTTTAGCCTCCTTTCTCCATAAACTTTGGCAGTTTCCCTCATCATCCGGTTATTAAATGATAATGATTTTTCCTTGTTGTAGATTATTGTACTAGATATATGTCGATCCGGTAATAGTAGTGGAGAATGCTCGGTAGTGCATTTACTTTGGGACTGAATAGATGTCGAAAGTAAATTGGTATTGTTCCACATGTAACACTGGATTAGTTTTTCATTATACTTTGTAGTCACCACATGCGGGTTAAACTTATCAAGAGTTGGGTAATCCATAATTGAAGGTGTTAATAGCTTTCACAAATCTTCTGTGAAACGGATTGTTGTATTTGATTATTTCCCCCAAGTGATTCTTCAGTTGTTGGATTGATACCTTCAATGGATGGTCATCTAAAGTAGCCTTGTACGAGAGGGTTTTCTCTACACGATCACTATTATGCACTGAGCTCTCTTCCTAGAAAGTTTTCTCAATGCATATTATTCCACATACGCTAGTCCTTGACTTGATGGAACCTTCCCGACAATATCTAGACAATCTATACTCTATGTGATACCGCCCTATCAGTGATTATGGACGTAGTCGATCAAATTTAGAGAACCTACTCAACCCCTCAAACATTCATGGCCTCTCCTCAGATATTGATTGCTCATTATAGTGATCAATGGTCCTAAGATAAGGTGTCTCCTGGGCAATATGATCTTGAATCTAGTGATATAGAGTATCTAGATCTGCTTATTTCATTTTGGGATTCAAAGTTCATCCTTGTATGGTTTTACAGCACCTATTCATGTGGGGTTAGTTTCCTATCTCTGTAGGGTAAGGAGTCGACATTTCCCCTCTCCTAACAGAGGGTTCTTTTCCATATGGCATTATGAAGTTTGCTCGAGGCTTATTTCGTCCGGCCTGGAGTATTTGAGTCAGTTGCTTCATTATATTCTCTATCGCGTCTTGGCCTTTGGCTATTCGCATCAAAATTCCTTTGAGATCTCCCATCCCAATAGGGGTTAGGGGAGGAACGATTTTGTTATCCTAGCTACTTTATAGACTATCCCCCATTTTTTACATTTCTCTCGTTATTTTGTTTGGACCTTATTCACCTCTTTAGGCTTCTATTCAATCGATAAATAGGTTTAATTGCCCATATTTTTTTATAGATTGGATATCTATATAAGGCATTCTTCGAATAATTAAAATCAAAGCAATTGGATTTCTAACTTGAGCCTATATGACATGCTTTTCTTTTTGTTACTTCGAAAGTAGCTACTTCAGCTTCAGCCACTCAAATTTTCGATATTCCTTTTTGTTTCTCATCAAATGAATGAAATTTTCTTCTGGAAATCTTAGCTATTCTTAGCATGATATTAGGGAATCCATGACTCCACCACCTAGTCAATTATGTTCCACTTAATCCCTATTCCCTCTTTCAAGGCCACATATCTTTCCAGCTATGCAATGTGAAATCTGTCTCTTGTTCCATAAATCCAATTAGTATTTTATCAGGGAAAAGCCATATTTTTCTCAACAATATATTTATCATTTGATCTAATAGCATTCTGTTAGATAAGAACACGTTTGATAAATACTAATAACTCTTAGATATAGTAGTAGAATGGAAAGATCCAGTAGATAATGAACTATTGGTTCTATAGATGCCTGTTGGCAATCGAGCCTTCCTTTTTCTTTCAGGGACTATCCAAAAGATAATATAATACTTCTTGGTCATGAACATCTAAAACGGTTGTTAGTTGTTCAAAATTCTTGTTTAGGCAGTTCATACCATCCATATAGAGTGTTTTTATCTAAGATTTCAATTCTTTCGTGTTTTAACAGTGGCATATTATTCCATGGAGCTAAATATAGAAGAAATAAGAGTTTCCATTACTCTACCACCCAGTCAATTCTGTTCCACTTAATCCATCTTCCCTCTTTTATGGTCACATATCTTTTCGGCTAAGGAATGGGAAATATGTCTCATGTTTCATGAATCCAATTTGCATTTCATCCTTGAAAAGCCATATTTTTCTCAACAATGTATTTGTCATTTGATCCAATAACGCTTTATTAGATAGGATAAAATTTGATAAATGATGATAAATCTTTGATAGATTATTATAACAGAAAGATTTATTGGATAATGAACTATTTTTTCTAAGCCATCTCTAGTGATTAATCGATAATTTGAAGTGCGTTTCTTGCGTCTTCTTGATAAACCAGCATTTATATATAGATATACAAGGATATTTTTGGGAAGTAAGAATCCCCTTTGACACATATTCATTTGTAAATAATTCTCGATGTGAAAACACAGACAAAAAGGGTCGATCTTTGAGTAGTAAAAAGAGTGGATTTGAAGGTGCATGAATTGAAAGGTCTGAATGATGAACTCTGTAATTAGTTATTAGAATAAATAGGTCTGCAAATTGTTCATTTGAAAAAATTGAAACCCTTTTTATTGGATGATCATGACACTTCCCAAAAATCCACCAATACCCATGTGATGTGTGAATAATAACAGTTGTGTACCATTGTTAGTAGCTAAATATTGATAAAGGGGCATGGCATATATATGGTGAGCTACAACAATGGTTAAATAGCCTAACATTTCTAAGTTAAGAGATAATTTATCACGCCATGATGTTGTTAGGATCTTATGTAGCCCTTTATGACCATAGCATGTATATAAACTAAAAATACAACTAATTTGCTCTAGTATTGTGAATTTAGATGGGGATTCCAATAGAAGTCCTTCCGTCTCACCGGGGACTGTGAGTTGAATGAATAAACGGATGAAATGAAGAAAAAGATATGCAATATTGCCATAATATAAAATTAATAAAATGTATGAATCGCCACTCGTATAAGAAAATACATCCATTACATATGTAACTTGATTCTTTATTACTGCAATTTGGACAAACAAAGATATTAAAATTAATACCTTTAGTTGCTGATTAACTTAGGAGATTTTTCTCGTTAGTGTCAATTAGGCGATCTGTGGACTTTTATTGCTCTTTATGGTTCTTTCGAATTAATAGGTATCATATTACATTAATTCCAACTTGCTCAATCTGTTCAATTTTGACCTTATAATGTAATCGCATTCTCTAGTCCAATTGCTGTTTTTTTTTCAATCTAATAAGTACCTTGTGTTAGAATTGATAAATTATATGGCTTGAATCTTTAGTATTCTCTTATTTATTCCTCGTGTCTACTATTTTGGCAGAATACCATCACCCATTCTTACTAAGAAACTGAAAGAAACCTCAAAAACAAAAGAAAGGGGGGAAGTGAGGAAGAAACAAATGTAGAAATAGAAACAGCTTTCGAATGTGAATCTAACAAGTTGGAATAATTTCTTCCTTTCAAGGAATTGGTTAGTAATCCAATAACAAGTAAAAGCAGTCAATCGTATTCGATAAAAAAAAGAGAATAAAGAATAAATTAATTGCAAGGAACGAGAAATAACAAAATGACCTGTCTAGTCATTTCGGTGGATGGCGCCAATATGTTATTGTCTAAAATTGAACTAGGGTGTTTTTGAGTCGCAGTTAGGAATTACAAATAATAAACTATAACAATATTGAAGAAAATAGTTTGAACTTGAGATATATGAGAGATAGATAATGAGATATGATATTAACGTGGTTCAGCTTAATGATTTCCTACATCCACAAGTGCAATGCGATTTTGTATTAGAAATAGGTATAAGCTCTTAAGAATATCTCTAGGGTTTTTTGTATGTCATTTTCCTCATATCTCAACTATATGATATAGGGTGTTATTTCACTACACAAGAAATGGTTTTTATCACCTTGCACCCACAAGTGCTTGTCAGAGTAAAAAAATCATGACACCAAAACACGAAGATGTTTTCACAATCTTTGACCCTGACGATGTTGTCATGGTCTTTGACCTTGACAACACCTCTTTGTTATCAAGATCGTGTCAGGGTCAAAGACCATGACAACAAGTGCGATATAGTTAACCCATCATCCCTTTTTTCACAGCCCTCTCCATATAACAATTCTACTTTCTCTCACCGCACTGCTCTCTATCTTTCTCTCCGTATCGGAGGCTACCACCATCACCCATACCGATAGTGTTCCCTATCTCCTTCTTTGATTTCACGATCTCTCTTAAATGTATGTGTGTGTGAGAGACGCTATATATATATATATATATATATATATATATATATATATATATATATATATATATATATATATATATATATATATACGTGTGTGTGTGTGTGTGTGTGTTAGGGTTTTTGTGTTTGCTAAAATTGTGTATGTGAAATTTGGGTGTGTGAAATTTGGTATTTGAAATTGGGTATGTGAAATTAGGTATGTGAAATTGCCTACATATGCATTAGAATAATGAAATTGGGTATGTGAAAATGGGTATAGTCTATGAAGCACGAACACTATTACGGGTGTCGTATACAACACGACACAGACATGCCGACACAAAAAACTAGGACACATCACGGTGAAGACACGATGACATATAAATATATTTTATACTTGTAAATATATAATTTCATCTAATTTGTATTTCAAAAAAAACATACTTGTGAAACTAATTTATTAAAATTAACATGGTCCAATATTTTATAATGACAATTAAATTGTAATTCAAAAACATGCATTTAAATAAGGCAATATAATAACTTCATTCTCTCACTTTTTCTTCTTATTATTCATATTCCCTTACATATTTTAATTTTACAAGATTACACTTGAATTTCTTTATGGTATTTAATTTTGGAACCCCATCTTATCCATGAAATGTCTTGGCCACGTTTGTGAACTGTCGCATTTTTCTAAATGCCAAACAAGGCTGCTAAGCCACACGGAGTGTCCGCAGAGTGTAGTTTGAATGTAGAAGTTTCTAGAGTGTCCGACACGGGTACATCTCCTTCGAATAAGTGTCCGTGCTTCTTAGGGCACATTAGTTTGCCGCTTGATTTAGCTGTGTTTTATGTTTATTATATTTCTCATACAAAATGTATCTAGAAACCCAACTTTGTTTTGTAATATCGACATAATCAGTGTGTAAGATTAATCTTAGTGTTTAACATGACAATGAATAAATAGAATTGGGATTGTCAACTATTTAAATTTATTTTAATGTTTTGTTCAAATGTACTACTCAATTCAAAATTTGAAATATTGAAACCGAACATGACTTATCGTATTGACTTGGCACCTTTGACCTAGGGACTTGTAGGTATTGTAGTATCTAACTTAGGTATTGACTTGGCACCTATTAAATTTTTCACACTTTTGTTAATATTAATCCATGAATATATGTGTCTTTTCCCATAATATGTGATTTTTCGTAGTAGCTGTGATGGGATATCCTCTATACAGAGAGTGGATGGGTGAGACAAATGCACTAGGGGATGAGTATTGTAGATGTTTTAATGAGTTTACAAAATTCAAGAAATATATGTCTCAATGATGAAGATTTCCTGTGTCCATGTGCATATTGTAGGAATGGTAAGGTGTTTGAGTGAAAAACAATTGAACTACATTTGCTTAGATATTGTATGCAAGATAATTTTCGGTCGTGGGGTTTTCATGGGGAAATTCATGTTCCTTTTGTCTCCGAGCAGCCTTCATAATAATCATCAAGTAGGATAGATGTAAAAGGATAGAAGGATAATATAGGTCATAATATGCTGAAGGATTAAGTTGATGATGCTTATGGAGTTCATGAAATGGAAGAAAATGAGGTCACTGACAATGTAGAAGGTTTTGGTGCTCATGATGGTATTATGATGAACCTTGGCAATGAGTATAAAAATTTAAAATTTAAGGCGACCAAACCGTTGTACCTTGGCAGTGGCAAAGATCAAACAAATTTGCATTCCATGGTTGGTTTGCATAGTTTGAAGACCCAATATCATTTGTCTGATAATAGTGTGACAGAAATTCTGAATTGTGTGAAGAGCTTGCTACCCAAGAAGAATACACTTCCAAATAGCTATCCTAGTATGAAGAACAACTTAAAAAGGTTTGAGAATGAAGTATAAATTAATTCATGCTTATAGGTATGACTGTGTACTATACCGGAAGGAGTATGAAAATATTGATCAATTTTCAGAGTGCGGGGAGCCTAGATATGTGTAATCTACTATAAATAAAGGCACGATTTTAAAAGTCATGGATAGTGGAGGCCATGACTTGGCATGATAGGGAAAAAGTAGGGGATAATCTCATGCGTCATCCTATTGATTCTATAGTTTGGGAAGGGATAAATTATGATTATCCTGATTTTACTTTGGAATAGGATAACATTTGTTTGGCAATATCAACAGACGGTTTCAATCCATTTGGAAATCTAAGAACCAATTTGAATATATGAATTGTAATCCCATTACCACTCAACCTCCCACCTTCAGAGTGTATGAGACTTGAATTTGTGATGTTTTCTTTGTTTATACCGGGGCCAAAGGCACCAAGTGAAGACATTGATGTTTATTTGGCTCCTTTAGTAGAAGAATTAAATAATTTATGGTTAGAGGGTGTGAAAGATTTTGAATCTTATAAAAAAGAAGAGTTTACGCTATGTTAATTTTAGAAATTCATGATTTGTCAAATTACAAGACATTAATTAGTGTTGTAGTTCATTGTTATTTGGGGTGTCCTATCTATGGGGAGGAGACTAAATCTCGGCATCTCAGGGCTAGTGGAAAAAATATATACAATTCCAATAGGAGGTTTTTACCCCCTCCCCCGATCATAGTTTTTGATTTGAGAGAGGTTCCAACTTTTTATCGGCCAGGGTTGAACATAGGCTACCTCTGAGAAAATTTTCAAGTTCAAAAATTGGGATTAAATATTCTAATTGTGGACCTAATATGACAGGAAAGCATCTAAAATTTAAAAATTCCAAGCACAAGAAGACCCAATTGAGAATGAAACTGAGAAAAGAAAGGCATGGTCTAGTAGATAAATTTTATTTGACATGCCTTATTGGAAGGGTAATCCAGTGTGTCATGTATAAGATGTATTGTGATAAGCACCCAAAAGTGTCTATTTTATACCCCGAATAGATCCATTTTAGTCCCTCATTTTTAATAAAAATGAGCTTATGTTCGTATTTGTTTATTTCTCGGGTCAATACACAGATGTGATGTTAAATGATGCTAAATCCAGTCAATCGCGATAAAGAAGCGGCTAAAAGTGTTAAATGAAGAAATTCAAAACCGCCGCAAAGTCTGAGTCCACATTGAGCTTTCCCAAAAGAGTTCCGATGTCCCTAACCAGTTCTATAACCCTAACCCGAGCCTACATCGAGCCCAGTCCATACCCCGATCCTGGTGTGTGTTGAGTTTGTACCTTTATTTATTATATTTTTATTTGAGCCGTTTTATTTTTATGATTTATTTTAGAATTTTCTATAATTTATTATCTATTTTATTTTTATTTTTATTAGTTTTTATTTTATTTTATTAGGATTAGTTTTTTTAGGATTTCATTTTTTTTGGTTTTATTAGATTTTATATTTTTTTTAGGATTTTAATTTTTATTTTCTTTTAGTTTTATTTTTAATTTTCGACTTTTAATTTATAGATTAGGATTTTATTTTTTAGATTTGAATTTTTAATTTTATTAATTTTTTTTAATTAATAGTCTATATTTTTTTAAGGGTCACAAACTAACACACATTCATATTCCCCATATACTTATTCTACACCTTATTTACCCACTCACACCCCACTCCCATACACTTTACACACACAACAAACCCCTTACCCACATCCTACTCATCTACACCCTCACCGCACTCCAACCCCCCACCATCATCTTCCCCAACTTAACTCTCTCTCATCTCCAACCAAACACATCCATATCCAACCCCATAACCCATAACACAACAATACCCATTCACTCTTTCTCTCCACTAAACAATTTCGACCTATCACCCCTTTACCACCAAAGCCACGTCCGAGGACCTTCTCGGCCAGAAAAATTGAATCCGGTAAGCCCTGTTATCCAGCCATGGCTGACCACCACCGAGCTCGTCCAACATCTCTCACCCGCCGCGCCAGCAGCCATTTCGGCACTGCTTACACCTATTAAAACCCAAAAGTATACCCGGGTCAGCCAACTCGACACATCCCCTTACCCGCTGCCATAGCGGGCCAGCTGCGCCATCCCTCCAACCCGGAGCACATCTCGAACCCGCGATCCGAACCTCCTTGACCCAAACATCAACCTATATCCGAATCCCCCTTGCCTTGCCCAACCCGATTTCTACCCATTTCCCACCTTACCCACTTCCATAAAATCAGGAACAAACCCACTGTTAATAATTATCTCCAAGAAACCCTCTTCCAAGTTAAAAATAAATCCAAAGAATCTCTCAACCCAAAACCAACTTCGTGGGTTACATTATAAATGAGAAGGAAAGGCATTTAAGAAAAAAAAAAGGGGACTCTCATCAGGACAAAAGAAAGGGAATACAAAGCGAGAGAACGTGAGAGACAGAAAAAGAAAAAACGGGGTAGAAAAATAGTTAGAAAAACAAATATAGTTTTAGGTTTAGAAAATTTGTAGGTTCACTTTTTACTTTCAGTTTTGTAATCCAGTCAGATTTTGTGACGAGTTTGGAACGCATGTTCATGCACACAGTTGACATAGAAAATTAATGTGTATCGTATTTCTTACTCTTTCTCTTTATTTTCTTATTTGTTAATTGTGCTTGGGCTGAAATTTTAATCATGTTTGGCTAAACACCCCATTCAAGGGGTGGGATGAAACGTGTATGTTGAATTATTTTATTTGAATAATTGTTAATTGATGTGTTCTAGGCTAATTAAATTGGGAAAAATCACACATTAATTTATGTTATAAGAGTTAATAAATTAATGGTAAAAACTAATATTTGATTTTTGGATTTCACTTAGAGATAAGTATTATTCTTAAATTTAAATATCAATTCTGTGTATGCAAATCAAAGATTCGTACAAATTTTAATAAATTAATCTTAGCGGATATATTTTTGAAATGAGTGTGAATCTTATTTTTTTTTATTGTGATTATTCCAGTTTTAATTGCTGAAAAATATAAAATTGAATTTAGGATTGTGACGAGAGTTAAATTTTAAATTAAATATTATTTTGAACTATTCAATTGAATAATTAGGACATTAAATTGATTTGACTACACGGTGTAATCCCACCTCTTGTTTCTTCTCAAAAATTCTAAACTAGATTAATTTCTAAATTTTCATAGTCATTTTAGTTGCATAAATTTTCGTTTCCTCCCTTGAAAATTGTTTTTTAAATAGAAAATAAAAAAACATTTAAAATTTTTTAAAAACACAATAAATTTTTTAATAAAAATTGGAATTGCAAGTTTTCACGATAACCGTTTCAACGCTATAAATTGGATCGATACTCGTACTTACCGCAATACGAGTTATTTTTAGACAAGTTTTGTAGTACTCAAGGGAATTTTAAGAGTGACTTTTGAAGACAACGACCAAATACACCCAAAAAGATTTTTTATCAAATGGCGCCGTTGCTGGTTTCTTAAAGATTGAAGCCCGTGAAGATTTTTAATTTTAATTTTTCTTTTTTCTTTTTTTTCTTTTGAGGAGTTATTCCTTCCTCTCCCTCCTTAGATTGGTTGTTTAGGATTATTGAGTCCTTGTAATTAATTTGGGTGCATTTTGACACGGATTTATTTTTGTAATTTTCATTCAAAAAAATAAAAATAACAAGAAGCGAAAAGGGAAACCGGACAAGGTAGAGAGGGGGTGTCCAAAGTCAAGGATTTAGAAGCCTCTCAACTTTGGGTCGGTAGGACTCCCGGGGACGACTGAAGTAGGCGTACTTCCCCTCGATCGACTCAACTCAGTCTTCACCCCACGCGTGTAAAAAACGTAGGAGGTAAACTCTTTATCACTCACGAATCTCCTGCAAGCGAGTAAATTTTTGTGTGCTACTTGCTCCTATATGATTTTTATTTCTATCTCGCACTTAAATTGGATGTTTTGATGAATAAATTTACCTAAGACCTATACCCGGTCATTTCAACAAATGGGGGTTTCATCACCCACTCAATCACATCTCCATTTTCTTGTTACCCATGTTCTCACTTAAATTAAAATCAATCAACTAGAAAGCCAAGTAGGAACACTGTTCATTAGGACCCTTTCATAACGAGACCCTCGTAGGATACTCTAGTGAGTCCTTTGCACCCCTGCAAATCTCCAATCAACTATCTTAAGACTTTTTTGTCTAGGGAAACTGAGTTTTAAGTGAGGCCGCCCAGCAAAACGGGTTTGTGCTTTCCCCATCGTGGTACCGGATAGTTGTGTGTTGTAGTAGCTAGTGTGGTGAGCCTTAACTAGTAAGCCTCTTGTCTCTCGAGAAGAAAGTAGGAGCACACTTTTACCAGCGAGGCCTAAGATTCCGTGATTTTCTCGCCTGATTACTTAAAATTGACTACCCACTCACTTAATGTGAAGATAATAATTTGGTTATGTGCTCGTTTGGACTTGTTCCCTTTATGCATGTGTCTAAATTGTTCCTTTAGGTAGTCCAATTTTTGCTCCAACTGTCAGTTTTTCCACCGTTAGTCTATCGCCCCCTTTTTCCCATTTTTTCTGCACTTTTTCACAAAAACCAAAACTACAAACATATTTTCCTTTTTTTCGCCTCAATTTTTATCACAAAAAAATTCCACAAATATGTTTCATATTTCCTTCCTTTTTTTCCAAAAAAAATCCAAAAAGATTTTCTTCTTTTTAAACAACCAAAAATCCCAAAAATATTTTTTATGCCAAATTGGCAACGCATTTATCATCGATTAACACGTTCCCCTAGTGCTCCATCTTTAAATTCCCTCTTAGGTGATCGTGTTCCCATCGTTCCCTTTCCTCCACATTTTTATAATCCGTGTTCTTCTTATTCGGAGACGCATAGTTCTCCCACTTCCCCTCTTTCTGTTACCCCACCCATCATGGCCGACGAACACGCTTTAAGAGACTACTTTGCCCCAATTACGACCACTCCGCCTTCATATATCGTCCTTTATCCCACTGCGGCCGGGCAATTTGAAATTCGCCCTGCGACTATTTCTATGTTGCCCAATTTTCATGGCCTTGAACACGAGTCTCCTTTGTAATACCCCGTATTTTCATGGCTTTTAAATTATGGGATTTATTAAATTTAATTTGAGATAAATTAATTTAATTTTAATCCGAAATGTTGTTTTAAATATTTACTAGCGTGACAAGAGTTAGTAATTCTTGGAAATTTGTTATCTGTTGAATATTACTGGATGAGTATAGTAATATATGAGATTTATTGTTATAATATTGTCACGTGTGAATAAAATGACAATTATGGGAATTTAAGTTGGGACGTGCCTGTGTTGTGTCGGGACTAAATATTGTTAAATAAAAGTGAATATTTTATAAGTTGTTTGTATGGTCATTTTGAGTGCGCCAACGTGTCCGTAAGGGTCGAGATAGTCAGAAAAGTGTACCCTGGGGTTTAGTTTGAGTCTCGGGGCTATTTTAGGCTTAATTAGTACCCCGGGAGGGTATTTTAGTCATTTTGTATTTTTGGGTAATTAAACCCACGAAAATTAAACGGGTTATATAAGATATCTAGGTTGTCTTCTAGGGTTAGAACAACCAAAGACAAGTGACGGCCATAGGAGAGGGAATGAGAGAGCTTCCAAAGCAATCCAAGGCCCGAAATCCATCCGTTTGCATCGCCTCCACCACCAACGCGTAGATCGCGAGACGGGGAACGCAACCACACCAAATTCGGCACCAAACCAGAACGTCGAAAATCCCAGGCAAGTGTTTATCTTGCTTATTTTCGTTGATGCATCACTCATGTTAGTTAAGGAATGATTAGGGTGAGATTTATGGAAGAAAAACCCAATTTGAGATAGGAAATTGCATGTAGTGATGACTCAAATGATATTCTGGAAACCCTTTGTCATGTAGAGGATTAAACCACGAAATGATGATGTCTTATGAGAAGAAAATTCTGGAAAATTCTTGTTAGAACCATGTTTAAGAGAATTCTAGGGTTCTTGATAATTATAAAAAATTTGGGCTGATAATCCATGTTTAGTGATAGAAATCTACATGCTTTACGTTGGAAATATCTGGTATGATGATATAATGTTAGTAGTATAATTTTCTGGACGTTTCGGTATGGAAAGTTAGGATTTGGATGAAGTTTTGTGAGAAAACTCGTAACTGCAAAACTGCAGGATTCGCCATATCTGTTTGATCGATCGATCGAACCCAGAGCTTCGATCGATCGAAGGTTCGATCGATCGATCTCCAAACCTCGATCGATCGACCCCTCTTGGCAGACTTAAGTTTCCCCTTTTAAAATTGAGGAATTGATTCGAAATGAAGAAAACTCCTTAGACATCCTTGTTAAGATAATTTGGGAGATAATGATGACTAGTAGGATTCATTAATGAATAAGAGACCTTTAATGTAAGGCGAAATCTATATTTTTGGGATATTTTACATAAGGGACAATGTAAGTATATGTTAAAGGGAAGAGACACGTAAGAGAGAGTTACGTTGGAACATAAATAGATAGCTACTGAATTGGACATATGGGAGAATAGAGTCCATGAGGGTTATGTAGTAAGTTGGAAAAACCCTTCGAATTAAAGTGAGAAACGAACCATTATACGTGATAACTAATAATGAGAAAATAAGGATAAATGTTGTGAATATGGGTTATGAGATAAACTTAAATTTATATAATAAAAGTGGTATATTTATATGATTGTGTATGCATATATTATATACTTGTGAAAATCATGCCCGCGCTACTTGCTATCCCGGAGGTTACCGCGCTGGGACGATCTTATCCTGTGTTGCCTTATGGGGAATATTTAATCGTACCCTAGAAGATAGGAATCCTAGGTACGGGCTATCGGATCGATAGTCGGACGGTCCTAAGAGACGTGAGGGTATGTACTGACCTCTTGGACTTGGAATCTATGCTTCGCCTCAATGTTGTTTGTGTATGTATTTGTACAGTTCGAGAGTGATTCCGAGCTTGTAATCCCTTTAGTGTGATTGATACGGGGATTGGATAGCAGAGTATGCCCGCACCATAGTTTTTATGTGGGGTGTCGTTATGATATATATATTATACGAGTAGTTAATATATATATGAAATTCTGAAATCTGGAACTGCCTACTGTGATTTGATATGTAGGACATGGTTGATGACTAAAATTATAAATATTTATTTTAAGAAAGTATATTTGACACTGGAAAGGAGAACTTTATTGATTACTTTATTGATTAATAAAGTAAAAAGGAGAACTTTGGTTACAAATTGAAATCCTACGTGTTAATTACTTATGTTGTTCAGTTGTAAATCCTGCGAATAACCTAAGATAAGTCATATCTTTGGAAAGATAGTGTGGAATATGACGAGATAGACCATTGGGAAGGTTAGTGCAATAGGTGTGCACATTAGAAGAGAGGTGAGAATTTCTCAAGAGAGTGTCACACTAGTATGTTGTTGCATTGGCCTGTAATCAATTTAAATACTTGCTAAACTATTTTTAAAACGATTCTACATTCGGGCTCTGACTCGTTTGCTGTTACTTCTTCTCTCTTGTGTCTATATATATATGTATTACAGGTGCCCAGCCACAGGGGTGTCTTGCTTAGGATTATTTGGATGGAACGCGCTGTAGCTTTTGTGGAGTTGCAGGCCATTACTTAGACGACCTCATTGTTGACTCTACTTCTAGTTCAGTTTTATCCAGCAGGGGCATGTGTCGCCCTCTTCCTATTAATTAGTTGGTATTGTCAGAGATTGTAATTCTTTTAATTTCGGTATCTTTATTTCGGGATTGTTACTGTCAGGATGTTTTCCTTAGTATTTTAATGTTGGGATTTATTATTGTTGGGTAAACTCTTAAATGTCCATTTTATTCTTCTACTTATTGTGTGACTCTTTAGATGTTAATGGTTTAAGGTTTTATAACCGGATTTAATAAAATGAGAATAAGGTTTTAAATGGTTTTGACACTTAGCTTAATTATTTAGGGTGTTTAAATTGGAAAAGTATTTTAACGACAGTGATGCTAAGAATGAACCAAATGTTCACCTTGATTTTAATTTAATAAAGGAGGGATCGCCCGGTATTTAATTAGGCGGGGTGTCACAGGTGGTATCAGAGCATCAGGTTCTAGTGTCCTTAGGATCTGTACAGCTTATTATGCTTTCAGCGTTGCTTTGTTTGATATAGAGCCCTATGTTTAGGATAGTCGATTCCTTTGACGAGATTTTGTTCTCCTGCTATAATGTGTATGCATTAGTGAATTCTATTTTCGTTCGGATGTGTGCGCGTGCCGAGCGATGACGGAAGTCAGAAGAGGACCGTTAAGCGTACATCAGGAGGCATGGCTCAGTTGAGATTATAAAATATATCCGAGGATGATGACCGTAGTTGAGGTCATCTCCATTATGGCACAAGAAGCCAAGACTAGAAAGGCGACTAAGGTGCAGCAATGATTTTCAAATGTTGTTGTAGTCAAATGAGGTGCGGGTGTAAACTTACCCAACGTATTACAAAAACGTGTAGAGACTGTCAATGGGAAATTTTAGAAACGCGAAAATAGTATGTGTCTTTACCAAAGGAGGTAATGTACCCAAAGGCTTAGATATAGGACGGAGTGTGGCAAACTGAAAGTGAAAATTTAGAGAAAATTTTCTTGACTTTTGGGACGAAGTTATAATGGTTGAAGTCAACCACCAATTTTAGAAGTGGAATGCTATGCCTATAGGAGAACCTTAGGTACACTGTTGACCGTATGTTCCTTCCTCAACTGTTCAAGGTGAGAAGAAAACGTGGTTCTGAACTCATCGCAGGAGGGCATGATAGAAGTCCGATTGTGGATATGAATCCTAATCATTAGTAAATTTTGCATCGGAAGATGGAGATACGAGTGAAGGAAACGACTCCAAGTGGGAGACCAACTCGTAATAATAGTTGATAATAGTCGAGGAGGAAATTCTGATGAACTGTTGAATCAGAGGTTGACATTGTCATATTTTGTCAAAAAAAATGAAAATGCTCCTTGTGTGGGAAGCTTAAAGAAATTGAAGAATTTAGTCGAGAATAAGACTGAATACAATGGTGGTGATATAGCACCACAAAGGGATGTGGATATACGTCAGAGGACCCATTTAAATGATTCGGATAATGGAATTCTTACCAAGTGAAGGTAAATTCAGTAAGTACTATTATAGATAGTAACATGATCTTTATGACCTAAAAACCTAAGGGAACAATCGGGATGGCTAACAGGAATCGGGTTTACTAAAGTCCGAGAGAAGGACAATCCTAACCTGGTTAGTAGGACAGGTGATAAGTGGATTATGTACTGAGGTATTTTGTGCGGAGTGAGATCGCTCGCGATAATATGTTCCAAAGTGAGTATAAGGACAAGAATACAGTGCCTAGTAAAAGGCAACGATTAAAGTAATTTTGTTTGGTTTGAGTAAACGTGTTATGTCCGAAAACCATTTGCGCAGTCAAGACGATTGCCAGGATGGAAGCATAAGTTGTACCCTCAGAGGATGAGGCGTGTTTATGTGACACGAGCGAGTCACTATATTTTGTTCCTTGGTAGATTAACATGTGAGACGAGATTAATGCATATCATTTTAAACGTTATTAAAATGTGAATATTTTTCCCTAGTGTAGCGGGATTTTTCTTTGGTGCTATCCACGGAGGATGAATGAGTATATTAACAGTGTTACGTATTTTATTGAGGTTACTCATTGTAGTGATGCGATACACGAGTATGATATTATCTTTGTTAAAACATTATAGAAATGGTTAGTACGATAGTGGGCATTTATTGCATTAGTGCAACATGTTTTATGTTTGTTTTGGAGAGGCTTTACATGTGAGAAGGTTGGACTCGCACTTATATTATCTATCCTAGAGACTTCGGAGGAGATAGTGGGCTCAAGATATTCGATGCCAAAGTATGTATATACTTTGTCAGTATAATTTCGTATGTATCAGGATTTACCGTTGAGCGAAAAGATTTGACTCAGTATTATGTTTAGCACTCCGGACTTAGTGATAGGAAGAGTGCATTGTTATATTTATCCTTTAGAGATGTGGGAGTTAATATTTATACCCCTATTATTAGGTAAAGGAATTTCGAGAATTTCGATTGTATGTATTCAAGGTTTATGGAATGCTATTAGCACCAACCTATACTGAACAATAGTGCAATTAGTGAAACGTTCTTTGTTAAGCATAATTACGGGAGAAATTGTAACTTTTCTGTCAAGAGACGGAATAAAGGGGTAAATGCTATGGAAGGAGAACCTAACGGATCTCGATAACTGACAATACTAGGCAGTAGTGTATCGGGAGGGTTCCTTGTTTGGATTTCGCTTTACGAGACATCCCACGCATGAAACTTAGTGTAAGGTTGGAAATAGGGAGATGTCTGGTCACTATTCCATGAGTTCGGTACCCTGGTCGAAATGGGATCAAGTAATTATGTATGTAAGTTGGAAGTTGAATTTTGTCTTAAATCTATTGGAAACCGGATCTTGTGGTAAGAAAGCATTGAAAGTTACCCCACGAGCTGAGGGGTGGAACGATGATAGGAAGATTTAAAATTTTGATATTTAGGGTGATTAGAGTGTTGTAATCACGCTGCAAGCACCAGGGAAAACAAAGGATTTGTTTATTAGTATGGAGCGTATGTGATGCTTACGCTAGTATGCCCGGTTTATAGGGTGTGTATACATCCTGGTTAACTGATGTTAAAACTCGTCCGAGATGAAGGGACGTGGCAATGGACGTGTGGAAAATGTGTTTGTGGGGCTAACAGAATGAAGTGGAAGTGATATAGTGGATTAAACGTCACTTGAGGGGCAGTAATCCATACATAGGTGTGTAATTAGAATAACACACCCAAATTTGAATTGGAAGACTGTGGGAAGTAATTTAAGAAGAGTATTCCTTGAATGGAGCAGAATTAAATGATTATGAAGAACACTCGGAGCGGAGTTGTTAGTAGGCAAGTATGAGAGAGACTTGCACATACAAAGGGTGATGATGTTGGTATGGTATAAGAGATCCAGAAGTGCGCTTCGTGGAGAGAAGAGCACGGGTGGAACTTTCGGCATACTACAAGGAAGGAAGGGGAGTATTACGTGTCACTTAATGTGAGACATTTCAAGGAAGAATCGATGTTTAGCGGGACATAGTGAGTAGTCTCTACATGCACCGTCCATAGGTAAGGTTTGGTTGAAAGAGGAGAATCAACCAAAGAATTTTGTGTTTATCGACAATTCCTGAAATTGGAAGAGGTCGGTAAAGTCGGTACAGTCCTTGGATGGGTTGCCATCGTCAAAACAAGATCAAGGGTTCATCTCGAACATGTGAATTAAGCCGCTGAGAAGTAAGTGATTGATATTCCTTTGGAATCGTTTACAATATTAACTAGTATGCCCCAGACTTCCTTTGAAAGGAAGGATCGCGCCAGTGCATGGTCCGGCGTAGTATAAATTTTCGAATCAGGATTAGATTGGTGAATCCCACCTTTGATATGGAATTTCAGGAACCAGCGGAGATAAGATTTCGTTTCAAGTAGAATGTATCACCCTTAGCCAGGGAATAAGTGCATGGTGATTAAAGATTAGTGGAACCACGTGAAGGAGATTTTGGAATCTTGGTACGATGATTTCAAGAATGCTCTGTAGAAGCACTCGTACCTGTTTATCGTGTACGAGGTACTTATTAAGATTTTGTTATGGAAGAACCTCGACTATTCTCCTTCCGTATGTTTAGAGGAGAGTAGATAATCAGAATTTTTGGATCGGTCAAGAGAACATTCGATAAATGTGGTAGAATTCCACGACTATTTTAGACGAGCAAGAGTGATCAAATGTTCGTAATATTTTCTCAAAATGGGAGTTTTGTATATGAATAAATCTGAGTATTTGTCATGTAGTGAGGTGCGGCATCCTAATGATAGTGAGATAATGAAATTTATAACGTATAGGCGTGACCTATGCGAATGTTGTCGGTTGGGAGCACAATGTGAAGTGTCTCCAATGAGAATGTAAAACAATGTTGCTGTGAAAAAAGGGCTATAGTGATTGAGCGCCGTAATGTGTAGTTAGTTTGTGTACGAAAAAGGATATCCAGAATTGTGCTACCTGATAGGCCTTATTTTCTGAATTTCAGGACGAAATTCCGTTATTAGGGGGGAAGTATGTAATACCCCGTATTTTCATGGCTTTTAAATTATGGGATTTATTAAATTTAATTTGAGATAAATTAATTTAATTTTAATCCGGAATGTTGTTTTAAATATTTACTAGCATGACGAGAGTTAGTAATTATTGGAAATTTGATATCTGTTGAATATTACTGGATGCGTATAGTAATATATGAGATTTATTGTTATAATATTGTCACGTGTGAATAAAATGACAATTATGGAAATTTAAGTTGGGAGGTGTCTGTGTTGTGTCGGGACTAAATATTGTTAAATAAAAGTGAATATTTTATAAGTTGTTCGTATGGTCGTTTTTAGTGCGTCAACGTGTCCGGAAGGGTTGAGATAGTCAGAAAAGTGTACCCTGGGGTTTAGTTTGAGTCTCGGGGCTATTTTAGGCTTAATTAGTACCCCGGGAGGGCATTTTAGTCATTTTGTATTTTTGGGTAATTAAACCCACGAAAATTAAAAGGGTTATATAAGATATCTAGGTTGTCTTCTAGGGTTAGAATAACCAAAGACAAGTGACGGCCATAGGAGAGGGAAGGAGAGAGCTTCCAAAGCAATCCAAGGCCCGAAATCCATCCGTTTGCACCGCCTCCACCACCAACGCGTAGATCGCGAGACGGGGAACGCAACCACACCAAATTCGGCACCAAACCAGAACGTCGAAAATCCCAGGCAAGTGTTTATCTTGCTTATTTTCGTTGATGCATCACTCATGTTAGTTGAGGAATGATTAGGGTGAGATTTATGGAAGAAAAACCCAATTTGAGATAGGAAATTGCATGTAGTGATGACTCAAATGATATTCTGGAAACCCTTTGTCATGTAGAGGATTAAACCACGAAATGATGATGTCTTATAAGAAGAAAATTCTGGAAAATTCTTGTTAGAACCATGTTTAAGAGAATTCTAGGGTTCTTGATAATTATAAAAATTTTGGGCTGATAATCCATGTTTAGTGATAGAAATCTACATGCTTTACGTTGGAAATATCTGGTATGATGATATAATGTTAGTAGTATAATTTTCTGGACGTTTGGGTATGGAAAGTTAGGATTTGGATGAAGTTTTGTGAGAAAACCCGTAACTGCAAAACTGCAGGATTCGCCATATCTGTTTGATCGATCGATCGAACCCAGAGCTTCGATCGATCGAAGGTTCGATCGATCGAGACCTAGACCTCGATCGATCGACCCCTCCTGGCAGACTTAAGTTTCCCCTTTTAAAATTGCTGAATTGATTCGAAATGAAGAAAACTCCTTAGACATCCTTGTTAAGATAATTTGGGAGATAATGATGACCAGTAGGATTCATTAATGAATAAGAGACCTTTAATGTAAGGCGAAATCTATATTTTTGGGATATTTTACATAAGGGACAATGTAAGTATATGTTAAAGGGGAGAGACACGTAAGAGAGAGTTACGTTGGAACATAAATAGATACCTACTGAATTGGACATATGGGAGAATAGAGTCCATGAGGGTTACATAGTAAGTTGGAAAAACCCTTCGAATTATAGTGAGAAACGAACCATTATACGTGATAACTAATTATGGGAAAATAAGGATAAATGTTGTGAATATGGGCTATGAGATAAACCTAAATTTATATAATAAAAGTGGTATATTTATATGATTGTGTATACATATATTATATACATGTGAAAATCATGCCCGCGCTACTTGCTATCCCGGAGGTTACCGCGCTGGGACGATCTTATCCTGTATTGCCTTATGGGGGATATTCGCTCGTACCCTAGAAGATAGGAATCCTAGGTACGGGCTATCGGATCGATAGTCGGACGGTCCTAAGATACGTGAGGGTATGCACTGACCTCTTGGACTTGAAATCTATGCTTCGCCTCAATGTTGTTTGTGTATGTATTTGTAAAGTTCGAGAGTGATTCCGAACTTGTATTCCCTTTAGTGTGATTGATACGGGGATTGCATAGCAGAGTATGCCCGCACCATTGTTTTTATGTGGGGTGCCGTTATGATATATATATTATACGAGTAGTTAATATATATATGAAATTCTGAAATCTGGAACTGCCTACTGTGATTTGATATGTAGGACATGGTTGATGACTCAAATTATAAATACTTATTTTGAGAAAGTATAATGTGACACTAGAAAACTTTATTGATTAATAAAGTAAAAAGGAGAACTTTGGTTACAAATTGAAATCCTACGTTTTAATTACTTGTGTTGTTCAGTTGTAAACCCTGCGAATAACCTAAGATAAGTCAAATCTTTGGAAAGATTGTGTGGTACATGACGAGATAGACCATTGGGAAGGTTTGTGCGATAGGTGTGCATATTAGAAGAGAGGTGAGAATTTCCCAAGAGAGTGTCGCACTATTATGTTGTTGCATTGGCCTGTAATCAATTTAAATACGTGCTAAACTATTTTTAAAATGGTTCTACATTCGGGCTCTGACCCGTTTGCTGTTACTTCTTCTCTCTTGTGTCTATATATATATGTATTATAGGTGCCCAGTCACAGGGGTGTCTTGCTTAGGATTCTCTGGATGGAACGCGCTATAGCTTTTGTGGGAGTTGCAGGCCATTGCTTAGACGACCTCATTGTTGACTCTACTTCTAGTTCAGTTTTATCCAGCAGGGGCATGTGTCGCCCTCTTCCTATTAAATAGTTGGTATTGTCAGAGATTGTAATTCTTTTAATTTCAGTATCTTTATTAAGGGATTGTTACTGTCAGGATGCTTTCCTTAGTATTTTAATGTTGGGATTTATTATTGTTGGGTAAACTCTTAAATGTCCGTTTTATTCTTCTACTTATTGTGTGACTCTTTAGATGTTAATGGTTTAAGGTTTTATAACCGGATTTAATAAAATGAGAATAAGGTTTTAAATGGTTTTGACACTTAGCTTAATTATTTAGGGTGTTTAAATTGGAAAAGTATTTTAACGACAATGATGCTAAGAATGAACCAACTATTCACCTTGATTTTAATTTAATAAAGGAGTGATCGCCCGGTATTTAATTAGGCGGGGTGTCACATCCTTATACTCACTTGCAAAAATTTCTCACTGTGTGCGCTACTTTTAAAAATCAAAACTTAGACAAAGAGAATGTTCGTCTTCGGTTGTTTCTCTTTTCTCTTCACGATAATGCATCCATATGGCTCCATTCCTTGCCTCCTGATTCTATTCTAACTTGGTAACAACTTGTTAAGAAATTCATGTCTAAATTCTATCCCATGAGCAAAACAAATGAAATGTGCCAAGCAATTTAGGATTTTAGACAAAAGCCTATCGAACAGTTTTGTGAAGCATAGGGCCGTTTTCAAGACTATATTAATAGTTGCCCACATCACGGTCTCAAAAATAGTCGCTTAGTCCATAGTTTTAACAATGGTCTTATCCCGTCTTCTCGCACCATGATTGAATCCATGCATAAAGGGAAGTTCATGCATTTAACTGCCACTGCCGCCTACAATTTTTTCCTTGAATTAGGCGATGACTCCCAAGATTGGGAGGGCACCAATGAATTTTCAAGATCCGATCCTACACGTGTAGGGAACACTTCTGAGGTAAAAAATGATCCTGATTTTAAAACTTTTCTACACATCTTACACTCTTTGACTAAAATCATTGACGTTCTCAGTTTTACTATGCAACAAAATGTTACACTTTCTAAACAAGCAATGATTGTCAACAATTATAGTCCTTCATCTTGCGGTGTCTGCTTAAGTCAAGATCATTTGTCTCATTTTTTCCCCCTCCAGTAAGATGATCCCGAACACACCATGACCCAAGCATGTGCCTTTGATACCACTACGAAACCCGTTCCCCTGTCGTTTACTTACAATCCTAACAATAGGAATCACCCCTATTTCTCTTAAAAGTACGACCAAACTCCTCTCCTTCCCAACCACAACAACATTTTGGTGGTCTCTCTGGGTTTCCACACAACCCACAATGGAAACCTCACCCTCCTATCCCACATGAGTCTGCTCCTTACCATCAATCGCACTTTCCATCTTCCTTTATCCCCCACGACAGACATTCAAACAATAATAATTATCTTGTTCTTGTTCCCCCTCCTTCCTTTGAGTATTCACAACCGCTTAATTCTCAGCGCGAGTTGGTTCCCCAACCATCTTATGCCCGTCCGCCCAATTCCTCGACCTCTTCTCACAAGAATCTCCTAACTCAGTTTATGACCACTCATACTCAAGCCCTCCAATGGCTTGAGAAGCGTTTCAACCAATTAGAGTCTGAGCAAGAGAAAGGTCGTTTTCCCAGTAAACCCATTGCTAACCCTAAGGGGAATGGCAAAGACTCGGCCTACGAGGTTGGTTCCACTTCCAATCCACCCAATTACCAAGCGGATATGAAAGCGATTTCTACTTTTCGCTTGGGAAAACAAGTTGATAATGGTTTTCATGCTCCCACTGATGTCCCACATCCAACCCTCCCACCTTTAGCGCCTATCCCTAAGGTTACCCAACCATCTAAATCCCCAGATCACACTGAGTCCAATCCTCTTGAGCCCACCTCTGTTTATGTGCCCAAATCACCCTTCCCTCATCGGTTGGCTCCCACTAAGAAAGCCTAGCAATTTGATGAGATCAAGGAAGTCTTTTAGAATGTTCACATCAACACTCCCTTCCTCATCGCGATTCAATAATTCCCCTCATATGCCAAATTTTTGAAGGACTTGTGCACTGTTAAGCGTCGGACTAATGTTCCGCATGATGCTTTCCTCACTTAGCAAGCTACGTCCCTTCTCCATAATAACGTTGTTGTGAAGTATAAAGACCCTGGTCTTCCAACTATCTCTTTCATGTTAGGGGACAAGTTAACTACTAGTTCTTTACTTGATCTTGGGGCTAGTGTTAATTTTTTACCTTGCTCCCTCTACCTTGAGTTAGGTTTACAAAATATGAAACCTACACGAGTTACTCTTCAACTTGTTGATCGTTCCGTGAAAGTACCTAAAGGAATCATTGAAGATGTTTTATTGAAAGTTTCAGATTTTTACTATCCTGTGGATTTCATCATCTTAGACACTCCTGCGCCCGACCCCACCAATACTCAAATCATATTGGGTCGCCCATTTCTAGCCACTGCCAATGCCATCACCAACTATCGTGACGGGTCTATGAATCTCTCTTTTGACAACATGACTGTAGAAGTCAATATATTCCACCTTATGCAAAAATCGGCTGATGTCGATTCTATTAATGAGGTGTGTGTGAATGACTCCTTAGTTAATGAAATGTTCAATCAAATTTACCCTGTTGATCCTCTCCAACAATGTTTGGTTTATTTTGTATTCGACTTTGACATTGATTCCACCATATTTGACCTAAATTTCATGTTAGATTCCACTCTCTTGATGGACACTTCCTCTTGGAATCCTCCTTTCGATCCCCTCTATGTTGATACTCTTCACTCTCTGGATCACCCCATTCCACCTTTTGAAGTCCCTACCACATCAGATTCCTCGACTTTATGCATCGAGACCTCTCCGGACTCTGTTTCTGCATATGAGTCCGATGTCACTCATGCGCCACCTACTAGTTTGGATCTTAATCCCTTACCTCTCGAGTTGAAATATACTTTCTTAGTCCCCAACAACCATCACCATGTCATCATTGCTTTCGCTTTTACCCCTGCGCAAGAAGAGTAATTAGTCGACACCCTTACTCAGCATAACAGTGCTATAGGATGGACCATTTCAGACATCCACGGTGTGAACCCCAATGTTTGCATCCATCACATTCATTTAGAGGATCACGCCAAGACTTCTCGTGAACCCCATTGTCGACTCAACCCTGCTATGAAAGAATTCATGCGCGCAGAGATTTTAAAATAGCTTGATGCTGGTATTATCTACCCTATCTCAAACAGTCAGTGGGTTAGTCCCATTCATGTCGTACCGAAAATTTTTGGTGTCATCGTCATAAAAAATAGTGACAATGAGCTTGTTCCCACCCGTATGCAAATGGGCTTGCGTATTTGTATAGACTATCGAAAGCTAAATGATATCACTCGCAAGGACCATTTTCCTCTTCCCTATATCGACCAAATGCTCGAACGTTTAGCTAGTCATATGTATTACTGCTTCCTTGACGGCTATTCAGGATACAACCAAATTCCAATTGCCCCTGAAGACTAATAGAAAACTGCCTTCACCCGTCCCTTTGGCATTTTTGCCTACTCTCGCATGCCCTTTGGCCTTTGCAATGCACCTGCGACTTTTCAACGGTGTATGATTAACATTTTTAGCGACATGGTAGAATGTTTTCTCGAAATCTTTATGGATAATTTTTTTGTGTTTGGTTCTTCCTTCGAGCAATGCCTTTCTCACCTCACTATGGTCCTCAAATGTTGTCAAGAAAAGAAATTGGTGCTCATTTGAGAAAATTTTCATTTCATGGTAAAAAGGGGATTGTTTTAGGTCACGTAGTCTCTCGTGATGGTATTGAAGTAGATAAAGCAAAAGTTGACATAGTTTCCTTGCTTCCCATTCCTAAGTTTGTTAAGGACATTCACTCCTTCTTAGGACATGTGGGCTTCTACTGTCATTTCATCAAGGACTTTTCTAAAATCGCTCGACCTTTAACAACCTTTTTATCCAAAGATGTTCCTTTTGTCATTGATGATGCATATGTTGCTTCTTTTGAGCGCCTTAAAGCCGAGATCACTTCTGCTCCTATCATTCAGCCTCCTAATTGGTCTTTACCCTTTGAGCTCATGTGTGATGCATCTGATCTTTCCCTAGGTGTTGTACTTGGTCAGCGGGTTGACAAGCGTCAGCACGTCATTTACCATGCTAGCAGAACTCTCCATGATGCTCAACTTCATTACACGACCACCAAAAAGGAGTTGCTACCTATTGTATTCGCACTCGATAAGTTTAGATCTTATTTCATTGGTTCACCTATCATCGTTTACACTAACCATGCCACCCTAAGGCACCTTCTTCAGAAGAAAGATTCTGAGCCACTTTTGATACGGTGGATTCTCTTGCTTCAAGAGTTTGACCTCAAAATTCACAATATGAAAGGGTGCAAAAATTTGGTTGCATACTATCTCTCTCGACTCACTGTTACGTCTACATCTAATCATGTCCCTATTTCTGAGACATTTCTCGATGAGTAACTTTTTACTGTCTCCACTTCTCCTTGGTATATTGGTATTATTAATTTCCTTATTACCGACCAACTGCCCAATCATTGGTCGAAACAAGAGAATTCTAAGTTCATAGACCTGGTGAAATTTTTATCTTGGGATGATCCCTTCCTTTTTAAGTTTTGCTCTGATCAATTCATTCGCCGTTGTGTTCCTGACCATGAACAGTCAAGTATACTCTCCTTTTGTCACGATGGTGCCTGTGGTGCCCATTTTAGCTCCAAGAAAACCGCCACCAAAATTTTACAAAGTGGTTTCGACTGGACCACCCTTTTTTGAGATGCCCACCAGTACTGCCAGGCTTGTGCCAAATGCCAACAATCTGGGGATATCTCTCATCGTCACATGATGCCCTTCACACCCATTCTCATCGTCGAAATCTTCGATGTATGGAGCATTGATTTCATGGGTCCTTTTCCCTCATCTCATGGCTTCCAATATATTCTAGTTGCAGTTGATTTTTTTTCCAAATGGATTGAAGTCATAGCTTGCCGCACTAATGACCATCGCATTGTGGTCAAGTTTCTTAAGGAATCTGTCTTCACACGTTTTGGAAATCCCAAATCTATCGTTAGTGATGGGGGTAAACATTTCTGTAATCGAGTCTTTGAACATCTCGTCAAAAAGTATGGTGTTACCCACAAAGTTGGTCTCTCTTACCACCCTCAGAATAGTGGTCAAGTTGAAGTTTCCAATCGCGAAATCAAGTAAATCTTTGAAAAAATAGTTAACCCTAATAGGAAAGACTGGTCCTTACGCTTGAATGATGCTTTGTGGGCATACCGTACTGCTTTTAAGACTCAAATTGGCATGTCTCCTTACACTTGGTCTCTGGTAAACCGTACCACTTACTTATCGAGCTTGAACATCATGCTTATTGGATTGTCAAAGCCCTTAATTTTGATATCGATGAGGCTGGCATTCATCGAAAGCTCCAACTTAATGAATTAGAGGTGATACGGAATGATGACTATGATTTGTTCAAGAAGTACAAGGACAAAATGAAGTGGATCCATGACCAACGCATCCTCCGTAAAGAATTCCGCCCAGGACAGAAACTGTTGTTATGTAACTCCCATCTTCATCTCTTTCCCAGGAAGTTAAAAACCCGTTGGTCTAGACCCTTTATTATTGAATCTGTTACTCCTTATGGTGCCATCACAGTTCTAAATCCTAAGGGAGGTAGCCTATTTTAGGTTAATGGTCAACGATTGAAGCCTTTCTTAGAGCTAGGCCCTTCTCCCATTGAATAAATTGACCTTCTTGACCCCATTTATGAAGACTGACTGTTCAGTCTTGTTTGGGGGTGATTCTCATCACCCCATTTTTGTGTCACCCTGTGCTTTTCATAATTCCTATCCATAGGGTGAGATTAGTTCGGTTTGGCTGAAGACGTTAAACTTAGCACTACCGGGAGGCAGCCCATTGTTCATTGTTTCTGAGTATGAGTCTTATCCTATTTGGGGGTGGTGTTTCACACCACCCACTGATTTTCACATGCTTTATAGACTTGTACATCTTTTTGTATCACATTTGTTCTTCAGGTTTCATCTATCCTCTAGAATGCGGTACATTTCACTAGTGGTTCATTATGGTACTATCTTTCCTCCCTTGTGCTTTTCATATATGGTTTTTAACATCAAGGACGATGTTCTCTTTTGTTTGAGGTGGGAAATTTATCCAAATCGTACCTCTTTTAAAAAAAATTCAGAAAAAAATGATTTTAAATTTTTTGCGCAGTTAAAAATAAATTTTTATGACATGAATTGTCTATCATCCCTCTTTTAGAAATCTCGAAATACCTGTATTTGACCAAAAAATTACACTTTTAACCTTAAATTAATTAATACCTCTAAAAGCGTACTTGCACTATGAATTCTAAAACTCGGCAGTTTTACACTATCACATTTACAATCAAAAGTTGAAGAGTAACTATATTCTTAAGAAAGCCTAAAAGATCACTAGTTGCGAATTAACCCGTGATATTTGAGCTTTTCACCTTTTTTAGGGTTTTTACGTATCTCCGAGTCACAAGTTGACTCAACTTTATTTGGGTACCATATTTAGTCGTTGCATGATCTCAACATTTTTTCAAATTTGTCTTAATCACTGAGAATGACATTACTTTCGAGTTGTAAGAAGCATGTGTCTTGTAGTTTGTCCCAAGCACTAAACCTATACACTCATCTCTTTCCCTATCACATTATCATTCACCCATTATCATTTTCCATATTACCCTTATCCATATGTCCCAAATACTATCCATCATTGCCATCGTTTTTGAGAAAAAGAGTGTTTGAAATTTTCAATGTAAAATGTCTTCATTTTCGTTATGAAAAGGAAAATGCATCGCAAAAAAAGAAAAAAAAGGTAGAGAAAGAAGAAGAAAAGAAAGAAAAAAAATATAAAAGAAGAAAAATAAAGATGCGATCATAAGTTCAAAAGATGAAAACTTTAGTCAAACAAAGTGTGTTTCACTCTTCTCAAAAACTCTATCATTCATCTTCTTTATTTCATTTTCCCCTTATACCTTTCATAAAACCCATTTTTACCTTGGTAAAGTATTCGGGCAAACAAGAAGTATATATGGTGAATAACTCGACATTCTCGACATAGTGATTAGCATTCCTTCATGAGATCAAATTTTTTTTCATGTATCTGTCATTTTCTATAAAGTGCATGAGACGTTTGAACTTGCTTACATTTACTCACCTCCTCACACACTAGAGAGATACACTTACCCAATTCTTAGAGAGTTCGATTCAGAGAGATATATCCAGTGATTTTGATCCTATAAAGGCAAACTAGGAATTACTCTAATGAAACTTAAAATTGTTTCACACAACACACGTTGAATTTTAGGAAGGATTGCGCTTTTGGTATTAAGTAATTTCATATCTTATTTTGATAGTTGAATACGCGGTTCCTTGATGTCCTTTTTAAAGTTGGGTTGTATAGCATTTCATCATCTACTCAGATACTGCATTTAAATAAGTTTTTTAATTTTGTGGGTATATTCATTGCAAACCCTCACGAGACTCCACTCGTCACGTAGGACAACCTACAAGTTTAATGGCTTGCTGCACATGCTAAGTGCAATCGCCAGTGCCTGCGAAAGTGGCACACTTTTGGTTACTTATCTCTATTTTCTCTCCATTCTTGCTTGATGACTAGCAATGTTCTGTTTGAGGGTGGTATGATAAGAACCCAAAAGTGTCTATTTTATACCCCGAATAGATATATTTTAGTCCCTCGTTTTTAATAAAAATGACCTTATGTTCGTATTTTTTTTATTTATCAGGTCAATACGCAGTTGTGATGTTAAATGATGCTAAATACAGTCAATTGTGACAAAGAAGCGGCTAAAAGCATTAAATGAAGAAATTCAAAGCCAACGCGAAGTCTGAGTCCACATTGAGCTTGCCCAGAAGAGTTTCGATGTCCCGAACCAGTTTTGTAACCCTAACCCGAGACTACACCGAGCCCAGTCCATACCCCGAGCCCGGTGTGTGTTGAGTTTGTACCTTTATTTATTTTTTTAGATTTTTATTTGAGTCGTTTTATTTTTAGGATTTATTTTAGAATTTTCTAAAATTTATTCTCTTTTATTTTTATTTTTATTAGTTTTTATTTTATTTTATTAGGATTAATTTTTTTAGGATTTCATTTATTTTTTAGTTTTATTAGATTTTATATTCTTTTTTAGGATTTTAATTTTAAGTTTTATTTCCTTTTAGTTTTATTTTTAATTTGTGTCTTTTAATTTATAGATTATGATTTTATTTTTTAGATTTTAATTTTTAATTTTTTTAAGTTAATAGTCTATATTTTTTTAAGGGTCACAAACTAACACACATTCATATTCCCCATACACTTATCCTACACATTATCTACCCACTCACACCCCACTCCCACACACTTTACACACACATAACAAACCCCTCACCCACATCCTACTCATCTACACCCTCACCACACTCAAACCCCCCATCATCATCTTCCTCAACTTAACTCTCTCTCATCTCCCACCATCTCCAACCAAGCACATCCATATCCAACCCCATAACCCACAACCCATAACACAACAATACCCATTCACTCTTTCTCACCACTAAACCATTTCGACCTTTCACCCCTTTACCACAAAAGCCACCTCCGGGGACCTTCTCCTCCAGAAAAATTGAATCCGTCCAGCCCTGTTACTCACCCATGGCCGACCTCGACCGAGCTCGTCCAACATTTCTAACCAGTGGGCGCCAGCTGTCGTCTCTGCACTTCTTACACCTATCGAAACCCGAAAGTAAACCCGGGTCAGCCAACTCGACACATCCCCTTACTCGCTGCCATAGCGGGCCAGCTGCGTCAGCCCTCCAACCCGGAGCACATCTCGAACCCGCGATCCAAACCTACTTGACCCAAACATCAACCTATATCCGAAGCCCCTTGCCTTGCCCAACCCGATTTCTACCCATTTCCCACCTTACCCACTTCGATAAAATCAGGAACAAACCCACTGTTAACAATTATCTCCAAGAAAACCTCTTTCAAGTTAAAACCAAATCCCAAGAATCCCTCAACCCAAAACCAACTTCGTGGGTTACATTATAAATGAGAAGGCAAGCCATTTAATAAAAAGAAAAGGGGACTCTCATCAGCGCAAAAGAAAGGGAATACACAGAGAGAGAACGTGAGAGACAGAAAAAGAAAAAACCAGGTAGAAAAATAGTTAGAAAAAAAAAATATAGTTTTAGGTTTAGAAAAATTTATAGGTTTACTTTTTACTTTCAATTTTGAACGCGTGTTCATGCACACAGTTGACTTTTTCTCTCTAGTTTCTTATTTGTTAATTGTGATTGGGCTGAAATTTCAATCATGTGTGGCTAACACACCCCATTTAAGGGGTAGAATGAAACGTGTATGTTGAATTATTTTATTTGAATAATTGTTAATTGATGTGTTTTAGACTAATTAAATTGGAAAAAATCACACATTAATTTATGTTATAAGAGTTAATAAATTAATGGTAAAAATTAATATTTGATTTTTGGATTTCACTTAGAGATAAGTATTATTCTTAAATTTAAATATCAATTCTGTGTATGCAATTCAAAGATTCGTACAAATTTTAATAAATTAATCTTAGCGGATATATTTTTGAAATGAGTGTGAATCTTATTTTTTTTGTTGTGATTATTCCAGGTTTAATTGCTGAAAAAGATAAAATTGAATTTAGGATTGTGACGAGAGTTAAATTTTAAATTCATTATTATTTCGAACTATTCAATTGAATAATGGGACATATACCAAATAGTCCCTCGGACATTTTTTAATACCCATTTAGTCCAAACTTTTTTTATTTTGCCTCAAAAAGTCCTTTGCCACATATTTTGGAGAGGGAGTGCCGCTGGCGCGGACCTCTAAAAATAAGAGGATATTGAGTGCTTGAGGGACTAAATGGGTTAAACTAAAAATATGTGTCCTTTTTAAAAAATATATATTTATAGTAGGGACTATTTAATAATTGACCCTTGAATAATTAGGACATTAAATTGATTTGACTACACGATGTAATCTCACCTCTTATTTCTTCTCATAAATTCTAAACTAGATTACTTTCTAAATTTTCATAGTCATTTTAGTTGCATAAATTTCCGTTTCCTCCCTTGAAAATTGTTTTTTTTAAATAGAAAATATAAAAAACATTTAAAAAAATTTAAAAACACAAATTTTTTTTAATAAAAATTGGAATTGTAAGTTTTCACGATAAGCGTTTCAACGCTAGAAATTGGATTGATACCGTACTTACCGTAATACGAGTTATTTTTAAACAAGTTTTGTAGGTACTGAAGGAATTTTTGAGAGTGACTTTTGAAGACAACGACGGAATATACCCAAAAAGCTTTCTTATCATATTGCATGCAAAGAAGAACATCACCGAACATCTTGTGGGCACATGCCTTATGGGGAGTCTTTCGAAGGATGGAGAAAATGCACAACATGAACGTAAATTATTAAAACTTAAGCCATTATTATGGCTGAAAGAAGATAGTAGGGGAAGGAAAATAATTCCCCCTGGTGCATTTATTTTGAGGAGTGAGGAAAGAAATGTGCTTTTAGACACAATATATAATTTGAAAGTTCCCTCTAATTTTACATCCAACTTGCAAAGGATTGTTAATTATGCCACCCACGATTTACATAAGTGCAAGTCTCATGATTGGCATGTGATCATGCAATTGGTTTCTTTATTATTTTTAAGCATTGTTTATCTAAGCATAAAGATTTGCGGAGGGACATTATGCAAATTAACATCTGCTTCACACTTTTATATGAAAAAGTAATCAATCAAAAGCACATCATGGCTACAAAAGTAGCTATAGCTTAAGATATTTGTGTGTTGGAGAAGTATTTTCTCACATCATTTTTTGAAATAAGTATTCAATTATTGGTACACTTATGCGACGAGGCACTTCTTTGCGACCTTGTTAAATATCGATGGATGTTTCTGTTTTAAAGGTTCGTAATGTTTTCAAAGACTATGTCAAGAATACACGATACATTGAATGATCAATTGCATAAGAATAAATTATTATGGAGTCATCAATCTTCGTTCAGGAATATATGCCCGACCCAAGAATTATAGATAATAGTGATGAGTTCGTCGATGAGGGTGGTCATGTAATGGGCACATGAGGGAAATTAACATGTTTACAGTATGAACAAGTACCTAGTTAGCTATTTGAAACTCACGAAGATGTCAAAAAATAGAAAAAGTAAGTTTATGTCATCTTTTTACATTATTTTAATTTTTATACTTGATAAACTTCATAATATGTTCGTCACGATCAATGTAGGAAATTTGATGCGTGTGGGAACAATAACTTACGAAGAATAATGGAACAATTAGGTAGTGAATTTAGTCTATGGGTGACACATGAGGTAATTATTATGTGAATGTCTCTTACTAAATGACAAATTGCAAGAAAGCTTTAAAACTGCCCTAGTTAATTTATCTATAATCTCAGTTGTTAAAGATGGGTGATGTGCCATCAAGGCTTGCTTGTCTAGATACTAGAACCAATTTTGTAGAACATAAGTACAAAAAGTATCGATTAAATGGTTATGTATTCGGTGCAAGAATATACGAGGAAAATACCAATGTACAGAACTCAGACATTTCATATACGGTTCTTACTTATTTTCGAGCAAGTGCGAAAGATGTAAACCTCGTTAAAGCTAAAATGACTTACTATGGTGTCATTTGGACTATATTTGAATTAGACTATGTAAGCTTCAAAGAGGTTGTATTTTACCATGATTGGGAATGAATTGAGGATAAAATTGCTTGTAACGTTGATGCAGGTATCAATTTTATGATGGTTGACTTGTCCAAGATGAAGATTAAAGAGCATGTGAGCTATGAGCCATTTATTTGTGCTTTTAAAAAGGTCAAGCAAGTGTTTTACTCAAAGTATATCAATAACGAGCCGTGGTCAATCATTTTACACGCACCAAAGAGCGTAACCAGTAGCATAGATGACTTAGCTTCTCCTACCAAATATCAATCCATTTTGGATGATAACTCAAATTTGAAAAAATTATTAGATTTGTAATAAGGATTCTAATTATTTGAAACACTTTGTTGATACCAAAATTAATATGCTGATGTGGACGAATCATACGAAGACACTTGTCAATCTACGTGGTGCAATAACGACGAGGAAGTTCATTTCCCGACCAACCATGATTCTCTCCGAGCAACGAGGATACACCGAGGAACTCTAGCGCTCCGAGGTACTCTAGCGCTCCGAGGAACTCCTGAGCAACGAGCAACTATGGCAGTCCGAGCTGCACCTCGGTCGTATCATTAATTTCCAGATAATCAACAGTTCAAATATTCATTGAATGTTCATCATCTTGACGCACACGCTGCATTAAATGTATTACCCTTTCATATGTATATCATTTAATGTATCAATCCATTCATGTACAGCCTAAGGGCAATAAATACCTGGTATCACCCTCATTCAAAGGGACGAGAAATTCTTGAGAGAACTTGTAATCAAGAATTCTGCAAACACTCAGCAATAACATAACAGTGGACGTAGGCTTTATTCCTAGCCGAACCACTTTAAAAATCTCTGTCTTATTTATTTATCTGTGATTGAATAATTAGAGCGATCTAGTTTTTTACATCAACACACTTCTTAGTTTAATTTATGATATGGATTTTTATTCTTCTCTTGTTGTTGATAATTTGTATTCCTTTAATGTCATTGTTGATTTATCATAGTTTAATGCTTTGATGGATTTATTTTTTTAATGCGAAAGTTATAAAGCCCTATATTATTAGATAAAGGAGAAATAGCCTCTTTATAGTGGCATTAGAAGTATATAAACAAGTTAGAACATTACAAATGATCATCAAAGACTCAGGAAATTATGATATTCGAGAAGCCATTGCCTATCAAGGTTGAACATGCCCTTGACCATGTGAGGTAGCTATGAGAAACTATGAAAGGATCTTATGATTCTTGAACTGAAAGCTAGAGAATAAAGACCATCATCTACAGCATTATTTTGTCTCCAAACATGATGGATGTGAATCTGATATGTGGAAATCATAAATATAAGGTATTAAATGATAGTTTTGAAGAACCAAAGAACTTTCCACTTGCCATTAGTCATGTTCAAAGATGATAGTGAACCAGTTTCAATTAATACAACATTAAAATTAATCCTCAAACAAGCATTGTACCTTTAGATAAGGCAATCAGTTATGCCTATAAGCTACTGGAAAATACAATGGATTCTTGAAAAGCATAGATGAAATTACCTTAATGTCATCTAATAATGCCTCCAATACTAATATCTCATGGATTACCCATGCTGAAACCATCCACATTAAGATTTATGGAGTTTCTAATAGGTTTGATACACCTTATGATTCTGATGATAGGACTCTTAGGCTGAATAATGATCTTGAACTTAGAGATCATCCTGATGTTGTTTAGAAGAGGAGTTGAAAAACTTATAGAAAATTCCTTGGCAATTATCAACTCATAAATATTCTTGATGATAATTTCAGTGGACATTGAAGAACTTTCATAGAGTTTAGAACACCTAGCTTTCCAAACTTCCCACAGATTTTACATAGGAAATATCTTATCAATGAATTTAAAAAAGTACTTAGTAGTTTTGAATAACCACCAAGATGTAAGCATAGAAGATATTGAAGAGAAACTTGGTTGGACTTCCACTAAACTAGAGAAATGATTCCATATATGCTGAGTAGTGGGACTATCCAATAATAAATACTTACTAGTCTCTTCTTGGTTGAGGCAACACTGGCATCTAGAAACTACGACGATCACTAATTATTGAATGTAACAATCCAAAGGAATATCATTATGAAGAATTTTCCATATATAAATTGAAATTTGTGGGGAATTCAGTTAGACCAAAGGTTAGTCCATAAAGAACGTGTTCCATTTTATGTCTTACAAGTCTAGTAGGCAGTTTTGATAGTGAAGTTCCTCGATGAAAAAGGCATCCAAATTAGGTCTTGATTTGAACTTGTAGTATTACTATGGATTATAGGACTTGTATACCTGATTATTTTGATATTAGAGGTACCCTGAGGCAGAAGAAATGTTTTTGTATTTGTTCCTCATGAATTTATCCCATATACCATTAGAAGTTTGAACTCTCCAAGCAGTTTACAAGCCAAAACCATCATTAATTGCTTCCAGGTCCCTTATACCAATACCACCTTCCCCTATAGTCCTGTATATATTTTCCCATTTAAACCAAGCATGCTTATAACCTCCATTATATTTTTACCCCCATAATAAGTTGTTAAAGATTCTATGAATTTTCTGAAAGATTGCTTTAGGTAGCTTGAGATAAGCTAAGGTGAAAATTGGAATTGAGGATAGGATATACTTAATTAGAGTTAAATTACCAGCAGTAGATAAGAATCTTATTTTTCGTCCTTTAAATTTTTACCAAATATTGTCTAGGAGCTCAGCATAATAACTTATTTTGCCTCTCCCTTTGAACATTGGACACCCCAAGTTTTTGATTGGGAGGTTCTTGAATAGAAATACAAGGAAGATAAAGACGAAAATTCTTCTATTAGACGTGATGGATGGATCTATAGAGAAAAAACTTTTGTTCTTATTGATTAATTGACCCGAGAATTTCTCAAAAGATTCCAAGAATTTGGTGAGATTATTTAGGATTATTTTACCACCATTTATGAATATAGTGGTATCATCAGCAACACAAAGGTGGGAGATGAGGGGATAACCTGAAGGATGAGAATATGAGGTAGCTTTTATTGATATGATGAGTTAGTCTAGACCTATAAAAAGAACCTTTGCCATGATTACAAAGATAGATGGTGATAATGGATCACCTTACTTAAGAACTCTAGATGAATTGAAGAAGCCATCTCCAAAACCATTAATAACTATAGAAAATCAGTTATTTGAAATTATTCTCCATATAAGATCAATGAAAACCTTACCAAAGCAAACTTCTTTAAGATTTTAATAAGAAAAATCCAAGATACTCTGTCAAATGCCTTCTCCATGTCTAATTTAATGATATCATTGGAACCATGGCATTTCTTATGCAATGAACTAGTCATTTCATGAGTAAGTAAGATACTGTCTTGAATGCTCCCGCCTTTAATGAATCCACTTTGGTTAGGTGAGGTGATCATTGGAAGGAAATGGGATAGACTTGAATTTAAATTTTTATATATGATCTTCATATTGAAATTACACGGGCTAATAGGCTTGAAGTAAGAGCATTGAGAGAGGTTGTATAGTTTTGGGATTAGCAGCTTCTAGGGATTTTCACACCAATAAAAATGATTTAATGAATTCACGGTGGAAGGAAGAAGATCTCTTATTTTGAAGACTTAGTCAAGAAAATCAAAAACAAAATTCAAGGTTGGAAGGCTAAATGCTTGAGTCCAGGAGATAAACTTGTACTCATCATATCAGTGCTATCTTCAATGCCTGTATATCTTATTTCTTCCTTATCCCCTCTAAAAGCAACTTTATCTAGAAATAACTCTCTTCTATCTAATTTTTTTTGGAGTTCTTCGTTTATTGATCCTAGACATTAGTGGTGTAGATGGGAGTTCATAGACGAGCCAATCAATGAAGGTGGATTGGGCGTTAGACTCATCTATGATTTTCATTCTTCTATTTTTATGAAATTATGGTGGATTTTTAGATCTCAGTCTTGTCCTTAGGCATAATATATATATGTTGCTTATTGTCGAAAATTTCATCCCACTATGGCCCCTATCAGAGGTGGTGCTCATACATGGAACAAGTTGTGTTCAATCAGAGATAAGGCAGAAGAACATCTTAAGTGGATTATTGGAGAAGGTAATATTAATATAGTGTTGGACAACTGGGGAATTGAAGCTTGCAAAAAATATTTTGAGTCTGATTTAGGTCTGGTAAATGAGTTCTGGGATGCTGACAGTAACTGGAATGAAGATAAAGTTTCTTCTCTTTTTAATCCTGCTGCTGCTAAAAAAATTTTGAATTTTCAAAAGGTTATACCAAATTCTCCAGTTACCTTAATATGGAAGCCTTCCAGTTCAGGTTCTTTCTCAATCTTTTTAGCTTGGGATTTATACAGAACCAACGGAGTTTCCAGATTAAGCTCAAAGTTCATTTAGCACAAGCAGCTTCCTCAAAAAATGTCCATCTTTATGTGGAAGCTCCTTAATAACCTGCTCTCAACAGATGAGAAGATAAAAACTATTGGTTTTAGAGGTCCATCAAAGTGTTTATATTGTTTAAGTCCAAAAGAAAGAAGAAACCACTAATCATATTTTTGAAGAAGGTGATATAACTCACATAATTTGGGATCAAATGGCTAGGGATTTTGGAATCCAAAGAATAGAGGGAGGTGGTGTTAGAATTCAATTATTAAAATGGTGGCTTCATGGAACTAAAATTAATCAGTTGATCAGTATAGTTATCCCCTCAATAGTCTGTTGGTGCTTATGGTCATCTAGAAACAAAAGTAGATATCATGCTACTTCCCCGAGTGTGACATCATTGATCCTCCATATCAACCAATAAATTAAGGCTAATAAAGTTTTCTTTGTTGATCAGGTTCTTAACCAGAGGATGCAAATCTAATGGTATAATCCCCCTTCAAGTGTCTTGAAACTCAATGTAGATGGAAATTCTAGAGGAAACTCGGGAAAAGGAGGTGGTGGAGGTATTCTAAGAAACCGTTTAGGGGATATGATTTGGGCATTCTATGATCACTTTGGATAAGTCTCTAATATGGAAGTAGAGGCCTTGGCTATGTTGAAAGGTTTGGAGTTCAATAAGGACTTCAAAGACTATGATATTTGTTGACGCAAAAATTCTCCATCTACGAGCACCAATCAGAAAAGGACACATGTCATCCTACGTGGCAATATTCGACATCCGAGGAGAGTTGGTCGGCACCCGAGGAGTATTAGTCGGCACCCGAGGAGAGTTGGTCGGCATACTAACCAGGAAAATCAAAGGATAACTATGCATTTAATGTGCATTAATGAAGATGGAAGTGCATTTAATGAGCCTTAATGTACATTTATACTGTATTAATAGATGACGACACATAGCATACCAAGCAATTTAACAATTAGATTCGTTGAATGTAGACATAAATGTCTACATACAATGAATCTCTTTATCTCCCATCACTATAAATACATGTATTCCCTTAGCCAAAAGGGGGAGAACCTAGAAATACCATACACAAGATACACATCCTTTCTCTCTCTACACCTTATGGTGCTATTGTAAACCCCTGGGAATAAAATAACAATAGACGTAGGCTTTATTCATAGCCAAACCACTTTAAAAACCTTTGTCTCTTATATGTTTGATGTGAATGTTTATCTTCATCTTCAATCTCATCCTCATCATTTATCTGCTGTTGACGCCACTAAAATGACAGTGGCCATTTTCTGTCTTCAATAGATTGGCGTCGTATGAGGGAATGTGTTACAAGCTTTGTTCTCCATCAAAAGCTAAGTTTTTATTTTCTCTACATATAATCAATTATACATACATCTTTTGATTCAATCATGATTTTTATGTTTATATACATAAATTAATTGTCCAATTTTTATCTGCAAAATATTGCATATCATGATTTTTAAATCATAACTGTTAGATTCATTGTTATTTAGAAATCTGAAAAATAGTGGATTTCATAAATCATAACTTTTTGCTTGATTCTCAAGTTTCAATTTTATATCATGAAATCAATATTTTAAATGATTACATATACCAATATATACGACGATGATAAGATTTGATAATTTTCATTGTTGATTTTGAAATAATTTTTGAAAGATCTTTGATGACTATTCAAATTCCCTTTACATTTTTAATCAGAGAATTGGAAAAGGTTAAAGACAATAAAAAGTTTTCTCATGGAAATCATGACCCAGATCTACTTTCTCTCCCTTCAAGTTTGAGTCTCTTTGCATTCATTTTTATGAACTATATACTTAATTTGGTTCATCTTCCATCTATGTCAAAAAAGTCAAATTGATTGATTTTTGATATAAATTTGGTAATAACTTCGATCATTCAACATATTTTTATCTCTCCAAATAGGGAATAGGAAAGGATCAATATAAAAAATATTTTTCTATCACCTGAAAAATCATTACCCACCTCTTGTAAAAGAGGATCAGTAAAACAAATCATGACCATATCAAGACTCTTTGGCACAAATTTGATATGTTGGCCCCTCGTTCATCACATCACATGGTTTCTTTATCGGAATCACACTATATAGTGGATTAGATAATTATTCATTTAATTAACATTCTTAATGCTTAAATTTTACATCGAATGTTAGTTTTTTGATCTAAGGATTCGAGATATTCTGGTCAGCCATCTATATTGTTGTTCGGCATCATCTTGGGCTATATTTTATTAAAGAGAAGGTTAACCATACCATTTTTGTTTTTCGGAGATAAGATTTGAAGATCCATCAACAAAGTTGAAATAATTTTATCCAACTACGATGTATCTTATTATTGGTCGGAGCCCCATATTGTAGCTCGGTGGAACCAATTGCAGGTCGACGATCATCTATTTCTTGATCCGCGACATCTCAGTCTTGTTCGGAGGGTTCAATTTACTGCTCGGCAACTATCCAACCATCCACTTTTTGGTCGGTGACATCTAATATTGTTCGGTGCTGTCAATACACCATTTTTGTTGATCGGCGAAATTGCTCAGCTAGTCGGGGACCATTTGCTTCTTGGTCGGCACCATATATTCTATAACTTGAGATATCCTTAAATGTTGGTCGGCAACATCCATGCCGTTTGTCGGAAGTAGTAGAATCTTGGGGTATTAAAAAGTACGAAGCACCCCAGATATTTCTTTAAATACGAGTTCAGCTCGGGAACAAACAGGGGCTTAAGTCTTTTTTAACTTGTGATCACCCCAAAAATATTTTTAAAACCAAGTGATAAATAATTTTCAAACAACAACTTGTACCTGATTAGTTGTTGGAGATTAAATAACTTTACAAAAAACTCTACGTCTTATTTATGATGCATATTTGATACAAATTTGTCCATCTCACACACATTTGGCATAAAAATATTATTTCATATTTTGAAACTTTTATTATTTTATGCTGATACACATCACATATTGTTTGGCTGAATAATTATTCTCATGATAATAATTATTTTCTCTAGTCTCGAAAGGTGCTCGGGAAGCTTATTAAAATTTCATTGGGACGAGATTCAATCCCGATGAAAGCTCTCGTAAACCTCTAGAAAAGTAGTATTGCTCGACATCAGGCAATTGTGCCTCGACATATCAGCCAACATATATTATTTCATTTTTTGAAATTTATATTTTTATTTCTCAAGCATATACATATCATATATTGATTGGATGAGTAAATTATTCTCATTACTAATCAATTCAGCCTACACATATGGTAGTGCAAGTTATTAATTTTTACAGGTACAAGATTTGGTGTCGACGAATGCTCGAAAACAATCTTAAACTTCTGGAAACTATTATCATTGCTCAGCATTATGAAATTTCACATCAGCAAGGAACTATATATTATTGCTCTGATCTATGCTCAAGCACAAATTATTCTATATATACATTCGGATTCATATTCTATATTCATCTCATCATGGAGCTTGACGAGATACTTATTATCATATTCATCTCCGAGGAAAAGATACAATAGTTATTATATTTCACCCCCAACGGATAGTTGGTTGGGGCAATTCTTATTTATATTCAGGCCCAGATTTCGGCTCAAGCACAAATTATTCTATATATCCCTTGGGATTCATATTCTATATTCATCTCAACATGGAACTCGGCGAGATACTTATTATCATATTCAGCTCCAAGGAGAACTATAACATTTATTATACGTCACCCCCAACGGATAGTTGGCCGGGATAATTCTTATTTATATGCAGGCCCAGCAAAGTTCTCGGCCATATTCTTATGTTCTGGAAAATATTATTCTTATTCGGCATTATGCAATTGTGCCTCGACAAGATACTTATTCAGCTTTAAGGATAATTACAACATTTGTTGTATTTCACCCCCAACGGATAGTTGGTCGGATAATTCTTATTTATAGTCAGGCCTGCCAACGTTCTCGGCCATATTCTTATGTTCTGGAAGATCTTATTCTTATTCGGCATTATATAATTCTACCTCGACAGATCAACGAAGCATTTTATTATTTTTAATTATTCTTTATATCTATTTGGATGCATATTCTATTCTTATTTCAGCATGGAGCTCGACAAATATTTACAATCATATATTCAGTGCCGAGGAGGTCTCCAGTATTTATTATATCTTTTTCCCAACAATCTGTTGGTCAGCGCCGAGGAGGTGTCCAGCATTTATTATATCTTATTCCCAATAATCTGTTGGTCAGCTCCGAGGAGGTCTCCAGCATTTATTATATTTTATTCCCAATAATCTGTTGGTCATCACCGAGGAGGTCTCCAGCATTTATTATATCTTATTTCATTCCCAACAATCTGTTGGTCAGCTCTGAGGAAGTCTCTATCATTTATTATCAAAAATGTATTCCTCCGGGAAGTAAAACTTGTATTTCTCCGAGAAGTAAAGCTACTTGTATTCCTCCGGGAAGTAAAGCTACTTGTATTCCTCCGGGAAGTAAAACTTGTATTCCTCCGGGAAGTAAAACTTGTATTCTTCCGGGAAGTAAAGCTACTTGTATTCCTCTGGGAAGTAAAGCTACTTGTATTCCTCCGGGAAGTAAACCTACTTGTATTCCTCCAGGAAGTAAAACTTGTATTCCTCTGGGAAGTAAAACTTGTATTCCTACGGGAAGTAAAACTATGTATTCCTCCGGGAAGTAAAACTATGTATTCCTCCGGGAAGTAAAACTATGTATTCCTACGGGAAGTAAAACTATTACTAAAAATGTCAACTGAGGTTGGTCGGAAATAAGAAGCTGTCAACTACAGTTGGTCGGAAACATTTTATGAGTATGTGAAAGCGATCAAGAAAAAAACATTCAAAGTTCACATTCCACACTTGGGGGCTCTATTAAAAATCCAATTGTTCATTCGGTGGAACATTCTCATAACATCATGCAGTCGAGCATCAGATTCAGCCCCAACTAATTATCATTCAGAAGTTGTTTTTCTTGCTCGAGAATTAGTTCAGGAGGCTATTGAAGTTTAGGAGGTATATTGAAGTTCAAGAGGAATATTGAAGTTCAGGAGGTATATTGATGTTCAGGAGGCATATTCAGAAGTTCAGGAAGCGCATTCAGAAGTTCAGTAGGCATATTCAGGAGTTATTATGCACATACTATTGAAGTTCAGAAGTCAAATTCAGCATCTACAGCACTGAGATCTTTACTACTACTTCCCCGACCAACATTGAAGAAGAAGTTGTATGAAAATGTTTCGAAGTCCACCACTAGCTTGGTACTAATCAGATTGAAGAGTTGGGTTCAAAAGCTAGTATGTTACTCGACAAAGTATTCAGAGAAGCATAAATCAGAAGAATCAAGCACGTGAAGTTAGCACTCAGTTGCTCGGCACAGGAGGCAGTTGGTCGGCTAGCAAACCAATCAACATACTTGAAGATTATGACAAGCTACAAGATGCATACTATGGCATGGCTGCATCCAAATTCCCAGGGGTGATACATAGGACACGGAGTTCCTCAAAAGAAATATTAGCAACCATCAATCAGCCTGCATCATATGTCGTCCAGGAGATAATGCACTTTATGTTGAACAAATCAAGAAGGTAGATCAAGAATTTCACGAGCACCGAGAAACACTGCAGAATAAATACTCCATCCTTTCAAGTAAACCATCAAGCATGGAGCATTGGGGGCTTCTGTTAACGTAAAAATTCTCCATCTACGAGGACCAATCAAAAAAGGACACATGTCATCCTACGTGGCAATATTCGACATCCGAGGAGAGTTGGTCGGCACCCGAGAAGTATTAGTCGGCACCCGAGGAGAGTTGGTCAGTACCCGAGGAAAATTAGTTGGCACCCGAGGAGTATTAGTCGGCACCCGAGGAGAGTTGGTCGGCACCCGAGGAGAGTTAGTCGGCACCCGAGGAGAGTTAGTCGGCACCCGAGGAGAGTTGGTCGTCATACCAACCAGGAAGATCAAAGTTTAACTATGCATTTAATGTGCATTAATGAAGAAGCGCATTTAATGAGCCTTAATGTACATTTATACTATATTAATAGATGACGACACATAGCATACCAAGCAATTCAACAATTAGATTCGTTGAATGTAGACATAAATGTCTACATACAATGAATCTATTTATCTCCCATCACTATAAATACATGTATTCCCTTAGCCAAAAGAGGGAGAACCTAGAAATACCATACACAAGATACATATCCTTTCTCTCTCTACACCTTATGGTGCTATTGTAAACCCCTGGGAATAAAATAACAGTGGACGTAGGCTTTATTGATAGCCAAACCACTCTAAAAACCTTTGTCTCTTATATGTTTGATGTGAATGTTTATCTTCATCTTCAATATCACCCTCATCATTTATCTGTCATTGAAAGTGATTCTAAAGTCTTAGTTGATGGTGTTCAAGGTAAAGGAAAAATTCCTTGGAAAATTCACTAGCATGTGCATAAAATCGTTCAAATTTTAAAAATGTTCAATTCAGAAGTTGCACATATATTTAAAGAGGCTAATCAGGTAGCAGACTTTCTTGCCAAATTAGGGAGTTCAGACTCAAATAAAATATTCTCTTCTTCTTATACGGACTTTCCAAAGCAAATTAAGGGCCTTATTAGAGTTGATAAATGGGGCTTTCCTTCGTTTATACATGTCTAGAGGTCAATGGTGCTTTATTCTCATTTTAGGTTGTGTGAAATTATCTTTGATTTCTTCTTTCACTAATGTTATTGTAAGGGTTCTAGTATATAAAGAACCTCATTTACTCCTTTTTGTTTATCTTTCTGATTCATTTTTTGATGTCTATTATTTAGAAGAGGTAAGTTCTTCTACTTATTATGAATAAATCAAGTCATTTCCCAAAACAAAAACAAAAAACTCCCCCAAGCTTATCTAGATCCGATCCACTATCTGCCTTTGAGCTCAGATATGGCTTTAAGAATTTCATCATTAGTTAGGATCTTAGTCAGGTCCATATTCATGTTATCGCAAAATAGATTTGGAATGATATGTAATACCTCATCTGACTCAAAGGTATCTTCTTCCTTCCATCTATTCGCGAAGTGGTCCACCATAGTTTTATGAATATCCTTATTTGTAATCATCCATTTATCCTCTGCATTCTTCACTTTATGAATGGAAATCACAACCATTTTAAGCTTGAAAGATGAATGGAAAAACTTATTATTTTGATCACTTTGAGCCACACTAAATTAGCTTTTTGTTGCCAATAAACCTCCTCTTGTTATAGAGATTTATTAAGATCATTTCTTGCATTTTGCATCTCAAGTCTATTTTGGGGTGAAGGATCAAGTTCAATATCATGTTCTTTAAATAAAATAAATTCTCAAGATCTTGGACATTTTAGAAGATATTTTTGAAGCTAGATATATTCTATTGTTTCAGTACAACTTTGAGTTTTTTTAACTTCATTAAAAACTTCACCATGGGAGAGATTGGGAAGTGGGAGACTAGACTTGTTGAACAATTTGAAGAAAAGAAGGATGAGATGTCCATATTCTTTAGAATTTTAAAAAGCGATTGGATATGAGTAATGTGGACTTTTTATAGAAAGAGGGAGGAGATAATGGTCACTGCAGTTCTTGGATAGGTGATATATGATTGAATTTGGAAATAAAGTTTTCTAATCAAGGTTACACAATACTCTATCAAGTCTAGCACATATGGAAACCTGTTTAGTTCTAAAATTGGACTAAGTGAATCTAGATCAACTATAACCCAAGTAAAAAAGACCTATTGATTATTGCAATCATTGAACTCTTTCACTGATTGATGGTCAATGAAATTACCTCCAATGAATAATTGAGGGAAATCAAAAAACAACTCAAGACCTATAAATCTCTCCACAAACCTAGTCTTTCCTCATTGGTGCACTTTGCATAAATAAGGGTTAACATAATCTCTTGAGGTAAGTTGGGATGCCAAATTTTAAGAGAAAGGGATTGATACTCATATTTGATAACTCACACCAAGATCCCTAACCTCCAAAAGAACCAAATTTTATTAGATTTATTGTTGATCACCGTATCAATATTCCATTTCATCACAAACTTCTTCATCGTCAAAGGATTAGACTTTGGCTCTAAAATTGAAACACTAAGCAAACAGTAAGATATTCAAAGCTTTTAAATTCTTTTACATGTTGGCTTATTTAAGATTTCCCTTACATTTCAAATTACTAAATTAATCATTAAGAAAATTGGAGTTTATAATTATTAGTCACCTTGGACTTAGCTCTTGTTATCCTTTTAAATAAAGGGTTACATGGCATGTTATTGGTCTTCACATTTGGTGGCACCTTTAGAGTCTTAATGGATCGGTCTTGAGATTAAACTTCTTTAAGCTTAATTTTTCTTTTAGTTTAGCCTACTAGGATATTATTTCACATTTTGTCAAATAATTCAGCAAAGATTATGAGCTCCTCTTGCATTGGAATTCCCCTATCCTTCTTTTGTTCTAAGTGAGACATATAGTTGTGCTTTGTGTGGTTGCAATCATAATCAGAAATGTCTGATGACCTACGAGAGAGCATGGTGTGGTCTACTATAATGGGTTCCTCATGGGTAACATCACAATGTTGGATCTTGGTTATGAAAGATATATTTTTTTGGGTATTACTTTGGCTCTCGGTTTTAGGAGATATATGAACAGGATATTTGGTGGGAAGGTTGGGTGACTCATGAATGGCAATGTGAACAAGTTATTGGATAGTTTCTTGATGGTCTTGGATAGGTTCTTAAATATATTGGATAGGAGCAGGCAAAGTTTTTTTTTTATGTTTAGCAGTTTCTTAGATGGTTTCTTAAGGTTTAGGGTTAAGGAAGGTTTTGTGTAAGGTTTGATTAGGGAGATTAGGTTTGGTTTCTTTGCCACCATTTATGAAAATACAAGTGCCTTCTTCATAACCCTTCTTGAGGAAGTATGAAAAAAAATTGGGTAGGTTATCATAGATTACATCCTGCCAAAATCGACCATATCCTATTCCAATACATACTCTCTTAGGCACATATTTGGTTAGGTTGATCTCCACACAAACCCTGGCTATGCTAGGTCATGATTGATTCACAGTTGAAGCATCCATTTTATGGGGTTTGACAATGAGTTAGACAGTAAAGAATAAATATGTCTTTGCAAGAAGGTGAATATGTAGGTTAGTGAGGCATATCCATGATGGAACAATAGGACATTGTTAATCAGGTCTAAAGTTTGGAAACCACTTGAACGTTCGTATGGGGCATCTACCGAGGTACGAATGCTCCTTTGTCCAAAGTCTTACGAAATCTTCTTCACATTCTAGCTTGATGAGGACATGCGTGTTATCTATTAAGTCAACCGTGCATGATTGTTTGATACTAAAAGTGTGGAAAATCTTCCTTATTTCATCCATAGTAGGCCTTTTGTGTGAGAACTTGCTAACAATAGAGTATTTGAAAGGTTTTGACAAAGATTGAATATCATGAAGGAAGAATAATACAGTCGGTTCCCCTTTGAATTTAGAGGGAGTTTTAAGTTCAGATACTTTGGATAGCTTGTTAGCAACAACACTAGCAAAGAATTTAGCCCAAAATTTAGGAGGATCAGGAGGTTTAGGGTTCAAATGATTAAACCTCATGGACGTGGGAGCCATGCAAACCCTAGGAGGGGTTTGAAAGTTGAGAGAAAAATTGGATAGGGTGGTTAGGGTTTTATCGATAAAATTAGGCATACCTTGATGGATATATTATTATTGCATGATAGTTTAATGATTTATTCATTGGGATTTGGTCAGTTTTAGGGCATTTAAATCAATCTTTGTTGGTTAGTTAGTGCATATTTTAATTTTGATTTTAATCAGTTTACGCATTATTTGAAACAATTCTTAGTATGGTTAATGATAAATGTCGTTGTTAATCTATCATCCGTTTTATCTAACAATGTCAAACAAATTCATTATTTATATTTCTAAATCATCTTCTTATACATATATATATGTTTCTACCGATAACGATTTTTGCAGGATATGTCTTCATCATGGCAATAGGGAAGTGGTGGCGAGGAAGGCTCGTCTAGCACTAGGCCCCTAAAGTGGGGCAAGTTAGGGACCGTAGTGGAGAATAAGACAACCTTCCAATACAGAGCCTTAAATTTGGCTAAAACAATTATTTGACCGAGGTACACCAATTGGATGAGGGTGTCCGTTGAGCTTAAGATGTCCATTTGGGGGGCATTACAGGTATATGTTTGACTTAATAATATTTAAATTTTATTTTAAAATTTGAATACTACGAAGTCACTTTCTTTTTTTTTGTATATTTTGGATAGGAACAATTTGACTTGTCCCCATAATTATGTGATACAACATTGGAAAAACTAAGGGAGGAATGGAAAACATGGAAGAAAAACATGCGTGTATAGTATTTTGGCAGGGACCGAGAGTCCATCTTATGGCGTAAGGACACGGTACCCAAGAAAGAGCCAATATCACTAGGAAACTGGTAACATTTTATTGATAATGAGATATCAAGTAGGCAGTTGTTCATTCATGAATGGGGGAGGGAAAACCGGGATAAGAAGGATGACGTGCATTACTTTGAGCATATGTCTTACGCCAAGGTGGAGAATATAACGGTAAGTTTTGAATGCTATTTCATTTTAATTTTATTGTATTTTATTTGATGTTAATTATATACTAATTCACTAATTTTTCATTATTTTATTTCAGGAGACGAGGAGTGGTCCTTGGGATAAGACAGAGAGGCTTGAATCGTATATGGATATTAAAACTAAGAAAGTCAAAGATATGGAAGTCAATTCGGTCATGCCACCACTATTGTAAGTTATAATTGCATTTATGCCATTAATTCATTATTTATAATCACAAACTTTTTTGTTATTTCATCTAATCGTATACTTTTTTATCATTTCAGGAAAATCTTAAAGAAATCCACAACTCACAGAGTGATGCCAACTAGGCATCTCTGAGTACAAATGCACTTAGCCAAGTGCTCGGGTGGGATCATAAAAGTCATACTCGGGGTGTTAGCTCTCGGGTGGGAAAGTCAAAGCTTGTAGGGATAATGTCGATCAATAGTTGATTGTCAAGCAAGCTCGATGAGTTGAAGACCAATTTGGACCAAAAGTTTGACAACATTGAAAAAACATTAATTAAAATGTTTTTGATGGTCAAGCAACCTCTTTAAGGTTGAGCCCAAGAGCGACTCAAGGAAGGCAAGGATAAAGTAGTGGATGAGGGTACCACTACTCTGTCTTTCTCACCATCACCAATTGACCCCTCATCTCCGTATGACTTATTCCTCACCCCCACCCCATTCAGATTGTTTAGGCTACATTTACAATTGTTTGGGGGGAGTCTATTTACTAGATTTATGAGGAGGCAATATAATTGCCAATGGGTTAAGAAACTGAGTATACGCTCAGGTTCCTTAGTGTTTAACCATCCGATGTAGCCTCATGAGGCTCAGGTCTACATCATTAACATTGTGGTGGGGAAGGATAATGAAGTCGTGTAGTTGAATGAGCAGTGTAACATGTGATATATTGAGGGTTGTATTGGTTCTTATATTATATGGCCTACATTTCTCCTCCGACCTGAGAATCAATTAACATTAGTTTTTACGTAATAATTTGTATTTAACATCCAAATTCAGGTAAATATATCATGTTTCTTATTTATATTTGGTTAGTTATTGATTATTATTAACATTGGTCTTGATTTGTATTAGCTAATTTTAAAATATATCGTTGATTGTTGTTACATGTTAAATAATATAATGTTGGACAGTGGTAGTGGCCATACTGTCCAGTAGTTTTTTTTTATTCTAGTACCCAATTTTGTCATGGACTTTGACCGTGACAAGTCCATGACAAGGACAACTTTTCGCTAATGTGTTATGGTTAAAGTCCATGATAAGTTTTTCGTTGTCAAGGACTTATCGTGGTCTTGTCTTAAACTTTGATCGTGACAAGTCTTTGATAAGTCCATGATAAAAATAGTTATCACCCCCATTCCTGTCATGGTCTTTGACCATGATAAGTTTGGCTTGTCAAGGTCTATGACCATGACAAATAGTCTATTTTGGTGTTTATAGTGGTAAAGAGATAAGATGAAGAGATAGACTATCTTTAAAATTCAGGCACTTGAACCTTTTTACATTCTAGTTGGCAACTAAGGATTATCCAATCATAGGTAATTAACACGATTAACCCATGTGCGTGTATAATAAAATTGTACATATTCCAACATGTAGCTCACATGTGTGCTTGAGATTCTTAATTACTGGTGATCAACTAGATATTTGACGAAAAGAGAACATTTAGCTGGATAATGTAATGACTTACTGGCAAGGCCTAATGCACAATTTATGAGTAAGGTGTCATAATTTCATTAGGTTGTGTCATGATAGAGTTTCATAGTACAACAGTCACAATACATCATAATAATCCAAACCATCATTCATGGTGTCTTGTTGAGAAAAGTTCATAAAAATAGACATGGCAAGAAGTTAAATACAAATTAAAGGTTGAATTTTATTTTCGTGCAACCACTGTGATGGTGTTTTGAAAAGAGAGGAAATGTAGAGAGAGCATGGCAGGTGATTGAGCCAATGTAATTTTGGTCTTTAAGATTTAAACTTAGTACATACAGAAATTGTTCTAAGATTCCCAAATTTATCATGACGATAAAAGTTCTGCAATGGCCAATTCTCACCTTTACCATAGGGAGGTGAGTTGTCTTCCTAGAGAAAATTTTTAGGACTTCACTTCCATAAGAGTATTATCGTAAACGGTATCCTCGAAAGTTATCCATGGTCAAGTGAGTGTGATAACTCTGGAATGAACCTCTTTATCACCTGAGTTCAGATCTATCTAACCTTACCCACCTCAAGAAGATGGGAGTTTTAGACCCTTTATAACTGCTGCATGAACGTTATAAGAACCTAAAGCCTATCTAGTACTAGGCGATCAGTTGGAGGATGTAATTGTTGGGATGAAATTCTTAATATATACTTAATCAACATATTATATTATCAATATTATGTAATAAAAATATTGAAAATGTCTACCTGAATCCATAGTCGTGAATGAGACTTGGCGGGGGGGGGGGGGGGGGTATAGGTCTTCCATTGACTAATACATCTCTCTCTATGAGTTCTCTCTCAGTGATGGGAAATGAAAAGGAGAGTATGTCAGTATATTAGCCATGGGACCAGGACCCTTCTTTATATAGGCTTCTGGTTAGAACCCCATTAATTCTAATTAGGTGACTCTTGGGTAACCACACATTACAAAGCCCATACTAGTTTTAGATGTCTTATCGGGCTCCACTAATTAGATAACTTAAATAGCCCAATCAAAATAGAAGCCCAAATGCAATTGCTACATAATATGTAAGCTCACATCAGAATATCAAAATATATTCCAATAATCTCCCACTTAGGCTATTAATTCCAAAGGCAGTTATATTCGATAACCTTAGGTGCGCACTATATTTTCTATTTATTCTTAGAACATCTCCCGAATCAATCTATTCCATCTCTTATACAAGTATGAGACCAAAGTGACCTTTGTTATATTTATTTCATAACTTGATCCATCAATGATCACCATACTAAATATATTTAGTGACATAGATCAAGGATGGATGTGCGTCTTGAAATTACATTCAATGTGATCTCACACATGCTTATTTCCAATTGGTCCTTACTTTATTCTGTAGGGAGATAAACCCTTAGTCTTTTAAACCTTATGTTATACCAGAATTAAAAGATAATATGTTCAGATTAAACAATAAAATGAAAATACTGTCAACTTTATTATGTATAAAATTGCAACATACATAAAGTATCTCAATAGTGTAAAAGAAAATAATATTATAACAAAGACAGACTCCCACTAGAACTATATATCATCAAATAAAATAACCCCCATATGAGTAATGTGCTCATGAAAGACCTTGGTGGTAAGACTTTAGTAAGGGGATCCACGAGCATGGAGTTTGTTCCTATATATTCAGTAGAATTATCTTACTCTGAACTCTCTCCTTAACAATAAGAAACTTAATGTCAATGTGTTAGACTTTGACAAGCTTATGTTGTTATTCAAATATATAACTATTGATTTATCATCACAATATATCTTTAGAGGTCTTTCAATACTATCCACAATTCGCAGCCCAGTGATAAAATTTAGCAGCCATACCGGATGATTTTATGCCTCATAACAAGATATGAACTTCTATGCCATAGTGGAAGATGCAATAAGTGACTACTTAGCACTCTTCCAGGAACTAACACCTCCCGAAAACATGTAGTCATAGCCAAAAATGGATCTCTTAGGATCTTGACAACCCATAAGATTTGCGTCAGAATACCCAATGATCTCCAAATTATCTGACTTCTGATAGATGAGAATGTAATATTTTGTTCTCTACATATACCTCATAACCCGTTTGGATGCTTTCCAATGATCCATCCTAGGTTTAGTCAAATACCTTCCCAACATACCCACTATGCACATTAAATATTAATGTGTACATACTTAAGCATAGATAAGACTGCCTACATTTGAAGCAAAAGGAACTTCTTTATTTCTTTACTTTTAGTCTCATTCTTGGGGTATTGACATAGACTAATCTTGTCTCCCTTAGCAATGGGAGTATCTCCTTGTGCATAATCTTTCATGATAACTCTAATGAGTACCTTCTCGATATATCTCCTTTATGATAACCCAAGGTAACCTAGAGAGAGATTTTGGTGTATCTTAACTCCCAATACAAAAGAGGCACCCCAAAGATCTTTCATTTCAAAATGCTTAGTTAGAAATCTCTTAGTTTCATGCAATAAGCCTATATCGCTGCTAGCTAGTATTATGTCATCAACATAGAGCACAAGGAAGATAAATTTACTCCCACTGAACTTATGATATACACATTCATCAATTGTATTAACCTCAAAATAATAGGAGATAATTAATTTATGAAATTTGTGATACCATTGACGGGAAGCTCGTTTGAGACCATAAATGGATTTCTTGATTTTACAAACCTTAAGCTTTGGATCACCCGAGATAAATATTTCTGGTTGCAAAAAGTCTGTTTATAGTCAATTCCTTCTTTTTGAGTGAAATCCTTTGTGACTAGACGCACCTTATATCTCTAAACATTGCCCTTAGAATCCTATTTCGTTTTTAATTTCCATTTATAACCAATGGGCTTCGCACCTTCAGGAAACTTGATATGATCCCAAACATCGTTATCTCTTATAGATTTCATCTCATCATTCATGGCATCAATCCACTTTTTTATATTTGGCACTTTGTTTAATTTGTTGGAAGATGATTGAATCATCTTCTGTTGACCCTGTGTCAAACTCATGCTCTTGAATCATCTTCTTCATGAGTTTATTCAGTTTGATCTTTTGGAGCAACTCTTTGATTTTGAGTATGGAAGTAGTCATTGTTTTTTTTAAAAAAGGACTTAGTTGAGGGATCGTAGAACTTGAAACCCCTCGGCCGTTCATCATACCCAACAAAATAACATCTATTAGTTATTGAGTCCATTTTTTTTCATTTGGCATATAAGGCCTTGCTTCAGCTGGACATCCCCAAATGTGTAAACGCTTAATTATAGGCTTTCGGCTTATCCATAGTTCATAAGGGATTTTATCTACCACTTTAATAGGTACTCTATTTAGAATATATGTTGCAATCTTAAGTGCCTCTCCCCAAAGTGATTCTGGCAAAGAAAAATGACTAATCATACTGATTACCATGTCCCTAAGCATTCAATTTCGTCTTGAATAACACTATTCATGCTAGGTTGTCCTAGCATTGTGTGTTATGGGACGATACCGCGTTCTTCTATGAATTTGGAAAAAGGTCATGGATGTTGTTTACTAGATCCATCACATCTTCCCTAGTATTCACCACCAAAGCCAGATTTGACAACTTTAATCTTCTTTCCTAGTTGATTTCCAACTTCGGCTTTGAAAGCTTTAAAAAACATCCAAGGATTATGACTTCTCATGAATTAAATATAATTACCCATAACGATAATAGTCATTTATAAAAGTGATAAAATATTGTTGACCATTCCAAAAATCTGTAGGGGAATGTACTGCAAATATTAGTATGGATAATTTCTAAGATGCCAAAACTCTTTTTGGCATTTAATTTCCTAATGTTTGTCTATTTCCCCTTTATACACCCAATACAAACATCAAAGTCTATTAAATAAAAGGTTTCAAGTATTCCATTTTATATAATTCTTTCAATTCTCTATTGGGAGATATGACTAAAATATTTGTGCCATAAGGCAACGAAATTCTCATTAGTCAATTTGCATTTTGTACCTCTTGTAGTTGTTTGTAAGGTTTTATTAAATAAAGCATTGGTATACAACATATATAATTTATCATTTAAAGAACCAGTCGCAACCAGAGTACAATTAAAAAAAGACTAAGTTTATTATTTCCAAATGAATAAGAAAAACCTTATTTATCCAAAATAGAAATAAAAACCAAATTTCATCTGAAAAACAGTTTACAAAAGTCTTTCTTAATTTGGTAAAATGACAAGTCTCAAAAGATAATCTAATGGTTACAATTACTTCAGATGGAAGTATTTGGCCATCGCCTACATAGATAAATCTTTTAGCATTAGTTGGCAGCCAGCTCTGCAAGCAACCCTGCATAGACATACTTATATGAGTAGTAGCACCAGAATCTACCCACCAAGTATGACTAGGTACGAAGGCCAAATTAACTTCAGAACAAACCAAAATGAGAAGTTTACCTTTCTTTAGACGTCAGGTTGCATAATTGGAACAATACTTCTTAACATGCCTAGGTTTCTTGCAAAAGAAACAGGTAAATTCTATATCCTGCGTCTTCTATGGAATTTTGGGTTCTGATGTTCCTACTGCAGTTTCCTTATTTTTATTCCTTCTTCGCTTATTATTATTTAAGGAAGACGAAGTATGAGCACTTTCAATTGTCTTTTCTTGCTTCAATATGTCCTCTTCTTACACATAATGAGAAATGAGCTTATTAAGAGTCCATTTGTCCTTTTGAGTATTATAGCTAACTATAATCTGGTCGTAGTGTCCAGGAAGGGAAATCAGTACTAGATTCACGAGCAAGACATTAGGCATCTCTAACTTTAGTGCCTTAAGTTTTGAAGTGATGTTAGACATCTCCATAATTTACTCCCTTATGATTCCTTTACCTTTATACCTTATTTGGATAAGGTTAGATAAAACTGTAATTGTCTTTGCCTTTCGTTTGCAAAATGACTTTTAATATCTTGCAGGAAACCCTTAGTAGTTACCTCATCTAACATACCACCTCTGAATGCTTCTGGAATGCTGCGCGTTAACATCATTAGACGTAAGAGATTAGAATGATCCCACTTCTCAAAGTTCACGTTATCCTCGGTAAAGCTTTTCTCCGTAAAAGGAGAATGTTGTTCTTTCCTTAGTGCATAGTTTAAATCCATGTAGCCAAGAATTATTCGAATATTTTCTTTTTAGTTATTGAAGTTTGTGTCATTAAGCACGGGAATTGAGTTCATGTTGGTAGTGATATTAGTATCAGAAGTAATAATTGAATTTAGAGAACAAACAAATAACATAAGCTCAAAAAAAATTCATATCAAGACATATTTAAAAAAAAGCACATAAATGCAAGACATGAATTTCATACAATTGTAATGGGGGGGGGGGGGGGGGGGGGCATTTTCAAGATACCTAGCACAACATTGACATTTAGTCGAACAGAAACATCAACATCAACTTGTAAGTGGTACTCTCAGTGTAAAAATCAAATGTTGATGATAAATCCTATCACACGACAAACCTTCCTTTGGGTTGGTATATTGTCCACACGGAAACTTTATAATCGTCACACATTTATTCTCAAATGTATATTTATTATTTGACCATTCAACAACCATCCTTTGGGCCATCACTAATCACATAAATAATAAACACACTCATCTTAATAACTCAAAATAGATTATTCTACACAATAGATGTTACTTTGGCAACGTATTACTTCAATTAATTTATTGTACGACATAAGACAAAAGGGTATTAATTAAATACCAAAAATGGGAACATATCTTTGGTTCCAAAAAAATATCCCCGAATCCAATTCATTTAGAAAACATATGTTCTTAATTTATAAATTCATATAAATCCATCGTAAATTAAACCCCTTCGAGAAAAAAAATACTAAGTGGGATAATGCTTCCCACAGAACCGATTCACAAGGCTCCTCGAACTAGTTCGGTGGGCGAACCGGTTCACCCCCCTGCTCGATGAACCGATTTGGTTTCCCTGATAGGTTTCTTCTTCCTTCAATCAACCATATGAAAACCTAACATTATTTAAATCCAAAATAAAACCATTATATCAATCCTAAATGTAATAGTACATACTTTTACATCTACATTCACCCGAAATCATATTAATTCATGGGATCTATAACAGTTCATCAAGAATTATGAACTTCTTAAATTATAAATCAAGATCCCATCAATTCTCATATTAGTCATTTAAGATCACATATTTTTAACTTAAATCATCTCAAATTTAATATGGAATTACATTCGAATTTCTTATGTATAATTCCATTCTCAAAATCCTGGTTTAGATCTAAATCCCACCACAAATTTTGTGTCCTACTCCAAATTTTGATATGAGATATTGAACCGAATAAACCATACTATAATCAATTTTGGGTTTATGATTATGAAAAGATTAGAAATCATACGTAAAATTCTATATATAAAATCCTAAATGTCATATGGTCTCTACCAGATCATATGTGTGAGAAATGAAACAAAATTATTCCAATAGCATAATCACAATATCAATATCAATAATCTAATATGAAGAGGATTTGATGCCACTTGTTAGGATGGAATTATTAATATATATACTCAATCAACTTATTAGATTATCAAGATTTTGTAATAAAAATATTGGAACTGTGTAACTGAATCCATAGAGGTGAATGAGACTTGGGGGTGGGGGTAGAGGCCTTCCATAGGACTATTCATTCTCTTTCTATGAGTTTTGTCTCAGTGATGAGAAATGAGGAGGAGAATATGTGAGTACATTAGCCTTGGGGACCAAAACTCTTCTTTATATATTCATATAATTAGAACTCCAATCATTCTAATTAGTTGACTCCTAGGTAATCTATGACAGCCCGCTTAGAATAATAATGGGTGGCCAGCCCTATACTAAAATAATCAGGAATCTCAAGTGAATCATTCTCAGCATCTACTTTTGATTATAAAATAAACGCGACTAACTACCCATTACTACAAACTACCCATTACTACAAAAAGAGGGTGTCAAAAAATTTAAAACATTTATTTTTACATTTCGAAAACAAACCATGCAACAACTAACCAACGACATAACTCTAAATATGATAAGAGTCACACACATGCTGAGATAAGAATACTAGAATACAATCAAACTATACAAAATGAAATACTCGAATATGCTGTCGGGTCACAGACAATACAATCATCTAAGAAAGGAAAATATAAAAGTGCTACTCTACAACACTTGGGTATGAACCCGATATACAAACTAAATCCTAATCTAGATGCACAAAGATATGAATCGACTATATCAAAATAACAACACTCTGCTACTGCCACAACTCCACGATTACACTAGATGGATAACATCAATGGCGTCCTTGAGGAGGAACACCTAAAATAATATAATATATACATGGAACGAGAAAAATATAAACAAGTCAGAGCCTGAGGTGTGAAAACATTTTTTAGAAAGTGCATTAAAATGCATAATAATTATAAATGCATTATAACATGATTAAAGTGGAGTCGCACTCTCCAAAATCCAACTCAGCTCTCAACTAAAGCGCGCATCTAAATGTATGCAAATGATCCTCAAATAATTTCCCAAAACTATCTAGGGCGATAATCTAACCTACGCCAAAATTTATACTCGTCTAAAATCCATCTAAATCATATCCATCAACTTCTACTATTCCCAAACTCAAATATTCGTCAACTTACTAACATATAAAATATACCTAAACATTCTCTTTTACGAGAATTTCTCATATTCTAGTTATTGACAAAAATATAAATATATATATATATAAATATATATATGAGTTATTAGTATCTAAGTACTAAGAACTAAAATTCTCCCAATTCTCAATACTGCACTGCGTTTCATGCGTGGGATGTCTCGCAAGCGAAATCCAAACAAGGAACCCCCCTGATACACTACTCCTTTGCAGTACTGATTATCAAGGACTCATTATGTCGTCAATGCATGACGCATATAACCCAAATTTCTTATATACTATAAATGATTTATTAATCCCAATTCTCAACAGTGCACGGCGTTTCATGCGTGGGACGTCTCGCAAGCGAAATCCAAATAAGGAACCCCCCGATACACTACTCCTTGGCACTGTCGATTGTCGAGATGAATAATAATATGATAAATATGAGCACTAAGGACTAACTTCTCCCCACTCCCAACATTGCACTGCGTTTCGTGTGTGGGACATCTCGCAAGTGAAATCCTAATAAGGAACCCCCCCGATACACTACTCCTTGGCAATGTTGGTCGTTGAGGTCCATTATGACCTCGATACCCAAAATAATATATATATATATATATATATATATAATTATCTACGCTTCATTTTCACTTTAATATATTCATCAAAATTTAAGTCCGGATAAAATCTCCCGGAATGAGATTTAATCAATCTTCTTATATATCTTTACTCTAGAGATAAATATATGATATCTCATAATCATATACAATTAATATACTATTCACACAAGTATAATAATAACCATCCTAGTGAGCTATAACTCGAGGATGCAGGTTCTCAATGCTATCATCTACCAGGGAATCACTCACATATCATCCTGGGTACCAACGGTCGAAATCTCACATCGCCTTGGAAAAAACCATATCACAACGTACGGGAAGAAATCATAGTTCCTCCCTGGAAATGAGACGAAACATACCCACCATGTCTCACCCCTAATAAAAATCACACAATAATAATGGACGTTATGACCTAGGGACTATACGCTCCCTGCTCCTCAAGCCAAGGGCCTCACCCACATCGCACAACTTTCCATGATAGCATAGAGGGGGTATGCTTCACACCCACACACACCCACCCACCCACCCACACACACACACACACACACACACACACACACACACACACATATATATATATATATATATATATATATATATATATATATATTATATATATATATATCATTGACACAAGATATACATACATCATCAGATTATATAACTGTATACCATCACACAAGGTATATATATATCACACTATTTACATACTCTTATTACGCTCTTATGCGTAAGTGAAATAATATCATTCTTTAGTATATTTTTACTCTCGATATACTATTCGTCAATAACTCACGTCACTTACCCACCTTGTATACACTATACTATTTCTCACTTGAAATTTACACCTCACTTCTATTTGTATGAATCATCTCTCAATTCTATTTACATTGACGATATTCTCTACATCCTTATGCATCGATCAACATTTTATATTCTCAATCCATAATATGGTTCAATTTATCATTTGAACCTTTAAAGTTATCCCATTTGAGATTTAATTCTAAAATCCATCATCACTAAATGCATCCCAACTCTCTCTTATAAATCCCTAATTATCTCCAAAACAAAATCTCAATAATAGTGGGCTTCTCCACTAGTCGGTACGATAATATCCAATCAATATTCTCTCAAAATAAGTCCATATGTCCCCAACAATTTCTCATAAGGGAAACTCCCTAAAAATCTCCAAAACATACTTCTCATAAGTTACATAAAGATTCCCAATCGATAACCTCAAACGAAATGGGATGAAACTCACCCTAGAAAAACATCCCCAAATCTGCCCTGTTTCCAAATTGATTCGGGCCCAATCCGAATCGATTCGGCCCAGCGAATCGATTCGGAAGACCCGGGCTTCTGTCTCAGGCCGAATCTATTCGGCTTGAGTCTGAATCAATTCGTTTACTCAGATTTGGGCACCTGCAACATTCTGAATCAATTTGGCAAGGGGTCGATTTGATTCGTCCTATCAGAAGCTACGAAAATGGCTATTTTCATCAAGGCCAAAAATTCCCAAAATCATTTTTATCAACTTTTAACCATTTCTTTTTAACCCCAAACATATATCTAACATCAAAACTCATAATATAACTCAACCCAACTATTTTATAACCTCAAATCCATATATACACATCAAATGTAAGATTTTACCCAAAATCCATCCATTTTGTCCACAAATCAAGAAATAAATGATGCACAACAATTATTTATCAAGTTTAATCACTTGCCTCAAATTTGTATAGTCTGATTCGGCCTCAAAATCACGGATTGGCCAAAATTCCCAACTTTTCTATCTTTCTCTTCTTCTCTTCTTTCTCTCTCTTTATCTCTAAGGATATTTTTTTCTCACGTAGTCTTAATAAGCCATATCTCCCAAAATACACAACTTTAAATGACTCGATCACTTTAATTCGAACCAAACGAACTTAAAATATTTCGAAACCCAAATAAGACCCAAGTACAGTCATTTTGACTATCTCGACCTTTCCGAAAAAAATCGCACCATCACAATTGTCATTCGAATCACTTTCTAGCATCTTCAAATTTTGACCTCAAATGCCAATTTAATTATTCTCTAATTTAATTAATATTTATTTCTCCCAAAAATAAATAAATTATTATCCCAAAAATCCTAGGTTGTTACAGACTTCCCCACTTACAAGAATTTCTCCCTTGAAATTAAGCTAAGCCTAGTACTCTAAAGATCAACTAGTTCCTACTACACTTATCCTCACTAACACGAAACCCAATCCTCTAACTTCTCACGACGAATTATTTTAAATTTTATAAAACAAATTATAACAACTAGGGCGCCCATACACCCTTTATTCGAGCTCTACTCGCATAAACATAATTAGGCTTCACTTGCCTTCAATAGTACGATAATTCTAAAAAATATATTAAATTATACTAACATACTAATAATATAACAATTGTGAAAGGTCCAAATATTTAACTCCTCTCAATTCCTGACATTCGCTACTTTCATGCGGGGGAGGTCTCGCAAGCTAAATCCAAACAAGGAACCCTCCCAATACACTAATATGTAGCGACATCTGGGATTGAGAGTTAGTTAGATCGGGACTAAAGTTTAAAAATATTTTTGTGTAAATCATTATTGATATTGCCCAATGGCCTATAAAAAGTTTATTTTGAAAACAGTTTATTTTAAAACCGTTTATGTCTTCCAACATTTAAATAAAATACCTTATGCCCAAGACATAAGGTTTTAATTATTATCATACTCATAATAATATATATTTCTCAAAATTAACATAATTATGAGCTAAATTCTGTCGCTCAACAACAATCCATAAAAGTTTGAATTCTTTTCAGTAGTAATCTCTCTCATCATATTAATATATTGCCATTAACTAGGCTCTTCCATATCTGGAATACAACAAATATATAAGACTAGCACGACTACAAAAATAAGTAGTTTTATCATTACTACTCAACACATTTCAACAATTCTTACATTCATAACAAAGCTATAGCTCTCTATTAGCACATCACAAGATAATCTATTCTCTCAAAAGATAATAATATAAGAGCCTCACTTGTGCCATATTCCCTTCTGGGTCATTCCATACATAATAGGGTTATAGCACTACCCTTTAATAACAAACTTACATACGATATTCCCAAAGCTTCATATAGCATAATCATATTCACACAGGAAAGTAACTTACTGTAATACCCCGCACTTTTGAGGACAATTAAAATTCAATAAGTAAGTGTAATTTGGAAATTCAAGAAATTATCGTGTATAGTAATTTTTTAGGTTTTCAAGGATTTAATGGTTTTCGACGTATGTAATATTTAGTTTTAGGATTAAGTAAATGAGTTAAAGTATTTTATTATGTCGTCGTTTGGTAAAGCTACCAATGGTAATATTTTAATGGGAAAACCTGCATTAAGTTATGTTGGGTTAAAATAGTGAGTTGTGGTCAAGTGCTTCGGATGGATATTTCAATGGTGTGGTTAGTATCAGAACAGCCGAGATAGTCAGAATAGAGTATCCGGGGGTATTGTTTAGGCTCCGAGAATTTTTGGGCTAATAGGAACTCGTAATTGAGTAAACGAGTCATTTTGGGGTTTAATAAGGGATAAACCCTTTTTCTCCCTATATAAGGCACGAGAGAGGGAAAGAAAAGAGAGAAAAGGAAGAGGAGAGGAAAGAGGGAGATGAAAGAGGAAAAAAAGGGAGGTTCCGGCCAAACTCCGTGGGATTTAACTCGGGATCGTCGGATTTTATCCATGAGGCAAATGTTTACTTGCTTTATTTACTTTGAGCATAAATCTCATATTATAGTTGGTAGTGAATAACTATAAAAGTTTTTGAAATGGGTTTTTGGTGAATCAAAATGGGTTTTCGGAAGTTAAACGAGTAAACCCCGAATTATATCCAATTCGAGAAACTTAGGAAATTATTGAAATCATTTGTTGGTTTTGGGTTCTAGGATGTTTAGAACCCTTTTTATATATGTATATGTCATTTATTGAGGTTGGAGAAGGGTAGGAGAGGTAATAGAAACTTGGGGGAATCTTTAATGGCTGAAACAGCTTCTCGGAGAAGAAGCTGCCCTAAGAGATCGATCGATCGAGGGCCAAGGGTCGATCAATCGACCCTTTAGGATTTTTGGAAATTTTGCCTAGGGTTAATTATATGGGATAAATTTCGATTTAGTTTTTCCTAGTTTATTTAATTATGGAAATAAGTATTCATCTAGGAAATTACCACTAGCCATTTGGGGGACTCTTATGGGGGCTAGGAGGGTGTTATAATTGTGTGGCAGTAAGGTATATTTTCTAGGAAAATAAACAAATGGAGGGAGTAGACAATTGGAATTTCCAAAAAAATAAGAGGGGACTTTTAAATAATTATTATGGGTGTGAAATGTATACCTTGGATTAATTGGGTAAAATTCAAGACTTATTTAATTATGGATGTTCGGAGTGAGTGACACCCGAGGGAGTATTTTTAGTGAGCGATTATAGCTAAATAATCGTGTGAGTAGGAAAAAGTATGTGTATATGGAATTAGTGAATAACTCCTATGAGGTGACTAGGATGGAATTTGGGTTATTAGTTATAGATAAGTTGAGGGTATACTTATCACACGTTTATGAATTGGGATATTAGGAGAGTACATAAATCCTAAACAGTGATCAAGGTGTGAGGTACATTTATCTAAGAAAAATACTTATGCGATTAGTATTTAATTTGGAGAATACTTAAATATTAGTGTGAGATTAGCAATTATAGTCGTGTATACATTTAATGAGTGATAAATGTATATATATGTATATATACGATGTGATTTCATTATATATATAATACGTTATGAATACATCTATATCTGTGTGTGATTGACGTATGTGTATCTTAGAGGCTGATTTCCACTGGCTTTCCTTTAGTATAGGGATGGAACAGCCAGATTATATATATTCCCTAGTGCATTACGGGGAGGTTGCGCGATGTGGGTGAATCCCCTGGGTTGAGGAGTAGGGAGAGTATAGTCCCCAGGTCATATCGTCCCACGTTCGAGTGCGATGTGTGTAACTCCACTTGTAGGGGGAAGATGACCGCCTCCACCGTTGTGTGTTTTTACTATGACCATTAAGAGAGTCTGGCATGGTACCGTGGTACAATGAGTAAACCCGGGGATTGGATCGGCACTATGAGAGACTTCATCCTTGATTTACAGCTCGTTGGGATGGTTATTGTGCTTGTGTGTATAGTACCTTACTTGTGTATGAGAACAATATATTATATATCTCTATTAGAGTAAAGAGATAAAATGAAAAAGGATTTATTCTCATTCCGAGAGATTATATACGGACGTGTATAATGATATGCATATGTAAAAAGAGTATGATAATGTATATAATTATATGAGGATAACTATTTATGTTGTGTACTGAGGGTCTAATGGATCTCGACGAACAACACTGCCAAGTAGTAGTGTATCGGGGGGGGGGGGGGGTTCCTTGTTTGGATTACGCTTCGCGAGACACCCCACGCACGAATTTAGCGCAGTGTTGGGAATGGGGAGATGTTTAGACTTTAGTACTCAGTTTACTTAGAACCTTTAGGGTTTGGGGGTGATATATTGGTTAGGCAGAGTATCTTGACTAGGATGGTTAGAGGGATACGCTAGGAGTGCACTATTAGAAGTGAGGTAAGGGGTATTTCATGTGAGTGAGTTACCAATTTAAATATGAAACAAAACCTATTTTTTAAAAATAAAGCATTTATGCACTTGCAAAATATTTTACAACTCAGGCTCTGACCTTTTTTCCTATTTTTCCCTTTCTTGCTATATATATGTATATATATAGGTGTCCATACACGGGGACGCCTAGATGATGATTCCTTCGAGTTAGACGTCTGCTGCTGTAGCTGTGGATGCATGCAGGTTCACTATAGACACTTCTATCCTTGTAATATAGATAGGAGGTACTATATAAAAATTCGGGCTAATAACCCAACTGTATTTATTTATTCTTTTACCGCCTTTTAGTGCGGCATTCATTCTGATTGTATTAGTGTTCAGTTATTTTATTTCTTTTTAGTTTTAATTATTTAAATTGTGCGATGGCTTTACTTAGTTTCTTTGATTAAAAAGATTAGTTAAATAAAATTTTGATGCTAGCCTAATAGGTTATTAGTAATTAATTTGGTTTTCGACAGTGATATTAATAATGAACCATATGTGGCTCCTGTTTTAATTTGGTACAGCTGTGATCGCTCAGTATTTTATTAGGCGGGGTGTCACAGATGGTATCAAAGCATCAGGTTTTAGTGTCCTTCGGAAGTTGTGCGGGTGTACTACACTTTCAGTATTGCTCTCAATTTTTTATAGAGCCTTATGATTAGGATTGTTGATTCTTCTTGTGAGATTTCGTTCTTCTACTATTACATAAGATTACAATTAATCTTTTACGTGCTCCTTTGAGGTTCCTGTACTGATCGAGGAAGGTCGACCAAGGAAGGCCGTGATGAAGGAAGCAGGAAGCAGGGCTTAGCTGGAACAACTAGTTAAGTCAGGGACTAGGACCGCAATAGAGGTCACTCCCCTTGTGGAATTCTCTAAGGTTGTTGTGGTGACTACTAGAGTATAGTAGTTATGAGTACCCCAGTACCGCTATAGTAGAGATTGGTACTAAAGTTGAATTACCCGGTAAAGTTGAATTGGAAAGAAGTTTGAAGGGTCTTTGATAGGGACCATATGCTGAGGTTTAAGTTATACAGAGTCGGTGTAGCATTACACGGTGAAAGTCGAAGGCTCGGGAGCTTTAGCTTAGAGCAGGTTATGGAAAATACCCATATGTGAAAATCTAAGGAAAAATTTTCACTTATGGGAGAAATGTTGAAATGGTGGGAATGGTAGTCACCATATTCGGGGGAGAAGGATGTTTTTCTTGTAGAGTAATCTTACAGACAATTTTAATCGCGAGTTCCTTTAGTTTATCAGTAATGAATAGAATGCAGTTTTTGGATCATTCACATAAAGATCAGTCAGATGCCGATCGTGAATCAAGAGTGATAATGATAAGTAAGCTTTGTACCGAACTAATGTAGGCACAATAAAGATAGGGTCCTTCAGTGTAATGATAGTCTCGTTTAATAAGTGTTGCTAACACTTGTGGAGAATTTGTATCCATGGAACCCATTAGTGGACATCCACCCGGGGAATTCATGGAACCAGGGTTGTTGAAGTCGGAAGTAGAGTTTCCTTATAACGAAGAAGTTAAGGGAACTATGTAGGAAATTGTCAGGATCGAGGCTATAGAGTTCGAGATATTGATAATATTAACATGGTCAGAGTGTCCAGAGATGGGGAAATGTTGCTATATGGAGTATAGAACCACACGGGTAGTCCTTGCCTAATAGAAAGTAAAGGACAAGAATAGGGTGCCGAGGTGGGGCATCGATTAAAATAGTTTTGGTTCGACTGAGACTGGTAAAGTTATAATTATGAGTTTTACCTCAGATAAAGGAGGTATATTTGGTGTGACTCGATAGAGTCATGGTATTTCATTAGCCTTAGATTCGTGTGTGTGATTTGAGCTTTGTGGCGGTATCAATATTATATAATGTAGGTCTATGCATTTTTTTACAGTAGCGGAGTTCTATTTTCTTTCATTCGCTATAAAAGTGAGTGTTGACATTTTGAGTATATATCTTGTTTGTATTATTCATTTTATGTGTAAAATACGAGTATGGTATTATTCTGAGTATAAAATATTATTTATCGATCGAAATGATAACAGGAAAATGATTGAAGGACTATCGTGTCCACGGTTTCGGGATGGAACATATTGTTGCGATATCTCACGTGGATACAGGTTGAGTCCACCTTTGTTATTATGGGTAAGTGAAACTTCGGTCATCAGATGTTTCATTATCATGAATCGAGTGCTTGGCGACCTTATAGGTATGATTTAAGATCATTATTATTGAGCTGTGAGTTTAAGATCATTATTAATTGTGTAAGGACTGAGTGTAAGAACGAGCGCTTTGTGGTATGGATCCTGAATAGAGATAGGAGTTCATACCATATTTTGTTGAAAGAGCGGATAGGGTTATTTCGGTTACATATTTGAAGCTAACGGACCTCCACGATCGGTGAAGTTAAGTAGTAGTGTATTGGAGGGGTTCCTTATTTGAATTTATCTTGCGAGATGCTCCACGCATGAACCTTAACGATGTTGGGATTGGAGAGATGTTATAGGATGGAAGGAGTTTAGTCTTGTCGATAAGTCATGTAGTGTGGAAGAAACACTATAGAATGAGAGTCGTATGATGATGATATAATTACAGAAATATAAGTTCTATGGATAAGCACTAAAGTTCTCCTCTCACTGCAAGTAGGTGGGTGGAGCTAGAGTTAAAGAAATTAATTTGAGGATTATAGCCAGGCCTTAATGAAAAGGCAAGTTTCGAAAGAAGTATGTTTTGGGTGTAAGGTTCACGACAGGTTTGAAGGGAGTAGGCGCCTTAATTAGTTAGGTTTTCTTCTTCGCCAAGGGGTGAGGTTAGATTGGTAGAAGTACGTTAGTAGGATAGCAAGATTGGATTTAGAACGTCCCGCTGGTGTGCCTGAGGTCGTTATATCTCAATGACCGACAACGCAAGGAAGTAGTGTAATGGGAGGGTTCCTTATTTGGATTTCTCTTTGCGAGACGTCTCACGCATGAAACCAAGCAAATGTTGAAAGTTGAGAGAGGTATTGGGCACTAGGGATATACTTAGGATTATACTCGTTTCGCGTGGGTAGGATAACGCATAGATCGTACGATTATTAAGGAGTAAGTTCAACGGAGTTAGTGGTGCCGATATAGGAAGATTGTGAGAAGTGAACCACAAGAAGATTGGTTGACTAACCTTAAGAAGAATTGAATTCCGCAGGTTAGGAAAACCCATGTGTAAGTATTACACCGAGGAAATAAGGCATATCTTCAGAGAGAGTGTTATGTAGTGTCACGTTTACAATAATTGTGCAAATAAGCACGGGTTAAAAAGGTGTATGGGTACCCTAATAAGGTTGCTTTATATACTGCCTGAAAAAGAAGGGGCGTAGTATATAAAGTTGAAGTTTATGTCGTGAGGCAGTCACAAATGGATTTGGAGTGTGTTGGATGGAACGTTGTAAGAGGTACGCAATAATCCAATTGTATAGGGCAATAAGAAGAAGCATGCCCAATATAAGAGATGAGACTGATGGGAGTAGTTAAGCGTTAGAGTAATTTACTTTTTCTTTTTCCGGTGCGATTTAGACGTTAGAGAGGCGGAAATAGGCTCGTTTTCTCGATATGTGTTACTAGAAACGATGGGTGCGATGTGACGTTATTAAAGTCACCTTTTGATCGAGGCAGCAGTATAGTATCATAAACCTAGTTAGGGGTGAGTGCTGAATAAGTGTATGGTTGAGAGCCATCGGGTTAGTACCATTCCACTTTGAGGCATCAGGATGTGGAGTGATTCACAACCCTAGGTTAGTGTTCGTATTATCGGTTGTATCTGAATTTTGAGGGCGAAATTCCGTTGTAAGGGGGGAAGTATGTAATACCCCGCACTTTTGAGGATGATTAAAATTCAATAAGTAAGTGTAATTTGGGAATTAAAGAAATTTTCATGTATAGTATTTTTTTAGGTTTTCAAGGATTTAATGATTTTCGATGTATGTAATATTTACTTTTAGGATTAAGTAAATGATTCGAGGTATTTTATTATGTCGCCGTTGGGTAAAGTGACCAAGGATAATATTTTAATGGGAAAACCCGCATTAAGTTGTGTTGGGTTAAAATAGTGAGTTGTGGTCAAGTGCCTCGGATGGAGATTCTGAGTGCACGATTAGTCTCAGAATGTTCGAGATAGTCAGAATAGAGTATCCGGGGGTATTGTTTAGGCTCCGAGAATTTTTGGGCTAATAGGAACTCGTAATTGTGTAAACGAGTAATTTTTGGGTTTATTAAGGAATAAACCCTTTTTCTCCATCTATAAGGAACGGGAGAGGGAAAGAAAAGAGAGAAAAGAAAGAGGAGAGGAAAGGAGGAGAGAAAAGAGGAAGAAAAGGAAGGTTCCGGCCAAACTCCGTAGGATTCGACTCGGGATCTTCGGGTTTTATCCACGAGGCAAGTGTTTACCTATTTTATTTACTTTGAGCATAAATATCATATTATAGTTGGTAGTGAATAACTATAAAGATTTTCGGGATGGGTTTTTGGTGAATCAAAATGGGTTTTCGGAAGTTAAACGAGTAAACCTCGAATTATATCCAATTTGAGAAACTTAGGCAATTATTGAAATCGTTTGTTGGTTTTGGGTTCTAGGACATTTAGAACCCTTTTTATATGTGTATATGTCATTGATTGAGGTTGGAGAAGGGAATGAGAGGTAATAGAAGCTTGGGGGAAGCTTTAATGGATGAAATAGCTTATCGGAGAAGAAGCTTCCCTAAGAGATCGATCGATCGAAGGCCAAGGGTCGATCAATCGACCCTTTAGGATTTTTGGTAATTTTGCCTAGGGTTATTTGTATGGGACAAATTCCGATTTAGTTGTTCCTAGTTTATTTATTTGAGGAAATAAGTATTCATCTAAGAAATTATCACTAGCCATTTGGGTGAAACTTATGGGGGCTAGGAGGGTGTTATAATTGTGTGGCACTAAGGTATATTTTCGAGGAAAATAAACAAATGGAGGGAGTAGACAATTGGGATTTCCAGAAAAATAAGAGGGGACTTTTAAATAATTTTTATTGGAGGAAATGTATACCTTGGATTAATTGGGTAAAATCCAAGACTTATTTAATTATGGATGTTCGAAGTGAGCGACACCCGAGGGAGTATTTTTAGCGAGCAATTATAGATAAATAATCGTGTGAGTAGGAAAAAGTAAGTGTATATGGAATTAGTGAATAACTCCTACGAGGTGACTAGGATGGAATTTGGGTTATAAGTTAAAGATAAGTTGAGGGTATACTTATCAAACGATTATGAATTGGGATATTTGGAGAGTACATAAATTCCAAACAGTGATCAAGGTATGAGATACAATTATGTAAGAAAATAGTTATGGGATTAGTATTTAATTTGGAGAATACTTAAATATTATTATGAGATTGGCAATTATAGCCGTGTGTACATTTGATAAGTGATAAATATATATATATATATATATATATATATATACGACGTGATTTCATTATATATATACTACGTTACGAATACATATATATCTGTGTGTAATTGATGTATGTGTATCTTAGAGGCTGATTTCCACGGGTTTTCCTTTGGTGTAGGGATGGAATAGCCATATTATATATATTCTCTAGTACAATCCGAGGAGGTTGCGCGATGTGGGTGAATCCCCTATCTTGAGGAGCAGGGAAAGTATAGTCCCCAAGTCATATCGTCCTGCGTTCGAGTGCGATGTGTGAAACTCCACTTGCAGGGGGAACATGTACGCCTCCACCGTTATCTATTTTTACCATGACCATTGAGAGAGTCTGGCATGGTACCGTGGTACGGTGAGTAAACCCGGCGATTGGATCGACACTACGAGAGACTGCATCCTCGAGTTATATCTCGTTGGGATGGTTATTGTGCTTGTGTGTATAGTACCTTACTTGTGTATGAGAACAATATATATTATATATCTCTATTAGAGTAATGAGATAAAATGAAAAAGGATTTATTCTCATTCCGGGAGATTATACCCGGATGTGTATAATGATATGCATATAAAAAGTGAGTACGATAATGTATATAGTTATATGAGTATACCTATTTATGTTGTGTACTGAGGGTCTAATGGATCTCGACGAACAACACTGCCAAGTAATAGTGTATTGGGGGGTTCCTTGTTTGGATTTCGCTTTGCGAGACACCCCACGCACAAATTTATCATAGTGTTGGGAATGGAGAGAATTTTAGCCTTTAGTACTCAGTGTACTTAGGACCTTTAGGGTTTGGGGTGATATATTGGTTAGGCGGAGTAGCTTGACTAGGATGGTTAGAGGGATACGCTAGGAGTTCACTATTAGAAGAGAGGTAAGGGGTATCTCATGGGAGTGCGATACCAATTTAAATATGAGACCAAACCTATTTTTTAAAATAAAGCATTTATGAACTTGCAAAATATTTTACAACTCGGGCTCTGACCCATTTTCCTATTTTTCCCTTTCTTCCTATATATATGTATATATATAGGTGTCTAGACACATGGATGCCTGGATGATGATTCATTCGAGTCAGACGTCTGCTGCAGCAGCTGTGGATGCATGCAAGTTCACTGTAGACGCTTCTATCCTTGTAATCTAGATAGGAGGTAGTGTATAAAAATTCAGGCTAATAACCCAACTGTATTGATTTATTCTTTTACCACTTTTAGTGCGGCATTCATTCTGATTGTATTATTGTTGAACCGAGTGTTCGGTTATTTTATTTCTTTTCAGTTTCAATTATTTAAATTGTGCGATGGATTTACTTAGATGGTTTGATTAAAAAGATTAGTTAAATAAAATTTTGACGCCAGCCTAATAGGCATTAGTAATTAATTTTGTTTTCGACAGTGATGCTAAGAATGAACCATATGCGACTCCTGTTTTAATTTGGTAAAGTAGTGATCGCCTGGTATATTATTAGGCGGGGTGTCACACTTACATCATACCTCTCAGACCGAATGCCTCTCTTCTTCAATGGGTTCCCACACAAAGTCTCCTGGCCTAGAATAACCTTGAATCTGCTGTAAGGGTTTCACTTCCAAAACTTACTCAAAATGTGTAAGCCTGCATTAGAATAGAAGCCCAAATAAGAATAGAATCCCAAATAGAACATTGCTACTTAATTTGTAAGCCCACATTAGAATATTAAATCTTAATAGATCTGGCTAAGTTTGGACTTTTTGAGTCTGCCCATCGCATACCCACCGATTATCAGTATTTGTAATCCATGGTTGGTCACAATCTTCATCAAACTTCCTGTCTCTCATTAGAGGGGGAAGGATTTTCACCTGATGTTCCTATCGAATTCAAATATTCTATTAATGGAAGAATTCTAACATGTTTTGTAATACCCCATATTTCTGTGTATTAATAATTATATTAGTTCTGAGAAATAATTGGGAAAAATATGTTGTATTTAAATTGAAAAATATGTTGTATTTAAATTACGTGAGTGAAGTAATTTCAAGTGATTAAATGAGAAACGTGATTATTACATATTAATAAAGAGATAGATACGATTAATATTATAGTATAAGATTTACTAAGTGTAAATAGTAAATAATTGATAATTAGAGTTATACGGCATAGTGAGTGATATGTGAATATTTTATTTTATCTCAATCGGGAGACGTGTGTAGACTAATTTGAGGTTGAGAAAGGAAAATATATTTTTAGTGATTCAGATGATAATTAATAGGTAGTGAATAATTTCGGATGAGTCGAAATAGTCAAAATAGTGTACTCGGAGGTATAGTTTGGGTCCCGGATCAATTTTAGACCGAACTGGCACCTATTGAGGGCATTTTGGTCATTTGAAAAATAGAGATAAAGGGACCTTCGAAATTTACAACTTTATATCTGATGATTAGAGATTGGTCTTAGGGTTAATAACACTAAAACCTAAGGTAAGCCCTTAGAGGAGAAGGAGGGATAAGAAGGGTTCTTGAAGAATTTGACTTGGTTCTTGCATCCAAATCATAGAAGGAGTGAGGATTAGAGGGCAAGAACATCAACCCATGAAATCAGATCATCTAATTGTGTCAAGTTGTTTATTGCATTTAATATGAAGTTATAATACCCATGTGTATATGGTTTTTATCGATAATTCTTATGAATCTTGGAAGAGAAGATTGATTTAAATGCATGTTTGGGTACGAATTGCCTGTTGAAAGATTTGATATACGTAGAGGATAATAAACTAGATATTTTGTATTATTATCCATGAATTAAACCTATTTTTTTTGTGTATGATGGTGAAAGAACAAAAAACCTAGAGTTCTTGAGGATTAGATGATTGAATTCATTCCTGAATGTTATTCGTAAAGTTTTTTATGCAAAAATTACGTTAGATACAATCCTAATACATGTGGGAAGGGTTTTGGACAATTGGTTTGAAGTTTCGTGGAGAAAAATGGAAGTTAAAGGTGTATTAATGGTGAAAAATGCACTTGCAAAATGAAGAAGATTAAGTGCAGTGAAGGGAACATGTCAGGGGCAAACTGGTCCGGATAGAAGGGAACCAATTTGGGGCAAACCAGTCTGGATCCCATAAAATATAAAAATATCCCTTTTGCCTTAACTTACTAAATCGTTGTTGTGAGATGTTTTAGGACTTTGGTCGAGTAATATTAAGAGACTAATATATTACAGTAGGCCTGTATTTTGTTCAAAATTTAGTCCTATTGAGAGGATCAAGACGAGAATAAAATTGGGTTGATTTTGTGCCGTAAATTATCCGAGAGAAAATTAATAAATTACGGGGAGTTTGGAAATTAAATTGATGAAGTAAACCAGATGGGTGAGTTAGGCTTAACTACTGAAATTTATGAAGGGGTAACTATGGCCCTTAGAGTTGAGTGAATGCTCAAATTATTACGATCGTGAGAGAAATCGTAAATTAAATAGTACGGTGAGTATACAAGAGAAATATACTGCAAGTGTAAATAGTTAGGTTGTGTGAATACTTATCATATTAATACTTAGGTAGCGTGAATACCTAAACTTTACTAAATGTATTAGGGTCGAGGGAACGTTCAGACCAATACATGAAAATTATATGAATACTCATATAAATATGATAACGAGATAAATCGTAAAAAAATGGGAAATAAGTATTAGAGAGAAATATACTACGTACCAATGTGAATATTTAGGTTGTGTGAATATATATAGTATAAGTACTTAGGCTGTGTGAATACCTAAAGTATATTAATAGTATTTGGGTCGATGGTTATCCAGACAAATACATGAAAGTTTGAATTTGGGGTCGATGATTATCTGGACCAAATCAAAAATAAATAATATTGGGGTCGAAGGATATCCGGACAGATATAAATGATAGGATAATTGGGGTCGATGATTATCCGGACCAATAATCCTTATAGTATATATTTTGTCTGAAATATATATACCTTATAATTTCCAACTGGGTGCGATACTAGATTTGTAGATGATATATTTATGGATATACATCTAAAAGACGAATTAAGAAAATAATCTTGATTTACCATGACATATGTAAGTGTTGCATGAGAAATAAATTGTATTTGTGACGTTAATGAAAATAATGTATTGAATGGGAGGAACGAGGAACTAGGTGAATAGATAAGTTCAGATAATACTATAGTCTAGTTAGCTTGGGTAATATAACTACGTGGGCTAAGTATAGAACGTTAGGCGTGCACAATAGATGAGAGGTATGTAAACTCAAGAGAGTGTACGACAACCTAGCATGTGTAATAAATAACCAATTTGAAAAAAGTAATAAACGCTTGCTAAATATTTTCAAAATGTTATGTAATAACACTTGCTATAAAATATTTTCAAAAATCTTTTAGGTGTCCAGCCATAGGGACGTCAGGCATGACTTCATTCCAGGGACTCGGAGCTTTAGCACTGTGGATGCTGACATGATTGATTTTATTAGACGATTCCTCCATTCAGATCTAGTGTAGGATCTCATTTTATATTCTATGTATGGACATGTTGTCAATTGTCAATTTTTTGTTATTTAGTTTATTTTATTATTATGCAGTGTTTGTTTCTTGTATTTTTGACCGATGGTTTATTCGGCAAACCTCTTTGCTTTATACACTGTGATGTTTGGACTCTAGTATATTGTGAATGTTTAATTTAGTTTTCGTATTGTTAGATTTGTCTATTTTTAAAGAAAGATAAAATTGGCACCGGTTTAATTTCACTTAGGTGGTTAGTAATTAAAATTTTTTCGAAAATGATGCTAAGAATGAATCATATGAGAAACCTGTCTTAATTTAATAAAGTCCCGATCAACCGATGTTTAATTAGGTGAGGTGTCACAGATGGTATCAGAGCATCAGGTTCTAGTGTCCGTAAGATCTGTACGACTTACTACGATTTCAGCATATCATTCTTTTTATATAGAGCCTTATGATGAGATTATTGTACTCCTCCACGTATGAGAATTATGTTCTCCTAATATTTACTATAGTTATTGTAATTCATGTACAAGTTCAATTGAGCTTCGTACACCGAGTAATATGGTGCGACCAGTGAGGGTCATTAAAAAGACTGCAGGAGGATATGAGAGGCAGAAGACATATAATAATTCTGAGAACGGTGATCGTGATTGAAGTCACCATAATTAATATTCGGGCAGATGATGATAGGATAAGCACTCGAGGGTGGTAGTTTACCAAAGCACCGTTGTAGAGAACGATGATATTATTTTAGACTCACCCAACATTATAGACAGGGGGATATTCAGTAGGACTCTTTCTAAAATTTACCTTCATTAATTTGGGAAAGAGAGGAATTGTAATGGACCAATGAAAAGAAATAACCCAAAGGCGATTATGTAGGGCAGAGGGTAGTGAGACCCAGAATTAAAATTTTGGGAAAATTTCATTAGCTCGTAGGGGCAACATAAAGTGATAAGTGACAGTCACTATGCATAAAGAAGTATGTTTAGAATTAAATGAGGGACTGGGTATGAGCCCGTAAGTGAATTTGGTCTCGTGAGTGGTATACACAAGCGTGGATGGAAATTCGGTGAAGATGACTAGCTCCGATGTCACCGAGGTCATGAGTTTAGGATATTATATCAACGCTTCCATGACAAGGGAGCCAAGAGGGTTGGAGAATCTAGTCGAAGAGCAAGACTAGATTTAACGGTATTAGTGAGACACTATAGGAGCGTATGCCCATTAGGGGACACATCAAAATAATTCAAATAAATTTAATTCCTAACAAGAGATGGTGAATTCCATTTGGGTCATTCAGGCCAGCAATGAGTACCATAAGGCCGACAAAGCCAAAGGTATAATGAAGGTAGCAATCAGGATCCAGACCACTAAGTCCAAGAAAAGAGCAGCCCAACATGGCCAAGGAGGCCAGCGAAAAGGGGTTTGGTACAAAAAGGTATCCTATGCGGGGGAAGTAAGACCACCTGTATAGAACATGTCCATAGTAAGAAATTAGGACAAGTCAAACTAGGAAGTAGATGGAAACAGTGCCAGTGAGGCACAATAACGGGAAGATCAAGACTTCCACCAAGGATATTGGGCTAAGGGAGGTTGTCCTAGAGATTTCCAAACACAGAATGGTAGGTTCGGATAGGACTGGGAAGGTCCTCAGAAGCCGCACTAACCTATTTCTCAAGGTCAATAGGGCGAAGATGACATTAGGGAAGGCCAGCATGGCTTGATCAGATGGTGTAGGCCATGAAAGGATAAGTATTACCCCAAATCAAGGTGGGGGACAACTACAGGATGAGATCCTGGATATATAACCATTACAACAGACTTTGAGTCAGTTTCGATGCGAGAGCACGTTTAGGAACCGATCGACCAGGCAAGACAAATAGTGAATGGAAGTAATATGGTTATGTCATCCTTAGTAGTATGGGATTGATGTAAGTGACATGAGTGCATCACAAGTAAGGTTATGATCACTAGAATTCATGAGTGAGTCATATTTAGTGGGTACGTTGGTCGTGATGTCCATTTGATGTATTTAAATATCATTGGATAACGGAGTTCTTTGTTGTCACCTATGAGGGAGCGGGTGGGTACACTAAGAGTACGTTGGAATTTCATGTGAGTTTAGTACTTTCGATAGTTGTGAGAATAGAGTATAACACTTTTTTAGATTTGATTGGTTAGTGATATGGTGATAGTGAGATCTCCTGTTTGTTGTTCCAGGGTACGAATTATTTTTGCTAAGTATCACCTAAAAGAAGGTTGAGCTTATATATGTGAGTTTATATATGTTATCATATATTTGGTAGTAGAATTCTTTGTGTATGTTGTTTAGTTATAATTAATCCCAGTGAGTATGGACATTTACTGACGTGGTTCGGGAAGACTTCTTTATTATCGAGCGGAGGGATATAGATCGTGATTAATTTGCGTTGGGAAACTAGTGATAGTAAGACCGTCATGTTATATGTGGTCCTTCGTAACATAAGAGTGGGAAGGTGTACTTTTTATGTTGAGAGATGATGATTTAGGGTACAATTATAAATTTGGAGGTTTGTAGTCATAACGGTGATTTAATAACTATATTTTTTATTTGAGGCAGAGAGAGCCGTGCTATGATGATGTGAGAAACATAGAAGAATTTTTTCACCACAAGTTGATGGGTGGGGTAATATCAAGAAGAATTAAATAGTAGTTGGCGGGATGATTGAAATTACCCAGAAGATTTAGCCACACTGAGAATGCGGGGGCCGAACATGAGACAAGTATGTTACGTAGGTGATGTTGTGTGGTTTTTGCAAATATGCATGAGTTATAGGGTGTATGGGTTCCCTGGGTAAAACATAGTCTCATTTAGTCAGATGCTTAATAGTTTTGGGAGCAAACACAAGGGTAATTATTTTAGGGTATATTTCAAAAAAAGGGAGAGTAAGAGGTCCCTAGTGATGTGAAACGTTGAACATGAGGATCGGTGGTGAATGATACATAATGGAGTTGTCTCTAAGTTCAACATTTAGGGATGGAAAAATGTTGATCCGAGGTTATCAACTAAGCTTTTTGTAATTCTGATGTTCCTAGTGATGGGATTTATGAGCATGAATAGTGACATTCATATTTGGGACATCCCAAAATCGTAAATAGGTCAGGGTTTCCATTGGGGTGCGAAATGAATTGAAAATAGCTGCATATTTGATATTTTGGAGTGAGATATACTATCGAGCATCATATTCGACTTTTCACTTGGGGACAAGAAGTGGAACGAAAATAGGTGTTGTCCAAAATTGATGTGAATTTAGATAAGGCCTTTTAGTCCCTCCTCTGATCGAAAGTGTTAGGAGGCGATGGGGAAGGAGATGCACATCATTCTAGACGTGTCACTCATAAGTCGATAAGAAGTGGGGAGTAACAAGTTTCTAGGACTCGAAGTTATTTGAGGTCCATCAGCAGGAATCGAGTAAACTGTGTCCCTTTTAGATAGCTCAGAATCGTAAGGAGAGTTACATCGTCGTGAGCTAAGAGTGTGAACTCTGACATGAGTAGTCAGGAAATTTTTGTGGATATTTACTCTGAAGAGAGCCACGGGTTTAGCAACTAGAAATGGGCATCTGTAAAAGTGGGGATTTTTTTTAAACAAATAGATTGTAGAGCCGACGGAGCATAGACTCACCTTTTAAGGCACTATATGGTCGGAGAACATTGAGTGGGAGATCGATGACTAGGGTTGGTTAGAGTATATCCTATAAATGGGATCATGAGATTCGATAAGAAGGGGGAAACTAGTGTGTAGTTATATTGGGTCGCTTCCTATTATTGAGAGGGTGCGATCGATAACACACAGACTGGGACTTCCAGAGCATATACAAGGAATACCCAACTTGTTTCACGTGGTATCGCTGAAGAAATATCAAAGGAGATTGATAGCTTGTAGCACGTTCCACTTGAGGTAATTGATTTTTAGCCTGACATCTCGTGCGAGGAGAGACTCGTGGCTATTCGGGAGCGTAAGCTGCAGCCCAAGGTGGTGCCACTAGTATGAGTTCAGTGGGGACACCACAATACTGATGAGTCGGTATGGGAGCAGGAGGATAATGAGATATCAGATAGGAAGTTGTCCTTTCGTGAGTAGGGGAGGGAAAACTGAGACAAGAAGGTTGATGTGCATTACTCCGAGCATATGTCTTATGCCAAGGTGGAGCATAGATTGGTAAGTTTTGTATGTTATTTCATTTTACTTTTATTGTATTTTATTTGATGTTAATTATATACAAATTCACTAATTTTTCATTATTTTATCTGAGGAGACGAGGAGTGGTCCTTGGGATAAGCCATAGAGGATCGATACCTATATGGCGATTAAAACAAAGAAAGTCAAAGACAAGGAGGTCAATCCCGCCATGCCACCACTATTGTAAGTTATAATTGTATTTATGCCCTTAATTAATTATTTAAAATCACATTCTTTTTTGTTATCTCATCTAATCACATACTTTTTTTTATCATTTTAGGAAAATCTTAAAGAAGTCCACAACTTGCAGAGTGATGCCAACAAGGCATCTTTGAGTACAAATGCACTTAGCTAAGTTATCGGGTGGGATCATAAAGGTTGTACTCAGGGTGTTATCTCTCGGGTGGGGAAGTTAAAGCTTGTCGGGATTATGATGAGCAATTGTGGATTTTCACGCAAGCTCAATGAGTTGAAGACCAATTTGGACCAAAAGTTTGACAACATTGAAAAAATATTGAATAAAATGTTTTCGATGGCCAAGCAAGCTCTTCAGGGTTGAGCCGAGAACAGCTCAGGAAAGGCAAGGAGAAAGTAGTGGATGAGGGGACCACTACTTCATCTTTCTCACCATCATGGATAGACTCCTCATATCCATGTGACTTATTCCCCACCCCCATTCCAACTGTCCAGACTCCATTTATAATTGTTTGGGGGTAGTTTATTTACTAGACTTATGTGGAGGCTATATAATTGTCAATGGGTTAAGAAACCGAGTATACGCTCAAGTTCCTTTGGGTTTAACCATCCACTATAGCCTCATGAGGCCCAGATCTACATCGTTAACATTGTGGTGCGGAAAGATAACGAAGTCCTGTGGTTGAATGAGCAGTGTAACGTGTGACATATTAAGGGGTGTATTGGTTCTTATATTATATGGCCTACATTTCTCCTCCAACCTGAGAATCAATGAACATTTATTTTTTACATAATAATTTTTATTTACATTCAAATTATGGTAAATATATCATGTTTCTTATTTTGGTTTGGTTAGTAATTGATTATTATTAACATTGGTGTTGATTGATATTAGTTAAGTTTAAAATAAATCGTTGATTTCTGTTATTTGTTAAATAATATACTGTTGGACAGTGGAAGTGGCCATGTTGTCCAGTAGTTTTTTTTATTCTACTACCCAGTTTTGTCACGGACTTTGACCGTGACAAGTCCACGATAAGGACAACTTTTCACGAATGTGTCATGGTTAAAGTCCGTGACAATTTTTTCGTTGTCAAGGACTTATCGTGGTCAAAGTCCGTCACAAGAAGGAACTTGTCTCAAATTTTGATTGTCACAAGTCTGTGATAAGTTTATGACAAAAATACTTGTCACCCCCATTCCTGTCATGGTCTTTAACCATGATAAGTTTGACTTGTCAAGGTCTGTGACCAAGACAAATAACATGTTTTGGTGTAGTGTTTATAGTGGGAAAGAGATAAGATGAATAGATAGGCTTTCTTTAAAATTCAGGCACTTGAACCTTTCCACATTCTAGTTAACAAGTAATGATTATCCAATCATAGGTAATTAACAAGATTAACCGATGTGCGTGTGTAACAAAACTGTGCACATTCCAACATGTAACTCACATATGTGCCTGATAATCTTAATTATTGGTGGTCAATCCGTTATCCGACCAAAAGAGAACATTTAGCTGGCTAATGTAATGACATGATGGAAAGGCCTAGTGCGCAATTTATGAGTAAGGTGTCATAATTTCATTGGGTCGTGTCATGATATAGTTTCACATTACAATAATCACAATATATAAACATGATACCAACCATCGTTCATGGTTTCTTGTTGATTAAGGTTCATAAAAATCGACCTAACAAGAAGTTAAATACAAATTAAAGGTTGAATTTTATTTTGGTGCAGCCACTGTGACGGTGTTTCGAAAAGAGAGGAAATTTAGAGAGAGCATGGCAGGTGATTGAGCCAATGTAATTTTGGGCTTTAAGATTTAAACTTAATACATACATAAATTATTTTAAGATGCACAAATTTATCATGATAATAAAAGATCTGTAATGGACCGATCTTGCCTTTACCATGGGGATGTGAGTTTTCATCCTAAAGAAAAATTTTAGGACTTCACTTCCGTAGGAGTATTATCGTAAACTGTATCCTCAGAAGTTCTCCATGGGCGAGTGAGTGTGATGACTCTTGGATGCACATATTTCTCACCTGAGTTCAGATCTTCTTGACCTTAGTCCACCCCAAGAAGATGGGGGTTGTAAACCCTTTATAGCTATTGCAAGAATGTCATAAAAACCGAAAGCCTCTCTAGTACTGGGCGGTGAGTTTAAGGATTTAATTATTTGGATGAATTTCTTAATATATACTTAATCAACATATTATATTATCAATATTATGTAACAAAAATATTGAAAATGTGTACCTGAATCTATTGTAGTGAATGAGACATGGGGGGGGGGGGGGGTTAAATGTCTTCCATAGACTAATTCATCTCTCTCTATGAATTCTCTCTCAGTGATGGGAAATGAAAAGGAGAGCATGTGATTAGCCTTGGTACCATGATCCTTCTTTATATAGGCATCTGATTAGAACCCCATTAATTCTAATTAGGTGACTCTTGGGTGACCACACATTACAAAGCCCATACTCATTTAGGTGTCTTATCGAAATCTACTGATTAGATCACTTAAATAGCCCAATCAAAATAGAATCCAAAATACAATTGCTAGATAATATGTAAGCCCACATCATAATATCAAATTATATTCCAATAGCCTCCCACTTGGTCTATTAATTCCAAAGGAAATTATATTCGATAACCTTAGGTGCGCACTATATTTTCGATCTATTCTTAGAACATCTCCCGAATCAATCTGGTCCATTTCTTATACCAGTATGAGACCAAAGCGACCTTTGTCATTTTTATTTCATAACTTGATCCATCAATGATCACCGTACTAAATATATTCAATGACATAGATCAAGGATGGATGTGCGGCTCGAAATTACATTCAATGTGATCTCATGCATGTTTATTTCCAATTGGTCCTTACTTTATTTCGTAGGAGATCAACCCTTATTCTTTCAAACCTTATGTTATACCACAATTAAAAGATAACACATTAAAAATAAGCAATGAAATTAAAATACCATCAACTTTATTCTGTAGAAAATTGAAACAGAGATAAAGTCTCTCAATAGTGTCAAAGAAAAGAACAGTGTAGGAAGGACAAACTCTCACTAGAAATATATATCATCAAATAAAATAACACACATATGAGTAGTGTGCTCATAAAAGACCTTGGGTGATAAGACTTAAGTAAGGGGATCCACGAGCATGGAGTTTATTCTTATATGTTCAGTTGAAGCTATCTTACTCTGAAATCTCTCCTTAACAACAAGAAACTAAATGACTTTGACAAGCTTCTGTTGCTATTTAAATATAGAACTGTTGATTTATTTTCACAATATATCTTTAGAGGTCTTTCAATACTATCCACAAATCGCAGCCCAGTGATAAAATTTTGCATCTATACCGCATGATTTGTTGCCTCGTAACAAGATATGAACTTCCCTTCCATAGTGGAAGATGCAATGAGTGACTACTTAGCACTCCTCCAGGAACTAGAACCTCCAAACAACATGTAGACATAGCAAGAAATGAATCTCTTCGTATCTTGGAAACCGGCATTAGAATACCCCATGATCTCCAAATTATTTGACTTTCGATAGATGAGCATGTAATATTTTATTCTCTATATATACCTCATACCCCGTTTGGCTTCTTTCCAATGATCCATCCTAGGTTTACTCAAATATCAGCCCAACATACCCACTATTTTCGTTAAATCTGAATGAGTACATACATTAAATATGAATGCGTAGATACTTGAGCATAGATAAGACTCCCTAAAGTTGAAGCATACGTTACTTATTTATTTCTTTACTTTTAGTCTCATTCTTGGGGTATTAACAAAGGCTAATGTTGTCTCCCTTAGCAATGGGAGTATCTCCATGTGCATAATCTTTCATGCTAAATTTAATGAGTACCTTATCGATATAACTCTTTTTTGATAACCCAAGGAAACCCAGAGAGAGAGGCATCCCAAAGATCTTTCATTTCAAAATGCTTAGTTAGAAATCTCTTAAATTCGTGCAATAATCCTATATCACTGCTAGCTATTATTATGTCATCGACATAGAGAACAATGAAGATAAATTTACTCGCACTGAAATTATGATATACACAGTCATCAACTGCATTAGCCTTAAAATAATATGAGATAATGAATTTATGAAATTTGTGATACCATTTACGGGAAGCTTGTTTGAGACCATAGATGGATTTTTTTATTTTACAAACCATAAGCTTTGGATCACCTGAGACAAATCTTTCTGGTTGCACAAAGTCTTTTTAGAGTCAATTCCTTCTTTTTGAGTGAAACCCTTTGCGACTAGGCGCACCTTATATCTTTAAACATTTCCCTTAGAATGCGTTTTTTTAATATCCATTTATAACCAATGGGCTTCGCACATTCAGGGAATTTGATCTGATCCCAAACATCGTTATCTCTCATGGATTTCATATCATCATTCATGGCATCAATGCACTTTTGATATTTGGCACTTTGTTTGACTTGTTAGAAGTCGATTGGATCATCTTCCGTTGACCCTGTGTCAAACTCATGCTCTTGAAGAAACACAATCTAATCACTTAAAATTTCACTTCTTCTTTCTCTAGTGGATTGCCTTAGTGAACTTGTTCATGAGGTTGTTGATTTTGATCTTCTGGAGAAACTCTTTAATTTTGAGTATGGAAGTCCTCATTGTTTTCTTCTAAAAAGGACTTAGTTGAGGGATCCTAGAACCTGAAACCCCTCGACCGTTCAACGTACCCAACAAAATAACAGCTAATAGTTATTGAGTTCAGTTTCTTTTCATTTGTCATATAAGGCCTTGTCTCAGCTGGACATCCCCAAATGTGTAAATCCTTAATGATAGGCTTTCGGAATATCCATAGTTCATAAGGGATTTTAGCTACCGGTTTACTATGCACTCTATTTAGAATATATATTGCAGTCTTAAGTGCCTCTCCCCAAAGAGGTTCTAGCAAAGAAAAGTGACAAATCATACTAATTACCATGTCCCTAAGCATTCTATTTCGTCTCTCAACAACACTATTCATGCTAGGTTGTTCTAGCATTGTGTATTATGGGATGCTACTGCATTCTTCTAGGAATTTGGAAAAAATTCCTGGATGTTGTTTACCAGATCCATTATATCTGCCATAGTATTCACAACCACTATCAGATTTGATAACTTTAATCTTCTTGCCTACTTTATTTTCAACTTCAACTTTGAAAGCCTTAAAACGTCCAAGGATTGTGACTTCTCATGAATTAAATATACGTACCCATAACGATAATAGTCGTTTATAAAAGTGATAAAACACTGTTGACCATTCCAAGAAGCTGTAGGTAATGGACTGTAAATATTAGTATGTATCAATTCTAAGATGCCAAAACTCTGTTTGGCGATTAATTTCCTAATGTTTGTCTATTTCCCCTTTATACACCCAATAAAAACATCAAAGTTTGTTAAATAAAGGGGTTTAATTATTCCATTTGACATAAGTCCTTCATTTCTCTAGTGGGAGATATGAGCCAAATGTTTGTGACATAAGGCGATAGAATTCTCATTCGTCAATTTGCATTTTGTACCTCTTATAGTTGTTTGTAAGGTTTTATTAAATGAAGCATTGGTATTCAACATATATAATTTATCAATTAAAGAACTAGTGGCAACCAGAGTATAATTAAGAAAAAGACTAACTTTATTATTTCCAAATAAACAAGAAAAACCATAATCATCCAAAACAGAAATTAAAACCAAATATCGTCTGAAAAATAGTCCTTCAAAAGTCTCTCTTGATTTGGTAAAATGACTAGTCTCAAAAGATAATCTAAAGGTACCAATTACTTCAGCTGGAACTATTTTTCCATTGCCCACATAGATAAATCTTTTAGCATTAGTTGGCGGTCGACTTCGCAAGCAACCATGTATAAACATACCTATATGAGTAATAGCACTAGAATCTACCCGCAAAGTATGACTAGGTACAAAACCAAAATTAAGTTTAGAACAAACCAAAGTGACAAGTGTACCTTTATTTACAAATCATGCGGCGTAATTGGAACAATTCTTCTTCACATGCCTAGGTTTCTTGCAAAAGAAACAGGTAAATTCTAGATCCTGCTTCTTCAATTAATTTGTAGATTAATCGACGCAATAGATGTTATATTGACAACATATTACTTCAATTAATTTATTGTATGACATAAGACAAAAGGGTATTAATTAAATACCACAAATGGGAACACAACTTTCATTCAAAAAAAATATCTTGAATCCAAATCATTTAGAAAATATATGTTCCTAATTTATCAATTCATATAAATCCATCGCAAATTAAACCCTTTTGAGGAAAAAAAATTAAGTGGGATAACCCTTACAAGAGAACCGATTCACAAGGTTGCTAGAACTAGTTCGATGGGCAAACTGGTTCATCCCCTACTCAATGAACCAGATTGGTTCCCCTAACGGGTTTCTTCTTCCTCCCATCAACCATATGAACACCTAACATTATTTCAATCCAAAATTAGACCTTTATATCAATCCTAAACGTAATAGTACATACTTTTACATCTAGATTCACCCGAAATCATATTAATTCATGGGATCTATAACAGTTCATCAAGAATTATGCACTTCTTTAATTCTAAATCAAGATCCCATAAATTCTCATACTAATAATTTAAGATAACGTATTTTTAACACAAATTATCCCAAATGTACTATGGAATTACATTCGAATTATTTCTCTATAATTCCATTCTCAAAATCCTGGTTTACATGTAAATCCCACCCCAAATTTTGTGTCCTACTCCAAATATTTATATGAGATATTGAAACCAAATAAACCATCCTATAATCAATTTTGGGTTTATGATTACAAAAATATTAGAAATCATATGTAAAATTTTATATATAAAATCCTAAATGCCATATGGTTCTAGCAGATCATATGTGTGAGAAATAAAACAAAATTATTCCTAAATCGTAATCACAATATCAATCCATAAAATCTAATATGAAGAGGCTCTGATACCACTTGTTGGGATGAAATTCTTAATATATACTTAATCAACATATTATATTATCAAGATTACGTAATAAAAATATGGGAACTGTGAACCTGAATCCATAACCATGAATGAGACTTGTGGGGGGTGGGGGTAGAGGTCTTCCATAGACCAATTATTCTCTCTATATGAGTTCTCTCTCAGTGATGGGAAATGAGGAGGAAAATGTGTGATTACATTAGACTTGGGTACCCAAACCCTTCTTTATATAGGCATCTAATTAGAACCCCATTGATTCTAATTAGCTGACTCTTGGGTAACCATTAGGTGACTCTTGGGTAACCATTAGTCATTTTATATGTCTTACTGGGCTCTAATAATTAGATCACATAATTAGACCAATCATAATAGAAGCACAAATACAATTGCTACTTAATATGTAAGCCAACATTAGAATATTAAATCATATTCCAATATTAATAGCTTTGGCTAAGTTTGGACTTTTTTTGTCTGCCCATCGCATACCTACCAATTATCAGTATTTCTAATCCAAGGTTGGCCACAATCTTCATCAAACTTACAGTCTCTCATTACAGAGGGAAGGATTTTAAGCTCAAGTTCCTACTGAATTCCAATATTCTAGTAAAGGGAGAATTTTTGACATATTCTGTAATACCCCATATTTCTGTGTATTAATAATTTAATTAATTTCGATAATTAATTGGGAAAAATATGTTGTATTTAAATTGAAATATATGTTGTATTTAAATTACATGAGTGAAGTAATTTAATGTGATTAAATGAGAATCGTGATTATTACATATTAATCGAGAGATAGATACTGATTAATATTATAGTATGAGATTTACTAAGTGTGAATAGCAAATAATTGATAATTAGCGTTATACGGCATATTGAGTGATATATGCGTATTTTATTTTATCTCAACTGGGAATCACGTGTAGACTAATTTGAGGTTGAGAAAGGAAAATATATTTTAGTGACTCGGATAATAATTGAGAGGTAACGAATGATTTCGGATTGGTCAAAATAGTGTTCCCGGGGGTATAATTTGGGTCCCGGGACAATTTTAGACAAAATCGGCACCTGGTGAGGGAATTTTGGTCATTTGAAAAATAAAGGTTAAGGGAACTATGAAATTTACAACTTTATATGTGATTATTGGAGATTAGGGTTAGGGTTAATAACACTAAAACCTAAGGGAAGCCATTAGAGGAGATGGAGGGATCATTCTCAAAGCTTAAGAAGGGTTCTTGAAGAATTAGACTTGGTTCTTGCATCCAAATCATACAAGGAGTGAGGATTGGAGGGGAACAACATAAACCCAAGATCAACCCATGAAATCAGATCAACTAATTGAGGCAAGTTGTTTATTACATTTAATATGAAGTTATAATGCCCATGTGTCTAGGGTTTTTATTAATAATTCTTATGAATATTAGAATAAAAGATTTATTTAAATGCATGTTCAGGTAGGTATTGCATGTAGAAATATTTGATATATGTAGAGGATAATAAACTAGAGATTTTGTATTATTATCCACAAATTAAACATGGTTTTTTTTTATATATGAAGGTGAAAGAACATAAAATTTAGGGTTCTTGAGGATTGGATGATTGAATTCATTATTGAATGTTATTCGTAATGTTTTTGTGCAAAAATTACATTAGAAACAATCCTAATACATGTGGGAAGGGTTAGGGACAATTGGTTTGAAGTTTTGTGGAGAAACATGGAAGTTAGAGGTGTATCAATGGTGAAAAATGCATCTACGAAATGAAGAAGATGAAGAGAGTGAAAGGAACCAGTCCGGAGCAAATCAGACCGAATAGAAGGGAACCGATCCGGGGCAAACCGATCTGAATCCCAAAAAATATAAAAATTCCCCTTTTGCCTTCACTTCCCAAATCGTTGTTGTGAGATTTTTTAGGACTTTGACCGAGTAATATTGAGAGACTAATATATTACGGTAGGCCTGTCTTTGGTTCATAGTTTAGTCCTATTAAGAGGATTAGGACGAGAATGAATTTGGGTTGATTTTATGCCGTAAATTATTCGAGAGAAAGATAATAAATTATGGGGAGTTTGGAAATTAAATTGATGAAGTAAACCAGTACGATGAGTCAGGCTTAACTACTGAAATTTATGAAAGGATAATTAAGGACCTTAGAGTTGGGTGAATGCTCTAATTATTACGATCATGAAAGAAATAGTAAACTAAATTGTACGATGATTATACGAGATAAATATACTACATAAAATAGGTAATAATTAGGTTATGTGAATATTATTGATTAGTCGCAAATATTGTATATTTTGCTCCCGTTACTTATGCATGCACGCACATTTGTGGTCGTTATTTCATGTAATTAAGATATTTTACTATATAACCTTTTATTTCATTATATATATGTTTTGCGAGGTTTATTTGATCTTTTATAGGGATTGAAAGGATAAACAGTGCAAGTGCGCGCTTTTCGAGGAAGTTTTAGCATTTTACTCAAGTTCGGTGGTAATTATGTCATTTATGCGTTTGAGATAAGTTCCCGAAATCTTCACGGAAGTTGAATATTTCCGCATCAACTTCACGTAGCTTTTGACGGCGTGTCAATCAGGTTCCAAATGACCATGTTATGGTCCTTTTTCCCCAAGGTTCCTTGGTGTGTAACAAAATAGGAAGGTGTCCAAGTTCTCCTATGCGCGATCGACCGGCTCCAAACCAACGTTCAATCGCTAAAGAAATTTTTTCCTTTGATTTTAGATAGTGAGCCTTGACAAAAAATGCAGTTGATCAGTCCATGACCCGCGGTTGATCTGTCCATGACCCGCACTCGATCGGTACCTCAAATTCTGCGAGACCTCTCTTTTCTTGGTTTAGTTTTTACCACTCTTGTTTGTGGTTTTCTTCCACTTAGTATATATTATGAGTGGTTTGTTTGTTTGAGCATATCTAATCATAAAATCATGTAAGAAGAAAATTGAAGATTTGTGTTGTCCCTCTTCTCACTTGGGGCTTTGGATATTTTCTTCTCATTTTCATATTCTACTTCCTTTATTGTAAGTCAAATTCCATCTTAGTTTGATCTTGTTGACTTCTGGTACTATTTGAGTAATTAATATTATGGTTGTGTCTTGAATTCTTTCCTTTACTTAGTTATTTCACTTATTATTTACTTAATGGTCTGTATTGGTACGGTTAGTGTTATGAGTAGCTAATTTCCTTAGGTTGGGAGCATAAACCCACCTTGGAGGGTTCCACTTCTTGATTTGTTCAATGATTGAATCCAATAAATGGGTTTGTGGGTTGATATTGTAGTTTCATAGGATTTTAACCTCTCTTATCATGTAAGGGTTGTTTTTAAGACTTAACTCCAACATTAACACACTTGTTCGATAATATATCTATACCTCCACCTCGTATTGTTTGGTTGACATCCTTCATGCGGGATTTTTGATAATGATATCTTATTCCCATTTGATTAAGGTTTCATCAAAAGAACCAGTTGGGTTGTGATCATCCGAGGTGGGGGAATGTTCCTCAACCTTTTGTTAAAGAATCTTGTAAAAATCCATTTTATAAATCTCGCTTCCTTCTATTAGTTCTTAATTAAATCTCCCAGTAAGTTTGGTTATCTTTGTCCCGTTACAACATTGAAAACTTTAATCATCTTTTCTTTTATCTTTTATTCTTATTCATGATTTTTAACTGGAAGAATATCCTCGGTACTACATATAATTCCCTGCAAAAATTGACTCCGGTCTTACCAAGTTTTTTATTACTCTCGCAATTAACATGCACTTGCGCTATACAATATTCCGAGTGAGTCAAGTTTTTGGTGCCGTTGCGGGGGAATCATTAGTAATGACTATATTGATTTAGTTCTTTGTCGATAAACGCTTTGCATTCAATTGTTTGATCTAGTGTCGATAAACCCATTTTCATCTTCTTCAACCCATGCTCCCTTAAATTTTTCCAACCTCTTTTTTATCCTCTCGAGGACCTTCTTATTGGAATATTTTTCTTTCCTATTGGTCTGGGGATAGTCCATTGAAATGTAGTAGTGTCTCATGTTGTGCTCAGCGAATAATATTTGAGAGATGCCAAACCATTTTATGATGTTCTTCCATATGAACTTAGTCATGTCTACATCTATGATATGTGTCAAAGATTCTCCCTCGGTCCACTTAGAGAAGTAATATGTATTGATCAATAAATTTTTTCTACTTTCAAATGTTAGGGTAGTGGACCGACGATGTCCACACCCCATTGAGAAAAAGGCAACAGATTTATGAGACACTTGAGATCACTATCGAGATGATGCACCAATGGGGCGAAGGGATGGAAATTTCATTTTTGGACGTAGGCAATCGCATCTCGCTGCATCTATAGCCACCAGTATCCTTCTTCCACTACCCTAAACGCCACTAACTTGCCCCCTCCTTAGCTCTCGTATATTCCCTTGTGCATCTCATAGAGGCTCTAGTTGACATCATCTGAGTGCAGGCATCTGAGTTATGGAACTATAAAAGAGCACTGATAAAGCTTTTTAATCTTATAATAAGTGTAAACGAGCATTGTTCACCCATACTTTATATGACACCTTCTTATTGACTGATAGGGAATCTTATTTTAGGTAGTGCATGATTCGATCCATCTATCTTAAGGTCCTATCAATAACCATTACCTTCTTGCCAAATTTCCCTTTATTGATTATGGGTTTATCTAGGTAGTCTACCCAGATTACTCATTTCATATATCCCTTAACAATTGAAGCAAGTGTTGTTAGTGAATCTGTGTGACTGTTGTTCTCCCTTGGGAACTATTACACTTGTACATGCTTGAATTGGCCGACCAGGTATTGGTCCTCTTCAAGGTACACATCCATGCATCCATCCATAACATTGTAATCTCTTGATATATGATTTAATACTAACCTTAAGTCTCATAAGAATCCAACATGATGGGCACCTAGGGAGAATGATTTATTTAATTCTCTAATCAAGGCTTTGTACTCTGCTTCATTGTTGGAGGTTTCAAATCCTAAGAGAATTGCCTATTTGAGGACCTTTTTCTCTGAGGATACGATCATTATTCTAATTCCCTCCCCTTAGAATTTGAGACTCCATCAATCTAAGATGGTCCATCTCTCCCCATATTCGATCAGTTTTTGGACAAATTCTTTAGTCCCGATCCTCATCTCCATCGGTTCCTGGTCCTTGATGAATTTAACGATGAAATCATCTAGGACTTTCCCCTTGACTGAGGTTCTTTGATGAAACTAAAAGTCGAACCTCCCTAATTCCACTGACTATTTGTCCATTCATCTAGATAGGTAGGTGTTCCTTAGTATCGCTTCCAAGGGAAGAAGGTTAAAATAATGATAGTGTGAGCCTCAAAGTACTATTTTAACTTGATGGAGGCTATCGCTAGTGTGTATGCAAGATTCTCCAATAGGAGGTACCTCATCTCAGTGTCGAAGTTTTTCTCACATAATAAATGGGATCTTGACTCACATTCTTCTTATAGACTAAATTCTAGTTGACCGCATTATAGGACACTAACAGGTACAAGTTCAAAGGACCTTCGTTGTCAGGAATCATCAATAAAGGAGGTTGAAAGCCCTCAATTTTCAAATACTTAAATAATAATTTCCATTTTAGAAGCGGAAGCTTCGAATGACGGTTCAACTTAAAAAAAAAATTAATTTCTTTTTCAAATTAAAATAAAACTAAGTGAAAATAATTAACACACACACTTATGTTAATTTCACTTAAACACAATTAATTCAAACCAATTCCTAGAGAATTTGCCTAAGTCATATTTTGCAATTTTACCAAGTTAGGCCAAACTAAATTTTATCAAATTAAATTAAATGACTTGAATTAAATTAACGAAACATTACCCAATATTTAATTAGCACCAAATTAAACAAGTAGTGATTAAATTAAACTAATTTTATCTTTTTACCTAAGCATGCGTTCTAGGTGATATGAAAAAAGATAAAATAAATAATTAATCCACTACGCCGCGATGTACGAGGAAAAACCCACAACGGGAAAAAACCTCGGATGGCCCTAGCCTCAAATCCACTAAGTACGAAATTTACATTTACAAGATAGATGACTCACTTCCTCAACTCTAACCCTCTCAAGCCTTGACGCATCTTCTTGTAACCACCTCTTCCTAGCGGATAACCACGGAGCTCCACCGCGATCTTGGACTCACCAATCGGACAATAGGTACACCGTTGACCACACGTGGTGTCTTTTACCACATGAGAATGCCGCAGTAAAACGAACTCTTCTTCTTTATGGGATGTAGAAGAAAACCGAAACTTCTCTTCAAACTAATGTAGAGATAAACCAGTGACAAATTCTCCTAGAAAAGTATACATATATGGAATCTTGGAAAACATAAACAATGGGTGAAAACGAGAGTGGTAAATGAATTTATCTTTGAACATTCTCACTCAAAACATGCACTTCTTCTTGTAAAAGATGAACTCTCAAAACTCTCTCTAGGAGTTAGTCTGGCATGAAAAAGTTAAAAGAAAAAGTTGGTTTCCCGCACATAGATATTCAACAAAAAGTTAGTGGGGTAAACAAGTGGAAAACATGGGGAAAACTGCTAAAAACTGCCATACAATTTTCCCGCCTGAAATCTCATTCGAACGACATTTTCGTTCGAACGAAATCTCGTTCGAACGAGGCTTCTAAAGAAGTTCCAGTGTGAACTCGTTAGAATCTCGTTGGAAATCTCGTTCGAACATAAGGTTCATTCAAACGACATATCGAACAACATTCCAGTGGACTATTCTGGGAACTCGTTGGCAAACTCGTTCGAATGACATATCAAACAAACTTCCAGAAAGTTTAGCAATTCTTATTTTTAGCCCCGAAAACTTTATAAACTTTATTTAAAGTTTTAATTCATTCTTTCTGAAAACAAAACACAGTTTTAATAAAACCTAACACCCATATAAACATTTTCCAAGCTCCTATATATATATTAATGCATTCATACCTTTGGAGCATGGAACCACTATTGATGACGTAGAAACGAGGCACTTAAATTCTGCATTTTGATGAAGCATTATATACTTCGTCGCTACGTCTTCACCAAACATGTCATAGGCTTGAAGGATGATCAATATACTCTATCATATAACTCAAAAGTTTTTTATCCGGAATTGAGCCAAAACTACTCAATTGGAAATTTATGTCCTTACAAATCTCCCCCTTTGGCTATTCCGGGACAAAAACCAAACAAAAATCCTAAAGGGCCGTCAAGCTCACTAGACTCAAAAACATCCCACCCAAAATAAGGAGTACAATGCTTGACTATAATACCACTTTAGAATTAAACGCTTTGCCACTCGAAGGTTGCCGTTTTAGAAGAATTCTTTCACACTTAAGCAAACTATCCAACGCATAGGGAATATCAAAGTATTTAATGCAATGAAAATAAATACTCCCCCTAACCTAATTCTCCCCTTTATCAACTATGATTAAGAATATAACATTTCTCCCCCTATCATTTCCTATCATTATCCCCCTTTTTGTTTAGGAATAGACAAATACTAAAGAATCAAGTATAGAATGGGATAACAAGCTAAACATGTGATTGTGCATAAAGTGATGAGAACATTAGCGCATATGGGCAACGAAATCATAACTAATCCATACAAAAGAATACCAACTATGATGTGAAAACAAGTGATATCGAATAGACAAATAAGATTCTAAGCATGTGATATCAAACAAACTACACAACAAACAAGGTATCAATTATGAATTTAAGCATAAATGAATTAATTAAACATGGCAAAGACATAAACAAAATATCATATATATTTACACATAATATATATCTAATAGACTCAAGTACACATATATAGATATAAATACACAAATGACACACACAAAATATAATAGGAGTCTTTCACACTCGTATGGCAAAAATGTGTCATATGGAAATGGAAGTGTTGGGGTGTGAACAAGTAACGATTAAATTTAGATCCAATCACTTAAAACATGTTCACGGAGTTCTCAATTGATTACAAACTTCATCACATTTGAATATAACCTCATGTGACACTATAGATTGAACTCAATGAACAAACATACACATTGCATACAAGCCTAGCATGTTGATGATTCTACACACCAATAGAGTCATGACATTGAAAGCTCAACTAGGATAAACGGACATTGTGAAAACTATTGATATACCATCCATTCTCCATCAATAATCATTTTATATTAATTTTTTTATATTGAATGAATATATCAATTAAACATAGGCCTTGGCAATTATTTTTCTTTTAGTGCCATTTTTCTGTTTTTAGGACTTTGGACCATGTATTTCTTTTAGGTCCATTTCAAATGGTGGCTTACTATTCGCTAAGGAAACTAAGTCCTTTCGGAGCCCTTTACCATCCACAATTATTTTTATCATGTTTTTATATCTCACAAACTTACGTGCAACGGATTTTGACATGCACTAGTCCTCCTAGGTCATAAATATGTAGATGACTAGATTGGTAGGATAACACCTCACAAAGCTCAAATATAACATGTGATGTTAAAATTTCAAATGAGCTCGTGCATGTGTGAAAAGAGGCATATAAGAATAGAATCCATTTAAGCAATGCAAAAATCCAACTACTCCATGTATGCCACATGGGAGCGTAAAAGATGGGAGCGTAAAAGATGGGATTCTAACACAAGTGTATGTCACATAAAATGTGTTGAACTAAAATACACACAAAATAAAAATCTTTTTCAGTTTTTGACATTTTTAACCAAAAATAAAAATATATACTCAAAAGACAAACAAAACTCATTTGAATTTTTCATTATGCTTAAATTATCAAGAGATAAAATTCAAATGATAAACAAAAATCTTTTTGTATTTTTCATTTAATGCAAATAAAAATGAAAGAAATATAATACAAAAGACAAACAAAAATCATAATTCTAGCATGTGATTAAACTTGGAGCATAGACTAGAAAATGATTAAATAAGCATACATTTAGCATGATAATATAACATGAAGCACAAAAGCTAAAGTATGCAAACACTAACACATTCATCCTTTAGATTTAGCAAGGGAGGAAGCATGTGAAAGTAAATGAGAATCAAACGTACTATTTTGCAAGGCAACCAAGTCGCATTTCCTAACCCAAACTAATGAAGAATGACTATCTTGGGGTGTAGGAATTTTAACTACCTTGGTTGCTTTACGTTGGGATTTTCTAGGAATTTGTTTAAGATCAAAATAAAATTTCCTAAGATGACCGTTTCGACCACAATGTGAGCAAGTAAAATTACGTCAAAATTTGGTACCTAAGGAATGATCTCTAAAGGCCTTCCTAGTATATTCTCCTAAAACATTGGTTTTGGCTTTATAAGTAGATTCATTACAAGTATTGAAGCCTAAACCATAAGTGTCATTTTTAATTTGGACCGTTCCTAATATTTTATCTAATTTTTTTGAAAGACACTCCAAATCAAATTTGACATTACTAGAGTCTTTTAATTTATTTTCTAATTCTAGGATGTTAGACTCTAATAAAACATTTATCTCTTCGAACTCGAGAAGTCACTTTTTCAGAGATTCCATTAAACCTGTAAGGCTATCTCTCTCGCCTTCTACATCTTCAATTTTCTCTCGAAGAGTCCTCTCACGTATCCTAAGGTCTTCTACCAACATACTATCATCAATGACCTTGACACACTCTTTCAAACTGGCTTCTAACTTCAAATTATCTCTTTTTAATTTAATTGATTCTTCATATAATTCTTGAAAAGAATTTTGAAGTTCACTCACATTAACCTCTTCTTCATTTTCACTCTCTCTTTCTTCTTCACTCTCACTACCATAAAAAACAGGGGATTCATAAACTTTGACCAAGGAAGTGTCATGTGTTAAAATTTCATCAATAGATGAGTTCTCACTATTACTCACATGACTAGCCATAAAATCCACAAAGTTGGGCTTAGTGGGGGAATCGGGTCCCTCTTCCTTATCACTATCACTAAGGGTCGCATTATATGAAATGGGTCGCTTACCTTATCTCCTTAGTTTAATGGGGCACTCACAAGTCCTATGGCCATAACCCTCACAACCAAAACACCTATTAGACTCATCCCTATTTAGTTGTTCATTAATAGGTTTGGGGATCTTCTCTACTTTGTCATTCTTAGAAGTTTCATAAAATCATTTTTAAATTTACCTTTGTTAAATTTAAGAAATTTTCTAAATTTTCGAGCAAACAAGGCCATGTCTTCTGAGTCACTATCACTCTCGCTCTCTAATACTTCTTTGAACTCTTTTCGGGATTTTAAAGCAATGCCATTTTCTATTTTCTTTTCAGTTTTAGAGGAAAACATGTCTAGTTCATAGGTTTGTAAATCACCTACGAGCTCTTCTAATTTTGTAGAGGCTAAAGTTGGTAAAGAATTTAAAACGGTCACTTTTGGAATAAATCTATCGGGTAGGGACCTTAAAATTTTCTTTACTACTCGGTTGTTGGGTATTTTCTCTCCCAAATTAAAATATGAATTAACAATATCGGAAAGTCTAGCATAAAATTCATCAAAAGTTTCTTTTTCTTTCATTTTGATAGTTTCAAATTGAGTGGTGAGGTTTTGGAGTTTCGAAGCTTTAACGACACTTGTACCTTCATGAGTGAGTTGTAAAATATCCCAAGCTTATTTAGCGATCTCACACGTCATAATGCGTCGGAATTCATCCGGTGTGACAGTACTAAACAAGGCATTCAAACCACGGGAATTAAAGTTTGAAAGTTTAAATTCACCCTCAGTCCATCTATCGGCCGGTTTGGGAACACGTTCATTTTCTACTAAATAAGTTGGTGGAGACCACCCGTTAACTACAGACATCCAAACCCTTTCATCAATAGATTTAAGTGTCGATTTCATATGTGCTTTCCAATACACGTAATTAGAACCATCGAAAATAGGAAATTTTGAAAATGGGGAAAATTACATTTTAGCCAAAAATAGTTAAAACATCTTTAACGAAGAAAATTATCGTTTTTGGCTCTGATACCAATTTGAAAGCCCCCAATTTTCAAATAGTTAAATAATAATTTCCCTTTCAGATGCGGAAGCTATGAATGATGGTTCAACTTAAAACAAATTTTAATTTTTTTTTCAAATTAAAATAAAACCAATTGAAAATAATTAACACACACACTTATGTTAATTTCACTTAAAACACAATTATTTCAAACCAAGTCCTAGAGAATTTTTCTAAGTCATATTTTGCAATTTTACCAAGTTAGGCCAAACTAAATTTTATCAAATTAAATTAAATGACTTGAATTAAATTAACGAAACATTACCCAATATTTAATTAGTACCAAATTAAACAAGTAGTGATTAAATTAAATCAATTTTATCTTTTTACCTAAGCATGCGTTCTAGGTGATATGGCAAAAGATAAAATAAACAATTAATCCACTACGCCTCAATGTACGAGGAAAAACCCACAACGGGAAAAAACCTCGGACGGACCTAGCCTCAAATCCACTAAGTACGGAATTTACATTTACAAGACAAATGACTTACTTCCTCAACTTGAACCCTCTCAAGCCTTGACGCGTCTTATTCTAACCACCTCTTCCTAGCGGATAACCACGGAGCTCCACCGCGATCTTGGACTCACCAATCGGACAATAGGTACACCGTCGACCACACATGGTGTCTTTTACCACATGAGAATGCCGCAAGAAAATGAACTCTTCTTCTTTATGGGATGTAGAAGAAAACCCAAACTTCTCTTCAAACTAATGTAGAGATCAACCGGTGCCAAACGCTCCTAGCAAAGTATACATATATAGAAGCTTGGAAAACATAAACTATGGGTGAAAACGAGAGTGGTAAATGAATTTGTCTTTGAACATTCTCACTCAAAACATGAGCTTCTTCTTATAAAAGATGAACTCTCAAAACTCTCTCTAGGAGTTAGTATGGTATTAAAAAGTTAAAAGAAAAAGTCAGTTACCGCACATAGATATTCAGCAAAAAGTTAGTGGGGTAAAGAAGTGAAAAACATGGGAAAAACTACTAAAAACTTCCATAAAATTTTCCCGCCTGAAATCTCATTCGAACGACATTTTTGTTCAAACGAAATCTCGTTCGAATGAGGCTTCTAACAAAGTTACAGTGTGAAATCGTTAGAATCTCGTTGTAAATCCCGTTTGAACATAAGGTTCGTTCGAATGACATATCGAACGACATTCCTGTGGCCTATTATGGGAACTCGTTGGCAAACTCGTTCGAACAACATCTGGTTCGAACGAAAATCTCGTTCGAATGACATATCGAACGAACTTCTAGAAAGTTTAGCAATTCCTATTTTTAGCCCAAAAAACTTTATAAACTTTATTTAAAGTTTTAATGCATTCTTTCTGAAAACAAAACACAGTTTTAATAAAACCTAACACCCATATAAACATGTTCCAAGCTCCTATATATATTAATGCATTCATACCTTTAGAGCATGGAACCGCTATTGGTGACGTAGAAACGAGGCACTTAAACTCATCATGTTGATGAAGCTTTATATACTTGGTTGCTACGTCTTCAACAAATATGTCATAGTCTTGAAGGATGATCAATATACTCTATCCTATGACTCAAACGTTTTTTATCTGTAATTGAGACAAAACTTCAAAGGACTCAATTGGAAATTTGTTTCCTTACAGAGGTCGGTTCAAATAATTATTTACTTCTTCAATTGTACTGTTTGATTCATCATTCCATATTTCTTTACTTTCTTTCCTCGGTACTTGGAAGAAAGATATTTACTTCTCGGAGGATCTTCATATTAATTTGGTTGAGTGCAAAGAGCATACTTATAAACTTCAGCACCTCGATCACAATGCTCAAATATTACACATTCCTAATGGTCTTGATTTTGTTGGTTTTTTGCCTTAATACCTCTCTAATTGACTAGGTATCAGAGGAACTTTCCTGATTGTACCTCAAAACAGCACTTGGCTGCATTCATCTTCATTATGTAATGGTAAAGAACTTCAAAAGTTTTTGCTAAGTCTGCGATGCGGTGCTCCTTTTTTTACTCTTTACAGGCATATCGTATATATAGATGTGGCCATCCCAATCTCATTCGAGGGTCAGAACTCTTACACACGGGGAGAGAGGGAAAGGTCTCGCACCCTTCCTCGAGGTACTTAGACCGTCGTCAATTTGGGGTGATGTAAAGAGATAGAGTTGACAGCCTATTTTGCATAAAACAGGAAAAAGAAATGTCACCGCCTCGAGAGAATGTCAACAAAGACATACTGATGCTTGTGAAACCAATTAGTTCAGAGGTTCGGGGTCTAAGTTACGGAATGAGAAGGCGTTAGGCACCCATCCCTCCATTTCTGTCTATTATGGGCATGTATTAATATTCTCTTTAGTAACTCCGTGAAGTGTGTGCATGTATATATAAATGGTGAGCAAAATCACTCGACTTGCATCATGGTTAAAGGCGGAGTGAGGTTATCCATAGGAGTGTTCCCAAAAATAAGAATTAAAAATATAATGTACGTGATAATCGGGATATCGATCGTTATGGTGGAACGATAAATGTGTTAGATAAAGTGTTAACAAGAATCACAAGTATAATATATAGAAATAATATATGGAAAATAGGAAAGGAGGACTCGAGTCTCGAATTTTATTTGAGATGTCTACATAGCCTAAAAAGCATCAAAGTCCATGTAGTTCGCATGAAACACGGGGGTGGGGTTTATCCCTTAAATCCAATAGGGGATTTTATTACATGTGTGTTTGTCGAGAAAGGATATTTTTAGTGTGAGAAAATTAAATGAGAAATCCTCATTTGGAATTTATAAGCAAACCCACCTTTTCTTGTTTTTTTTTTATAGAAAATATAATATGTGCATTACTACTAATAAATGGTTTGATATTAGTGTGTATGATTTAATAAAGATGAAAAGCTAAAGTAAGAATTAAATAACTAATGAAAAAATAAGGAAATTTAAAGATGGTAGGAGGAGGGGGAAGTGATTTTTTCTAAATTGGGTGTGAATTGGATGGAAATGAAATGTGGAAGGGAGGTTTCAATAGGTAAACAATGCTGACTTTGAGAGAATGTTACTGAGATCACTAGGAGTAGGGGTGTGCACGGGTCGGTTCGGTTCAATTTTGGACCGCAATTCAGACCGAACCGATCGGTTCGGTTTTGGAAAAAATCAGACCGAAACCGAACCGACGATGAAAAAAACCGTCGGTTTCGGTTCACATCGGTTTTTGGTTCGGTTTCGATTCGGTTTTAACCGATTTTCAGTTTTTGTCGATTTTTTGTAGGTCGGTTTTCGGTTTTGGTCGATTTTGGAGATTGGTTAATGGTGTTTGGATATAAAAATAAAAGATATTTAAGGGTTTTTTAATATATAATATTGATGCCGGTTCGGTTCGGTTCGAATCGGTTTTTTCTTTGTCTAAACCGACAACCGAACTGATATTGTCGGTTTTTTAAATCCTTAAACCGCAAATCGAACCGGGCTAAAAAAACCGCCGGTTTCGGTTTGGTTCGGGCCGGTTCGGTTCGATTTTCGGATCGGTCAGTTTTTTTGCACACCCCTAACTAGGAGGGATGTTTCTGAGGTGCCTTTTGAAGTGAGATCATGACTCCTTTATATAGGTCTAAGGGGGTGCCCATCGATATTGTACTTGACCAGCCTATTAGTAGGCAACCCCAGACACATGCCGATAGACAGGGAAATGGGTTTGCTATTTGGCAATCTCATGCAGATTTTTGTTTAAAATGGTTGTAAAATACAATTCGTAAGTTTGAATCACGCACAAGGCATACCGTTGGAAAGGGAATTCATATCCCTTTAGTTATCCATGGGTAATATCATGGTTAGGGAGTTTAGTTTAGTCAAACAGGGCTCGGAAGCCCCCGACGGCCTCTTGAATAGAAATTTCTCAGAGGAAAATGAATCTTTAGTCCGAATTGTAAGGTTGATTCACGCATAGAATGGACCGTTAGAAATTTTATGCAAGGACCTTGATCTTACGAAGAGCTTCGCTCAGTTTGGATAGTTCACTTTGGTCAAATGGGGATCAAAAGTGCCCGATTACCTTTCGGAGTAAAATGGGTCGTTTGTCTATATCGTAAGTGCACAGGGTGGACTGTTGGAAAGGGTCTTAAGTTCCCTTCAAAAATAATTCAGTCTCATTCGAGAGGAAGAGTTGACGGGAGTCCAATGGAGTTCTAGAGGGCCCAGTGGCCTCCGAATCAATTTTAAAGGGAAAATGGTACGTTCGTCCAAAACCTAATGTCAATTCGTGCATGGGGAGGACCGTTACAAAGGGGATTCAGGTCCCTTCGAAGATTCACTGATCTTTCAATCTGATGAAAAAGTTAATTAGGGACAAAAGGGGACCCTGGAGCACCCGGTGGCCTCCGGATTGGATTTCGATAATAAGACGAACTGTAAGGCCGATTCACGCACATAGTGGATAGTTGGAAAGGGGATTCAGAGCCCTTTGAATCTAGTGGCCTCTATATCGGTACTGAGAGTATGACCTAAGTTTTATCTTGAATAAAGAAGTTATAGGGACCTAAGGAGATGTTTAGGAGGGTCCTAGAATGTGGTGTCTACAATAGACCTTCATATTATCCCCCAATTATTACTTGAACATCTTTGTTAGTAATCTCTGATATGTTTCCCCTTCGTTCTTCAATCTGAAGGGCATCACCTTGTAATAGTATAGCTTCAGTGTGGTGATGAATGAAGTCTTTTCTTAGTGGGGGTGAATAACGGGATTTGGTGATACCCTAAGTAAGCATAAATGAAGCTCAGACGTTCATGCTTGGCATTTTCATCGACCAGTTGGTCTATCTTGGGCAAAGGAAAACTATCCTTTGGATATTCCTTGTTTAGGTCAATGAAGACTATCCAGACTCTCCATTTCTCATTGCTTTTCTTCATAACCATTGGGTTTGATTGATACTTAGGGAATTTAAATTTTGTGATGGACCGTGCATCTAGAAGTTACCCCACTTCCTCTTCAATAGCCTTATCCTTCTTCGATATATTTCATGATGCCTTTAGACTAACTGGTGGAATTGATGGATCCACGTGGAGCTTGTTATATATTAATTATGGGTTTAGTCATGTCATATCATACGGTTGCCACATAAAAACGTAAAAAAATTATTTATTCTCTTCATCAGTAAGTGGGTTACCAGTAAAGAACTTATTCTCACGCTCATCGCCATCAAAGACTACTTCTTTAGGAGGCTCCGTGGCCCGATCAATAGGGACAACCCTAGTTTCATCAGCACTAGGTCGCCCATATTTTAGTTGCTACTTAGAGCGCATAAATCCTTTAATCGGCTCCACAATTTTCTCTTTATTTTTCTCCTACTTTGGTCGAATGGTGGTTTCCATGATCCTCTTTGTTTACACCATATTAATGCAAGCTAATGAAGTGCTAACACATAATACTCAAAACGGCAAATATAGTCAAACAATATTATGGAAATGCAAAATAATAGGAAGCATGCATGCGTGACATCTATCCTTATTTGGGGGATGTTAGTTCAAATGAAAACCACCAATGATTTTAATTGGGGCGTTAAGTGTCCTAAATCGAGAAAGTCAAATAGGTAAATAACTAACCAACAGTTACATATAACATGAAGGAGGATAGGCCCCCGATTTTAATTTTATCAATTTAAAATATTATTTCCTTTTATATATATATCAAGATGCGGAAGCGGAAAGAAGTGTGATGGTTCACAAAAAAAACGAATAACCAAATTTTAATTTTCTTAAACAAATTAAAATTAAATCGAGTGAAATTAAATTAATGCATTAAAATCATTTTCACTTAAACCAAGTTAACTACACATTACCCAAATTAAACACGTAGAGATTAAATTAAACCAGTTTTTATCCTTTTACCTAAGCATGTGTTCTAGGTGATTTTGCAAATGATAAAATAAATAATTAATCCACTACGCCGAGATGTATGAGGAAAAACTCACAACGGGGAACAACCTCGGACGGCCCTAGCCATAAATCCACTAAGTACGAAATTTACAAATACAAGACAGAAAGTCTTACAACACACGACTCGATCCCTCTCAAGCCCCGACGCTTCTTCTTGTAGATACCTCTTCCTAGCGGATAACCTTGGAGCTCCACCGCGGTCTCGAAATCCACCGATCGGAGTTTATATGGTCACCGTCACCCGAGCAAGGAGCCTTTCTCCAAGTGGGTAATGCCGCAATAACCTCTTCTTCTTTCTTTATGGGATGTAGAAGAAAACTCGAAACTTCTCTTTGAACGGAAGAGATGAACCCGGTACCAAACTCCAAGCAAGATATATGAATATGGGAACTTGAAAGAAACTAATTTGGGTGTAAACTTGAGTGGTGTATATTTTTCTCTTTGATAAAAACTCACTCAAAACATGATCTTTTTCCCTCTTTCATTTTACTCTTAAAACACTCTCTAGGAGTTAGTGAGATGTGAAAAAGATCTATCTTCAAAAGTGATTCCCGTACATAGTCATGCTGTGAAAAGTTGGTTAAGAAACAAGTGGGGAAGTTGGAGAAAAACTGCTTAAAACTGCCAAAAACAGTTCCCACCTGGCATCTCGTTCGAACGAACTCTCGTTCGAACGAGTCTTCTAACGAAGTTCCAGTATGAACTCGTTAGAAGCTCGTTAGAAATCTCATTAGAACGACAATCTCGTTCGAACGGCATTTCGAACGAAGTTCCAGTTGGCCATAATGGGAAGTCGTTGGCAATCTCGTTCGAACGACACCTGGTTCGAATGACAATCTCGTTCGAACGACATATCGAACGAACTTACAGAAAGTTTAGAAAATTTGATTTTAGCCCAGAAAACTTTATAAATACTTTTTGAAAATAAAACACAGTTTTAATTAAACCTAACACCCAATTAAACTTGTTCCAAGCTCCTATATATATAATACTGCATTCATACCTTGGGAGCATGGAACTATAGTTGATGACATAGAAACGAGGCACGCAAACCGGCATATTGATGAATCTTTATACTCTTTGCCGCTATGTCTTCAACAAATTCTTCATAGGCTTGAGCATATTACAATTTAATACAATCCTATGTATAAATGTTTTTGTCCGGAATTGAGCCAAAACTATATATGGACTCAATTGGAAATTTGTGTCCTTACAAATCTCCCCATTTGGCTATTTCGGGACAAAAACCAAACAAAAATCCTAAAGGTCCGTCAAGCTCACTAGACTCAAAACATAACCCACCCAAACTTGACTCAACCCAAGGATCAAACGCTTTTCCATTAAAAGATACCGCTTTAGAAGAATTCCTGCACACTTAAGCAAACTCATCATAGGGAATATCAAAGTATTTAAAGCAATTAAAATAAATACTCCCCCAAAATTAATTCTCTCCTTTATCAAAATGATTAACCCAAGAAGTTAGCTACTCCCCCTAAGTTAAATCTCCTAAACTTAGATAAGATTATAATAGGATAAGATACCCATTTATCCCCCTATCACTTGACCCCTTTTTGTTCAGGAATAGGCAAAGGATAAAGAACAAAAATAAAAGCATGTTGAAGTTTAAACTGATAAGACATGAAAGCATATGGGCAACAAAAACATAACTAATCCAAGATAGATACCAAAACTAAAGTATACGTATAGAAGGACTAGCGAGCAAGGCAAAGGCAAAAAAAAATATCATATATATATATATATATATATATATATATATATGTACTAGAAATATATCAATAATGCACACGCACATATATATAGATATAAACACACACATGACACAAAATACAATAAGTTTGCACACTCGTATGGCAAAAATGTGTCATATGGAAACGGAAGTGTTGGGGTGTGAACTAGGAACGATTAAATTTAGACCCAATCACTTAAAACATGTTCACGGAGTTCTCAATTGATTGCAAACTTCAACATATTTGAATATAACCTCATGTGACAATATAAATTGAACTCAATGAACAAACATACACAATGCATACAAGCCTAGCGTATTGATGATTCTACAAACCAATAGAGTAATGACATGAAACAGGCAACTAGAATAAATGGACATTGTGCAAACCATTGATATATCATCCAATTCTCCCTCCGTAAGCATTTATATTAATTTTGAATGAATATATCAATCAAACATAGGCCTTGGAAAATTATTTCTCTTTTTAATGCCATATTTTCTGTTTTTAGGCCTTTGGACCACTTAGTTCTTTTAGGTCCATTAAAAAAATGGTGGCTTACAATCTCAAAGGATCACTTAGTCGTTTCGGAGCCCTTCCCCGTGTACATTTATATTTATCATGTTTTTATTTTTCACACAAATCTCACATGCAACGGATTTTGACATGCACTAGTCCTCCTATCTCACAAATATGTAGATGGCAAGATTGGAAGGAGAACACCTTACATAGCTCAAATATACATTTGAAGTTAAAATTTCAAAAGAGCTCGTGCATGTGTGAATAGAGGCATATAAAAATAGAATTCATTTAACCAACACAAAATCCAACTACTCCATAAAAATATGGTAAAGAATATTTTAAGCATTGACAATCTAAACCAAAAGTTCTAGCCACATGGGAGCGTTAAAGGAGGGATTCAAACACAAGTATATGCCACTTAAAGTGTGTCAAACAAAAATTACACACAAAATAATTTTTTTTTGAGTTTTTGAAATTTTTTAACCAAAAATAAAAATATATACTCAAAAGACAAACAAAAATCATTTGATTTTTTTTATTAAACTTAAATTCCAATAGATAAAAACCCAAATGATAAACAAAAATCTTTTTGTAACTTTCATTTAATGCAAATAAAATGAAGAAATAAAATACAAAAGATAAACAGAAATCATTATTCTAGCATGTGATTAATCATGGGGCATAAACTAGAAAATGAGTAAACAAGCATACATTTAGCATGTGAACATAGCATGAATTACAAATGCTAAAGTACGCAAAATACTAACACATTCATCCTTTAGATTTAGCAAGGGAGGAAGCATGTGATAGTAAATGAGAATTAAAAAACCTATTATGCAAGGCAACCAAGTCGGATTTCCTAACCCAAATTAATGAAGGGTAACTATCTAGGGGTGTAAGAACTTTAAATACATTGGTTGCTTTGCGTTGGGATTTTCTAGGAATTCTTTTAAGATCAAAACAAAATTTCCTTAGATGAACTTTTCGACCACAATGTGTACAAGTAAAAACATGTCGAAAAGATTTACCTATGGAGTGATCTCTAAAAGCTTTCCTAGTAGATTCTCCTAAAACGTTGGTTTTGGCTTTATGAGTAGATTCATTACAATTATTGAAACCTAAACCACACTTGTCATTTTTAATTTGAACCGTTCCTAAGATTTTATCTAATTTTTTCGAACTACACTCCAAATCAAATTTGACATTACTAGAGTCTTTTAATTTATTTTGTAATTCTAAGATGTTAGACTCTAATAAAACATTTCTCTCTTCAAAAGCAAGAAGCTCCTTTTTCAAGGATTCCATTAAACCCCTAAGGCTATCTCTCTCACGTTCTATATATTCAGGCTTCTTTAGAAGAGCTTTCTCTCATATCCTAAGGTCTTCAACCAATATATTATTATCAACGACCTTGACATGTTCTTTCAAACTCGCTTCTAACTTCAAATTAGTTCTTTTCAATTTAATAGATTCTTTATATAATTCTTGAAAAGCATTTTGAAGTTCACTCACATTAACCACTTCTTCATTTTCACTCTCTCTTTCTTCTCCACTCTCACTATCATAAAAAATAAGAGAATCATAAACAATGACCTTGGAAGTGTCATGTGTTAAAGTTTCATCAATCGATGAGTTCTCACTATCACTCACATGACTAGCCATAAAAGCCACAAAATTAGACTTAGTGGGGGAATCGGGTCCCTCTTCCTTATCACTATCACTAAGGGTCGCATTATATGCAATGGGTCGTTTACCCTCTTTCCTTAGTTTAGTGGGACACTCAGAAGCCCTATGCCCATAACCCTCACAACCAAAACACCTATTAGACTCATCCCTATTTAGTTGTTCATTAATAGGTTTAGGGATCTTCTCGACTTTGTCATTCTTAGAAGTTTCAAATTTCTTAAAATCATTTTTAAATTTATCTTTGTTAAATTTAAGAAATTTTCTAAATTTATGAGCAAACAAAACCATGTCTTCCGAGTCACTATCACTCTCGCTCTCTACTCCTTGTTTGACCTCTTTTTGGGCTTTTAAAGCAATGCCCTTTTTAATTTTTCTTACAATTTTAGAGGGAAACATATCTAGTTCATAGGTTTGTAAATCACCTACAAGATCTTCTAATTTCGTAGAGGCTAAAGATGGTAAAGAATTTAAAACGGTCACTTTTGGAATAAATCTACCGGGTAGATACCTTAAAATTTTCTTTACAACTCAGTTTTCGGGTATTTTCTCTCCCAAATTAAAAGATGAATTGACAATATCAGAAATTCTAGCATAAAATTAATCAAAAGTTTCATTATCGTTCATTTTGATAGTTTCAAATTGAGTGGCGAGGTTTTGGAGTTTAGAAGCTTTAACGACACTAGTTCCTTCATGAGTTAGATGTAAAATATCCCAATCTTCTTTAGCAGTTTCCACGTCATAATACGTCGGAATTAATCCGGTGTGACAACGCTAAACAAGGCATTCAAACCATGGGAATTAAAATTAGAAAGTTTAAACTCATTTTCAGTCCATCTATCGGTCGGTTTGTGAACACGTTCATTTTGAACTAAGTGAGTTGGTGGGGACCACCCATTAACTACAGACATCCAAACTCTCTCGTCGATAGATTTTAGTGCCGATCTCATTATTGCTTTCCAATACGCGTAGTTAGAACCATCGAAAATAGGAAATTTAGAAAATGGGGAAAATTCCATTTTAGCCAAAAATATTTAAAGATCTTAACGAAATAATTTATCCCTTTGGCTCTGATACCACTTTGAAGGAGGATAGGCCCCCGATTTTAATTTTATCAATTTAAAATATTATTTCCTTTTATATATATATCAAGATGCGGAAGCGGAAAGAAGTGTGATGGTTCACAAACAAACGAATAACCAAATTTTAATTTTCTTAAACAAATTAAAATTAAATCGAGTGAAATTAAATTAATGCATTAAAATCATTTTCACTTAAACCAAGTTAACTACACATTACCCAAATTAAACACGTAGAGATTAAATTAAACCAGTTTTTATCCTTTTACCTAAGCATGTGTTCTAGGTGATTTTGCAAATGATAAAATAAATAATTAATCCACTACGCCGAGATGCACGAGGAAAAACTCACAACGGGGAACAACCTCGGACGGCCCTAGCCACAAATCCACTAAGTACGGAATTTACAAATACAAGACAGAAAGTCTTACAACACACGACTCGATCCCTCTCAAGCCCCGACGCATCTTCTTGTAGATACCTCTTCCTAGCGGATAACCTTGGAGCTCCACCGCGGTCTCGAAATCCACCGATCGGAGTTTATATGGTCACCGTCACCCGAGCAAGGAGCCTTTCTCCAAGTGGGTAATGCCGCAACAACCTCTTCTTCTTTCTTTATGGGATGTAGAAGAAAACCCAAAACTTCTCTTTGAACGAAAGAGATGAACCCGGTGCCAAACTCCAAGCATGATATATGAATATGGGAACTTGGAAGAAACTAATTTGGGTGTAAACTTGAGTGGTGTATATTTTTCTCTTTTATAAAAACTCACTCAAAACATGATCTTTTTCCCTCTTTCATTTTACTCTCAAAACACTCTCTAGGAGTTAGTAAGATGTGAAAAAGATCTATCTTCAAAAGTGATTCCCATACATAGTTATGGTGTGAAAAGTTGGTTAAGAAACAAGTGGGTAAGTGGGAGAAAAACTGCTTAAAACTGCCAAAAACTGTTCCCGCTTGGCATCTCGTTCGAACAACATTTCGTTCGAACGAACTCTCGTTCAAACGAACTCTCCTTCGAACGAGTCTTCTAACGAAGTTCCAGTATGAACTCGTTAGAAGCTCGTTAGAAATCTCGTTAGAACGACAATCTCGTTCGAACGACATTTCGAACGAAGTTCCAGTTGGCCATAATGGGAAGTCGTTGGCAATCTCGTTCGAACGACACCTGGTTCGAATGATAATCTCGTTCGAACGACATATCGAACGAACTTCCAGAAAGTTTGGAAAATTCGATTTTAGCCCAGAAAACTTTATAAATAGTTTCTGAAAATAAAACACAGTTTTAATTAAACCTAACACCCAATTAAACTTGTTCCAAGATCCTATATATATAATATTGCATTCATACCTTGGGAGCATGGAACTATAGTTGATGATGTAGAAATGAGGCACGCAAACCGACATATTGATGAAGCTTTATACTCTTTGCCGCTACATCTTCAACAAACTCTTAATAGTCTTGAGCATATTACAATTAAATACAATCCTATGTATAAATGTTTTTGTCTGGAATTGAGCCAAAACTATATATGGACTCAATTGGAAATTTGTGTCCTTAAATCGCAGTTACGTTGCATGTCAAGAAACTCTATAAATAAAAAAACGAGGATAATAAGCAAGAGAGGACTTCCTCACCAAAAATGCATTTACAGTACTTTTATGTTCTTTTGCTTTTCTTTTATTTTTCTTTCTTTATCTACTACATTTCTTTCAATTCCATAAGTATTTTGTAAGGTAGTTGTAAAGTTTTCTTCAAAGTTATTTAAATTTTCTTGCCTTTCCAATTGATGTTGTTTACTTTTTTGCAAATCTTTACATTACTCGCAATTTACTTTCATTCAACTCTTTTCTTTAATCACACTTTATTTTATTTATTAACAAGTTTTACCTTTCTTTAATTCATCCAACTTATTATTTTTGTCCTAGTTAATCAACACTATTCAACAATTTCATTAAGTCTTCCTGAAGGGAAGCATAAGTCCTCTTAATTGAGGCATCGAATGTAATACAATCACATGATAATTAACATTAGGGTAAGATCTTTGAATGACAATAGAAAAAATCTTATCTGGCATACTCACAAACACACTACACCAAAAAGAACAATCTGGCACGTTTAAAACTGTGACAGATCAAATTTGACACGATTTTAAACTGCGCCAGAATCAGGTGTTCCAAAAGGGCAATTTTTTCTGGTACAAGTTTAAAAGTGTGCTAGATGTAGCCAAACAGGAATACTTTTAGCATACATTTAAACAATGCCAGAATTTGATATTTCCAGCACACTATTGGCATAGTTTATAACTCTGCCAGACTGAGTACATTTTGGTACACTTTTCACATGGTTAAAAAACGTGCCAAAATTTGATACACTTGTGGCACAGTTTTGAACTATGCCAAATTTTGGATCAAAGGAAAAAATTAATTATTTGAAAACAAATCAGGAAAATTCCAAATCTGGTAAGAAAAAATATTTATTATTTATAAAAAAAATTGAGAAAATTTACAAATTGTGAATCTCTCATGTTATCAATAAACAAATGTACATACAAACTTCAAAATATTACAAGTCTTAATAGTTCACAAACCAAAAAAATTAGGCAGAGTTTCCTGTATTTTCTGGAGATTCTAAAACCTGTTAATATAAAACCTGTGAAATGTAAAGCCCACACGACCATAAAATATAACAATAAAATTACAAAAGCCCGCACGACAATGAAAATTAACAATAAAATTACAAAAGCCCACACGACCATAACACATAAAAAAATAAAATCCTAAACATTAGTGACATTAAATAAACAAACCCCTTTTTGTAAGTTATTGACTTCTTCGTGGGTTCCACGTGGATAAAAGATGCAAAAAAATACGATACAAAAAATAGATGATATCGGTAAGTAATTTTAAAAAAATCGTATTCAAAGTGAAAAATTACATATACGAGATATAATTATCATCATTTTCAAATCGGGAGTCTCATGACCACGCGGTCAGTTCCTATAAGTTACATTGGTCTTGTGCGAGGAGTTCACGCCTCTCATGGGGTCGTTTGGGATTGTTTTGAATTTTCACCCTCTAATGACATGTTTTAAACCTAAGTCTAGATATTTTTAAATTATCATCATATTCTCAACCCAGTAGTCTCGTGATCATGCAGTCGGTTCTTATGAGTTACATGGGTCCCGTGTGAGGTGTTCGTTCCTCTCACGACGTTGTTTGATGTTTTTTTTGATTTTTTTTCCATCTAACGGCATGTTTTCAAGCCCAAGTATAGATATTTTAAAACTATCATCATATTCTCAAACTGGGAGTTTTGTGACCAGGCGATCAGTCCCTACGAGTTATATTGGTCCCATGCGAGGTGTTCGTGTTTCTCATAGGGCCGTTTGGGGATTATTTTGTGTTTTCTCCCTCTAGCATCATGTTTTTAAGCTCAAGTCTAGATATTTTCAAATTTTCTTCATATTCTCAAACCAAGAATCCCGTGACTACATGGTCAGTTCCTACAACTTACATTGGTCCCATGCGAGGTATTCATGCCTTTTATGGGATCTTTTGGGGGCTTATTTGAGTTTTCACCCTTTAACGACATATTTTTAAGCCTAATCTATATATTATCATCATATTCTCAAATCGAGAGCCTCGTGATGACGCGATCAGTTCGTATGAGTTACATTGGTCTCGTGCAAGGTGTTAATGCCTCTTTTGGGTCCATCTAGGGGTTGCTTTGTGGTTTTACCCTCTAACGGTGCGTTTTTAAACCTCATGACTATGCGGTCAATTTCTACGAGTTACATTGATCTCGTGGTCCCGTGTAAGGTGTTAGTGCCTCCTATGGGGCCATTTGAGATTTGTTTCGGGCTTTCACCCTTTAACGAAATGTTTTTAACCCTAATCTATATATTTTCAAATTATTTTTATATTCTCGAATCGAGAGTCTCGTGACTATACGGTTAGTTCCTATGAGTTACATTGGTCACGTGTGGGGTGTTAGTGCCTCCTATGGGCCGTTTGGGAGTTATTTTGGGTTTTCACCCTTTGACATCATGTTTTGAAGATAAAGTCTTGATATTTTCAAATTATCATCATATTCTCTAAGAAAAAGTCCCATGACTATGTGGTCAGTTCCCGCGACTTACATTGGTCCCGTGCAAGGTGTTTATGCCTCTTACGCTGCCGTTTGAGAAGTAGTTTGGGTTTTCACCCTCTAACGGCATGTTTTTAAGCTTACTCTAGATATTTTCAAATTATCATCATACTCTCAAACTGGGACTCCCGTGACTACGCAATCAGTTCTGATGAGTTACATTGGTCACGTGCGAGGTGTTCGTGCCTCTTACGGGGTCGTTTGGGGACTGGTTTTGATTTTCAACCAATGAGCATATTTTTAAGCTTAAGTCTAGATGTTTTCAAATTATCGTCATATTCTCAAATCGGGAGTCCCATGACCACGCTATCAATTCTATGAGTTACATTGGTCCCGTTTGAGGTGTTCATACTTCTCACGGGGCCGTTTGAGGGTTGTTTTGCATTTTCGCCCACTAACGACATGTTTTTAAGCCTAAGTCAATATATTTTCAAATTATCGCCATATTCTCAAATCAGGAACTCCGTGACTACCCGATCAGTTCCTACAAGTTACATTGGTCCCGTGCGAGGTATTCATGCCTTTTTTGGGGGCTATTTGGAGACTGGTTTCGATTTTGACCCTTTAACAACATGTTTTACGCATAATATCTATATATTTTCAAACTATCATCATATTCTCAACTCGAGAGCCTTGTGACTATGCGGTCAGTTTATACGAGTTACATTAGTCCCATGCGGGGTGTCAATACCTATTACGAGTTCAATTGGGGTCTGGTTTGGGGCTTCACCCTCTGCGTGTTTTAAGACGAATCTAGATTTTTTAAAATATCGTTATATTCTCAAACCGAGAGTCCCATGATTACGCAATAGTTCCTACGAGTTATATAGGTCTCGTGCAAGGTGTTAGTGCCTCTCACGGGACCGTTTGGGGGTTGGTTTGGGTTTTTACTACCTCACGACATGTTTTTAAGTCTCCTCTAGTTTTTTCAAAAAATTGCTAAAATCTACTGACACCGAAAATACTTTATTTTCCAGAACATTTGGTTAGGAGCAAAACTTCCTAGAGGATGTGAAGGTAAAATGTTTCCCATCTGGAAAAAAACAAGATAAGAGAGGAAATTTTCATGAAATAAATAATTCACTTAAGTCAACGAGCTCAACCTGCTTAAATTGTTGTATCCCAACTCCTGGCATCATCAATCCATGAACTTGATTACCAATGCTTCCCTAATTTTTTGCATACTATTGTGTCCAAGTTAATTCATATTTCCAGGAAATGTTTGGGGGGCCACAAAATCCTTTGCTGCTGGTGGTGTAGTCAGAAACGATTGTTGTTGATGGGCAACATATGGAGACACCAAACTGGACTGCACAAAGTATATAGCAAAATAAGAAAATGAACTACAAACCCAAAAATTTAAAATATATACTCAGAGATTACCTGTCAGAAGGAGGACTAGTTGAACAAGCTGAATGATACTCAAATAAACTTTTAGGAGAAGATGAACTTGATAGAACAACAGTTTCATTCGAGCTACCCTCAAACTCTTGGACTATCACAAGTTTTCTTGCAATAGATACTGGCAAGATAGATCTATAATTTCTTGAATAATATAGTTGATTTTCCAAATATTATGGAAAAAATTCCCCATTTAGTATACTCATGTTCCTAAAACACTTTGAATCTTCTTATTTAATCAAGAATTCTAATAGTGATCTGGTTTGGTCTCGATTGGTCTCATCTATGTATTTTATATGGTTCTTAATTCCATGCTGACTTGGACCATTGATTCCCTTGTGCATAAGTAGGTCATACCATCGAAAAATGGAGAGAGGATTTCTTGTCTAGGCATGAGACTTAAGGCAAGGCCCAAGCTCAATTGAGTTTCTTTAAAAAATTGTCCAGCAACAATGGACCAATTAATTTGTTGACCTTAATTTCCCTCATAATGAAATGTGGGGTACTAGATCATTCAGACCAGGAAGCTGCCAAAGTGGGTTACATAACAGTGAAATGTGGGTTACATAATTACTCTTAATGAAATGTGGGTTACATAACAGTTATATAACAATTATATAAAAATTTTTATATAACTATTATATAATTGTTTATATAACTGTTATATAAACAAGTTATATAACAGTTATATAAACTGTTTATATAAATGTTATATAAACTGTTATTTAATAGTTTATATAACGTTAGTCTTTATTGAATTCATGTGTGTTATCCAGTAGTGGTGACAAATATAAATAGCACAAATCCAATAGCCAATGATGTTAGATCTGTCATGATGATCGAGAATTTCATGGATTTGGCACTTCCCCTTCCAAACTCATGTGAGACCCGTACACTACAAATTTTTCAAACAAAAACTAGTCTATAAGTACACTTCCCCCATGTGAATAAAAGGTTAACCTGATACTTCCACTTCTATCGAACAATAAGTGAAATACTAATTATGATGAAACATTTTTAAGTAGAATGATAAGTACAACACAATAATATAAATATTACCTTGTTTCAAATAAGAAACCAAAAGCTATCGTCATTTCCCAACCATTGATATTAATGCTACACAAAAAGAAATATATAAATAAATGGAGAAAAGGAAACCGGCCTGTGAAAGTGGAGTCAAAAATGGAAGAGAAAGTTTTACCATATAGAAAGTGCATCAATTTGAACCTCGACATTCTTCATGTTTCTGGTTAAAAGAACCAAAATAACGTTGTACCAGAGTTCTATACTATTATCGAGATCACAGGCTAAGGATAAAAAAAAAACTCAATTCGTAGGGTAAAAGCGAAAGCAATGTGTCTTTCCAATTAATATCACCATAAAACAGCCTCATTATTCTTGAATGGATGTGGGGAAAGGAAAATCAATATATGTTGTCAATTAATTTGATTTTACAAGCTTTTCATTATAATCACATGAATTGGAAAACATATACCATTTGTAGGCAAGTCTGAAAAAGACACTATATGCTCAGTGTTCTGCTCAGCCTCTTAGTTCACAAATATTGGTGCCTTATTAAACATCATATTATATTGTTTATTCGGTGGGATATTGCAGCTCATCATATTTACTAAGGAAAATAATGCAATTTTGTTTACCTATCCTCCTGTGGGATCCTTCAACATCACTGGTTTGGTATTTTCTTCCAAGTTTCCAAGATTCTCCGATTTATATACACTTAATGCAGCAAGTGATGATCCCCAATCAATATCTCAAATGTGTACTAATTTACAAAGAATGTCAATTGGGCATAAATAACCACTGCAACCCATAATTGTAATTTTTCAAGTTACATTACAAGTGATGCTCTGTCAAAAGGTTCAACATGCAAATTTACACAAACTAATGTTGCCAATATCAAGTGATGCGTGATTCGATACATATACAATACATTTTGTGAGTAAGAAAATATGATAAATAGTGTATCGCTTTTTAAGTTATACCGCAAGATACACAATACTATATATATGATACCTGTTGAAATCGATACATACAATATGATACATTGCATTTAGAAGATGCTTATATTTAAGTGAACTTGTTTGTGTTAACTTCATAAGACTCTTTTTATTAAAATAAAAATATGTGAACTTTTACTTGGATATGTCTAAGTCCAACAGGGGTCATGACCCAACACATGATCATTATAGACACATAAAAGACGAGAAGATAAAAGGTGAAAAGGGTACAATTATTCGAACTCCACTTTGATACAGTAGAACTCCAAAATTACTTCTTGTTACACTCCGTAAAGGGATTTTGGGACACGTATGTGAAATTTTCAATGATTCATGTGAAGTGTTAGAGTACTAAAGTGGAGTGTAAATAAATATACCGTGTTCAAATTGAGATGTAGTTATTTTGAAAATCAACATAAGTGATGCACAACTAAAATAAACATCACATTAGTTATGAAAGAAATTGTTGTAAGGTATTATGATGAGATTGATGCCATTGTTATTATATTGGAGGATTGAGATGAGGATACCTCCCTGTGATTAATCTTATCATCATCAAAGAAAGTGATTTCGATTAATGCCCATTAAATGCTTTATATTATGAGATGAATAATAGATTATTACTAAAAAAACATAAAATCTCCCATGCATGGAAATGAATATCTCGAGTTGAAAATAAAAGATTACCATCTTTCAAATAAAGTAAGCACTAATTTCTTGTTTAGCAAAGATTGTGGGATATTATTTGGATTATGTTTTTCTACTGAGAATGGGAACAAATCCACATGACCAACTCAATAACATGAACTCAATTCGTTAATTTCATTTAGAAATTACCAATGATTTGAATAATATTTTGAAATGATAACTCACGGTATAGGTGATACAAACTTATAGAAAAACAAATCAACTAAAAAAATATAATAAATAAAAATCTATGCAAAAAAAAAGACATAAACAAAGTGAAAATTCTAAGTTAGATTACGTCAAAAACCTGTTAAGCAAATACTAATAAACCCAAATTCTATTTTGAATCCAAAAGAAATAACATAAAAGAAAATATGAAGCACATTAGTAGAAAAATAAAACCTAAATAAAAATGATTACAAAAATTCAACCTAAAAGAACTAATCAAAATATAATTAAAAATGCAAATATTCTTGATTTTTCATAACCAAACACATAGGGGGTGGGAGAAGAAAATCACACATGGGTGAAAAGCACATAACCCCTAAAATTTAAACACAAAATAAGTTCATGAAAAACAAAATAACTTTACTAGATAAAAAGAAAAAAGAAATTTTTTAAATAAACATGTACAGATGAGTTATGGGGTAACCAAATTTGAAATCTAATCTAAAACAAATCAAAATATCCACTAGAAACTTAAACCTAAACCACACACATATATAAACATAAGTGATTAATGCAACAAAGAATAAAAAATTTGAAACCTAATTTGAAACATAAATGTAAATTTATTCACCTCGATTTTCTTGTTTCTGGATATAATCTCGGTCACTTGATCATTTAAAAACCACAAAAACAGAACTCTATTGAATCTGCATTGAATAAGAACACATTTTGAGAAAATTAATTCAATAAAATGTGAGATGTAAAGGAAAAGAAGTATGAAACTCTAAAAGGGAAGTCGACGAAAGAGCGTATTTATAGGAAGAAGAGAGAGCGTGAGAGAAAGTGAAGGAAAGGCCAAGTTGATGAATGGAGGAGCGTACTTATGAGGCTGATTGGTTCTCTTTCATTCGATTAATTAGAGAAAGAGGGAGAGAGAGTGTGATCTGATAATGCGAGAGGGGAGAGAGGGAGATCAAAATATTTGGGAGCAAATGATTTTTTTAAGGTATTTATATTTTAGTTAAGTGTGATCATTTTTGGCACACTATTAAACTGTGCCAAAGTTTGGCACGGTTTTAATGTGTGCCAGATTGTCATTAAAGCGTGCCAGAATTTGGCACATTTTTAAAGTTTCTAGATTTTTAATATCAAGGTGTGCCAAATTGTTATTTTTGGTGTAGTGTTATAATTATTCACCAATCCCAGTGTATATAACCCAAACATATTTTTGGCACACCAGTGTTATATAACGGTTATAAATGGCTAGGATACGTCGAAGTGAAGATGTAACAAACTATGTTTGTGAGATTGGTTGTACCAACCGACACATTACCAATTCAGAGAAAATAATGGTTGAACCAACTCAAAAGTTGGGACCAATGGCTCATGGTCAATATTTGAACATGCCAATGGCTCAAACAGCCAACCAGGTTCAAACTACACCAACATTTGGTGAACCCAAACATATATGACCAATTGATCAACTAACTTAACTTAGTTTTTGATCATTTTGAATATGGTTCAAAATATCAACAACGTGATAACCACAGTGACTAGTAAATATTCCTTACTCAATGGAATGACTCCCGATGATTAAATTCGCGAACCATAATTTGGTGTAAACACAACCATTCAACTCAATCCTTATTATCTTATGTATATGGGTTTGAAGAACCAACTAATTACATGACACACTACATAACCTTTTTTCATAAAAGCTTGAATACATGGTGTTCTTATTAGTCAAATATTGGTAGATAATAGAGTTGTTATTAACCTCATGCCTTTCTCCATGTTATCCAAAGTTTAAGAAAATGCCAAATTAGTGTATACTCAAATTCTTATCTCCAGTTTTGTTGGTTATAAAAAGTCCACAAAAGGTGTACTACCAGTTGACATCGAAGTAGGCACCAGAAATGTTAAAATTATCTTCTCTATAATTCAGGGTAGATCTAGTTTCAATGCATTACTAGGTAGAGGTTGGATACATTTGAACAAGTGCATTCCTTCATCTATGCATTAAAAGCTTCTCTTGAAAAAAGATGGACATATTGAGTAAGTGTTAATCCACTATTTTTTCATGCATGTTCCGACTGTGTGGAAGTAGGGATCTACTAAGATGATGAGGATCTAGTTAAGGAAGAAGCTTTGGTGCCAGAAGATTCAGAGGGAGAGCCCTCGGATGAAGGTTAGAATAAATAATTTTTTGCCTGATGGGGACAATCAAAGAAGATAAAATAATTGTCTAATAGTTTATACACCTATTGACATTCAGCAAGACAATGAAATCTTGGCCATAATTTTGCATTAATTTAAAGATCTAGAGTTTACCACCACACTTAGTGAGAAAAGACCATTAATTAGGTTGACTTAATGTCTTCAAAGAGGATGTAGATAATGAAGATATTGAACATAGTGGGGAAATAATTTCATTAGTTGAGTATGAATAAGTGATGGTAAATCAATATGATCCCCTGATAAAAGTTCATTTGGGGACTCATCAACATAAGATGGTCACTTACATCTGTGAAAATCTCATCAAGAAAGAATAATAAAATTGTATATGCCTTCTACACCACTACAAGGATGAATTTGAATGAGAGTATAATGAATTACCTCGCTTAGAATGAAAATTGATGGAACGGGGAGTGCCAATGAAGAAGGGTTATAAAAATGTGAAACAACTACCAATGCAATGACTCCAGAAGTGATATAAAAATTTAAAGAGGAAATTGAAAGGATGCTCAAGGCTGGTTTCATTCAAATGTCTAGGTATGTTAAATGTCTCTCTAATATAATGAGAGTAACTAAAAAGAATGACGAATTGATAGTCTGCATTGATTTTAGGAATCTTAATCCAGCTATTCCTAAGGATGAATATTCAGTGCAACTAGTAAACAATTGATAGAATAGTTAGTCATGCTCTCATGTCTATAATGGATGGTCACTCTATTTATAACCAAATCTGCATAACAAAATAGGATGTGCATAAGACTGCATTCAAGTGCCCTGATAACTTAGGTACATTCAAATGGATCAAGATGTCATTTGGACTGATGATTGCAAGGGCCACATACTAAAGGGGAATTAACACCAATTTTCAAGACGTGGTTTTAACCTTTTCGGAGTGTTATATTGATGACATTATTATAAAATAAAAATCAATATCTTATTATATAACACACATTAAGAAATATTTAGAGAGAACGAGGATTTACTAACTCAAAATGAACCATTTGAAATGTTCATTTGAGTTTTTATAGGTCCTTGGATATTTTGTGCATCAAAAGGGAATTCAAGTTGATCAAAATAACGCTAAAGTATTAATGAAAGTAAATCTCCCAAAAACAAAAAGTGAAAAACAAAATTACACAACTTTTTGGATATGGTTAATTTTCTTAGAAGATCATTTCTAATAATGTAGGAAAAACTAAAGTGTTTTCTCCTTTCTTGAAGCGAAAATACCAAGATGAGATGGGTTAAAAGGGTGATCATGAGCAAGATTTCTAAACGGTAGAGAAGTAAATGGTCAAGCCACTAGTTTTGGTTCACCCAAGAGAAGATAACCCACTAAAGTTATGCATTATAACCTCCGATGCATCTATTGGAGTGCTATTGGATCAAGACTCTGAAGGTCATATAGAGAAATCCATTTAGTACCTTAGTAGGTTCTTGAATGACTGTGAATGTAGATGTTCTTTAATGGAAAGACTATTCTTAATATTGTAATTTTCTTCCATGAAATAAATGTATTATTTATTTCCTAGAGAAATGTATGTTATTTCAAAATTTAATTTAACCATATACATGTTAACCAAACCTATTCTAAGGAATAAAATTTGGTAAATGGGTGATAGATTTATCTGAATGATGTGTTTACTATATACCCATAAAGGCAGTCAAGGGCTAAGCTTTGGCTAATTCTTAGCAGATTTTCCATGTAAGGATCAACCAGTTGGGGAGTATGAGATTGCATATGTTCCTCTAAGCCCTTGGAAAATTTTCTTTGATGATTCGAATACATATGTAATGTTAGTAATTAGGGTGGTAATTGAATCCTCTGAACACATTACAATAAAAGATGGTTATAAGTTAGAAGGAAAAACTTGTACCAATAATCAAGCAGAATATAATAATGTGATAATGGTTTTAGAAATCCTTTGAAGCTGGAAGGATTTAGAAGTTTAGATCTATGCTGACTCAAAACCGATTATAAGATGATTAAATGGTGAATACAAATGTATTCATAATGGCCTGTAACTATACAACCAGGTGGCATTAAATTTATCAACTAAATTTGATGAATTCACAACAAACTAAATTCCTAGGTTTTTAAACAGTGAGACTAATAAAATGGATCAAAAGGCATTGGGTTTCAAGCTTGATGATGACTTAGAATCCAAACTAAAGATTAGTGTTATCGATGTCATTCTGCCTCTTTAACATAAAAGATAACCAATTATGGGAATTGGTTATCGATGTTCAAGAGGATTGGAGAAAACCAATAATTGAATATCTAAATGATCTAAACATCTAAAATGATATGACCATCTGGTTAAGAGGAACTAATTATGTAATGTATGCTAATAAACTATTCAAAATAAGTGTTGATGGAGTAATATTAGAGTGCCTGAACAAAAATGAAAGTCTGACAGCTATGGCCCAAGTCCATGAAGGTCTTCGTAGGACTCACCAAGATGGATACAAAATGAGATATCTATTAAGAAGGCATGGGCTCTATTAGCCTTCAGTCCTTAAATATTTCATTGAATTTTCTAAAGGGTGCCAAAAATTTCAGCAACAAGCTCCGTTAAAGCATATGTCTATCGTGGAGTTACAATATGTGGTCAAGCATTCCCTTTAGAGGGTGGGAAATGGATGTGATTGGAAATATATATCTTCCATCTTAGAAGTAATAAATGTTTGTTGGTTACGACTGGCTAATTTACTAAGTGGGTGGAAGAAAAAGTTTTAAAATCTATTACCCAACATAAATTAGTAGATTTTGAGAAAGATATTGTATATCAATTTAAAATCCGATAAACCATAACCTCAGACAATACAACTATCTTTGAATCACAACTGGTGCTTGAATTCCCTTATACATTAGGGATAACTCTAATAAAATATGCACCTTATTTTTTTCAATCAAATGGCTATGTAGAGGCAACAAATAAAGTAATAGAAGACAACTTGAGTAAAGTATTTAAGGAAAAACCAAGAGATTGGCATAACTTTCTACCATAAGTTTGTATGGGCTTATAGGAACTCTAAAATGTCAAGTACTCGAATAACCCTATATGTATTAACCTATTAGCATGATGTTTTTCTCTCGATAGAAATAACTTTGAACTTATTGAGAGTTGTAGCCCAAAATAATTTAATTGTGGAAGTCTATAACCAAGCCATGTATATGGAATTAGAGAATATAGGTGAATAAATATTAAGATCTCTAAACAACATGTTAGTCTAGAAGAAGAAAACAACCAACAATTACAATAAAAAAAAAAGGTAAAAGGAGAGCCTTTAATGAGGGGGATCTGGTTTCGAAAATTTTCCTACTAATAGGATTAAAAGATCATGTTTATGGAAAATGGTCTATAAAATGGTAAGGGTCATTCCAAATTAATAGAGCATTTAAAGGGGGTTTATATTATTTAACAAATATTAATTGTTTTGTTCACAAGAGGAAAATAGATGCAAGGTTTATAAAGAATTATTACCCTACTATTTGGGAAGCTAGGAAATAAGAATAGAATACATAATTGTATTAGGTAATCTAACAAAAGTTATATGTTGTGAAAATTATTAAATACAAGGAGCCTAAAATCATTTCAAAATTTATTATAGGACAACTTCTTGGCTATGATCTCAGCACCTCTCGCATCAAAATGGTTTGCATTTTTGGTAGAAATTTTGATTTCTCCAGCCAATTACCCATTTGAATCTTGGCAATCTACCTCCTTAAGTGTAACAGCTTCTGAGGCAATGTTATCCCCGAATAGTTACCTCTAGAACTGCTCTTCTCTAATAGTAGAGTGTCCTTCTTTCTTCGAATGGACTTTAATTCACTCATCCACCGGAAGCCTCTACATTTTGGCTTACGAAGTTGTTCTTATTTGAAGATAAAGAATTCTCTTTGTAAAGTGGTGATCGCTTAAATAAGCTCTGATACCAATTTGTGAAATGTGACTATGTGACAATTGATTAAATTTATTTGCAAGTTTTCAATTCCACACACTTATTTAATTAGAGTCTATTTTTAAACCAAATTAATCCAGCCCCTAAACATGCATCTAAAAGTGCCTGGGTCAACCCATAAATAAATAAAGCATGTGACACAAATATTAAGAAAAAATCCCCCAAATGGGAAAAACATTTTATTTCACTATAATTTTGTAAGAAAATGGCTTACACGGATTACAATGAAATAGGTGTGACACAGAAATACCTGCAGGTGTCAGTTCCTATATCGTCGGCTAAAATCTCTCGTAGGAACTCTAGGTAGTCAGCAATGAAGAAGAGAAACATTTGAATGTTGAAGACCACTTGTAATTCGGATTCGTCTTTTGTAGATGAAAACTTCTTCAATTCTTCGACGACTTGTAGCGGTATACAACATAATCAATTGTGACAGACTTATACAAAATATGTCCTTACAAATCTCCCCCTATGTCTATGCCGGTACATACATAAAAATATCTGAATTATCTAATACCAAACTGCTTATACAAATCTACCCTCCCATGAATCCCAAAACTGAAAAGGTAAAATTTGTAAGTTCTCAAATTTTTCTTCAACATCAAAACTCTCAAAGCTGTTCTCATCAGGGTGTGCAACATCATGATCTTCAATCTTTGTACCTACACACATGAGATAAAGCTAAAACCTTTGTGACACATCGAGTTTGAAATGATATAGGAAGAAAGCATTAATAATGAAATCTCCCCCATAATGCAAAAAGTCCCCCGTAACATGATAATTCTTCTCGCCCTTTTTTATGATGTCCCCAAATAGACAGATAAGAAGAAAAAATCAAAACATGGAGTGTCACGATAAAATGCATAGCAAATGTGGATCAAATTACGCGCATGCAAAGGAGTATCCCACAAACATCCACAAATTATTTTTGGATTTTTCAATTTTTATACAAAACTAAGATACCACTTTGAAAAATATGATACACAAATCACAGCATGGATTTAAACTCAAACAACCAAGTCATGGAAATGCAATGAATGGTTGTGAACACATTCGATAGGTAAATAAGCTCAATCAATCATATGTGCATGATGCATAGTGTACTCCTAACGAATGAACATCAAAATAATCCTTAGGTGTAAAAATTTGTTTAATTTAAATAACATCGTCTTATGCAAATCAACAAATCAAAGTCAAAATGATTTCCACACCAACAACGTCCAAAACTATAAAACGCATTTTCAAGATTTTTAAGGACGTGGAAACCCATTTTAGTTCTCCATACAAACACCCTCAGATTTTTACTTTGAATAGAGGTGATCTAAATTCTCAAACTTTGGAGAATTGGTGCAAAAACCTAAATGGCCCATATTTGGCATGAATTTCATTTTATTGCCTTTTAATTTTTTCGGGCTCTTTTAAACCTCTTTGGACCCCGGATATTAAAATTCCTCCATCTTTTAGGTCCAATTTAACGGTGGCTTAGTATTCGCAAAGGCAAAATGAACCTTTCGCAGTCCTTCCCCATTTTTAAAATAAAGCACACAAACTCACAAAACGGTTCTTATATGTACAATTTCCTTATAAAAAATTACCGCGCTTGGTTCGTTTTACGGACAGAATTGAAGTGAAAACACTCAACCAACATGTTATAAGACAATCATAATACTCAAACAAATCCGTGCATGTGTGCGATAAAGGAAATTATGAGTCAAACATGTAGGTAGTAACACTTAATTACATCTTAATGACTCCAAACATTATAAAGCACATGGATGAATTGACCTATTGTCTCAAAACACTATCAAATAGTCACATGAAAAATATTGAATGATGTTGTGACTCGGTCATCCTAAGTGTCCATCCATATACGGTGCAAAATACAAAAATCTTTTTAGATTTTTCAAAAATTTTGTCAAAAAAATCTTTTTGTATTTTTCAAAAATTTTCAAAAGCAAAAATCTATACAAAAAGTACATGTCACAATGCTAGCAAAAATATATCAAAAAGCATAACTAACGTATCACAAACATGAAAACACAATCATCTATATGATATGGCAAGAGAAGAATCATGTGCAAGCAAATGAGAATCAACTTATCTAAAATCTAGCGTATCCAAAAGTGATTTCCTAACCCAAATAGATGTGAAATGTCGTGTAGGTGATTTGGGAACCATGGGAACACTAGACATAAACTTCCTAGGACATTTTCCAAGATCAAAACAAAAAATCCTAAGGTGACCTTTCCTACCACAATATGAAATTTGTTGACCCTCTAAAACAAATAATGGTTTTACCATCACTATCAAACCTACTTGAGTCTGTCAAATTATTTTTTAACTTCAAATTTTTTTACTCAAGCAAAGAATTAGACTCTTCCACATTAAGGGACGCCTTTTCCAAATTCTCAACAATTCCTAAAAGGGTATCTCTCTCTCCCTCAATTAAGGCAAAGTTTTCCCTGAGAGTCTCTTCACGTGCCATAAACTCATTGACTAAAATATTTTTATGCTCTTTGGCACAAACACAAACCATTGAATTTTTAAGGTCTTCAAATTCTTCTACTAAAAATAGGACCTTATCATCACTCTCCTTCTTGGACAATTTTAAGGCGACAAAGTCATGGTCCAAGAAAATAATTTTTTCATGATAAAAATCTAGTTGAATTTGAACCGTTTGCAAAAGATCCATCGCGGATTTAAAACAAGAATTTTCTTTTTAAAAAACTTTAATTCTTTTGCAAAGTTTCAAATTCAAACTTTTTAAATTTTCATCACGGTCCTGAATCTTTTCAAAAATAGGCTCCTCATTAAATGGGCGTTCCAATAAAAAAATTGCGATTTTTCACAAAATTGATGTTTAAAAAAAAATCAATATCACACAATTTTGAAGAAAATAGGAAGACGCAATAAATTAGCGCAACCTGCTCTGATACCAATTTGTAAAGTGGTGATTCCTTAAATAAGCTCTGATACCAATTTGTGAAATGCGACTATGTGATAATTGATTAAATTTATTCGTAAGTTTCCAATTCGGCATACTTATTTAATTATAGTCTATTTTTAAACCAAATTAATCCAGCCCCTAAACATGCATCTAAAAGTGCGTGTGTCAACCCATAAATAAATAAAGCATGTGACATAAATATTCAAAAAAAATCCCCCAAAGGGGAAAAACCTTTTATTTCACTATAATTTTGTAAGAAAACGACTTACACGAAATACAACGAAATATGTGTGACACAGAAATACTCGCAGGTGTCGGTTTCTATGTCGTCGGCTGAAATCTCCTGTAGGAACTCCAGGTAGTCAGCAATGAAGAAGAGAAACGGGTTCTCCATAAGTTTGTTGGCTGGAACTTTCCCTTTCCAGGAGGGCAGCAGTGAAGAAGAAGACGACTTCTCCACAAGATGTGAACTTTGTAAGGACTCCCTCCACAATAACATGCAGCTGTCGGTTGTAGAGCTCTCCCCACAAAGAATAAACCAAAGCAAAATATGTTCTTGGGTTCCACAAAACAATTCACATAAAAGTAATTAGGGTTTTTGTGAACTAAAAACAAAACATTTGAACCCTTAAAATTGTTGGACAAAAACTTTTTGACAAAAGGTATTGAATTAAATCTGGGGAGATACACAAAAGTTTCAAAGGAATAAGACTCTTAAAAGTTGAAACTGTTCTCCACGTTTTTCTAGGCTGTCACGACCCCTTTTTATACAAAGTCTGAATTGGTCAAAGGATAAGCATTACAGTAGCGTGTCAGTCAAAAAGCAGGGTCGTTCGAACGAGAACCCAATCTCGTTTGAACGAGATTGCGTGTCATTTGAATGACTACGCGCGATATTCCAATGTCGTTCGAACGAGATTGAGATCTCTCTTGAACGACCTTAGCGTCGAAACCGAGGTACGTTTAATGCTGTAGTTGTTTTTCACAAAGCTTTTCAAAACAAAACTTTCTCTTTTAAAAAAACATTATTATATAAAAGCTTTTTACAACCCTTTTAAAAATATCCCAACACTCTTAATATGAAATGTAAATGAAACTTTAAAATAATATCTTACCAAAGTTCATATTGTTGGGCTTCAATGTTAAAGACCACTTGTAATTCGGATTCGTCTTTTGTAGATGAAAACTTCTTCAATTCTTCGACGACTTGTAGCGGTATACAACATAATCAATTGTGACAGACTTATACAAAATATGTCCTTACAAATATCCCCCTATGTCTATGCCGGTACATACATAAAAATATCTGAATTATCTAATACTAAACCGCTTATACAAATCTACCCTCCCATGAATCCCAAAACTGAAAAGGTAAAATTTGTAAGTTCTCAAATTTTTCTTCAACATCAAAACTCTCAAAGCTTTTCTCATCAGGGTGTGCAACATCATGATCTTCAATCTTCGTACCTACACACATGAGATAAAGCAAAACCTTCATGATGCATCGAGTTTGAAATGATATTTGAATAAAGCTTTAATAATGAAATCTCCCCCATAATGCAAAAAGTCCCCCGTAACATGATAATTCTTCTCCCACTTTTTATGATGTCCCCAAATAGACAGATAAGAAGAAAAAATCAAAACATGGAGTGTCACGATAAAATGCATAGCAAATGTGGATCAAACTATGCGCATGCAAAGGAGTATCCCACAAACATCCACAAACTATTTTTGGATTTTTCAATTTTTTATACAAAAATAAGATACCACTTTGAAAAATATGATACACAAATCACACCATGGATTTAAACTCAAACAACCAAGTCATGGAAATGCAATGAATGGTTGTGAACACATTCAATAGGTAAATAAACTCAATCAATCATATGAGCATGATGCATAGTGCAATCCTAACGAATGAACATCAAAATAATCCTTAGGTGTAAAAATTTGTTGAATTTAAATCACATCGTCTTATGAAAATCAACAAATGAAAGTCAAAATGATTTCTACATCAATAACGTCCAAAATTATAAAGGACGTCCAAACCCGTTTTAATTCTCCATACAAACACCCTCAGATTTTTATTTTGAATAGAGGTGATCTAAATTCTCAAACTTTGGAGAATTGGTGCAAAAAACAAAATGTCCCATATTTGGCATGAATTTCATTTTATTTCCTTTTAATTTTTTCGGGCTCTTTTAAACCTCTTTGGACCCCGGATAATAAAATTCCTCCATTTTTTAGGTCAATTTTAACGGTGGCTTAGTATTCGCAAAGGCAAAATGAACCTTTCGCAGCCCTTATCCATTTTTTAAATAAAGCACACAAACTCACAAAATGGTTCTCATATGCACAATTTCCATATCAAAAATTTTCGTGCTTGGTTCATTTTACGGATAGGATTGAAGTGAAAACACCCAACCAACATGTGATAAGACAAGCACAATAATCAAACAAATCCGTGCATATGTGAAGTAAAGGAAATCATGAGTCAAACATGTAGGTAGTAACACTTAATTACATCTTAATGACTCCAAACATTATAAAGCCCAAGGATGAATTGACCTATTGTCTCAAAACACTATCAAATAGTCACATAAAAAATATGGAATGATGTTGTGACTCGGTCATCCTAAGTGTCCATCCATAAACAGTGCAAACAAAATGCAAAAATATTTTTAAATTTTTCAAAAATTTTGTCAAAAAACATCTTTTTTATTTTTCAAAATTTTTCAAAAGCAAAAATATATACAAAAAGTACATGTCACAATGCTAGCAAAAATATATCATAAACCATAAGTAGCGTATGACAAATATGAAAACACAATCATCTATATGATATGGCAAGAGAAGAATCATGTGCAAGCAAATGAGAATCAACTTGTCTAAAATCTAGCGTATCCAAAAGTGATTTTCTAATCCAAATAGATGTGAAACGTCGTGTAGGGGATTTGGGAACCACGGGAACACTAGACATAACTTTCTACGACATTTTCCAAGATCAAAATAAATATGCCTAAGGTAACCTTTCCTACCACAATATGAACATGTGTAAACGGGTGGAGCGACACCTATGGATTGACCTTTTCTAACATCCTTGAAATTGGTTGACCCTCTAAAACAAATAATGGTTTTGGCTTTAGCATTAGAAGCATGAGAACAAGATGAGCCATTACCATCACTATCAAACCTACTTGAGTCTGTCAAATCATTTTCTAACTTCAACATCTTTGACTCAATCAAAGAATTAGATTCTTCCAAATTAAGAGACGCCTTTTCCAAATTCTCAACAATTCCTAAAAGGGTATCTCTCTCTCCCTCAATCAAGGCAAACTTTTCCCTAAGAGTCTCTTCACGTGCCACAAACTCATTTACTAAAATATTTTTATCCTCTTCGGCACAAACACAAACCATTGAATTTTTAAGGTCCTCCAATTCTTCTACTAAAAATAGGACCTTATCATCACTCTCCTTCTTGGACAATTTTAAGGCAACAAAGTCATGGTCCAAGGAAACAGATTTTTCACGATAAAAATCTAGTTGATTTTGAACCGTTTGCAAAAGATCCATCGTAGATTTAAAATGAGAATTTTCTTTTTTCAAAACTTTAATTCTTTTGCAAAGTTTCAAATTCAAACTTTTTTAATTTTTCAGCACGGTCGTGAATCTTTTCAAAAATAATCTCCTCATTAAATGGGCATTCCATTAAAAAAATTGCGATTTTTCACAAAGCTGATTTTTCAAAAAAAATCAATATCACACAATTTTGCGGAAAATAGGAACACGCAATAAATTAGCGCAACCTGCTCTGATACCAATTTGTAAAGTAGTGATCGCTTAAATAAGCTCTGATACCAATTTTTGAAATGCGACTATGTGATAATTGATTAAATTTATTCGCAAGTTTCCAATTCGGCACATTTATTTAACTAGAGTCTATTTTTAAACCAAATTAATCCAGCCCCTAAACATGCATCTAAAAGTGCGTGTGTCAACCCATAAATAAATAAAACATGTGACACAAATATTCAGAAAAAATCCCCCAAAGGGGAAAAACCTTTTATTTCACTATAATTTTGTAAGAAAACGGCTTACGCGGATTACAATGAAAATAGGTGTGGCACCGAAATACTCGCAGGTGTCGGTTACTATGTCGTCGGCTAAAATCTCCAGCAGGAACTCCAGGTGGTCAGCAATGAAGAAGAAAAACGGCTTCTCCACAAGTTTGTCGGTTGGAACTTTCCCTTTCCAGGAGGGCAACAGTGAAGAAGAAGATGGCTTCTCCACAAGATGTGAACTTTATAAGGACTCCCTCCATAATAGCATGTAATTGTCGGTTGTAGAGCTCTCCCCAAAAGGAATAAACCAAATCAAAATATGTTCTCGGGTTCCACAAAACAATTCACATAAAAGTAATTGGGATTTTGTTAATAAAAACAAAACATTTGAACCCTTAAAATTGTTGGAGAAAAACTTTCTGCCAAAAGGTATTGAATTAAATCTGGCAGATACACAAAAGTTTCAAAAGAATAAGTCTCTTAAAAGTTGAAACTGTTCTCCACATTTTTCTAGGCTGCCAGGACCCCTTTTTATACAAAATCTGAGTCGATCAAAGGATAAGCATTACAGCAGCGTGTCAGCCAAAAAGCAGGGTCGTTCGAACGAGAACCCCATCTTGCTTGAACGAGACTGCGTGTCATTTGAACGATTATGTGCGACATCCCAATGTCGTTCGAACGAGATTGAGATATCTCTTGAACGACCTTGGTGTTGAAACTGAGGTACATTTACTGATGTAGCAGTTTTTCACAAAGATTTTCAAAACAAAACTTTCTCTTTTAAAAAAACATTTTTGTATAAAAGCTTTTTAAAACCCTTTTAAAAATATCTCAACACTCTTAATATGAAATGTAAATGAAACTTTAAAACAATATCTTACCAAAGTTCATATTGTTGGGATTGAATGTTGAACACCACTTGTAATTCGGATTCGTCTTTTGTAGATAAAAACTTATTCAATTTTTCGACGACTTGTAGCGGTATACGACATAATTAATTGTGACGGACTTATACAAAATATGTCCTTACACTCTTCAACCTCAACTTGAGCCATGGTTGTAAGATGGTATGAGAGTGAAATCATTCTAAAATGGATCTTTCCCACTAACTTACCATCCAAGCCTTCCATTTTGGAAATACATGAGCATGCCTCTCTAATCCTACTATCAAATCTAAAGTCAACCAAATCCTTAAATGCCAACCTAATAAACCACAAAGGATATTTAAGGATTAGGAATTTTTCTAATGCCAAGAGGGAGGAGTGGGTTGAAATTGAATCAAGCTTCGTAGTTGTTTATCTACACTCCCTTCCATTGCTTGAAAAGTTTGACTAAATCTCAGGACATAATTTCTAAAATTTCGCCCCTAAAAATAAGTACTTCACCAGGAGTCATCACTTAGGAAACTTCCTCATTAATATAGTGACTTTTTACTGGAATTGATGTATCCTCTAAGGGTTGATTATTTAAGGCAGCATTAATATCAAGAAGATAAGGTTCAGTTGGGGGTGGTGAATCATTGACATTTGGTGGAAGATTCTCCAAGGGCACAATCTCTCCAAATTTGAGGCTATATCTTACTCATCTTAAGTTAAGATCAAAGTCAAGGAACTATCCACTTTCTCATAACTTGTTCCCTCATCCACATCTCGAGTTATAGAGGGCATAGATAGTGGGTCTGAAAAATCAGTTTAATCCCCAATATGCTCATCAAATGGGGATAATTGTGGTGGTGTATTTGGATCATTAGGAAGAATTATGTCTTCTTCCTCTTACATCTCATCAATTGGTCCTAGCATATAGAAAAATGTAATTCGAAGTCAAATTAAATAGTTATATTATTACTAAAAAAGACTTTGAATAGTGGTATAAAGTAAGAGGGATGGCAAATAGGCCAAATAAGTTGGGATAAATGTCCTCCTTGCCATGCTCTTCATGCGTTTATTTGCTGAAAAAATGAACGTAGTGGCAGTGGGGGCAACATCAGTATAGGATAACGTGCTTTCTGTATTATCAAAGGAATACTTTTCTTTCTTCAACCTAACAAGAGGGGCATCCTCTTACTCATCTTCGTCTCTCATCTCTTCCACGTACTTATCCCTTCGAGTTCCCTTAATTTTAGGGATAATTTTCCTCTTTTTGAATATTTAGAAATAATCCTGCTCAATAGGGGGAGCATCTACCAAATTCAAAATGACAAAGTTAGGCTAATATAATTAATTATGGAAACCAAAAGAAACACTTAAAGTCTTACATGAACGTCAAGGCTTTGAAGAATGTTTCTTCTGTGCTAAAGGCTTCAAAAAGGGCATGTTATACTCAAACCAACAATTTTAAAAAATTGGAACCATGTCAACATCATATACAACTCTGTCCAGGTAGAATTTGCTTCAAATCCTATGATTTTCCTCTATTTTATGAAGGATGGTTGCCTTTGTAACGAAAGAAGCTATACTAAACACACCAAGATTCATATGGCTTATTATAAGGACATGGATGGACTAATGGAACGCATGTTGCCTTACAAATTTGGGCAGGGATATATACCACCCCATATGACTTTGAGGTTAGATAATAATGGGATAAGGTACTATTGTATAAATCCCCTGAAATAGAAAACCTACCCCAACAAATGTTGGGATTTTCTACTAAATGACTAAGCAAGAATATAATCAACCAAATATGTGATTTAAGTGGCTGGAGTAAGGGCTGCAAATATGCATGAGGAATTTCAATTGGAATACTCCTAAACATGTACTCAAGATCTTTGAAATTCTTTCTTGAAGGTTTAGAGAGATAGAAAGTGTGATAATGGTTGTATGGTAAGCCAAGGGAATTTCTAGAAAATAATAATAGACCCACAATTATAGAATCCATAATGAATGGATCTTCCACTAATTCAAACAAGTCTTATAGAGAGGAAAAAACATAAGGAGCCAGACTTAGATCCTTACCTTTATAAAGATGGCTTGCCAAGATAGAGTACTCAAGCATCACTCTTTTCCACTTGACACAAAAAATAAAGCTTGATTGCCAAAACAGGAGTAAACAATTATATTCTTATTAACTAACTTGGTTTGTATTCTTGATGTATACCTTCATGAAAATGGAATAGTCCAACTTTGAATTAAGTTTCGGAAATGCACAAGGAGGATTGGCCGTTAGCGTGAATGGGTGTACATACTCTCCAAAATACTTAAACCCAGTCACTTGGTAGACATCCAATATAGTGCACCCTGCCATACCAAAATTGAACTCAAAATAATTAAATGTTGAGTTCAAAAATCACATGGCACTCAAAATTGCAAATTGATCATACTTAGTATCCTCCTTGTTGATTTTAAAGGAATTAAATATGCCTGATCTCTCCATGCCACTATCCTTGAATATTATCATTTGTTATGCCCATTTTATCCAGGCTTCTGTATCTGCCTTGTTGGCACCTAATCTCTGAGGCCAATACCTAAAATTGAACGAGGTGGGTATTTATAGGGTTTCCAAATATTGTATAAAAATGGAATGTCCCCCCATATAGGATAATAGGGAGAGACCTGCAATGGGAGCTCTTTCAGAAATTTAGGACTGATGATAGTAGGAGTTATCCTAATAGGAGAGAAATTGGAGAAAATAATGTCCCTTGTCGAGGTATCAACAGAGCGCCTATTGAGAGTCTCTTTAAAAGAAAGAAATTAATTTAACTCAATAGAGACGGATGCCATTTTTGGTGAAAAGTTTTGAAAATAATGCAGAGAATGCGAAAAGTTTAAGGGTTTGATAAAGTGAAGAGTAAATGTAGAAATGAAAAGTAAAAAGAAATAAGCTTAAATAAATTATTACAACCGTTTAAATTAAAAAAAATGTGAATCACAAGGATAACGCCTCATGGACTTGCAAAAAGTTTTGTCCAAAAAGTAAATGTCACGAAAAACTCAAGAGATGTGCATGACATTTGGTGACTATATGCTCCCAATATTTTAGCACGATTGGTTTTTAATTTAATAATGACCAAAACTACTCTTGAATCATATGTTCATAACCCTAATACGTGCCATATGCATTAGGTGAACCAAAATTATAAAAAGGCATCCATATCTTAATTGATTATCCATTTTGTAAACTAAAAGTTGTCATTGGGATGATTCCACATATATTGTTAGATTTGGTGGGTTCACTACTAATGAAACAAGTGCATATACATAAGCTTTGAATTTTAATAATTTTAAGGATTTTTAAAGTTTCAAATCTATCTACCATGTTTAATTCTCAGTTCGAAGTGGATGAAAGTCCCTCTTAGGCCAAAAGTAATTAAAATCGGTTAATCTCATGATCATACCGATCCAAAACAAGATCAAGTAATGAATTTGGTTTAATAAAAAAAGAAACCATTAAACATCATTCGAAGTAAAAACAATTCTTCCATAACTAACCAAAAGAGGGAAATTACAAAAGATAAGACGAAATACGACTTCATTTCCCTAAAATGGTGAAGAAATGAGGAAAGCTATAAGTAACAAAAAGGGTGGAAAGGGTTACAAAAATAATCAAAATTAATACCTTCTAGTTCCAAAAAGGGTTGAGTATAAGCCACCTTTAGGAGTAAAGCTTCACCCTTCTAGAATTGGGATACAAATTCACTTGCCTCGCACTTTGAGATAATCGTAGCAAACGATAAAAGTTTTAAGCCCAACTCAGTGGAATGGCTAGGCCAATCCATGAAGGCCTCCTCAAATTTCTTCCTTATCTCCAAGATCTCAGTGTAATGACAAAACAGATTAGAACGAGCTTCGACACATTTCTTATGAGTGATGAGATCGGTAGAGTATTCTTGCAGTTATCTCATGAAAAAAGGAAAAATGGCAAAAAAGTGAGTGAGAGGAGCTCTGATCTCGTGGGGACCGATAAGGAGAATTTCAAGAATTATAAAAGCCCAAGAAAAAAAATTCATTGCATGAACTCTCAATAAAAAAGTAGAATGAAAGTGAGAAAAGGCATGAAGAGACTCCAAAGCCCTATTAAATTCATAAGCAGAAGATGGAGACTCAAAAGATGAACGTTTGGTAGGGATACCGTCATGAATATGTTCGTTAAATATTTAAAGGCATGAGTCCAAAGAACATGAGGTCGAGGCACAATATTAAGAGGTATGGGAGACATACTAGTTTGCTTGATAAGGAACTTGAAAGCTCCCAAATAAAAACTATTAGTGGTAAGAAAAAATTGCAGAGGTACCTTTCGAAATAACCTGGTACAAAGGTCGAATAAAGGTATAAAAAACAGACTCGGGAAGGCTGTAAGGACACAAGTCTCCGATTGAGTCTTAACGTAGTGTTGGCTCAATTTCGGACAAAAATATTTGAGTCATAGGATAGTTTTCAAGTGTATCCATCCAAGCCTATGACGTGTTAGTTGAAGACGTAGCTACCAAGATTATAAAGCTTCATCATCTGCCAGGTTTAGTGTGCCTCGTTTCTACGTCAACAACATTCGTTCCAATGCTCCTAAGGTATGAATGCATTATATATATATATAGGATCTTGAAAATTTATTGGGTGTATTTTATAAATTTTTATAAATAATTTTAACGACTTTGTTTTAATGAGAAAATATTTTTTAAGAACTTTTCATAAAAGTTTTGGGCTTAAATAGAATATTCCATTTTCTGGTAAGTCGTTCGAACGAACTGGAATCTCGTTCGAATGAGATTTCCAGGTCGTTCGAACGAGACTTCTAACGAGATTTCTTTTTTCGCACTAGAACATCGGTAGTAAAGTCATTCGAACTAGAATGTCGTTCGAACGACTTTGGCGGGAACAGTTTTTTTTACAGTTTTTTCCATGTTCCCACTACATTTTCCCCACTGCTTTTTGACAGATTTACTAAGTGCATGAACCAACCTTTTGAAAGTAAATTTTTCATATTCTAAGACTTTAAGAGAGCAAATTCATCCAAGAAAAATTTCCATGTTTTGTGCTTGATTTTTATGGATTAAATTTACCAAAAACACATACTCACCCAATAGGTTTGTTTATTCCAAGTTCCTTCATATATATCCTTGCTTGGAGTGTTTGGAACCGGTTTTATCTCTACTCCTTAAAGAAGAGAATTTTGGGTTTACTTATACATCCCATAAAGAAGAAAATTGTTTGTTGTGACATACCCACTTGGAGAAAAGCTCCTTATTCGGGTGGCGGTGACCAGAAAAAGTCCGATCGGTGGATTCTGAGACCACGGAGGACCTTCGTGGTTATTTGCTAGGCAGAGGTGTGTACAATAAGAAGCGTCGGGTCTTGGACGAAGTCAAGTTGAGTGTTGTAAGTCTTATTGTCTTGTTCTTGTAAAACTGTACTTAGTGGATTTGAGGCTAGGGTCGTCCGAGATTTTTTCCCATTGTGGGTTTTTCCTCGTACATCGCTGCGTAGTGTGTTGTTTACTTATTTTATCTTTTGCTATATCACATTAGATGCATGCTTAGATAAAAAGATAAAATTAGTATAATTAATTTGGTGCAAATTCAATTTGGATAAATATTAATTTAATTGAAGTCATTACTTTAATTTGATAAAATTTAGTTTGGCCTAATTTGCAAATTGAATTAATAATTGTTAGGAAAATTTTAGGACTTGGTTTGAATTAAGTTGTTTAAGTAAAAATTAATTTGTTATTTAATTTATTTCACTTTGAGTTTAGTTTAATTTTAATTTGAAAGAAATTAATTTATGTCACTTTGAGTTAGGTTAATTTTAATTTGAAAGAAATTAAAATTTGGTTTATGTACTTGTTTAGTTGAACCATCCTTCTTCCGCATTTATAGAAAATTGATTTTAAAAGTGAAAGTTTTAAAATTGGGGGTCATATCGTTTTTCAAAGGCCATACCTAAGATTGTCATAAGTGGCACAATGGCAAGATGCCAATGCATTCAAATATTTGATCAAAAAAGAATGAAAGATGTATAATGAATTAACGGGAAAAGACCAAGCATAATATCCCATAAAAACATATTTGAACAAGGGATATCCCTCTTGATGCATGTATTTATAATGAGAGTTGGGGCATATGGTAGCTTGGCGATGATCCATTTCATCAATGGGGGATGTGCGAAAGGCATACTACTAACAGAAATAGGGTGTGCCAAATCGAATGGATTATTGGGGTTCAAGACGATTTTCTCTGTCTCAGACACGTCATCATCATCATCATCATCATTTTAAAGTCCCTTGCCAAAAGAGAAACATGCCAGACCTATGCAAAATTTCGAGAAAGGGAAGAAACGATATGCCTATCCTTGGAACAATCTTAAACAAAAAGGCCTCTTACGCACAGACTCGAAAGTAAAGACCCCAGTTGATCCAACAATGCGAACCCATGTTAATAAAGGACTAGAGGGAACATGATTAGGAGAAGAATCACGTGTCTTGGATTCGTCCCAAGTACGTTAGCCATCAACCCTATTCCAATTGGTCTTCACAAGGGGATTTATGGTAGCAACAATGGAGGTCCAGGGGTAATTATATGTAGCAAAGTCAATTGAAGTGGAATCATATACGTGAACTCCCTCACACTTATCTTCACACCGAAGTGACATTGGAAGGAGAGGAAAACAAAGGATGAAGATGATAGAAATGCTCTGAGCTTAAACTGAAACGACGAGTGATTTGAGACATTAATGACTATTGGCCACTTCGCAGGTATTTATAAAGAAAAGTAATGATGATTAAAATGTGTTAGTGGTTTAGATAACTGGACAGTCCACTCATTCATTTTTTTCCAAAAATCAATTATTGTGGGGCATATTTGACACCATATTAATGCAAACCAATAAGGTGTTACCATATAATACTTAAGACAAAAAAATAGCTGAACAATATTATAGAATGAAAAATAATGGGAAGCATGCATGCACGACATCTATAATCATTTGGGGATGTTAGTTAAAATAAAATTAATCTATGATTTAAACTGAGGCTTTAAGTGCATCAAAACGGGAAAACCCAAATGGGTAAATAACTAGCCAATGATTACAAATAGTAGTTACGTTGCATGAAAATAAACTCTATAAATAATCAATGAGGCTAACAAAGAAAAGAGGACTCTCTCACCAAAAATGCATTTAGATTACTTTTATGTTCTTTTCCTTTTCTTTCCTTTTTTTTTCTTTATTTACTAATTTTATTTTAATTCCTCAGGTAGATTGTAAGGTAGTTGTAACATTTTCTTCGAAGTTATTTATGGTTTTTCCCTTTACACTTAATGTTGTTTACTTTTATTTAAATCTTTACTTTACTTGCAATTTACTTTCTTGAAACTCTTTTCTTTGATCACACTTTTTTTCTTTATTTACAAGCTTTACTTTTCTTTAATTCAAATGACATATTATTTTGGTTCTAGTTAATTAACGTTACTCAACTCTTTCATTGTTTTACCTAAGGTAAGCACAAGTCCTTTCAATCGAAGCATAAGACACAACACAATCGCATGATAATTAACACTAGTCTAAGATCTTTGGTTAACAAGGCCACAAATCTTATCTCGCACGCTCGCAACACTAATTATTCACCAAGGCCAATGCAAATAACCTAACCACCATTGTAAGTGATATATTTTATCTTCTTATGGTAAGTGAAAAACACAGCCATCGTGGCATGCAACCATCCTCTGCCGAGTACAACATTGAATGGGGAATCTATATCTACCATGAGGAATTTAATGAACTTTGAAATTCCTCCTACTCGAACGAGGAGAAAAACGTTTTGAGGGGCAAAGTCATCCTTCCTGCAAAGCTAACCAGGTGTACAGTGGCCTCTTCAGGTCTTCTACATACAAATTCAGTTGATTGAACATTCTGAGGTACATTACCTTCGATGATTTTTCTTAATCCACCAATAGCTTGTCCATATCCTAGTAAGCACTCCTGAGAGTGATTATGAGAGAATTATGATGGTGGAGTTCTTACCCCGATCATCTTATAGTCGGTAAAAACGATGGGCTTTAAATAATAGATATCTTAAGGTTGCGAGCAGTTTCTTGTGATGGGGTTCGATCTAAAATGCCTCCATTAAGCTTCTTTGCTTCCATCCTGAGGGAATTTTCCTTAATTCAGTTTCAGTCTGATCATCTATGAATGATTGTGAATTCATGACCTAGACATTCTTTTAGAACATTATCTGGTTTCAGACTGCCCACTGGACTTGTGCCCCCAAGTATCACTGCAAACTTGTGTCCCCAAGTCCTTATTCAGGACAATTTCTAGCTTCTAGTCATACACATGTTATACCGATCCTTTTTTATTCCCGATAAATTGGTTGAGGTGCCCTGCCTAGGACAGATCCTCAAGGTGAGATTTCAGTGCCTTGTAATTTTTCATTTTTATGACCATGATCCTTGTGATACGCATACCTCAATTTCGTGTTTATCTTTTTAGGATCACTAATCATCTTCTTCGACCACTTGAAGGACCGTCGATCTTTCATCTAATAAAAGATCTTGTAGAACAGTTCAAAAAAAATCATGTTGATGGATTTAAATGCTTTCTCAGGATGTTTCGATTACCTTCTGCTTTCCATTTTTCTTTTTCTAACTTGTCCACGCATCGTTGAAGCGCAACATTCTGCTCCCGTTGGTGCTTATTGATGGCCCCTATATCTCCAAGGCGCCTTTTATAATTATCGATGAGCCTTAAAATTCGATTAGATTGCTCAAAATCATTGCTATCAATATTTTTCTCCTCCTAAGGACAATAACGCGCATCGGAGGATTAGTAGTAATTACTAATTTGAAACCGACCCCTCTGGGAGGGAGGAGAATATTCAGGACCACCTCTAGGTCATCATGACTGTTATAGTCTAGAGGTTAACCACCATGGTCTCACAGATTATGTTGCTGGTAATCTTTCGGGTTATCGAGATTTTGATGATCTTGGTTAGGTGAGTGAGACATCTCAAAAGTTTGTCTAGTGGTAAAGAACTCATATCGTTCCCACAAATGGTGCAAATTGCAGGTGGCACTTACTTATAGGTGATAGTATTCAATAATGTAAGGAAACAAATTTTCAATTGAGTCCTTTGTAGTTTTGGCTCAATTTCGGACAAAAATGTTTGAGTCATAGGATAGAGTTAATTGATCATCCTTCAAGCCTATGACGTGTTTGTTTAAGACGTAGCTACCAAGGGTACAAAGCTTCATCACATTACCGAGTTTATTTGTGTCTCGTTTCTACGTCATTAATATGGTTCCATTACTCCTAAGGTATGAATGCATTTTGATTATGTATATTGGAGCTTGGAACATTTAATATTGGGTGTTGATTTTAAAACCGTTGTTTAATTTCAGAAAGATTTTATTAAAACTTTAAAATCAAGTTTATAAAGTTTCTGGGCTAAAAATAGAAATTTTTAAACTTTCTGGAAGTTCGTTCGAAATGTCATTCGAACGAGTTTATCGTTCGAACCACATTGTCCTTCGAACGAGTTTGCCAACGAGTTCCAATATTGACCACTGGAACTTCGTTTGAAATGTCGTTCAAACGAGATGGCTATTCGAACGATATTTTCAATGAGATTTCTAAAGAGTTCACACTGGAATTTCATTAGAAGCCTCGTTCTTACGAGATTTTATTCGAACGAAAAGTTCGTTCGAACGAGATTTGGCGGGAATGGGTATTTGGCAGTTTTAAGTAGTTTTGACCCACTTTCCCACTATCTTTTGACAGAACTTCTTATGTGCGGAAATGAACTTTTCCAACTTAACTTTTGATTCCATTCTAACTTCTAGAGAGAGTTTTTGAGAGAAAATTCTTTTAAGAAAAGTTCATGGTTTTTGAGTGTTCATCTTTCAAAGAAAAATTCATTTGACACTCTAGTTTACACCCAATTGTTTGTTTAATCCAAGTTCCATATATATATATATATATACTTTGCTTGGAGTTTTGGCACCAAGTTTTCATCTCTACCGTTTTGAAGAGTCGTTTGGGTTTGCTTCTAAATCCCACAAATAAGAAGATGTTTGCGTTGATTTACCCACTTTGAGAAAGGCTCCTTGTTTGAGTCACGGTGACCATATAAAGTCCGATCGTTGGATTTCGAGACCGTGGTGGAGCTCCGTGATCATTCGCTAGGCAGAGGTTGATACAAGAAGACGCGTCGGGGATTGAGAGGGATCGAGTCGAGTGTTGCAAGTCATCTTACTTGTATTTGTAAATTCCGTACTTAGTGGATTTGAGGCTAGGGTCGTCCGAGGTTTTTTTTCTCGTTGTGGGTTTTTTCCTCGTACATCGCGGCGTATGATTTATTGTTTATTTTATCTTGCTATACTCACTTAGAACGCATGCTTAGGTAATTCTAGATAAAATTTGGTTTTAATCACTATAGGTTTAATTTGGTGCTAAGGTAATTTTGGGTAATGTTTAATTAATTCAAGTCATTAATTTAATGTGTTAAAATTTGGTTTGACCTAATTTGTTAAAATTGAGAAACATGACTTAAGCAAATTTTCTAGTACTTGGATTAATTGTGTTTAAGTGAAATTAACATAAGTGTGTGTTTTGATCATATTTCACTTGGTTTAATTTTAATTTGAAAACGAAATTAAAATTGTAAGTTTTTTAATTGAATCGTCATCTAACGCTTCCGCGTCTATATTTAACAAGGAAATTACTTTTGAAGTAAGAATTTTAAAATTGGGAGCCTTCGGGACTTTTCAAATAGACACAATCCAAATATGAACAAATTTGATAAAAAATGATATCACACACACAACACGTGATGTACGTGGTTTGGCAACATGCCTACGTCCATCGGGTGCAAGGGTTTGTTCTTTATTACTTTAGATAACCGGTCGACAAAGTTGTAATATTGTTCGACGTTACAATATTGCTTGCCCCTCTCAAGTGGGGTGGGTTTACATTTATAGAAAAATCTTAATTGAGCCGAAAGCTTGATTAATGGTTATCCCTAAAAGTTCGGGCCTATCTCTTATCATAATAAGTTGTTACAAGTGATTGATTTCAGGAAGTTTTCTCTGACTTGGACTCTTCATTGACTAAAGATGCATGTGATCGATAGCGCTTGTGCCGAGCACATGTCTGTGCAAATCTAGACCCCACAATCACTATGACCCACTTTGAAAGTAAATCTCCAAATTTTAAATAACTTGTGGCAAAAGCATTTCTCAAAGAGAACAGATAATGGAAAGGAAGGGAAAATAAAAATTAAAGGAAAAGAAGTCGGAGTAAGCTTATTAAACCATTGGGCATTATGTTTCAAACTACAATAATTATCTTTGTAATTTTAAAATTGAACTCAAATAATGTATTATATTTATTTTTGCAATTGTATGAACATAAGTTATATAAACAATCAACTATATATATATATATATATATATATATATATATATATATATATATATATATATATTAATTCAAAACATTATATATCCCATGCCTTAAGTTTTGATCACAAAATTAAAAGATATATTTCTATTAGATTTTTTAAATGGCGTATAAATATATCGATTAAATAATTTACTCTCGTACAATATATTGATTCATGATGTTCAACCAGGTATGGTTACGGTATGCTTTTTATTGTACCATACGTTTTTTGTCAGAAAATTATGATCTTGGTTTATTACTTTCCATTACCGAAAATCGTTATTATCGAAACCGAAATTACAAAAACTTTTTGATTGGTTTTGTTTTAGACAATTAAAAAATCGATTTATCAAAATTACCGTATTAAAATTAAAATACCGAAGTTGCCAGCGCAACATACCGATTTAGTATGATAGTTATACTAAAATTATATTATATATGTTAAATTTTATCATTAATTGGACTCAATTATCACAACAATTAATATTAAAATTGATCTTAACCATTGATTTTCTTATCATCTAAAAAACTCTTAGTTAATTTTCTCTTTCCTTTGGATAGGTGTTCTTTAAAATGTGTATGTGATTTTTCAAATGAAGATTCAAGCTTATTCTTTAATATGCTATTGGATAGTTTGCGTTAATTTAATTATTGTATTTGGAAATTTAAAAATAAGAAAGAAACCAACAAAACAAAACAAAACTAAACTAAAAATAATACAAAAACAAAATTACCGAAATTAAAACTTAGTAAAAATAGGGTAAAAAATAATTACCGCGTGATTTGATATTGGTAAGTGTTTTACAAAATCGAAAATGAAACCTGCGAAGCCAAACATATAACAAAAATGCTGTAGTATTAATATAGGTAAAAAATCGATTAATATGGTCTATAAGTATTATTATGTTCAACTCAACTATATATGTATTTTTAATATATCATTTGATTATTTGTAATTTCTTCTCAATTGCAACTTGCTACGTCATTCTGATGATGGGTAATTTTGCTATTTAAATGATAATCCACTCCGATTTCCGTCTATACATCTGAATGAGTCCATTTGAAGGACTCAAAGGCCTTAGATTATTATATCACCTTATCCTCGTGGGTCTTATGAAAAAAAAAAGATAAATAAAAAAAACAAAAAAGCAAAATGGAGGGCCACATTGATTAATAAAAATCCTTTGACTCCGATTGAAATGTAGACTATTGGCTCATTTAAGATCACATAATGACGAGCAGTAGAAGGACGCGCAGGACCAATTCAAGATTCAACCCTTGCCTCCTCACACTTGTTTATGACTTTGGACCTCTTTGTGTACTTGGTCTTCAAAAAAACAAATAAAGAACCTTTGAATTATTCTATAAACTCTACAGAATTTGAGGGCTTTTTCAGTTGGGTTGGGAAAACAAAGGGTTAAGGATTAATTACACTTAAGTTCTCTTAACTATATCACTCTCAACCCTTTGTCACCAATTCTTTTGATTTTTTTAATTCACCCCTAACTTTGAAATGATTACAATTATCCCATGTCGTCTAAATCCGTTAATTTTTAGAGTTAAATGACACATGACAACCCTTTTTAACTTTTTTCAAAAGGATATTTTGGGTATTTTACCCCATTTTAAAAAACATTAACTCCCTCTCATTTTATTATTTGTGGAATTTTCTATTTTTCTTATTCGTATTTTAAAAAACATTAACGCTTTTATTATTCTTTGAAAATTATGAAAACATTTTGGGTATTTTACCCCATTTTAAAAAAACATTAACGTCTAAATTCATATTTTCTATTTTTCTTTTAATTATTTTTCCTTTATTTTTTTAGGTAATTTTCATAATTTTAATTCTTTGAGAATTTCCATATTTTTAAATGTCTTTTTCTTATTTCAATGTTTTTTTCAATAATTATTTTGTAGATTTTAAATATTTTTTTGGCATTTTTCAGAATTTGTAAATATATATTCGTATTTTTCAAATGTTTCAAAATTTGCATAAATTTTTCCCAATGTTTTTTGATATTTTTTTTATAAATGTTTTGGTATTTTCTTAATTTTTAAATGTTTTTGCTGTTATTTAAAGATTTTTTTCAAAAACAATTATGTTTGGACAAAAATACTCTTACTTAAGTATATGTGTCACGCACATGTCTGACGTTTTCCGCCAAAAATTAACGGAGTTAGAGGCAGGGGATAAATTGTGGCCGTTTTCAAAGTTAGGGAGGTGATTTGAAAAAATCGAAAGAGCTGATGGCGAAGTATTAAGAAAGGTATAATTCAGGGGCCAAAGTGTAATTATCCCAAAAGATAATAAAAAAACAAGACATGCAAATAGGTGGTGAAATAAGCTATAACTTTTCATCAAAATTCTTTATCAACAAACCAATTCTAAAAAATCACACTTCATTAATTCTAGCTATCTATAACGAATTCAAATTTGTATAATCACTTTAAAACTTGGTAGTACCATATTAAATGATTGATTAAAATACTAAAATTTGTAAGATTTTGTATAATTACTTATTTATCATTTTCATGTGAGACGCTCATCCAAATTTAACTCATCCATAACATAACAATATATAAAAATGAATTGTGATATTTAAAATGCTATTTAGAGAGAGTTGTTAAAAAAAGTAGCATTAGTTCATCTCTCTTTATTTTTACATTCCCAAGTGACTCACTCATGTAAAATAATGAAATGAAAGTGTTAATGCATACACGATATTAATATATATGCTATATTTTTATGTATGCATGTAAATATGCATTATACTATTATTATTTGGTATTATACGTGCAATATCATAATAACGTATGTATATATTATACAAGTGCATTTTTATTTATATTGTATTATGTATAAGATATAATATACTCATATATTATATATATATATATATATATCATATGTACATGTATATGCTTATATTAACATATAGGTTGAGGTTTGATTCGACATTAATACATACAAATACTCATAAATGCTCTCGTGCGGTCCATCCCACACAAAAATAATACGGTCTACTTAGTTTTTTTTAACGTCACTGTTGATACCAAAAATTGTCCATCTGTAGGAGGGTACTTTAGATCGTAGATGGAGGCGTAATCCCTTTTAGGTATGGTAATGATAAGTTAATTAGCCCAAAACTTTGGATTAATAATAGAACATGCCAACATTAGCCCAATGAAGATGAAGCTCGATTTAAACTCACAAATCTCTCGTGTATATCTCAGAAAAGTAGTAATGGAGTTTTAGAAGTAACTCAGCTAGAGGGAGAGAGAAGTAAGCACTCTAGATACACCTTGGTAGGCAGGTAGAAACACACCAAACACCCTCAAAAATCTCTGTCACGTATTAAAAGCTTCGTAACAAAAATGACAATGGTGGGTGGGTGAAACCCTCTGATTTGTAATAACTCTCTCTAGCAATAACTTATTGATTCTCAAAAGGAACCTCCTCTCCTCAAAGGTGGTTGGGGTCCTTAAATAGCCCCCCACACCATCCCCGAGGCAACTCAGTCATTTATGACTATAAAAGACATCCCTCATACTTTATGTCACAACATTAAATACCTGATGCACTAGTTGTCTCCACGTCATAAACATTAAATGCCAAGACATAAATTTTGCCTAACCACTGTGTGTCAAGGGGCTGTTGTCGCAGAGGTGGCTCACCAACTGCCTGACAGCCCCAAATACCACAGTAGTTTACTCAAGTGCAGGTCTGACATTGTTTAGCTGGCTAGTGACATCACCTACAGTGGATGTGACATTAAGTAGAGGGTTGTTTGGTTCACAACTCAACGCCCGATGGAACTCCAAGCTACTTCCCCCGAGGTTCCACGATCAGGGTCCTTCGGTGTTTTTATCAGGTGTATCTAAGATGGTCAAGACAAGCCCCAACAGTGCCTCACTTCTCAATCCTCCAAACTAGGTCCCTCTAAAGTTCCCACGACGAGGTCACTTGATAGAGCACGAAAGCTCTCCCAGGCCCTGCCAAGCCTGGTCTCTTGCGAGTACCGTTTGACCTCACACTAAAACTCATTATTATTCTCGTTACATCATTACAACCGTTATAGCTTACAATCAACATAAACAGAAATACAATATGACTAACGCAACAAGCTAAAGTATGAGTTGCCACCCCAAGCTGCCTCGCTTGAGCTGCCTCGGTTGCTTAATCTCCGACACTATTGCCAATTATGGAATTATCCCTAATCTCAGGATTACTTTCAAGCCCCCTCTACGTTTGCCCCTTCGTGGAGAGATTTTTTGGAACAAGAAATGTCTGCACAAAACTTCTCAATCCGATGAACCTGCTCTGCGTGATATAGTTCTCAAACTGTGAACAAGAAATTATGGCCCTCCTTTCCCGTTAGAACCGCAGCGATATAGTCATTGGGAAAAAGTAAAATTCTCCCCGATGTAGCGAAGCCGAAGTGCCATTCTAATTGGGACTTGGGTGAAGGGACATCGCCTCTTTTTCCTCGTGCTGGTCCCCAACCATTCTAGCTCTAATGTTTGAAATTCTCCCGAAAGGCCTACTAACCTTTTTCAAATACTCGTTTGGACTTCTGGTAAATGAAATTCTCCCCCGTGGTGCTTCGCTATTTTTGAAAAACGATGAGACATGTGGCGAGGGGACGTCGTAGCTTTGTTGAATCGTTGGGGGATCTCCTTCGTTAGAAGTTCAATGGATATGCCTGACAAAATCTTTTGGCGCCAAAACTCAAACTTATTGAAGAAGGAAACGCTTTCTGTTCTCTATGCGTCACTTCATTAATGACGTGGTGCTGTCTTTTCAACTGCCAAAGTACTTCCCGAAGTGCCACGTGTTCATGTGAGATGATTATTGGCAGCCGTGCATGTGCGAGGGTGGGGAAATCTAAACGCCGAAGTTTGAAATTTCAAATGTGCATATCCCAATACTTAACCTTTCTTTTCTCTTACTTTGGCTTCGTCTTCCTCAAGCTTCCATTTCACTTTAGAGAGAGAGTTTGTGAGAACTCCATTGCTAAAAATCCATTGTTATTGAGCTTTCCTAACTTCTTTCTTATGTTACCTTCTATACCACCACTTGTGATCATGTTTCTCCATTCTCTCTCTCAAACCCTTTCTTGCTCAAAGCTTTTCTGTTACTGTGTCATTATTTGCCATGGCGTCCTCAAGCAACCCCACTGTGTATGGCACCGGTGTTCCGCCTGCCACCCCTACCACTGCCACCATCCTGGATACTTCCCGCCAGGAACAACTAAGGTTTTACCATCGATCACCTACTTTTGGACAAGGTGATGATTTTGCTGGTGCATATAAGAGGGTCCATTTTTCTTCTAAGTTTGACCCTCTATTGTTGGGTGATGAAGACTAAGCCTCTACTGAGTGGGTTTTCTTCCTCCCGAGGGGACTCACCAATTTTGTTTGGAGCGAGGGGACTTCCCGTGGTCCCACATTGAGTTTGAAGCGCCCGGGGGTTCTCCCGCTTAGTTTGCTGCGTGGAACTCCCACATGCAGAGCTCTTATGCTGAAATGCTCACCAAGATTGGACTGCAACGGGCTAAGTGGTTTGGTGAGTTCACTCTGTCCAAGAATAATGTTGCCCTTCCTGTTCTGGTGTCTCGCTGGAACGTTACTACCCATACCTTCATCGCTGCGTAGGGTGAGTTCACGGTGAGGTTGGAAGATGTGTGTGAGGTCCTGGGCCTTAAAGAGATAGGCCACGAGCCTTATACTGATGAGGCTATGGATGCCCAGGAGACTGCTGATCGTTTGGAGCTGGACCGAATATTCCGAAGCTGCACTTGTTCATCAAACAAAGCCGCTTTCTCCCCACTTATCAATTATTTCTTTAAGGATTCTACTGAAGCTAGTTCTTTTGGGGGTGCCCCTGGTCAAGGTACATTGCTGGAACTTCCTGCCTATATCCTTGTCATTCTTTCCCGTTTCCTTCTACTAGGAAAACCCAATGATCAGCCCCGAAGGGACTTTATCAATATATCCCTTCATTTGGCCCGAGGTACCAAGCTTCCCCTTGCTGTAATCGCCCTGGGATCTTTCTACACATGGCTTGAAAGGACCCTCTTCGACATGGAATGATCACTTGGTCGTTATAACTTGGCAAGTTTTTCCAACTGTGTCCTTCTGACAAGCTTCCTCTATGTTCGTTTCCCTGCCGTAGCGGCCAAGATCAACCGTCCTCCTTTTGGGGAAAGAATTCTGCCCCCACGCTCCTACGTTTATCATAAGAAGCTGAGTCGAAAGGAGGTGATCCCTTTGATTGATCATTTTGAGGACTTTGTTATGAGACCCTACGAAGAGGATATCTTTGTTCACAACTGTGACTTTTTCCAATATGAGGCCAGGTTAGTGGAGGTAGGCGCATATATTGAAGATCCTTCGCTGGCCGTGGTTGTTCTTTTCCCCCCTCGGTTATATGACCTCCTATACCGAGTGGGGATACACTAGCGAGCACTACAATCCCAATCGATGTAGCCGCCAGTTTGGTTTTGATCAGGGGGATCCTCACCCAGTTTTTCAATCGTTAAACCCCAAGGTTTCTTTTAGCGAGGCCTGCTCCTTGTTTTCATCCACTGCTTCATGGGGAATAAGTTTTGCAATGGCTGGGCGAGTAACTATTCCTAGTAACAAAAGGCAAGGGGATGTGTCCTCTCTGTCCGCTACGCGATACTGGCTGAAATAATTGGCTGATATTACCGAGTTCATCGAGGGGGATCCAATGTACCCTCCAGTCCTTTCCTTTTCTGCGTTGGAGCTGGGTTTGAAGGGCAACTCCATCCTTGGGGTTGAGTTCCCTATGAGTAAGACCCCTAAGGCATGTCCCACTGAGCTTCCTCCCCTTTGTTCCATGATTCCCACTACTATGCCCAAACCTAAGAGTGCTACAGCCCCTAAGAAAGTTGCCCCTTTGACCAAAGCTGCTATCGATGAACCTTCAGGGCAGAAGGCAAAGAGTGGGACTTCTTCTAAGTCCAAGTCCAAGACTAAATCTCAAGCTCCCAAGGAGGCAGTCCCCATTGCCTCTGTTTCTCCTCCTATGTCTGCGGATAGAGCTAAGGAGTTGAGAAGGAAAGTTCAAGCTAAGGTGTCATGCATAAACGCTGAGTTCCAATAGCGTGTTCCATTTGTTCCTCCACCGGGAACCTTCCCCACGATCCAAGTTGATCCCATCGAGCCCACAGCGAAGAGGAGAAAGACTTCAAAGGTTCTTCGGGTTAGTGGCCTTGGTGCATCAGGAACAAGGAAGAAAACTCTGGGTACCAAGTCCCAGAGGAGACAAACTCATGAGGTGCAATTATCTCCTACCCCCTCGCCTGTCAGATCTGAGGTATGTATAGTTATTATATTATCACTTCCCATTTGCCTAAAAAAAAGTACAATTACTGACGCATTTTGGTAACTTTGGTGCAGGAGGTTGAAGAAGAAAGTGCCAATCCCCTAGCTCCCCATGAGCCCTTTCGTGGGGGGCGTTTCGGTGCTTCGCCACCCGGTATGACTTCTCCCCGTTCACCCATGACTGGGCTTACTTATTTTCGTCGTTCATCCTCTCAACATGAAAGAGATATTTCCGTGGGTGATGATGTTATTGACTCTGTGGGCTCTGTTCGCAGCCAGAGGCAACTCTCTTTATCCCCTCTGATTTATCTTCTACACCTGAGCTTCTTCCACCCATCGTTCTAGCTGAAGAAAAGGAGCCCGAGGTATGATTTCCTCTATAATTTGTTTGGAATAGTGTCCTTTCAGTCTCACCCCCTTTATCTATTTGTCATGCTGAACCTTGAGATTTTGGAATGCCGTAGGTTCAAGTGTCGTCATTATTAGCGAACATTTGTCTTCCCACGCTGCTAGCAAGACCCTTGACCGCCATTCCTCTTTTTCGTACCATAACCGAGGTAAGTTAAATTTAGAGGTACTTCTCCCTTTTTCTGTGCTTACTCCTCTTTCATCGTTTAACACTGAGTTTCATGTTGCATCTTTCTCCCAATCTTGCTCCACCTTCTCTCGAAGGTCTGTATGCATATAAGACCAAGGTTGGTGCTTCTGCATCCACCCCTATTGAGGCCTCATTTGGGAGCCCATCATCTTCTCGTAGTGAACAACCCATGCTGGCCTTGGTCCCTTATGTTGGTGGGGGAGTTTTGCCTGCCGTTGAGGCTTCTATAACCAGGGATTCCGTTGTGGCTTCTGAGGTAACGAGCCTGCCCCCAACGATTCATGTCCCCATTTCTACTGCAGTTACTCCCGTTCTGGCTCCTGCCGTGACTGAGGTATTTTACTTAATTTTATGCATTTTTGTCAAAGAATTTTCCCAAACTCCCTTATAACGGTGGCTTACCAACGAAAATAGTTAAGTTTTTTTCATAAATTCCACCTACAATAGTGACTTAACAACGAAAACACTTGTTTAAGTTTTTTTCATAAATTTCACCTATAATGGTGACTTAACAACGAAAACACTTGTTAAGATTTTTCATAAACTCCACCTATAACGGTAACTTAACAACGAAAACACTTGTTAAGATTTTTCATAAACTCCACCTATAACGGTGACTTAACAACGAAAATGCCTGTTAAGGTTTTTCATAAACTCCACCTATAACAGTGACTTAACAACAAAAACACTTGTTAAGATTTTTCATAAACTCCACCTATAACGGTGACTTAACAACGAAAACGCTTGTCAAGATTTTTCATAAACTCCACCTACAACGGTGACTTAACAATGAAAACACTTGCTAAGATTTTTCATAAAATCCACCTATAATGGTGACTTAACAACGAAAACGCTTGTTAAGATTTTTTTTTCATAAACTCCACCTATAACGGTGACTTAACAACGAAAACACTTGTTAAGATTTTTCATAAACTCCACCTATAACGGTGACTTAACAACGAAAATGCTTGTTAATATTTTTCATAAACTCCACCTATAACGGTGACTTAACAATGAAAACACTTGTTAAGATTTTTCATAAACTTCACCTATAACGGTGACTTAACAACGAAAACGCTTGTTAAGATTTTTTTCATAAACTCCACCTATAAGGGTGACTTAACAATGAAAACACTTGTTAAGGTTTTTCATAAACTCCACCTATAATGGTGACTTAACAATGAAAACACTTGTTAAGATTTTTCATAAACTTCACCTATAACGGTGACTTAACAACGAAAACGCTTGCTAAGATTTTTTCATAAACTCCACCTATAACGGTGACTTAACAATGAAAACACTTGTTAAGATTTTTCATAAACTCATTACTTTTCTTATCTCAGGTTCCACGAGAGCCTTCCCCACCCACACTTTCACCTATTGACTCGCCTCATCGAGAACCTGTCGTCTCGGAAGATTCTGGCCATGTAGACGAAGGTTCCACGACTGGTGCTGCAGCGAAGAGTGAATCCGGGTGCGAGCTTTCTCTGCCAGATTTGGCTTCTCATGCATTATGATTAATGGTGCTTCAACGTTCTCCCCAGATGCCTGCCACCCATTGAATGGTTATTGAACAACTTGTGAATCACCATCCTGAAACCTTTTCGATGAATTGCTTGCGTTCCAACATCTCTATCATGGGTTATAGGCTGCAAGGCATGGCTACTGTGGTTGCAGAAATTGCTAGTACTCCCACTGTGACCGTTACCAGACCACTCCTTAACCAATTTCTTAGTTATTTGAAGGAGTTGGGTCGTGATGGTTTTCATTTTAACTGGCTTATATCGTACTTACATACTTTGAAGGGCCAGCAACTGATCAAGTAGAGGTAACTATTGCAAAAGCATTAACAGGACCAACGGGCTGAGGAAGCCAAGTTGGTCGAAATAGTACCCCTTCTGGCAGCAATTGATAGGGAGGTAAACGATGCCGAAGAAGCTTTACATCTGGCCAAGATGAAATGAGAAAGACTCCTCATCCAATGTGCACAAGTTCAAATGAGGTTGGAGGTTTCCATCAATGCCCAACAATCTTGTACTACAGCTTCTTTAGGCCTTCCCGGGGATTTTTTCTCATCTTCAGACCTAAGGTTCCTCTTATGCTAGTCAGAATTTGTATATATCTTCCTCTTATTTCTTTCTATGTAACTCTTGGGCAGTAGTTCCCAATTTTGTAATGCTCCATCGTTTACTAATGAATGGAAAATGTATATTTTTCACTTCTTCTGTATGTTGCAACTGCTTTTGTATATTATAAGTTTCTATATTTCTGCAACTCTTTCACTATGCTCAAATCATAACTAAAACTTGTATATTTATAACAAAAACTATTTACAATCATGATTCAAACTTAATTGTCTATACACGGTAAACATTCAGCCATTTATTGTTAATTTTAAATTGCTTGTCTTCCTCCATTCTAAAAATTAAGCAATAGCCTGAGTCATGATCTTCCTTTACAACAAAAGGTCCCTCCCAATTGGCTGCAAACTTCGGTAGAGGAAGCACCCTGATGTGCTTCACTTCTTCTTTCAAAACGAGGTCTCCCTCCACGAACTTCCTGGGTCTTACCAAGTTATCATATGCCCTGGAAAGCAGTTTCGTGTACATTTGAAAGTGTTGCATCGCATTATCTCCGCGCTCATCTAACGCTTCCAACTGTATGTGTCTACCCTGAGGGAGCATGCTACTTCGCAAGGCGTATCGTGCTGAGGGAACTTCTAATTCCACTTGAAGGATTGCCTTCGCCCTATAGACAAGCAAAAACGGAGTGTACCCCGTGAGTTTCCTCTTGGTTGTTCGATAAGCCCATAGCACAGCTGGTATCTTGTCATCCCACGATCCTGGGAAGTCCTCCATCACCTTGGCAAAAATATTAACCAATGTTTTGTTAGTCGCTTCGGCTTGACCGGCTCCCTTTGGGTATTCCACCGTTGAGGTATGGTGGATAATGGAGTACTTATCTATGAGAATTGTTACTTCTGAATTGACGAAGGGCATCCCGTTATCTGAGAGAATAACCTTCGGGATCCCAAAATGATAAATAATGTATTCTTTAATGAAGTTGCTCACCTCCCCAGCCGTTGCCCTTCTGAGTGGTATTGCCTCGGCCCACTTTGTGAAGCACTCTGTTGCAACTAGTATCCATATATTTCCCCTCGAAGAAGGATGTATTTCCCCCACCAGGTCAAACGCCCAAGTGTGAAAAGGGTAAGGCATTGCCAGAGAGTGTAAGTCCACCGATAGGGCGTGGATCATGTTTCTATGTAGTTGGCAAGCTTTGCATTTTCGAATGAACTTAGTAAAGTCTTTCTCCATCGTTGGTCAATAATACCCCAATGCCATCAGTTGATCATATAACTTAGCCCCTCCTATATGAGCTGGATCGTGCGCCTGTTTGAGTACTTGAGCTATTTCTTCCTTCGTGATGCAACGAAATGGCGTGTTAAAGTATCCCCTTCGATAGAGTTGCCCCTCTTGGATATAGAACCTTGGGGCCCTTCGCTTTAGTCCCATCGCATCAATTTTCTCTATTGGGATAACTCCATCCTTAATAAGGTCAATATAGGTTTGCCTCCAATCGGTCTAAGTTTCAATGAAATGACATTCAGCTGCTTCGGAGAAAAGCTGACACCTATCACACCTCCGTTGTATCTCCGCAGCGTCCTTCTTCATTCTAGGCTAGAAATATCCCTCTCTTTGAATTCTTCTATAAAGAGGTACTCCAGTTGTTTCGCAGTGCTCCTCGTGTGTTTTCTTTAACCTTCGCTCCGCTTCTTCTGTGCCAATGCATCTTGATAACCATCCTCCTGCATTTTTGAAGTAGAGATTTCCCTGGTTTGTAAAATATTAGGCTAATTCCCTTAGCCCCATTGCCCCCTCGCCAGACTACAGTTGTTTCCTAACCTCTCCCCTCCAGTCCACATCCTCCTCCATCGGTAGAATTGATTGTACCACCGAATGAGCTGTTCTTTGATGGATCATGACGATAGTTGTATCGTTTCTCATGACCATTTTTTGGGCAATAGTTGCATACGCATCCAGATGGTGATTCATCATTCTGGGATGTCTCTTGATTTTAGTTTGATGGAACTGGCTGAGGAGTCTCTGGATGATCATTCTGTATGGTGCCAGATTCATATGCTTCAACACAGATTCTCCGTTTACTTACTGAATCACCAAGTTCGAATCACCCCTAATGCAGAGTGAATGAATTCCCCTTCAAAGAGCCTCCAACAGCCCCAACACTAATGCCCCGTACTCTGTTTTGTTATTGAAATAAGGGAAATCTAACTTATAGGAAAGGTAAATATCTTCCATTCATTTTGAAAGAATATCCCCTGCTCCTCCTTATTTTTCTGTCGAAGATCCATCGAACTGCATCGTCCACTCCTCCTCTGTTGCATCCAGATAATTGGCTTGCAGGTCATCTCCTGGGATGTCTTCTTTAGGTGGTTCAAACGTTCCTGATGGAAAAATTGCCAATAGATCGGCATACGCTTAGCTCTTGATCGCACGAGGAACTACACATTTTAAGTCGTATTTCGAGAGGATGAGGAACCACCTAGCTGCCCTAATAATCAATATAGTTTTTGCCAATAAATACTTCATAGGATTGCATTTAGTTATAGTATGAATTGTAAAAGACAGCATATAATGCCTAAGTTTTTGTGTCACAAAGACTAAAGCTAAACAATGCCTTTCTAAGTTGCTATATCTAATCTCTGGCCCATGTACGATTCTAGTGAGGTAGTAAACTGGTCGTTCTTGCCCATCAATTTCCTGTGCCAGCAAAGCTCCGACGGACCTCGTGGTAGATGTGAGATATAATTGCAACGGTGTTCATGCTCATGGGGGACCATGGTTCGTGGTGAAACCAGCAACTTCTTCAACCCAGCGAAAGACTCTTGGTGAACCTCCTCCCACCTGAACTTTGTGCTCTTTCACAACAGCTACATCAGCGGGTGTGTTACTTCGGCCAACCCAGGCACAAATATCCTAAGGTAGGAGACTTTACCGAGGAATCTCTTTAACTCCCTCACCGTTCTAGGACTTGGCATTTCCAAGATCGCTCGATGTTTGTCCTGGTCCATTTGCACCCTTTGTCAATCAACCATAAAGCCTAAGAATTTCCCACTCGCCACTCCGAAAACACACTTCAACGGGTTCATTTTCAACTTATACCTTGTACAACGAGAAAACACCTTCCTCAAATCACTCAGGTGGGACCCCTCCTCCTTCGATTTGATAACCAAATCATCCACATAGAATTCTACAAATTTATGGAAGAAGTCATGAAAGATGGCCATCATCGTTCTCTGGTACATCTCCCCAGTGTTCTTGAGGTCGAACGGTATCACCATGTACATGAAGTTACCCAACGACGTTCTGAATGCCGTTTTCTCTACATTCGAGGGGTCCATCTTGATTTGATTATACCCCACATACCCATCCATGAAGCTATACATCTCATGACCAGTCGTCGCATCTATCAGGCTATCGATGGAGGGTAGGGGGAACTCATCTTTAGGACAAGCTCTATTCAAATCTCTGAAGTCCACACAGATCCTTATCTGGTTTTTGTCCTTCTTTCCCACTAGGACAATACTGGATAGCCAAAGTGGGTGTTGTATTGGTACGATGAACCCTGCCGTTAGCAGGCACTGGACCTCTTCTTTAATCTTCAGGTCTAGCTCGGGCTTGTACGTTCTTGTTGCCTGTTTCTCTAGAATAACTGAAGGCATTACGTTCAACCTGTGGCATCTTACTTCCTCATCCATCCCTTTCATTTTCGTGCATTTCCACGTGAAGATATCTATAAACTCCTGAACCGATTCGACCAAAGCCTCTCATTTTTTATTATTGAGATCCTTCGAGATGAAGATGGGTCTTGGATCCTCTCCTTATTTTGCCAGGTTCAACTGCTCCAACTCTTGTGCTTGGGGCTTTGGTTGATCCGTCATGTAATCTGGTTCCTCGGCGACTTCCTCCACAGGTTCCTGTATGTTGAAATTGTCTATCACCATACATTGTTCCAATTGATCTACCAGAAAGCACTCGTATATCGGGTAAACCTCTTAATCAACTTCCTCGGCCACCCGCTCACACCGTTATAAGTGATACACCACCTTTCCCTCTTCAGGAATGACCTTCTTGCATTGTTTGCTGATAGCGGTGACTGCCTTCCTCTTCTTCTCCCTAAAAGCCTCGACCACCCTTTTTCCCGAGAACTGGCTCAGCACACTTTGTCGTTGGACCTCATGCTCCATCGGATCCACCTTGGGCCTCATTCTGTCCCCAAGCTGCTTCGAGATGCGTTGGGGTCGAGGGACCAACTGGTGAGCCTCTTTGGCTATTACCTTCATGCCACTCGCAACCTCTTTACTCTTCCCATTCACGAGCCCCATCCTTTCTCTGATTGAGGGAACCCAGGCTCCCTCCATCCTCCTCGTTAGGACCCGTACATCTTATTCCAACTCAATATAAAATGATGCATCCACCAAGTGTGCCTCCTTGATAGCGAAGGACCTCTTTGTAGCCCTGATAGTTACCTCCGTCCCCTTGATATTCGCCTTAGTGCATTGGTGGTATGTGGAAGGAACTAACCCTTGGTTGTGCATCCACACCCTTCCTATCAGTAGATGATAGGAATTTCCACTCTCTATCATGTGGAGCTTTATATGGGAACTCAAATTTCCCATCACAATCCCCACGTTAACGTACCCAATGGATTTAGAAGATTGGTTATCATACCCCGAAAATACCAAAAGCATGGGAACCAACCTCTCTTCTGGAATATTGGCCACGTGAAAGGAGTTTATCGACATGATATTGATGGAAGATGCTCTATCCATGAGAGGCCTTGCGAAGTTAACTCCGTTGACATTGGCAGTCACATATAATGGCCTATTATGAGGGAACCTTACGGCTCTATCTACATCGCTAAAGGTTACCTCTAACAGAAACCTTCTCACCAACCTGGCCATGGGGCCTTTCCATCTCAGCGAAGGGACCGCGTTCTTCCTCATAATATCAAGTATTGCTTGGGTTATCTCCAGCCTAATCTCCTTCGGTACCCCCACCTGGTCGAAGAACCAAGTGAACTGCATGGATTTTGAAACTGCCCCATATTCTAAGGTCGGGTTTACCTCTTCGCTCTAGGAATCATATACATCCTCCAAATCCTTGGCGCTTGCTTTATCGTAAGCTAACACAACGTTATCCATTCCCTGGTGCAAATCTCCAAAGCCTCCTCGTACTCCTTTCCTTCATCATAGGCCACCACGAGATTAACCTCATGCGCTGGTAGGGGTTGTTGTTAACATTTTGTGGGGGGATCTGCAACGTTCTCGCCTTCATATACTTGTCTATGATTCTTCTTAGTGTGAAACAACTCTCTGTCGGATGCTGGATCTTTCGATGGATCTGACAATATTTAGGATATGCCTTCGTTGCATCATCAGGTTCTTCCTTTAGAATGCCTTTTGGTTTATAAACCGTTCCCCCTTGGACCATCGCCTTATAACAACTCACAGCCTCTTATATCATGCAAGGCAACGGTGGAGAGTCTTCTCTGTCTCTTCCAAACTTCCTCTTGTTGTCCGTCTTTGGTGCCTTGCCCCTATCTTCCCCCTCAGCATACCCTACCCGTGGGGGCTGAGACCTCCCCCAGCGGATTGCATCGGCTACCTGAACATCATGGGTACCACCAGATTGGGTTACACCACCAAACAAATGTTTATTGCTGCTTTCAAGAACGTCGCAAAAGTCCCCTCGCGCGTCTCGTTGATAAGATGGCAAATGTATTCAGGAAGAAGTCCCTCAGCATAAATTTATAATAACTTGGACTCTTTGGCCTCCTCCCTTACATCGAGGTACCTTTCCCTGAACCTTTGAAAATAGGCCACCACCTCCTCCCGAGGTCTCTACTTCTCCCTACCGAGTCGGGTCAAGGTAAACTCATCTTCTGCCAGAAAGAGCTTTTGGACAAACAATACATGCATCTCTTCCCACGTAGAAATGTTGTTGGGAGTTAAATGGGAGTACCAGGTGTATGCCTTATCGACTAGGGATTTGGAAAACTCCCGCAATCTAAGCTTTTTATCATTGCAATGTGTTCCCAAGTGTTCAACAAACCGCTTAATGTGCTCCTTCGGGTTCCCACCTTTGCCTGTATATTTTTTGAAGATAAGGGGAATATAGTCCTTTGGGTAAGGCTCATCGTCGTACGCTTGAGGATAGGGTGTTCGAAAGTTGTCATAAACTGAAGCCACCTCGCCAGCTGATTGCGAGGAAGCCCGCATGAACTTCAACATCTTTTCTGCATCCCTTTTCTCATTTCTTCCATGGGCGAGGCTGCTGAGGCAACCAGTAGAGGGTCCATGGGTTAAGCGCTCGTTGCAACTGAAACGACTGTTATCGGTGGTGCCGTTGAAACTCCTGAGGTTCCCACTGCTGGATTAACAACAGAGGGTACGCTTGTTGGGATCGTTCCTGCAATACATGCACTTGGTGGGGGCCGTTGGAGCTACTCTTGGTGTTACGAAAGCATTAGCCTCCAATCCTCCCTGCATCGTTGAAGCTACTGGAGTTTGAAAAAACTCATGAAACATGCTCATGAGGAGCACAATCAGGGAGGGTCCCAACCCCACTCTCCTGGAAGGTTGTGTCGCCCCTGGAACGTCTGACGTCGTCAGAATCGGAGGTACCTCTACTCGAGGAGCCCCATCCCTTAGGTCCTCTTGCTCCCTCGCGACCTGTTCTTCATTATGCTAGATATCATCTAAGTTGAGTCTTCAAGTACCATTATCTTGCACCATACTCCCTAGCTAGGATAATGCCTCCCCAGTAGAGTCGCCAAATGTAGGAGGGTACTTTAGATCGTAGATGGAGGCGTAACCCCTTTTAAGTGTGGTAATGATAAGCTAATTAGCCCAAAACTTTGGATTAGTAATAGAACATGCCAACACTAGCCTAATGAAGATGAAGCTCGGTTTAAACTCACAAATCTCTCGTGTATATCTCAGAAAAGTAGTAATGGAGTTTTAGAAGCAACTCATCTAGAGGGATAGAGAAGTAAGCACCCTAGATACACCTTGGTAGGTAGGTAGAAACACACCAAACACCCTCAAAAATCTCTGTCACGTATTAAAAGCTTCATAATAAAAATGACAATGGTGGGTGGGTGAAACCCTCTAGTTTGTAATAACTCTCTCTAGCAATAACTTCTTGATTCTCAAAAGGAACCTCCTCTCCTCAAAGGTGGTTGGGGTCCTTAAATATCCCCCCACACCATCCCCGAGGTAACTTAGTCATTTATGACTATAAAAGACATCCCTCATACTTTATGTCACAACATTAAATACCTGATGCACTAGTTGTCTCCACATTATAAACACTAAATACCAAAACATACCTTTTGCCTAACCATTGTATGTCAGGGGGATGTTGTCGTAGAGGTGGCTCACCAACTGCCTGACAGCCCCAAATACCATGGTAGTTTACTCAAGTGCAGGTCTGACATTGTTTAGCTGGATAGTGACATCACCTATAGTGGATGTGACATTAAGTAGAGGGTTGTTTGGTTCACAACTCAACGCCTGATGGAACTCCAAGCTACTCCGCCCGAGGTTCCACGGTCAGGGTCTTTTGGTGTTTTTACCAGGTGTATCTAAGATGGTCAAGACAATCCCTAACGGTGCCTCACTTCTCAACCCTCCAAACCAGGTCCCTCTAAAGTTCCCACGGCGAGGTCACTTGATAGAGCATGAAAGCTCTCCCAGGCCCTGCCAAGCCTGGTCTCTCGCGAGTACCGTTTGACCTCACACTAAAACTCATTATTATTCTCGTTACATCATTACAACCATTATAGCTTACAATCAACATAAAAAGAAATACAATATGACTAATACAACAAGCTAAAGTATGAGTTGCCACACCAAGTTGCCTCGCTTGAGCTGCCTCGGATGCTTAATCTCCAATACTGTTGCCAATTATGGAATAAGCCCTAATCTCAGGATTACCTTCAAGCCCCCTCTACACCATCTATATGGACCATTCAGATACTAACACTTATTGTACAGATGGAGATTTTTACTAGTCATTAAAGATGAAATACCAACCAATGCAAAGAATACCGACCAACATCAGGGATGCTGACTAACGATAACATGCAAACACCAACAGTTGTATACATTAATGATTGTATAGATGTAAGTGTCTATGATATAAGATATTCCATCATTTGATATTCTAACTCTTGCACACCCCTGAGGGCTATAAATACATTGTAAATCCTACATCCATGGAAGGACGAAAAAGAAAGGCAATCGAACAATCCCAAGGTAATATACAACAGCGGACGTAGGCTCTTCCCTTAAGCCGAACCACTTTAAAAATATCTTATTTCTTCTTTTTATTTATCTGTGATCAATTAATTAGTCTAGTCTAGTTTTTTACATCAACAGATTGGTGTCGTCTGTGGCAACGATATTTCTAATCGATCTCACTCAATTAAACATCTAAATGGCTGAAATTCCTGAATCAAGTCTGAGGAATGAAGGTATTCTACCTGCTCCTTCTTCTCCTCCATCTGCAAATACATACCTTGAGGGATATAAATACATTGTAAATCCTACATCCATGGAAGAACAAAAAAGAAAGGCAATTAAACAATCCCAAGGCAATATACAACAGTGGCTCCCTTAAGCCGAACCACTTTAAAAATCTCTTATTTCTTATTTTTATTTATCTGTGATCAATTAATTAGCCTCGTCTAGTTTTTTACATCAAAATATTGACGTCGGTTATGGGAACGATATTTTCAATCGATCTCACTCAATTAAACATCTAAATGGCTGAAATTCCTGAATCAAGTCTCAAGAATGAAGGTATTCTACCTGCTCCATCTGCTGCTCCATCTATAAATGATTTAACCAGGATTCTGGCATGTCTTGTAAGAAGCCATGTAAGATACTATCAGGAACTTGCACAAACCCTTCAAGTCAGAGCACCTGTTCTGTCTGCTCAAGAAAATATGCCACCACCCCCACCAAGAGGTAGTTGGTGCAGCCACTCGATATCAGTAAGAGATGTCTCTTACCATCCAAGGTCAGCTTCATTACTTAGGAAATCAGAATCTTTTCATATGTAGTCTTATTCTCCAGAGAGGCCAAGTGCCTTAGAAAGATTATGTCGTGCATCTCCCTTTGATCGTTTGGGACCCAAGGGAACATAAATATTTCTAGGGAAAGATCTGGTAATACTAGATAACCATCTTATCAAAAGGAAAGAACAACTCAATCTAGACCAAACGCCGACGAACTATTACTCGGACCGAATAACGGCTTCAAAAAGAAAGCTCAATAACTAATAAAGTTGTAAAGGATAAATTCAATGCTTCCAATGATGCATGGAAAGGCTCCATACATAGATTGAAATACATATTGGGAGAAATGGCGAAGATAAGAAACCCACTACAAAGAAGTTTTGTAAAAGGGTCTCCAGTTGTGAAAGAAATGGATTTACCTACTCCATCAAAATTCAAGGCTCCAGTAGTAACAACCAAATATAATGGAAAAACTGATTCAACGCTCCATATAGTAGAATACCAGGCAACTGCTGATATTTATGCCATCCCCGATGAAATAAGGTGTAGAGCATTTTCTGGAACCATTACTGGATCTGCACAAATCTGGTACAAAGGTCTTCATAGGGGATAAATTTCTATCTTCAACCAACTGGACGAGCTATTCATTGACAACTTTTACTTTGGACTAAATCCTATGGAAAGGGTGGCACACTTACTTAGTGTGAAATAAAAAGAAGGAGATAGCACTAGAGATTACATCACTCATTTTAATAACGAGAAACTAGAAGTAGTAGATTATGAAGAGAAGACTGCAATAACTTCCATCATGAGTGGATTGCTCCTCGAAAAATTATATTACACTCTTGATAAGGATTCTCCGAAGACAATGGCAGAATTGATGGCTAAAGCAGCAAAGGTCATGAATGCGGAGGAAGTAATGGCAACCAAGCGTATCTCGGGCAAAAGAGTTGATGGAAAAAATGATAAGAAAGATCATAAAGACCCAGGGAACATAGGGAATCAAGACATAAAGAAGTTTTGGACCAACTCAAGAAGTACAACGACTACACTCCACTAACTATGGGAATTCACCATATTTTGGAGGAAATAAAGCATAATAAAGATGTAGTTGGCCTGATAAGTTGAGAAGTTCCCCAACCAAAAGAGACAAAACTAAATATTAAGAATTTCACAGGGATCACCATCACACGAAGGAACGTTAGATAGCTCTTCAAAAGGAGATTTAAACTCTCATCCGAAGAGAAAAGATGAATCAGTACGTTAATCGGTAGAACAACAAAGGAGGTGAGCGTAGATAAAAATCTCCTTGCAAGCCTAGAGAGGAGAAGAATAGAACTCATAAAGACGATCAGGATGATTATGCCTATCTCCCTAAAAAATCGACAGCCAGAACGTAAGGTATTCTGTATCAATTTTGGTTCTTTTGATTATCAAATTATTACAGGTGGAGATACAGGAGGAGGAGATCATACAACAAAGCAAAAAACTTACCTCCATGAGGCACAAGCTTGCTCGTACATACAGAGGATCAACTTTGCAGAGGAAGATCGACCAAGGAAGGTTAACAAAGATAAACTAGTAATTAGTTTCTATAAAAATAACCTTTCAGGAGTACTGTATCCTCATGAAGACCCATTGATAATCAAACTCAAAAAAGAAGAAATCATTGTCGCTAGAGTATTAGTATATAATGGTAGCTCCATGGATATCATGTTCTATCCTTATTTCAGTAACTTGGATTTTAAACTTAGCCAATTAGAGCCTTATCATCGACCACTAATAGGCTTTGCGGGTGAGAAAGGCTTACCTTTGGGAACCATTAAAATGGAGGTGATGGCTAGGAGAACAGAGAAGATCTGTTTATTTGTAATGGATAAAAACGTCCATTCATCTTTCAATATAATCATCGGAAGAGTAAGTCTAAAGAAGTTTGAAGAAGTATCATCCACTGTTCATCAATACTTAAAATTCCCAACTAACTTTGCTGTAGGAATTGTGAAAGGTGATCAGAAAGTAGCTCGGGAGTTTTACTATTCTTCTGTTGAGCAAGAAGACTTGGAAGAAATAAAGAAGAAAACCCATACTTACCAAGTGGATACTCCTGATCTTGATGAAGAATCTGAGGTTGAAACCTTAGATCCAAGAGAGCAAACAGATCTAATAAAGGGACATATTATGGAAGAAACTAAAAGCATTGTGTTAGATGATGATAAATCGGAGCGCACCACTCAAATAGGGAAAATATTGGATCCTGTTCTTAAACATAAATTGGTAAGCCTCCTTAAACAGAGAAATCATGTGCTTTCCTGGAGTCATAAAGACATGCCTGGGATAGATCCCAATTTCCTTTGTCATGAGCTCAACGTAAAAAAGGAAGTTAAACCAGTCAAATAAAGATGAAGAGTGTTCATCCCCCACAAGAACCAAGCCATGCAGGAAGAGGTCAAAAAGCTTCAGAAAGCATCTTTTATTAATGAATTGAAATACCCAGACTGGTTGGCCAATGTAGATATGTTTAAAAAAAATAAGTGGAGAATATGTGTAAACTTTGCAGATTTAAATAAAACATGTCCAAAGGATCATTTTCCTTTGCCCGGAATAGATCAACTTGTGGATGCAACATCAGGACATGAGCTACTCAGCTTTATAGATGTTTATTCCGGTTATAACTAGATAAAAATGAAATATAAGCACAGGAAAAGTACTTCTTTCATCACTCCCCGAGGAACACACTGTTATAATGTTATGTCGTTTGGTTTGAAAAATGCTGGCGCTACATACCAAAGTCTAGTTAATAAGGTGTTCAAGGAGTAGATGGAAGTCTACGCAGATGATATGTTTATAAAGCGCAAAAAGGGATCCAATCACATTACCGACCACAACCAAACTTTTGATCAACTTGAGAAGCACCAGATAATGCTGAATCTTTGGAGTGCAAGAGGGAATGTTCCTCGGGTACATAGTAAACCAAAGGGGAATCGAAGCAAATCCAAACAAGACCAAGGCACTAATTAAAATGCAATCTCTAACTCGCAAGAAGAATATGCAAAGAATTATCGAACGAGTAGCAGCCTTGAATAGATTCGTGTCCGAAGCTTCAGTTAGGTGCTTTCCATTCTTCAAGGTCCTCAGAAAAATCTTTGAATGGAATGAAAAACATGAAAAAGCTTTTGAAGAGTTGAAACAGTATTTGGGGTCACCTCCTTTGCTCTCCTGACCAATCACATGTGAAAAATTATACTTGTATTTAGCTGTCTCTGAGTCAGCTATGAGTTCTGCATTGATTTGAGAAGAGAACGAATTTCAAAATCCCGTTTACTATACCAATAAGGCTTTTTGAGGAGCAAAAATCAGATACCCTCGCTTGGAGAAATTGGCTTTGGCATTGATTGAAGCATCTAGACTCATGAAACCCTTTTTCCAAGCCCATGCAATCATAGTTTACACTGATATGCCTATAAGGTAGGCTTTGCATAATCCAGAGAAATCTGGTAGATTAATATACTTGGCTATGGAATTATGGGAGCATGATATCATATATGAGCGAAGGTCTTCTCTGAAAGTCCAAGCAGTAACAGACTTTATAGTGGAGTTCACTTACTCTGATGTCCACGAGTAATAAATTGATCAGACAGAACAAGAATCAGGAGAAAGTAATGTTAACAAGAAATCTCCCGAAGAACTTTCTTCAAAATAAGTGATTACAGACCTACCATAATCCTCTTCCCGAACACAGGATATAACTAGGAAGTATGAAGAAGCAAAGAGAAAATTATTCCACTACGGGAGTTTGATAGATTAATCATTCGACAACAACGCCCCCATATGGAACTTATATGTTGATGGGTCATCTTCTTCAACCAGCAGTGGAGCAGGTATAATACTTAACACTCCTGATGGTATTGATATTGAATATGCATTACGTTTTCAATTCCAGACTTCAAACAATAAATCAAAGTACGAAGCTCTTATTGTGGGCATAAGTTTAGCCCACTTATTGAGTGTTGAGTAAGTTTTGTCACACAATGACTCTTAGCTGGTAGTAAACTAGACACTGGGTTTATACAAAGACAAAAGAGAATTGACAACCAGGTATTTATGCAAGGCGATGGAAGTCATTGCAAAATTACCAACTATTCAGATGGATAGAATCCCAACATTAGAAAATGACAGAGATGATGCCCTTTCTCGACTAGCCTCTACTATCGGAGTTGAACTCCGATGAACTATCCCTATTGAGATTTTGGATAATAGGAGCATAGATGAAAATTTGGTGATCAATTTCATTGCCATATATATGAGTCCACCCTGGATGGACCTCATCAGAGCATACATTGAAGAAGGAACTCTACCAACATATACGGTGGAAGAAAATAAATTAATATACAAAGCATCTCGGTGTTTATTGGATAAAGGTGTTTTGTACCGGAGATGACTAACAGTCAATTTACAGTGCTACATGCATCCATCATAGGTCCATGATCTAATTCAGGAAGTGCATGAAGGATCATATGGAGCTTACATAGCAGGGAGAACACTTATGCAAAGAATAAATACTCAAGGGTATTACTGGCCAACAATTCAAGCAGACTGTGCAACTTTTTCCAAGAAGTGTGATAAATGTCACAAATTCTCTACAATTCACAAAACTCCATAGGATGCTCTCACTCCAATCATTTCACCATGGCCATTTGCCATATGGGGTATAGACTTGGTCAGGGCACTACCAACCACCCGAGGAAGATTTAAATACTTAATGGTCACCGCGGATTATCTTACAAAATGGGCTGAGGCAGAGCCTCTAATAGATATGCCTTATGAAAAGGTCTATCCATCTATATGGAAAAACATCATTTGTAGGTATGGGTCGACCTATGATTTCATTACCGACCACGAAACATAGTTTGACAATGATGAATTCGTAAATTACTGTGCTCAGTCCAATGTTCAAAAATTACATTCATCTCTAGGACATCCTTAGAGTAATGGACAAACTGAAGTTACTAATAGAACCTTGCTTAACGGGTTGAAGAAAAGACTTTATGATGCCAAGGGAAATTAGATAAATGAGCTACACTCCGTCTTATGGTCATATCGAACAACACTACGAACAACAACTGGAGAATCCCCATATATGTTAGCATTTGGGACTGAAGCTGTCATTCCTGCCGAGTTAGGCCTGCCATTCTATAGAGTTTTAAATTTTAACTCTCTTGTTAGTGATCTAATGAGAAGGTTGGATCTAGACATGTTGGAAGAAGTAAGAGAAGATGTTTCCCTGCGCAATGCATCTTATCAACAAAGACCAGTCCGTGTTTACATTAAAAGGATGAAACTGTGACACCCCGCCTAATAAAATACCGGGTGATCAGTCCTATACCAAATTAAAATAAGAATTCCAGTTGGATCATCCTTAGCATCACTGTCGAAAACTTTTTAAAACTTACTAACCACCTAGTATTCCAAAAATTGGTGCCAATTTTAACTTTTTAATTTAACAAAACAGTACATGCGGAATTAAAATATAAACCATTCACACAACTGAATGAAAGTAAATAGAATAATAATTACACAACTTGCTGAGTAAATCACTGGCCACCAAAGAACTAATCCATTACAAATATTCAACACCTGAATAAATTACACCTGAAAACTGTACCGAGAAGTCTGGGCTACAAGCCCTAAATAAAACTGCGACTGATACAAGATTACTACTCTAAGAATGAATGAATGATGCGTCTAATCCAAACTCCTTCTAGCATCCACATATGCCGCAGCTCCATGTCCCTGGAATAGAATATCAATCATGGTGTCCCCATGGCTAGACACCTAAAAGGTTTTGAAAACAGTTTTATAGCAAGGGTTAGAACAAACATTTTGAAAATACTTAGCAAGTGAATTAACTGCAGTAATTTAAAATGCATGAATGCGCTTCATATTTAAGTTAGTGTCGCACTCCCTTGAGGAAATTCTCACCCCTCTACTATTGTGCACACCTACCGGTTACCTTAACCTCGCCTAGTTGTACTACCCCGTCCAACTAGTCCTGATATAACCTTCCCTTACCATATTACTCTAACGCGAGTATAATAATTTTTTGAATTATAAGTTATCTCACAACTAACTTAATTAATTCCTCTTAAATAGTAGCATATAACCGTCTCACAAGTTATATAGAGTAAATACATCACACACTGTATTATTCCCACAAATGAATAACTTAATTAATTTCTCATTCATTAACAACATATAACTGTAACCCGAGTTATATAAGGTAAATACATTACACACTATATTATTCACCTACATATAATATTTACTACCATATTATACATACCTTTACTAACATCCACACACATATTATACGTGTATACATCCTTCCGAGTATACCCTCACCGGATGATTCCCTCTAAAATGCTAACTCACTAGGTGTGCTCACAAAACCTAGTTTCCCTATGTTGGAATCGCTCACCAACTTGGACCAAAATATAAACAAAGTGGAGGCGGTCATATTCCTTCCCTGAAAGTGAGATAAATCCCTCACCCATATATACTGGACGTTATGACCTGGGGATATACTCACCCTACTCCTCAAGCTAGGGGATTCACCCACATCGCGCAACCTCCCTTGATAGCATTAGAGTATATAAATTTAATAAATATTTAATCACTGATATTTAGTATCACGCAGAATAAATACACGTATATATATATACTATCACAACACCGTATATATAAAATATAAACCCCGACTTTACCGTGTACTCAAAATCCCGTACACCGCCTGTAATTTAATATCACACACAATATATACACGTATATATATATACTATCACTACACCGTATATATATAATATAAACCCCGGCTCTACCGTGTACTCCAAGTCTCGTACACTGCCTGAAATTTCCTGAGTCTGTGGCCCGACTCAATGTAGTTAATTTTCTCACTTAATAATTTATCGTCTTCCCGAGTCTATGGTCCAACTCTAATATATTTAACTCACTCTTTAATTTATATAATACTTTCCCCGAGTCTATAGTCCAACTCCAATTAAATTAATTGACACCCTTTCTAATTCAATAGCTTCCCGAGTCTATCACCCGACTCTAATTAAATTAATTGACACACATATTAATTTAATACCTCCCCGAGTCTATCGTCCGACTCTAATTAAATTAATTAACATACTTATTAATTTAATGCCGCCCCGAGTCTATCGTCCGACTCTAATTTAATTAATTTACCCATTAATTAATCAACAAAAATCCGAGTCTGTGGTCCGACTCTAATATAATTAATTTACACATTAATTAATTAAATCCTACCCGAGTCCACAATCTGACTCTAATTAAATTAATTAATACACTTATTAATTTAATACTACCTGAGTCTACAATCCGACTCTAATTAAATTAATTATTACACTTATTAATTTAATGCTACCCAAGTCTACAATTCGACTCTAATTAAATTAATTCTCACACCCATTAATTTAATCTTACCCGAGTTTACCATCCGACTCTAATTTAATCAATTAGCGCAATCATTTATTTCATAACTTGGTGTCACCCAATCATTATCCGTGGACTCACTTACTTGGCCCGTAACTTAATATTTCCCGAGTCTATGTTCCGACTCCAAATTAATTACTCTCTCTCAAAATAAATTTGATACTTTGGTGTCACATAACCAACATACCCGAACTCACTCACTCGGTCCATTTTTACATCTCATAATTTCTTTTCCACATTTTTCACCCACAATATGTCACACATTTATTTCCATAATTTCCCAATTATATTTACCTATAATTACCAACATACCCGGACTCGCCCACTTGGTCAATAATTAAATATTCCCCTAGTCTATATCCCGACTCAAAATAATTTAGTTTATCTCCAAACTTAATTCACTACCTTGGGGTCGCATGACCAATATACCCAAATTCACTCACTTGATCCGTACCTCACTATTTTGGAATAAAATCCCTTAAATTCATCCGTTAAATTCTCCACATAAATTCATCCTAGTCCCAATTACTTTCTCCCATAATTGCTAGGAATATTTGTTTCATATTTATTTATCACTAATTAATGTATGGGAATTAAATTTTCTAATTAATTTCCCGCTTATATACAAACTGGGCGAACTGTCCAGAATTGCGAATCATCGATCGATCGAACCCCCTTGGTCGATCGATCGATCATCCCTGACTTCATCTTCTCCAAGAGGCAGTTCCACCATTAACGAAAACCTCCAACTTTCATTCTTTCCCCTGGACTAACCCAAGCCCAATCAACCCGATATCTACATAGGAATTGGATCATGCACCTTACGGAACATCAATCTGGAATTAAATCTCACGATTTTCTACTTTTTCCCGATTTGGGTATTATCCGAGTTTTCAATCCCCAATACGAATTTCATTCATTTTATCAGTAATTAACCCTCTACTCTTACTGATTTTAACATCTGATTCAGTTCTCAACATTCTAGAATCATAAACATGATCAATCTCTCCCTTAATCTCATTAAGGTATATAAATTTACAAAAACCCAATTTAGATTTTTGTGACACACCCAAAATGAATTTTCATACAAACATCACTATGATATGAATTGATTATCAAACTTTTAGCAATCACAACAGTTAACCACTTGCCTGTAAATGTTCGTAGTGTCAGATCCGTTGGCGTAGTCCCTCAATTTGGCTCCAATAACCTCCAATTTGTTCTTGATTTTCTTTTTCCCCAAATCTCCTCTCAAACCCTAGGTTTAGAGTTATGTTGGCTGCCATTCCTTAATCTCCCCATTAGGTTAAAAACCTTTAATCCCGTTTTTCACCTAATGGGCTTAATTAAAGTGGCCCAACTCACCCCGTGTGGGCCCGCCTAATGCCCAAAAATACCCCGAGACCCAATTACTACCCCCGAGTACTCTTTTCTGACTATCTCGACTCATTAGGACTCAACCGCACACTCAAAAATGACATTCGAATTAATTTATAAAAATCCTTATCTCACACCCCATTCAGTCTATACCGACTCCCGGTTGAGATAAGTGCATACCCCGTCATTAATACCCGAAATGACGTAATTAAATTATTACTATTCACTTAGTAAATAAATTTCCTAAACATTAACCTTTCACTCCCCGATTAATATTTAAATATATATATTTCCATAATTAATTCAATTAAAATTACAAGATACCAGTAATTTAAAATTCCCGAATTAATTAAATATTAACTATACAAAAATACGAGGTGTTACATACTCCCCCCCTTACAAAGGAATTTAGTCCTCGAAATTAAGATAAACTTAGTGTTCCAATATTCACATTTTACTCACTAGTCATGTGCCTCCAAGCCCGATATATCCATCACATCCGCTTCTAACCATACGTTACACAAGTATGCATTTAAACCTTGCCAGGGCGCCCATACACCCTATCCCCGTGCTTAACCGCGTAAAATTTGCCTTAATTAACCCGGGTGCCCATACACCCTATCCCCGCACTTTACCGCACGAAAGTTACCCGAATGTGTTAGTCGTAACCCGTAATATAACTTCGAACCCGTAATCATATTACATATATATATACATATATATCTACTGCCCGGTTACTCAACCCATGTGCTACGTCCAAACATCTCCCCATAAATACTTATCTCTCAACACAAATGTATATACGCTTACCCTTATGCTACCAAAGACAACATAATACTATGCCCTTACTACCACTAGTCCTTGCGCAAAATAAACCCCGAGCTGTCTCTCTTTGCTCGAAAATCAATTCAACCACCCTGATTCACTTCGGTAAACATCCCCACTTATCGAGATAAAATGTGAGAACACAAAACCTCACTATGTGCTATTGCACCACGTAATACAACATATATATCCACATATATACAGGCTATACGCCCTCTTCGCTGATACCTAGTACCAACCCTACCCTGGTGTCGCGAACACCAAAATTTAACTCCACTATCCACAATAGTTAAATTCCATTGCTATGCAGCTGATATTTTGAAAATATTATTAACCCTACTCCCATAATTCTCGAAAGTATTAATTCCTCTCATAATTCAACCAATTATTCAGTGTACGCCTCCACTCTCCTATGAAGAACACTAAGGAACTCCACTACCCTACGGAAAGTTTACCCACATGTTATGGCTGCTACCGCCAACGCACCCACTAAGTTCGACTCACCTGCGAACTCTAGTGAAAAATAAGTCTTATACTGTGATATCCTCTTTGTCACTCAAAAATATACCCCATGCCCCTAGGGTAAAAATAACTACCTCCATACTCCAGCTACAACGGCTGGTTCTCGGGTTTTCGGAGCAGCTTCTCCCGGCCCGAATGCACCCGTGACGTGCTTTAGTGGTCGTACATCTAGGACCTCGTCCTGTAGTTGACCCCTGCCTCGCTTAAGGCAATATCTCTTCATGTGTATCGCTTCTCCCACAAACGAAACACCTTCTAATATGTTCACCCTACCACTGATCCCTTCCATGCCAACCTTGTAGGAATTCCTTGCCATCCCGCCGATAGCCTCCAGTTCTAGATCGTTTGGCATGATTTCCCTGTCGGAAATCCTGCCCCTGATCTCCCCCAGTCAGCTGCTGGGATACCCCACTGCTATTATTCCTTTCTGCCTCATCCAACTGGCTAATCCCCATTCCCTTCCCGCTTACTTTCGCATGGAAGCGATATTCTCGACAGTGCTGGAGTGTTGCGTTAATGACATCAGTATAATCTACTAATGCGGAATTATCAATTAAATGTTGTCTGATTCTCCAGACTAACCCATCCATAAACTTTGCTTTCTTTCTCTTTTCCTCGCTTACCATCATCCAGTAAAAAATTTGCCAACGAGTGAAATCTTCCTCGCAATCGGCCACTGAGCGGTCTCCCTTTGAGTCACCTCACAAAATTTTCTCCTCATTTCGGTCTCAACCGCTGAAGGAAAAATACTTACGGTCGAACCGCACCCAAAACTCTGCATTAGCTAGTGTGTCCCTTTCCTCAACTGTGGTGATCGACTCCCACCACTGTAGAACCGCTCCCACTAACTAAAAGTGGTTAGCATTTACTTTCGCACCCCATCGCAATATCCCATGCGTAGGTGACGCTAGATACCTCTCTTCCTTGACACGCTAGTACTACACCTGAACCCCCTCGTAACTCTGGTGGGTTCCCACTAAAAATAACCTCTCATTATTGTTTCCACCCCGACGACCCTGTGTGAGTCTGAACATCCGATGCCACTAACACTTGTGGCTGATTCCGTGGAAAGTACCCTGTCGTTGTGACCACCGTTGCTCCAACTGACTGTGCCACTATTTCAGTGACCTATGCTGCCAAAATCATCTATGGTCGTTACTGTGGTAGCTCTTGCACCTAACGAGCCTCCCCCGTCTCATCTCCCCCTGCTGCCCTAGCTGCTCTCTCCCTCCTGGGTGTCATCTGGAATGAGAATCGAATTTTTTATGAGTTCACACTCAAATATCAATTTCGCAGAAGAACGTATATGCACATACATATGAGAATACAACAATCCTATAATAGGGCTCTATATCAAAGAATTCTAAGCTGAAGCGTGAAAAGCCAGACAGATCCTAAGGACACTAGAACCTGGTGCTCTGATACCATTTGTGACACCCCGCCTAATAAAATATCGGGTGATCAATCCTATACCAAATTAAAACAGAAATCCCAGTTGGATCATCCTTAGCATCACTGTCGAAAACTTTTTAAAACTTACTAACCACCTAGTATTCCAAAAACTGGTGCCGATTTTAACTTTTTAATTTAACAAAACAGTACATGCGGAATTAAAATATAAACCATTCACACAACTGAATGAAAGTAAATAGAATAATAATTACACAACTTGCCGAGTAAATCACTGGCCACCAAAGAAGTAATCCATTACAAATATTCAACACCTGAATAAATTACACCTGAAAATTATACCGAGAAGTCTGGGCTACAAGCCCTGAATAAAACTGAGACTGATACAAGATTCCTACTCTAGGAATGAATGAATGATGCGTTTAATCCAAACTCCTACTAGCATCCACATATGACACAGCTCCGTGTCCTTGGAATAGAATATCAATCCTGGCACCCCTGTGGCTAGACACCTAAAAGATTTTGAAAATATTTTTATAGCAAGGGTTATAACCCAAAACATTTTGAAAGTATTTAGCAAGTGAATTAACTGTAGTAATTTAAAATGCATGAATGCGCTTCATATTTAAGTTAGTGTCGCACTCTCTTGAGGACATTCTCACCCCTCCACTATTGTGCACACCTACCGGTTACCTTAACCCCTCCTAGTTGTACTACCCCGTCCAACTAGTCTTGATATAACCTTCCTTTACCATATTACTCTAACCCGAGTATAATAATTTCTTGAATTATAAGTTATCTCACAATTAACTTAATTAATTCCTCTTAAATAGTAGCATATAACCGTCTCACAAGTTATATAAAGTAAATACATCACACACTGTATTTTTCCCACAAATGAATAACTTAATTAATTTCTCATTAATTGACAGCATATAACTGTAACCCGAGTTATATAAGGTAAATACATCACACACTGTATTATTCACCTACATATAATATTTACTACCATATTATACGTACCTTTACTAACATTCACACATATATTATATGTGTATCCATCCTTCCGAGTATACCCTCACCGGATGATTTCCTCTAAAATGCTAACTCACTAGGTGTGCTCACAAAACCTAGTTTCCCCAAGTTGGAATCGCTCACCAACTTGGACCAAAATATAAACGAAATGGAGGTGGTCATATTCCTTCCCTGAAAGTGAGATAAATCCCTCATTCATATATATCGGACGCTATGACCTGGGGATATACTCACCTTACTCCTCAAGCTAGAGGATTCACCCACATCGCGCAACCTCCATTGATAGCTTTAGAATATATAAATTTAATAAATATCTAATCACTGATATTTAGTATCACGTACAATAAATACACGTATACATATACTATCACGACACCGTATATATATAATATATACCCTTCTTTACCGTGTACTCAAAATCCCGTACACTGCCTGTAATTTAATATCACACACAATATATACACGTATATATATATACTATCACTACACCGTATATATATAATATAAACCTCGGCTCTACCGTGTACTCCAAGTCCCGTACACTGCCTGAAATTTCCTGAGTCTGTGGCCCTACTCAATGTAGTTAATTTTTTCACTTAATAACTTATCGTCTTCCCGAGTATATGGTCTGACTCTTATATATTTAACTCACTCTTTAATTTATATAATACTTTCCCCTAGTCTTTGGTCTGACTCCAATTAAATTAATTGACACACTTATTAATTTAATACCTTCCCGAGTCTATCACCCGACTCTAATTAAATTAATTAACACACATATTAATTTAATACCTCCCTGAGTCTATCGTCCGACTCTAATTAAATTAATTACCACACTTATTAATTTAATGCCGCCCCGAGTCTATCGTCCGACTCTAATTTAATTAATTTACCCATTAATTAATCAACAAAAATCCGAGCATGTGGTCCGACTCTAATATATTTAATTTACACATTAATTAATTAAATCCTACCCGAGTCCACAATCCAACTCTAATTAAATTAATTAATACACTTATTAATTTAATACTACCCGAGTCTACAATCCGACTCTAATTAAATTAATTAATACACTTATTAATTTAATACTACCCGAGTCTTTAATCCGACTCTAATTAAATTAATTCTCTCACCCATTAATTTAATCTTACCCGAGTCTACCATCCGACTCTAATTCAATCAATTAGCGCAATCATTTATTTCATAACTTGGTGTCACCCAACCATTATCCCCAGATTCACTTACATGGTCCGTAACTTAATATTTCCCGAGTCTATGTTCCGACTCCAAATTAATTACTCTCTCTCAAAATAAATTTGATACTTTGGTGTCACATAACCAACATACCCGGACTCACTCACTCGGTCCATTTTTACATCTCATAATTTCTTTTCCACATTTTTCGCCCACAATGTGTCACACATTTATTTCCATAATTTCCGAATTATATTTACCTATAATTACCAACATACCCGGACTCGCCCACTTGGTCCATAATTAAATATTCCCCGAGTCTATATTCTGACTCAAAATTATTTAGTTTATCTCCAAACTTAATTCACTACCTTGGGGTCGCATGACCAATATACCCGGATTCACTCACTTGATCCGTACCTCACTATTTTGGAATAAAATCTCTCAAATTCATTTGTTAAATGCCCCACATAAATTCATCCCAGTCCCAATTACATTCTCCCATAATTTCTAAGAATATTTGTTTCATATTAATTTATCACTAATTAATGTATGGGAATTAAATTTTCTAATTAATTTCCCGCTTATATACAAATTGGGCGAACTGCCCAGAATTGCGAATCATCGATCGATCGAACCCCCTGGGTCGATCGATCGATCGTCCCTGACTTCGTCTTCTCCAAGAGGTAGTTCAACCATTAACGAAAACCTCCAACTTTCATTCTTTCCCATGGACTAACCCAAGCCCAATCAACCCGATATCTACATAGCAATAGGATTGTGCACCTTATGGAACATCAATCTGGAATTAAATCTCACGATTTTCTACTTTTTCCCGATTTGAGTATTATTCGGGTTTTCAATCCCCAATACGAATTTCATTCATTTCATCAGTAATTAACCCTCTACTGTTACTGATTTTAACATTTGATTCAGTTCTCTACATTTTAGAATCATAAACACGATCAATCTCTCCCTTAATCTCATTAAGGTATATAGTTTTTCAAAAACCCAATTTAGATTTTCGTGACACACCCAAGACGAATTTTCATACACACATCACTACGATATGAATTGATTATCAAACTTTTAGAAATCACAACAGTTAACCACTTGCCTGTAAGTGTTCGTAATGTCAGATCCGTTGGCGTAATCCCTCAATTTGGCTCCAATAACCTCCAATTTGTTCTTGATTTGCTTTTTCCCCAAATCTCCTCTCAAACCCTAGGTTTAGAGTTATGTTGGCTGCCATTCCTTAATCTCCCCATTAGGTTAAAAACCCTTAATCCCGTTTTTCACCTAATGGGCTTAATTAAAGTGGCGCAACTCACCCCGTGTGGGCTCGGCTAATGCCCAAAAATACCCTGAGACCCAATTACTACCCCGGGTACTCTTTTCTGACTATCTCGCGCACTCAGAATTGGCATCCGAATTAATTTATAAAATTCCTTATCTCACACCCCATTCAGTCTATACCGACTCCCGGTTGAGATAAGTGCATACCCCGTCATTAATACCCGAAATCACATAATTAAATTATTACTATTCACTTAGTAATGAAATTTCCTAAACATTAACCATTCACTCCCCGATTAATATTTAAATATATATATTTCCATAATTAATTCAATTAAAATTACAACACACCTGTAATTTAAAATTCCCGAATTAATTAAATATTAACTATACAAAAATACGGCGTGTTACAGAAACTGACCAACTTAAAAGAAGGAGATTATGTGCTGAAGAAAGTGTTGCAGAAAAATAACATGCTTGAGGCCAATTGGCATGGGTCCTACCGTATTTTAGTTGTGATCCGACCTGGAACCTATCGAATTGAAACTTTGGAAGGCAAAAAATTCAAAAACCCATGGCATGCAGAGCATCTCAATACGTATTAACAATGATGTTGTAATCAGTTTAAAATCAACTTGCAATATCAATAAAATCTTTAGTTCTTTCCATTTTTATTGTTATTTTTTGGAGTACTAGTTCTATGCACTACTCTAGCTACTTGATAAAAAGTTATAAATTTTTTCTCGGCTAAAAAAATATTGCCCTAAATGTTGCTCGACAGAAGCAATAAGTTTCTTAGAGTTTCCACAAAATTAATCGTTGATACACGAAGTCCAAGTCAACAGGATGTTAAATCCTGAAGAAACATTGTCCACTAATATAAGGATAAGATATTTGTCCTACTGGGCAAAGTACAGGAAGAATGTTGCAAATATTTCTCAAGAGGAATGTAAGTACACATTCCATAAGCACCTAGTCACACCACTAGTATTTGATGCAAAAAATCCAATACTTGGGTGTATTAGTAAAACATTTCGAGACATATGGGTAACTAGCTCTAAATTTAGATTTTAATCTAAGTATGCTAGTAGAACCTATGTATTAATATAACTAGCTCTAAATTTAGATATTAATCTAAGTATTCTAGTATAACATCTTCACTCATTGATAATTTATACTCAACTTAATCAAAGTTTACCAATAGAATTAATGATAAAGAAATATTTACATTGAACATAAGATAAGTTAATCAAATTTCCATTTCATTCAATCAAAGTAATTACATGACTGTGTTAACAAAACAAAGTACAAAGCTTCATTCGGTAGGATGTTTCCCTTCATCTTTTGAAATAGGATTCATTCCAGAAGGAGAATCATCTAAAGTATAAGGAGAGTTGATGATGTTAAAATCCTGAAGCATTCTGGTATTGCTGCTACTAGGACGATCAAGCAGGTGAGGAGGTCGGATCATTTCTAAGTCATCATGAAGCTCGTAATCCCCCAAATATTTTAAAATCAAGCATTAAGGAATAAGATGGACTGGAATCCGTTGACATCTAATTTAAAAGGAGGATTGTCAAGCTCAAACAAGCCTGTATCATACCTGTTGACGTAAAAAATTATATTATCTCTAATTATTTAATCACAGATAAAAATAAATAAGACAAGAGATTTTAAAGTGGTTCAGCCTTGAATGAATGGCCTACGTCCACTGTTTTTGTTCTTGTTGACTGTTTGAGAATTCTCGAGGTAGGGTTTATCTCAAAAAATTACGGTCCCCTTACAATGAGGATGATACAATGTATTTATATCCATGAGGTTGTACATGTGAATGGGTAATACATAGTTGTTCAATAAGCGTATACATCCGTATGATAATAATTAGCATTTAATGCGCATTTAATCCTCTTAATTGTCTGATAATAAATTCTCTAATCGAGGTGCAAGTCGGACCGCCTAAGCTGCTCGAACCGCCTAAGTATCTCGATATCCATGAGTTGCTCGGTGCAGTAAAGTTCCTCGGTGAGCATTTACTGCTCGGAGTATCTTAATTGGTCGGGGAAATTGAGTTCCTCGAAGTCAAGGTATTGTTCAGAAATGTTTATTAGTGCCATGTAGATTGACACGTGTCTCTAAGCCATGTCAGCAGACTAAATTTGGTATCAACAATACCAGTCCCATAATTAGCTATTTTGATCCACTTTCATCATTGACAAAGAAATTATCCAGCCCCTTTTATAGCTCTCAGTCTTAGCTTGTTAAAGCTTATCATCAAGATGCCTCATAGATTCATTATACCCATCTGTCTAGACTTCCATTGGTTATTTATGGAATTGAAAGGTTAATTTTTCAACCTGGGAATACAGTTCCTTCAACACTCCATCCTTAGCTTGTAACTGAGAACATTGAGTGGATAGTTGTTCAGACAAGGCCTGTAACTTTTGGGACATCTCAGCAATAGCTTGATATTTAGATTTTAATCGAGCACCTTGATTGGCAAGGGCCTGTTGGGTCCTGACTTCCTCTGTGGTACCTCGACCAGGTTTAACTCTAGCTAGGGAAGATGAAGAAGCAGGTTTTATTTTCGTCAGAGCCTCCAACTCCTCACTCAACCTTATGTTTTCAGCCTCTAAGAAGGAATGAACCTCATATGTAGTAGTAATAGTAGTGGATGACTTCAGGGCATCAATTTCATCTCTCAAGTTGTTATTCTCTTCCTCTAGAAGATTGGCAATGTCCCTTGCTTCATCTACTTCACGTTTCTGCAGGAATTCTTATCTTCGGAGATGAGAAGCAAATTTATCAAACTTTTGCTCATAGCCCCAACCCTCACTAAGGGCTTATAATTTCTTCTCATAATCCTCATGCAAACTCCCCTTAGCTTCATTATGGTTCTCTTACATCTCTTAAATCATTTCATACTAGGCAACGTTGTTGGCTACTGCCCGATCGAGAAGACACTTTAGATGAACATAGGCCTCTTTAGCTTGTTAGGATACCCCTTCCCCAAGCAACTGCAGTAGGTCGACATCAGTCAGAGATAAGTGACCATCTTTGAAAAACTCATTACACCTCCAGAGTAGCTCCGAGTCAGTAGATGAGAATTATTCAAATTTATCCATTAACTATTAAGAAGAAGAAAGTCATCAATCAACAAGGTGCAGAGTATTAAAAAACACAAGCAGATGAACATAAATATTTATCTTTTCATTAATAAAAAGGGAAGTACAGATACATCTTCAAAAAATAAAAAAGTATAAATATTGAAAACAGAAAACAAAAGATGCATAGTTTTACACCTTTTTTATGATCTGTCTCGGGATTAGTTGAAGAAGAAACGGGAGCTGAAGGAAGAGGAGGATTAACTTTAGAAGGCGTAGTAGAATCAACATCCTGGTGTTGATCGATAGACTCCACCATTATCAAAGATTCACTGGAACCCCTCATCATCAACTTCCTCATCCAGGTTTGGAGGAGTCCCAGGATCATATCGCAAAAATAGCTCGAAATCCTTTAGAGTACCGACCTCCACCAAAGCAGCAGACCAACTATCCTTGAAGCATTTCTTCTTCGCGAACTTAATTTGCAAATAATCTTATCCGAAGGCCTTATACCACCTTCTGTCGAAGCCAACTTCTTTGTCCTTATCCCTCTTCACCTTGGCAGACTTAACTTTCTTAACATCTAAGTCCTTCTACAACTTGTAAGTAAGACCCCGAGCAGTCTTAGCAACTTCTTCTGCAGCTTTCATATTTTCCTCCCACTTATTTTGTTTGTTAGCCAATGCTTGTTAGGAATTAAGCAATGACTTTCCAGCTCATTAAAATCTTCTTCAACTTCACCAGAGGAAGAAGCTCTCAAAGACTCATCTTTCTCTAACATATTATTGAAGTCAACAAGGAACTGCACAAGAATAACAATTAAAGTCAGTATTATGAAGAACAAATCAAGAGATAAAAAATTAAATAAGAAAAAAGAATATATCACATCAAGGCTTTGAGCATCCCTGTTAGAACTCTTGGAGCGAGGTAATGCAGCAGCAGCACTCCTATAATCTGGAAAAGTCACATACTTTATTAGTTGTCATGCCAATCCAGGGCCAAGGACCACTGGAGAGGCATAAAAAGATATGTTGACGAACTCATATTGGTGGGGAAGAGCAGAAGAACCTTCTGCTAACTTAGAAGGCAACCCTTTCTTTGTTCTCTCCAGGGGGCTCTCTTCAATTTGATTGCCTAGGGGATTCTTCCCAGTCTTATTTTTATTTTTCACCCCTATATCAGCTTGTTTGGAAGGGGGATTGGTAGCTATGTCTCCCAAAATGTTAGGAATCTTCTTCTTCCCCATGGATACGATAAGGGCCAAATTTTAATCTAAGGAAGAAGGGGAAAGGGCAGCAAGATCACCACTGCCAGATGCAATGGTTGAGGAAGTAGAAGGAGGTTCTTATTCAAGGTCAATTACAAGGGAAGGAGTATGATAAGAAACAAAGGAAGAGATTGTGTTCTTGTATTGTAGCAAATAAGATGCAGACCTAATGTGCTCCTCGCTAATCCTTTGATGAAGTCCCCAAATAAACTTCAACTCCCTCAAATTCACTTCACTTTCCTTTGTGCACTTTCTCTTCTGGTCAACTGTAATAAAAATTTACAGAGCAACAATTAGTGTAACATTTAAACAGATATGTACAAGGCAAAATAGTTGAATGAGAAATAACCTATCCAATTGCCAAAATGAGGGCATCTAGGCCCTGGTAATCAGCATTTCTAGTCAAAGGGGCGTATTGCCAATTTTTTACAACAACCCCTTTCTCAAAATAATCCCTATTGGAGTCTAGAAGATTAACTACTAACGCTTTATTTATATCCCTAGTCGTTAAATAAAAAGTGGTGTCACTAGTCACCCACTTATAACAAAACATTATTTCTAGAATCTCTATATGGGTTTCATGAATTTGATTCAACCTATATACTCCATTCACAACCCTCCAAGTATTGGGAGCTACTCTAGCTGGGACAACGTCAAAGTATTGACACAACTCAAGGCACAGTGGTTTAGGAGGAAAGGTAAACCCACACTCAACTGTAATACCCCATAATTTTAATGACTTTTAATATGAGATAAATTAAAAGTTAATAGGCCAAATCAATAGGGATTAATTGGAATTAATTATGAAAAATTAGTTGGGATTAATCTGGATTGAATATTACAAGAGATTAAAATAATATATGATTTTGAATAGTTCTTAGTAATATGTGAATATAATAATTATTTTCGAGAGCTGCAAACATGGCAATAATGGAAATTAAGTTAGGACGCGCTTATGAGTCGTGTTGGTACTAAAGTTGGGAAATACAATGAGATTTATTTATAAGTCATTCGGATGAGCATTTTGAGTGCGTCGTTGAGTTCGTAAGGGTCGAAATAGGCAGAAAAGTCAACCCGGGGGTTTGATTTGGGTTTCGGGTCAATGGGAAGATGTGAAGGGGCCTTTTAGTCATTTTGCTTGGGAGATGAATAGTACCTACATTTTTTTGTCTTTTAGCTAACCTAAGAGACTTATTATATATGTGGGTTTAGATTGTACGTAAGGTTCATTTCATCAAAACACAAGTGCGGTATATTGAGAGAGAGTGAAAAGACTTAGAGAGTAAGTGAAAGGTAATCTAGAGGAGAGGAAGAGTCGATTGGAAAGGAAGAGCCACCTAGGGAAAATTAAGGGGACAAACACCATCTCTACACCTTGCACCACCACCGGATAGTATCCAAAAAAAGGAAGAGGAGGTGACAAACACGTGTCTTCTCCAAAGGTTTAGACCTAGACATAAGGCAAGTGTAATTCTTGCTCTATTTTAGTGCTTATATTATCCATGTTAGAATAGGATTTCTTTTTGGATTGATGAACTCGTGAATTTGGGATTAAAATGATTGATAAATCAAGTTTAATGGGTAGGAAAATTCATGTAGTTGGAGATTTATACATGTAGAGACTATGAATATGAAAATGGATAAGGTTTACATGTAGACGATATATATATGTTTATTCAAGATATAAAAATGATGATAGGTATTGCATGTAGATAAATCCTACTCATGTTGAATATGGAAATTTGATGATTTAGATATGAAATGATAGTTCTAAAATTCTGGGTTTTTAAGAAGTATAAAAATGGAGAATTTAGATAAATTGAAATTTGAATAATTTAATGGGTTTGAGGATAATACCCTTATGAAGAAATGGATTTGACGTTGCTCTTATGTGAAAATAACCATTGAACATGTTAAAACACTGTTAGAATATCTGGGTTTTGGGTAGAATATAATCCAAGAGGTTTGGGTTGTAAGAACTTGAAGAAAAAGGTAGAAAACTAAGGTTGAAGACGAACTGGAATGACGTTGATCTCGTTCGAACGATACTAACTGTCGTTCGGACCAGATGCCATCTCGTTTGAACGAGAATTATGGGTTTCATACAAGATTCCAGAAATTCTTTTTTAGCTCGAAAATGTTTGGAGATTTATATTTTAGCCCATAGTAGGTTCTAAATAATTTTGGTACATTAACAAGGAGTGAGGGACTTGGGTTAGTGTTGGAAAATTATATGAAATTGAGGAATAAAATTATATGAGAGATATCTACATAAAAATAATACGATTAAGTGATGAATAATCGTCATGGTCAAGTACAAGTTAGTATTGGTGATATATGGGAACTGGGGATTATGTGAGTGATAACTATATAATAAATATACGATGATAATCGTGATTAACAAGTTCGGGTGGTATTCGAGAAATACAACGGGTACTTAGGATAGGATGAATTCCTAGTTTGAGATAAAGGTCGAGTTTGTACCTATTCCTCTATAGGTTGAGTATATACCTATTGGTCGATTAATTTATGTGTATGACATACTTAGCACACTTTCTATCAACAGGGGGTTTATGCGTAGAGGGCCATCATATCCCGATGAGCCTTAAGGGGGATCTTTGATTTGTTGCCTAAGAACATATGACATAGGTTGGATTGCCATTAGTGAGAACAATGGTATTGAACAGTTTTTTGGGTGCATAGGTATGTGCATAGCACAAAGTCTTAGGAGTATATTCACCTCCATTATTTGTGATTTATTTATTGAGGTTCATGGGATATAACGAACATATGGTCCTTTATACAGTGATGAGATGTATTGGGACATAATAGCAGAGTACGCATGCACCGCAGCTGAGCCTTGGTGTGAAGTTTAGTATATATATAATAGAATGAATGTGTATATATACTTGTGATAGTGCTTACTGGGTGAATTAAGTAGACATGAAAGATACTGAAATCTGAAATGAATTAAGTAGGTGAATACTTAATTATATTGATTTGAAAAAGGGCTTATCCATGTTGTAGAGAAATTGGATATATATGTATTACCTGTATAGTGAGAGAAATACGTGAGAAAGATATGGGATATGGTTAGTTGGTACTGATACGAACTAGTTATCATGGGAATAATAACTAGTATAGTTTTAAGGTATGTTAGGTGTGCACTCTAGACTAGACGTGAGGATTTCAAGAGAGAGTCCGGTAAATCTAACATGTATATAATAATTGTTGAATATAACATTTATTTACTTGCTGTTTTCTAAACTATTTTTACCTCGGGCTCTCACCTGTTTTCTTGCATATCCTCTTCTCTATTGTTTCTCCTATATCAGGTGTCCAGCCGCAGGGATGCCAAGTATAGAGGATTAAGATTTTTGATGAACTATGGATGCTATGGAGTCTTGGACTTTGTTTAGACGCTTTCATATTCATTGATTCATACTCTATAGTTGATATTTCATTTAGGGCATGTCGCCCAATAGGATTCTAGTTATTTCTTTTCTATCATAGACATATTATGTTCTTATGTCGGTTTTAGTATATTTAATTTTTGATGGGATTATTGTATTGAGATATTTAAACTGGAGAGTTTTATTCCAGTTGCATTTAATTAAGTTTTGATATTACTTAATTATTATTTACTATGTGAATGGATTGTGTTAAATGGTTTATGTTTTAAAAGTGGAAATTTTATTTATATTAAAATTTAAATAGTTTAACACCTGCTTAATTGGATATTAGGTGATTAATTAAACGAAAATATTTTTCGGCAGTGATGAAACAACGATAAATTCTATTTTAATTGGGTATAGGACTGATCACACGGTATTTAATTGAGTGGGGTGTTATAAGTGGTATTAGAGCATCAGGTTCTAGAGTCTTTTAGGATCTGAACGGTTTATTATGCTTTTAACTTAGTGTTTTTTTTATATAGAGCGTTATCATTAGGACTCTTGTATCCTTATTTTCACATATACGATCCTCAAGTATTCTTGGAAATTTAAATTGAATACTGATAATTTTTTTTCTCTCATTCCAGATGCATCTTCGACGTGCACCTCAGCCTATCCCAACTCAGGGTACAATGAATGCTACAAAGGTTGCTTCCATTATTGCTCAGGCAGTCAAAGCAGTTTAGCCATTTTTCAATAGGTACCAGATGTGCAACCCGCACCATGGCAAGTGTTTCCTACTTCTTGGGAACGTGTTAGGGATGATTTTCATAATGCGCATACACCCGAGTTTCAGGGAGGTTCTAATGTCGTGACTACTAGCCAGTGGAAGAAGGACATCCAGTGGCACTTGAGAATGCTTGAATTAACGGAGGTTCAACATCAGATAATAGCTACATTTGAGCTAGTCGGGGCAGCTCTACTGTTGTGGGAATCTATTACCACCACCGAACAGAGATATACTATGACTATCCAGGACTTCTGGGTGCGGTTTGACCATAAATACTTTCCCTCCACCGTTCAGACTAGAATTAGGCGAAAATTACATGACCTAACCTAGGAAGGAAGGACAGTGGCAGAATACGAGGAGGAATTAACTCAGCTGATAAATTTGGTGCCAGGAGAGGTACCTACTGAAGAAAAGAGAATTCAGACGTTCACAAATTTCATGAATTGGAAGATTTGCCAGCACTTATTGGGCAATCTTTCATTACATACTTACGTAGATGTTCTTAATGCTACGATGATTTACTGCTAGGATAATCACTTACATGATAAGGGTAGCAAGAGGGGGATTGAGGTAAGGCAGCAGGGTAAGACTGGTGGAGACAGTTCTAGCAGGACATAGCCAAGTCAGAGTCAGTAGTGCTAAGGTGAGAAGGGCTCCCAACCGAGGGACTATGCTACATGTTTACGATCCAGAGGATTTTGTTTTGGGTAGGGAGGTAATAGGCAGGGAAAGTAGGGCCATCAGTGTCAGCAACAGGGTCAGCAGGGCCAAGGGAGGGGTGGTAACACCTAGCAGGGTCGAGGACAACAGGAACAAAATGGGGGAAAGTTTACTGGAAGATGTTTTATGTGTGGCAAGACTGGCCACTAGAGAAATGGTTGCTTTAATAAGGGAAAATTTCCTCAGTAAGGAGCTCGTCAGGAGCCATAGAGACCAATATTTCCACCAGCCACTCTCCCAGCACCAGCATTACCTGCCATTTCAGAAGCTCTAGTATAATAGGGACAGTATGGGCGTGTGTATAACATCCACCAGGCAATGATTCAGTAGCTACCGCCCACGATTGAGGGTATGTTTTCTATCTATGGGGCTATGGGGTGCATTCCATTTGACATAGGGGCCTCACATTAATTTGTAGAAAATAGATTTTCATGGGCCACATGGTTACTAGACATGGCTGACAGCATTGTTACTTATGTAGACTCACCAATGGATAGTGGAATGCCTATTTTCTTTATATATTGTAGTGTGAGTATAGAGATTAGGAATCTGATTTTACCGGCGGATTTACTTGTATTGGATATGTCCAAGTATGATGTGATGATCGGTATGGATTGTCTTATTCAATATAGGTCCATGATTGACTGTTATAACCGGTGTATTATTTTTGCCATTTTGGGACATGAGATGTTCCTAGTGGTGATGCCTCATTCTGAGGGAGGGTCATCTACTTAGTTATATTATATAGAGGAGGAGACCTCTACAGGATTAGTAATATCCCTTGATTCGATACTGGTAGTTTATGAGTTTGTGGGTGTATTCCAGGAGATACCGGGATTACCTCCGAGGAGGGAGATTGAGTGTGTGATTGATTTAGCGTCGAGCACTCGACCTATTACTCGCACGCCTTACCGTATGGCTCCAGCTGAGATTAGGAAGCTCAGGGACCAAATAAAATAGCTTTGGGGGAAGGGATTTATCCATAGGAGTACATCGCATTGGGGTTCCCCGGTGTTTTTTGTAAAGAAATGAGACGATTCTTTATGGCTGTTCGTGGAATATCGGGAACTTATTAAAGTCACGATATGAAAAAAGTATTTGTTGCCTAGAATCGATGACTTGTTTGATCAGCTGAGAGGAGCAGCCTACTTCTCGAAGATAGACTTAAGGTCTGGTTATCATCAGTTGCGTATCAGAGAGCATAATGTTTCAAAGACTGACTTTTTGACCAGATATGGATCATATGTGTTTCGAGTTATGCCATTTGGACTAACTAATTCGTCGATAATATTCATGGACTTGATGAATAGAGTGTTTAGAGTGTTCTTAGACTAGTTTGTCATTGTTTTCATAGATGACATCCTAATCTATTCTCAGACCGAGGTGGAGCATGCCGAGCATTTACTACAGGTCCTACAGACACTACGTGAGCATTAGATATATGTGAAATGTGAGAAGTGTGGGTTTTTTTCTTAGAGAAGTTTAGTTTCTTAGGCATATTGTGTCTGAGATGGGAATATCGGTGGATCCTAGCAAGGTATCAGCAGTGAGAGAGTGGGGACAACCCACGACACCGACAGAGTTGCACAGTTTCTTAGGATTGGTCTGTTATTATAGATGTTTTATCCAGGGTTTCTCAAAGATTGTAGGTCCAATAACAAATCTAACCTATAAGGGAGTACCATTTGTTTGGGACGATGCGTGTTAGTTGGAATTTGACGAGATGAAAGATAAGTTGACTTCAGCACCTATCCTGGTACTACCCAAGCCAGGAGTGGAGTACTTGGTTTATACTGACGCATCATTATAGGCGCTTGGTGGAGTATTACAATAGGGAGAGAAGGCTATAGCTTATGCCTCTAGAAAGCTTAAGCCTCATGAGAAGAATTACCCCACCCACGACTTGGAGCTTACTACAGTCGTGTTTGATCTTCGAATATGGAGGCATTATTTATTGGGGGAGAAAGTTCGCCTATTCATAGATCATAAGTCACTTCAAGTATTTGTTCACTCAGCGGGAGTTGAGAAGGCGTCAGCGCAAGTGGATTGAGTTCATGAAGGATTATCAGTTTGAGATACATTATGACCTGGGGAAGACTAACGTGGTATCAAACGCGCTAAGTCAAAGGCCAGTAGGTGAGTTGGCCATGGTGTGGAAGGAAAAATGGAAGGACCTGGGACATCAAGATGTAGTTTCCCGATCATTTATACCAGTCATGACTATTACATTTCTGATTGTGACAAGGGTAGTTTAGGCTCAGGCAACAAATCCTTTTTTTCAGGAGAAAATTCGATAACTTTTATCCGGGGGAGAAGAGTCTTACTCAGTGAGTTCAGATGGGGGCTTGCGCTTCAACGGTAGACTGATTGTTCTATAAGGTATGGATTTGAGGCATGTGATAATGACAGAGTCGCACGGATCTAGATTTGCGATACATCCCGGTGGGGATAAGATGTACCAAGATATGCGATGGTAGTATTGGTGGAGCGAGATGAAAAGAGACATTGAAGAGTTTGTCTCTAAATGCATTACTTATTAGTTAGTGAAAGTGGATCATTAGAAGCCTCATGGGTTTCTTCAGCCATTAGAGATCCCGATGTGGAAAAGGGAGAGCATTTTTATGGACTTAATCACGGGGTTACCTACTTTTCAGATGGATTACGATTCCATATGGGTAATTATGGATCGATTGACTAAGGTAGCTCACTTTTTTCCATTTCAGACTTATTACTCTACGAGACTGTACGCCCAAATTTTTATAATCGAGATATTGAAGTTACATGGGGTACCACTTAATATTTTGTTCGATCGGGACAAGGTTTTTATATTTCAATTTTGGGAGAGTTTTTAGGAGGTCATTGGTACCGAGGTGCGTTTGACTATGGACTATCACCCGAAGACAGATGGGAATACAAAACGTAAAAATCAGATGTTAGAAGATATGATAGGTATGTGTATCCTGGACTTTGGAGGAGGTTGGGAGCAGTACCTTACACTAGTGGAGTTTGCGTATAATAACTCCTATCATTTCACCATCGGTATGGACACACTTAAGGCACTTTATGGTAGGCCATGTAGTTCTCGTGCATGTTGGTTAGAGGCGGGGGGACAACAATCTACATGGGACAGAGGTAATTCATGACACATCTGCCAGGATTGAAATGATTCGGAGTTATTTTCGACTAGCCTAAGATAGACAGAAAAGTTGTGCCGATTCAAAACAGTTCTTTCGGTAATTCAGTATGGGGGATCAAGTGTTATTGTGGGTATCTCCTATAAAGGGGGATAATGATATTTAGAAAGAAGGGGAAATTGAATCCTAGATATGTAGGACCATTTTCAATAATTGAGAGAGTTCGACTGGTTGCTTATAGATTGGGGTTTCCAGAGCACTTGCATAGGATACATGATGTGTTCTATATTTCTTTGCTGAGGCGATATCTCTAAAATGAGTTGGCTCAGACTCATATTGCATTAGAGGAGATCGATTTGCATCCAGACAGTTCTTATGAAGAGAGACCGGTAGAGATCTTGGACCATAACGAGAGACGATTAAGATCGAAAGTAGTTCCATTGATGCGTGTCCAATAGGAGCACCACAACATTGGGGAGTCTACTTAGGAGCACAAGGATGAGATGCGCTACAATTACCCCAAGATATTTTTACCAGGTATGATTTGATTTTCTGAATTTCGGGATGAAATTCCGTTATAAGGGGGAAGTATTTAATACCCCGTAATTTTAATGAGTTTTAATATGAGATAAATTAAAAGTTAATAGGCTAAATCAATGGGGACTAATAGGAATTAATTATAAAAAATTAATTGGAATTAATCCAGATTGAATATTACTAGAGATTAAAGTAATATATGATTTTGAATATACGATTTTGAATATTTCTTAGTAATATGTGAATATAATAATTATTTTCGGGAGCTACAAATACGACAATAATGGAAATTAAGTCGGGACGCGCTTATGAGTCGTGTCGGGACTAATGTTGGGAAATACAATGAGATTTATTTTTAAGTCATTCGAATGATCATTTTGAGTGCGTTGTTGATTCCAGAAGGGTCGAACTAGGCAGAAAAGTCTACTCGGGTATTTGATTTTGGTCTCGGGTCAATTGGAAGATGAAAGGACACCCCGAAGGGGCATTTTACTCATTTTGCTTGGGAGATGAATAGTACCTACGTTTTTTTGTCTTTTAGCTAACCTTGGAGACTTATTATATATGTGGTTTTAGATTGTACATAAGGTTCATTTTATCAAAACACAAGTGAGGTCTTGTGAGAGAGAGTGAAAAGACTTAGAGAGAAAGTGAAAGATTATCTAAAGGAGAGGAAGAGTTACCTCGAAAGGAAGAGTCACCTAGGGCAAATTAAGGTTACAACCACCATCTCTACACCTTGTACCACTACCGGATAGTCGCCGAAAAAAGGAAAAGGAGGTGCCAAACACTTGTCTTCTCCAAAGGTTCAGACCTACACATAAGTCAAGTGTAATTCTTGTTCTATTTTAGTGCTTATATTATCCATGTTAGAATAGGATTTCCTTTTGGATTGATGAACTCATGAATTTGGGATTAAAATGATTGATAAATCAAGTTTAATGGGTAGGTAAATTCATGTAGTTGGAGATTTATACATGTAGAGACTATGAATATGAAAATGGATAGGTTTTATATGTTGAGGATATATATATATATATATATTCATTTTATTTATTTATTTGTTGAAGATATGGAAATTTGATGATTTAGATATGAAATGATAGTTTTAAAATTCTGGGTTTTTAAGAAGTATAAAAATGGAGAATTTAAATAAATTGAAATTTTAAGAATTTAATGGGTTTGCTGATAATACCCTTATGAACATATGGATTTTGATGTTGCTCTTATGTAAAAATCACCCCTGAACATGTTAAAACACTGTTAGAATATCTGGGTTTGGGGTAGAATATAATCCAGGAGGCTTTGAGTGTAAGAACTTGAAGAAAAACGCAGAAAACTAAGGTTGAAGACGAAATGGAATGGCGTTGGTCTCGTTCGAACGAGACTAATTGTCGTTCGAATATGATGCCATCTCGTTTGAACAAGAATTATGGGTTTCTGACGAGATTCTAGAAATTCTGTTTTAGCCCAGAAATGTTTAGAGAATTGTATTTTAGCCCATAGTAGGTTTTGAATAATTTTGGTACATTAACAAGGAGTGAGGGACTTGGGTTAATGTTGGAAAATTATATAAAATTTAGGAATACAATTATGTGAGACATATCTACATAATAATAATACGATTAAGAGACGAATAATCATCATGGTCAAGTACGGGTTAATATTGGTGATATATATACGGGTACTTGGTATTATGTGAGTGATAACTACATACTAAATATACGATGATAATCGTGATTAACAAGTTCGGGTGGTATTCGAGAAATACAACGGGTACTTGGGATATAATGAATTCCTAATTTGAGATAAAGGTTGAGTGTGTACCTATTACTATATAGGTTGAGTATATACCTATTTCTTGATTAATTTATGTGTATAACATACCTAGCCTACTTGCTATCAACGGGAGGTTTACACGTAGAGGGCCGTCATATCCTGATGATCCTTAAGGGGGATCTTTGACTTGTTGCCTCTGAACATAGGACTTAGGTTGGATTGCCATTTTTTAGAACAATGGTATTGAACGGTCTTTTAGGTGCGTAGGTATGTGCATAGAACAAAGGCTTATGACTATATTCAACTCCACTGTTTGTGACTTGTTTATTATGGCTCTTGGGATATACCGAACATATGGTCCTTTATACAATGACGAGATGTATGGGGACATGATAGCAGAGTACGCATGCACCGCAGCTGAGCCTGAAGTTTAGTATATATATAATAGAATTAATGTGTATATATACTTTTGATAGTGTTTACGAGGTGAATTAATTAGACATGAAATATATTGAAATCTGAAATGAATTAAGTAGGTGAATAGTTAATTATATTGATTTGAAAAAGGGCTTATCCATGTTATAGAGAAATTTGATAAATATGTATTACCTGTATTGCGAGAGAAATACTTGAGAAAGATATGGGCTTAGTTGGCACGAATATGAACTAGTTAGCATGGGAATAATAACTAGTATAATTTTAAGGTACGTTAGGTGTGCACTCTAGGCTAGAGGTGAGGATCTCAAGAGAGAGTCGAGTAAATCTAACATGTATATAATAATTTTTGAATATAACATTTATTCAATTTCTATTTTCTAAACTATTTTTACATCGGGCTCTAACCCATTTTCTTGCATATTCTCTTCTCTCTTGTTTCTCCTATATCAGGTGTCCAGCCGCAGGGACGCCAAGCGTAGAGGATTAAAATTTTTGACGAGTTATGGATGATATGGAGTCTTGGGCTTTGTTTAGACGCTTTCATATTCATTGATTCATACTCTGTAGTTGATCTTTCATTTAGGGCATGTCTCCCAAGAGGATTCTAGTTATTTCTTTTCTATCATACATAGATTAAGTTCTTATGTCGGTTTTTGTACATTTAATTTAATATGGGATTATTGTATTGAGATATTTAAACCAGAGATTTTAATTAGAGTTGCATTTATTTCAGTTTTGATATTACTCAATTGTTATTCATTGCGTGAATGGATTGTGTTAAATGGTTTGTGTTTTAAACGTGGAAATTTTACTTATATTAAAATTTGAATAGTTTAACACCTGCTTAATTGGATATTAGGTGATTAAATAAACAAAAATGTTTTTCGACTGCGATGCTAAGAATGAACCAACTATAAATTCTATTTTAATTGGGTATAGGACTGATCACTCGATATTTCATTGAGCGGGGTGTTATATCAGCTATAAAAATAGAGGGAATCTTAAATTCATTTCTGAATTCATCAAGAGAATAAACAAAGTAAACCATGATGAAGAATAGAAGAGAAAAGAAAGGATTCTTACATGAATTAATGATTCAACAAGAAGTGAAGAACAGAAAACGATCGCTCGAGAAAGAAAAAGAAAGCTTGAGGACACTGTAGCCATTTAAGGTAGTAAAAGTTTGTGGCTTTTCCCTCTCTTTATAGGTTGCATCGAAAACTAAAAAAGTAATGATTAAACGACAACGTCGATTGAACTGATGGAGGCTAAAAGGACGAAAAGACGGATTTGCCCAAAAATAATTCATTAAAGTTATGGATAATTTCAAAAATTCCATGCACATTATATTTCCATAATTAAATCATAAATATTTACAAGCAGGGGAAGTCGGCAACCGACCAGGCCTAAAATTATTGCCCGAGCAACTTTAAGAGCCAAATGATCCATACTCTTGTAAGAACTTTCAGCATGAAACATTGGGGGCTTCTGTTGATACCAAAAATTATCCATCTATGTGGACCATTCAGATACTGACACTTGTTGTACATATGGATATTAATCCTAGTCATTAAAGATGAAATACCGACCAACGCTTGGAACACCGACCAACGCCAAGAATACCGACCAACATCAGGGATGCCGACCAACGATTATAGGCACACAACAAGATTTGTATACATTAATGATTGTATAGATGTAAATGTCTATGATATAAATACGTTCCATCCTTTGATATTCTTGCTCTTGTACACCCCTTGGGGGATATAAATACATTGTAAACCCTACATCAAGGGAAGGATGAAAAATATAGGAAATTGAACAATCCCAAGGCAATATACAATAGTGGACGTAAGCTCTTCCCTTAAGCCGAACCACTTTAAAAATCTCTTGTTTCTTATTTTTTTTTATCTGTGATCAATTATTAGCCTAGTCCAGTTTTTTGCATCAACAGGCACATTATCTATTATCCATCAATTCTCTCTCTCTCTCTCTCTCTCTCTCTCTCTCTCTATATATATATATATATATATATATATATATATATATATATATATATATATATATATATATATATATATATATATATATATATATATATATATTCTTAATATCTCAAATGGGATACACTCATTGGATTATGGCATAAACACTTTCAACAAATAGTAACTCCCTCCATCTATCTCCTATAAGTACTTAATGAATTTTGATTTGAAAACAATATTTTTTGAGAAGTTATTTTCTTTCATAAATTACATTTATCTCCCTCAAGTAAAACATGTAAACACACAAGACTTCATGGATTGCTTCAGTGAATTTCTCATTCTTTTAAAATTATGTATAAATTATTAAATGTTTTAATAAATTATTTAAAAAATAATTAGTTCATTCGTAAAAAGTAATTTGCATGTAACATTAAAAATTATTGCCTACGGACATTAGGTACTAGTGTGAGAAATTATATATTATAATTACATAACTCAAATTTGTGTTTGTAAAATCCATGCCCTTAAAATTATTTGTAGCCACAAGATAACATAAATAATATTTTTCATGATAGTAACTTATGAAGCAATAATTTGGATGACCTTGTATTGTACCTAGAATGAAATGTGTGTGAGTCGGACTTAGAAAATAAAAATTAAAACGATGAGTTACAATTGTCGGGAGGTTGAATCCATCAATTGCCAGACATTAGAAATTACATCTAGAGAGAGAGAGAGAGAGTACATGTGTGTAGTAAATGAGCTCCACTTCTGACGTCATTTTCTTACTGAAGTGTTAGGTATTATAGGCTTGGAGTGAGCTTTCTTCACCTTTAGGTGAGAAGAATGCATTGTTTGTGGTGGTTGAAATTCATTGATTCTCACATTCTCCGAGGATGGTGGTAGGGAGATATTAATGCTTGAATTCTCTGAGGATCGTCACAAGGAACCATTAATGCTCACATTCTTCAAGGACGGTGGTAGCGAGCCATTAATTCATTAGTTGTTGGTATGTATTGCATCTGGCTCTGCGGCACTAATTTGAGAAGATTATTTAGTGCATGTATTGAGGAAAATTTGAGTCACGGGTGGTTGATGGTGACATGACTCACATGAAAATGGATAGGCCATTGGACTTTATTCTTGAGTTTCATGTATTCTTGGACTCTTAAGGTGGACTGAGCCTTGAATAGTTTAATTCCAAATTTATACATATCACTAACATATTAATTTTGATAAATCACTACTTATTTCATTAAGTAATATTTTAATGTCTTTTTAAAATTTAAATATAGCCTAGAAAATAATGAGAAGTCCAGAGGATCATACGCCGAAAGACATGTGGGAGGTTTTTGTAAATAAACATTACCTGATGGAAATTTTTGTAACTAGATTTTAACCCTGCGCGATACGCGTACGTTCTACGGTTCTTATTATAAAAATTGGGATGAATAATAAATATGAATATACATATGTGTTTTATATGCATTCGAAGTTGAATACAACATTTTTTCTACTTTAGCCATAATTTTTTCCCATCCAACTATCGTTTTCATTTTGACTTTTAGTGACAACTTCTTTACTTGTTACATGAAACGTAAATGACATTAATTGAGAAGTTAAACGATGTTAACTCGTGGAACGACCGTTCAAAAATCTTTTGATAGAATTACTTTATTTATTTTCCCTATTTACTATAGCTTATTTGTCTCACATATGGCATCATGGATCAAGACCACTTATATGGAAAGTGATACAACTTGGTTTTGGTGGGTATAATAACACACGCATGTGTATGCGCGCGCGCTCGCGCGCACACACACACACACACACGCAGATATATATATATATATATATATATATATATATATATATATATATATATATATATATATATATATATATATATAATGAGTAGGAAGATGAAAAAATGCACACTAATTTTCATACATTAATAAATATACAAATCATAAGAATCTAATTAAATAAATAATTCGTGAAAGAGCTTATGGGACTCCATATCGGTAGGGAGAAGGTTTGTGTCAGTAGGGAGGAGATTTATGTCTCCGAATTCCATACTCGCGTAACACTTCTGTGACTTATGCCTCAAAATGTAACCCATTATCCGATACCAGCTCATGCGGGACTTCATATCGGCAGATCATGTTTTTCTTGATGAATTTGTCCACCTTCTTGGCATTCAGAATTGTGTATGATTTGGCTTTGACCTATTTGGTGAAGTATTCAAAGGCAACTAGGATATACTCGTGCCCATTGGACGCTTTGGGTGTAACCTTCCCTATGATGTCCATGCCCCATGTGGAGAACGACTAGGGAGAAGTCATGATGTATAATTCCCACGGAGGGAGGTGTTGTAGTTTGGAAAACGGCTGGCATTTAAGACATCTCCGAACGTAGGCAATGCAATCTTTAACCTGGAACACCCCACGAGAATAATCAAATCACGTTCTAGACGCAACACGAGATAACTCGAAATAGGCCTCCAAATCTAAGGTTGAACATTAAATAAAATAGGGACTGGGGTTTTTATAAAGAGGGAGAGGAAATAAAAAGGGTCTGCTGCATTTTTATGTTGATAAAAAGTTTGTTTAAAACTCATACCCACGACCTATTTTTATAAGGGGAAAACATAAGAATTTGATTAAACTAAAACTCCTCAAACCCATCCATCTGTTGAACTACCTCAAATCTGGGATAGTCAATCGATCGACTCCCTGGGTCGATCGATTGATCTAGCAGGTTCACGCCCAATGCCAACATGAGAAAAATAAAAGGCTAATACTTAAAAACTATTTAAAACTTCATTTTAAATCCAAATTCAAAACCGATTGAAATCCCACTTTTCAAAATAAAACACAACATATTTAATTATTAAAAATAATTAAATCCAAACAAAATTATTTTCCTTAAATTTTTCAAAATTAATTTATAAATATCAATTTAAACAATCCAAGTTATTACATACTTCCCCACTAACAAGGAATTTCTTCCTCGAAATCCGACAAAACCCAACACACAAAAAAATGCTACTCGATTATATTTCCCAAAAATCACACACTAAAGTCCTCAAATAAATTCTAAATATTCTCACCATGATACCTAACATGTATTAAAAAAAAATTATCTCAAAATATAACTCAACTAACGCGTATGCTAGACCCAAAACCCAAGACCCGAGAGTTGTCGTATACCTAAGCTCTGATGCCATCTGTAAAACCCCGCGAGTCCGAAAGGACACGTGATGTGCTACTACGATGAAAACTAAACTAAAATCATCCAAAATAAGTATAGAGCATCTAAATTATACGATTTAAATATAAAAAATCCACAATTTTTCTATTTTCACAATAATGATTGCAATAAAGTTTCTCTCAAATACAAATTTCTCCAAGTAAAATTACACCACTAATTTATACATCATAAATAAATCTTCCAATCCAAGCTCTAAAATAATTCTCCAAAATAGCCCATAGCGTCCTAATCCGCGCTAATTTTGCCACTAAAAGAAAATACGGGGAAGTACACAGTATGACATGAATAGGTGCTCAAAAATAATTAGCACGATGAATAAATCGCAACAATACGAATCCGCATATACAAATCAAATGAAATACTCAAGCATTATATCAATATTAATTTCTCATCAATACATCAATGGGTTTCCAGGCCTAACCTCACCTCACCTCACCTCCCCTACGCCTTCTCAAGCCATATATCGATTTTTGGACTATTGATGGGTGTCCATTCTCCGTGCAATTTTAAAATCTCACGATACTATGCTCAAATAAACAATATAATATAATACAATGAATCAAGAATATAGATTCCGACAATTTTTCTGGATTCCAATGAATATCAAAATTCTACATGAGTGCAATCGACACTGGAAAAAAAATAAATACTCTCTAGAGAATTTTGGAGCATATTGTGTAAGTCCCGTACCTCAAAATCATCACATGAATCGTCACATAAATTCAGCCTCAAATCTTATCGCACCATCACATTCGTCACGCGATAACAATCAAATCACGTTCTATCCCCCAACATTAGATAACTACAAATAGGCCTCCAAATTGAAGGTTGAATAATGAATAAAATAGGGACTCGTATTTGTATAAATAGGAAGAGGAAATAAAAAAGTTCTTCTGGATTTTTGTGATGATAAATAGTCGGTTTAAAACTCATACCCACGACCTATTTTTATAAGGGGAAAAGATAGGAATTTTATTGTTCTAAAACTCCTTAAACCCATCCATTTTCCGAACTACCTCAAATAGGGGATAGTCGATCAATCGACTCCCTTAGTCAATCGATTGATCCAGCAGGTACACGCCCACTACCAACACGAGAAAAATAAAAGGGCTAATACTTCAAATACAATTTAAAACTTCATTTTTAATACAAATTCAAAACCGATTGAAATCCCACTTTTCAAAAATAAAATTCAACATATTTAATTATTAAAAATAATTAAATAAAAAAAATATTTTCTAAAATTTTCCCAAATTAATTTAAAAATAGCAATTTAAAAAATCCGGGTTGTCACATACTTCCCCCCTAACAATGAATTTCATCCCCGGAATTTGACGAAACCCAACGCTCGAAAAAAACACTACTCGATTCTTTTTCCCAAAAATCACGCGCTAAATTCCTCAAATCAATTCTAAACATTCTCACCACGATAACTAACATGTCTTCAAAAATTTTCTTTCTCCAAAGAGAACTCGTCTAATGCGCATGCTAGACCCAAAACCCGCGGGTTGTCATAAACCTAAGTTCTGATACCATCTGTAATACCCCGCGAGCTCGAAAGGACATGCGACGTGCTACTATGATAAAAACTAAACTAAAACCATCCAAAATAAGTATAAAGCATCTAAATTCCAAGATTTAAATATAACAAATCCACAATTCTTCTCTTTCCACAATAATGATTACAATAAAGTTTCTCTCAAAAACAAAATTCTCCAACTAAAATTAGACCACTAATTTATACAACAAAAATAAATCTTCCAATCTAAGCTCTAAAATAATTCTCCAAAATAGCCCATAGCATCCCAACCCACACTAATTTTTCACTAAAAGAAAATACGAGGAAGTACAAAATATGACTGTAATAGGTGCTCAAAAATAATTAGCACGATGAATAAATTGCAACAATAAAAATCCGCATATACATATCAAATGCAATACACAAGAATTATATCAATATAAATTTCTCAACAACACATCAATGGGTCACAAGGCCTCACCTCACCTCCCCTAGGCATTCTCAAGCCATATATCGGTTTTTAGACTATTGGGAGGTGCCCATTCCCCGTGCCATATTAAAATCTCATGACACTATGCTCAAATAAATAATATAATATAATATAATAAATCAATAATATTCATTCCAAAAAATTTTCAGGATTCAAATGAATATCACAATTCAATATGAGTGAAATCGACACAGTTTACAAATGGAATACTCTCGAGAGAATTTATGAGCATATTGTGTAAGTCCTTTATATCAAAATCTTTACATGAATAGTCATATAAATTCAGCCTCAAAATATGATCGCACCATGACATTTCTCTCGAAAAAACAATCAAATCACGTTCTAGTCCCAACACGAGATAACTCCAAATAGGTCACCAAATCTAAGGTCGAACATTGAACAAAATAGGGAGTAGGGTTTGTGTAAAGAGGGAGAAGAAATAAAAAGGGCCTACTGCATTTTTGTGTTGATAAAAAGTTAGTTTAAAACTCATACCCACGACCTATTTTTATAAGGGGAAATCATAGGAATTTGATTAAACTAAAAATCCTCAAACCCATCCATCTGCCGAACCACCTCAAATCTAGGATAGTCGATCGACAGACACCCTGGGTCGAGCGATCGATCGAGAAGGTACACGCCCACTACCAACATGAGAAAAATAAAAGGGGTAATACTTTAAAAACAGTCTTTAAATTTTCATTTGATATCCAAATTCCAAACCGATTGAAATCCCGTGTTTTAAAAATAAAACACAAGATATTTAATTATTAAAATAATTAAATCTAAAGAAAATAATTTTCCTTAAATTTAAAAATACAAAATTAAAAAATCCGAGTTGTTACATACTTCCCCACTAAGAGGTAATTTCGTCCTCGAAATTCGACGAAATACGACTCTCGAAAAAAATACTACTCGATTTTATTTCCCAAAAATCACACACCAAAGTCCTTAAATAAATTCTAAACATTCGCACCACGATACCTAACATGTATTCAAAAAATTTCTATCTCAAAAGAGAACTCGTCTAACGGGCATGCTATACCCAAGACCCGAGGGTTGTCGTATACTTAAGCTCTGATACCATATGTAACACCCCGCGAGCCCGAAAGAACACACGACGTGTTACTAAGATAAAAACTAAACTAAAACATACAAAATAAGTATAGAGCATCTAAATTCCACGATTTAAATATAAAAAATCCACAATTCTTCTATTTTCACAAATATTGATTACAATAAAGTTTCCCTCAAATACAAAATTCTCCAACTAAAACTACACCACTAATTTATATATAAAAAATAAATCTACCAATCCATGCACTAAAATTGTTCTCCCAAATAGCCCATAATGTACGAGAAAAATACACAATATGACATGAATAGGTGCTAAAAAATAATTAGTACGGTGAATAAATCGCAATAATACGAATCCGCTTATACAAATTAAATGCAATAATTAAGCATTATATAAATATTAATTTCTCAACAACACATCAATGGGTCACCAGGTCTCACCTCACCTCCCCTAGGCATTCTCAAGCCATATATCGGTTTTTGGACTATTGGTGGGTGCCCATTCTCCGTGCCATATTAAAATCTCATGAAACTATGCTTAAATCAACAATATAATATAATACAATGAATCAATAATATAGATTCCAACATTTTTTTAAGGATTCAAATGAATATCACAAATCAACAAGAGTGCAATCGACACAGAAAATAAACGGAATACTCTCGAGAGAATTTAGGAGCATATTGTGTAAGTCCCATACCTCAAAATATTCACATGAATCATCACATAAATTCATCCCCAAAATCTGATCGCACCATCACGTTCCTTTGGCGAAAATAATCAAATCACATTATATACCCAACACGAGATAACTCTAAATAGACCTCCAAATCTAAAGTTGAACAAAGAATAAAATAGGGACTAGGGTTTGTATAAAGAGGGAGAGGAAAAAAAGGTTCTACTGCACTATTGTGTTGAAAAAAAATTAGTTTAAAACTCATACCCACGATCTACTTTTATAAGGAGAGAAGATAGGAATTTGATTAAAGGAAAACTTATCAAACCCATCCATCTGCCGAACTACCTCAAATCTGGCATAGTTGATCAATTGAATCCCTGGGTCAATCGATCGATCGAGTAGGTACACACCCATTTCCCACACGAGAAAAACAAAAGGGCTAATACTTAAAAAACAATTTAAAACTTCATTTTAAATCCAAATTCAAAACCGATTGAAATCCCACTTTTCCAAAATAAAACTCAACATATTTAATTATTAAAAATAATTAAATCCAAGAAAAAATTCTTTTCCTTTAATTTTCAAAAATTAATTTAAAAATATCTATTTAAAAAATTCGGGTTGTCACATACTTCCCCACTAACAAGGAATTTCGTCCTCGAAATTCGACGAAACCAAACGCTAGAAAAAAATCTACTCAATTCTTTTTCCCATAAATCACAGACTAAAGTCCTCAAAAGGACACGTGGCGTGGTACTACAATAAAAAATAAACTAAAAACATCCAAAATAAGTATAGAGCATCTAAATTCCACTATTTAAATATAACAAATCTACAATTATTCTATTTTCACAATAATGATGACTATAAAGTTTCTCCCAAATACAAAATTCTCCAAGTAAAATTACACCAATAATTTATACATAAAAAATAATTCTTCCAATCCAAGATCTAAAATAATTCTCCAAAATATCCCATAGCATCCCAATCCACGCAAATTTCCCACTAAAAGAAAATACGGGTAAGTACACAATATGACAGGAATAAGTGCTCAAAAATAATTAGCACGAAGAATAAATCGCAACAACACGAATCCGGATATACAAATAAAATGCAGTACTCAAGCATTATATCAATATTAATTTATTAACAACACATCAATGGGTCACTAGGCCTCACCTCACCTCCCCTAGGCATTCTCAAGCCATATATCGATTTTTGGACTATTAACGGGTGGCCATTCTCCGTGCCATATTAAAATCTGACGACATTATAGTCAAATCAATAATATAATATAATACAATGAATCAAGAATATAGATTCCAATAATTTCTCAAGATTTCAATGAATATAACAATTCTACATGAGTGCAATCGACACGGAAAATAAACGGAATACGCTCGAGAGAATTTAGGAGCATATTATGTAAGTTCTATACCTTAAAATCATCACATGAATCGTCACATAAAGTCAGCCTCAAAATATGATCACACCATTACGTTCCTCTCACGATAATAATCAAATCATGTTATATCCCCAACAGGAGAGAACTTCAATTAGGCCTCCAAATCTAAGGTTGAACAATGATTAAAATAGGAACTTGGGTTTGTATAAAGAGGTAAAGGAAATAAAAAGGGTGTACTGCATTTTTGTGATGATAAAAAGTTGGTTTAAAACTTATACCCACGGCCTATTTTTATAAGGGGAAAAGATAGGAATTTGATTCAAATAAAACTCCTGAAACCCATCCATCTGCCGAAATACCTCAAATATGGGATAGTCGATCGATCTAGCATGTACACGCCCACTGTCAACACGAGAAAAATAAAAGGGTTAATATTTAAAAGACTATTTAAAACTTAATTTTAAATCCAAATTCAAAACCAATTGAAATCCCACTTTTCAAAAATAAAATTCAACATATTTAATTATTAAAAATAATTAAATCCAAAAAAAATATTTTCCTTAAATTTTCCAAAATTAATTTAAAATACCAATTTAAAAAATCGGGGTTGTCACATACTTTCCCACCAATAAGGAATTTCGTCCTCAAAATTAGACGAAACCCAACGCTCGAAAAAAATGCTACTCGATTGTTTCTCCCAAAAATCACAAGCTAACGTCCTCAAATCAATTCTAAACATTCTCACCACGATACCTAATATGTCATCAAAAACTTTCTATCTCCAAAGACAACTCTTCTAACGTGCACGCTAGACACAAAACCCAAGACCCACGGATTGTCGTATACCTAATCTCTGATACCATCTGTAACACCCAGCGAGCCAGAAAGGACACGCGACGTGATACAATGATAAAACCTAAACTAAAACCATCCAAAATAAGTGTAGAGAATCTAAATTCCATGATTTAAATATAATAAATCCACAATTCTTGTATTTCCACAATAATGATTACAATAAAGTGTGACGCCCTGCCTAATTAAACCTTGGGTGATCAAGCCTTATTTTAATATAAACAGGTTTCTTAAATGGTTCATTCTTAGCATCATTGTCGAAAGGCTTTATAAATAATACTAACCACCTAAATGAAATTAAAACGGGTGCCAAATTTTATCTTTCTTAAACAACAAAATAATCCAAACCACACATTACCAAAACTAGATATGAATACGCAGTATACAAATAATCTGAAAGCATATAAAGTCTTGCCGTAAACCACGGCCCAAAAAGACAACTACAAATCCATAACTAGAATAAACTGTAATAGAAACGGTGGAACGACATGTTCCAACAAGAATAATAAAACTGAGATCCTGCACTAGAACTGAAAAAGAGGAAGCGACTAAACAATCCCTGCAACCTCCACAGTGGCTGCAGCTCCCAAATCTCTGACATGAATCAAGATGGGTGTCCTTGTGGCTGGGCACCTAAAAGGTTTTTAAAATTTTACATAGCAAGAGTTAGTACTCAAAACATTTGAAAATATTTTGCAAGCGGTTATCACAATTAAGTTATTGATTACACATATTAAGGTTTCGCACGCTCCCTTGAACTTCCTCAACTCTCTTACGTGATATGTAACTATCAAGGGTACTTAGACTACCTAGTTATACTTCCCATAACCGTAGTTAACTCATTTACCGTTCGTTTTCCTTAATCTTCTAATAATTTCATTATGCTCAAAATTATTACTAAGACATTCACATATCATTTCATTGTCTACTATTCTCAATTTGTAGATTATGAATATAGAAACATTTTGTCCCATAACAATGTATTTAAGATTAGTTATCTCTAATATATCCTTTTTATTACACACAAAGGACCCTTGGCTCGGAATAATTCATCGACTCCAAGTGGAAGTTGGTTCGGAATGATCCATCGACCCCAACTATCTACAAATATAAATATATACACATATTCTGGTTCGGGACCTCTTCATCGCGGAACCAGTTCAAAGTTTGGTTCGGCATTAACATCGACCCCAAATATATAATAACTTTACGTTAGTTCGGAATGTCACATCGACCCTAACATAATTAGTTTAGGTAATATTCTCTTAACCCAAACCTATTTATATAGATATAGTAGGTACACACTCGACCTAATAAATCATACCCGTACGTAATATATTTTACTTATATTCTCCGTACTTATTAATTACAATTTCTCACTATTGTATTTATTCGAGTATTCGCGTAACTCTAAGGGTCCTAGTTACCCCTCCCTTAATTCAGTAGTTAAGTTAATTTTTAACCTACTGGTATTTTCTTTCCGGAATTAAGTCTCACTCTTTCTGTAATTATATTAACCATTTCAACTCACGGCTAAGTCAATCGTTCTATCATCATTCCATTTCTCATACATTCCTACTCAATCACTAGTGGAGGAACCTAATGGTAAATTCCAAGTCCCCTCATAGGAAAAATATCAATTCTAAGGTTCCCATTAAGTAACGGCATTTAAAGAAATTTCTACACAAATTTTCTATAGTTCAGACCGGGTCGATCGATCGACTGCTTTGATCGATCGACATTCAAGGGTCGATCGATCGATCGAGCAGTGACAGACCCAGTTCATCTTCTTCCAACGGGTTTCACCATTGTTACATCTCTAACTTTCATGATAAGCCATCTTATTCACAACCAACAATTTCTAATCATTCCTACATGTTCTGGGATGATTACTAACGATTTAAAACAACCAAATCATTATAAATCTTGGCCAAATTCACTGAAAATCTCTCTAATATTTAAGAACCCTAAAACTGCATTCTTTATATTTTTCATCAAACTTCCAGATTTTCATACGAATTTCTCATCAAGTTTTCTATGATATAAACATACTTGGCAATTCAAAAACGTCCTACATGCAAATCCTAATCAATCATGGATTATTATCAATTGTTTGTTCCCAAGAATATCATAAAAATCATGTTCTTCCTCAAGCTTAAACATGGGTATTATAACTCAATTATTTTGCAATTAACCACTTTCCTTAAGATTTGTAGGGTCTGATTTCGTGGTTGTTGATGATGATTGATGATGTTGGTGCCTCAATCCTTCTTCCCAACAATCTTTGTGGTGAAAACTTCCTAAGATGATCCCTTCTTCCTTCTTGCCTAAGGAATTTGCCCCTCTCTCTCTAATGGCTATGGTGTAACTCTCATTGTCTAACCCTAGCCACCACTCTTATAATCATATTTAGGGTTACAAAAATTCGTAGGTCTTCTTTCCCATAATTTTAAAGAGACCAAAATGCCCCCGAATGGTCCCGGTTTAGCCCTAAAATGACCCGACACTCAACTAGTACCCCCGGGTACACTATTTTGACTAATTCGACCCTTTCAGAATCAACCATGGACTCTAAATTATCATTTGAGTCTCGTTAATATTTTTCTACTCTCATCCTTAATTTTGCCGAGTTACATCCGGTACGTCCATATAGTATTAACATTGAAAATTTATATTCACCTTAGTAAATTTTCTATAACACATATTCATCTTTATTAACATAATATCTATTTAAATTACTCTACTCACGTAATTTAAATCAAACATATTTAATCACATTAAATTACTCTACTCACGTAATTTAATTAAAGCGTATTTAATCCCATTAAATTACTCTACTTACGTAATTTAGAATTAAGAAGAATTACGGGGTGTTACATACTTCCCCCCTTACAAAAGGAATTTCGTCCTCGAAATTAGGAAAAAAAAATACCTGCTATGAATATTTTTGGATATTGTTCTCGCATATCCTCTTCTGCCTATCCTCTCAATGATAGGAAACGGCCCCACATATCTCGGTGCTAACTTCCCCTTTTTGCCTAACCTCGTAACCCCTTTCATAGGAGATACTCGAATTAACACCTGGTCTCCCACATCTAATTCCACATGCCTTCTGCCGGCGTCAGCATAACTCTTCTGCCTATCCTGGGCTATTCGAATATGTCCTCGAATCAACTCTATTTTGGACAAAGTCTCCTGTATCATCTCTGGACATAAAAGTCTATTATCCCCCACCTCTAACCAACAAGCGGGTGAACGACAAGGCCTCCCGTAAAGCGCCTCGAATGGAGCCATGCCAATAGTGAATTGGTAAGAGTTATTATACGCAAACTCCACCAAAGGAAGATATGGCTCCCAATTTCCCCCAAAATCTAGAATACACATTCTCAGCATGTCCTCTAGCATCTGGTTTACTCTTTTCGTCTGGCCGTCCGTCTGTGGGTGATATGCCGTACTCAACCGTAAGTCGGTGCCCATGGCTTCTTGAAAACTCTGCCAAAAGTGCGACACAAATATCTTATCTCGGTCCGACACGATATTAATAGGAACTCCGTGCAGCTTAACAATCTCTGAAATAAAAAGCTGCGCGTATCGCATCGTATCGTAATCCGTACGAACCGGTAAGAAATGTGCGACCTTAGTCAAACGATCCACTATCACCCATATGGAATCGTGGCCCTTCTGCGAGGTTGGTAACCCAGTAATAAAATCCATTGAGATACTCTCCCACTTCCACACGGGAATCTCTAGTGGTTGTAGCATTTCTAAAGGCCTCTAATGGTCAACTTTTATGAGTGGGCATGTAACACACTTTGAGAGAAATTCTGCAATATCTCGTTTCATACCTGACCACCAATATACTCATCGCATATCCTGGTGCATTTTGTCCCCACCTGGATGTACCGAGAATTTTGACCCGTGCGACTCTATCATAACGGCATGCCTCAAATCATCGTCTTCGGGTACTATCAGTCTATTGTTGAAGCGTAGTCTACCCTCTGAACTGATGGAGTAGAACTCTGCCCCCTTGGCTAGTAACTGCCGTACTTTATCCTGACAAAATGGGTCTTCTGCTTATGCCCTCACTATCCGCATAATGTTCTCTAAAGTGATAGCTAGAACTGCTATACATGCTCTTGCCACATCATCCTCGTGTCAGAGCTCACTCCACTTTGCCTTCCAAACTTCTGCTAACTCTCCGATAGGTCTTCTGCTTAACGCATCTGCCACCACATTAGCCTTACCAGGATGATACTGTATATCAAATTGGTAGTCCTTCACGAATTAAATCCACCTTCTCTGCCTCATGTTCAGGTCCTTCTGATTGAACAGATATTGCAATGACTTATGATCCGTGAATAACGTAAACTGCTCACCCAGAAGATAGTGTCTCCAAATCCTCAAAGCAAAAACAACCGCTGCCAACTCGAGGTCGTGGGTGGGGTAGTTCTTCTCATGTGGCTTAAGCTTTCGTGACGCATAAGCTATAGCCTTCTCCTCCTGTTGTAACACACCCCCAAGTCCTTGTAAGGACGCATCAGTATAGACTCGGTATTCCACTCCGCTCTTAGGCAAGGTAAGAATGGGGGCTGATGTCAACTTGTCTTTCAATTCATCAAATGCTAACTGGCAACTATCACTCCATACAAATGGAATTCCCTTCCGAGTCAGATTCGTCAACGGTCCGACAATTTTTGAGAATCCCTTGATGAAGCGACGATGATAACCAGCCAAACCCAAGAAACTGCGGATTTCTGTCGGTGTCGTGGGCTATCCCCACTCCCTCACCGCCGATACCTTACTCGGGTCAACAACAGTGCCCCTACTAGTACGACGTGGCCTAGGAACTGCACCTCCCGAAGCTAAAATCCACACTTCTCAAATTTGGCGTATAACTGATGGTTCCGCAATGTCTGTAGGACCAATCATAAGTGTTCTGCGTGCTCCTCCTCCGTACGAGAGTAAATAAAAATGTCGTCTATGAATACAATCACAAACTGATCCAAAAACTCCCTGAATACCCTGTTCATGAGATCCATGAATATCGCCGGTGCATTAGTTAACCCAAAAGGCATCACTCTGAACTCATATGACCCGTACCGCGACAGGAAAGCGGTCTTAGGTACATCCTCTTCACGAATGCGCAATTGGTGGTAACCCGATCTCAAATCGATCTTTGAGAAGTATGAATCCCCTCTCAATTGATCAAACAAGTCGTTAATCCTCGGTAATGGATACTTATTACGTATCGTTACTTTGTTCAGCTCTCTGTAATCTACGCACAGACGAAGTTAACCATCCCTTTTCTTCACAAACAGTACTGGCGCACCCCATGGAAATGTACTCCGTCGAATAAAACCCTGTCCTAACAGTTGCTGGATTTGCTCTCTCAGTTCCCGCATCTCTGAAGGAGCCATGCGATATGGTGCTCTGGCAATCGGTCTCGTCCCCGGTGTGAGATCAATTACGAACTCTATCTCTCTGCTAGGTGGTAACCCTGGTATCTCCTGAAAGACATCCTCAAAGTTCCTCACAACAGGGATTGAGTCCATAGAAATGACCACCCCATGTGAGGTCTCCTCCTGAATATAATATAAGTGAGTTCGCGATCCTCCCTCGGGAAGTGGCATAGCCACAAGGAACATCTCCTGCCCCGGAATAGAGAACACGATGGTCCTCTCATAACAATCTACCATTGCCCTATTATGTGCCAACCAATCCATGCCTACGATGACGTCATATCCCTCCATATCCAGCACTAGAAGGTCCGCCGCTAGACTCAATCTCCCGACCATAATGTCCACACCCTTACAAATCAAGTGTATGAGGGACCCACTACCCATCGGTGACTCCACACACATAAGATGAGTGTCTGCTATCGCTAATAGGCCGGCTGCCCGTGCGAATCTAGTGGAGATAAAAGAATGCGTTTCCCCTGTGTCAAATAAAATATACCCCTCAAGCCCATGAATAGGAAACATACCCGCAACTGCCGGCGGTGCTGGTGGTGCCGGCTAAAATGGAATGTCACGGATGTTGAACACACGCTCGTACTGCATCTATCCTGGCTGTGGGGCGTGTACTGCTGCTGGGGCTACTGGTGCCTGCTGCCCCTGTTGGGCACCCTACTGTCATGCCCGGTCTTGCTGTGGACAATTTCTTCTCTTGTGACCCTGCTGACCACAAGTGAAGCACTGACCCTGGAACTGTCTTTGTCCTTGGCCCTGTTGGCCCTGACGTTGGCCCTGTTGGCCCCAATTTTGATTACCCTGGCCCTGACGACTCTGAGGAACTGGTTGCTGAGGACCCTGCTGGCCCTATCGGTCGAATCGATACTTCCCATGCTTAAACTTCTTGGCAGGGTTACCCTATCTGGAATCCTGTCCCAACTGACCCGCTGCCTGCTGCTGTGTTGCACTGCTGCCACTACCTCCATCCACCTTTCCCGGTTGGATAGGCTCACCCCTCTTACTTCCCTTAGTATGAAAACGGTGATCCTGACAGTGTAGTAGAGCGGCATTGACGACATCTGTGTAGGTTACCAATGCCAGATTACCAATTAAGTGCTGTCTGATTCTCTAGGTTAGGCCCTCCATAAATTTGGATTTCTTCCTCTCCTCATTGCTCACCTCGTTTGGCACAAAATTGGCCACTCGGGTAAACTCCTCCTCGTAGTCAGCAACTGAGCGATCACCCTGAACCACTTCAGTGAACTTCTTTCTCATCTCTGACTCTACTGCTGAAGGGAAATACTTGCGGTCAAACCGCACCCAAAACTCAGAAATAGTCAAAGTATCTCTCTCCTCGGTGGTGGTAACTGACTCCCACCACTGTAGGGCCGCTCCTGACAGACGAAAAGTGGCTAGCATCTGTTCCTGCACTCCGGTGCACTCTAGCATGCGCAAGTGGCACTGGATATTCTTCTTCCAGTTGCACGCTTCCACTATATCAGTACTGCCTTAAAACTCGGGTGGGTGCCCCTTCTGAAATGTCTCCCTGACTCGTTGCCAAGTAGATGGTCCTGCCGGAACTTGCACTGCCGGTGCCACAGGGGGAGGTACTTGGGGCTATGGAAAGTGGGCTGCCATTGCCCTCATTGCTGTCTCAACTGCCTGAGCCACTATCACTGCAACCTGAGTAGTGGAGATTAGCTCGGGTGGGGGTGGTGGTATCGGTACCTGTGGCTCCTGATGAGCCTCCCTCACCTCCTCTCTTCCTTCATCCCTCTCTGCTCTCAGTCTCCTTGGCGGCATCTGAAATAAGATTCAACTTGTATAAGTACACAGTTTATACAAAATTTAAGAGCAGAAGTACGATAACGCCACAGTTGGAAATTTTTATCAACAATCCTAATAGTAGGGCTATAATACAACAAACGTAACGCTGAATCGTAGTAAGCCATACAGATCCTATGGACACTAGAACCTGATGATCTGATACCATCTGTGACACCCCGCCTAATTAAACCTTGGGTGATCAAGCCTTATTTTAATATAAATAGGTTTCTTAAATGGTTCATTCTTAGCATCACTGTCGAAAGCCTTTTTAAATAATACTAACAACCTAAATGAAATTAAAACGGGTGCCAAATTTTATCTTTCTTAAACAACAAAATAATCCAAACCACACATTACCAAAACTAGATATGAATACGCAGTATACAAATAATCTGAAAGCATATAAAGTCTTGCCGTAAACCCCAGACCAAAAAGACAACTACAAATCCATAACTAGAATAAACTGTAATAGAAACGGTGGAACGACATGTTCCAACAAGAATAATAAAACTGAGATCCTGCACTAGAACTGAAAAAGAGGAAGCGTCTAAACAATCCCTACAACGTCCACACTGGCTGCAGCTCCCAAATCTCTGACATGAATCAAGCTGGGTGTCCTTGTGGCTGGGCACCTAAAAGGTTTTTAAAATTTTACATAGCAAGAGTTAGTACTCAAAACATTTGAAAATATTTTGCAAGCGGTTATCACAATTAAGTTATTGATTACACATATTAAGGTTTTGCACGCTCCCTTGAACTTCCTCAACTCTCTTACGTGATACGTAACTATCAAGGGTACTTAGCCTACCTAGTTATACTTCCCATAACTGTAGTTAACTCATTTACCATTCGTTTTCCTTAATCTTGTAATAATTTCATTATGCCCAAAATTATTACTAAGACATTCACATATCATTTCATTGTCTACTATTCTCAATTTGTAGATTATGCATATAGAAACATTTTGTCCCACAACAATGTATTTAATATTAGTTACCTCTAATATATCCTTTTTAGTACACACAAAGGACCCTTGGCTCGGAATAATTCATCGACTCCAAGTGGAAGTTGGTTCGGAATGATTCATCGACCCAAAATATCTACAAATATAAATATATACACATATTCAGGTTCGGGACTCTTTTATCGCGGCACCAGTTCAAAGTTTGGTTCGGCATTAACATCGACCCCAAATATATAATAACTTTACGTTAGTTCAGAATGTCACATCGACCCTAACATAATTAGTTTAGGTAATATTCTCTTAACCCAAACCTATTTATATAGATATAGTAGGTACACACTCGACCTAATAAATCATACCCGTACGTAATATATTTTACTTATATTCTCCGTACTTATTAATTACAATTTCTCACTATTGTATTTATTCGAGTATTCGCGTAACTCTAAGGGTCCTAGTTACCCCTCCCTTAATTCAGTAGTTAAGTTAATTTTCAACCTACTGGTATTTTCTTTCCGGAATTAAATCTCACTCTTTCCGTAATTATATTAACCATTTCAACTCACGGCTAAGTCAATCGCTCTATCGTCATTCCATTTCTCCAACATTCCTACTCAATCATTAGTGGAGGAACCTAATGGTACACCTACTGGTAAATTCCAAGTCCCCTCATAGGAAAAATATCAATTTTAAGGTTCCCATTAAGTAACGGAATTTAAAGAAATTTCTACACAAATTTTCTATAGTTCAGACAGGGTCGATCGATCGACATTCAAGGGTCGATCGATCGATCGAGCAGTGACAGACCCAGTTCATCTTCTTCCTATGGGTTTCACCATTGTTACATCTCTAACTTTCATGATAAGCCATCTTATTCACAACCAACAATTTCTAATCATTCCTACATGTTCTGGGATGATTACTAACGATTTAAAACAACCAAATCATTATAAATCTTGGCCAAATTCACTGAAAATCTCTCTAATATTTAAGAACCCTAAAACTGCATTCTTTATATTTTTCATCAAACTTCCAGATTTTCATACGAATTTCTCATCAAGTTTTCTATGATATAAACATACTTGGCAATTCAAAAACGTCCTACATGCAAATCCTAATCAATCATGGATTATTAACAATTGTTTGTTCCCAAGAATATCATAAAAATCATGTTCTTCCTCAAGCTTAAACATGGGTATTATAACTCAATTATTTTGCAATTAACCACTTTCCTTAAGATTTGTAGGGTCTGATTTCGTGGTTGTTGATGATGATTGATGATGTTGGTGCCTCAATCCTTCTTCCCAACAATCTTTGTGGTGAAATCTTCCTAAGATGATCCCTCCTTCCTTCTTGCTTTAGGAATTTGCCTCTCTCTCTCTCTCTAATGGCTATGGTGTAACTCTCATTGTCTAACCCTAGCCACCACTCTTATAATCATATTTAGGGTTACAAAAATTCGTAGGTCTTCTTTCCCATAATTGTAAAGAGACCAAAATGCCCCCGAATGGTCCCGGTTTAGCCCTAAAATGACCTGACACTCAACTAGTACCCCCGGGTACACTATTTTGACTAATTCGACCCTTTCAGAATCAACCGTGGACTCTAAATTATCATTTGAGTCTCGTTAATATTTTTCTACTCTCATCCTTAATTTTGCCGAGTTACATCCGGTACGTCCATATAGTATTAACATTGAAAATTTATATTCACCTTAGTAAATTTTCTATAACACATATTCATCTTTATTAACATAATATCTATTTAAATTACTCTACTCACGTAATTTAAATCAAACATATTTAATCACATTAAATTACTCTACTCACGTAATTTAATTAAAGCGTATTTAATCCCATTAAATTACTCTACTTACGTAATTTAGAATTAAGCAGAATTACGGGGTGTTACATAAAGTTTCTCTCAAGTACAAAATTCTATGACTAAAAGTACACCACAAATTTATACATCAAAAGCAAATCTTCCAATCCAAGCCCTAAAATAATTCTCCAAAATATCCCATAGCATCCCAATTCACACTAATTTGACATTAACAGAAAATACGGGAAAATACACAATATGACAGGAATAGGTGCTAAAAAATAATTAGCACGATGAATAAATCTTAACAATACAAATCCTCATATACAAATCAAATGCAATACTCAACCATTATATCAATATTAATTTCTCAATCAGACATCAATGGGTCACGAGGCCTCATCTCAACTCCCCTAGGCATTCTCAAGCCATATATCGATTTTTGGACTACAAGGCAGGTTCCCATTCTCCATGCCATATTAAAATCTCATGACACTATACTCAAATCAACAATATAATATAATATAATATAATATAATATAATATAATATAATATAATATAATATAATATAATATAATATAATATAATATAATATAATATAATATAATATAATATAATATATATTCTAATAATTTATCAGGATTCTAATGAATATCACAATTCAATAGGAGTGCAATCAACACAAAAAACAAATGGAATACTCTCGAGAGAATTAAGGAGCATATTGTGTAAGTCTCGTACCTCAAAATCATCACATGAATAGCCACATAAATTCAACCTCAAAATATGATCTTGAAACCCTTATACTCTTGACTCACTTGAGTCTATATTGTATAAGGGTTCATATTTTTTGGAAATTGTGACAAAATTATGTCTATCCTAGAAACCAAAGAACCTCAGAGATTGGTTTGCTATTTCATTCATCTATCTTGTAGTGATCTAGACCAAATTACCAACACTCACATACAGTAGAATGCATCATATACATGTCATATTGCATATTAATGTGTGTACATATGTTGAGTATGTTTAAATCCCTAAATTTGATTTTTAAATATTTTTTGGGATTTTATAAACATTTTTTAATAAAGGTTTTATTAATTAAAACTTAGTTTTAAAAGTTTGTGGGTTCAATCTACAATTATGGTTTAATGGGTTTATTGGCTTAAAGTTGCTTTCGGTAGAAACCAAAAGCGGCAGAGAATTCAGGGTATGGTTGTAATTATTTTATGACGCCCGTTTTATATCGCCTAATTGATCAACACCTGTTGCTTGCTGATTGGTGCATTTTGTGTTTCCTTACTGAGTATATAATTGCGTATGCTTACAACCGTTGGATCAATCCTTATCAGCGATCTGCATGCTTTCTTTGGTAATCCCTATGTATCCCTCTTAAAACAATCAGGTGAATTTTAATCACCACGTACTGTGAGCCCTTAGATCAAAGTCAATCCATCTTGACTCAATCTTGACCCTTATTTTTGAACCATCTTCTCGATCCTTCTCTCGTCCTATAAAAGGAACCCTCCTCTCAATCGTCTAAGACTTTTGGCCAGTTCATTTTTTAGAGTAAAAAAGAGAGAGAAGAGAGAAACTAAAGAGAGAAGAGAGAAACCAGAGAGAGAGAGAGTTATAAACCCTAACCCTAATCCTTGTTCGTCAAGCCTCTTTCAAACCAAACACTCCTCTAAAAATCCTACATATCCAAAACACTACCCTGAGTGTTCTTGAGTTTTTGAGAGATATTTGTGTTATTGGTTTTGTTGTTGTAACCTCTTGTTCGTTAGATCTTGTTCCCAACTTAAACTGTTTACTTAGATCTATTTTCTTCTTCATAGAAATTTCAGATCTATGTTCTGCATGTTACATCACACTTAGATTTGCACGGTTTATTTCTCATCTTGAGAAATATATTGTTGATTCCTTTCTGAAAATCGTTATTTAACTTTGAAATCAACAATAAATGTTTTATGTTTCTAGTTCTCTTAAAACTAAACCTTTGACCTAGTTTGGAATCACATTTGGAGGTTTTCAATCTCAAAAATCTTTTCAAAACTCTGAGATTGATTAAGATCTTGATACGTCTTCTGAGCAAGATATCCGTGGATTCAGGGATTGATTTAAAGGTCAAAAAGGGTTAAAGTTTTGTGAGAAGAGAGAAAAAGAAAAATCACTGCATATTGTCTTATACGTAATTTGTTAGGACTGTTTGTACTTAATAAGTGTGTGTGTGTGTGCATGCATGTGTTAGAGAGAACCTCCATAAACACTTTCACCCTACCACACGAAAAGTGTTGGTAATAAGATCTTGTGAACAAGAGTAGACGTAAAGAGCTGGAACAAATCAGAAGTTAACAAACTGGGAGAACAACATTAACAATCAGAACTACAGAGAAGTTATAAGGACACCAGAGGGTACATTCCTAAACTTATATAGGTCTGAGTTGTATGCATGTTAGTTATATTGTTTGTAAATAGTAAATTTGTTTTAGTGGATTTTTTATTTTACTCGGTAGAGGGAGTCGTGGATGTTTCCTCAGTTGGTGAGGTTTTACACCGTAAAAAATCGTGAACTTAATATTCCTACATCTTCTCATCTCATTCTTGGTTGTACTGAGTTTAAAGTTTGTTTAAACTGTTTTATAAACCTATTAGTCAAATCTTGAATAGATCTCGTACATACTATTTTATTAAACACATCTTGTGTTCAAATAGTTTTGGTTTTTAGGAAAAGAGTTTCTTCAAAAAACTATTCGGGGTTACTTAAATAGTTTATTTTTAATAAACGGCTTTTGTAACAGATTTTTAATTGGTATCAGAGCTTGGTAAACTTCTTTTAAAGAGATCCGGTATTTCTGAAATTTTTTTCTGAAAATCAAATATGGACGAGAAAAATGAAAGATTTGGTAACTTGACCAGACCTCCTATCTTTGATGGAACCAATTTTGCTTACTGGAAAGTAAGAATGATTGCTTTCATTCAAGGAACTCTGGGAGATGATGTCTGTGACATTGTTGAAAATGGTTACACTTTTCCTACAAAACTAGCCACTGAAGGAAGTAATGAGAGTGTTAAGAAAGTATTAAGTGAGTTCACTCAAGAAGAGAAACAAGTTTCTCGAAATAATAACAAAGGATAGAATGCCATATTTATGTCCATAAATGAACATGAGTTCAAAAGAATCTCATCTTGTACCACTTATAAGGAAGCTTGGGACACTTAGGTTACTGCTCATGAAGGTGACACTAGAGTTAAGGCTGCTAAAACTCAAATGCTCATTCAACAGTATAATTCCTTAATTATGTCTGAGACTGAGTCATTTGATGACTTCTATATGAACCTGACTGATATTGTGACAAAACTGCATGCTAATGGGATAACTTATGACAAACAAGAAATTGTATCTAAAATTCTGAGATCATCACCACAGAAATTTGATAACAAAAGATATGCTATTGAGGAAATGTGTGATATTAATCTCACTCCTGAACTACTCAGTAGTAAATTAAGAACTGTGGAAATGGAACTGGAATTTAAGAAACAATTGACCCAGTCCCATAGGAAACAGACTAGTTCTAATCTAAGCTTCTCTTCTAAATTGATTAAGCCTGAGTTTAATACTTCCAATGATGACTCTGATGAAGAATGCAATATAGAGAGCTTGGACAATCAGTTTTCCTTAATGTCAAAAAAGTTTAAGAAAATCATTAAGTTTAGAAACAATATGGTAAATAAACAAGGCAAGTCAAATTATCCACCTTCCTTTAATCACAAACCTCATGAGAAAAGCCATGAAAAAAATCACAAGGACTCTCACATTAGACCTAACAGAGACCTTAAGAAAACTGAATATTATAGATGTGGTAAACTAGGACACATTGCACAAGACTGTAGAGTTAACTTGAACACTCAAAATAAACACACTAGAACCAACATTTGAAAAACATGGGATGATTCAAGTGACTCTGAAAATGAGGAACCTGAGTCATCTGATGTTTTTGACTCTTGCATATCTTTCTTTACCAAGATTATCTATAATGATGATATGCATGTGCTTGTTAGTGAGGATGAATCTAGTAATTCTATGTCTGATGTTTCGAATGTTGCTGTTACTGGTTTAGATGCTTTGATTACTGAGAATATTGCTATCTCTTCTTCGGGGTATGTGAGTCAAAGGGAAAGCGATAATGACGATGTCAATGGGTGTGTGAGTTCAAAGAATGAAGCCTTAGGGGTTACTTCACACACTACACTTAGTGACTCGGACAATGAATACCTCCCAGATATTCACACACTTTACGTTAAAACTCTCAAGAAAAGCACTAGACTAGAAACAATTGTGAAAGATCTTACCAAAAAGTTGGAAGATCTAAGTCTGATGGTCAAACGGAATGCTGAAGAGTATACTACCCAATGTTTAACTCATGAAAGTGAAATTAAAATGTTTGATCAAAAACTCAAAGATTTGTCTGAAACAAATGAAACTCTGGAGAAAAAATACAAAGGGACATTGTTAGAATTGGAACAAACTAAAGAAAAGAGAGCAACTGTTTTCAAAAAATTTACAAAATTTGAAAATAATTCAAACTGTTTTGAGGAATTTGTTGCTGATTCTAAAACCAATTCTGATGATCGAACTGGAATAAGATTTTTTCCCAATTTAAAGACAAACAAAATTGTTTGAACCTATCAATTTTGTGTTAGGAGGTAAAAGACCTATTGAAACTTGCCCATATTTTCATTCCCTAAAAACTGAGTTTGATTCAAAACATCAAAATTTTAACATTGGGGAATCAAGTTGCTCTAAACATGTAAGTTCACGTAAGGCTAGGTACGTATGCCCCTCTATTAGGAAGAGTGAATCTACATTCAAACCTGTACTACCTAGGAATCGAGTTCAACCTCAAAATTCCTCAAAACCTTTGTTTAGAGACTTTCCTAAGGAGACCCCAATTTTGAGCAATCTTTATTGCTCCTACTGCGACTTATACGGTCACTCTTTTGATGGTTGCTATACTAGGAGACTTGTTAAACCTATCTGTAATCCTCCTATCTATCAGAATTTTAACTATTCTAGGAGAAGCCGCAACAATTATGTACTTCCTAGACAACCAGACAAAAACTCTAATTATAGGAAGATAAAGACCAAACCTAACAGAACATTCCCTAGAAGGATGCCTAAAAATCTTCCTAAACCAAATGCTCAAATCTTTCATAAAATTCAAAATCATGCGCAAAACATTTCAACAAAAATCAAATGCTCGCAAATTTTAACAATTGAGAGCTAATAGACTCAAAATGAAAACTAGAGAAATTTGGGTTAGAAAAGATGATCTATTACCCAGATGAAGTGTAACAGTGTTGTTACTGCTTTAAAAGTTGAGTACACATCATCTGGTTGGTATTTAGACTCTGGATGTTCTAAGCACATGATTGGGGATGATACTAAACTTTTGAACAAAACCAGCTTCGCTGGTGGTAAAGTCATTTTTGGTGATGGAGTATCATCTCAAATCATAGGCAAAGGAACTCTCCAAGAAGATAGACTTCCTGTTCTTAAAAATGTCCTTCTAGTTAAAGGTCTTAAGGCCAATCTTCTTAGTATCTCGCAATTTTGTGACTCAGATCATACTGTTACCTTTTCAAAGAACAATTACAAAATTTTAAATGAAAAAGGTGAATGCATAATTACAGGATTCAGGACTCCGGACAATTTCTATACTGTCATGAACAATTCTGAAACCTGTATTGTTGCCAGAATGGATGACAACGAGATATGGCATAACAGAATAGGTCATATAAATTACGATAATCTTAGTAGACTGACCTCTCAGGAAATAGTTAGAGGAGTTCCTAAAATCAAACCCATTCCTAACATTGTCTGTGGTTCCTGTCAGGAAGGTAAAATTGCTAAGGCACCTCATAAGAAAGTTAATGATATTCTTACCTCTAATCCCTTGGAGTTCATCCATATGGACCTAATGGGTCCCTCCCAAACTGTTAGTCTCTGTGGACATAATTATATTTTAGTTATGGTTGATGAATTCACCAGATTTACTTGGGTAGCCTTTTTAAAACAAAAGACTGACACTTTTCAAACTTTCCTAAAAATACATCTTCGGATTGAAAATGAAAAGGACACTCAAGTAAATAGAATTCATAGTGACAGAGGAGGAGAATTCAAAGATACTGGTATAATAGAGTATTGCGACTATAATGGTTACAAACATGAGTTTAGTGCTCCTAAGACTCCTCAACAAAATGGAATTGCCGAGAGAAAGAATCGCACCCTTCAAGAGATGGCACGTGTTAAGTTACATGCCAAAAATTTGCCTAAATACTTTTGGGTAGTATCTATTCGTACCGCATGTCACATCATAAATAGGGTCTATCTTAGAAAGAATTCCAAACAGACTCCTTACGAACTTTGGTATAATAAAAAGCCTAATCTTAAGTACCTTAGAACCATTGGTAGCACTTGTTATTTTTGCAAAGATAGGGAACACTTTTCCAAATTTGAGAGTCGGGGAGATAAATCTATTTTTCTAGGATACTCGCCTAACAGTAGAGCATATCGAGTGTATAATCTTCACACTAAAACCTTGATGGAATCCATAAATGTAATTGTGAGTGACACTACTGCTGAGAACAAGACTGGTGAATCAACTATTGAGGAAGAGCCTACAAACACTTTATAAAATGACTCTTCTGAAATAGATAATTCATTACCAATTGAGATACCTGAAGTACCTAAGTGGGTTTCTAAAGATCACCCCATAAATAACGTAGTTGGTAAACCTAATGAGCCAGTTCGTACAAGATCCTAACTAAGAAATTATGCACATTATGCATGTTTTGTTTCCCTAGTGGAACCAAAGAATGTAAATGAGGCATTGAATTACTCTCACTGGATTTCTGCTATGCAGGAAGAACTTCTTCAATTTGTCATTCATGATGTCTGGTATCTTGTACCTAGACCTGATCACAAAAAGGTTATTAGCACACGTTGGATTTTTAAAAATAAGTCTGATGAAAATGGGATAATCATTATAAACAAAGCTAGATTAGTTGCTCAAGGATACTCTCAAATTGAAGGAATAGATTTTAACGAGACTTTTGCTCCTGTTACTTATTTAGAATCTGTTTGTCTGCTCTTTGCTATAGCTTGACACATGCATTTTACACTTTACCAAATGGATGTCAAATTTGCATTCCTTAATGGAATATTAACTGAAGAGACCTTTGTAGAACAACCTATAGGGTTCATTGACCCTCAATATCTAAATCATGTATTTCGTCTTAAAAAGGCTTTGTATGGCCTTAAACAAGCTCCTAGAGCTTGGTATGAGCGTCTTTCCAGTTTTCTCTTAGATAAAGGTTTCAAAAGAGGTGGAAATGATCAAACACTTTTTGTCAAACATTTTGACAAACACATCATTATTGCTCAAGTTTATGTTGACGATATTATCTTTGGATCAACTTCTCCCTCAGAAGTAAAATCCTTCTTTGAAATAATTCATAAGGAATTTCAAATGTCTCTTATGGGGGAGTTGCAATTCTTCTTAGGTCTTCAAGTCAAATAAAATTCAGCAGGATTATTTGTCTCACAATCTAAGTACGCTTTAGAGATAGTAAAGAAATTTGGCCTTGAGAGTGCTAAAGATGCTAGAACACCCATGAGTACTACGATAAAACTTTCTAAAGATAAAACTGAAAAATCCGTAGATCCTACTCTACATCGTAGTATGATAGGAACCTTACTATATCTTACTGCCTCGCATCCTGATATTATGTATGCTGTGTGTGTATGTGCTCGTTATCAAAATAATCCTAAAGAGATCCATCTGAATTATTTTAAAAGTATCATTAAATATGTAAAAGACACTCTGAATCTAGGACTTTAGTACACTAATGACACACCAAGCACTATAATTGGGTACACTGATGCTGACTGGGCTGGGTGTACTGATGATAGTAAAAGCACATCTGGAGCATTATAGAGGTAATAACTTAGTAGGATGGATTAGTAAGAAACAAAACTTCACATCACTCTCAACAGCTGAATCAGAATACATAGCCGCTGACATCTGTTGTGCTCAATTACTATGGCTTAAACAAATTCTAAGTGATTATGGTATTCAATAGAACCACTTGCATCTCTATTGTGATAATCAAAGTGCGATTAATATTTCTAAAAACCCTGTTCAACACTCGCGAACAAAGCACATAAAAATAAGACATCACTTTATACGCGAATTGGTTGAAACTAAGGAATTAGAAATCAATTATCTTCCTACTAATTTGCAACTCGCAGATATGTTTACCAAACCTCTAGATTATAATAGATTCATTTCCTTGCGTAAATCTATTGGTATGGTTTGTGCTGAGTAATATCCTTGCTGTTTATCCAAGTTTTTTCCCTATGTCCATTTGAGACAAAATGGGGGAGAAATTTGAGTCTCTATGAATATTTGTATATATGCTAAACAGCTTGATCTTAGTGATTCATTGCAAATTTTTGTACATTTATTCTCAACTGATGTAATAGGGTATTCAATTATAAATAGTTGAGTTATTTACTTTTGTTTTCTAGGATTTGGGTAGATAGAATCTTTATAGGAATAGGTTTTTCTTATTTTTGTTAACCTACGAGTTATAGATGACTCAAAGGAGATTTTGTCTCATATTTCCAAAGGGGTATCGTGAAGCCCTTATACTCTTGACTCACTTGAATCTATATTGTATAAGTGATCATCTAGTTTGGAAATTATGACAAAATTATGTCTATCCTAGAAACCAAAGAACCTCAGAGATTGGTTTGCTATTTCATTCATCTATCTTGTAGTGATCTAGACCAAATTACCAACACTCACACACAGTAAAATGCATCATATACATGTCATATTGCATATTAATGTGTGTACATATGTTGAGTATGTTTAAATCCCTAAATTTGATTTTTAAATATTTTTTGGGATTTTATAAACATTTTTTAATAAAGGTTTTATTAATTAAAACTTAGTTTTAAAAGTTTGTGGGTTCAATCTACAATTATGGTTTAATGGGTTTATTTACTTAAAATTGCTTTGGGTAGAAACCAAAAGCGGCAGAGAATTCAGGGTATGGTTGTAATTATTTTATGACGCGCATTTTATATCGCCTAATTGATCAACACCTGTTGCTTGCTGATTGGTGCATTTTGTGTTTCTTTACTGAGTATATAACCGCGTATGCTTACAACCGTTGGATCAATCCTTATCAGCGATCTGCGTGCTTTCTTTGGTAATCCCTGTGTATCCCTCTTAAACCAATTAGGTGAATTTTAATCACCACGTACTGTGAGCCCTTAGATCAAAGTCAATCCAGCTTGATTCAATCTTAACCCTTGTTTTTAAACCATCTTCTCGATCCTTCTCTCGTCCTATAAAAGGAACCCTCCTCTCAATCGTCTAAGACTTTTGGCCAGTTCATTTTTTAGAGTAAAACAGAGAGAGAAGAGAGAAACTAGAGAGAGAAGAGAGAAGCCAGAGAGAGAGAGAGAGTTAGAAGCCCTAACCCTAATCCTTGTTCGTCAAGCCTCTTTCAAAGCAAACACTCCTCTAAAACTCCTACATATCCAAAACACTACCCTGAGTGTTCTTGAGTTTTTGAGAGATATTTATGTTGTTGGTTTTGTTGCTGTAACGTCTTGTTCGTTAGATCTTGTTCCCAACTTAAACTGTTTACTTAGATCTATTTTCTTCTTCATAGAAATTTTAGATGTATGTTTTACATGTTACATCACACTTAGATTTCCACGGTTTATTTCTCATCTTGAGAAATATATTGTTGATTCTTTTCTGAAAATCATTTTTTTAACTTTAAAAATCAACAATAAATGTTTTATGTTTCTAGTTCTCGTAAAACTAAACCTTTGACCTAGTTTGGAATCACACTTGGAGGTTTTCAACCTTAAAAATCTTTTCAAAACTCTGAGATTGATTAAGATCTTGATACGTCTTCTGAGCAAGATATTCGTGGATTCTAGGATTGATTTAAAGGTCAAAAGGGTTAAAGTTTTGTGAGAAGAGAGAAAAAGAAAAATCACTGCATATAGCCTTATATGTAATTTGTTAGGACTATTTGTACTTAATAAGTGTGTGTGTGTGCATGCACGTGTTAGAGAGCACCTCCACAAACACTTTCACCCTACCACACGAAAAGTGTTGGTAATAAGATCTTATGAACAAGAGTCGATGTAAAGAGCTGGAACAAATCATAAGTTAACAAACTGGGAGAACAACATCAACAATCAGAACTGCAGAGAAGTTATAAGGACACCAGAGGGTACATTCCTAAACTTATATAGGTCGGAGTTGTATGCATGTTAGTTATATAGTTTGTAACTGGTAAATTTGTTTTAGTGGATTTTTTATTTTACTCAGTAGAGGGAGTCGTGGATGTTTCCTCAGTTGGTGAGGTTTTACCACGTAAAAAATCGTGAACTTAATCTTCCTACATCTTCTCATCTCATTCTTGGTTGTGTTGAGTTTAAAGTTGGTTTAAACTGTTTCATAAACCTATTAGTCAAATATTGAATAGATCTCGTACATATTGTTTTATTAAACACATCTTGTGTTCAAATAGTTTTGGTTTTTAAGAAAAGAGTTTCTTCAAAAAACTGTTCAGAGTTACTTAAATAGTTTATTTTTAATAAACGGCTTTAGTAACAGATTTTCAGATCGTACCATCACGTTTCTCTCACAAAAATAATTGAATCATGTTCTATCCCCAACACGAGATAACTTCAAATAGGCCACCAAATATAAGGTCGAACATTAAATAAAATAAGGAGTAGGGTTTGTATAAAGAGGGAGAGGAAATAAAAATGTTCTACTGCATTTTTATGTTGATAAAAAGTCGATTTAAAACACATACCCACGACCTATTTTTATAGGGGGAAAGATAGGAATTTGATTAAACTAAAACTCCTCGAACCCATCCATCTACCGAACTACCTCAAATTTGGAATAGTCGATCGACCGACACCCTGGGTTGATCGATCGATCGAGTAGGTACACACCCACTTCCAAGACGAGAAAAATAAAGGGGATAATACTTACAAAACTCTTTAAAGCTTCATTTGAATTCCAAACTCCAAACCGTTTGAAATCCCACATTTCAAAAATAAAATTCAACATATTTAATTAATAAAAATAATTAAATACAAAAATAAAACATTTTCCTTAAATTTACCAAAATTAATTTAAAAATACAAATTTAAAAAATCCGAGTTGTTACATACTTCCCCACTAATAAGTAACTTCGTCCTCGAAATTCGGCGAAACTCAACGCTCGAAAAAAATTCTACTTGATTCTACTTCCCAAAAATCACACACTAAAGTCCTCAAATCAATTGTAAACATTCGCACCACGATACCTAACTTGTATTAAAAAAAATTATCTCAGAAGAGAACTCGTCTAACGCGCATGGTGTACCCAAGACCCGATGGTTGTCGTATACCTAAGCTCTGATACCATCTGTAACACTCCGCGAGCCCGAAAGGACACGCGGCCTGCTACTACGATAAGAACCAAACTAAAACCATCCAAAATAAGTATAGAGCATCTAAATTCCATGATTTAAATATAACAAATCCACAATTCTTCTATCATTTCCATAATGATTACAATAATGTTTCTCTCAAATAGAAAATTCTCCAACTAAAACTACACTACTAATTTATGCATAAAAAATAAATCTTTCAATCCATGCTCTAAAATAATTCTCCAAAATAGCCCATAACGTCCCAATCCATGCTAACTTGCCACTAATAGAAAATACGGGGAAGTACACAATATGACAGAAATAGGTGCTAAAAAATAATTAGCACGGTAAATAAATCACAACAATACGAATCCGCATCTACATATCAAATGCAATAATTAGGCATTATATCAATATCAATTTCTCAACAAGACATCAATGGTTCACCGGGCCTCACCTCACCTCCCCTAGGCACTCTCAAGCCACATATCTATTTTTGGACTATTAACAGACGACCATTCTCCGTGCCATATTAAATTCTCATTACACTATTCTCAAATCAATAATATAGATTCTAACAATTTTTTAGGATTCTAATGAATATCATAATTCAATATGAGTGCAATTGACATAGAAAATAAATGGAATACTCTCGAGAGAATTTAGGAAAATATTGTGCAAGTCCTGTACCTCAAAATCATCACATGAATATTCACATTAATTCATCCTCAAAATCTGATTGCACCATCACATTACTCTCGCGAAAATAAACAAATCACGTTCTAGCCCCAGTACAAGATAACTCCAAATAGGCCACCAAATCTAAGGTCGAACATTGAATAAAATAGGGAGTAGGGTTTGTATAAAGAGGGAGAGGAAACAAAAAGGGCCTACAACATTTTTGTGTTTATAAAAAGTTGGTTTAAAACTCATACACACGACCTATTTTTATAAGGGGAAAATATAGGAATTTGATTAAGCTAAAACTCCTCAAATTCATCCATCTGCCGAACTACCTCAAATCTGGGATAGTCGATCCATCGACTCCCTCGGTGGATCGATCGATCGAGCAGGTGCACTCCCACGGCCAACACGAGAAAAATAAAAGGTCTAATACTTAAAAAACTATTTAAGACTTCATTTGAAATCCCAATTCGAAACCGATTGAAATCCCACGTTTCAAAAATAAAACTCAACATATTTAATTATTAAATTAATTAAATCCAAAAAAAAATTTACCAAAAACTTTTCCAAAATTAATTTAAAAATACCAATTTAAAAATCCGAGTTGTTACATACTTCCCCACTAACAAAAAATTTCATCCACAAAATTCGACGAAACCCAACGCTCGAAAAAAATGCTACTCGATTCTATTTCCCAAAGATTACACACTAAAGTCCTAAAATCAATTCTAAACATTCGCACCACGATACCTAACATGTATTCAAAAAATTTCTATCTCAAAAGAGAACTCGTCTAACACGCATGCCATACCCAAGTCCCGAGCATTGTCATATACTTAAGCTCTGATACCATCTATAATACCCCGCGAGATTGAAAGGACACGCGACATACTACAACGATAAAAACCAAACTAAAACCATCCAAAATAAGTGTGGAGCATCTAAATTCCACGATTTAAATATAACAAATCCACAATTCTTCTATATTTACAATAATGATTACAATAATGTTTCTCTCAAATATAAAATTCTCCAACTAAAATTACACCACTAATTTATACATAAAAAATAAATCTTCCAATCCGTGTTCTAAAATAATTCTCCAAAATAGCCCATAACGTCCCAATCCACGCTAACCTGTCGGTAAAAGAAAACACGAGGAAGTACACAGTATGACAGGAATAGGTGCTCAAAAATAATTATCACGATGAATAAATGGCAACAATACGAATCGCATATACAAATAAAATTCAATAGTCAAACATTATATCAATATTAAGTTCTCAACAACACATCAATGGGTCACCATGCCTCACCTCACCTCACCTAGGCATTCTCAAGCCATATATCAGTTTTTGGACTATTGGCGGGTTCCCATCATCTGTGCTATATTAAAATATCATGACATTATGCTCAAATCAATAATATAATATAATACAATGAATCAATAATATAGATTCTAATAATTTTTCAGGATTCCAATGAGTATCACAATTTAAAATGAGTGCAATCGACACAGAAAACAAACAGAATACTCTCGGGAGAATTTAGGAGCATATTGTGCAAGTCCCATACCTCAAAATCATCACATGAATCGTCACATAAATTCAGCCTCAAAATCTGATCACACCATCTCGCAAAAATAATCAAATCACATTCTAGCCCCAACACGAGATAACTCCAAATAGACCTCCAAATCTAAGGTTGAACATTGAATAAAATAGGTACTAGGGTTTGTATAAAGAGGGAAAGGAAATAAAAAGGTTCTACTGCATTTTTGTGTTGATAAAAAGTTGGTTTAAAACTCATACCCACGACCTATTTTTATAAGGAGAAAAAAATGGAATTTGATTCAATTAAAACTCCTCAAGCCCATCCATCTCCCGATTTACCTCAAATCTTGAATAGTCGATCGATTGACTCCCAGGTTCGATCGATCGATCGATCGAGCAGGTACACGCCCATAGCCAGCACGAGAAAAATAAAAGGGTTAATATGTAAAAAACTTTTTAAAACTTCGTTTTAAATCCAAATTCAAAACCGATTGAAATCCAACCTTTGAAAAATAAAACTCAACATATTTAATTATTAAAAATAATTAAATCCAAAAAAATTATTTTCCTTAAATTTTCCAAAATTAATTTAAAAATACCAATTTAAAAAATTTGGGTTGTCACATACTTCCCCACTTATAAAGAATTTCGTCCTCGAAATTCGACGAAACCCAACGCTCAAAGAAAATGCTATACGATTCTTTTTCCCAAAAATCACACACTAAAGTCATCAAATCAATTCTAAACATTCTCACCCCGATACCTAACATGTCTTCAAAAGTTTTTTATCTCCAAAGAGAACTTGGATAACGTGCATGCTTGACCCAAAACCTAAAATCCGAGGGTCATCGTATACCTAAGCTCTAATACCATTAATAACACCATGTGAGCCCCGAAGGACACGCGACGTGATACTACAATAAAAGCTATACTAAAACCATCAAAAATAAGTAAGGCGCATCTTAATTCCACAATTTAAATATAACAAATCCACAATTCTTCTATTTCCAAAATAAGTATTATAATAAAGTTTCTCTCAAAGACAAAATTCTCCAACTAAAATTACACCTCTAATTTATATATTAAAAATAAATCTTCCAATCCAAGCTCAAAAATAATTTTCCAAAATAGCTTATAACGTTCCAATCCCCGCTAACCTGTCACTAAAAGAAAATACGGGGAAGTAATAATATGACAGGAATAGGTGCTCAAAAATAAGTAGCACGATGAATAAATCACAACAATACGAATCCGCATATACAAATCAAATGCAATACTCAGGCATTATATCAATACAAATTTCTCAACAACACATCAATGGGTCACCAGGTCTCACCTCACCTCCCTAGGAATTCTCAAGCCAAATATCAGTTTTGGACTATTGACGGGTGCCCATTCTCCATGACATATAAAATCTCATGACAGTATGCTCAAATAAATAATATAATATAATACAATGAATTAATAATATATATTCCAACATTTTTTTAGGATTCCAATGAATATCACAATTCAAAATGAGTGCAATCGACACAGAAAACAAACAGAATACTCTCAAGAGAATTTAGGAGCATATTGTGTAAGTCTCGTACCTCAAAATCATCACATTAATTGTCACATAAATTCAGCCTCAAAATCTGATCGCACCATCACGTTCCTTTCGCGAAAATAATCAAATCACATTTTAGCCCCAACACGAGATAACTCCTAATAGACCTCCAAATCAAAGGTTGAACATTGATTAAAATAGGGACTAGGGTTTGTTCAAAGATGAAGAGGAAATAAAAAGGGTCTACTGAATTTTTGTGTTCATAAAAGTTGGTTTGAAATTTACATCCACGACCTATTTTATAAGGAGAAAAAAATAGGAATTTTATTAGAGTAAAACTCCTCAAACCCATCCATATGCCGAACTACCTCAAATCTGGGATAGTCGATCGATCGACTCCCTGATCGAGCAGGTACATGCCCACTGCCAACACAAGAAAAATAAAAGGGTTATTACTTAAAAAACTATTTAAAACTTCATTTTAAATCCAAATTTAAAACCGATTGAAATCCCACTTTTCAAAAATAAAACTCAACATATTTAATTATTAAAAATAATTAAATCCAAACAAAAATTATTTTCCTTAAATTTTCCAAAATTAATTTAAAATACAAATTTAAAAAATTTGGGTTGTCACATACTTCCCCACTAACAAGGAATTTCGTCCTCGAAATTCGACGAATCCCAACGCTCGAAGAAAATGCTACACGATTCCTTTTCCCAAAAAATCACACACTAAAGTTCCCAAATCAATTCTAAACATTCTTACCACGATACCTAACATGTCTTCAAAAAATTTCTATCTCCAAAGAGAACTCGTCTAACGAACATGCTAGACCCAAAACTCAAAATCCAAGGATTGTCGTATACCTAAGCTCTGATACCATCAGTAACACCCCGCGAGCTCAAAAGGACACGGGGCATGCTACCACGATAAAAACTAAACTAAAATCATCCAAAATAAGTACGGAGCATCTAAATTCCATGATTTAAATATAAAAAATCCACAATTCTTCAATTTCCATAATAATTATTACAATAAAATTTCTCTCAAATACAAAATTCTCCAACTAAAATTATAGCACTAATTTATACATAAAAAATATATCTTCGAATCCAAGCTCTAAAATAATTGTTCAAAGTAGCCCATAGCATCCCAATCCACACAAATTTGCCATTAAAAGAAAATACGGGGAAGTACACAATTTGAGAGGAATAGGTGCTAAAAAATAATTAGCACGATGAATAAATCGCAACAATACGAATCCGCATATACAAATCAAATGCAATACTCAAGCGTTATACCCTTACTAATTTCTCAACAGCACATCAATGGGTCACCAGGCCTCACCTTACCTCCCATAGGCATTTTTAAGACATATATTGATTTTTGGACTATTGGCGGGTGACCATTCTCCGTGCCATATTAAAGTCTCATGACACTATGCTCAAATCAACAATATAATAGAACATAATGAATAAATAATATATATTCCAACAATTTTTCAGGATTCCAATGAATATCACAATTCAATATGAGTGCAATCGACATAGAAAACAAACGGAATACTTTCGAGAGAATTTATGAGCATTTTGTGTATGCCCTGTAACTCAAAATCATAACATGAATCGTCACATAAATTCAACCTCAAAATCTGATCGCACAATCACTTTCCTCTCGCGAAAATAATCAAATCATATTCTAGCCCCAACACGAGATAACTCCAAATAAACCTCAAAATCTAAGGTTGAACATTGAATAAAATAGGAACTATGGTTTGAATAAAGAGGGAGAGGAAATAAAAATGGTCTACTGTATTTTTGTGTTGATAAAAAGTTGGTTTAAAACTCATACCCACGACCTATTTTTATAAGGGGAAAAGATAAGAATTTGATTAAGTTAAAACTCCTCAAACCCATCCATTTGTCGAACTACCTCAAATCTAGGATAATCGATTGATCGACTCCCTCGGTCGATCGATCGATCGAGCACGTACATGCCCACAGCGAACCAGAGAAAAATAAAAGGGCTAATACTTAAAAAAACTATTTAAAACTTCATTTTAAATCCAAATTCCAAACAAATTGAAATCCCAATTTTCAAAAACAAAACTCAATATATTTAATTATTAAAAATAATTAAATCCAAAAAAAAATTATTTTCCTTAAATTTTCCAATATTAATTTAAAAATACCAATTTAAAAAATCCGGATTGTTACATACTTCCCCACTAACAAGGAATTTCGTCCTCGAAATTTGACGAAACCCAACGCTCGAAAAAAATGCTACTCGATTATTTTTCGCAAAAATCACACACTAAAGTCCTCAAATTAATTCTAAACATTATCACCACGATACCTAACATGTCTTCAAAAAATTTCTGTCTCCAAAGAGAACTTGTTTAATGCGCATGCTAGACTTAAACCCCAAGACCCGAGGGTTGTCGTATACCTAAGATCTGATAGCATCTATAACACCCCGCGAGCCCGAAAGACCACACGGCGTGTTACTAAGATAAAAACTAAACTAAAATCATCCAAAATAAGTATAAATCATCTACATTCCACAGTTCAAATATAACAAATCCACAATTCTTCTATTTCCACGATAATTATTACAATAAAGTTTCTCTCAAATTCAAAATTCTCCAACTAAAATTACACCACTAATTTAAACATAAAAAACAAATCTTCCAATCAAATCTTTAAAGTAATTCTCCAAAATAACCCATAACATCCAAATCCACGCTAATTTTCCACTAAAAGAAAATACGGGGAGGTACACAATATGACAGGAATAGGTGCTTAAAAATAATTGGCACAATGAATAGATCACAACAATACGAATTTGCATATGCAAATCAAATGCAATACTCAAGCATTATATCGATATTAGTTTTTCAACAACACATCAATGGGTCACCACGCTTCACCTCACCTCCCCTAGGCATTCTCAAGCCATATATCGACTTTTGAACTATTGGCGGGTGCCCATTCTCTATGCCATATTAAAATCTCATGAAAATATGCTAAAAAATATATAATATAACACAATGAATCAATAATATATATTCCATTAATTTTTATGGATTTTAATGAATATCACAATTCAACATGAGTGCAATTGGCACAGAAAACAAACGGAATACTCTCGATTGAATTTAGGAGCACATTATGTAAATTTCGTACCTCAAAATTATCACATGATTCATCACAAAAATTCAACCTCAAAATCTGATCGCACTATAATGTTCCTCTAGCGAAAATAATCAAATCACGTTCTAAACCCAAAACGAGATAAGTCAAAATAGGCCTCCAAGTCTATGGTGGAACATTGAATAAAATCGGTACTAGCTTTTGTATAAAGAGGGAGAGGAAATAAAAATGGTCTACTACATTTTTGTGTTGATAAAAAGTTGTTTTAAAACTCATACCCACGACCTATTTTTATAAGGGGAAAAGATAGGAATTTAATTAAACTAAAACTCCTCAAACCTATCCATCTGCCGAACTGCCTCAAATCTATGATAGTCAATGGATCGATTCCCTGGGTCGATCGATCGATCGAGAAGGTACATGCCCACTGCCAACAAAAGAAAAATAAAAGGGTTAGTACATAAAAAACTCTTTAAAACTTAATTTTAAATCCAAATTCAAAAGTGATTGAAATCCCACTTTTCAAAAATAAAACTCAACATATTTAATTATTAAAGATAATTAAATCCAAAAAAATTTCTTATATTTTCCAAAAATTAATTTAAAAATACCAATTTAAAAAATCCGAGTTGTTAGAGAACCATGGTAGTCCAGTAGTAACCTTGTCGGATGATATTCTTGGCGAGCATATGGCCATTCATGTTAGGTCCGCATTCCCCGTTGTGTATTTTCTGCATCATCTCTTCAGTGTCGGCCCCTGAGATGCAATTAAGGTGGGTTCCATCAAATTTCCTCTTGAACCGTGCTTTGTCACACACGATATACTACACAGCCAGTTTGCGAAGGGTTGCTCGATCTTTATTGTAATAACCTTGGGGACACCTACCATATTTAAGCAGGTGCCAAATATCATAGTACCGTCAATCGGCCATATTAGGATCTTCTTATGTGATGAGCTCAATGTGGTAGCAGTGGGTTTCTTTATCTTTCTTTTGGACTAGGAAAGGGGACATTACTATTCCTTCGATTATATCAACCATGGAGGCTAAGGTAGGTAGGTCATCGACTAGGTTGTACTTTGCTCGAGGTAGGTATTGGAAGTTAACATCTTGGAATTGGGAGGCCAACTGTTCTAGGTGGGCATGAAAGGGTAAGTGTTTATGGTCCTTGACCTTCCATCTTCTGAGTATTTAATCGATGACGAGGGTTGAATACCCATAGAAATCTATGTATCGAATTCCTTTCTTGAGAGAAACTTTGAGGCCTACTGTGCACGCCTCGTATTCAGTCATGTTAGTGGTGCAGGAAAAATCCAACTTGATGTCAATGGGAGTGTGAGAGTTATCATGGGTAATTAGGAGGATCCCAATAGCAGGCCCTTTTCTTGTTGGTGGAGCTATCAAATAACATTTTCTAGTGGAGGTATTCTGGGTATGTACAGAGGATATTCTCATATGGGAACTCATAAATCCAGACATCATCTCTTTCCATAGGGTAGTCAACGAGGTAGTCAGATATGGATATTCCTTTCATGGTTTCTGCATGACATACATGATATGGAACTCGAAGAAAAACATCAAACATCAGGCCATTTGGCTAGACATGGTATGTTTCTCGAGTAGGTACTTGATAGGATCCATTCGGGACACAAGTGTGGTAGGAAAGGCGAGCACGTAGTGCCGTAGTTTTTGGGTGACCCAGACATGGGCGACGCATGCCTTCTCCAAGGAAGTGTATCTAACTTCGTACCCGACCAACTTGCAATTTGTGTCACAGATGGATCTCTCTTTACATGACTCTTTAAGGTATTGGTCTAGAAAATCCCCAATTACAACATCGGTTATGATAAGGTATAGGAGTAGGAGAAGACCAGGCTGTGATGGCATGAGCACCAGAGGTTCGGTTTGGTATTGCTTGATTCGGTCAATGGCCACTTGGCAAGCTTCGCTCCAGACCTTAGTGGAATCATTTTAAAGGAGATTGAAGATGGGTTCATAAATAAACATCAACTAGCTGATTAGTCGACTGATATACTGTAATTTTCTAAGGAATCCCTGGACTTCCTTCTCTGTTTGGGGTGGTGTCATTTTGAGTATAGCTTTCATCTTGACAAGATATTCTTCAACCCCTTTCTCACTAACCATAACCAACTGGTCACTACCTAAAACCATGACCACAGTCAAAATGGGCGTGACCAAATCGATGACTTTGTATGGTCATGGGTCATCTTGTGTGTGGTCACGGCTCTAGACCCTGACTCCTTTGGGTCACGACTTTAGACCATGAACCAACCGTGACGATTATGGCACCACGTTTCCCTCCAATTTTGGTCAGGGAAGGGGTCAGGGCCGTTAGACATGACCACAAACCTCATTACACAGGGATATGGTCATGGCGTAAGTTTGTGACCAATAAGTTATTTGATTCATGGATTTAGGCTGTGACCATGGCCTTATTTTCACGCTAACATGTAAAAAATAAAGGGGTCGCTTCATATGGTGATGGCCCTAAGCCGTAACCATGGTCTTTATACTTAAAACACACATAACAGTTTTTCATTTTCCTCAAAACCTTCTAAACTCTTATTTTTCCCTTCCTCTCTCTTGTGATTTTGGCTCTCTCCTTCTCTCAATCTCAAGCTTTATCTCAATCTCAATCTCAATCTCAAAGGTAAATACAGTTTTCATTTCTTTGTATGTGTATTTATCTGTGAGTGTATATTGGAATTACGTGTATGTATATGTTTGTATGTGTCAGTACGTGTGTGTGTGTGTATATATATGTGTATATTTATGTATGTGTGTGTGTATATACGTCTCTATATTGTTTATATGTATGTAGCAATGTATACATTATCATTGTGTGTATTATATATATGTCGGTTGACACGACTCAGAATGTGTCTCTAAAGTGTGTACTCTCTAGGCTCAAGTGCAAGCCTCTCGCTCAAGTAATAATCCGACAAGTCGGGTATCGATCCTCAGGGAAAAAGGACAACGGAGTTGTGACGACGGGATAAGACGGAGGAATCCTAACGATGACTCTAAAAAGAAAGGAAAAGATTTGGTGTTGGTTTTTGGGATTGATTAAGCTAAATGCAATTATGAAATTGTGATGAAATATGCAACTAACTAAATTATCTAAATGAGGAATGAAAAATTGAATTGAAACTTTTTGAACCTAAATGATAAGAAAACAAGATGGGAATACAATCCCCTAACCCTAGTGTAGTGCAGTGACAACGTCAATCATAAATTTATCCGATTAATCTGACCCGAAATTTAGGTCTCCCAAGCATTATGTATACGAGGTTCAAGCCCGCGTCATACCTAATCTGAGGATGAGTAAATCGGTATCGCGGTAATTACATTCAAATTGTACTCTAAATCATCACGAGTACCCAGAGGCAAACGAGATATAAAGATCCACAATTATTATGTAATTATTCTATACGATCAAAATCAATCGTTAAATTCATCGGATCAACGTTGTACACATACACTAACACATCAGGTTGGGTTCATGCATCCCAACCTTTGAAACCTAGACGGACATGTTAAATAGACTAATCCATGAAATAATAACGTTGCATGTGTATGAAATCATGATGAAACAAGATTGAAACATGTAAAGATGTATTATGAACGCAACAATACGTTAAATCGAATACGAAAAACTAAGCATGCAAGAACAATGATAAGAATCTTGAATTTTGAATTAAAACGTGAAAAACAAACCCGTAACAATTGAATCTTGAAGCAATTTATTCCCTTGATGTTCCTAGATGTTCCTCCCTATTTTTCTCTATCAAAAACTCTCTAAAACTATCCCTAATGGCTGTCCCTCAGTTGCTGCCTCCGTTCCCTACAATATTTGAGAGTTTTAACCTAATAGGACTCTTGGGAACCAATCAGAAAAAAAAGAGCAAATTCGCGCATCAGGTACCCTGAACCGGTTCGGCCTGTACCCCAACCGGTTCTCCCCCCCCCCAAACCGGTTCGGCCTGGGGTTCGCGAATGCTTGCTGGTTTGGGGTGCTTCTTTAACACTTAGAATTTTTTTAGCTTTCTTTCTTTTCTTCCTTGGATTTTTCTTCAACTTCAACTGGGCATAAATCATCAACCGTAGCTCGAATTTGGGTGTCGTTTCTTCCAGTGTTCTCGCTGTTCCGAGCTCTTCAACTTTCCAGTTAACATCTCCTTTCGGATCGGGCTGAGAAATTACCGAATTGCCCTTGAACTTGCCTTCTTAGCTTTTCTAGCATTGTCTTGCTTCCTCTTTTGCACTGCTTGCATAATTAACCTGTAAAACCAATAAGAGAAACACAAAACACGAAATACTCGCCACGAAGGTTAGTAGCATAAATGTGAATCTAATCCATATATGTTACATCACTTGGGTTCACAAATGTACTGAAATTAGGGGTATAAATATTCAATATTTATGCCCAATCAAACCCCCCCAACTTAGAACTTTGTGCGTCCCGAGCAATGTAAAAGAATGAGAGTATGAGTTAAGGATCCATCAAAGACTTTATTGGGATAGAGTATCTCTTTCGCGGGCAAGCGATTGCATTTAGCGCATGCAACAAGCCTTTAAACCTCTATGTTACCCTAGTAGGACGAGTTGTGTCTCGTGAGGGTTTGCAGTGAATATACCCACAAAATTCGACTCAAAGAAAATTCAAAATACGTAAAAATTAAGCAATTCAAACTTTTCCAGAAAATAGTCATCATTAAGTCATATTTACGAGTCTCGAACCGTAGTGTGTGCGTGCGAAGCCGGAAATGTAACCGCCAATTTTCACTGATTGATCATTACGTTACTTATCCGAAAATTCGTTTTGATTTCAATTTCTCACTGAACGCTCTCACAAACGAATCTCTCGGATTATGGCTATTCTCTCCGCATGCGTGATATAAAGAGTAAATGTAATGGAAGAAAATTCACGCATACAAGTAGAAAGTCGGAAACTTTATAGAGAAAGGATCTCATCAACGGATTACGGTTTTAAAAATGGGAACATTGCCTTTGTTTCGCGCACTTAGCCTCTTATATTATCTTTGGGTGTCTTAACTCTCCACGCGGTAATCAATTTTCGCAATTTAGACTCGGTTAGGACTTTTTCGGGTTGAAGGTTGCATTGGGTAAAATGAAGGAGGTATGGAAGGTTGGAATTGGAAAAGTCATTAATGATGTCCATTTGTGCTTTATCCGGGCTATTGCTCATTTTTTTTTCTATTTTTTTTTTGTTTCTTCATTTCATTTCTTTTCTTGTTATTTTTGTTGAGCATACTATTTTGTTTCTTGCCCCTTTATATGCACTTTTTGGACTTGAAATTTGAATTTTTCATTTTTCACAATTCCGGCTATTTTGGGTTTTTCGGGTTGTCAAACGAAAGGAAAAATTATTCGGCTCAATTTGGGTTACAAAGGGTGATTTTTCGCTACTTTTTCTGGCCAAAATTTTGGGTGACAAACGAGGGCCTACTTCATTGTCCAAAATACCAATTGCGTTACCATATGCGTTTCGAGGTGAATTTAAGTTTAGAGACTAATTTGGAACGTTTTTCAAGGCAATATTGCACACATTTTTCAAAACCGATCAAAATGAAAGGATTGAGATCCTTGACAACTTATTAGGCGCTAAAAAGAACTTTGAGTTAACAATTAACTCGGATTGATTTCAAAACTCGCAAAACGTGATAGGCTCGAGTCTCACCGGGTTTGTTAATCTCCACATTTATTCGTTGACTCGTCAATTTTCGCACTTTTTCCATCTTTGGTCAATATCGGCTTTGTGTATGTTGGATGTTTACAATTTGAGACTCCAATTCGACTTTTAATGACATTTTTGAAAAATTTGAATTCCAATTTTTATTTATTTTGAACAAAAATATTTTTGGGTTTTTCAAAATTTAATGATTTTTTTTGACAAGATTTTTTTGGGCATTTTTGAAAATTTGTGAAGTTTTAGAAATACGCACTTGTGACCTCCCCTAACTTAGACTTTTGCATTGTCCTCAAGCAAAAAGGACTAAAATCTAACTCAAAGCGAATAATAAGTGCGGAAAAATAAAACAAACAAATATGAAAAAATGCAAGCTTGTATTATAACAATGAGAAGCCTCTGTTACATAGGGAATGAGAAAGCAACTGTGAAATTCCTATAACAACCGACATCCATACCAAAAGATAAAAACAATCATAGGTTATGATGGAGGTGGGTGGGAGGTGCTGGGTGCAATTGGATCATATGGGTCATAAAAGAAGGGGGGTGGAGGACCGCCGAAGTTGAGTTGGTGAAGGTGGACTTGGAGTTGGTACATCATCCAGGTGTCCCTTCGGTAAGCCTCTTGGTCTTGATTGTATTGGTTGATGAACCCGTCGAGACGGGACTCAACCGCCGAAAGGCGACTATCGAAGTTTGCCCCCGAGTGCTCGAAATCGGAGTCCTCCTCATCATCCTCAAATTCGTCCTCGTCGACATCTCGGCCACATCCTCTTCGAGAATGGGACGGTCGGGGTGAGCTACGGGCATTTGGCGTTCGCTTCGAGTGGTGGACGTGCTGCCAATGGGGCGAGGAAGGAGAATTTGTTGACCGGGGTCATCCACACCATCTTCCATCAAGAGCTCCGAGATGAAACGGGCGTAAAGTAGTGCAGTTTTTCCATATTCATCATAGGCGGCATTGAGGATATCCGCGTAGAAGAGCTGGGCAAGGTTGATGGTGCTGTCGGGGTCCAAAAAGTAATAGAGGAAATTACCGTGCCGTAACTGGACCACTGAGTCATTAGTGGTTTGGTGGATGGCCCCACAAGCAATGAGGTGCGTGAAGTGCACCGTAGCGGCCAAACCACCAATAGGAAAAGACTCGCGCACCCATTCCACCCCGGGTGCCATGCGTGCGATGCATTCTTCTTTGGTATGGGGGGTACCATTGTTGGGGTGTTGGAAGGGCACGGGGAGGATCACCCCTTTGGCACGCATTTTGCGTGCGATGATGGCCGCCGAGAAGGGAATAATGATACCGTCAAGGTATGCCTCGTGAAGTGTGGAGGATTTGCGAACCAAGGTCGCATAAAATTGATGAATGGTGGCATCAAACACATTAGTGCTCGTTGGGGCGAGGAAGGAGCACCAACCGCGGCGGTCGAATAGGGCAGTGACATCCCCCGGAAGTTGTCCCCAATCAACGAAGCGTTCGATGTGAATGGGGCGTGTGGCCGAGAAGTATTGCTCGGCCCAATAAAGTTCTTGGACACGTCGAAAGACCCCCTTACCCGGGTCATCAAGGATGGTGGTATCGTCATATTTTTTGGGGCGGAGGTTGGTACGGCGAGGGCGCGGCATTTTGAGGGAAAGAGAGAGGGAAAGGGAAAAAATATATGGAAGATAAGAGAGTGAGGGAGAATGTTTTGGTGTGAGAAATGGAGGAGGGGTGGTGTTTTGGTGGGAAATGTGAAGGAGAGGAGGCAGGGAGTGAATTGGGATGAATTTGGGAAGGAGGGAAGTATTTGGAGGGAAAAAAAACGAATGGGGAAGAAGGGGTGAAAGAATGGAGGGAAGGGGAATGAATTTGGATTTAAGGAGGAAGAATCTTCCAGGTACCCCCGAACCGGTTCGGGGTGTACTGAGAACCGGTTTGCCCCCCGAACCGGTTTTGTATGGGGTTCGGGGTAACATGCTGGTCCGAACGCTGGAATTAACTCTTTTCTCCTTTTTAAGGTGCTCTCTCATCCTCTAACTTGTGCATAAGGCATCTAAAAACTTCCTAGGCCTTCGGGGTTCCCAAAAAATTCCTCGAATTCAACCTCGTAATGCGTACTAACTCCCTCGAAGTGCATGCTAACCGATCTCTTTCGTAACTCAGGCTCTAGACTCCTAACTAACCTATTCACACACGACTACTAAACATACAAATTCACCCCATACGCGTCGGGGGTGCGACGACCTCACTTTCTCAGCTCAATTTGCCCCGTAAATGGGGTCCGACAACCAAATTGTGTCGACCTCATACTCACACGCCTCTAGGTATGGCTTTAGGCGTTGTCCATTGACTTTGAACTTGTTTTCCCCTTTTAAATTGTCTAGTTCAATAGCTCCATGGGGAAAAACGTTCTTCATGACGAACGGGCCGGACCATCGTGACCGAAACTTTCCTGGAAAGAGGTGAAGCCTAGAGTTGTAGAGAAGAACTTTTTGCCCGGGATGAAACTCTTTGCGTCGAATGATGCTATCATGAGCAAGTTTCATCCTTTCTTTCGAAATTTTGGCGTTCTCATACGCATCATTGCGTAGTTCTTCTAGCTCATTCAATTGAAGCTTACGGGCTTCATCGGCTTTTTCTAGGGCATAGTTCAATTGCTTAATTGCCCAATACGCTTTGTGTTAGAGCTCAACAGGAAGATGGCAAGGTTTTCCATACACAAAACGAAAAGGAGACATGCCAAGTTGATTCTAAAATGCGGTACGATAGGCCCAAAGTGCATTGGTCAATCAAAGGGACCAATCTTTCCCGGTAGGATTGACGGTCTTTTCAAGAATGTTCTTGATCTCCCGATTTGCTAGCTCGACCTGCCCATTCATCTGTGGGTGATATGTCGTCCCAACCTTGTGGACGATGCCATACTTTCTCATGAGCTTCTCGAATGGCCTATTGCAAAAGTGCGTGCCATTATCGCTAATTATCGCCTTCGGTGCACCGAAGCGAGAAAGTATGTGTTCCTGTAGGAACTTTATCACCACTTTTTTGTCATTAGTCTTAGTAGCTATAGCTTCCACCCATTTAGAAACGTAGTCTACCGCGACTAGGATGTATAGGAAACCAAAGGACGGGGGGAAGGGACCCATGAAGTCAATACCCCAACAATCAAATATCTCAATGATGAGTATGGGGGTAAGGGGCATCATGTCGCGTCGAGAAATGGCTCCCATTCGTTGGCACCTATTGCATGACTTGCAAGCGTCATTCGCATCCCGAAAGATTGTGGGCCAATAGAGGCCTTATTGCAAAATTTTAGCGGCCGTCTTTTTCATCGAGAAATGGCCTCCATATGCTTTCGAATGACAAAACTGGATGACTTTCAGGATCTCGTCATCCTGTACACATCGTCGGATGATTTGGTTGGAGCAATATTTAAAGAGGAAAGGATCATCGTAAAAGAACATGCGCGACCAATTAAGAAACCTCTTTTTATCTTGCGGTGTCCAATCGGGAGGGACAGCTCCCGTGACAAGATAGTTCACTATGTTCGCAAACCAGGGATACGAAGAAGTAGCAAATAGTTGCTCATCCGAAAAGTGCTCGTCTATGGGTATGGGATCACTAGGTACGTCGGACAAAAGCCGAGATAAATGGTCAGCAACAACGTTTTCTACTCCTTTCTTATCTTTGATGGAGAGATTGAACTCTTGTAGGAGTAGGATCCACCTTATGACGTGCGGCTTGACGTCTTTCTTCGCAAGTAGATACATTAAAGCCGCGTGGTCAGCGAAAATAGTGATGGGAGAACCAATGAGATAGGAACGGAACTTATCGAGGGCAAAGACTACCGCTAGCAACTCCTTCTCCATGGTAGAGTAGTTGAGTTGAGGTCCGGTAAGATTTTGACTAGCATAGTAGATGACATGAGCTTGCTTATCTTTACGTTAGCCTAAAACCGCCCCGATCGCGTAATCGCTTGCATCACACATAAGTTCGAATGGTAAGGACCAATTCGGAACTTGCATGATGGGAGAGGATACTAGCATGTTTTTCAACTTATCAAAGGAGCCTTGGTATGCCTCTGTCCACTCAAATGGGTTGTCTTTCATAAGTAGGTTGCTTAAGGGTCTAGCGATGGCGCTAAAGTCCTTAATGAACCTTCGATAAAACCCCGCGTGGCCCAAGAAAGAGCGCACGTCTTTCAGCGATTTCGGTGGGGGAAGATCAGCTATGACATCTATCTTAGCCCTATCAACCTCTATTCCGTTGGATGAAACAATGTAGCCAAGAACTATTCCCTCGGTGACCATGAAATGGCACATCTCCCAATTCAGCACTAAGTTTTTGTCCACACATCGGGTAAGTACTTTCTCCAACTTGTCCAAACAATGATCGAAAGAGGTGCCAAAAATGCTGAAATCGTCCATGAACACTTCGAGTCCTCTCTCGACCATGTCGCTAAATAAGCTCAACATGCACCTTTGAAAAGTCGCGAGTGCATTACACAAGCCAAATAGCATACGTTTGTAGGCAAACGTACCAAAAGGGCAAGTGAAATCATTTTTTCTTGGTCGAGTACATCCACCTCAATTTGTTTATATCCAGAATAACCATCAAGGAAGCAATAATAAGGGTGGCCCGCAACTCTCTCAAGCATTTGATCAATGAATGGTAAGGGGAAATGGTCTTTCCTAGTTCCCGCATTGAGTTTCCGGTAATTAATGAAAACGTGCCAACCGGTGGTGGTGCGTTGGGGAATAAGCTCTTCCTTAGCATTCTCAATCACAGTCATACCCGACATCTTCGGGACAACTTGAATAGGGCTCACCCATTTGCTATCTGAAATTGGGTAGATAATACCGGCATCTAATAATTTGATGATCTCGATTCTCACAAGTTCTTTCATGTTGGGGTTCAGTCTTCTTTGCATTTCTCTAGAGGGCTTGACATCCTCTTCGAGATGAATCTTATGAGTGAAAATCAGAGGACTTATCCCCTTCAAATCAGCGATACACCAACCAAAAGCACTTTGGTGCTTCCTTAGAATTCTCAACAATTTACCCTCTTGCCCTTCATCTAGGCTAGAGGAGATAACAACAGGAAATGTCTCATCCTCTCCTAGGTATGCATATTTAATATGGGAGGGGAGTTTCTTTAATTCGAGGCATGGGAATTTTTCACTAGAGGAAGCCATGTGTGTATCCCTCGGAGGTAATTCCTCGAATCTAGAAACCCAATTAACCTATCTCACGTCCTCGTCCGACGTACTCTCATCGAGTAATTCTCTCAACCTTCCAACCTCCCTCTCGAAGTGAGTATACGTCCCCTCACACTCATAGCTCGTCGCTAAACAGGATTCTAAAGCGTCGCCAAAGAAATTTTCCTCAAAGTACTCTTCTATTACCTCGTCTATGAGGCTCACCGCGTGAAGATCATTTTCCTCTCCTTTATTTTGGGCTATGTGGAAAATGTTAGTTTCCAAGGTCATGTTCCCAATGGTGAGTTGCATTCGCCCATTCCTTGTGTTGATGATTGCATTAGCTGTAGCTAAGAAAGGGAGACCAAGGATGATAGGAACATGGTTGCTCGAGTTAAAGGAGGGCTCTGTGTCCCAAATGACAAAATCTACCGAAAAGTAGAAAGTGTCAACTTGGACGATCACGTCCTCGACTATGCCTCGGGGGATCTTCACTGATCACGTCCTCGACTATGCCGCTAATTGGAGAGTGACCCTTGTGGGCTTGAGGTCGCCCAAATCAAGTTACCTATAGATAGAGTAGGGGAGTATGTTTACACTTTCTCCCAAGTCAAGTAAGGATTTCTCAATTCGATTTTCTCCAATGATGCAGGATATAGTGGGTGCACCGGGATCTTTTAATTTAGGCGGGAGATCATTTAGTAGAATGGAGCTCACGTTCTAGGCTAGAAATACATTCTTTTTTACCTTCATCTTCTTTTTTACCGTCAACAAATCTTTGATAACTTTTCCATAAGCTGGAATTTGTTTGATGGCATCAAGAAAGGGTAAATTCAGCTTTACTTGCTTAAGTACTTCTAGCACTTCATCACGTGGATTCCCTTTTTGAGCGGGAATCAACCTTCGAGGAAATGGTACTGCGGAGGGTGGTTTCACTACCACCTCAGTCTCACTAGTGTCTTCCTTGTCACTCTCGTTTAAGGGGACATCTTCGGCCTCTTTCGTGCCGGGCAAAATCTCCTTGTCTTTTGTTGTGTCGTGTGGAGGAGGTGATAAATCAACTACTCTTCCACTACGAAGAGTGGTCACTGCTTGACATTGCTCCTGATGTTCAGTGGATGTGGAGCTAACATTAGTTTGACCTTGGGGAGGTCGTTGGCCTTGGGCAGGGAACTTGCCCTTCTCTTGAACACTCAACGAGGATTGTATCTTTGACAGATTTGCATTTATGTCTCCGATCAGACGATCATATTTGGTATTGGCTGCAGTCTGGCTTGCAATGAATTGATTCATGGTATCCTCGAGAGTTCTCCGCTGTGGCAGGATATAATTTCCATGAGGTGGTGGTGCTTGCACATGTCCTTGCATGTGTGGAGCTTGTTGAAATTATTGTGGTGGTGGAGGGGCAACATGCGAAGGAGGGTTCATTGTAGCATGTTGTTGCCCGTAGCTAAAACCGGGATGATTTTTCCACCAAGGGTTGTATGAATTCTCGTGCGGGGCACCAAAATTACCCTTAAAGCCTCCTATACCACTAACTTGCTATTGCAATATTACTTTGTAGGCGGGTATCGTCGGACATTCCTCAGTTGAATGTCCCGTCTCACAAATCGCACACACCTTCACGATAGGGTTTGGAATGGGTCCAGCTAGTCTTTTTCCATATAACTCGCATAGGTCTCGCAATCCTTTCTCAATGGTGTCCAATCGACAGTCCGTCATAGAATTCTTATCTACGTGGAATAGACCAGAAGTCGACGGAGCGGTGGTAGATTTTTGATTTCGATTTTGAGTGTTCGGATCGGATGTATCCCATGACTGGGTAGTCTTGGCCACATACCTCATGTGAAGATCAGCATCATGGGCATCTAAATTGACAAATGGACCACTTCCCATGGTTTCAACAAGATGTTTAGAATTAAGATTCAACCCATTATAGATAAAGGAGATGGTTTGCGATGGATCAAATCCATGATGGGGTCATGAAGCCACTAACTCGTTGAAACGTTTATAACATCGATAGAATGGCTCATTTTCTTGTTGCCTGAATGCTTGAATTTGAGCCTTTGTAGAGATTATTCAATGTGTTAGGAAGAATTTCTTGAGAAATTTAGACTGTAGCTCATTCCAGGATGGAATCGAGCTTGGAGGTAAAGACCATAGCCAAGCTTTAGCTTTATCTTTAAGCGAGAAGGGGAAGAGTTTGAGGCGGATTACCTCTTGTGTGAAGATTTGATCGTTGAGAGTATCACACACGTCCTCAAATTCCCTTATATGGAGGTATGGCTTTTCAGAATCCATACCGTGGTAATGTGGTAGCATCTGGATCATTCCATTTTTGAAACAAAACTGCCCGACATTATACGGGAGTATAATGCATCCCGGAGTGACAGTGTGCTCGGGATATAAGAATTCTCTCAACGGGCGGTATGGAAGCTCGTCCTCACCGGTGGGTTCATTACTATGTTGCGACATCTCTCTCTCACTTGACGACTCGACGCTCTCACTAGGTGTGCTCGAAGTGTGTCCTACGAATAAGAATGGAGTGTTACTAGAGACTGAGTGCGACGGTGTGGGCGGTGGGATCCAAAACTGTGGGGCGTTTAGAGTGTGGGGACTATCAGGGTTATACTCAACAAGTGGATTTTCGTGAATGTTGGTTGGAGTATTATGGGGTGTGGGAGTGGTTTCAGAATTTTGCATTAAAGTTTAAAAGAGGTGATGATTATGAATCTTTTTGTGTTTGTGTTTTTTTTTTAGTCAAAGCTTTGGATTAACTCAATCTAATCCTAAGTCTACCTATTTCACCGGCAATGGCGCCAAAAACTTGACACGACTAAGAATGTGTCTCTAAAGTGTGTACTCTCTAGGCTCAAGTGCAAGCCTGTCGCTCAAGTAATAATCCGACAAGTCGGGTATCGATCCTTAGGGAAAAAGGACAACGGAGTTGTGATGACGGGATAAGACGGAGGAATCCTAACGATGACTCTAAAAAGAAAGGAAAAGATTTGGTTTTGGTTTTTGGGATTGATTAAGCTAAATGTAATTATGAAATTTTGATGAAATATGCAACTAACTAAATTATCTAAATGAGGAATGAAAAATTGAATTGAAACTTTTTGAACCTAAATGATAAGAAAACATGATGGGAATACAATCCCCCAACCCTAGTGTAGTGCAGTGACAACGTCAATCATAAATTTATCCGATTAATCCGACCCGAAATTTAGGACTCCCAAGCATTATGTATACGAGGTTCAAGCCCGCGTCATACCTAATCTGAGGATGAGTAAATCGGTATCGCGGTAATTGCATTCAAATTGTACTCTAAATCATCACGAGTACCCAGAGGCAAACGAGATATAAAGATCCACAATTATTATGTAATTATGCGATACGATCAAAATCAATCGTTAAATTCATCGGATCAACGTTGTACACATACACTAACACATCAGGTTGGGTTCATGCATCCCAACCTTTGAAACCTAGCCGGACATGTTAAATAGACTAATGCATGAAATAATAACGTTGCATGTGTATGAAATCATGATGAGATAAGATTGAAACATGTAAAGATATATTATGAATGCAACAATACGTTAAATCGAATACGAAAAACTAAGCATGCAAGAACAATGACAAGAATCTTAAATTTTGAATTAAAACTTGAAAAACAAACCCGTAACAATTGAATCTTGAAGCAATTTATTCCCTTGATGTTCCTAGATGTTCCTCCCTATTTTTCTCTATCAAAAACTCTCTAAAACTATCCCTAATGGTTGTCCCTCAGTTGCTGCCTCCATTCCCTACAATATTTGAGAGTTTTAACCTAATAGGACTCTTGGTAACCAATCAGAAAAAAGGAGAAAATTCGCGCATCACGTACCCCGAACCAGTTCGCCCCCCCAAATCGGTTCGGCCTGGGGTTCGCGAATGCTTGCTGGTTTGGGGTGCTTCTTCAACACTTAGAATTTTTTTAGCTTTCTTTCCTTTCTTCCTTGGATTTTTCTTCAACTTCAACTGGGCATAAATCATCAACCGTATCTTGGATTTGGATGCCGTTTCTTCCAGTGTTCTCGTCGTTCCGAGCTCTTCAACTTTCCAGTTGACTTATCCTTTCGGATCGGGCTGAGAAATTACCGAATTTCCCTTGAACTTGCCTTCTTAGCTTTTCTAGCATTGTCTTGCTTCCTCTTTTGCACTGCTTGCGTAATTAACCTGTAAAACCAAAAAGAGAAGCATAAAACACGAAATACTCGCCACGAAGGTTAGTAGCATAAATGTGAATCAAATCCATATATGTTACATCACTCGGGTTCACAAATGTACTGAAATTAGGGGGATAAATATTCAATATTTATGCCCAATCATCGGTATATTGTGTATATGTATGTAGCTGTGTATAATGTAAATGTGTATATGTGTGTGTATTATAGAAAAAAAATATGACTAATGTTAGTTTAAGTTTTAAACTAGGAAAATTTTTAATTTAATGGATATTGTTGGTTTAAGTTTCAAACTATGACAAATTTTAATTTTATGGATATTGTTGGTGTAAGTTTCAAACTGGGGAAACTTTTAATTTAATGAATATTGTTAGTTTAAGTTTCAAACTAGGGAAAATTTTAATTTAATGGATATTGTTCGTTTAAGTTTGGGGCTGAAAGATAAAAGTATACATCTCCATTAACATTGAGGCTAAATTCGGGATTAATTTTAGTATTAATTTTAGGGATGAAATATAAAAATATACATCTCCATTAAAATTAATTCCCAAAAATGCATAATCTATTAATTATAGGGGTAATGTTTGTAACCGTTAAATTTAGGGATTATTGGCTTAAATGACAAAAGTAGGTATTCAAAACATAATAAATTAACGTTTGATGATTCATTAGAGCCATAATTTATAGGAATCATATTCACGCCCTCGTACATAATAACTCTTTAATGATTCATTAGAGCCATTGTTTATAGGAATTATAGTCACACCCTCGTTCATTTTTCTCCGAAAAATGAGTCACGGTGCTAATAAATGGAAACAAGAGTGGGAAATGTTGAAATTGGACCGTACGGATACATATATCATAAATGATACTCATAAAGTGGGTGCTCCATTTTAAAGGTATGGGAATAGGAAGATCGATCAATTTAACTTCCTTGTAAACCGTGGAGTTCATCTCCAGTAAGAGTACGTGTTCGATCGTATTCTATTTTCCTTGCCACAATGTTAGGATGAAGTTGTACAATATATATACTGTGTACATATTCCCGATAGACCACTGACCTTTCTTACGATGTTAGAGAAGGCAAAAAAAATTCACCCATTATGGAGAGAATTATGTACAAAGAGCACTGACAAAGACTGTGATGTCTTACGACATATGCACGTCAAACTCAATCTTGTCAATGGGCTTAAGTGGATGAGATTTAGAGTTTATGTCGCTGACATCTATGCATCCATTATAGATACGCTTCCTCCTAATTGGCCACGTGAAAAAATCCATCGATTTTTAAAAATAAATCTAGAATGGATGGAGATCAAACACATTGAACTTTTGTTAAAGTCTTACCATGAACACTAGATTATAATATATGGAAAAAAAATATTTTGTTAGGTATATTTTCATATTGAACTTTGAAATTATGCATCTATTATTATAGATATGCATTTAACTTTTATTATTTTTCTAGAAAATGTCAGGTGGTAATGGAAGAAACGCTCCAACCAACAACGTGACACAACCACAAGGAAAATTCTCATCACCAATTGGTGATCAATACTCAACTCCACAAACTGTTCACTACCCTACTCCAAATTTTGTTCACTCCCATACTCAAAAAAGGGTTCACTCCCCTACTACGAGTTGCGGGAGGCAAGGTACTTCCATTAATCCAACAGATATGCCCAACACTCCTGAAACTGTCACGTTAGTTGAAAAGAAGCCCATTGGGTTCTCTTTATTAGGAAATAACCCCACTGGGGATAAGAATCACGTTCAACAGTTTAAAGCCCAGTGTTTGTCCTTGGGAAAAATGAATGTGGTAGTTGGAGGAACTGACAATAGGAACCTCATAGATAAAGCTACTAAAGATGACATATACGAGCAACTCAACAAATAATTTTCATTTTCCCCTAACTTAAAAAATAAGGTGCTTTCTCGTGTTGCTGAACAACTCCGAACGTATAGGAGAAACCTTAGGCAAATGAATTTCCCTAAGGAAGCATCTAGCTTCTACATTTTGTCTCTCAAAGAAAAAGTCCCTTCAAACATTGAGATTAAAGTCTCTCAATGGAATGATTTTCTAGATAATGAGGTGAAGGACTCCAAACTGTTGAAAAGGGAGAAAAACAAGCATAATAGGGCAAAAAAACTGATATCCATCAGCTTGTCTTGAAATATTATGAATATTTCAAGAATGATTGGACGAATGTTACCAAAGGAATCCCAAATGAAGGAAAGACACCAAATAGGTCCAACTTGTACGTGCATGCTAGACGAGAGAAAGATAATAAATTTCCTCCTCACTTGGCCAAGAGTCGAGAATAAATTGAGTCTATCAGTAGTCAGTCACTTCATGCCCGTTCAATGACATTGATAATGATGCCATCGCACAAACCTTTGGGAAGGACCACAGAGGGAGGATGAGAGGTTTGGGTTCGCATATGTCAAAAGCAAGATTCAAACACATCGCACCTCTCATGGACGAGATTTCTTATATTAATAAGAATTTTACGTCCAACAATGAACGTAGGTCTTCGACTGAAGAGGATATAATGGGGATTCAAAATAAATTGGGAGGTGCCAATGATAAGCTTGCACATATTGTGTCCCTTTTAACCGATCGAATGCCCCTCCAACCCCTAATTCATCCCGATTTCACTCCATAGATGCCAGGGATTCCTCAAAATTTTCCTTGTTCTCCATTCCTCCAACAAATTCTGATTCCTCCTTTAACATTCCCTTTCTCAATGCCTCAGCATGGCACAAGTCTTGGATCATCGTTAACAACCCACAGTGACTATGGCGAGAAATACTATATAAAGGACCTGAGGGGTAATTTGTTGTTTGGATTTGCACGCACATGTCCACTGCCGTAGAAACTTTTGTACATAATCGACCTTTGTAGCAGGGTGAGTGTCAGATCGTGGTTGATATAGTATATGAGGGTTATGAAACTGTTCCGGCACACATCAATAGTGGAGAAGGGAATTTTTTAAGAAATTATGTACACTCTATTACCACTTGGCTAGTTTATCGCTTGATAAAGATGTAGTAATATTTTTCTTATGCTATAATAATATCAATAGACAAATTTAATTAATTTGAGTTTAAGTGGTTGTGGAGTATCGTTGGTTAACGTGTTCTTGTATTTAAGTTATTGCATAGTTTGATTGATTGGTGCGTCGTTGACTATATTAGTGCTTTGCTTTGACACTATATTAATGCTTTACTATGCAACATGATATTTATTTTATCATGTTAATACAGGACTGCAATTTGAAGATTATTAAATGAACTTTTCACAATACAAATAGTGGATGGGGGAAACTGACCGAATAGCAAATAGTTATATTAAAGGCGTTCAAGAATTTATTAGATATGCTTTTAAGAGACTTAAAAGTGAGAAGATTCCGTGTCTGTGCACCCATTATATAAATGGAAAATATAAATATTTAGTAGATGTTAAGTTACATTTAATAACGTGGGGTAATTTGTCAAGATTATAACAAGTGGACGTACCATGGTGAAATTCATATACCTTACGTTATCGAAGAATTATCGATAATCGAACACGTAACAAAACACCAATGAGTGGAAGTGTTAAATGATTCGCCAACACATTGTCCATTGATCGACCTAATTGACGATGCTTACTGAGTCCACAAAGACCAAAACGACCAACCTGTGGAGACAAATAATGCGCACAATGAAGAATATGATACTGAACTACCAGGAGGACGAGAATACATATGATTGAAAGACGATGAGGGTAGACCGATGTATAAAGATTGTGATGAAGATCATTCGGTATTATATGCTATAGGGGGGCCTAAAGGTAGTCTTGTGATTATAGATAACTCCCCAACCTAAATTAAGGAAGGTGGACAACCAAGAGGAAGCTGAAGAGAGAAATATTAGAGGGAGCTTATCCAGAGGAAGCTCAGAGGAAGCTTACGAGAGGAAGCTCAGATGAGGCTTATCCAGCGAAAGATCATATGAGGCTTATCTAGAGGAATCTTACCAGAGGAAGCTCAGAGGAAGCTTATTAGAGGAAGCTCGGATGAGGCTTACCCAGAGGAAGCTCAGAGAAAGCTTAGAAAAAAGCACAGGGGAATCTTGCTAGAGGAAGCTCTCCAGAGGAAGCTATCCAAAAGAAGCTCAAATAAAGCTTACTAGAATAAGCTCAAAGGAAGCTCAGAAAAGAAGATCAGAGGAAGCTCATCAGAGGACGCTTGCTAGAGGAAGCTCGCTAGAGGAATTTCTCCAGAGGATTCATCTAGATGAATCTTGGAGGAATCTTTCCAGAAGAAGCTCAGAGGAATTTTACCAGAGGAAGCTCAAAAAAGAAGTTAAGAGGAAGCTTTCCAGAGGAAGCTTGCCAGAAGAAGCTTAGAGAAAGATTACCAGAATAAGCTCAGAGGAAGCTTACCAGAAGAAGCTCGGAGGAAGCTTTCCAGAAGACTTTCAAATAAAGCTCACCAGAGGAAGCTTGCTAGAAGAATCTCGCTAGAGGAAGCTCGTCAGATGAAGCTAGCTAGAGGAAGCTTAGAGGAAAATTTCCAGAAGAAGCTCAGAGGAATCTTACTAGAAGAAGCTTACCAGAGGAAGCTCAGAAAAAAAATCTTAGAGGATGCTCACCAGAGGAAGCTTGCTAGAGGAAGCTCGCCATAGGAAGCTTTCTAGAGGAAGCTTAGAGGAAGCTTTCTAGAAGAAGCTCAGAAATAAGCTTACCAAAAGAAGCTTTAAGGAAGCCCAGATGAAGCTTTCCAGAGGAATCTTTACCAGAGGAAGCTCAGATGAACCTTGCCAGAGGAAGCTTAGAGGAAACTTGCAATAAGAAATTAAGAGGAAACTTACCAGAGGAACCTCACTTAGAGAGGAAACTCAGGGTTGATAGTTTTTTTATACTTATTAAAATCATGTAACTGTAGAGATGTATTATAACTTGTATGATTTAATGATTTATAATATGAGAGTGAGGTCAAACGGTATCCATGAGGGACCAAGTCTGGCAGGGCTTGGGAGAGCTTTCATGCTCTATCGGATGACCTCGTCAAGGGAACCTTTGAGGGAATTGGTTTAGAGGATTGAGAAGTAAGACAACGTTAAGTCTTGACTTAACCATTCTAGATACACCTGATAAAACACCGAGGGACCATAACCCGAGTAATCTTATCCAGAAGAACCACGAGTTCCATCTCACTTTGAGCCCAGTGCCAAATAGTCGCCTTTTCAAATGTCACATTTTCTTTAGGTGATGTCACACGCCACCTACCTACTGTCCAATCTAAACTTAAGTAAACCATGGAAGTTTGAGGCGTTGTTAGAAGGTTTGCTGGATGACCATTGAAGTGTGACAGCTGTCTGACACAGCTAATAGCCAAAAGGTGTCTGCATGCTTTTAATGCTAGTGACATAAAGTGGAAGTTTTTTCACATTGATTGAGACTGAGACATCTCAGGAGAGGTTTTTGGCTATTTAGAAAGCCCATCCATTTCAGATAAAAGGGGTTCTTTTTGGAGGTAAGAGAAAGTTCTTTTTCCGGAGTTCTTTTTAGAGAGAGAAAATACATTGAGAGTAGGGGAGTTATTGCAAAACCAGGGGGCATTTAACTAACCCACCATTGTTGGTTGTTGCCAATATTTCACTACCATTTATTATTGTGATATGTGTGTGGACCTTAGTTTTTGAGCTGCCGACCAAGGTGTATATGAGAGTGCTTATTTATCTCTTCCTTTGAATGAGTTGTTTCTGAGGTTCATTTATTATTTATTTCAATCTGAGTTGTTATTATATTGTGATTGTGTGTTTATTCTGTACCAAGTTGAGGATATTGGGTTAGTTGTTATCGCCATACCAATAGGGGTTACGCATCCATCTATAATCTAAATTACTCTCTTACATTTGGAGACTCTGCTGGGGAGGTATTCTTCTAAAATTATGGCCTAAGATAATGTTAATCGTGTTCTCGATTCTGATGACATCCAACAGAGGGAGAAATAACGGTCGAGGGGGCATGTTAGGATTCCTCTGGGGTAGGTGTGGACTCCCTCACGACTTGTAATGAAATACATAAGAAGCTTGACGAAAAATCTAAACAAGTGTTTTCATTGTTAAGTCATCGTTACTAGTGGAGTTTAATGAAAAATCTTAACAAGTGCTTTCATTGTTAAGTCGCCTTTGACAAAACAAATCTTAACAAGTGGTTTTCATTGTTAGGTCACCGTTATTGATGGAATCACCATTATTGGTGGCGTTTGATGAAAAATCTTAATAAGTGTTTTCATTGTTAATTCACCATTGCGGGTGTAGTTTGACAAAAAAATCTTAATAAGTGGTTTTCATTGTTAAGTCACCGTTATTGGTGGAATCACTGTTATTGGTGGAGTTTGATGAAAAATCTTAACAAGTGGTTTTCATTTTGTCTTGAGATGTTCTCGTGCAAAAATTTCTTGGCCACGCAAAAAATATCTCCACGAGAGTGCAAATTTAAGGGGGAGCCTAAAGGCAGTCTTATGATTAGAGATAACTCCCCCCTCCTAAATTAAGGAAGGTGGACAACCTAGAGGAAGCTTAGAGGAATCTTACTAGAGGAATATTAGAGGGATATTATCCAGAGGAAGCTCATATGAAGCTTACGAGAGGAGGCTCATATGAGGCTTATCCAGAGGAAGCTCAAATAAGGCTTATCCAGAGGAAGCTCAGAGGAATCTTACCAGAGGAAGCTCAAAAAAGAAGCTCAGAGGAAGCTTGCTAGAGGAAGTTTTCTAGAGGAATCTCACCAGAGGAAGCTTACTAGAGGAAGCTTTCCAGAAGAAGCTCAGATGAAGCTTACCAGAAGAAGCTCAGATGAAGCTTACCAGAGGAAGCTCAGAAAAGAAGTTCAGAGGAAGCTCACGAAAAGATGCTTACTAGAGGAAGCTCACAAAAGGAAGCTCACTAGAGGAATCTTACTAGAGGAAGATTACGAGAATCTTTCCAGAATAAGCTTAGGGGTATCTTAAGAATATTACATAAGAAAGCTCAGAAAATAAGTTCAAAGGAAGCTTGCTAGAGGAAGATCACTAGAGGAAGATCGCCAGAAAAAGCTCAGAGGAAGCTTTCTAGAAGAATCTTAGAGGAATCTTACCAGAAGAGGCTCAGAGGAAGCTTTCCAGAAGAAGATCAGACGAAGATTACTAGAGGAAGCTCACCAGAGGAAGCTTGATAGAGGAAGCTCGCGAAAGGAAGCTTTCCAGAGGAAAATTGCTAGAGGAAGCTTAGAGGAAGATTTCTAGAAGAAGCTCAGAGGAAGCTTACCAGAAGAAGCATACGAGAGGAAGCTCATAAAAGAATATCAGAGGATGCTCACTAGAGGAATATAGGTAGAGGAAGCTCGCTAGAGGAAGCTCACCAGAGGATGCTTGCAAGAGGAAGCTCAGAGGAAGCTTTCTAGAAGAAGCTCAGAGGAAGGTCAGAGAAGAATCTCAGAGGAAGATCGCTAGAGGAAGCTCAGAGGAACCTTGCTAGTGGAAGCTCAGAGGAAACTTGCTATAAGAAGTTCAGAGGAAACTTACCAGAGGAACCTCACTCAAAGAGAAAAATCAGGGTTGATATTTTTTTTATACTTATTCAAATCATATATATGTAGAGATGTATTATAACTTGTATGTTTTAATGATTTATAATATGATAGTGAGGTCAAACGGTATCCATGAGGGACCAAGTATGGCAGGGCTTGGGAGACCTTTCATGCTCTATCAAATGACCTCATCAAGGGAACCTCAGAGGGAATTGGTTTGGAGGATTGAGAAACACGACAACGTTAAGGCTTGACTTAACCATTCTAGATACACCTGGGAAAATGCCGAGGGATCATAACCCATGCGATCTTATCCAGAAGAACCACGACTTCCATCTCACTTTGAGCCCAGTGCCAAACAGTCCCTTTTTTAAATGTAACATTTTCTTTAGGTGATATCACATGCCACCTACCTTCTGTCCAATCCAAACTTGAGTAAACCATGGAAGTTTGAGGGGATGTTAGAAGGTTTGGTGGATGACCATTAAAGTGTGACAACTGCCTGGACATAAAGTGGAAGTATTTTCACATTGATTGAGACTGAGACATATCAGGAGAGGTTGGTGGATATTTAGAGAGGACAACCATTTTAGAGAAAAGGGGTTCTCTTTGGAGAGAAGAGAGAGTTCTTTGTCCTGAGTTCTTTTTAGAGAGAGAAAAGACATTGAGAGCAGGGTAGTTATTATAAAACTTGGGGGCATTTAACTCACCCACCATTGTTGGTTGTTGCCAAGCTTTCAATACCATTTATTGTTGTGATATTTGTGTGGGACCTTGATTTTTTGATGCCTACCAAGTTGTATCTGAGAGTGCGTATTTCTCTCTCCCTTTGAACGAGTTGTTTCTGAGATTCATTTATTATTTATTTCAATCTGAGTTGTTATTATATTATGATTGTGTATTTATTTTATACCAAGTTGAAGATATTGGGTTAGTTGTTATCTCCATACCTATAGGGGTTAAGCCTCCATCTATAATCCAAAGTACCCTCTTACATATGCAATGATTGGTTTGCATAATTTGAAGAGTCAATTTTGCTTATCTCGGAATAGATTAATCAAAATTCTTAAGTGGGTTAAAGAAATTCTCCCCAAAGAGAAAACGTTACCAGACAATTATCTTACGATGAAAAAGATCTTGAAGGGTTTGGGATTGAAATACAAAGCTATTCATGCATGCAGGAATGATTACATATTGTATCGCAACGAACATGGAGAGAATGATGAATGTCGAGTATGCGGTGAGCCTACCAGCAAAATATCAAAAGATCTCGCAAGTCACACAAAAGGTTTTGAAGTATTTTCCACTTGGGTCAAGGTTAAAATGATTTTTAGTGTACCGTGGATAGAAGAGGCCATAACACGGCACGCTCGATATGAGGTGGGTGGGAATTTGATGCGTCATCCGGTTGATTCATTCGTTTGGAAAATTTGAAATGAACGACACCATGAATTTGTAAAAAAACCAAGAAACATCCGTCTTGCAATCTCAACTGATGGTTTAACCCTTTCGATAATTTAAGTACTAGTCAAAGTTATTGGCGAGTTCTTATGGCGCCTTTAGGTCTTCTTCTGGCAATGTGCATGAGAAAGGAGTTCACATTATTATCTTTATTGATACCCATAATGAAGGATCTGGGTGATGATATTGATATATTCTTAGCCCCATTAATCGAATAACTTAAAGAGTTGTGGGATAAAGGTGTGACAATGTTCGGCTCTCACAAGGGTGAAGAGTTCACACTTAAAGTAATGGTGATGTTGGTGATCCACGACCTTCCTACTTATGGGACCTTGTTCGACTGTAATGTTTATGGTTATTATGGATGTCCCATATGTGGGGAGTAAACTGAAGCCATTTGGATACAACATAGTAGTAAGATGAGTTACACAGGTCATCATAGATTTCTGCCTACTAGTCACCCTTTCAGGAATGATAAGTCTAACTTTTATCCTATGGGTCACGAGCATCGGATGCAACCTGCTCAGCTTTCTGGTCAGCAGATTGATGAGAAGGTTGCGGTTGCGACTACAGGGAATAGGTACGTAGGCAAACATCCTAAGTTTGTAAACCTGAATCGTAAAGCAAGGGAAGATCCTAACGACCCTACTGAAGCAAAACCATTGTTTTGGGGATCAATATTTTTTTATTTTCCATATTGGAAAGATCATCATGTAAGTCATGTAATTTATGTGATGCACAGAGAGAAGAATATTGCAGAACATCTGATAGGAACATATTTGGTTGTATCTCATTCCAAATATGGAAAGAGGGCTTGCCGAGATCTATAGGATATGAAGCTAAAGAAAAAACTCTAGTTAAAAATAATCATATAATAGGAACAATTTCTACCCCTCCGGTTGCTTTCACTTTGACTACTAGTGAGAATAAGATCCTCTTAGACACATTGTTTAACTTTAAGTCTCCGACTGGTTATTCTGGTAATTTACGTAGGGTCGTACACTACCAAGAAAATGACTTAAAACAGTGCAAGTCTCATGACTATCATGTAATTATCCATTTAATCCCTCTATTATTTCGGCATTGCTTCTCTGAACACAGAGATCTCCATTGGGCAATTATGCAAATCAGTTTGTGTTTTACCCTAGTTTGTGCAAAAGTGGTAAACAGAAGGCACATTAGAGCTAAAAAATCCACTTTAGCCGAGGAAGCTTACGTGTTAGAGAAATATCTTTCTGCGTTGTTCTTCGATATCAACATCCACTTGGTTGTGCATTTATGCAAAGAAGCTTTATTATGTGGTCCCGCTAAGTATCATTGGATGTGTCCTTTTGAGAGATTGATGAAAACCTTAAAAAATTTCGTAAAGAATACACGGTATATTCGAGGATCGATTGCTAAAGAATACATAACTCTGGAATCATCGTTATACGGTAGGGAATATATGCCAGAACAAGAGGTGAGGAGGTTCAATCCTCGTAAAGGAGGAGTGATCGAGGAACCTGACAAGTTTGAGGATGAATTACCATTTGGGAACCCTAAAGATGTCAAACTCTCAAATGTACAATACGAGCAAGCAACTCGTTATGTCTTTGAATCGCAAGATGAAGTCAAAGAATGGAGAGAGTGAGTATCTATTGAATTCTTCTTCTTTGATTATATGTATTTTATATTTTACGATCTAAACTCTACAACTTACCCATAGGAAGTACGAGAATGAAATTGCCCAAAATTAAAGAAGAAATTGCATGACAACTAATTTTAGGGCATGGTTATCAAAATATGTAAAATTCACATCTTATGTGGGCGGGTATTTATTCGCGTGTGATAAAAATATGCCTAATACAAATTCATTGATAAATGCAGCTTTTAAAAAGAAGTGATGTCTCATCCAGGCTTGCACGCCTAACAAAAGGCCCTAATTTTTGTGCGAAAAAGTTTAAGAAATTACGCAGCAACTGTTTTGATTTCATTTCATATCCATATGAGGAAAATCTTTTGACGCAAAATAATGGAATACTAATTTCTTCCTTGACCACCTGTATCGCTAGCAAAAGCAATAAAAATCCAAAGAATATGGTGCTAACCAAGTATGGGATATTCCAACAAATCACAACACATTCTATTGTGACTTGGTGAAGGGGGGGGGGGGGGATACTACGAATGCTTACAAAGTTGATCCTAACTCAAAACTTATTATGGTAGATTTATCAAAGCAGGAGAGTAAAGATAGAATAGTCGACGAGCCTTTTATTTGTGCGTTTTAAAATGTAAAGAAGGTTTTCTACTCGAAGTTCATAAATGATGGCAATTGGTCTATTGTTGTGCATGCACCAAAGGATATGACTACTGAAGTGGATTCATTGAAGGCTCCAAAATAGTTCAAGTCAGCTCTTGATGACAACCCTAATTTGAAGGATCTTTTAGTTGATTTAGAGGAATATTGAGTATCAAAATATTATGTTAACCTTGTCAATCTTATTTGTATCCTAATTTGATATTGACATTTTATTAGAGCTTTACTTTGATGTATGAATGTTTAGTTACTCTTACGAATGTTTAATATGATTTATGTAAGTTAACTTTCGAAAATATGTTATGCTCAGTTGAATATTTAGTTACTTTCGATAATATGTTATACTCAATCGAATATTTATGATCCAACAAATGTACATGTAAAACAATATGTTGGGGACTCCAGGATCAATTTGGTCCAATCGCACATTCAGAAGACTCTAATTAATGGCCTTCTTGGATCGCAGGAATCGTGTACTCTTTACTTTAACTGAAGTAGTTATATAATTTAGATGGATTATCTTTTAATTTTTTTAGATGATGGAAGGATTATGGGATAATTATTGGTTTTGTTAGGTTTGGCTGTTAGATAATTATTAATTATTGGCTTGTTATTGGATAGTATGTTAGAAGGATTATGCGATAATTATTGGTTTTGTTTGGTTTGGCTGTTGGATAATTATTGGTTATTGGCTTGTTGTTTGATAATATGTTAGAAGGAGTACGGTCTAATGCTTTGGGTTTTCGCCCTCTAACGGCATGTTTTTAAACCCAATTCTAGTTATTTTCAAATTATCGTCATATTCTCAAATATGGTTTCCCTTGACTAGGGGTCAGTTCTTGTGCGTTACGTTGGTCCCATGCGAGGTCTTCAAACTTCTTTAGTGGTTGTAGGGTGGGCGCTAAGGGGTTTTCCCTCTAATGGCACGTTTTCAAGCTTAAGTGTGAATTTTCTCAATATATTCTCAAACCAGGAGTCCCGTGACCACGTGATCGGTTCTTACACATTACATTGGTCCCGTGTGCGGTGATCGCTCCCCTAAAGGGGCCGCCTGGGGTGCACTAAGGGGTTTCACCCTCTAACGGCACATTTTCAAGCCTAGGTGTGGAGTTTCTCAAATTATCATCATTTTCTCAAATTAGGGGTCCCATGACCATGCGATCGGTTCGTGCGAGTTACATTGATACCGTGTGAGGTGTTTGCACCTCTCACGGGGCCGTTTGGGAGGTGTTTTTTTATTTTCGCCCTCAAAAGGCATGTTTGGCAAGAAAATCTACCTTTTCTGGCCTTGCCAAATGCAGTGTGTTGTAGAGCTCATTGAAATTGTTCTAGAAAGGAGTCCCAGATAATATGATGTGTTTTACCGTTTGGAGTTTGATAGAGTATTCCAAATATGAATCCTTTCATTATGGGGAGTGTAGCCTTCATCAATAACCACCAATATAGGACAATTCAGGGAACTCAAAGGTGGCCTCACAGGGAACTCAACTTATGCTCAGGAGACGAAGGATCTGAAAGCAGTTTCTACAAATTGTAGTAGCAGTCCGGCCCCATCGTTTTGAACAATTTGTAGTAGTAGTCCGACCCTATCGTTATGAATAAAAAAGGTGGCCTCATAGAAATATTAAGAGATTGACAACCTTCATTGAGGGTTGTCAAGTTGTTAATCTTCCCGTGAGGCCAACTTGTAATGTTGAGTTCCCTGCAGCCTAAAATTAATCCCTTACAAAAATTACCTCTCACTGTACTCAACAGAATAGAAATCCACCATCTAAAATAAATAATGGGAACACTTTCTATAGTTATAAAAAGACATAAATTCCCTTGTGGGATACTGCGTGACTCCACTGGTTCAAAGACTGTCCAGACAAAACTCCAAAGACTTACTATAGTTATAAGAAGCCGCGTAGTCTCTCACAAGTGAATCCCTAGATTTTTACAACTATACCAAGTGTTCCCATTATTGATTTTAGATGGTGGAGTTCGATTTTGTTGAGTAGAGGGAGTGGTAATATTTGTAAGGGGTTAATTTTAGGGTGCATGGAACTCAACATTAAAAGGTGGCCTCACAGGAAGATTAACAGCTTGACAACCTTTAATGAGGGTTGTCAAGCTCTTAATCTTTCTGTGAGGCCGCCTCTTTTGTTCACAACTATGGGGTCGGGCTTCTATTACAAATTGTTTAAAACATTCGGGCTATTATCGATCCAGCTCAATAAAAATTATTTCCCTATCCTTCATCTCCTGAGCATAAGTTGAGTACCCTGTGAGGCCATCTTTAAGTTCCCTGCATTTTTCTATATTGGTGGTTCTTGATGAAGGCCACACTCCTTGTAATGAAAGGAGTCGTATTTGGAATACTCTATCAAACTCCAAATGGGAAAATGCATCATATTATCCGGGACTCCTTTCTAGAATAATTTCAATGAGCTATACAGCACGCTGCATTTGGCAAGACCAGAAAAGGAAGATTTTCTTTCCAAACATGACTTTTGAGGGAGAAAAAAAAAAGCACCTCCGAAATGACCCCGTGAGAGGTGCAAAAACCTCGTTCTGGATCAATATAACTCGCAGGAACCGACACTAAACCAAAATGGAAGATTTGTGAGTGCTGTTAGCAGTCACAAATGACATTTATAACTGATATTTACCGTCATAATTTAGGGAGTGACAAAAAAAATCGTAACTCCTAACAGCAGTCACAAATTTTTAAAACCCCAAAGGGGTTATGACATGTGACCCCAATTTATAACTGTTGTTTGTAACTGCTGTCAGCAGTTACGAATATAATATTTATAACTGTTGTCGGCAGTTACAAATATTGAATTTGTGACTGTTAATAGCAGTCATAAATATTAAATTTGTAACTGTTAACAGCGGTTACAAAATTAGCTATAGTGACAAATTTGTGACTACTATTAGCAGTTATAAATGTTAAATTGGTTAAATGTGTCACTGCTTAGAGCAATTACAAATATCTTTATATTTTTTAAATAATAGTAGAATAAAAAAAGTGAACTAAAATGGAGTAGATGAAAGGCCATGAACATGTAACAAATCTAAAAAAAATAATGTGGACATTATTCAAGTCTTAAAAAAATTGACAATTTCATCTATATTTAGGACATTTCAAATATCCTGTACATTTTAAACTTGTTTAAACTCAATTTAACATCAAATAAAGCCATTTCGAGAGCCAAATACAAAATGAACATCGAATAAAAAATAAACAAAAAAATGGAAGCGTTATGAGCAACAATTGCATCTTTATCAACTATAGGAGCTTTGTCAAAAAAGTTCATGGGCGTCCACTGATTAATATACGCCTGCAGAAAAAACAGACATCGAATAGTAAATTTATACATTAAACTTACTCAACCAAACATTTCCAAGCATTATCAAATATAAACATATTGAAATGCCAACGTAGCCCATCTGTTTATCCTTATCGGTACGCCGGTTATGTAAAATTCCAACCATTTTGTATTTGTTTTCTACTTTCACAGAATTTTGTTCAAATAATAATGAATAACATGTCTAGTCACTTGCACTATAAAACATAAACATATGGAAATTACTTTGCTCAGGAACCTTCTTTAAACATATCTATGTATATGTTTAAAGAGAAAATTTAACCGAATATCACCATAGTTGTTGGCACTGCAATCCTTTACAAAGTGGAAAATCAGATACAAACACTAATATGTTTATACAACAACTCAATCCAAATTTTGGATAAAAAACATTCATGGTTGCTTTGCTCCATAATACTTATCTTGGGAGATGCTGCGTGTATGATCAACAGAGTGTGGTTTTTTATTAAAGATAAATAACCAGATTCCATAAAACTTAAACATACAGGACATCCTCTTGTAAAGTCTGGGTCAAGAAATTTGGAGCCTCCATCCATATTTCCCAAAAAATCATTTACCTCATTAACTTGGGTTTTATATACTCAAGTCAATGAGGTAAATGAGAGAAATAAAATGTGTTGAAGGGTAACTAAATCTTGATGCAAGTCAATTGGTTCAGCAGCCAAAATATGAGAGAAGTAATCCACATCATCATTTTTAATAATATGCTCATCCTCAATTAGAGATCCATCTTGTAATAATAATTTGAATTTTGACTTTCTGATTTTCCTTTATTTACGAGAAGCAGGGACAAGTTCCTATCTCCCTTTGTAAGACATCTTTTTATAGATAGGAGACTCAACAATATTTCCTCTCTAGATCGCCAGGTAATGAGATATAGTTTCGCATTTTGTAATTCCTGATCAATGTTCTCATTCCAGTTGCAATGATGCAAGATTATAATCTGATTACACTAACTTCTTCTTCCTTAATCATTGCATATATATACATTACCAAAAGTCTGCCAGTTCCAACGCCCATGCGGTCTCCTCATACCCTTCAGTCCCAGATTAAGAATCCAAAAGTGATACTCTACTTTTTTTTCTTAACTTAATCATTGAAATACATTTTATCATAGTGAATAAATGTCGATGATGATGATTGATTTGACATATTAGTAATCTATACGAATAATGGATATGGAATTTTAATACATTTTAATTTTACTTTCAACCGAAAATTAACTAACCAAAGGGAAATTTTGATGAGATAACCACATTTAAACGAACTAAAAAGGGTGGGCACCATGTGACATAGGAGACAAAGTCACCAAAAGAGGGAAATGAACTGATATCCGGATGAGTTAATTTTAATTTTGGATGGTAGCAAAACACTCCCTCTGGGTCGTCCAGCCATTATACTCCTTAGCGTTCGACGGCCAAGGACTAAGACATGTCAATCTCCACATAAACCCAAGCATGCATGGGTTGTGTGAGATCTAGTGTACCGTGTACGCTGCTTTAAATATACAAATTGAATTAGTTTTCAGATTTTCATATATGATTTAAATAAACACATGCTTATAGAAATTAGTTCTAACTACTTAATTCGACTTGATTTTTATCCATCATCTTGACTAGCACGTATATTGTCAATTTACTGTAATTCAATGGTCTTTTGAAGAAATAGGGCTAACTGAATGTGAAAAATTGAATAGTGGGGCACATGCTTATGTTAGTCCCAAATATGATATTAATGAGGGAGGTTGTGGCAAGTAGCATAGATTGGTTTAAAGTTAATAGAACAACCAAACACGCCAATAGAAAAGGGAGCTAGTCGCAACTACCACTAGGATGCCCTTGTGATGGTCTTGTTCTAAAACCAATATAAACTACATCTAGGAATATAAAATTAACCTCAAACAGAAACTGTTGTTTAAATATTGTACGTTGGCCTGCATTTGGTGAACTTTAACCATAAACAACATAGTGTTTTTCGTGAACTTTAACCATAAACGGAAAGTATAGTGTTTTTCCCTTCTTTGTATCATTTGATTTGTTTAACACTCCAAACTATGATAAAAACAATGGGAGAAGTTGTGAATGGTGTAATTGCCAAATTTTTTCTAATCTCATCAGAGAATGTACAATGACTATAAGGACTATCACCCACTTTCTGCTATAACAGAAAAATAATGCTAACGAGACATACGAGGGGATATATTTTGGGGATACTCAAACACGTGTCCATATCTTCCACTTTTCGTATGTTATCAAAATGTATCCCCGTGTTCAATTAGACACACGAGGGGATATATATAAGTTTTTTTTTTATCAAAATGTACCTGATATTATAATTGGACTGTCCCCTTTTTTTTATTTGAGCAAGACAGTTACTGATCAAACCAAGATAGCTGTCTTTAATAATTAATCATCCATATTTGAAATCCCATGTATATGTATCAGTTGTCTATGCCAATTGTATTAAGATTGAAAGGAGGGCTCTTTGGTATCAAATGATTGATGTAGCTACTGACATGGAAGCCATTTCCCACATTATAACCAGCTGCAAAGGCAGTTGTAGGCAAGACCTTAGAGAGGTAAAATAGGGGGTAAAATTCCATGACAAGTCTCAATTCTGAGGAATGTTTAGTCAGGGTCGACCAAAATTTCCCAAGTAAGAGATAGAATTTTAGGAAGGAAAAGGAGGGCTTCGATTCCAAAACTAGTATAGGATTCGGTTCCTTGGTGTGAAGAGATCTCTTCCATAAAAGAGAGAGCTCGTAGGCCTTATTCTGCAGATCAAAGAGCGACTCCCCATTCATCCAAAAGAAAATAATATTTGAGTATAGAACATAGGAATTCTGGTCCGACTACTATGACTACATGCGCATCTACTAAGCAAAGGCTGTAAGGGCAGACTGCTCTATATTCACCCCATCAGAGAGAGGCAAACCAATTGTTAATATACTCATAGAAATAAAAAATTAACAGAAACCTAAAAATGCAAACTCACAGCGAAATCGAAAATTCAAGTTGGATATAAACAAATGATAAATTGTTATATTTACTGTGAAAAATAAATGAATGTCAAGATTTTTATAGGTTGTCGAACATATTTAGTTCCATTTTTATATTATAAAGCCAAATAACGAGAGTCCTGATTTGGAATACCCAATCCCATTTAAATGCTTGAGTTAATCGTACCCAATATATGCGCCAATATGTGCAATGAGTGATGGTGATAGCGATGATGATGATGATGATGATGATGATGATGATGATGTAGAATTTCAAAGAGTATCATCCCCTATACTAGTATATATTTGACAAATTAATCTAGTTTTAGCTTAGGAAAATGCTGAGAGAATTAAAAACAAAAAAAGTACATCGGTAAACTTTTGTAGGGATATTTTAGGATTGAGCCAAGTAAACACACCTTTCTGCTCGGGAAAATTTTTGGCTTCACATTCCTCAATAAAGGCTTCTTTTTCTGGTTTTGTATCCCTTCCAGAACTAAATAAATCAGATTGATTAGCTGTATTCAAGCAAAAAACTCTTCCATATCAGAGGACAAAAACAGAGCTCGTCAATAAACTGAAGATGGTGAAAAACCTCGTTAATTCTAAAAAGTCTCATCAATAAACAAGATTAAGATACAAAATCCCATTTATAGTCTTGGAATTTACTAAGAGATAAAATAAATGGCATGTGTAACACCCAAATTCAAGCAAAAAAACATATTGTTTAAAAAATAAAAACATAGCATACATGGTAAAAACATCCTCATATGATTTTTAAAATATTAACGCTGTCAAGAGACATTGTCCTTTTAATCCTTGAGTCAAAGATTTAATCATTTAGAATTAATCTATATTTATAATATTGTTTAGAATCACATAAAAATCATATGTAACATATACTCTATTATACAATACATGAGAGTTGAAACATAAAGTAGAATGACATTTAATGTTACGGAGAGTGAAAATACGTCATTTTGCACCACATTAAAAGACAATGAACAATCAATGTCTGAGTGACAAGCAGTTAACGACGTGTATTATGACACTCAAATGGCTTTACAAGTGTCATTTGAGTCCTAAATGTCACACTACAATAAAGAAATATGCAAACAACTCCTGCACTCCAGAGTTGACAAAATTGCTAAAAATAGATAGCTCAATAGAGCAAGCACCAATATATTATTGAGAGGACATGTCGATATGCAGAAATAATCCATATACTAATAGTATGTACCTAACTAACAGTATATATTGATCCAACATCTTAATCCATATTGAACAATCCATATACTAACAGTATGCATTAAACTAACAATATTGAATCATCCATATTGAACCATCCATGTACAAACAATATGTACCTAACTAACAATATATAATGATCCAACATATTAATCCATATTGAACAATCCATATACTAACAGGGAATGCCTTAGGATTAGTAATGTATCCCACTTCATGTTTTTAGCTAGAAATGAAACTAAATGAATTTCTTTGTTTAACAAATATAAGGAAAGAGGTCATACACGTGTCACCATCAACGATCCATTTGAATCTATATTTATCCTTCCAATAAGACTATTCAATTCTCAAAGTTTCAAACAAATTATTTAAGTCTACATTTTGAGCTTCGTCTCTCCCATGGGAATGCCCCACATTTTCAATGTCCTTTTGAATTTTAAAGGGATTCTCTTTAGCTTGAATAAGGTTGGCATGGATATTACCACTGACTTCATAACTCCACTTTAATAACATGATTCATATGTATATAAATTATGTGTGTATATAAATATGTGTGTTCTCTTTGCATTTATAAATAATTTACGACATATTTTATGTTTATACCGATTCACGGTTCACAATTTACAGGGTTTTCGATTCATAATTCGATTCACGATTTGACAACTATGGGGGAACCTAGGACATTTGCATTCTTGAGCACCTCTCACATGGTGTAAATTTCAAATAACATGCGTCATATGTATATAAATTATGTGTGTATATAAATATGTGTGCCATAGTATTTTTTATTCTTATAATTAATATTTACAATATATCAATACAATTGAATCTTTTTTAAAATAAGATTTTACATCGGATTTAAACCCTAACTTCATAAATCTGATTAATTACCCTAACTTCATCTCACAGATTCCACATCAGATTTAATCATACGACATGATTAATTGCATTTAATCAAACATTTATTTTGATTAGAACGAAGTTAATCAAACGCAAAATTTATAACAAGATTTAACAATCAAACAATGATAGCAGATTTTAAGAAACCAGAATGAGATATTATTACAGATTGGAACATAAATACTTAATGAGAGGAAGCTTAAAAAAATACTTACAGTGAAGCAAAACAAAAGAGAAATATGTGGCCACCATTTGTCCTCAAGTGTGCAATAATATCTATGGGGACTATATAATCATTAATTACTATAGGTAATTAAAGGGAAAGAACTTGCCCTGTTAAGATGAGTTAGAAACTTTCATCTTGAAATGATTTCGCTAATGAAAGCAAACAAGCAGGAAAAGTCTCACTCACGACAGCTACTGCATCTGAATAGATATAAGAAACAAGACAAGAGGATAAGAATAAAAGAAAGTACACATAGTTAGAAGAAACTATAATGAACAGTAATAGCACATAGTAAATACCAACTCAGAGGAAGGAACAACTAAAGATGTAGATGGTGACTCGAGAAAAATAAAGGGTATGGCAGTTTTTCTTGAGCCACATTAAGACTGCCACCATTATAAGTTTTTTTGCAATGTACGATGGCAAGACAAATCAAACACTATCTTTAAAAATAATATCCTCTGTTGATAATAGTCGCATAGCCACTTCAAGATCCCTGCTACATAACGAAGCTTTGTTATCCAACTTTGTAGTTTAGTCGAGAGAAAGAGGAAGCTTTTTTGGTCGATCGAGAGAGAGTTCAACCTAGGTCAAAATTTTGTCGAGAAAGGAGTGGGAGATTGAAGAGGGATGGAAGAGGGGGTGGGAGATCGAAGAGTACATAGGAGAGAGAAGAGGGAAACTAAATCTAAGCTAAAAGTTTGGTGACCCCTAATAGCACTCACCAATTAATATTTGCATTACACCAAAATTTGTGACCGCTACGAGCGGTCAAAAATTAAGTCTTAAGCCAAAATTTATGACGGCTACGAGCAGTCACAAATTTGTGACCATTAATAGCGGTCACAAATCTAAAATTTGTGACTCCTCATAGCAGTTACAATTTTATGGCTGCTAATAAGAGTCATTACTTAAGCCTAGTGATAAGGTTGTGACTCCTTATGGCAGTTATAAACTTGTGACTCCTAATAGCAGTCACAAATTATTTATATGGTAACATTTGTGACTGTCATTAACAGTGACAAATCAATTGACTCAAATTTTTCATTACGCAAATATTTTATGACTCCTGCTGGCAGTTACAAATAATATTGTGTCTCCTAATGGCAGTGATAAAATTTGTCACCCCCATTAGAAGTTATAAGAAGGCAGTCACAAAATTAGTATTTTGGTGTGGTGAGATCGCGTGGTCATGGGACCCCTGGTTTGAGAAAATGACGATAATTTGAGAAAATCCACACTTAGGCTTGAAAACATGTCGTTAGATGGTGAAACCCCTTAGCAGTCCCTCCCCAAGCAGCCCCTCTAGGGAAGCAATCACTGCGCACGGGACCAATGTAACTCACAGGAACCAATCGCGTGGACACGGGACCCTCGGTTTGATAATATGACGATAATTTGAGAAAATCCACACTTAGGCTTGAAAATGCGCCGTTAGAGGGAAAACTCTTTAGATCCCCCCAAAAGGACCTTTTAGGGGAGCGATCACCGTTCACGGGTCTGACGTAGCTAGTAGGATCCAATCACATGGTCACGGGACCCCCAGTTTGAGGGCACAACCCAAAACATAGAATATCCACACTTAGGTTTAAAAAATGTGTTGTTGGGGCACGAAACCCTACAATGCCCCACAAATGGCCTCGTGGGTGTTGTCAACACCTTTCTTCGGACCAATGTAACTCATAGGAACAGACCTCATTGTCACGGGACCCCCGGTTTGAGAGCACGACACAAATTTATGAATATCCACAATTAGGCTTGAAAATGTGTCGTTGGGGGCGAAACCCCTTGGTGCCCCCCAAACAGCCCCGTAAGGGGTGCCAACACCTCGTACGAGACCAATGTAACTCGTAGGAGCCGATCGCGCGGTCATGGGACCCCCGATTTGAGGGAACATCCCAAAATAGTGAAAACACACACTTAGTCTTAAAAACCTACCTTTGGGGGTGAAACCACATAGCGTCTTCTTAATGGCCTTATGACCACGTGGTCGGTTCCTGCGTGTTGTAGAGCTCATTGAAATTTTTCTGGAAAGGAGTCAGGGATAATATAATGTGTTTTCCCATTTTACGTTTGATAGAGTATTCCATATAAGAATACTCTATTGGAATGTCCTAGATTGGTGGATCTTGATGATGGCCACACTCCCCGTAATGAGTATATATATTATTACGGGGATTATAGCCTTCATTAAGATCCACTAAATATGCCTTTAGAGGAATCGTATTTGGAATACTCTATCAAACTTCATTAAGATCCACACTTAGGCTTGAAAATATGTCGTTGGGTTACGAAACCCCTTAGCGCCCCCCAAACGGCCCCGTGAGCTATGCCAACACCTCGCATGGGACCAATGTAACTCGTACGAACTGACCGCATGGTCATGGGAACCTCGGCTTGAGAGCATGACCCAAAACAAAGAATATTCACACTTACACTTGAAAACGTGTAATTGGGGTGAGAAATCCCTTATCGCCCCCTAAATGTCCCTGTGAGCTGCGCCAACACCTCTCACGGGACCAATGTAACTCATAGGAAATGATCGTGTGGTCACGGGACCCTCAGTTTGAGAGAACAGTGAAAAACAGAGAATAACCACATTTAGGCTTGAAAACGCATCGTCGGGGGCGAAACCCCTTAGTGCTCCCGAAACGGCCTCGTGAGTGGAGCCAAAACCTCACACGGGACCAATATAACTCATAGGAACCGACTGCGTGGTCACGGGACCCTCGGTTTGAGAGAACGACCCAAAATATAGAGTATCGATACAAAGGCTTGATAACATGTCGTTGGGGTGTGTAATTGTTTACCCCTCGGGCCCCGTGAGAAGTGCCAACACCTCACATAGGTCCAATGTAACTCGTATGAACCGAATGCATGGACACGGGACCCTCGTTTGAGAGCACGATCGAAAATAGAGAATATCCACACTTGGTCTTGAAAACGTGTCGTTGGGGTGCGAAACCCCTTAGCCCCCGCCCCCCCCCAAACGGACCCGTGAGTGGCGTCAACGCATCGCACTGGACTAATGTAACTCGTAGGAACCGATCGTGTGGGCACGGGACCCTCGGTTTGAGAGAACGACCCAGATTTCAGAATGCCTACACTTAGGCTTGAAAACGTGACGTTAGAGGGAGAAACCCCACAACGCCCCCCAAACGGCCCCGTGGGTGGTGCCAACACGTGGCTAGGGACCAACGTAGCCTGCAGGAACTGACCGTGTGGCCAAGGGACCCTCGATTTGAGAGTACGACCCAGATTTCAGAATGCCTACATGGATCTCGTGACAACACGGTCTCAAAACCCCTGATTTGAGAGCACGGGACCCCCGCGAGGTTACCCAAGGAGCACTTGCAGTAACTGATTGATTAGCCTCCCGATTCAAGGATTTTTTATTATTATTATTAAAGGTCGTCATGACCTAAGGCTGTGACCACATTATGCATACTGCAAGTTTGGTCACGGCCCAAAGTCATTACTACGTTGATTTCTACCGAAAACATTGTCACGGACCATAGCGGTGATGAATATCAATCATAAGAATAATAGTCACCGCTTAAAGATGTGACCAAGTTTGATTGTACAAAGAACATGGTCATGGCTATGGGCCATGACCAAATGCTTTCTTAATCGGGTGATGGTCACGGGTTTGGGCCATGACCAGGCTTGTAAACAGGGTCAGGGCTATGAGCCGTGACCATATCCGTGACTATGGGAAGTCCGTGACCACGTAGTGGGTCAGGGATTTAGGTTGTGACCACCGAAATTAGTTAGGAATGATTTGGACAAGGACTAAATTCGCGACCCACACTGCCTGGACAGGGATAAAGTCCGTGAGTAATCGCCCAGTTTGGTATAGTTCACATACATTTTCTAAGGCTGTGTAGTTAACTTCATATTCGGTCAACTTACGACTGACGTAGTAGATGGATACTTCTTTGTGATATTCTTTAAGGTATTGGGCTAGTAAATCTCCAGCTGTAGTATCAGTTACGATTAGGTATAGGAGTAGGGGAATACCCGACTGCGGTGGCATGAGTACTGAAGGTTGGGTTAGGTATTGCTTGATTTGGTCAAAGGCTTCTTGGAAAGCTTCATTCCAAACTTTGGTGGAACCCTTTCGAAGGAGTTTGAAGATGGGCTCACAGATAGGAGTCAACTGGATGATGAACCATCTCATGTACTACAACTTTCCAAGGAATCCTCGGACTTCCTTAACCATTCAGGGTGGTGGTATCTCGAGTATGGCCTTTCTCTTGGCAGGATCTATTTCTATCCCTTTCTCACTAACTATGAATCCGAATAGTGTTCCCTTGGTGATGTCAAAGGAACATTTCTATGGGTTAAGTTGCATTCGATATTGTCGAAGTCGCTCGAAGAACTTTCGGAGAGCATAAATATTACCTTTTCCACTCTTAAACTTTGTAATCATATCATCTACATATACCTCCACTTCCTTATGTATCAGATCATGCAAGATGGTCATGACAGCCCTTTGGTAGGTAGCCCCAACATGTTTTACACCAAATGCCATAACGGTGTAGCAAAACGTTCCCCAAAGGGTGATGAATGAGGTTTTCTCTTGATGATATGGGTGAATCTTGATATAATTATATCCAGCAAGCCCATCAACAAATGACTTAAAGGCATGACTAGTTGTGTTGTTTACAATCATGTCGATATTGGGTAGTGGATAATCATCCTTCGTAGAAGCCCTGTTCAAGTCTCGGTAGTCAACAAAAATGTGAACCTTCCCTCTTGCTTTCATCATAGGTATGTTATTAGCTATCCATGTGTGATATTCGATCACATAAATGAAACCCACGTTCAAATGTTTGACCACTTCTTCCTTAACCTTGAGTGACCATTCGGTGCAGAGATTTCGTAGCTTATGTTTGATCGGTTTGCATTTTGGGAGAGTTAGAATCTCGTTCTAAGCTATTTCGAGATCCATTTTGGTCATATCTTTGTAGGACCATGAAAAGACATCTACAAATTCTTTTAGTAATTCATCGAGTTGCGTGCGCTCATGCTCGTTAAGCGCCTATCCTAATCTCGCACAACTGGCTACTAGAATCGAGATAGTTTCATATTTATTAACTTGAACGATGTTATATTTTTTGTTATTAAACTTATTAAGATCAGTTAAGAATTGTTCATTTGTAAAATCATCATCATTAAGAGTTTGATTATAATCAATATAGTTAATGTAAGACACAACAAGATACTCAATATCTTTATTTATTTCATTAATAGGAAAAACAGCATTGAGAACACCATCAAAGAAGGTCTCGATTACATCAGAGTAAGGAGGAACAACAAGAGAAAGCAAAAGGGGATAAACATCAGGGTTAGGTTTAGTGTCTATAGGTGGAACAGGTGAAGCATGCCAGTTGAGGAGAGGTGCATAAGCAACTTTGATAATATGGGATGGATCCAATAATGTAGCTCCTGATTGGATTATGTTGAGTGTTAGCCCTAGTGTCTACAAGTTAAAGGAATCCTTGGAGTCACTTTCCTCGAAATCTTTAATATCAGCTATGGTTTCTTTAATGAGTGGTTACACATGGTGCTGGGAACTTTCGACCCATGCGTAGCTATCTTGAAAAAAGATCTCCATTCCAGGTTTCATCTTCTTATCCACATGATCATACCATGGTTTAGGAAATCCATAGAAGGGGAAATATTCACCCTCTCTGATGAATCTTTTATTTAAGGAATCTCTTAAGATAGTCTTGGCAATTTCTACCCTTCTCTTCAACCAAGATTGGGGGATCACTCGAAGTTCTTATGGTGATGGTTGATAGCCCAAACCGTAAGGAGTAAGAGATTTTTTTCAACACAATGGGTTCAAGTATCCCCTATTGTCTTCATCCCATCCGAGCCCGAGCATCAAGTGCATGTTCTTGAACATCTGAATAATATTGATGTTGCTATGAGGGATATACTCTGGACAACCCCTATCTTTGAAATAGTTCCCTACTGGGAGTAGAAGTGGTTCAACTCGGAAGCTTGGAAGAATCATATCATTCACCCCGTGTTGTATCTCAAGTACTAGATTACTGGTGCTTGCATTCTTGGCATTATCATCATCACCCAATATGCTGATGACATGTCCATTGGCAAAGAACTTTAGTTTCTTATGAACGGAGGAAAACACACCCTCGATGCTATGGATCCATGGTCATCCAAGTAACAAATTAAAACAAGATGAGATATAAATGACTTGGAATTCAATAATTGGATTTATAGGGCCAAACCTATTGCAAGATTTATGGATCCCATCACATCTCAATGAGTATTATCATAGGCACGTATAGCGGCAGAGTTTGGAGCAACGTCCCTAACTTTTAGCCTTAAATAATTAAGGGTCCTTAACGGGAAGACATTCAGAGTTGATCCATTATCGACGAGAGAGAGAGAGAGATAGTCTTTCCCATGACTTCGACGGAGATATTGAGATCATAGTTGTGGTTTAGCCCAATTTTGGGGATTTTATCTTTGGATAAAAAGAGCATTCTAGTAGAGGTTAGAGATCCAACCAGATCCACTACATTTTGTGGCGTGATAGAAGGAGGTACTGTGGGTCCTGTGAGTAGCTTGATCAAGGCATTTCTATGCAGTTGGGAAGACATAAAGAGTCCCCATATAGTGATGTTAGATTGGGTCTTCTTCAACTGATCGAGGTTCTTGCTCTCATCGAGGGTCGTTTCGGGCATAGGACGATTCTCAACACCCTTTCCTTTATCACTTGTTGATGGTGGCAGGTTTAGTTCTTGGTAGTGCCTCCCTAACCTTGTCATATGGTTCCCAAAATAGGTAAAAAATAGAAACCTTTTTTCCTCATAGATCACGGGTTGTTCATCCACCTTATTGATTTCTCCTAGCATCTCCCCAAATGATACATCCCATATATGTTAATTATTAGGTTAGTCTTTTCTGGACCGTGCTCTTCATCTGAATTATCTAATTCATCCCCCCATCCGGTGGCAACGACATATTATTTCCATTAAAGGTTAATACATTCCACAACCTCAATGACTTCTTCGTATAGATCCTCCCATTAAAGGTGCCCCTATAGTTTCAAAGCATCAAATAGTACGGACATGATACAAATATCACCAGCCTATCGAAATAAGTATGCCATGATCTTGACCACATTATCCAGACTAACTTCAGCGATTGGTATCACCCAATTGTCTGACTCTCGGGCCCATTTTTAAGCTTTTAAGAATATTGCACTGAATCTTTGGCATTCAGTGGTCATTTGGGAGGGCAATTTCATCCCAAACTCTAGGAGATGGTTCAACACTTCTGAAAATTCCATATTTTACTTCCATAATGGGTACAGACAGCGATTCATGCTCTAGTAAGGAGTGACAGGGCCTGATCGGACAAGCTGGTAGGGTGTAAGAGAAATTATGAGCAAGTTTGGAGGGGGTTAGGAGAATATATGGGTATGATAGGTGATTTACTTGGTATGATTTGGGTAGATGGGTCAAACTTTGAGTCTTTTTCTAAAAAGATGTCATTTGTATGCTGGTGGGGCGATAACACCCCGGTCAATCAGACCTTGGATCACATTTAGAAGGTAGAAACATTGATCAATGGTACGGACTACAATTTGGTGAAAATTGCAATGGGCATCTGGTTTGAAATTTTTAGAAAGTGGGTTTGTTAACGGATGAGGGTCCAATAGCATGATGAGGTTTTGACATAAAAGGGCTTGGTAAACTTTGGATAAAGGAGCGTGAAGCTCGATGTATTCCTTTCGGACTGGGTTAGGGCGGGTTTCTGGTGACCATGATGTGTCAGGCTGAGAGATGTTGTTGATAGTTAAAACTGCGGTGCTTGCATGTTTTTCATTCTTTCTAGGAGTGAATTATCTAGAAACTTTTCTTGGTTTGACTTATTTCTTGGTAATACATTCTTCGATCTCTACTTATGCTTCTCGGAGTGCTCGGTAATGAGGGTAATACTATCCTCCCATCCTCTCTCGGACATGGGGTAATAAGTTCTTCTTCACGATACTGACTTGCTCCTCTTAGGAAGGCCGATTGGTCATGGTGGTTGCTTTCTCTATCCACCTTGCTATGAAGTTACTAACTAATTCCCTAGGGGTCTATTTGAGCAGATCTAAATCACATTGGGTAACCTCTAACTCTTTGTTGTACTTGTACTCTAAAATGAACTTGCAGGCAACATCCTCCCACCTGCGGATCCTAGACTCCTCGAGGGATAAGAACGAGCGAAGACAACTGTCCTATAAAGTCTGCTAGAACATTTGGGACATTATTTCCTCAGAGTCACCTAGGAGAGTCATGTCTCGGTGATAAATGTGAAGATGAATAATTGGAAGCCACGACCCCTCGAATTTCTCGATGTTGAGCATCTTAAATTTTTTCGACAACCTTGATTTAGGATAGGGAGACATGTGGGTGTAGTCCATGTAGTTACCAGAGATTCTGACATGGTCAAGATTCTTGGTCAACATCTTGAGGTACTCCTTGACCTTATTCAATTCTTCCTCCTTTGGATAAACGATTAAGGGTAAGTTAGCCCCTGACTGAGCAAGATTCGGCATAAGGAACTGGGATGAAGGTGACCCATTAACAAGAGGGTCATGTGGAGTGTGCTAATATTCCTAGGGAACCCAAATAGGCTAGGGTACAGGCGGGCCCATGGCGCAAGGAAAGATTACCTCGGGTTTTTCGAGAATAGGAACTCAGTTTTTTTGTATCTCATGAACCTCAATTTGAAGGTTGTCAAGTGTGAGTTGAGCAAGAATCATCATTAAATCATGATGCACATTTCGTGCTTGGTTTGTGTTCTCCATGGAAAGTGGATGAATTTCAAACTCAAAGGAAGTATAGAGGGAGTTTATGGAGCTTTGGGGCGGTTCGAGTGAAGACCTAAGCTAATAGGGCGCCAGGCCAAGGGTATGCGATCGACTTGAGAAGGAAAAAAAATATGAATTTATTTTTTTTAAAGAGAGGGAAAATTGTTATTTGTTAAAAAGGTAAGAAAATATTTTTGACATTTCTTTTGGAAAAAAGGGGAACAAAATATTTTTGGGTAAAAGGAAGGAAAACTAGTTTTGGTATAACGAGAGGGAAAATGTTTTGGTATTTTTGATAAAAGAAGGAAAAATGTTTTTGACACTTTTTTGGAAAAGAAAGAAGGAAAAACGAGAGACGGGTCTCAGCATGATTATTATTATTATGTTTATTATGTTCTCACTTATATTAGGTTTACCTAAATGCAAAAAAGAAATGTCGGACGGGACCCAAGCCTAGGAAAATTGGGTTTTGATAATATGTAAAAACTATGGTTGGACTTATTACCAAGCTCATGGGTAGGGTCCCATTTTAAAAATTGAGCAAAAATTTGGGCGGCATGCCGACCCGTCATTTCGACAGAGTTTCGGGTAGAAATCGGCAAACTACATATGAGTTCCCTAGGTTTGACACCTATATTAGGGTATGCAGTTGTTGGGTTAATTGGAAGGTGTTCCTCCCTTGGGCATGACTTCCATGATATATGTCTCTCTTTTGAGGGAAATTGATACTTGTGGACAAGACATTTGATATACCTGAGTGTACATGAATTTTCTCACAATATACCTCGTGGGGACAAGATGTGTGAGAGTGAATTCATTATACTCGATGTACTTGAACGAGTTGCCTACTATATAACTCCCATCATGACTTCGATCAAGCGGTACGATGTGAAGGGAACCATTTGATATACGTCAAAGGTACTTGGAAAATGGAAGGTGAGAGTCATATCGCTTAGTCTAACTATGACCTGCCTGACCAGTGCACATCACGAAGTGACCCCCTAGTTACGGGAAAAAATTGGCTAATAGCCATGCTCTTTGGTGATGTAGTGTGAAAGATGCATGATTATTGATTATTATATTATGGAGAGAGTATCTTTATTGATTATAATCATGCCAAGCGGGGGATAATGTACAAGTATAAAAGGTAAACTTATTCTAAGCATGTATATATGAGAGAGAGTGATGTGTAGCTATCTACAAGTGAGTGTGTGGTAGTGAAGCTAAGCATGGATCAACTACAAGTGGTGTTTGATATGTAGGTAAGCATGGGTATATACAAGTTTGATAAATGGAGGTGTGTGATAGTGACACCTAAGCATGAATTTCTAAGTGGTATGTGCAACATGTGGACATAAGTGATCCTAAGTGCACCTGGTGTGAAGTGTACATGGGGAATTTCTACAAGTTTGTGAGTGAGTAGTGATATAAGAATGAGGTATATATGTACAAGAAATAATAAAGGAGAAAAATAGAACCTATAGATAGGTGAATACGCACATAAGAAAACAAAACACACATGTAAACAGAGTCTAGCCCTCTTATGAAAAGAAGTCCTTAGCGGAGTCTCCACTGTGTCCATTCTGATCAAGAATGCGCGTCGTTTCCCTCTCCTCTTTTTTACCTCCCAGAGGGGGATGGGGAAGGAAGGATGATTGAAAGGTCTCACACCCTACTCAGGAATGCTTCGGCCTTCGTCGTTGAGGGGTAAATGTAAAGAGATGGAGTTTTCGACCTATTTTGCACAAAACAGGCAAAAGAACATGTTTCCACCTTGAGAGAATGGCATCAAAGACAAACTGAGGCATAGGAAACCAATATTTTGAAGGTTCGAGAGATAAGTTACGGAATGGGAAGGCGTTAGGCACCCATCCTGCCCTTTCGGTCTCTCATGGGCTTGTGTTATTATTTTCCTTTATTTCTCCATGAAGTGTGTGTGCGTGTATATATAATGAAGATCAGAATATTTCAACTCATACAATGGAAAAGGTAGAGTAAGGCCATCCATAGGAATGTTCCCAAAATAATATATAGAAAATATTATTTATATGTTTATCGCGATATTTATCGTTACGATAAAATGATAATATGTGCTAGATGAAACGCTAACAAACATAATATATATACTAATGCAAGAATATGATAAATGCGAAAATGGGGGATTTGGGAAAATTGGAGGATTTAGAAAAATTGGAAATTTTAGAAAAAGTTGAAAATTAGGAAGTTGGAAAATTAGAAAATTAGAAAATTGGAAAATCAGAAAAATGGAAAATTGGAATCGAGTCTCGAGTTTTAATACGAAACGCCTACGTATATCAAAGTCCATGTAGTTCGAATGAGGCATTGGTGGGGTTTATCCCATACATTCGAATGGGATTTTATTATTTGTGTATGTGTAGAAAAATGTGTTTTATTTATGAAAAAGTGTGATGGATAATCCCGTTCGTAATTTATGGATCCTCTTTTTTTTTTATATAGAAAATAACGTATGTGAAATATACTAATAAAAGTGTAATATGTTAATGTGTATGAACTAAAGTAAAACTAGATTATTAATCTAATGAATTTAATGCAAGAGCAAGAAATTTAAAGAGAGAGGGAAGGGTTTGGACATTCTTTGAAGATTGATCTTTGATCATGAATGAAATCCCTTGAATGTGATGTATATTTTAAATGAGAGAGGATTTGATTTTGACAAATTGGGTATGAAAAGGATGGGAATGTAAGCTTGAATGGAAATTCACATGGAGGAACTTCGCTGATTTTGAGATAATGTTATTCAGATCACCGATGTTGATGGATCTGAGGTATGTACTAGAAGGGAGTTTATGCCTTCTATTTATAGTGTGAGAGGTGGTGATGATCGGCATTGCCCTAATCCTGCCTCTTGGCGAGAAACCCTTGACACATTACCGATAAGCAGGGACCTGTACCTGCTAATTGGTAGTCTCGTGTAGATTTTTTTAGAAAAATGGTCTTAGAATGCAATCCATTTATCCTAATTGCGCACGGGGTATACTGTTAGAAAGCTAATTTAGAGGCCTTCAAGAGTCCTTTGGACCACTACTGGGTTCAGGAGTTGACTTTGGGTCAAATATAGATTAGAAACCCACTTCGGTCTTTGGGACGGGAGATAGTCTGACGAAAAAGGATTGTTCGCCCGCATGGTAAGTCAAAATTGTACATGGGGATAACCGTTGGATAGGTTAGGATATGTACAAAGAGTTCGCTCAGTTTGAAAAGTTAACCTTGGTCAACTAGGGCTCGAAAGTGCTCGATGACCTCTTGGAGTAAAACGGACCATTCGTCCGCCCTGTAACTCAGAATCGCGCACAGGGCGAACGACTGGAAAGGGTATTTAGTTCCCTTCGGATATTCATTCAGTCTCATTCAAGATGAATATTTGACCTTGGTCAAATGGAGATCAGCAATTCTCGGTTGCCCCCGAATCAATTTTTGAGGCCAAAACGGATCATTCGTCTGAACAGTTATGATATTTTATGCATGGGGTGGATAGTTGAAAAGGGGTTTTAGTTCCTTTAGAAGATTCAAATAGATTTCTCTCTGATGATTAAGTTGATTTGGGTTAAATTCGGGCTCCGAAAGTTCCCATTGCCCTCCAGATTTATTTTCAGTAGTAAAATGGTTCGTCCGTTCGAAACGTTATGTCGATTCGCGCATAAGACGGATTGTTAGAAAGGGGATTCGAAGCCCTTCGTAGATTCAAAGATCTTTCACTCGGACGATAGAGTTTATCAGAGTTAAATGGTAGTTGAGAGCGCCCAATGTCCTCTAAATTAGTACATGGAGGATGACCTCGTGTTTGTAGTGAAATGGGGAGCTTCTAGGGATCTAAGGAGAGTCTTAGGGGGTCCCAGAATGTGGTATCTACACCCTAGCCTTCCATTTCAAGTTTTCCCAGTCATCAACATTTAGTCACACAATATGTGTCATGCTTCTTGAGAAATCATCCATTTCTTGGTTTTGGAACACTAACATTATTTACATAAGGTAACTGCATAAGAGAGCTAGCCTGAAAGCTATAAAAACTGAGGAGAACCCGCCCTTTTTTATAGGAGGCTAAGGGGCATGCCGATCGGAACCTCCTAGTAACAAACCGATCGACATTGTACCTTCACTAGCTCGAAGTACCCAAAAGATCATGCCACTGCTGTTTGGCATCTCTCAAACCATTTCGATTGGCACCCTCTCTAAAACTTCGTACGAAAATTCCCTAAAAATGCCAAAAATTCCCCAGAAATTCTTAAAACTGCCAAATAAATTTTAGAACACCAAGATTTTTTTTACTAGACCTACTTCCTCAATGAAACTTTTACCTCCCTAGCGGAATTCCCAAAATAAATTGGATATCTCCCCAGAAACGTCTCCAAAATATGCCGCAAAATTCCTCAGCAAGGAAACATCCAATCCTCAAATTAATTCCTCTTCCCTAGCAGAACCAAAATCTCAAAATCAGGTGCTTCCCCAAAATCCTCAACGAAACCACAAGATAATTCCCTAGTGGAGTCTCCAACATTTCCCCAAGAAAACTAAAACTTAAGCCTCAGAATCAGCTTAAACTCGCAGAATTTGTCACCTTTACTTAAGCTCTCAGAATTGGCATTGACTTGTAGAAATGTTCATCTCTACTTTAAGCCCTCAGATTTGGCTTCGACCCATAGAATTTGTCACCTCTACTTAAGCCCTCAAAATTGGCTTTTACCCGCCGAAATGGTTATCTCTACTTTAAGCCTTCAAAATTGGCTTCGATACACAAAATTGGTCATCTTTACTTAAGCCCTCAGAATTGTCTTTGACCCACAGAATTGGTCACCTCTACTCAAACCCTCAGAATTACCCTCTACCCTCAGAATTGATCATCTCTAATTAGGTCCCCATAATTGAGCTCGACCCTCATAATTGGGTCCTCAGAATTGACCTCGGCCCATAGAATTAGTCGCTCCCTACCTTAGGTCCTCAGAATTGACCTCGACCTATAGAATAGTCTATCCTCAGCATTGACTTTGGTCCTCAGAATCGACCTTGACCCTCTGAATTAGTCATCCTCATCCCTTAGGTCCGTAGAATCGACCTCATTCTATTCAATGATTTTCACTTGTTCTAAGATCACCCGTCATGGGTCTCCGTAGAAACCACATTCTAAGACACCTCAAGTCTCTCCTTAGGTACCTCGCACCTCCCCATTTCACTACAAACCCTAGTTCGTACTCCGAGTACTGATATAGAGGCCACTGGGCGCTCCTGATCCCTATTTAACTCTGGTCAACTCTATCGATATAGTGAAACCTCTTTGAATCTTTGAAGGTCTCTGAATTCCCTTTCCAACGGTCTACCCCATGCACAAATCCGCCTAACGATTCAGACGAATAGAACATTTTACTACCAAAAATCGATCTAGAGGCCATCGGGAGCTCCCGGTCCTTGATTTGACCCTAGTCAACTTCATCGTCAGAGAAACATCTCTTTGAATCTTCGAAGGGAACCGAAATCCCTTTCCAACAATCTGCTTCATGCTCAAAATCGTATAATCGTTTGAATAAAAGATCTGTTTTCTCCTAAAAATGATCTTGAGGCCACTAGGCACTCCCGAGATTCATTTGACCAAGGAAAACTCTTCAACTTGAATGAGACTGAACGAATCTCCAAAAGGAAGTGAATACCCTTTCCAACGGTCTGCCTCGTGATCGATTCTGACTTACGGTACGAACGAATGATCCATTTTACTCTGAGAGGTCACCGGGTGCTTTCGGTCTCCAATTTATAAAGATTAACTTTTCGAACCGTGCTAATATCTTTAAAATGTCAAAGTACCTCACCTAACCTTTCCAACGGTCCACCCCATGCATGATTCTGACTTACCGTTCGGACGAACGATCTGTTTCCGTCCGATGATCTCCCGTCTAAAGGACAGACATTCACTTTCGTGACACTTTTGATCCATATTCAACTCCCTAACCTGGTAGCGGTCCAAAGGACTCTTAAAGGTCTCTGAATTAACTTTTTAATAGTATTCCCTATGCACGATTTAATCAACGAATTGTGTTTTACGACCATTTTTCTAAAATAATCTACACAAGACTACCGATTGGCACGTCCATTTCCCTGCCAATCGACCATGTGTCTAGAGTTCCCTGTCGATTGGTAGGTCTAGGGTATGGCAATAGTCACCCCATGACCCTATAAATGGAGGGCATGACCTCATTCCCAAAGCACACCTCAGATTTATCAGCATCAGTGATCTTAGAAATATTCTCTTGCAATCAACAAAGTTTCTTCATGTGAAATTCCATTCAATCTTACATTCCCATCCTTTTCATACCCAATTTGGCAAAATCTCATTCTCTCTCATCCAAAATTCATATTATATTATATGGAGTTCATCCAAGATCAAGATCAAGCTTCAAAGAAGGTCCAAATCCCTCCCTATGTCTTTTTTGTCTTGTTTTTGCATTAAATACATTAGATTCATAGTCTAGTTTTTCTTTAGTTCATACACATTAAACTCTCACATTTTTTAGTAGTTATATTCCACATACTTTACTTTTTATAAAAAAAAAAGGAGGTTTACACCCATAAATTTCAAACGGGATTATCTATCACACTATTTTCAAAACTGAAAAACACATTTTCTACACACGCATATAACATCCCGTTCGAATATATGGGATAAACCCCACCCCTATAATGCATGTGAACTACGTGGACTTTGATGCCTTTATAGCCTATGTAGGCGTTTCCGATTAAAACTCAAGATTCGAGTCCAGTTTCCCAATTTTCCCAAATCCCCTATTTTCACATTTATCATGTTCATGAATTATTATACATATTATATTTGTGATCCTTAGTAGTGTTTCATCTAAAATATATTATTGTTTCAACATAACGATCAATATTATAATGAACGCATAAACGATATCTTATATATATATTATTTTGGGAACATTCCTATGGATAGCCTTACTCTATCTCTTCCATGGTATGAGTTGGGCAATTCCGATCTCCATCTATATATATACACGCACACACACTTTATGGAGAAATAAAGTAAAATGGTAACACAAGCCCATGAGAGAGCAAAAAGAGCAGGACAGTTTCCTAACACCTTCCCATTCTGTAACTTAGCCCTCGAATCGTTCGAACTATTGGTTTCGTAAGCATCAATTTTTCTTTGATGTCATTCTCTCCAGGTGGAAACATTTTCTTTTTCTTATTTTGTGAAAAATAAGCTGGAGAATCCATCTCTTTACACTCACCCCACACCGACGATGGCCGAAGATCTCCTAAATCATAAAGAACTTGGGACCTTCCGTCCCCCTTTCTTTCCACACCCCCTTTTAGGAAGAAGGAGAGAGGAAAGGGGAAGCGCATCACGATTGGGATGGAGACAACTTGAAAATAAGGTTTCAGCTTCCTCAAATCGTGAATCAGGGAATACACAAAATTTCCCATCTTAAGGTACGTCTACTCGGCCCCTTAAAGGTCCTTAGTATTAAAATATATTGTCTTTTCTATCATATCATTGTCTCGTACGATCGCAGGACTAATGGTTGACTCATATACACCTAAGTATAAATTAAGTTTCTCTTCTTAAACTGGTCAGGACAACAATATTGGGGAGTGCAAGTAAGACTTAAGCTCTTGGAAGGATCTTTCACATTCTTCGTCACACTTAAATGATTTCCTCAATATTTTAAAGAAGGGAAAACACTTGTATGTGGCCCTTGATACAAACCTGTTTAGTGCAGTGACTCGTCTTATTAGCCTCTAAACATCCTTGATGGTCTTCGGGGTTTTCATCTCAATCATAGCTTTGATATTTTTTGGATTTGCCTCGATTCCCCTATGGTTGACTACAAATCCCAAAAATTTTCCTGCTCCTACTCCGAATAGACACTTAACGGGATCGAATTGCATCCGGTAATTATCCATCGTGTCAAAGGTGTGCTCGAGGCCGGCCACATATTTCTCGTACTTAAGGCTTTTTGTAAACATATCATCCAGGTACACTTCTATGGTCTTGCCAATTTATTCCTAAAACATATTGTTCACAATTCTTTGATACATAGCCCCAATATTTTTTAGGCCGAAGGGCATGACTTTGTAGTAATAAGTTCCTTTATCTGTGATGAAAGAGGTATTTTTAGCATCGGTTGGGTCCATATAGATTTGGTCGTAGCCTGAATAGGCATACATAAAGCTCATCAACTTATGGCAAGCCATGGCATCTACCATTTGATTTATCCTTGGGAGAGGGAAGTTGTATTTCGGACAAGCTTTATTCAGGTCAGTAAATTCCACACACGACCTCCATTTATCGTTTGGCTTAGGTACGATGACCGCATCAGATATCCACTATGGATAGACCACTTTTCTGATGAACTCAGCCTTTTGAAACTTTTTAACTTCATGTCTTATGATCCCATACTTTTCTTTGTAGTAGATTAGTCACCTCTATTTAACTAGATTCATTCCTTCATCCACATTCAGCTTGTGGAAGAGAACCTTTGGGTCTATTACTGGCATGTTCCCATGACTCTAAGTGAAGATACTATGTCTCTCTCTCAGTAACTTGATCATTTCATCCTTTATTTCTTTCTTCAAGGATTTTTTGATTTGGATGGTTTTTTTTAATTCATCCTTATTGAGGACAATGGATTCTACCTCCTCGGTGGATTCACCTTTCTTAAATTTTATCTTATCCCTTAGGTCGAGACTATCAATGTTATATGTGGTAGTGGATTTTTCATGAGCTTCTCTCTTTATCCGAGTTAAAGTAACATTCTTGTGCCTCTACTTGATCATCCTAAACTTCCCCTAATCCATAGGGAGTCGGTAATTTTATCATCTATGTATATTAGATGGCACTACCTCAAATTGCTTGAGGTCTACCCTTCCCATTATGATATTATAAGCTGAATAGATATTCTCATCCATTACAAAGATGTTTATCTTTTTGGTAAGGCATATAAGCATGGTCCCAATACACATATCCATCTTATACACCCCCAGTAAATAGAAATTTTTACCACTGAAGTCGATCAAAGGCTGGTGGTATGGGATGGGTCTTTTCTTATTAAAACCCAATCCCTTGAAGCATTCCCAAAACATCGCGTCAGTTGAACTCCCTTTGTCGACGAGTATTGTGGGAATGTCATATCCATGTACCCTTATAGTAATAATTAGTGGGTCGTCATGAGGATCTAGGATCCCTTTTATGTCTAATCTTGAGAAACCAATAACTGGGGTGTTCATATCCACCTTCTTCCTCTTACTCGATTTAGGGTTAACTTCGACCGAGTTTATCCCTTCACTATTTGGGACTACTTTAGCTTCTGCAACATGACACTTCCTGTCGTCCACATCCTTTCCACCACTTTTTAGGCCGCTACATATCATCTTCATTCTAAGGAGATCATATTCAGCCAATCTTTGGGTGCAGGTAACTTTGGCGAAAGGTCAGGTTTTACCTCATCATCATCGTCAGAGACATCATCATTTCTATTTTCCTAGATCTCCCATCTAGGTTTGTCATCTCGTCGTTTCCTTGGTTTATCTCTATCACCCATGGAACTGATCTTATCAGTATACTTTCTGATCTTTCCTTTCTTCAACAGTTTTTCGATCTCATCCTCAAGTGCAAAGCACTTAACACTAGTGTAGTTGTGATCCTGGTGGAAATCACACCACTTGATCTTATCCCTCTTGTGAGGAAGGTCTCTCAGCTTCTCTGGTCATCTTAGAGATCTTTCATCTTTGATCTCGTTCAGTATTATATCTGGATTGATCGTCAATGGAGTGTAGTCAGCAAACTTGTCGCCCGTCATCCTCTTCTAAATTTTGTTTCCTTTGGATTTCTTGGACTTACTCCCACTAGCTTTTTTATCATCCTCTCCTTTGGTAGACATGTCTCCCTCTACATTCATAAACCTCCCAGCCATGGCCAAGAGTTTTTCCATGGTTTTTTTAGGATCTTCGGCCACATTCCATAAGAGTTTATCCTTCTGTAGTCCACCCATGAGGGGAGTCATAGCGATTATTTCCTTACAGTCTTCAACTTCTAGCTTTTCCTTGTTAAAACGAGCTATATAGTCTCTAAGAGACTCATTTTTCCCATGCTTGACATATATCAGATGTGTGGTCTTTTTTTTAGGCTTCACTCTAAAGAAGAAATTATGGATGAACATATTGGCCAACTATTTAAAATTCTTAATGGAGTTCTTAGGGAGGGGGTATACTATATATGTGCAGCACTAGTAAGGGTGTTTGAGAAATCTTGTCATTTCATATCATCAGAGACCAAATAGATGTCAGTTGTCAACTGGTACATTTCCACATGATGAATAGGATTTGTGCTCCCATCTTACTTTGGTGTGACAACTGGCAGTTTGAACTTGGTCGGGGTTGGGTAGCTCATTATTCTTGAAACAAATAGAGATCCTTCCATATATCCTCTTTGCATGGGGTCTTGGATTTTCAAGAGATCACCAATTTTACCCTTCATTATTTGAATAGAGATATTCCACGACTTCTCAGCTACTTCTGCACAACCTCCCTCAGTCGCCACAATATTGTCCCCAGCTCCGTCTCTGTTGGCCCGGCATTGTACAGGTTCTCCGTCGATCATCCTCTGATTGTTGTTAACTTATCTTTGTTAATCCTCTCGATCGCCTGGAGGCCGTTGATCAGTATATCCTCTATTTCCCATAGAGCCTGTAATACTGCATGACCTAGAGATTCGGTTTCGTAGATCACTAATTGGGCCGAGTCAGCTAAAAGCAGTCCATGTACTCAACCTGTTAAGCACTGAAGCCCAGAGTTGGCCATATTGGCTCAGTCTACCATTGTTTCCTCTTCTAATTAGGACTGGACGCACTATATTTATAGAAATTTCATAGGGCTCCCAGTACTCATCGTCATCACAGAACTGGTCATCTTGGAATTTCTAACCTTATCTTTCTAAGCATAATCTCCTAGGGTCAGCCACGTCTCCAGATCTTTGCCATTGTGGTACTTCTTTGTGTGGGGTCAAGGTGGTCCCCCTATCATCGAATACACACCCTCTATGGCATTTGATGTTACCATCTACGCTACAGCATCGACAAGTCTACCCATCATATTTTGACTAAAGACATCAAGTTGTTCCTATATTTTCTACTGGTTGGCCACCAGTGAGCGCAGCACCGCCACAACCTCAGCCATCTCAAACTGAGGAGGATATTAGTTGGAGTTGGGGCAAGTTCCATGAGGTAAATAGGAGCCCATCAACTCTTGTGAATGAACATAACAAAGGGTGAAGTGGATGAGCTAAGTGAGTTGGAAAAAATCTTGAAAACCCCAATAAGATCTCTTTAAATGATGATACAGATCCAACCTAGTGTGGAACTGGATTTCCACTAGAGAATTTAGTGAGAAACAAGCTGAAAATGAAGATGAAAAAAATGAAGAACCTTCGCTGCCATAGACGATGCTAACTGATGATACCCAATTTAGTATCAATAAGTAAACTTGTGTGATCTCAATCCAAAATAGCTTTGGAGGTGCCACAATGGTGTCTAAACAAGTATATACGTGAAGAACGAGATGAGGATAAGAGGAATAAACACTAGCATGTAAGTGGTTCATCCATTTTCCTACTCCACTGTGCAGATGAGTATGAAGTTCACTATAAGAATGGGAACTAATGACCTTAGTGATATAACTATCAATACTTTCTCTCTCTACTATAATAGAAGCAAAGATCGAGCTAGGGTTTGAATTTTCGTATCTCCTTTACTAATGAAGAAGTTGAGTATATATAGTTCCTGGGGTGCATATTGTACCACTAAGATTGTAGTAAGCATGCATGAACTGTATCTGCTAATAAGGATCACCCACCTGTCAGTGGCACATGTAGGTCATAATGATGAAATATTCCCTCGTGTGTGGGGAGATTTTGTTATAACGATTTTGTACATGTGGGATTTGAAACCCTTGCGCACTCTTCCACACGTGTTCCATTCCACGCACTTTACCAGGTGTCAATTGTCATTCGTTCGTACTACGATGAGGTCGAGTTGTCAAGTCCGATATTTTGGCGACACGATAAATTTCATGCTGAGCCAAGTCTTCATTAAGTCCCGAGATTCAGGTAATGGACGAGGCTAAGGAAACTTGGTCCATAAGATTACTTATGCTAGTGTTGTTGATTGTATTCGAGACCCTTCATGATGGGTTTATAGCCAAGGACGTGACCCTTCATGATGGGTTCACGATTGAGCCATAACTTGCTCAAACGGATGGTTTGACATTGGTCGGCCTTGGTCGAGGTGTCCATCCCAGGGACGAGGTTATAATTAGTATACCACTCACTCTTCAGGTTAGACAGATGAGAATCCCTCGGGAGTAATACCTCCTTAATAGTCTCAGCCTCATACTAATCTTCTAGGTCGAGACCTATTAACTGGCCCATTAGAACCTCATTAGTCTTGTCTCGAATTGGTATTACTCAAATATTCAAGACCTCTCATCATTCCAACTCAGCATCTTCTTATAAGACATCGGTCATGTCAGTCTCCACCAAGCCGAGACCTCTCAGGATGACACATATCTCACGTGTGACACAGGGTTCCAACATGACTAGTCAACATGGGCAGGTAGTTATAACAAGATCTCCATGAGAATGGAGGGAATATTTCCTCATCATGTCATATTTTTTTCCAGGGACAGGTTACTAGACATGATTGGAAGCTTCACCCAATACATGCCTCTTACATGATTGAGAGTAATATGCACCCCAAGGACTATAAATACTTATAATCTCCTTCCTTGAAGGAGATGAAAAATTGGAAAACCTATCCCAAGCTCTATAAAACTGACTCTAGAGAGCGAAAGTGTGAGAATTGTACTTTGATCCATTAGTGCTCATTTGCTTAGTATAAAACACACACACAGACACCTGCACAGTGGAGTATGCCTTTAGATAAACCACTGACATGATCTTATTCATCATCTTCCCCTCATCTCCTTCTAAATTTACTTTTGTTGTTTATATCTCTATTTCTGTAGATCAGTAGCTTGAGCTCATTACAAATTTAAGTGGTGCTACTTATGGTATCATCATTTTGGCGCCATCTGTGGGATGCTGTTTCATTTTTTTCCTCTCATTTTCTGGTTATCTCCTCCTTGAGTCTTTGGTGGTTATCCAGTTCCACCTTTGCTGGACATGAATCACCATTGAAATAGTTTTAGTTAGAACCTTCAAGCTTCTTTTAGCTCATCCATCTCGTCTACCCTCACACCGGAGAGATGGATTCAGATCTGCCTTAAGTCATTAGCGCTGGCTCCAACTAGGCACTACCTCAGTTAGAAATGGCATATGTAGCGGTAGCTCTGTGCTTGCTAGTGGCCATCCAATAAAAAATGCTAGAAAATTTATGGTCTTGAGCCAAACCATGATGGCAAGGACTCGAGGCGAAGCGGCAGAGGTCATAACTCCGACTACTAGAGAAGGTGTGGATACGGTAATAGGGGACCACCCTCGGCACCACACAAGGAAGAACAATGCCACTATAGGTTAAGACACATGGTCGACCCTAGGAGACTCAACCTAGGAAGACAAGCACAAAAGGTCCTAGATGATCAGGATTATGATAAGGACAACTATTGGGAGCCATATGAGATTTTTAGTGACATAGTTCGCCTAGCACCAGCTAGCAGGGTAAATATTGTAAGGCCGACCTATAACTTTGGCATTTCATAAACTTAGCATAAGGTCAGCTTTTAACCACCTCGACGAGTAGAAGACCAATGAGATCGACTCTCCCAATCTCACAGTATCGCCGCCTCTAGAGGTAATGGTGGATGTGGTGATTGTCAGCCTCATCCAGGCCGAGAAGGGGAATAGAGGGAAGTAAACAGTCTTTAATTGAAAGTCGACAAAGAACAAGTGCATAATCCAACCAACGAGAGGGAAGAGGAGATAATACGACAGGAGTGGAGAAGACGTGGAATAGGTTGATTCAATAGCTGGAGGATTAGATCCACGATCTTTTGAAAAGTCAGTACCAAATCTAAAGGGGGTAAGTGGAAGGATCTCCCTTTGTATCTAAGATAGTGAGATTACCCACTCAAGCTAAGTTCAAGCCTCCTACTAGAACTGTGAAATACGATGGCGGTTTGAATCTGATCCACCATATTGATATGTATTAGTCGGCATCAAACACTTACTCCATCTCGAATAAGATAAGATTCTTAGCTTTCTTCGACACTCTGACTGGTGTAAATCATATGTGGTACATACCTCTGCCTAAGAACTCAATCGATAATTTCAAACAGTTGGTCGAGAAATCCATCAGAAACTTTTCTTTAGCATGAAGCCCCCTAAAGAAAGTGACTCATAACTTGCATGTGATCAAGGGAAAAATGAGTTACTGAGAAACTATATTGCCCTGTTTAACAAGGAAAAACTTGAAGTGGAAGACTACGAGGAAAATATTTCTATGATAGCTCTCATGAGTAGGCTACAGAAAGGGAATCACCTCTCTAAGTTAGACGAGTATCCTCACAATTCCATGCAAGAACTTCTGGCTATGGCCCAGAGTGTCATGAATGCTGAGAAGGCCATGGTGGCTAAAGGGGAGGACAAAAAAGAATCCAGTGGAAGAAATTCTAAGAAGGGGAAAGGAAAAGATGGAAACAAAAGGTCGTTCAATGACAAATATTCTAATTATACCCCATTAATAGTAACTCCTGACTTTATCTCGAATGACATTAAAGATGACAGAGCTCTCAGGTGACCTGAAAGCCTAAGTCCCCTCCGCACTTGAGGGATAAAACCAAGTAGTGCGAGTTCCACCAAGACCACAGCCATACGAAAGACAAATGTTTTACTCTCAAAGACAGGATTGAGAAGATATTTAATCAAGGGAAATTGTTATAGTATATTGATCAGAGTGGTGCCAAAGATAACGCCAGAAAGAAATATGGTGGGCCAAAAGATTACAGGACGAGAAAACAGGCTTAGGTCGATAAGAAGATGAAGAGTTCGATAGTGATGGGGATGACCCAGATCTCCCTACTAAGATTCCTGAGCCCAAGGGATACATGAATATGATTTCCTTAGATGTTAAAATGATCGGTGGGGTAATGGTTGGAGGAGGATAAGAGCCGACCAATGGTAAAGCACACTTTGTAAAAGTTAAATCTGCATCAAAGAGGTTCGACATGAACTCGCATATTTTAGAGCTGAAGTTGGGGAAGCTAAAGAAATTATACTTCAAGGGAATTTTGGCCCCACATGACGACCCTTTAGTCATCAGCATTAGGGTCCATGGGTATGATGTGTCTCAAATATTGGTGGATGGTGGAAACTCAGTCGATGTCAAGCTTTGAGACTACTTCAAAGGGTTAATGACCACTAACAAGAGGTTGGTTCCTTATCTTTAACCCTTGATAGGGTTCAGTGGAGAAAGGGTACACCCACTTGGGGTGTTCAATATGGATATCATCATGGGTGCCTGGTCGAGGTGCTTAATAAAGAAAATTATCTTTTTGTGATGGATGAGAACGTGTTCTTCACCTACAATATCATCCTCAGCAGAGTAGCACTCAAAGAGTTTGAAGTAGTGCCCTCCATTGTTCACCAAATGGTAAAATTACGACACTTTATAGGGTAGGGGAAGTCCAAGGTGACCAGGTAGAGGTTAGAGACTATTACTTCAGCTCGGCAGAACATAAAGAGGCCCATAAGAAACTCATGAACTCCTACAAAATTGACACTCTTTACCGCAGGGATGAGAGGAAACTAAATAAGGGAGAGGATGTAGAGAAGGTAGACTCCATTATCCTCAATGAGTATGAGCTGGAGAAACCCATCCAAATCATCTCATCATTGAAGAAGGAGGTGAAAGAAAGATCAATAGAGTTACTGAGGAAGAGACAAAGCATCTTCGCATGGAGCCATGAGGGCATGTCGGGAATAAACCTAAAGGTCATTTACCACAAGTTGAACATTGATGAGAAGGTAAAGCATGTGAAATAAAGAAGAAGGACCTATGCAATAGAAAAGTATGAGGTTATCCAGGAAGAGATTAAAAAGCTACAAACAGCCAAATTCATCAGAGAGGTTCAGTACCTAGACTGGTTGTCCAACGTCGTGATCATCCCAAAGGCAAATGGAAAGTGGAGATTGTACGTTGTTTTCACCGATCTGAGCAAAGCTTGTCTTAAATACACCTTACCTTTACCTCGTATAGATCAAAAGGTAAATGCCACGTCCGAGTATAAGTTGATGAACTTTATGGACTCTTACTCAGGATACAACCATATTTTCATAGATGAGGCCGACAGCGAGAAGAATTTCTTTATCATAGATAAAGGAACCTAATGCTACAAGGTCATGCCATTAGGTTTTATAAATGCATAGGAAACCTATCGGAGGTTGGTCAATAAGATGTTTGAAGAATAGATAGGGAAAACTATGGAAGTTTATGTAGACAATATGAGGATGAAGAGTATGAAGGCCAAGGATCATGTGGCCGACCTTTCAAAAATGTTCGACACTATAAACCTGTACAAAATGAAGTTGAACCCTACAAAATGTGTGTTTGGTGTCAGTGCTGGAAAGTTCCTCAATTTCATAGTCAATCGAAGGGCGATTGAGTCAAACCCTGAGAAAATCAAGGCATTGATAGATATAATGACCCCAAATACCATAATGGACGTGCAAAGGTTGACATGAAGAGTTTCTGACCTTAACGTCTTCATCTCTAGGGCCATAAATAAGTGCTTGTCGTTCTTTAAGATATTAATAAAAGCATGCGTCTGAGTCGAGGAATGCGAGAAAACTTTTTAAGATTTGAAAACTCACTTGAGATCGCGATGCTACTGCCTCTATCAATTCATGGGGATAAAATATTCATATACCTAAAAGCATCTAAGTTCTCCATTAGCGATACTATTGTATGAGATGATGATAGGGTCAAAAGCCCATGTATTTCATCAATAAGGCTCTCCAAGGGGACGAACTAAAGTATCCTAAGATAAAGAAACTAGTATATAAAAAACAGCCTTAATACTTAAAGCTTTATTTACAAGATTAATAACGAACAGTTATAAGTTAAGTAAACTCCGAATAAAATTTTTGGGCAAAACTCTTTTCGAAAATAACACAAGATGTGTTAGTAAAATGTTTCTGAATGTATGGATTAAATTCAATAATTGATTACCTTACCTTTTAATTGTTAATGAACATCTACTGAAGTTGCCATGCATTCCCAATCACAACAACAGTTAAGAACATTCAAAGAAATAGACACAGGAATTTTAACGTTGTAAAACCCTTAAACAAGATAAACATCCACGGTGCTCTCTACGGCACAAAAAAATCAACTAGAATAAAAATCAAGTTACAACACTTAAGTAAACCATAAAGACCCTAACCTAAGTTTAGAATGTACCTACACGAGATTCTCCACTCCAAAGGTATTCTGACTTGGAACTTGATCTTTTCTTTCTTCTTCTTTGTCTTTTCCTTGATCTCCTTCTCTTTGAATTCTGATTCCAGCAACTCTTTCAAATTAAAAATTCTCACATAGAACCACATTGTCTAAGTGTTCGTATGAGATAATGTTTGTGATGTTCTACTACATGCAAATATGCAACTCACCCTCTCAAGATTTATAAAAACTTTTCTAACAAATTACAATGGTTCTAAAATGAAAGTTATTTTTGAATCTTGATTTCTAAAACAAAGACTTCTTGATCTTTTATTTAACCACAGATCTCAAGGATACCTTGCTCAGATAGTTCAAGGTCTTAAATAATTTCTCGATTTTGAAAATATTTTTGAAATCGTAAACCTCCAATTGAGATCCAAACTAGACTAGAAGTCTACTTTAACAAAACAGATTCAGACTTAACATGCAAAGACTGATTCAATAATTTTTGACATAAAACTTCTTTATCATATCTGTTTGCCTAAAAACTGTAATACGAGTTCTTTTGTGTTCCTTTTTATTTTTGTACACCAGTATTTCATAAAATATGAAATAAATATTAGAAACACACAACTCACTAGATCTAAAAAATTATTTTTGAAACTAAAAGATTTTATTTCAAAAACTCGTTCAAACAGAATAGATCTAAAATATCAGATCTAAAAAGAAAAATAGAAAATAAACATGAGATGTTCTATTTTAGAAAAACTCAGTTTCAACAATGAAACTTAAATCTTTCTTAGAGATGAGTTCTGAGAGAATCAAAGGTTTTGAAGAGGTCTTCAAAATGAAAAATACAACACCAACAACATAGAAACCCTAGAAGGATCTAACTTTTACAATATGGGTTTTCTGGGGTAGGTAACTGTTTATGTTTGGTGTTTGGTTTGGGGGAAGACTAACAGAGGTTTGAACTACGAAGAAAACTAGGGTTTCTTATTTTAATCTCTCTCTTTCTACTTTCCCTCTCTTCTCCCTTCTCTCTCTTCTCTCTACTCTCTCTTTTCTCTCAGAAAGACGAAATGGCAAAAAGTTCCAAAATGCTGAGAGTTGATCCCTTTTTATACTAAGCGTAGAAGCATCAATAACTTCAGCATTAATCCTACGACTGAGATTAGGTCTAAATGGATTGACTAAGATCCAACGGTTTAGCACTGGTGGTGGGTTATAAGGTCACTGATTGGGTAAGTCTAGGATCACAAAGATTGAGTAAGATTGCATGCAGTACGTTGATTAAAATAATCCAAGGGCTGAGATTACGTACGCATTATGTGTCTAATAGAAAACGCAAATCCAACCGATATGCAACCAAGACGTGTACGCACCAGATGTAAACAAAAATGCGTCTTGAAACTAAAGCGCACCTCCAATTCTCTAGTGCTTTTTTATTCTACCTGAGAAAATAATCAGAGAATAAAATAAGCTTCAGAAATTCAATCTACACCCACAACACTTTTAAAACCAAATTTTAATTAATTTAAAAATAATTTAAAAATTGTTTAAAATTATATAAAATGATTTGTTTGAAATAAAATTGATTTTAAAATGATTTCAAGTTTTAAAAAACCATTAAAGCACACAGGTAATATGTAATTTGTGGTTTTAGGGTTAGAATTAACTTCCCTTTGATGATTCTCTTAGACTGGATTTCTTCAAGGAGATTGTACCTTTAAGGATATGGAGCTCTCAAACTATTCTAGCCTATTTTATCTAGATATCCAAACTAGTTGGAACTCCTATATATGTAGACTCAAGTGAGTCAATATATAGTGTGTTCTCAATCTCCCCCTTTTGATATTAGAGACAAAATTCCCTTAAGTATTTAGTACTCTTGTGTCAAAATAAAAAGAAATCCTATGTGCCCTGTACAAAAATTCTAACTACCCTTTCCCATCCTAGAACTGAAAATAAGAAAAAAATACATTACTCAACTACATACAGACCAATACCCTACAAAGTATAAACAAGATGTACAATGGGTCTGAAATGCCTGCAACAAGATAAACATTAAATTAGCATATTAGTTGAGTTAGAATAGGAATAGATAGTAAAATAACTAAACACTAATCAATATCTTCTCCCACGATCTTTCTCAAATATGCAAGGGGTATGAATCACAAAATAAAATAGAGATTAATTTAGAGTGGTCATGCCTATAGCAGTACGCAAATACTCAAAACGAATGTTATCTAATGTCTTGGTAAAGAGATCTGCGAGCTATTTTTGAGTGGTCAGGTATTCAATAATGAGATTTTTGGATTCGACAAAGTCACGAATAAAGTGATGTCTAATCTTAATATGCTTAGTTCGTGAGTGCAAAACAGGATTTTTGGAAATGTTAATAGCACTTTGGTTATCATAAAACATGGTTAGTTGTTTTTTTGTGAGACCATAATCAATAAGAATTTGTCTAATCCATAGTAATTGAGAACAACAACTACCAACTACTATATATTCTGATTCAGCACTAGATAATGAAATACAATTCTATTTCTTACACGACCAACCAACAAGATTATTGCCTATGTAGTAGAAAGCACCAGAAGTACTCTTACTATCATCAGAACAATCGGCCCAATCAGCCTATAATAGAACTAGTCGTATCATTTGTGTAGCAAATACCAAATTAAAGAGTACCCTTAATGTACGAAATAATCCTTTTTACACTTAATAAGTGAGATTCTTTAGGGTTACTTCAATATCTATCACATATACACACGACAAAGGATATATCAGGTTGAGACGCGGCAAGATACAACAAACTCCCTATAATATTTCTATAAAGGGTGGGATCTACACTTTTCCCAATATCATCCTTAGAAAGTTTAGTTGAATTGATCTTCCTTTCTAACAAACAGTGTTTGATCATTTCCGCCACAGACAAAATTATGAGACACTAAGAAGGTAGACAGTCTCTCGTACCAAGCTCTAGACGCTTATTTCAAACTGTATAAATCTTTCTTAAGTTTAAAGACGTGGTTCGATTGTATAGGATTAACAAATCCTTTGAGCTGTTCTATGTAAACTTCTTCAGACAAAATTCCATTTAAAAAAGTGGATTTAACATCCATTTGGAATAATTTGAATTGCATATGATAAGATATTACAAGGAGGAGACGAACTGATTCCAGACGAGTAACAGGTGCAAAAGTTTCATCGAAATCAATTCCCTCAATCTGGGAATATCCTTGTGCAACCAACCTAGCTTTATTTCTAATGACTTCCCCATTTTCGTCGGTTTTATTTTTAAAAATCCATCTTAGGCCAATAACCTTCGAGTATTTTGGTCTAGGAACCAGATTCTAAACATCGTGACTCTTAAATTGGAGTAGCTCTTCTTGCATAGCATTTATCCAAAAAGAGTCAGCAAGGGCATCATTAAAATTTTAGGTTCCTCAAGAGAAACAAAACAAGAAAATTGTGCCACTTGTCGAAGTTGGGATCTAGTTCTAACTGGTTTTGAAGAATAGCCGACAATGGTTTCATTGGGATGATCTTTAGAAACCCAAGTGGGTACAGAAGGACTCTCATGTGGCAGTGAATCAGCATCATCTTGAGGATGAGGGGATAAAACATGTCCGTCCTCATCAAATGTTATTGGTTGACTGTCACTACTCCTAACACTTGTGTCATCTATAATTATATTAATTAATTCCATAATAGTTTTGATTATGTTATTAAACACACTCAAAGACCTACTATTTTGCGAATAGCCAAGAAAAATTCCCTTTTCTCCTCAAGTAACAAATTTTGAAAGATGCTCTCAATCTTTGCAGATATAGCAGATACTACCGAAGGTTTTAAAATATTTTAGATTAGGCATTTTGTGGAACCATAACTCATAAGATATTTGTTTGAAATTTTTTCTGAGGTAAATAGGATTAATAATGTGATACGCTATTTGGACAGCTTCTACCCAAAAATATCTAGGGAGATTCTTAACATGTAACATAACACTAGCCATTTCTTGTAAAGTCCTATTATTACGTTCAGCTATAGCATTCTGTTGCGGGGTTTTAAGAGCGCTAAACTCATGTTTATAGCCATTAGCTACAAAATACTCAGAGATTCCAGAGTCCCTAAACTCTCCACCTCTATCACTCCTAATTCGATACACTTAGGTATCCTTCTTATTCTCAATTTTCAAGAGGATTCTTAAGAATTCATTGAAGGTTTCTGATTTATGTTTCACAAAAGCTGCCCATGTATATCTCGTACAATTGTCCACTATAACTAGGATGTATAAGTTTCCACAAAAACTAACAGTTCTTGAAGGACCCATGAGTTCCATGTGGATAAGTTCTAGAGGCTTAGTGGTAAAGATATCTTTAACTTTCTTATATGGGTATTTACTTATATTTCCTTCCTGACAAGGTCCACATATAGGAGTAAAAGAATTTTTAATCTTAGGTAAACCTCTAACTATCTCTTGGGAACTCAATCTTCTAAGGTTATCATAATTTTTGTGTCCCAATATATTGTGCCATAGATCGTAATCCTCTAAACTGGCAACATTACAAGATTTAAAATTTGGAATTACTGTGTAATAGTTTTTCGGGGTTCTGTTTCCTATTAAGATGCAATTACCTATTTCATCAATAATTTTTCAATCTTTTGTAGAAAAGGTAACTGAGTGATTGGAGTCACAAAATTGTGATATACTTAAGATATTGGCTTTAAGGCCTTTAACTAAGAGAACATCATTCAGTTCAGGAATCCCTTGCCCACCCAATGTTCATTTACCTATGATTTGAGAAGAAACACCATCTCCAAACATGACACTACCTCCAAGGAAGTCTGTCTTGTTTATCAATTTTGCTTCATCCCCAATCATATGTTTAGAACATCCAAAGTCTAAATACCATCCAGTTGAAGTGATTTGTGCCTTTAAAGTAGAAATGACAATGTTTCACTCGAGCTGGGGCAGTAAATCAACTTTTCTAATCCAAATATGCCTAGTTTTGAGATTTTTGTGGCCTTTTGACTTAGAAAAGGTTTGAGGGGTCTTTCTAAATGATTTTTTCTTAGTCTTGGATTCTTCCTTTTTCTTTTTAGAGTTAGATTCGTTTGTATCCTATCTAGGAAGTATATAAATATTTTTAGATTTCCTATAATAGTTAAAGTTTTTGTAAGTAAGAGTATATGTCCTTTTCTAGAAACAATCATCTTGAGTATGTCTAAAAATATCGCAATAAGAACAGTATTGATGGGTATAGGACTTGACTTTCTTACTAGAGTCTTTGAAAATTATCTTGGATCTATTGGGTATAGTAGTCCAGTCATTATTAGGTTTATGTTTCTATCTTTAGTCTCTGGCAGAAGGATAAACATACTTGGTTTGATAGTTTCATTTTAAATGTTGATTGTACTGATTATGTGTTGATTGAGAGACATTGAGATTAGGTTCACCTTTTTGAACATTTTTAGAAGTTTGTCCTTGTTTTATAAAAGCGACATTTTCAGGAGAAACTTTGGTATTACTTGTATGCACTATTTCTCCAAATCCTAGGCCAGACTTCTCTTCAGAGTCAAATTTGCTACCAGTAACAATTTTTTCATAAGTCTTGGTTTGTGTTTCAAAGTGTTGACATTTTTTAAAAACATTTGAAACCTTTTTCTTTGACTCTCTAGTTCAATAAGGGTTGCCCTGTATTTTTGTTCAAAATCATGGTTCTTTTGAATCAAAGAGTTTATTCTCAAGTTGTAATTCTCAATCTCAGTTTCATGAGCAAGACATTGTGCAGTATAATCTTCAGTGTTCTTCTTAATGGTTTGGTTAAGCAAATGGATACGCTCACTTAAGGTTTTTATCATTTACTCTAGGCGAGCACTCCTCTTAACCGTTTTAGTGTACAATTCATGTAAATCGGGCAAATAATCATCAGACTCACTATGTGCATCATGTGAATTTTCCCCTATGATTTGGTTAGGTTATTTACTCACGCACACATTCAATTTGTCATCAACATTATCACTTTGACTCACACATAATTTTTCAGCAGTAATAGGATCATAATTATCAGTAGGATCATTAACAGCATCAACAGGCAGGCAGGCAAGCATCATCATTATATATTATCTTAGCAAAGAAAGACATGCAGTACTTATTGACTTGGGTTGACTCAGTTTCATCCTCATCAGAATCACTAGATCCGTCCAATGTTTTGCACATTTTGGCCTTGTTGTTTTTATTAAAACTAGTTGGACATTTACTAGCATAATGACCAAGTTTGCCATAACAATGACACTTAACATCTTTTATGTCAGGCTTAGGTCTATTGGGGTCATAGTTCCTCCAATTGTCATAAGTTTGTTTGGTATTGTCTCTGTCATGTGGTATGTAAGATTGATTACCTGGATAATTTTTTTTCCTTGTTTAGAGGCTACAACATTTCTGAATTATAAAATCTTTTCGAAATACTTACTCGTAAGAGCTATTTCATTGTCAAGATTTTCTAAATCATAGGTTTCAAGACAGTCAGTGTCAAAGTCTATAGATTTCAATTTAGGTACTGGTAATTTGGATAAAAACACAACATTTGAACCAGTGGCTTTATTAGTCTGTCTGGTCAATTGCTTTTTAAAGTCTTGTTCCAATTTAACAGTCCTATGTTTACTGCTAAGTAATTCATGAGTCATATTAAGGTCATTCATTTCCTCAATATCATATATCTTGTTGTCAAATTTAGATGGCAACGACCTAAAAAACTTTGACACAATTTCCTTTCGATTGTAGGTTATACCATTTGCATGAAGTTTTGTAAAAATACCAGTTAACCTTATGTAGAAATCGTTAAAGGATTCATTGTCATTCGTAATCAGTGTGTTATATTATTGAATAAGCATTTGGGTTTTTCTTGCTTTGACACGTTCATCACCCTCGTGAGCAATGACTAAAGTGTCACATGCCTCTTCAGAAGTGGAACGTATAGATATTATTTTAAATTCATGTTCATTTATGGACATAAAGATGGCATTTTTCCCTTTATTATTATCAAGAGATAGTTTTTTCTCTTTCTTAGTAAATTCACTAAGAAGTTTTTTAATCCTTGTTGGATCGGTGGCTGAAGTAGGTTTAGTAGGATGTTCAAACCCTGTTTCAATCCTTTCCCAAACTTCATCACCTAGGGTTCCTTGAATGCAAGAAGTCATTCGCCCTTTCTAATGCAAAAAATTGTTTCCATCAAAGAGTGGTCGTTTGGATAGGTTACCAAACTTCTCAAATTTTTCTTCCATACTCAGAGGTTTTTAGAAAGACGTTTCAAAAATAATTTCTCAAGTTTCTGTATCACAAAAGGTGTTCCTACTTTAATACCAATTGAAAAATAACCTCAATACTTAAAGCTTCGTTTACAAGATTAATAACGAACGGTTATAAGTTGAGTAAACTCCGAATAAACTTTTTGGGCAAAACTATTTTTGAAATAACACAAGATGTGTTAGTAAAATGTTTCTGAATGTATGGATTAAATTGGATAGATTATTACCTTACTTTTCAATTGTTAATGAGCATCTACTGAAGTTACCATGCAGTCCCAATCACAACAACAGTTAAGAACAATCAAAGAAATAGACACAATAATTTTAAAGTGGTAAAACCCTTAAACAAGGGAAACACCCACGGTGCCCTCTACGGTACAAAATAAAAATCCTAACCTAAGTTCAGAATATACCTACACGAGATTATCCACTGCAAAGGTATTCTGACTTGCAACTTGATCATTTCTTGCTTCTTCTTTGTCTTTTCCTTGATCTCCTTCTCTTTGAATTCTGATTCCAGCAACTCTTTAAAATTCAATATTCTCAGACATAACCACAGTGTCTAAGTGTTTAGGTGAGATAGTGTTTGTGATGTGCTACTACATGTAAACATGCAACTCACCCTCTCAATATTTATACAAACTTTCCTAACAAATTACAATAGTTATAAAATGAAAGTTATTTCTGAATCTTGATTTCTCAAACAAAGACTTCTTGATCTTTTAGTTAACCACAGATCTCAAGGATACCTTGCTCAGAAGACGGTTCAAGGTCTTAAACAATTTCTGGGTTTTTTCAGATTTGTACGCCTAAAAACTGTAATACGAGTTCTTTTGTGTTCCTTCTTATTTTTGTACACCAGTATTTCATAAAATATGAAATAAAAATTAGAAACACACAACTCACTAGATCTTAAAAATTATTTTTGAAACTAAAAGATTTTATTTCAAAAACTCATTGAAACAGAATAAATGTAAAATATCAGATTTGAAAAGAGAAACAGAAAATAAACGTAAGATGTTCTCTTTTAGAAAAAATTAGTTTCAATAGTGAAACTTAAATCTTTCTTAGAGATGAGTAATGAGATGGGTTTTCTGGTGTTGGGAACTGTTTAGGTTTGGTGTTGGGTTTGGGGGAAGACTCACAAAGGTTTGAACTACGAAGAAAACTAGGGTTTCTTCTTTTAATCTTTCTCTTTTTACTTTCCCTCTCTTATCCCTTCTCCATCTTCTTTCTCTTCTCACTACTCTCTCTTTTCTCTCAAAAAGATGAAATGGCAAAAAGTTCCAAAATGCTGAGGGTTGATCCCTTTTTATACTAAGCGTAGAAGCATCGATAACATCAGCATCAATATTATGGATGAGATTAAGTCTAAATGGATTGACTAAGATCCAACGGTTTAACACTGGCGGGGGGTTATAAGGTCACTGATTGGGTAAGGCTAGGATCAAGAGGATTGAGTAAGATTGCATGCAGTACGTTGATTAAAATGATCCAAGGGTTGAGATTGCGTACACATTATGTGTCTAACAGAAAACACAAATCCAACTTATATGCAACCAACACGTGTACGCACCCGACGTAAACAAAAGTGAGTGTTGAAACTACAGCGCACCTCCAATTCTCTAGCGCTTTTGGATTCTACCCAGGCAAACAATCATCAAATAAAACCAGTTTCAGAAATTCAATCTACACCCACAACACTGTTAAAACAAAATTTTAACTAATTCAAAAATCATTTAAAAATTGTTTAAAATTATATAAAATGATTTGTTTGGAATGAACTTGATTTTAAAATGATTTCAATTGTTAAAAACCCATTAAAGCACATAGGTAATATGTAGGATGTAGTACAAGCATCCTATTTGTGGTTTTAGGGTTAGAATTAACTTCCCTTTGAAGATTCTCTTGGACTGGATTTCTTCATGGAGATTATACCTTTAAGGAGATGGAGTTCTCAAACTATTCTAGCATATTTTGTCTAGATATCCAAACTAGTTGGAACTCCTATATATGTAGACTCAAGTGAGTCAATTTATAGTGTGTTCTGAGTATATACTCTGATCTATGACTTATCAAAGATGAAGCCCAATTTATAATCTCATACTATGGTGGTACTCATTGACACACCTTTGAGGGAAGTCGTTCATAAACTCGAGAAATTGGGTAGGATGATGGATTTGTCAATTAAGTGAGAAGAATTTGACATCGTGTGTTAGCCATGGACTGCAATCAAATGGCATCCATTAGCCAATTTTATTATCGAATTCACTTGGTCTGAGGCTGATGCTAGAGAAGGTGAGGTTACAGTATTACTTGAAAAGACAACCCCGGGTCCATCCATGATCGATAGAAAGAGAGACTATCCTACAATAAAGGATATTTTGTTAAAAAATAGGGCAATGAATCAGGGTCCTTTTCAAATGACAACCTAGTGTGGAGTTCGTTTATGGACGGCTCCTCTTGTGAAAATGGTAATGGGGCAGCACTCATATTATTGGCTCTAGACAAGACCGATATTGAAAGTTTCAAAGCTTCGAATCTAGAATCTAAGTATCAGGATTTATTAGTCGTCCTGTCCTTGGCCAAAGAGTTAAATGTCAACCACGTGATAGTGCAAAATTATTCTCAACTATTGGGGAACCAAATCATGGGATCTATGAGGATAAAGATGAGAAAATGGTCAAGTACTTGGCAAGGGTGAAAAAGGTTTTGGCCAAATTCATGGAGGTAAAAGTGAAGACAGTTCCTCAACTTAAAAACAGCCAAGCCGATGCATTGGCGAGGTTAGCCTCATTCGCAAGAACAAAATCAAGCGGACCGTTCCTGTGGAGATTTTGCACAGACCTAGTATTAAAGAAAATGAAAATAGAGTAAAACTGTGTTTAAAATTTAACTTGGGGGATCTTAGATCAAATACAACAAATATGGGGAACTCCCAAACACCAAAACCGAGAGAAAGAAACTCTGATATCGGGCAAAAAAGTTCACTATTATAGGTGACGTACTCTATAATAAAGTTTTCCTGCTGCTTCTCCCAAATGTGTTCACCCTATAAAAATTGACTATGTCCAACGTGACATCCATGAGGGGTCATGTGCAAGCCACATTGGTTGAAGATCTCTCGCGAAGACATTTATCACACAAGGGTATGGGTGGCCGATCCTCACAAGAGATGTGGTCGACCAGGTGAAAAGATGCGATAAGTTTCAGTGATATGCAAGTATTCCCCACCAGCCTCATTAATCGTTCTCATCCATTACTTCTCCATAGCCATTTGAAGTTTCAGGGATTTATCTGGTTGGCCCATTTCAAAAAGCACCAGGTGGATATCAATGTTTGATTGTGTCCATTAATTAATTTTCAAAATGGGTGGAAGCATAGGTCATGGTCTCCATCACTGAAGTGAAGACATTGAAGTTCATCTAGATAAACATCATCTGCAGGTATGGCGTACCCAATTCGATCATATCAAACAAGGGGAAATAGTTGAAGAATAAATCCTTGGAAGCATATTCTAAAAGAATGGGAATAAAGAGATTCTATTATGTGCCTCGACGACCCCAAGCTAATGGCCTAACCAAAGTAACTAATAGGATGATCTTAGATGGGATTAAAAATAAGCTAGAAGACGCTAAGGGCTTATGAACGGAGGAGTTGCATGGAATCTTGTGGGCCTATATAATGACTGAGAGGACTCCTACGGGGGAGACACCCTTTATACTGGACTATAGATCATAGGTAGTAATCCCTACTGAACTTTGCCTTCCTAGCCACAGAGCCCAAACTTACAACCCTGAAACCAATAATAAATAAAGGAGGCGGGTCTTGGACTTGATTGATGAGAAGACACTGAGGTTAGACAAGCGACATATAAACAAAGGACGACAAAATTATATAGTAAGAGGGTCATCTCAAAGCCAATTGTTGTGGGAGATATAGTGTTAAAAAAGGTTGGGCAGAAGACGAACATGTTGCATTCAAAATGGCATAGCCCATACAGATTCACGGAAGAGGTCGTCCCTAGGACCTACAGACTAAAGAACTTAGAGGGAGAGACTTTATCCAATCCATGGAACCCAGATAACTTAAAGAAATATTATTAATAGGCTTGAATGCCATTTATATGTCATCCTCTTTGAATATAGAGTGCTTGTAGTTGGAACATTTGGAGTAATTTATAAAAGAACGCAAATGTTTCCTCATAGTTTTTGTCCAATTTTCCAATGCCTGGTTTGAATTCCTCTAAGGTAAATAACACAATTTGTATGGTGAACTAGTTTTAACTCACTCTCGATGATATGAGAAATCATGGTAGATTCGTCTCGTCCATAAGCCCTCGATAACACCAAGAGGCTAGAATAGTGTGATAACATCACTTAGGTGGTGACAAACAAAAGAACTTTGTTAAAAATCATTTTTTTATGGTTGTTTCAAACATCATTAATTTGGTCACTTTAAATTAATTCTCTTCCTAGGCGAAGATGAGAGTGTATAAAGAGATGAAACTTATCCATACACTTCCAAAAATGACAAGAGGGGACCTATAATCAACATCATTAACTCGGTGGCCTCAAATTGGAAATCATTTCAAGGTTATAGGAACACCACTACGTAGTGACCTTTCTCGGCTAAGATGAGAGTGGACTTGTAAAAATCATTTAATGGTTATAGGAAATCCACTACCTGGTGGCCTCTATCGGCTAAGATGAGAGTGAATTTAAAAAATCATTTGAGTATTGTTATATAACCACCACTACATGGTGACCTATATCGGCCAAGCCGAGAGTGGACATGGAATTAACATCATTAATTTGGTGGCTTTAAATTGAAAATCATTTATGGTTATACAAACATCATTAGTTGGAATTATGTCAGCCCATTTTAAGTTCATTAATAGTTGTACATATGTAGACAATACGCTTTAACAAATTTATTATAATAGGAAGAGAATGTCCACCCATCAGAGAAGATAATTACAAACTTCATACATCACATAGTAAGCAACAATCGAGGGAAATATTGTTCAAAATATATTATATACATAAATCAAAAACAATGTTGTAGATTGTTCAAAAATTATTCAAAAAATGTTACAAGTGGAATGGGCATAGGTTGAGCCACAAGAAGCCGCCCAGTAACTACTACAAAAAGATTATGTTGTCTCTTGTGAAAGATCCTTGGCCTTGTTAGAGATGACTTTGTCCATCGCATGTTGAGTTTCAGCTCCATCACCATTTGGGGTTCCTTTAATTGTCTCGATCCCAACCTGCTCTGTCGTTTGGGCAGGAGCAGTCGTAGAAGCCTCCATATCGGCGAAGGCTACAAAAATAAGAGGATATTAGAGGTTAAGGGCTTTGAAGTCCTTGGACGCCAGGTCTCCAACCTCTAGAAGTTTAAGGATGTCCCAATGACAAGCCGTCCTTACTCCCCTTTCAAATTATTAAAAGGCATACCCTGCAAACTCCTTGGAAACCTTTAAGTCGTCTATCTCCTTATCCTAAACCTTATCCTCACTCGAGGTCTTAAATTCATCTAATGATTTATCCTTTGCCTCCTCCATGGCCTTCTTTATAGTGGTGTTAATGTAGGCCTTATTCTTATCGGCCTGGGCCTTTATGGTGTTGGCGTGATCCTTTTTTAGCTTGGCCAACGTGTATGAATGCTTCTACTAGAGCGCAGACACAAACTTTTGATGATCTGCGTCCTTAGAATTCAGCTTTCTCTTCAGATATTTCTCAGTCTTGTGGGCATCCTGACACTTTTAGATCAGTGGTAACTTCTCCTCAACCCACTCATCAAGATGTGTAAAGGTGATCAGAGACTGCAAAGCAACAAAGGAAATTAGTTAGTACGAGACATCCCTTGCAAGAAAAATTCAACAATCATCGAATAAGTTTGAGATAATTACCTGAGTGACCTAGTGAAGGCCAAAGTGGATGAGACGAGAGGCATCCATAGCTTCCAAGAAATACCTGTCGACCTCAGGAATCCTTAAGGTAGCCGCATCCTTAAACCAATTCCATCCGTCAATCAAAGTCTCATCACTGAGGTTCAACTGATCTAGACAGGCTACCAGAGAAGCATCAGACGAGATGGGGGTCGCTTTGTCTGATCCTCTCTTTGATGAGATTTCCTTCTTGTTCTTATTGTGTGGATAAGGAATGGGGTTATCGTCAATCACCACCTTTCTTTTCTTGGAAGCCTCGGTATTGCTCGGGCCATCGGTGGTCGATTTCTTTATCGGGGCTAGGGGTGTTGACTTCTTCCCAAATTTATTGAGCATATTAGATATATTGGGAGGGGACATCTTCCAAATTGCTTTCGGAGTGTCGTTTGTCTGATCTGAGAAAAAATGAGAAGAGATTAATAAAAAAAGATTAAATAAAGAAGACAACACATTTCAGAAGAAAATTTTACAACTTTATCAGAAAAGATCAAATAAAGATGACATCGTATTTCAGAAGAAAAAATTACAACTTTATCAAAAGAGATCAAATAAAGAGGACAACATAGTTCATAAGGGAACTTACGCAATTCAGTAAGGGGGTAAACCCCCACTCGCGTCTTGGTTATGATTTCAAGCTCAAATTGCACGAATCCACCATCGTCCCTGAACTCAAATTTTGTTTAATCTTTTCACGATCATTTATGATCAAGCCGGGGTTAAGTTTGGAAGACATTAAAGCTTTCGCCCACTTTTATGGGACCCTCAACTCTGAGGCAAAGCAGAAAACATCTAAGCAAAAACTCCCATGCACCAGAGATGAAGAAATATTATGGTTTCCAGTTATGGTTGGATGTTTGATTAATAATAATAAGCTTCTTTCTGGATTTCTTGGCTACGGGATGATAGTATCCAGGTTGGGCTTTGGTGCATGATACATTGTAGAATGCCTTGAATACGTTAACTTGGAGGTCATAGAAATGAAAGAACTTCCATAGTGATATAAAGCCGAACAAAATCCTTCATACGTTGGGAGAAAGTTAGGTTGGGGCTAGGCCCATACTAGCGAGAAACAATCTTTCCTCCACGTCCATCAAAAGCCCTATCGGCCTCCTAAGGGACCCATATGAATATCAGGATTGATCCCGTATAAGTGCCTCCATTTCAAGTCAATGTCTCTCATATTACTCCTGAAGGTTTGATCGTATGACGGATCTAGAGTTTCCTCATCCTTGTCCTCAGAGTCAATAATTTCTATGAGCAAAAATCCACTAAAACACATGTTACGGAACTCTCCCTTGGTCATGGTCGAGATGGGAATTTCTATTGGGAGATAAGTTTAAGCATTAATTACTCTCGACTTATTAGGGAATGAAGTCTCAATAGACTGGTCATGATCATAAGACCCTATAGCCCCAAAATCTACCATATGAGAAAAAGGGACTTGTATGTCCTCCTTAGAGGAGTCAGTCTCCCCAGATACCCTATATATAGAAGGGCTATATCCTTGTGAAGACGAACATGAGTGGGAGCTCTGAGAGGATTTTACACTCATGGAATCCTCACTGATCTTAATTATTAGAGGACGAATGAGAGCTAAGAGAACAGGAAATATAGGGCGTGTACCATGAGAAGGACCCATAAGATCCATGTGAATAAGTTCTAGAGGTTTTGAAGTCATCATATCTTTAATTTTCTTATGTGATTCTTTACTTATCTTTCCCACTTGGAAAGGACCATAAATAATATTTGAAGAAATTTTAATTTTAGGTAAACCTTTAACTGATTCTTGGGATCTCAATATGTGTAGGTTATCAAAATTAGTATAATGCATTCTATAATGACATAAATTGGATTCATATAATCTTTTTAACTTATAGGACTCATTATCGGAAATAACTATATAGTAGTTATCCAGAGTTCTATTCCCCGTAAGAATACAGTTACCATATTTGTTCAAAAGTTTGCATTCAGTTTTGGAAAAGGTAACTGTGTGGTCAAAATCACATAATTAAGCTACAGTAAGTAGATTGTCTTTCAAGACTTTATCTAAAATAATATCATTATGAATAGGAAGACACTTTTCTTTAATCCTTTAACAATGATCTAGGATGAGATTCCATCACCAAATAGAACATTACCTCCTAAAAAGTCTATTTTATTTATCAGTTTAGTCTCGTCCATGGTCATGTGTTTTGAGCATCCAGAATTAATATACCAACCAATAGAGGTGCGTTCGGCTTTAAACGTCATTATAACAACATTGCACCTTAGTTACGGTAAGTCATCTTTTCTAACCTAAATGGCCCTGGTTTTAAAATGTTTCTTGGCCTTGATTTAGAAAAGTCTTGAGGGGTTCTCCTTACTGACGTTATTTTATTGTGATACCTTCTCATTTTCTTTCTAATGTTATAATTTTTATTATTCTACCTTGGGAGAATATAAGTATTGTGTCTCTACCTAGAATAGTTAAACTTACTATACACTGACATATGCAAACGCTTTTAAAAACACTCAGCAAGAGGGTGACCATAAACATGGAAATAACTATAGTATTGATGCGAGGTTTACTTGATTCTATCTTTTAAGACTTTCAAAATAGGTTTTGACACATTTTGAAAGTGAGGTTCTACTGCAACAGTTTTTTAGTTTTGCCTAAATTCTCTAATAGGGGTGAACTTACTTAGCTTTATTATTAGTCTTTCGCTCTGGACTACAACTAGTCTTAGTGTCTTGTGAGACTAGTTTCTTGAAGATATGTTTTTGAGGTTTTTCCAACTCTTGACCTGGTTTGTTTGGCAAAGTCCCAGAAGATACAAAGACAATTTTTGAATTATTTTGAATGAAGGTCTTTGCTCCTTTAGGGTTTTTGTCATATCCTAGGCCAATTCTATAATTATAGTTTATTTTGCTAGAACTGATTAACTTGTCATATGCTTCACATTGGCCTCAAAATGAAGACATTTCATAAAAATAGTTGAGACTTTTTATTTGGACTCTTCCAGTTCTATAAAGGTAGACTTATATATTTCTTCTAAGATAATTTTTTTCTTAAAAAGTTTAATAATTTTAGAAACAAAGTATTTAGCTAACAATATTACTTAAGATCTTAATAAGTTTAGTCAAGTTTTTAACTAGTTTCTTATGTTTGGAAATCTACTTCAGAGTATTAGAATATAATTCTTGAATGTCAGGTAAGTCATGATCATCAGACTCGCTAAGTGAAGTGTGTGTGTGTTATCTATTAATGCTTAAATTTTAGGTTTAGAACTCACACGCTCATTCTATTCGTCACAATGATATGCACTTTAACTCACAAACATATTAGACTCATCAGAGTTATTCATCACATCAACATTTGATTGTTCATTCACACAAATAGCATGTATTGAATCAATTACAACATCAAGAGGTAAACATTATTTATCATCAATGTACACAATTTTAACATAAAAGGATATACATGATTCATATGTTTCAGATGACTCGATCCCATCGTCCTCTAAGTCACTAGAATTGTCCCAAGTCTTACACACATGGTCCATAGGGGTAGTCCTAATCTTGGATTTACATTTTATTGGCATAATAACCCATTTTACCAAATTTTTGACACTGTATATTACTTAAGTCCTTTTTAGGTCTCTGACTTTTATTGAAGGTTTGTTTGTCACTATTAAGGTCATGGTGTCTGAGGGCTTGAATGTTTTGATAGCCAATTTTCCTTTTTTAGTTGACATAGATTTCCTTAACTTTACCATCTTTGTAAAATATTTACCCATGATGGATATCTAGTTATCAATACTTTGAAGGTCACATTCATCATCTAATCCTAAGTCACAGTCGGTTAAGTTTAACTCAGATACTGTCATTTGAGAAGAAAAAACTAGGTTAGATAATGTTTGTTATCAAATTTACCTGGTAGATATCAAGGTATTTTCATTAGAATTTCCTTCCAATCATAGACAATACCATTAGCATGCAGTTTAGTAATAATGTATATGAGCTTAAATATAGAAGTAATCAAAGGTATCAGATTCATCCATCATAAGGGTGTTGTATTGTTGCACAAGAATTTGAGTTTTTCCAAGCTTAACACGCTCTTCACATTCATGGGCAATAATAAGGATATCCTAAGCCTCTTTGGATGTAGAGTAAATAGATATTCTTTTGAATTCTTTTTCATTTATAGACATGAATATTAGTGTTTACCCTTATTATTTGATAGTGACATTTGTTTCTCTTCTTCGGTAAACTTACTGAGCATTTTCTTAACCCTTAGAGTTCTACCTTCAGTTAAAGGTTTAGTGGGGTGAGAGTAACTATTTTCAATAGTCTTCCAGACTACATCACCCCAAGTACCTTAAATAAATGCAATCATCTTAACTTTTTAGTAGGGAAAATTGTCTCCATCAAACATTGGGGGTTTGGAGAGCTTACCAAGTTTCTCAAATTTCTCATCCATTTTTTAAAATACGAAAACAATTTTAGGAGTTACAGGATCAAGAACTTTAAAACTTCTCTGATACCACTAAAAATAACTCAATCGAGATTTTAACAAAGTTAAAGTTATAATTGAGAGTCTGGAGAAACTCTTTTTGTTTATAAATAATATTTCACACAAGATGTGTAAAAATGCTCAGATGGTATAAATAAGAAAACTTAAGATTCGTAGTGACTCAAGTTTTAAAAGATGATTAGTTATGCAAGTTAAAATTTTAAAACAGAAGATAGAATGAAAGACTTAAGAATCATTCATAGTAGTTTACACACAGATTTTTTACGTTTTAAAATTCTGAAGGCTGGAGAAACATCCACGTTGACCTCTATGCCACAAAACAAAATCTACTAAAATGAAAAAAAGTTTAGAAGTTACAAGCATGCAAACACAAGATGAAAAGAAGAACAAAAATATACCTAATATGCCCACAGCTACACCTCATTTAGGTATTTCTTCTCTGATCCAGTAGCTTATTCACAGATAGATTGTTATATATTATCTTTTCATTTGAAGGCGTGTTTAAGTGTGCATGTTTAACAATAATGCGTTAAAGTTTACACATGTTTAATGCTACTCAACACTTGTTTCTGTCGAGCATCTGTAACTTTTCCTTCTGGGTCAGGGATTGAGACTTTTAGAGAGTTTTCCAGCCGATTGATTTTTATTTTGTGTTTTGTCCTGGAATAGCCAAAGGGGGAGATTTTTAAGGATAAATTTCTGAATCGAGTCAATTGGTATGTTTTGACTTATTTAGTGTTTGGGAAAAACCCTTGAGTTATATATTAAGACTTGAATGTGTTTACCTTTCGAGCCTATGACGGTCTATTTGAAGATGCAGCGGTGAAGTTTCAGAGATTATATTCATCGAGACGTGTTTCGTGCCATGTTTCATCTTCAGCGTTCCGAGGATATCTCATGTATGAATGCATATATTTAAAGAACTTTGTAATCTTATAATTGGGTGTTGGTTTTATAAAAAAAATGTTTTAAAAAGGTTTTATCTTATTTTAAAATATTTTTCGAAAAACAGATAGGTCGTTCAAACGATATTGACTATATCATTCCAACGAGCCTCTATAACTAGTTAGGACAGTATCGAACGAACTTCGAACGATCCAGCTTTTAAACTACATTGGTTTCTAATTAGAAATGTTGATGAAGATGGTTTGAATGAGATGTTTGTCGTTTGAATGAGATTGACATATTTTGAATGAGATGCACATTTTTGTAATATTTTAGGGATTTTCTTCAAAGTTTTTCATACTTATCTCAATTTTAAAAAAGGAGCAGCTGTTTTAAGAGAGACTTTTTCATACCTTTTGAGTTCCCAAACTCTTCTGAAAAGATCTCCATGTTTATGTGATCATTTATGATCAAATTTTTTAAACCAAAACCCTATTTACACTCAATTGTTTAAAACATTCCAGTTTCATCTATATATGCTTTAAGATCTTATTTCTAGTCACCAAGAAGGTTTATTCTCTTCATATTGTTAAGAATCTGCAAATGCACAGGATTCTACAATTGAATAAACTTATTTAATTAGATGTCAAATACTCAAACAAATTCCAAATTTTATTAAACCCTAAACATGCAACTAGGTGATCCAAATCAAGCATGTAAAGAAAACAAACAATTTCAGGAAAAATTTCCACGGGGAAAAACCTTTTATTTCACAATTAAATGTAAATCGCAACTTACAAATATATAGAGAAATACTACAATGAATTACCGCAATTACAAATTTCTAGTAGTAGATAAATTCACCTATCACTAGTTGACTAGTTTCCTGGAACCAATGATTAATGGCTCATCTGTCTATAATCCAGGTTATCGTATAACAAACCAATAAGCATTATTAAACTTTTTTTGCAAATAAAATATATTAACATTGTTCTTTTAAAGAAGATAAGATTATTAACTCTTACTAGTATTCTGACTTCTCTTAATGAATTCACATACGATTACGCAATTCGCTAATTGTCATTGAAACCTAGCCACTTTTTGAATTCAAATTTAATAGTTTCTAATTTGACTATAGATTCTATCAACCTTTCGGCTAAGAAGTGATGTTATTTAAGTAACTTGAATACTTATATGATATCATGATAAAATCTTTTGTCGAGGAGGATATCGACGAGGGTTCCCCATAAATTTCACCTCCTTAGATTTCTAGTTCCTTCCGATGAGAAATAAACAGGGTGGTAATGATCATAATAATATTCCTTTAAAGTCATTCATGGAAACCTGCCTAACTATATGCCTTGATTATCAAACATTAGATGCCAGATAATCATCATATTATAAGCAATGGACAATGATTAATATTGATGTCACAATATATCTAACTTAATGAAGAAGTCATATTGTGTCATACCATTAACCTTTTCCACTTATATTCCATATTTCTATATAGAAATCTAAGAATGTGACTATTCAAGATAACACTTAGAAAATACATATGTGCAGTTCTCTATCATCAACACTATGTCCAATTTAAATTCAATATTTTTAATTATTACCAAAAGGTATATAAAACTGAGTACGAAATAAGTGAATATTGGAGTTAGCATTTAAAATTAGGGAATCACATAATAAAGAACATATTATGACAAGCAATTAACTTTGAATTCAATTTAAAGTTGGTTCCATCTACAATTTTTAAAGAATCCGTCAGTATCCCAATTACCATTTTAATAGCATTCCTCTTTGGAGAACATACTATACATAATCACATTAGGTAGGCCAATTCCTTTAATTTTACCATCTAAGTAAAGACTATGCCAAATAAAATTAATAGTTGATGCTTTGGTCCAACAAAATAATAGCATTCCTCTTTGGAGAACCTACAATAATTTTGTGTCTAAGCGTATACCACCAACTAATTTTATATTATCCCATATTGCATAGACTCCTCATTTAGGACCGCCCATATGAATATGAGTCCAAAATACTCGTAAGGAAATTTGCACTGGTTACCACAATAATTACTATTCCTCTTTAGAGGGCCTACTTGTTATTGAAAACCTATAAACCGTTGGTGGAGTGTGACACCCTACCTAGTTTAATCACGGGTGATCACTCTGTTATCAAAATAACCAGGAATCTCATCTGGTTCATTCTTAGCATCAATGTCAAAAAACTTTTCAATTACTAACCACCCATGCTAAATTAAGTTGGCATCCATATTTTATCTTTCATTTTATTAACAACATGCGGAACTAAAATAAATTAACCGAACCATCCACAAAATAATAGTCTGAACAGTCACACGATAAATATATAATCAAATAATACCGAATAAACCATCGATTTCCAAAAAAAGATAATCCAACCACAATATGAAGTTAATAAAACTGAAGTCTGAATAAATTCTGATAAATAAACTAAAGAACTAAATAGTTTGAAGGGTCAACATGCCCAAATGAAATACTGAAGGAACTCCTATCTAGAAGTGAATAAACTAAAGTGTTTAAAGCAACTCCTGCAAGCCTCCACAAGTGTTGCAGCTACGCATCCCTGGATAGAAACATCAAGCTTGGCGTCCCTGTGGCTGGACACCTAAAAGGTTTTGAAAATATTTTGACACAGGTCAGAGCCCAAGAAAAAAGATTTTGCAAATATTTTGCAAGTGTTTAAACCACAGTTTAAATCAGTTATTAGATACACATATTAGTTCCTCGTACACTCCCTTGATATCCTCACCTCTCAATTAATGTGCCCGCCTAACGTATCGTATCTAGCTATGCTACCCATCCCAACTTGATAACGTATCTAAATAACCTCAATAGGTCTAGCTCTCTCGTATTACGCATACGACATGCTACCACAATATCAATAATATAGTACCCGCATATTATTATTGAGTCATTTATTTTAGCTTCTCTACTTATCTTTCTTTTAGATATACACAATCTATCAGTTCTACTATCACGCATAAGTAGATAAATATATATATATATATATATATATATATATATATATATATATATATATATATATATATATATAACACATATAATATATACAACTATAGCATCCCTAAAATGGCCTCTCGTGATGCTGGCATACTATGCTATCAAGTCCATGTACCTCTCATACTAAATCAAGTACTATTGGTTCGGCATGTCGCCTCGAACCCAAAACCAATCAACACACACTAGAGGAGAATATGGTTCTAAGCCTTTGGGATAAGTGCATACCTAACTTACCCAAACGACACGCCAATCGCATTAATACACAATACATAGTGACCCTCCCTCAGTTTCATGTTATGAAGAACATATCCAGACCTCACTGGAATCGTCAAGGTGGGATCGCCCTTTACACGGAAACCTCCTGATAGTAGGTAATGTAGGTATGTTCACACTCGTAATCAAATCACAACAATTGATACTCACTCAACCAATATACACCTTTTATCTAGTAGGTATACATAAAACCCATCACATATAAATACGTACGTAGTATATAACTCTCAAATACTCAAGATACTAATTATAACCTCTTCTCATATAATCCCGAGTATCACTCGCTACCCTAAGGGTCCTAGTTACCCCTTAATTATTATTAGTAGTTAATACATCTCTATCCTACTGGTATTTTTCTTAGATTATCATTTATCCTTCCCGTAACTCGGTTTATAATTTCTTGATACGCGACACAGTTGGTGGTCTCTCGTTAGTCTAAGTCTAGAACCTTACGCTCATTAAGAATATGTCGAACTCAACTATGTCTCTACTGACGTTCCCTAAGTCCTTATATAGTTAAAAGATCATTAACTAGACTCCAGGTAAATTGGGGTAAATAAAACTTTGAAATTAAATAAAATCCCCAATTTCAACTGCCATCGATCGATCGAAGGATTTGATCAATCCATCGATCAATCTACATTCATGGGTCGATCGATTGAACCTGGGTTTGACAGCTTCGTCCTAGTTTCATTTTTCTCCATATTTAACACCTCAAGTCTTCATGGATCTTTCCCAAACTCCAAAGAAACATAACGAAACATTACTTATGTGTCTACAGATGATTTCTAACGTAAATAACAGACCAAATCTCAATTAAATATATCCAAGAACTAATTAAACCTCAATATTCACAAAAACCCTAGTTTAAGTGTTCTTCATGCATACCTAACCGTTTAACAAGATTTCTCCCATTTTAATTATCGCATATAATCTAATTTCATGTCCTCTACATATGTGGATTCATTCTATATACAATCCTACCCTGAATTCTGAGTTCTATTCATCAAACCCCTAAGAACATCATCAATTTTCATTAATTCAAAACCCTATACTACATGGTTATTATAACTCATAAATTAATGCAAGATAAGCACTTTTCTTATCAAAAAGGTTTGAATTTGTTTTGTGTAGTATGATTAAAGTTCCTCCCTTGATTCCAATCACGATTTCGATAACAAATGTGGATGAATTAAGATGTTACACCTTCAAACTCTCTTTTTTTCCTCTCTAATGGCCTCTCCTATCTTCTCCTTTGATTCTTAGGGTTTGAGATATGTTATGATGCTTCCTCAGATAACAACGCTTAGATTTTAAGTCCTAATTCTAGAACTTTGGGTAACGGCCCAAGCCGAGGTGACCGGAACACTCCCGTGTGGGCACGATTATCACTAAAATGGCCCCAGAACCCAATTACAACCCAAAATTACACTAGTACAACTATCTCGACCCATTTGGAATAAGTCGTAACCTCAAAATCTCCATCTAAGTCACTCTACAGTAAATTCCTATCCCGACATCGATTTGTCTTCACGCGACTCACGGTTGAAATATAATGTTGTCGCGTCACTATCACTCTCTAAGACGTAAAATATGAATCACCTTATACTCTTGAGTCACTTAAGTCTACATTGTATAAGTGCTCAACTAGTTTGAAAATTGTGACAAAATTAGAGTCCCATTCCCTAGATACCAAAGAGCCTAAGAATCTTCTTCTTAAGTCACACTTGATTCAATTAAAGGTATAAATCTCAATCTCACACACTCTGGGCTTGCATACATTATTCATATATTGCATTAATTGATTGTGTGTGAGTTGTGTGTGTTAAATCCCATTTAAATTGATTTTAGTAAATTTTTGGGAATTTTTAATGATTTTTTGGAAATTAAAACTTAGTCTATAAAATTTTTGGGGTAATTGTGTAATTACTGTTATTATCTTTTTGTACCTGAAAGTTGATTCGGGTGGGATCCGAATGCACTTGAGACTTAAGGGTGCGTGTGTAATTATTTTTAAAACACGCGTGTGAGAGCTCATCTCGGCCCTACACTTGTCCATGATATACCGGTTAGATTTGTGTTTGTTTCAAGACTCAAAACTCATGTGTTATCTCAGCCATTGGATCATTATTATCAACGTTCTACATGCGTCCAAAATCAATCCATATGTAACCTTTCTAGACCAATCAGAGGATGTTTAATCCACCGTTTTTATTTAACTGTTGGATCAAAGTCAATTACTTTAGACCAAATCTCAGCCTTAGATTTGGATAGCCATTATCGAACCTTCGCCTCTCAGTATAAAAGGATGCCAAGCGTCTGCATTCAAAGACTTTTGGCAGTTCGTCTGAAAAGTGAGAGAAGAGAGAGAAGAGAGAATCCAGAGATAAAACCTAACATGTTTCAAACCCTAATTCATTTTTCTTAAATCGTTTACACCAAACACCATACATGAGTGCTTGAGAGTTACTTTGGTAAAGGTTTGAAGGAAGATCGTGGTTTGAATCATATGAGTTTGAGATCTTGTGTCCAACTTAAGAATTTCGATTAGATTTGTATTTCTTTCTTATAGAAATTATAGATCTGGCTATTTTATGTTATTTTACACTTAGATCTTCATTATTTAGTTTCTCATCTTGAGAAAACACATTTATTGATTACTGTTCTGTAAATATTTTTCAAAACTTTAGAATCAACAAATTATTCTTTTTTTGTATCTAGTTCTTATGAAACAAGACTTTTGACCTTGTTGGAATCACAATTGGTGGTTTTTAATTTCAAAAATATTTTCAAAACCCTCTAGAATTGATTAAGACCTTGAACCATCTTTCGAGCAAGGTAACCTTGGATTCTGGGATTATTTGAAAGGTCAAATAAAGTTTTTCTTGTTTCTAAAGAAGAGAGAAATTGAAAAACAACATCATTTAGATCTGATATGTAACTTGATAGAACTTGTTTGTATAAATAAGTGTTTATGTGTGTGTGCATGCATGTGTTAGAACACTTTCACAAACACTTGTCACACTACAACACAAGAAGTGTTGGCTATAAGATCTTGAAACTTAAAGAGTCGACGTAAAGCTGGAACAAAGTAGAGAAGTTAGCAAACTGAGAAAGCAACATCAACATCAGATCTACAGAAAAGTTGGAATCAAACCAATGGGTACATATTCTAAACTTGTATAGGTCTGTTTTGTGTGCATATGTGTTATATAGTTTGTAACTTGTATATTTTGTTTTAGTGTATTTTTGGTTTGTGACTTAGAAGTCACCGTAGATGTTTCCTCAATTGAGTGAGGTTTTACCACGTTAAAAAATGCCTTGTCCTTAATCTTTCTACAACTCCTCATCTCATTCTTGTGGTTGTGCTGATTTCGTTTACTTAATCTGTTTAGTTTTGGTTTTTAAAACTAGTTACAAAGCCTTGATTATATCTCGTACATTTTTCATTTAACACATCTTATGATTAAATTATTTCGATTTAAAGAAAATTGTTTCTCCAAAAAATAGTTAGGAGTTTATTAGATTGTTTAATCTTGTGTTAAACGACTTGAGTAACAGCTTTTTCAATTGATATCAGAGCTTTGAAATTTTTTGTTAAAGATCCTATGTTTCTGAAATTGTTTTCTTAAATCAAAGAATGGACAAGAAATCTGACAGATTTGCTAACTTGTATAGACCTCCTCTCTTTGATGGAAATAACTTCCCTTACTGGAAAGTAAGGATGGTTGCTTTCATACAAGGAACCTTAGGAGATGATTTCTGGGATATTGTTGAAAATGGATATATTTATCCTACTAAACCATCCACTGAAGGAAGCAATGAGAGGATGAAGAAAGTATTAAGTGAATTTAATCGAGAAGAGAAGCAAGCCTCTCAGAACAATAACAAAGGGAAGAATGTCATTTTTATGTCTATAAATCAACATGAGTTCAAAAGGATCCCATCTTATACCACTTCTAAGGAAGCTTGGGATACACTCGTTAGTGCACATGAAGGTGACACTAGAGTTAAGGTTGTTAAAACACTGATGCTTAGTATAACTCTTTAATCATGTCTGACTCTGAGTCCTTTGATGACTTTTACATGAATTTGACTGATATTGTGACTAAACTACATGCTAATGGGATAACTTATGATAGACATGAAATTGTCTCTAAAATTCTAAGGTCATTACCACAGAGATTTGATAACAAAAGATATACTATTGAGGAAATGAGTGACCAAACTATCACTCCTGAATTACTCAGTAGTAAACTGAGAACTGTGGAAATGGAATTAGAATTTAAGAAATAATTGACCCAGTCCCATCGGAAACAAACTAGTTCCAATTTGAGTTTCTCCTCTAAGATGATGAAACATGAGCTTAGTATTCCCAATAATCATTCTGATGAGGAATGTGATATAGATAGTTTGGATAATCAAATTGCCTTGTTGTCAAAACAGTTTAAGAAAATTGTGAAATTTAGAAATAAAATGGCAAACACACAAGGCAAGCCAAATTATCCAACTCAGTCTAACCACAAACCTCATGAGAAAGGTCAAGACAAACATCACAAGGACATTCATACGAGACCTAACAAATACTTAAATAATATTGAATGTTTTAGATGCGGTAAATTGGGTCATATAGCACAAGACTGTAGAGTTAACTTGAACACAACCAATAAACACACTAGGGCCAACATTTGCAAGACATGGGATGATTCAAGTGATTATGAAAATGAGGAACCGAGTCATCTGATGCTTTTGATCCTTGCATGTCTTTATTTGCCAAGATAGTCTATAATGATGATACGCCTGTGCCTATGTATGAGAATGATGTTAGTAGCTCTACTTCTGCTATTATGAATCATGTTGCTACTGGTTTAGATGCTTTAATTTCTGAGAACAATGCTAGTTCTACCACGGGGTGTGTGAGTCAAAGGGAAAATGATAATGACGATGCCAATGTGTGTGTGAGTTCAAGAAATGAATCCTTAGGGGTGACTTCACACACTTCGCTTAGTGATTCAGACACTGAATACCTCCTTGATATTCACATAATTTATGTCAAGACTCTCACGAAAAGCTCTAAACTAGATAAGATAGTGAAAGATCGCACTAAGAAACTAGAAAACCTAAGTTTAATTTTTAAACTTAACGTTGAAGAGTATACTACCCAATCTCTAACTCCTGAAAATGAAGTTAAAAGTTTTGATCAAGAATTCAACAATTTTATTGAAATAAATGAAACTCTGAAGGGACATTATTAGAATTGGAACAAGTTAAAGAAAAGACAACTGTTTTCAAAAAATTTGCAAATTTTGAAAATAATTTCAACTGTTTTGATGGTTTTGTTACTGATTCAAAAACCAATTTTGATGATCGAACTGGAATAGGATTTATCCCAAATTCAAAAACACAAACTAAAAACTTTGAACCAGTCAAGTTTGTGTCAGGTGGCAAAAGACCTATGGAAACCTATCCATATTTTCAAGCCTTAAATGATGAGTTTGACAAAAAAAAAATTAGATATTAGGGAATAAAGTCACTCTAAGTGTAATAGTTTACCTAAGGCTAAATATATCTGCCCTCCAATTAGGAAGAGTGTTTCTTCCTTTCAAACTGTACTCCCTAGGAATAAGGCTCGACATCAAAATCCCATAAACCTATGTTTAGAGACTTTCCAAAATAGGTACCCTCTTCAAGAAATTTATATTGCTCATACTGTTACATATACGGTCATTCTTTTGAAGGTTGCTACTCTAAACGTCTAGTAAAACCTGTCTGTAATACTCCTTTATACCAAAACTTTAACTACTCTAGGAGAAGCCATAACAATTATGTCCTGCCTAGACAACCAGACAAAAACTCTAACTATAGAAAGAGAAAGACCAAACCTAAAAGATCATTTCCAAGAAGAATTCTTAGGCACTCTCCTAAACCAAATGCTCATATTCTACATAAAACTCAAATGCATGCGCAAAATATCTTTCACAAAAATCTAATGCTCGCAATTTTTATCAAATGAGAGCAAATATGCGCAAAATAAAAACAAGAGCTATTTGGTTTAGAAAATATGAGATATTGCCCAGATGTAGTGTAACATTGTGATTACTGCTTTAAAAGATGAACACACTCCCTCTGGATGGTATTTAGACTCTAGGTGTTCAAAGCACATGACTGGAGATGAGACAAAACTCTTGAATAAAACCATCTTTGCTGGAGGAAAAGTTATTTTTGGTGATGGTGTCTCATCTCAAATCATTGGTAAAGGAAGTCTCCAAAAAGAAGGAATGCATGTTCTTGAAAATATTCTTCTAGTAAAAGGTCTTAAGTCTAATCTACTTAGTATTTCGCAATTTTGTGACTCAAATCATACTGTCACATTTTCAAAGAATAATTGCAAAATTTTAAATGAAAAAGGTGAGTGCATAATTACAAGACTCAGGACTCCTAACAATTGTTATACTGTCCAGAACATTACTGAGTTCTGTAACATTGCCAGAATGGATAACAATGAAATATGGCATAATCGAATGGGTCACATAAATTACGTTAGCCTTAGTAGATTGTCTTCACAAGAAATAGTTAGAGGAATTCCAAAGATCAAACCTATTTCTAACATTGTTTGTGGATCATGTCAGGAAGGCAAAATTGTTAAAGCGCTTCATAAAAAGGTTAAATATATCCTTTCCTCTAAACCCTTGGAGCTCATCTATATGGACCTAATGGGTCCTTCTCGTACTGTTAGTCTATGTGGACACAGTTGCATTTTAGTTATGGTAGATGACTTTACCAGGTTTACTTGGCTGGCCTTCTTAAAACAAAAGTCTGACACTTTCAGAACCTTCTTGAAAATCTTACTTCGTATTGAAAATGATAAGGACACTCAAGTAAATATGATTCGTAGTGATAGAGGAGGTGAATTCATAGATACAGGTGTTATAGAGTACTGTGACTATAATGGTTACAAACATGAATTTAGTGCTCCTAAGACTCCTCAATAAAATGGTATTATTGAGTGAAAGAATCGTAACCTTCAAGAAATGGCAAGAGTTATGATTCATGCTAAGTGTTTACCTAAATATTTTTGGGAAGAATCAATTCGTATTGCTTGCCACATCATAAATAGGATCTATCTTAGGAAGAATTCAAAACAAACTCCTTACGAACTATGGTATAGGTAGAAGCCTAATCATAAATACCTTAGAACTTTTGGTAGTACCTGTTATGTCTGTAAAGACAGATAACACTTATCCAAAATTGAGACTCGTGGAGATAAAGACATTTTCTTAGGATATTCTCCTGACAGTAGAGAATACCTTGTCTATAATCTTCGCACAAAGACTTTAATGGAATCCATAAATGTTATTGTAAGTGACACTACTGTTGAGAGCAAGACTGGAGAACCAACTATTGTGGAAGAATCTGAAAATGTTTTAGAAAAAGACTCTCCAAAAATAGATGATTCTTTACCAATTGAGAAACCTGGTGTACCTAACTGGGTTTCTAAAGATCATCATATAGATAACATTGTTGGTAAACCTTGTGAGCCTGTATGTACAAGATCTTAATTAAGAAACTATGCTCATTATGCATGTTTTGTTTCCCTTGTGGAACCAAAGAAAGTAAATGAGGCATTAAATGACCCTTAATGGATTTATGCTATGCAGGAAGAACTTATTCAATTTATCATTCATGATGTTTGGTATCTTGTACCTAGGCCTGATCATAAAAAGGTTATTGGCACACGTTGCTTATTTAAAAATAAAACTGATGAAAGTGGGATAATCATTAGAAATAAAGCCAGATTAGTGGCTCAAGGATATTCTCAAATTGAAGTAACATATTTCAACGAGACATTTGCTCCTGTTACTCGATTAGAATTTGCTTGTCTTCTCTTTGACATAGATTTTTACTTGTATTTTACGCTTTATGAAATGGATGTATAGTCTTCCTTCCTTAATGGAATATTGACTAAAGAGACCTAAGTCGAACAACCAAAAGGGTTTATTGACCCTCAGTATCCAAACCATGTTTTTCGTCTTAAAAAGGCTTTGTATGGTCTAAAACAAGCGCCAAGAGCCTTGTATGAGCGCCTTTCCAATTTTCTCTTAGATAAAGGTTTTAAGAGAGGTGGAAATGATCAAACCCTATTTGTCAAACATTTTGACAAATATATTATTATAGATCAAGTTTATGTTGATGATATTATTTTTGGATCAACATCCCCTTCAGAAGATAAATCTTTTTCTGAAATTATGCATAACGAATTTCAAATGTCTCTTATGGGGGAGTTACAATTTTTTCTAGGCCTTTAAGTCAAACAGAATTTAGAAGGTTTATTTGTTTCTTAATCTAAATATGCTTGAGAGATTGTCAAAAAATTCAGGCTTGAAAGTGTAAAAGAAGCTAGAACTCCCATGAGTACTACGGTCAAATTATCTAAGGATGAGAATGGAAAATCCATAGATCCTACTATATATTGTAGTATGATAGGAACCCTACTATACCTTACTGCCTCGCGTCCTGATATTATGTATGCAGTTTGCGTATGTGCTCGTTATCAAAATAATCCTAAAGAGATCCACTTAGTATGCCTAAAAAGAATCATTAAATGCATAAAAGGAACTTTAAATTTAGGACTATGGTACACCAATGATACTCCTAGTACTATAATAGGATACACTGATGCCGATTGGGCAGGGTGTACTGATGATAGTAAAAGCACATCGTGGGCGTGTTATTATATCGGTAGCAATTTGGTAGGATGGAGTAGTAAGAAACAAAACTGCACTTCGTTGTCCACAGCTGAATCTTAATACATAGCCGCTGGTAGTTGTTGTGCTCAATTACTTTGCCTTAAGAAAATGCTAAATGATTATGGTATTTAAGAAGATCAACTACATCTCTATTGTGATAATCAAATCGCGATCAATATCTCTAAAAATCTTGTTCAACACTCGCGAACTAAACATATAAAAATTAGACATCACTTTATACGCGAATTAGTTGAGACTAAGGAATTAGAAATTAATTATCTTCCTACTGATTTGAAACTCGTAGATATGTTTACCAAGCCTTTGGATTACAATAGATTTCTTGTTTTGCAAAAATCGATAGGAATGGTGTGTACTGAATAAACTCCTATGACTTAAGTATTTTTCCCTTTGTCCATTTGAAACAAAATGGGGGAGAAGTTTGAATCTTATGAGTTCATTATTATTTGTACATTTGATTAATAAGCATTATCTTAGCGTTATTTTCAGGAATCTGTACAGTTGTATTCAACAGATGTTATTAGGGTATTGTTTTGTAATTAGTTGAGTTATGTAATTTTCTTTTTCTAGGAAATGGGTAGATAGAATTTTTGTATAGGAATAGGTTTTTCCTTATTTCTTTGTATCCCTACGAGTCCTAGATGACTCAAAGGAGATTTTGTCCCATATTTCCAAAGGGGGAGATTGAAGCACCTTATACTCTTGACTCAATTGAGTCTACATTGTATAAGTGCTCATCTAGTTTGGAAATTATGACAAAATTATAGTCCCATTCCCTAGATACCAAAGAGCCTCAAAATCTTCTTCTTAAGCCACACTTGATTCAATTGAAGGTATAAATCTCAATCACACACACTTTAGAGTTGCATACATTGTTCATATATTGCATTAATTGATTGTATGTGAGTTATGTGTTTAAAATCCCATTTAAATTGATTTTAATAAATTTTCGGGAATTTTTAATAATTTTTAAATGATTTTTTGGAAATTAACACTTGGTTTATAAAACTTTTGGGGTCATTTTGTAATTATTGGTATTACCTTTTTATACCTGAAAGTTGAGTTGGGTAGGATCCAAATGCGCTTGAGACTTGAGGGTGCGTGTGTAATTATTTTTAAAACACGCGTGTGAGAACTCATCTCAGCCCTATACCTGTCCATGATATACTGACTAGATTTGTGTTTGTTGCAAGACTCAAAACTAGTGTGTTATCTCATCCATTAGATCATTGTTATCAATGTTCTTCATGTGTCCAAACTCAATCCATGTGTAACCTTTCTAGACCAATCAGAGGACGTTTAATCCACCGCTTTTATTTCACCGTTGGATCAAAGTCAATTGCCTTAGACCAAATATTAGCCTTAGATTTGGATAGCCATTATAGAACCTTCACCTCTCAGTATAAAAGGATGTCAAGCCTCTGCATTCAAAGACTTTTGGCAGTTCGTCTGGATAGAGAGAGAGAGAGAGAAAGAGAGAGAGAAGAGAGAGAAGAGAGAATCGAGAGAGAAACCCTAACCTGTTTCAAACCCTAATTCATTTTTCTTAAATCGTTTACACCAAATACCATTCTTGAGTGTTTGAGAGTTACTTTGGTAGAGGTTTGAAGGAAGATCGTTGTTTGAATCCTCTGAGTTTGAGATCTTGTGTCCAACTTAAGCATTTCGGTTAGATCTGTATTTCTTTCTTAAAAGAAATTATAGATCTGGCTATTTTATGTTATATTACACTTAAATCTGCATTATTTAGTTTCTTATCTTGAGAAAACACATTTGTGGATTATTTTTTTGTAAATATTTTTCAAAAATTTAGAATCAACAAATTATTCTTTTTCCGTTTCTAGTTCTTATTAAACAAGACTTTTGACCTCGTTTAACTCGCAATTGGTGGTTTTCAATTTCAAAAATATTTTTAAAACCCTCTAAAATTGATTAAGACCTTGAACCGTCTTTCAAGCAAGGTAACCTTGGATTCTGGGATTATTTAAAAGGTCAAATAAAGTCTTTTTGTTTCTAGAGAAGAGAGAAACTAAAAAATAGCATCATTTAGATCTGATTTGTAATTTTCTAGGACTTGTTTGTATAAATAAGTGTGTGTGTGTGTGTGTGTGTGTGTGTGTGTGTCCATGCATGTGTTAGAACGCTTTCACAAACACTTGTCACACTACAACACAAGAAGTGTTGGCTGTAAGATCTTGAAACTTCAAGAGTCGACGTAAAGATGGAACAATGTGGAGAAGTTAGCAAACTGAGAAAGAAACATCAACATTAGATCTGCAGAAAAGTTAGAATCAAACAAGTGGGTATATATTCTAAACTTGTATAGGTCTATTTTGTGTGCATGTGTGTATATAGTTTGTAACTTGTATATTTTATTTTAGTGTATTTTTGGTTTGTGACTTAGAAGTCACCGTGGATGTTTCCTCAGTTGGGTGAGGTTTTACCACGTTAAAAACGCCTTGTCCTTAATCTTTCTTCATCTCATCATCTCATTCTTGTGGCTGTGTTGATTTAGTTTACTTAATCTGTTTAGTTTTGGTTTTCAAAACTAGTTACAAATTCTTGATCATATCTCATACATTTTTCATTAAACACATCTTGTGATTAACTTTATTTAATTTAAAGAAAAGAGTTTCTCCAAAAAAAATAGTTCGGAGTTTCTTAGACTGTTTAATCTTGTATCAAACGACTTGAGTAACTGATTTTTCAAAATAATGATTTACTATTCACTTAGTAATCTTATTCAACAATTATTAACCATTATCTCTATCGATTAATATTTTTAATTCACAGATCATTATTATTTCAATTAAATTATGAAACTTCTGTAGTTTAAAAAAAACACTCGAGTTAATTAAATAATAAATGCTCAGAAATACGGGGTGTTACTTACTTTTCTCCCTTATAAAGAAATTTTGCCCTCAAAGTTAGGACGTACCTGCGGTGAATAACTCTGGAACTGCTCGTGGATATCATCCACCCGCTCCCACGTTGACTCAACAATATTGTGGTGCCCTCACTGAACTCTAACTAAGGATACCACCTTAGACTGCAGCTTACAATCACTACAATCAAGTATCACCACCGATCTCTCCTTGTACGAGATGTCTAGCTGCAAGTCGATCTCTTGTAATGGGGCGTTCCAAAAATATCTCTCGCTCCTCCGGTACCTCTTTAGTGATGACACGTGGAACACATCATGAATTCTTTGTAAGTTCTCCAGTAGTCACAGCCTATGTGCCACTGGTCCCACTCTCTCGATGATCGAAAATGGTCCCATGTATCTCGGCGCTAGCTTCCGCAACTTGTCGAACCTTATCACCCCTTCATAAGAGACACCCGTACTAACATCTAGTCACCAACCTCAAGATTTATGTTCCTCTTTTTTGGATTGGCGTAACTCTTCTGCCTATCTTGAGCTATATAGATGCGCCCTCAAATCAGCTCAATCTTGATAGTGGTGTCCTGAATCATCTCTGGGCCCAATAGCTTGTTGTTTCCCACCTCTAACCATCAAGTGGGAAAACGACAAGGATGATCGTACCGTGCCTCAAATGGTTCCATGCCAATGGTGAACTGGTAGGATTTGTTATACGCAAACTCCACCAAAGGAAGATACTGCTCTGATTGTCCCCCGAAGTCAAGTATGCACATGCGTAACATATCCTCAAGTATATGATTAACTCTTTTTTTCTATCCATATGTCTATGGGTGATACATTATACTCAATCATAAATCCATATCCATCGCCTCCTGAAAGATCTACCAGAAATGGGACACAAACATCTTGTCCCGATCGGACATAATATTAATCGGAACCTCGTGTAATCATATTATCTCTGTAATAAAAAACTATGCATAATGCCTCGTCTTCGAATCCATACGAACCGATAGAAAGTTGGACACCTTAATTAACTGATCCACTATCACCCAAATGGAGTCGTGACGTCATTGCGATAATGGTAACTCGATAATGAAATCCATGGAACTACTCTCCCACTTCCATATAGGAATTATGAGTGGCTGCAACATCCTTGTCGGTCTCTGATGGTCTACCTTCACTAGATAGAAGGTAGCACACTTCAAGACAAACTTTGTTATGCCCGCTTCATCCCTAACCACCAATACTGCTTGCGCATATCTTGGTACATCTTATCGCCATCGGGATATACCGCAAATATGGACCCGTGAGACTCTGACATCACTACATATCTCAAATCCTCATCCTCTGTAATCATGATTCTCCCATTGAAAGGCAAACCACCCTTCGAATTGATCGAGTACGACTCTTCCTCATCAGCTAATAACTTACGAATCATGTCCTGGCAATATTGATCCCCTATCTGTGCTTTCACAACCCTCATAAAAATATCGGGTGAGACAACCAATATGAACATACAAGCTCTATAAACCTCATCATCGTGTAAAATGTCTCTCCACTTCGCCTTCCAAACCTCCACTATCTCCCCAGTAGGTCGTCAGCTTAACGCATCTACCACCACATTAGACTTCACAGGATGATACTGAATATCAAACTCATAATCCTTCATGAACTACAACCACATCCTCTGCCTCATGTTCATATCCTTCTGCGTGAGCATATATTGAAGTGATTTGTGATATGTGAAGAAAGTAAATTGCTCTCCCGATAGATAGTGCCTCCAAATCCTGAAGTCAAATACAACTTCTACTAACTCCAAGTCATGCGTGAGGTAATTCCTCTCGTGGGGCTTAAGATTGTAAGATGTATAAGCTATATCCCTCTCCTCCTACAGTAATACACCTTCAAGTCCATGCATGGATGCATCTGTGTAGAACCGGTACTCTACTCCTCCCCTAGGCAATGCAAGTATAGGTGCTAAGATTAATTTGTCTTTTAGATCATCAAAAGCTAAGTCACAATGGTCATCCCAAACAAATGTCACCCCCTTGAAAGTCAAATTCATCAGCTAGCCCGTAATCTTAGAGAAACCCTAAATGAATAGTCTATAATATACGACCAACCCAGAAAGCTCCAAACCTCAGTTGGTGTCGTGGACTCTCCCCACTCCCTCACTGTCAATACCTTACTCATGTCAACTTCTATATCCCTATTAGAAACAATGGGGACCATAAACTGCACCTCCCGAAGCCAAAACCCATATTTCTCAAATTTGACATATAGTTGTTGATCTCGTAGTGTCTTTAAGACCATCTGCAAAGGCTCATCATGCTCATCCTCAGAGAGAGAGTAAATCAGAACATCGTCGATGAACATAATCATAAACTGGTTAAGAAACTCTCTAAGAATCTAGTTCATCAAATCCACGAATATTGCTAGTGCATTGGTGAGCCCAATGGCATCACTGTAAACTCGTATGACCCATACCGGGTCAGAAAATTAGTCTTAGGAACATTGTCCTCTCTTATGTGCAACTGATGACAATTGGACCTCAGGTTTATCTTAGAAAAGTAGGGTGATCCCCTTTGTTGTTCGAACAGATCATCGATCCGAGGTAATGGATACTTATTTCGGATCGTGACCTTATTCAACTCCCTCTAATCAATACATAATCTAAGTGATCCATCCTTCTTCTTAACGAATAACACCGACATACCCCACGGTGATGTACTCCATCTGATGAAACCCTGCCCCAGGAGTTACTGAATCTTCTCCCTCAATTCTCTCATCTAGTATGGGGCCATGTGATACAAAGCTCGGGCTATAGGCCTCATACCCAGTGCTAAATTAATAACGAACTTAATTTCCCGAATAGGCGGCAACCCGATTATCTCCTGGAATATATCCTCAAACTCCCTCACCACTGGAATCGAGTTTAACAAAACAACCACCTCTTGTGAGGTCTCCACCTCAATGTAGTAAAAATGTGTGCTCGACCCTCCCTGAGGAAGAGGCATCACTAGTAAGAACATCCCATGTCCTGGAATTGAGAAAACAATAGTTGTCCTAAAATAATCCACCATTGCCCGGTATCCATCTAACCAATCCATACTTAAAATGATGGCACACCCCTCCATATCTAACACTAGAAGGTCGGCGTCTAAGAATAATCTACTCATATTGATATCCACACCACTACAGATCGAGTGTATAAGTGACCCACTTCCCAGGGGTGACTCCACACACATAAGGAGACTACCAGGTATATCTAATAGACCGATCGTTCGTGCAAATCTGGGCATTACGAAAGAATGTGATTCCCCCATATAAAAAATAATCCTACCCTCAAGCCCAGAAATAAGAAATGTACCCTCTATTATCGATGGTTCCTGTGGGACCTTCTGTATAATGGAATCTCAGAGGTTATAAACATGTTTGTACTACAACTGTCCCTGCTACAATGGAGCGGGTGGGACTGGTGCTGCAGGTGGTCTTTGTTCCCGTTGCTCCTACGGGGCACCCTACTACTGCGCTGCTCTACCCTGTTGTGGATAGTCCCTTTTCTTGTGGCCTATCTGACCACAAATAAAGTACTGGCCTTGAAAATCTCTCTGTCTCTAGCCCTGATGGTGTTCTCCCTGTTGTTGGCCCTGATGGCCTCAGCGCTATTGGCCTCCCTCATTGTTCCCTTGGCCCTGAGAAATATATTATTGTTGAGAGCCCTACTATCCCTTCCTAAAATCTCCATATGGTCTATAGCCCCTAGATCTAAACCTCTTGGCCTGATCCCCCTATTGAGAATCCTGCCCATGATGTCTGCCTGACTGCTGCTACTATTATAGTGCTCCACTAGCACCACTCCCTTATGCCTTTCCCGGTAGGCTAGGATCACATCCTCTCTTGTTTCCCTTCACATGGAAGCGATGGTCTTAGAAGTGTAAAAGTGTGTTATTGACAACATCTGTATAAGTCACCAATGCAGAGTTGCCAATCAAATGCTTCCTGATCCTCCAGGCTAAACCATCCATAAATTTTAGCTTCTTCCTTTGTTCACTATTCACTTCGTCTGGCACAAAATTAGTCAAATGAGTGGACTCCTCCTCGTACTCAGCTACTAATCGATCTCCCTAAATGACCTCACTGAACATCTCCTACAACTCTATCTCAATGGCTGGAGGAAAGTATTTGCGATCAAACTTCACCTAAAACTCAACAATGGACATCATGTCCCTCTCCTCCATGGTGGTAACTCACTCCCACCACTGTAATGCTGCTCCAACAAACCTAAAAATGGCCAACATCTTCTTTTGCACATCACTACACTCATCCATGCGCAGGTGGTGATGAATATCTTTCTTCCACTGTTACATCGCAATCACATTTGAGCTACCTTAGAACTTGGGTGGGTGGACCTTCTGAAAAGTCTCCCTAACTCTTTGCCAATCTGAAGGCCCCGAGTGGGCCTCGATAACCGGTTCCACTAGTTGCGGTGGCTGAGGAAAATAGAGACCCATGGAAGTCATCATTGCATTAACTGCCTATGCCACAATAGTTGCCACTCTGTTGCTGACACTGACCTCTGTGGTGGCTGTTGGGGTTACGGTGCCTATGGCTCCTACTGAGCCTCCCTCACATTATCTCCAACCGTTACTCTCACCACTCGTCCTCTCTTGGGTGGCATCTGAAAATAGATCGAATTGTATGAGTTCACAGTCAATACAAATATAACATCAGAAGATCGTAATCTCAAATGCGTTATCATGAATGCAACAGTCCTAATAATAAGGCTCTATGTTAAAGAACACTACGCTAAAATCATAGTAAGCCGTAAAGATCCTATAAACACAAGAACCTGATTCTCTGATACCATTTGTAACACCCTGTCTATTTTAATCAGGGGTGATCAGTCCTTTATTGAAATAATTAGTAATCTTATTTGTTTAATTCTTAGCATCACTGTCAAAATACTTTTTAATTACTAACCAACTATGTTAAATTAAGTTGGTGTCAAATTTTATCTTTTATTTAAACAACATGAGGAACTAAAATAAATTAACCAAACCATCCACACAATAATAGTTCGAATAATCACACGAAAAATATATAATCAAATAATACTAAATAAACTATCGGTTCCCAAAACAAATAATCCAAGCACAATCTGAAGTGAATAAAACTGAAATCTGAATAAAGTCTGATAAATAAACTGAAGAACTAAATATTCTGAAGGGCTAACATGCCTAAATGAAATATTGAAGGAACTCCTATCTAGAAGTTAATAAACTGAAGCGTCTAAAGTAACTCCTACAAGCCTCCATAAGTGTTGAGTTACGTAGCCCTGGATAGAATCTTTAAGCTTAGCATCCCTGTGGCTTGACACCTAAAAGGTTTTGAAAATATTTTGACACGGTTCAGAGCCTAAGAAAATAGTTTGAAAATATTTTGTAAGTGTTTAAATCAGTTATTGGATACACATGTTACTTCTTCCTACACACCCTTGAGATCCTCATATCTCAACTAATCGGCATGTCAAACGTACCCTATCTAGCTATGCTACCCATCCCAACTAGATAATGTATATAAATAACCTCAGTAGGTCTAGCTCTCTAGTATTACCCATATGACATGCTACCACAATATCAATAATATATTACCCACATATTATTATTGAGTCATTTATTTAAGCTTGTCCACTTATCTTACTTTTAGATATACACAATCTTTCAGTTCTACTACCACACATAAGTAGATATATCTCACTTGTATATATATAACACATATATAATATATACAACGATAGCATCCCCAGAATGGCCCCTCGTGATGCTGGCATACTCTGTTATCAAATCCATGTACGTCCCATACTAAATCAAGGACTATTGGTTGAACATGTCTCCTCGAACCCAAAATCAATCAACACACACTCGAGGCAAACATGGATCTAAGCCTTTGGGATACATACATACCTAAGTACCCAAACGACACGACGGTCTCACTAATTCACAACACACAGTGAGCCGCCCTAAGTTCCATGTTCTGGGGCACACATCCAGACCTCACTAGAATCGTCGGGGTAAAATCACGCTCTGTGCGTAAACCTCCGGATAGCAGGAATCGTAGGTATGTTCACACACATAATCAAATCACAACAATAGGTATTCACACAACATATATACACATTTTATTCAGTAGGTATACACACAACCCATCACATATAAATCCGTACGTAGTATATAACTCTTAAATACTCAATGTACTAATTATAAGCTCTTCTCATATAATCTCGAGTATCACTCGCTACCCGGAGGGTCCTAGTTACCCCCTAATTAATATCAGTAGTTAATAAACCTCTATCCTACTGGTGTTTTTCTTAGATTATCGTGTACCCTTCACGTAACCTCGTTTATAATTTTCTGATACCCGACACAGTCGGTGGACTCTCATCGGTCTAAGTTTTAAACTTTATGCTCATTAAGACTAAGACGGTCTCAACTATGTTTTTACTAACCTTCCCTAAGTCCTTATACAGTTAAAATATCATTACTAATATTTTGGGTAAATCGGGGTAAAGAAAACTTTACAATTAAACCAAATCCCCAATTTTACCATCTGTCGATCGATCGAAAGATTTGATTGATCGATCGATCCATCGATCCATCAACATTCATGGGTCGATCGGTCGAACCTGGGTTAGACAGCTTCGTCCCAATTATGTTTTTCTCCATGTTTAACACCTCAAGTCTTCCTGGATCCTTCCCGAACTCTCAAAAAACATAACCAAACATTACTTGTGTGTTTAGGGATGATTTCAAACCTAAATAACACACCAAGTCTAAATTAAATCTATCCAATAATTTATTAAGCCTTAATATTCACCAAAGCCCTAGTTTAAGTGTTCTTCATGCATACCTATCCATTTACCCAGATTTCTCCCATTTTAATTATCACTTATAATCTGATTTTATGTCCATTATATATTTGGATTCGTTCTACATGAAATCCTACCTAGAATTATGGGTTGTATTCATTAAACCACTAAGAACATCATCAATTTTCATTAAATCAAAACCCTTCACTACATGCATATTATAACTCATAAAATGATGCAAGAGAAACACTTGCCTTATCAAACATGTCTGAATTGGTTTTGTGCAAGGTTCTAAAAACCGCAGGGCATGATTGAGGCGTGGAGGCCAAGCCTTAAGCCTTAGAAGCCTAGGCGGGTCTTAGGCGTGAAAAGGTGTTTAGGCCTTTTTAATATATTTTAATATTTTTTAACCATAACAAGGCTATTAAAATACTAAAATGGTACATATCATAAAAATATGTATGAATATTTGCAAATTAAAATACTATTTGATTATTTTGGATGAGATAATGGTTCGGTTTGTAAAAAAATCTTTAAACGGCGATATCGGTTCCCTAAAGCATTGTTGTTTTTAGAGAAAAAGTGCGCCTTAAGGGTTTTACCAAGCATAAGGCGTCAAAATCTTAAGGCGGAGCGTTTCTACCAAGCCTCAAGCCTAGGCGGGTTTTTTAGAACAGTGGTTTTATGTAGTGTGATGAAGGTTCCTCCCTTGCTTTCGATCACGATTCTGGTAACAAAGGTGGATGAATTAAGATGTTGCACCTTCAAACTCTCTTTTCTTCCTCTCTAATGGCCTCTCCTATCTTCTCCTTTGATTCTTAGGGTTTGAGATATGTTATGATGCTTCCCCCAATAACTAACCCTAAGTTTTTAAGTCCCAATTCTCTAAATTAGGCTAACGGGACAAGCCTAAGTGACGTGAACACTCCCATGTGGGCTCAGTTTTAACTAAAAAGACCTCGGATCCCAATTACAACCCCCAAGTACACTAGTTCAACTATCTCGATCCATTCAGAATCAATCGTGACCTCGAAATCACCATCCGAGTCACTCTATAAAAAAGTCATATCCCGACCCCAATTAGTCTACACGCGACTCACGATTGAAATATAATAGCGCCACGTTACTATCACTCGCTAGGACATAAAATAATCATTAACTAATCACTTAGTAATCTTATTCCACAATTATTAACCATTATCTCTCTCGAGTAATATTTGAATTCACGCATAATAATTAATTCAATTAAATTATGGCACACGCGTAATTTAAAACAAATACCCGAATTAATTATATAATAAATTCTCAGAAATACGGGGTGTTACATGGAGACTGTGGGATTTGTTTGTGATCAAATCCTTCTCCCACTTAGTAATTTAATACTTTTGTGAGGGTTGTCAAAAAGAGAAGTTTAATTTTAATGTTTCAAAAAATAAAAGGTAACTGACGCAAGTCAAAATTTTTGGTTGTTCAAATTTCCGCATGTCCAAACATGTGTGATAAATATAAATTCTAAATTTCCTTATATTCACAAAATAAATCCAAAAATTTAATTTATATTTTCTCATTACACATTAAAAACCCATAATTTTAGAAAAGGTTAAATTAAACATATAACCATGGTGACTATTCAATTTTAATTTGTCCAATTAAAATAGTGAGATTTTTCAATTTATTTATTCAAATTAAAATAACAAATTTCCTTATTTTAGTTATCCAATAATAATTAAATTATTTTAAATTAAAATAATTTTGAAATTTTAATTTAATTTGAGTAATAAATAAAGCCCATTAAATTTAATAAATTTAAAATGAAACATAAAAAAAAATATTTTCCAAAAAAACCATGATTTAAAGTCGGGTCCAATAATATTTGTCCATGTTGTGCAATTTAATTGGTTCGCTAAAATTAATTGCTTTTAATATGCCAATAAATAAAACACGAATATTAAACAAGAACCATAATCACAACAGAATAAGAAAAGCAAGAGATACAATCCATAAACAATAAGGAAACTAAAATAGGTCCCTCTCCATTATGGTCTTTAACTCCTTATCTCATGCAATCATTGACTCCATGAATCCTTCCTATGTAAGGAACCATACCAAGTACGAAATCTAGTCTAGGTCGAAGTTTATCCATACTGTGCCACCATCACTAAAATATTTCGGGAGGTTGCTCGTGCCAACACAACACATAACTGCACCACCGCACCATATTTTTACGGCACTTAGCATGCCTATGAAGTATATCGTGACACTTACGTGTGATTTTGTAATCACTAACTCACACTCCATGGTTCATTACAACACATTAATATTCCATTAAAACTATCCAAATTGTTGTCCTAAAAATCTCATCCATCCCTAAAATTATCTTCGATGCCCGGCCCATCTATCGATATAGATTTCAACGAACCAAAAAAAATTACATGTAATAATTCAAACCAAATATAATGATATAGAACTAAAAATTAATTACTAAACCCCAATTGAAGACAAAAAATAACTACGCATAAACTATCGCAGGATCCAATCACATAAAATTAGTAAATAAAAAATCGGACCATAATGGAGGGACGAAACTTATAAATCTCTGCAAAAAAAAAAATTAGATATTAGATCTAGCATTCATTGAAGACTTGCGGTCAAACTGCACCCAAAACTCCTGGATTGTGAGAGTATCTCTCTCCTCTATGGTGGTAATAGACTCCCACCACTGCAGTGCAGACCCCACTAGCTTAAAGGTAGCTAGTATCTGCTTCTGGACATCGGTGCACTCATACATCCTCAGGTGCCGCTGAATGTCCTTCCTCCACTGACTCGAAACCACAACATCAGAGCTACCTGCGAACTCCGGTGGGTGTGCTTTCTGAAAAGCATCACGTACACGTTCCCAAGCAGACGGGAATGCATGTGCCTGAACTAGCGCGGCTACTGGCGCCTGAGGTGGTGCCTGCTGAACTACGGCTAGTGCGGCATTTACCGCCTGGGCCATAATGGCTGCAACCTCGGCGGCATTCATCGTTCCCTGAACGGGTACGAGCTGTGGTTCTGGCGTTGCATCCCAGGGAACCCGTTGTGCACGTCGTGGAGGCATCTGAAAAAAGAATAAAGTTTATAAGTTCGCAGTTATAAACTTAAAATATCTGAAGAGCGAAGCATACACAAAAGAATACAACAGTCCTAAAATATAGGGCGACACATCAAAGGAAGCTCAGCGGAAACATAATAAGCCGTACAGATCCTAAAGGACAATAGAGCCTGATGCTCTGATACCACCTGTGACACCCCGACTAATTAAATATCGGGTAGCTACTCCTTTATTAAATTAATACAAAATGCCAAGTTGGTCCAGTTAATAGCATCACTGTCGAAAACATTTTAATGATTACTAACCACCTAGTATTTAAAAAGTGAGTTGCCAAATTTTAAGTTATCTCTGAATAACATGCAGTAAGAGGATAATGAAAGAACAACAACCATTAACCACAACGAAACATTAGAATAACCAACAAAATAATAATAGGTCTGGAGGAAAACTCCTCACAACAGTCCCACAACTGAAATAATAAAATAAGTCTGAATCCTGAATTAATTACATGCCAGAAGTCTGAATAACGGAAATAAATGAAATGTGTCTAAAAGGAATGGGCGACATGCCCTACAACTGAGGGAATCTGAATATAGAGTCAAGATAGATGAAGCGTCTACTAGCAAGGTCCTGTAACTTTCACAAACAGCTACAGCTCGTCACCTGAATGAAAATCCTATGCATGGTGTCCTTGTGGTTGGGCACCTAAAATGGTTTTTACAAAAATAGATTTGAAAGAAAATGGGTCAGAGCCCGAAAGTGGAAATCATTTTTAAAAACAGCAAGTGTTTTAATAACATTAAAACAATGAATGAAAAATACATGTTAGGACGTGCACTCACATGAAGTACTCACCTCTCGACTAATTGTCCACCCCTAACGTACCGTACCCATCTAAGTGACATACATAACTATCCAGACCGTAATAAGTTCTACCCCTTACTACTCAATTCCCATTATATATTCTAGTGTTATCAATTTAATAGCGGGCTATACTTAAATCGGATTCTTTATTATTAGCAATACAATTCACTATCGGTTAACCCGTTATGTTTTCTCAAAACATTCCCATAATTGTATTCACAAAACCAACATGAAAGTTCCCATTATATAAGTGTATATTATTAACGTCATAAATATACAATACAAGCACCCGAGACTAAGCTGCGGTGCACACATACTCTGCTATCCATCCCGGTACATCACGTACATAAGGATCACGCATTCCGAATCTCTCAGGAATCGTTCTCAGATAATAGCAAATCACAAACAATGGAGGCGAATACAGTCACATCACATGGGTCACGCACATACCTACGCTCCCAAGATCAGCAGACTTATTAACATCCCAATAAGTCCTTCTCTGACCTATGTTCTCGAGGTACCAATCTAAATCCAGGCAACACAAGGATTAGAGGGCCCTAAGCGAACGTAAACCTCCCGTGATAGCAAGTATGGTAGGTATGTCATACACATAAAATCATATACATATACTAAGTATGCACACATCTTAGTAATCAGCATAATTTATTTGTAGTACACTTCTCATTCTCGTACCGAGATATAATGTTACACAATTTACATATTCCCCGTTAATATAATTATTCAAACTGTAAATTGTTCTCACTTCGTAAAAGACACTCACGTCTTAATCCATAATTTCCATTTGGTTCAAATCAAACCTCTAGGTTTTACTCCTCTATATATCCCAAATGTCCCTACCATAACAATTTATCACCAAGGGAATGTTATCTCTACAATTAAATAAGGTTACGGGACACGCGAAGTTAAAACAGGCCAAAAAGCCTAAACTGTCAGCTCGTTACAAGTCTCGTTCGAACGAGGCTGTTCGAACGAAAGTTCGTTCGAATGAAGTGGGACTTCTAAAGAGATTTCGTTCGAATGAAAGTCATCGAACGAACATCCCTATCGTTAGAAGTCAAACTGTCAACCCGTAAGAAGCTCGTTCGAACGACCTGGATAGGTCTTCTAACGAGAGGCCAGTTCCAAGCCCAGAAATTCCTTTTTCGTTTTTCTATCTTTTCTTCCACTCTAATCTCATCTAAACATCAATCCAATAATTGTTCAAGGTTTCTAATCGTCCCTAAACATACTTAGGTCACATACTAACGTGTTTTGTGGTGTTAATTCATTCTAAACATCATCCAAATATCAAATCTATACATTTTTCCCCAATTTCAAGAACATGAACCCTAGAAATTCTTAAATCCCCAATGAGTCTAATTAAATCCGTTTTTGTTTCATCTAAAATATATTATCATCAGATTAATCACCTACATACAATTCTACATGCAATTCCTCATCAAAATACAAGTTTCAAATTCCAATTTAATGGGTTTTCTTCAATCTCCCAAAAACAATACAATTTTATCAATTTCCTACGCATGGAAGATGCATTCTCTGCAACTAATGAAATTAAACCACTTGCCTTATGTGTATCTCTGATTTTGATGGCGAATTGATGAGTTTCTCTCTCTCTCTCTGCAGAATTCTCCTCTCTCTACAAGCTCTTCTTCTCCAAGGTGACAATGGTGGCTAGGGTTTTCATTAGGAAACTCTTGGAACTAATTCTAATAACCCCCCGTAGCCCATAGGGTCATAAGGTGTAGTTTGTGGGTTTAGTGGGTAATTACCAAGTCAGATTTATTTCCTAATTTTCGTTGGTTTTAAATCCCAAAAATTCAAAATTACTAAACTACCCTTTTACGTTGCCGGTATGGCCTAAAAATGCCCCGGGACCCAAACTAAAACCCCAGCTAGTGTTTTCTGACTATTTTGACCCTTCCGAACGCGTTGGCGCACTCAAAATGACCATACGGTTAATAGAAATAAAAATCACTTTTTAATTAAAATAATTATATTCCTGACGCGACTGTCACACGCGTCTCAACAAAGTTTCCCAAATTGCCGTATATCAATCTCACGACAAATTTCATAATTTCCATATTCATATATAGCCATATATACTCATTTAAAATCAAATACCAACTCGCATCTCGCTAGTATTTTTATCCGGATTAATTTTCAATTAATACACATTTAATTCAATTAATCCCATAAATAAATATCACAAAAATACGGAGTATTACATACTTCCCCCCTAATAACAGAATTTCATCCCGAAATTCGGAACTAGAACGTACCTGGTAAGAACAACTCTGGATAACGTTCGCGCATCTCATCCTCGCGCTCCCATGTGGACTCCTCGACATTATGATGTCGCCACTGAACACGCACTAATGGAACTATCTTTGACCGCAGTTTCCGCTCACTTCGATCCAAAATAGCAATCGGCCCCTCCTCGTAGGATCTATCAGGCTGGAGACCGATGTCCTCCAAAGAAATGTGAGTATGAGCCAAATCGTCTCTAAGATATTTCCTTAGCGAGGAAATATGAAACACGTCTATATCCGATGCAAATGCTCTGGTAATCCAAGCCTATACGCAACCGATCCAATCCGCTCAATAATAGGAAATGGTCCCACATATCTCGGTGCCAACTTCCCTTTCTTCCCGAAATGCATAATCCCCTTCATAGGAGATACTCTGAGCAAAACCTGGTCCCCCACTTGGAACTCCCTGAAGAACCTCTTCGCATCAGCATAGCTCTTCTTCCGATCCTGAGCTACTCGAATGCGACTCCGAATAAATTCTATCCTCGCCGAAGTATCCTGAATCACTTTCGGCCCAACTAGTTTGTTGTCCCTCACCTCCAAACAACATGCTGGGGAACGACAAGGTCTAACGTACAACGCCTCAAATGGAGCCATGCCAATGGTGAACTGGTAGGAGTTGTTGTAGGCAAACTCCACCAGTGGAAGATACTGCTCCCATCCACCCCCGAAATCAATGATGCACATACACAGCATGTCCTCCAACATCTGGTTTGTACACTCGATTTACCCATCGGTCTGCGGGTGATACGTCGTACTCAACCGCAATTTTGTTCCCATGGCCTCCTGAAAACTCTCCCAAAACCGTGAAACAAATATCTTGTCTCGGTCAGACACGATATTTAGGGGCACACCGTGAAGTCTCACTATCTCTGTAATAAAGAGCTGGGCATACTGTCCCGTAGTGTAGTCGGTCCTTACGGGTAGAAAATGAGCGACTTTGGTCAACCTGTCCATAATTACCCAAATGGAGTCGTGACCTCTCTATGACGTAGGCAACCCCGTGATAAAATCCATGGATATGCTCTCCGACATCCACATCGGGACCTCTAATGGCTGTAGAAGTCCTGCCGGTCTCTGATGATCCACTTTTACTAGATGACAAGTGGCGTATTTAGAAACAAACACGGAAATATCTCTCTTCATCCCACTCCACCAATACTGTCGTCTCATGTCTTGGTACATTTTGTCCCCACCGGGATGTACCGCGAGCTGTGAGCCGTGCGACTCTGCCATCACCTCGTGCCGCAATTCCTCCCCTTCAAAAACTACCAATCTCCCATTGAAGCGTAATCCCCCGTCTGAGCTAACGGTATAGGACTCGGCTCCCTCTGCTAATAATCGAACTATCTGCTCCTGACAGAATGAGTCATTTGCCTGTGCCTTTACCACCTTTGTGACAATCTGCGGTGTAACGGTCATCATAGACTTGAACGATTGGGTCACTGTATCCTGGTGTCCCAACTCCTTCCACTTGGCCTTCCACACCCCTGCCACTTCATCTACTGGCCTACGGCTCAACGCGTCTGCTACCACGTTAGCCTTCCCCGGGTGGTATTGGATATCAAACTGATAATCATTCACGAACTCAAGCCACCTTCGTTGCCGCATATTCAACTCCTTCTGTGTGAATAGGTACTGTAAGGACTTGTGGTCCGTGAACAATCGAAACTTCTCCCCCAAAAGGTAATGTCTTCAAATCCGTAAGGAAAATACCACCGCTGCTAACTCCAAGTCATGAGTGGGGTAATTTTACTCGTGAGGCTTAAGCTTACGGGAAGCATAAGCTATGGCCTGACTCTCCTGCTGCAATACACCTCCAAGTCCTTGTAAGGACGCATCGGTGTAGACTAGATACTCAACTCCCGGTCTCGGCAATGCTAACACAGGTGCTCAGGTCAACTTATCCTTCAACTTATCGAATGCCAACTGACAGGCATCACTCCAGATGAATGGCACACCCTTATGAGTCAGATGTGTCAAAGGACCCGCTATCTTCGAAAATCCCCGAATAAACCTCCTGTAGTATCCTGCTAGGCCCAAGAAACTACGGATCGCAGTCGGTGTCGTGGGCTGTCCCCACTCCCTCACCGCGGATACCTTCCCCGGATCAATAGATATCCCCCTGTCGGAAATAATGTTCCCCAAAAATTGAACCTCTTTCAGCCAAAACCAGCACTTCTCATATTTTGCATACATCTCGTTCTGACATAGCGTCTGTAAAACCATTCTCAAATGCTCTACGTGCTCCTCCTCTGTCTAGGAGTAAACCAGAATATCATCAATGAAGACAATGACAAACTGATCAAGGAACTCCCTAAACACCCTATTCATCAAGTCCATAAACACTGCTGGAGCATTGGTCAAGCCAAAAGGCATAACCCGAAACTCGTAAGAACCATATCTCATTAAGAACGCAGTCTTCGAGACATCCTCTTCCCTGATACGCAACTGATGGTATCCCGATCGCAAATCAATCTTCGAGAAGAAAGAAGCTCCCCTCAACTGGTCGAATAAGTCATCGATTCGGGGCAACGGATATTTATTCCGTATCGTGACCTTATTCAACTCTCGGTAATCCACACACAACCTCAACGATCCATCCCTCTTCTTCACGAATAACACAGGGGCACCCCACGGCGAAGTACTCCTCCGTATAAACCCCTGACCCAACAACTGCTCAATCTGATCTCGTAGCTCTCACATCTCTGCCGGAGCCATATGGTATGGTGCGCGTGCTATAGGTCTCGTATCTAGTAATAAGTCTGTGACAAAGTCTATCTCTCGACTGGGGGGTAGGCCTGGTATCTCCTGAAACACGTCGGAATACTCCCTGAAAACTGGGATCGAATCTAAAGGAATCACAACCTCCTTAGAGGTATCCTCCTTTATGTAATATAAATGAGCGGTCGAGCCTCCCTCTGGGTGAGGCATCGCCAATACAAACATCTCTTGCCCCGAAATGGTAAAAATAATGCTCCCACCGAAGCAATTAATCATGGCTCTATAATCTGCGAGCCAATCCATAACGATAATCACATCGTGCACATTTATATCTAATACCAACATGTCTGCAGGTAATACCAAACTACCAATCTCTACCCCCACTCCCCGGCATATAAAGAAAATAAGTGATCCACTCCCCAATGGTGAGTCTACACACGTCACTGTGCTCTCTGCTGTGGCTAATAACCCTAAGGCTTTCGCAAAATGTGTAGCTATAAAATAATGCGTTGCCCCCGTATCAAACAAAACCCGACCCATAGTGCCATGGATAGAAAACATACCCTCAATCGTGGGTGGGGCCTGTGGAGCTGCTGCCTGCTGAAGCTGGTATACTCTCCCATACTGCAGCTATCCCTACTGAACTGGGACCGCTGGAATGGGTGGTAATGCTGCCATCTGAGGTGGCGCCGGGAGGGCGGTGGGAAACACGGGTCTCTGTGGCTCCTGTCGAGTACCCTACTGCTTCTGCGGGGCCCTACCCCTATCAGGACAGTCCTGGCATTTATGGCCAGTCTTGCCACAAACGTAACACTTCCCCGGGAAGTTCCCCCCTCTCTGTCCCTACTGCCCCCCCCCCCCCGGCCCTGGTGTCCATTAGCGTTCCTCCCCTAGCCATGCTGGCCTTGCTGAAACTGCTATTGACCATTCTGACCTTGCTGGTTCTGATGGCCATTCGGACCCTGATGGCCCTGCCGAAAACCTCCCTGTCCGTGCCTGAAATTTCCCGATCTGAACCTCTTGTGATCCCCCTGTTGGGAACCCTGGTCACCTTGTCTCTGCCCCTGAACAGATTGTGCCCCACTGGCACCATATCCTCCAGTCCTGCCCTGATGGCTAGACTCTCCCGATCTCTTTCCCTCAGTCATGTGAAAGCGGTGATCCTGGCAATGTAACATTTCAGCGTTAACCACATCAGAGTAAGTGGCCAACGATAGGTTCCCCAACAAATGCTGACGGATCCTCCAAGTCAACCCATCTGTAAATTTTTGTATCTTCTTTTCTTCTGTCGGTATCTCATCCGGAACAATATTCAACAGATTTGTGAATTCGGCCTCATACTCGGCCACAGTCTTACCTTCCTGCCTGAGATTCATCAACTTCCTTCTCATTTCCGTGTGAACAGCTGACAGAAAGTACTTGCGGTCAAACCGCACCCAAAACTCCTGGATTATGAGAGTATCTCTCTCCTCTATGGTGGTAATAGACTCCCACCACTGCAGTACAGACCCCACTAGCTTAAAGGTAGCTAGTATCTGCTTCTGGACATCGGTGCACTCATACATCCTCAGGTGCCGCTGAATGTCCTTCCTCCACTGACTCGAAACCACAACATCGGAGCTACCTGCGAACTCCGGTGGGTGTGCTTTCTAAAAATCATCACGTACACGTTCCCAAGCAGACGGGAATGCATGTGCCTGAATTAGCACGGCTACTGGCGCCTGAGGTGGTGCCTGCTGAACTACGACGAGTGCGGCATTTACCGCCTGGGCCATAATGGCTGCAACCTCAGCGGCATTCATCGTGCCCTGAATGGGTACGGGCTGTGGTTCTGGCGTTGCATCCCTGGGAACCTGTTGTGCACGTCGTGGAGGCATCTGAAATAAGAATAAAGTTTATAATTTCGCAGTTATAAACTTAAAATAGCTGAAGAGCGAAGCATACACAAAAGAATACAACAGTCCTAAAATATAGGGCTCTACATCAAAGGAAGCTCAGCGAAAACATAATAAGCCGAACAGATCCTAAAGGACAATAGAACCTGATGCTCTGATACCACCTGTGACACCCCGACTAATTAAATATCGGGTAGCTACTCCTTTATTAAATTAATACAAAATGCCAAGTTGGTCCAGTTAATAGCATCACTGTTGAAAACATTTTAATGATTACTAACCACCTAGTATTTAAAAAGTGAGTTGCCAAATTTTAAGTTATCTCTGAATAACATGCAGTAAGAGGATAATGAAAGAACAACAACCATCCACCATAACGAAACATTAGAATAACCAACAACATAATAATAGGTCCGGAGGAAAACTCCTCACAACAATCCCACAACTGAAATAATAAAATAAGTCTGAATCCTGAATTAATTACATGCCAGAAGTCTGAATAACAGAAATAAATGAAATGTCTCTAAAAGGAATGGGCGACATGCCCTACAACTGATGGAATCTGAATATAGAGTCAAGATAGATGAAGCGTCTACTAGCAAGGTCCTGTAACTTTCACAAACAGCTACATCTCGTCACCTGAATGAAAATCCTATGCATGGTCTCCTTGTGGATGGGCACCTAAAATGGTTTTTACAAAAATAGATTTGAAAGAAAATGGGTCAGAGCCCGAAAGTGGAAATCGTTTTTAAAAACAGCAAGTGTTTTAATAACATTAAAACAATGAATGCAAAATACATGTTAGGATGTGCACTCACATGAAGTACTCACCTCTCGACTAATTGTGCACCCCTAACGTACCGTACCCATCTAAGTGACATACATAACTATCCAGACTATAATAAGTTCTACCCCTTACTACTCAATTACCATTATATATTCTAGTGTTATCAATTTAATAGCGGGCTATACTTAACTCAGATTATCAATTATTAGCAATACAATTCACTATCGGTTAACCCGTTATGTTTTCTCAAAACATTCCCATAATTGTATTCACAATACCAACATGAAAGTTCCCATTATTTAAGTGTATATTATTCACGTCATAAATATATAATACAAGCACCCGAGACTAAGCTGCGGTGCACACATACTCTGCTATCCATACCGGTACATCACGTACATAAGGATAATGCATTCCGAATCTCTCAGGAATCGTTCTCAGATAATAGCAAATCACAAACAATGGAGGCGAATACAGTCACATCACATGGGTTACGCACATACCTACGCTCCCACGATCAACAGACTTACTAAGATCCCAATAAGTCCTTCTCTGACCTATGTTCTCGAGGTACTAATCTAAATCCGGGAAACACAAGGATTATAGGGCCCTAAGCGAACGTAAACCTCCCGTGATAGCAAGTATGGTAGGTATGTCATACACATAAAATCATATACTAAGTATGCACACATCTTAGTAATCAGCATAATTTATTTGTGGTACACTTCTCATTCTCGTACCGACATATAATGTTACACAATTTACATATTCCCGGTTAATATAATTATTCAAGCCGTCAATTGTTCTCACTTCGTAAAAGACACTCACGTCTTAATCCATAATTTCCATTTGGTTCAAATCACACCTCTAGATCTTTATCCTCTATATATCCCAAATGTCCCTACCATAACAATTTATCATCAAGGGAATGTTATCTCTACATTTAAATAAGGTTACGGGACACGCGAAGTCAAAACAGGCCAAAAAGCCTAAACTGTCAGCTCGTTAGAAGTCTCGTTCGAACGAGGCTATTCGAACGAAAGTTCGTTCGAATGAAGTGGGCCTTCTAACGAGATTTCGTTCGAACGAAAGTCATCAAACGAGCATCCCTCTCATTAGAAGTCAAACTGTCAACTCGTTAGAAGCTCGTTCGAACGACCTGGACAGGTCATCTAACGAGAGGCCAGTTCCGAGCCCAGAAATTCGTTTTTCATTTTTCCATCTTTTCCTCCACTCTAATCTCATCTAAAAATCAATCCAACAATACTTCAAGGTTTCTAATCGTCCCTAAACATACTTAGGTCACATACTAACGTTTTTTGTGGTGTTAATTCATTCTAAACATCATCCAAATATCAAATCTATACATTTTTCCCCAATTTCAAGAACATGAACCCTAGAAATTCTTAAATCCCCAATGAGTCTAATTAAATCCGTTTTTGTTTCATCCAAAATATATTATCATCAGATTAATCACCTACATACAATTCTACATGCAATTCCTCATCAAAATACAAGTTTCAAATTCCAATTTAATGGGTTTTCTTCAATCTCCCAAAAACAATACAATTTTATCAATTTCCTACGCATGGAAGAAGCATTCTCTGCAACTAATGAAATTAAACTACTTGCCTTATGTGTATCTTTGATTTTGATGGCGAATTGATGAGTTTCTCTCTCTCTCTCTGCAGAATTCTCCTCTCTCTACAAGCTCTTCTTCTCCAAGGTGGCTAGGGTTTTCCTTAGGAAACTCTTGGAACTAATTCTAATAACCCCCCGTAGCCCATAGGGTCATAAGGTGTAGTTAGTGGGTTTAGTGGGTAATTACCAAGTCAAATTTTAATTCCTAATTTTCGTTTGTTTTAAATCCCCAAAATTCAAAATTACCCAACTACCCTTTTACGTTGCCGGTATGGCCTAAAAATGCCCCGGGACCCAAACTAAACGCCCGGCTAGTGTTTTCTGACTATTTCGACCCTTCCGGACGCGTTGGTGCACTCAAAATGACCATACAGTTAATAGAAATAAAAATCACTTTTTAATTAAAATAATTATATTCCTAACGCGACTGTTACACGCGTCTCAACAAAGTTTCCCAAATTGCCGTATATCAATCTCACGAGAAATTTCATAATTTCCATATTCATATATAGACATATATACTCATTTAAAATCAAATACCAACTCGCATCTCGCTAGTATTTTTATCCGGATTAATTTTCAATTAATACACATTTAATTCAATTAATCCCATAAATAAATACCACAAAAATACGGGGTATTACCGTGTTGCGCATTTGTTTGGGCAGATGAAATAGTATGTTATTAAATTGATTTCATCCCCAAACCTTCAATACATGAATCCAAAAGTATTATATCATGGTTTATGTATATTATAACACTTTTTTGAAAATTTAATTCACCTTCTTGGTCCGTTTTTTATTCGAATCCAGATTTAATCTGTGTTGTCGGATCTGCTTCGTGAATCACTATTTTATAAAAATTCATGAAGTAGATAAATCAAATGACATTCAAATAATTTTAAATTTGTTATGACTCTTCCCATATATGTCAGGAACCCGTGGTTCCAATTTCATAATTTTTGGACTCTCTAATTATCCGTAATCATTTTTACAACATGAGAGCTTTGAAAGGGACCTTGAGATCTTTCATGCTCTTCCTTTAAACCAATACCTGTAATTGGTTTGTAGAAACCAAGGATCATGATCATGCCACTCCTTTTTAGGTACTTTATGATCTATATTGATCCCACACTTATTAAGAGACAATAGATTTCTTATATAGGCTAGCACGGGGACCCCCATGACAATTAGGAGACTAGCTTCCTACAAAATTAGAAATCCTAATCAAACTCTACAATTAATTCCATAATTCTATAAATTATTAGTCATTCCACTAAAGAATAATAATTGAATACTAGTCTACTATCTCAAAATTATAATTTTGATCTACTCGTTATTAAATGCTTAGTAATCTCCCCACGTTAAGATTACAGATACCTGTTAATTAAATTAAATTAAATTACTGATAATTATATTTAATCTACCTCTTATAAATTCCTTGAGACCATCCGTTTAACTTATTTGGTATATCTAATAATTAAATTTACCGATCTAGTTTGACATAATCAATACTTATAATCTACATCAAGAGGGTAACATCAATCTCTATACAGAGATGTGGATTCCATTCATAATTAACTTTCACCCGACTAATCATCATTACCTAATCTCCCAACCTTACTGATCCATAAATGAATATCACCCAATAGGTCAAAGTAATGAACAATTGATTCACATATCCATCAATAATGTACGGATTAAGATCTTAAGCACGCATAACAACCATATGATATGCATTATCTTATATAGTCAGTATAAAGACAATTATCTCAAATTGTTTTGTTCAATACACACAAAGTGTACTAACATAACAAGTCAAAACTATACCATTTCCTATAATCAAGATAGACTTACTAAAATAGTGTACTATAATCCTACTGATGGTGTGTTCATCCCCCTCTAAGATTGTGAACCATACTTATATTCCATAAGGACCGATGATTTGATCGTTCGTGTGTAAGCCAAACTCTACACACCAAATCATCCACTGTGTAGAACAAAAGACACTTATACATAAATATGTAAAATAATATGATGCAAACATCACTTGTGAAGATTCTTATTAAATAGAAATACTATAATTCACTAGTGAACCATGAATTTTAGTATACAACCCCAACAGGTCTGAGATCTTAATTCATAGGAATATGTGTATGGGGATACCTAGTATTGCGATGCCTCCTTAATTGACTTATACGTTTTTATTTCCACTAGTAAACCAGATCAATGGATTGTTTATAATTCGGTGGAGGTTAAAAAAGAAGTTAAAATTGAGAGTCAAGGAAATTGATTACATGTTGGTCAAAGTTGTGACTCAACCAAGCGGGCATCAGAAGCTTAACGTGGGAAGTTAGATTACGCACCATAATCAACACTACAAATAAAACCTCATTATGTCTGAGGAGTTTTGAGATAATTAAGTTGGAGTGCAATCATAATTATTTAGTGAAATTAATTATGATTAAATTAAGATAGGAAATAAATTACGGTGATTGTAATTAGATATTTCCAAGTATTTATTTGAAGCCAATTTAATTATTTTTCTTAGTTCCATCTAATGCCTTAGTATTTTGGACCACATTCTCAAAGAACCTAGTTTAGCATATGCCCCACTTTTGTACTTGTATATAAAGGTGTGAGAAGTGTCTTAAGCTTATTTCTTGAACACATTAGAGTTAGAGAGGGGTGAGAGAAAATATTATTATCATTTTTATGAAGAGACCTAAAGAGAGAGGATCATATCTCACTCCTAAGGAAGGGTTTGTTTATCTCAAAAGGTGTCCACGCACTAACCTATCTCTAGGAAGATCACACACTAGAAGATTCAAGCATCACAAAATCTTAATCAAAGTTATGAGATAATCTCCATCACCTATAAATACTTTTCTCCATATCATATCAAAACGGGATCGACAAAGGTATTGTATTACAAACCCCGGGTTTGTTATTCAAACTTGGTTTTTGTTTGACCTTTTTCTCATGTTTGATTATTCCAAGTTCCAAGGAAAAAAATGAATTATGAGTACATCGAACCCCATTAATTGCTATTAGAGACTTTGATGAAGATTAATGATTCATTGTAAAGGTCTATGTTGTCCAAAAAAGTAAACCCTAGTTTTTGCATGTTATGAGAATAGTGTATCATTATATATGGTTCAGGACTAACATGGTTTTGCAGATATTTTTCATATATAACCCCTCAATCATGGTCACATATTTATTTTTTGTATTATTGGATCCTATAGTCATTTATCCGTAGTTATTTTTATCTCTCTATTCGATATGGTTGTATTAATTTATGTTTGACAATGATTTCATCATCGATGTTTATGGAGGATATGGAGAGGGTTTGTAATGTTTTTAAACACTTATAATCATATATGAGGGTGGTTTTAATATTTGGCAAAGTTTTATGAAGTTTCGTGAAGATTTGTGATGTCTATAGTGGTTTTTTCGTGAAAACCCGAGAGGAAAATTGCACCAGATCTAGGAGGGTCGATCGGTCAACCCCATGCAGTCGATTGATCGACTGCTCCAGTGAAAACCTAGCTATATTTCCTTTTATGTTGGTTTCATGGTGTATCTTCCCCATAATTGTTCATGACCCTAAAATATGATATTCCGATGATCAAGACTCTTTTTTGTAATGAACATTACTTTAAGCTAGATTCTTGCACACACAGATGTACTCTACAACTAGTACCCTTAGATAAGTCTACTTCAAGTTGAAGTCTTGACCATAAGAAAGTCTTATTCAATGATAGAATTGACTTTTTGGTGTATTTGTCGTCGCTTGAAAAGTCCTTCTAATCAAAACCTCAAATACCTACAAAATGTAACAACTCAAAAGTGTAGAGGTAAGTAAGAGTATCAATCCACATCCTAGGGAGTAAGCTAGAGACAAATTCAATTGTAATTCACTTTTTATTTTGTTTTGGGGCTTTTTACTTTTCTACTTTTTTTTAGCTTTTTTAATATTAAAACAAATGGATGAGGTGAGGTTTAAACCAAACTAAACTAAATGTAATATGAAAATAACTAACTAGAAAGTGACTAAAATGAAAAATAAAGTCTTACACTAAAATAAAAGATAAAGTGAGGTAAATGATTGTGAGAACAATCAAGTAATGGGATTACACCACAAATTTTAGTTATTCTAATTAATTAATTTAATTATTTGAATTCTCCCAAATTAATATCAAAATTACAAACCAACTCTCGTTGCAAGTGTAATTATAATAGTAATATTTTAGAAAATTAAGTTTAACACCCCACAACTCTAGAAAATTAGATCTACACATCTTTTAATTAATCACCCGCTAGGATCGATCAATTAAAATTTATGTCAATCTTAGAAAATAAATTTAGAGTTGAAATTAAAGTTATAATACCCCACTTAAGAAACCCCTATCTGTAATTCGAATCTAAAATGGGTATTATAACTAGAATTTCGATTTTCTCTCGAAAATCATTTACCCTCTCTCGAGGCGTAAATTTAAGTGTGAGGATCAAAATTAACATTAAAAGGGAAATTTCAAGTAAACAAACTAATTAAACTAAAATAATATAAAATAAGGGTTTCACCCCACCCCTTGAAAGGGGTTTTAGCCTAACATGGTATCAAACATAATAAACAAATATTCAATACACATTTAATATAAAAGAGTAGAGAGAAGAATAATCAAACCAATCTCTTGAATTCAATAAACTTCGCTCCTTGAATGAGAATTATACAGCCCTCCAATTGAGAATCCAATTAATTTGAAAATAAATGAACACTCAATTAAATCTTAATCAATATTTAACCTCACAAATATCTAAAAAATAAAACAAAACTATTTACAAATGGGTTTTTCTCTACAATTCTCTCTCTACAATTTTCCTATCTAAAAGCTCTTTTTTAATCTAAACTAAAAATTACGAAATAAAAATAAAAAGGATAGTGGATGAATTCATAATGGACAATTAAATAATAAAAGAGATTTGCTAAAAATGTAAATCCTAAAATTATAAAATTGTACATTAGAATTCACCCAAAGAAATGAATTCTAGATCATTAATTTATATTGAGATAATTGCTAAAAATGCAAAATCTCAACATAAAGGAATGGGTTAGAATTTACCTCCCATAAGGGATAAATTCAACTACATCAATCTATAATGAATTAATGGCTAAAAATGCCAAGATTCATTATAGATGGATGGGGTGAAATGTATCCTAGAGATAATTCTCACTACACGCCTCTATATTGAGGTATTTACTAAAAATGCAAATACTCAACATAGAGGGGTGGAGATAATTTTATCACACCAAGCTTAAAACTAATTTTGAGATCTTCTTCAAAATTGATCATCATCCTCTTTTAATAGTTGGTGCCAAGGAGCTAGGGGTAATTGGGTAATTGGTATAAGTGTGCATGTGGTTTGGGTGTGTCATGTGAAGGAGAATAAAAATCTGATATGGGTGCACATGAGGGTAGTTGGGAAGACATGAGGGAAAGGTGAGTTAAAATGGTATTTTAGGAAAAGGGGTTTTAGTTTGGAATAAGTGGGTTTAAGTCACATGGGGGTTTATTTGGTCTTGCTTTGGTTGGTTGGTTTTTTGGCAGCTAATGAAATAAATCGTGGATGGCTTGAGGTAGAAATGGGTTTGGGTGGAATGGATGGGTATTGAATCGGGTTCAAATGGTTGAGATCAGTTTGGTCATGGAAGGCACTGGGCGTGAGCTGTCCCCGGCGGAGGAGGGGGAATGGAATCGGCGCCGACAGAGGGAAGTCGTCGACGAGAGAAGGGTAGAGTCACTGGCAAATCTCGGGGCTGAAAGGCAGCGCCGTTTGGGATGCGGGTGGTGCCGCCGGCTGGGGCCGGAGATGGGGGATTGAGGGGTCCGGTAGAGGGGAGTCAGGACGGAAGGAGAAGGGTGTGCCGGTGTGGTGGTTCGGTGGTTTGGAGATTCTCGCCGGTGATGGAGGTCGGGTGGAGGGGTTGGCTGGGATGAGAGAGAGAGAGAGAGAGAGAGATGAGAGGACTGATTTCAGGGTGGTTCCGGTGTGCAGCGGACAGATGCCGGAGGTAGGGGCTTCGCCGGGCAGGCTGTCTCGCTGGAGAAGCGGTGAGGGGGATGAGAGTTTGTTGGGTGGTGTGTGGATTGTGTGGGTGTTAATGGAGGATAGTGGGTTTGGAGGGGATAGGAGAGAGAGGGTGAAAGGTTGAAGATGATAGGGGGTGATTGTGTGTGTGAGGTGTATGGGAAATATGGTGGGGATGAGGGTGTGTGTGAGTGGGTTTAGGTGTACGGAAGTTTATGTGTGTGTTTAATTTGGATCCAACTAAAATAATAAAAAGACTCAACTAACAAAATAAAAATAAAAAATAAAATCTACTAAAACAAAAGGAACTAAATAAATAAATTCTTAACTCTAAAAATAAAAAGATATAAAATTAAAAATTAAAAACCTATTAAACTTAAAAACAAAAGTCCTAAAAAAAAGTAAAATCTATAAAACTAAATTCCTAAAAACTAATCCTAATAAAATAAAATAAAACTAAAAATTAATAAAAATCAAAATAAAATAAAATTATGTTAATAAAAATAAAATAGAAAAACTAGAAATTTAAACCTAAATAAAAACTAAATAAATCTAAAATAAATCTTAAAAATAAAAATGACTCAAACTAAAAATCTAAGAAAATATAAAAAGACACAAACTAAACACACATCGGCTTGGGGTAAGTTTGGGCTAGGTTTAGGCTCGGGTTAGGGTACGGGAGAGGGAATTAGCTCCATTCTAACTGCAATTGGCCTCTAAATGTAGCTTTTGATACCGCAACTGCAGTTAAGCCTGCATGACAAATATTTAAGCACATCAGACCCATATTGTCGAGAATTAGCAACTAAATTACATCTATTCGGGGTATAAATTGTACAATTTTGGGTGCTTATCACACCACCCCCAAACAGAGCGTTGCTAGTCCTCGAGCAATAAGATAGAGAGAAAGAGAAAGATAAGTAACCAAAAGTGTACCACTTTCGCGGGCACTTGCGATTGTACTTAGCATGTGCAATAAGCCTTTAAACATATAGGTTTCCCTACAGAACGAGTTGTGTCTGGTGAGGGTTTGTAGGAAATAAACCCACAAAATTCTTATTTGCAAAAATTTATTGAAATACAGTCAATCTCTTATTAGACGTAGAATAATCGCACAATCCATCACATGAGAAAATGATTTTCAGAAATACAAGCTAGAATGTGTAAAAAGATTAAGCTAAGTAAATACTCAAGGCATATTCTTCCTAGAACTCAACATGTGTAGTGTGAATCAGTCAAAACGGGCCGAGAATCATAAGAGTAATTCCTAGATTTTCTTTTCGGAATCAACGCTTCAACTTCAAATCTCACGAATATATCTCTCTCAAATGAACTCTCGAGATATGGGTAAGTGTATCGCTCTTGTGTGTGAGGAGGTGAGTAAATGTAAGCAAGTTCAAACGTCTCACACACACATAAGAAAGAACGAACAAATTGAAAGAAAAGTGATCTCATGAAAGAATGCTAATCACAATAGTGAGAACGTCGAGTTATTCACCACGTTGACTATCATTTGCCCGAACACCTAGGGGAACATGTATGTATATGGTTGAGGGGTAAATGAAATGGGATATGTGGGATTAGGCGAGGTAGGATAGGATGGGATGATGATATGATGGATGGATGGTGGATATTTGAGAAGAGTGTATCACTCATAGGCGAACAAATGTCTTTATTTCTTGACCGCAACTTTCTCTTTTTCTTCTTTTCCAAATACACATCAATGTATGAGATAAATCTGCTAAAAATACAAAATAACCCCAACATAGATTTGTATTTAATTTTTCTCTATCTGAATCGGCTTTGGGAGAGATATCCGCTAAAAATGCAAACACTCTCTATGATAGATCATCTCCTTTTTTTACTTTCTTTATATATATATATATATATTCCAAATACGCATCAAGGTATGAGATAAATCTGCTAAAAATACAAATAACCCCAACATAGATTTGTATTTAACTTTTCTCCATCTGAATCGGCTTTGGGAGAGATATTCGCTAAAAATGCCAACACTCTCTATGACGGATCTTCTCCTTTTACTTTTAACACTATTCTCTGTGGATATGGAAATGGGCGGTGTGGTATATGGTGATGATATGGAAAATGGAAGGTGTATGAATGTATGATAAATGAAATTTGGTTGGTGTATGAGTGACGGTGTGGTGAAAACCTAGTGATCAGGAAAAATTTTAAGACACGTGTTTCTTACAACTCGAAAGTGATGTCGTTCTCGGTGATCAAGCCAAAATTTTATGAAAGATAATGAGATCATACAACAATTAAAGTGCAGACACAAACGAAGTTGAATCAATTTGTGACTCGGAGATTGCGTAAAACTCTCTAAAAGGTGAAAGGCACGAATCTCACGGGCTAAAGTCTCCACTAGTAATCCTTAAGGTTCTCTTTAGAATTGTAGTACTCTTCAACTCTAAACGTAATGACATGATAAGTGCGCAAAATTTGTTGAGTCTAGAAATGCATAGTGCAAAATGCCTTGTTATGTATTACATAAGCTATTTAGAAAAATATTCTCTAGCTTGATTCCTAGACTTTTGAAAGATGGATGATTGAAAATTCACATCAATGAGTGAGATGAAAGAAACTACACAAAATTTTAAAAATCAGGTTCAAAACTCAAAGTTTTTCAAAAGAGGTATGATTTTGATAAAATTTCCCACCCCTAAACAAAAAGGAACATCGTCCTCGATGTTAGGTAAAATAATTTTAAAATTTTAGAGCATAAGGTAGGAAAGAGATTACCAGAATGAACCGCTAATGAAGTGGACAGATATCGCCAATAATAAACCTGAATAAGTGATAAGAGAAAAAATGTGTACACGTCCATAACATGGTAGAACATTGGGTGATGTGAAACACCACCCCCAAACAGGATGAGACAAGTACAAGAAACGTGGGCTGCCTCCCGATAGCGCTAAGTTTAATGTCTCCAGCCAGACCGAATCATTCTCACCCTAAAGATAAGAACTATGATGGCGCGAGGTGGCAGAAAAATTGGGGTGATGAGAATCACCCCTAAACAAGACTGAAGCGTCAGTCTTGTTGGATAATTTGGCAAAGGTGTGGGTGAAGAAACACCGATCACAACCTTATTTTTTTTATTTTCAAGATGCTTTCTTTTTTTCTTTTTTTTTTTTTTGGTTTTTGAATAATTTGAAAAAGAAAGGAAATATTTTTGGGATTTTGAGAGAATGAAAGGAATATAAAATTTTTGGATTTTTTTTTTCTTCTTTTTTGGAAGAAAAGGTGGGGGAAAATAGGTGGACTCTGTGAATTTGTACGAACTAACTAAAATCGAGCACCGAAAAATGGAATTGGACACACACACAAGTCAAGGATAAATCCTAACTAGCACATAGCCAATTTTTATCTTTAAATTTAGTGAGAGGGTAGTCAAATTTTAATTAAGCCCGCGGGCGATAAAAATCAAGGAAATATATGAGTGATCGCCTTTGCAAAAATATTCTCCTAGTGGGCTACCTAGTTGATTGATTTTAAATTTAGGGATGGCTAGGCTAGCACACAATGGTAAGAGAGTGAGTCGGGTGATGAAATCCCTTCTCGTGAGTGACCGGGTGTAGGTCTTAGTCAATTAATTCATCACACCATTCAAAAATAAATTCGAGAAGAAAATCAAATAAGAGCACACAAGCACACACAATAAATGACTCGCTAACAGGAGAGGCGCGAGGGTTTGAGAAATTTACCTCCCACGATTTTTAAGCCGTGGGGTGCCGAAAAATTTGAGTCGATCGGGGGGAGATTACGTCAATCTCAGTCGTCCTAGGGAGTCCTACCGACCCAAGGTAGAGAGGCTTCTAAATCCTCGCCTTGGACGCCCTCTCTCTACCTTGTCCGGTTTCCCTATTACGCTTGTCTTTGATTATTACAATTTTAAATGAAAAATAAAATAAAGGTGTCTCTAAGCACCGCAATACAAGTAATGATAGAAATACTAATACAAGCCTTCTAAACAAATGAAAAAAATGGTATAAAAAATAAAATAAAAAGTGTAATTCAAATGAATCACAAATAGGTAATTCTCGCAAGTGTTTCAAGCTCCAAAGATCGGCAACGGCGTCATTTGATAAATAAGAAAAATTGATTTCTCCATTTATTTGTTGTTGTGCAACTTCTCTATCCATCAAAATTTAGCTTGAACCTACAAAATTATAACAAAACTAGTGTAGAGGGTAAGTAATGGAGTCAATCCATATCTAAGGGTGAAACTCAAAATTGGAGAGGACATATATAGATTCATTTGCATTTTATTATTATTTATTTTTTTATTTTTTTATTTTTTTTATGGATTTTTCAAGGGAATATTTTAACTAACTAATTATACTAATTTTTATAACTACTAATTAAGAAGTGAAAGCTAATTTAAGAAAGGTGAGATAAACAAAATTGTCCTAATAAGTAAACTAACAAAATTAGACTCATGAGGGCTTTAAAATTTCATCCCATTAATGGGAGATTAGCCCTCAATAATCATCATCCACAAATAAAAGATAAATAAATAAAATCAAAAGAAGATTAAACTAAAAGTAATAAGAGAGGAATAGATCAAATCCATTTAAGCCTTGAATTGACATGAAATCTTCAATTACATCATCAATCACTCAATTAGAATTCCTCACTCGTGTATTTATTGAATCTAAACAAAAATTACAAAATAAAAATAAAAAGGATAGTGGATGAATTCATAATGGACAATTAAATAATAAAAGAGATTTGCTAAAAATGCAAATCCTAAAATTATAAAATTGTACATTAGAATTCACCCAAAGAAATAAATTCTAGATCATTAATTTATATTGAGATAATTGCTAAAAATGCAAAAACTCAACATAAAGGAATGGGTTAGAATTTACCTCCCATGAGGGATAAATTCAACTACATCAATTTATAATTAATTACTGGCTAAAAATGCTAAGATTCATTATAGATGGATAGGGTGAAATTTATCCTAGAGATAATTTTCACTACACGCCTCTATATTGAGGTATTTGCTAAAAATGCAAATACTCAACATAGAGGGATGGAGAGAATGTTATCACACCAAGCTTAAAACTAATTTTGAGATCTTCTTGAAAATGGGTCATCATCCTCTTTTAATTGTAGGTGCCAAGGATCTAGGGGTAATTGGGTAATTTGGATAAGTGTGCATGTGGTTTGGGTGTGTCATGTGAATGAGAATAAAAATCTGATATGGGTGCACATGAGGGTAGTTGGGAAGACATGAGGGAAAGGTGAGTTAAAAGGGTATTTTAGGAAAAGGGGTTTTAGTTTGGAATAAGTGGTTTTAAGTCACATGGGGGTTTATTTGGTCTTGCTTTGCTTGGTTTGTTGGCAGCTAATGAAATAAATCGTGGATGGCTTGAGGTAGAAATGGGTTTGGGTGTAATGGATGGGTATTGAATCGGGTTCAAATGGTTGAGATCAGTTTGGTCATGGAGGGCACTGGGCGTGAGCTATCGCCGGTAGAGGAGGGGGAATGGAATATGCACCGGCAGAGGGAAGTCGTCGGCGAGAGAAGGGTCGAGTTGCTGGCGGATCTCGGGGCTGAAAGGCAACACCGTTTGGACGCGGGTGGTGCTGCTGGCAGGGGCTGGAGATGGGGATTGAGGGGTCCGGCAGTGGAGAGTCAGGACGGAGGGAGAAGGGTGTGCCGGCGTGGTGGTTCGGTGGTTTGGAGATGCTCGTCGGTGATGGAAGTCGGGTAGAGGGGTTGGATGGGACGAGAGAGAGAGAGAGAGAGAGAGAGAGAGAGAGAGAGAGAGAGAGAGAGAGAGGGGAGAGGCCGGATTTCGGGGTGGTTCCGGTGTGCAGCGGACAGACGCCGGAGGTAGGGGCTTCGCCAAGCAGGGTGTCTCGCTGGAGCAGGGGTGAGGGGGATGAGGGTTTGTTGGGTGGTGTGTGGATTGTGTGGGTGTTAATGGATGATAGTGGGTTTGGAGGGGAGAGGAGAGAGAGGGCGAAAGGTTGAAGATGATAGGGGGTGATTGTGTGTGTGAGGTGTATGGGAAATATGGTGGGGATGAGGGTGTGTGTGAGTGGGTTTAGGTGTACGGAAGTTTATGTGTGTGTTTAATTTGGATCCAACTAAAATAATAAAAATACTCAACTAACAAAATAAAAATAAAAAATAAAATCTACTAAAACAAAAAGAACTAAATAAACAAATTCTTAACTCTAAAAATAAAAAGATATCCAATTAAAAATTAAAAACCTATTAAACTTAAAAACAAAAGTCCGAAAAAAAAGTAAAATCTAATAAAACTAAATTCCTAAAAACTAATCCTAATAAAATAAAATAAAACTAAAAATCTATAAAAATCGAAATAAAATAAAATTATATTAATAAAAATAAAATAGAAAATAAAACCTAAAAAAACTAAATAAATCTAAAATAAATCCTAAAAATAAAAATGACTCAAACCAAAAATCTAAAAAAATATAAAAAGACACAAACTAAACACACACGGGCTTTGGGTAAGTTTGGGCTAGGTTTAGGCTCGGGTTAGGGTACGGAAGAGGGAATTAGCTCCATTATAACTTCAATTAGCCTCTAAATGTAGCTTTTGATACCGCAACAGCAGTTAAGTCTGCATGACAAACATTTAAGCACATAAGACCCATATTGTCGAGAATTAACAACTAAAATACATCTATTCGGGGTATAAATTGTACAGTTTTAGGTGCTTATCATTCAACAAGGATTCTTTTTCATGGAGAGTTTTACTTCATATAGATGTGAAGGCCATTACGAAAATGGCATTTAATGTATTTTCTTTTCTTATTTCTTTTATTTATTTAATTTCTTATGTCTCGTGATTTTATTATGTTGCATAATTTGTGTTCTAATTAAATACAAATGGGACACTTTGTTTACTGTAAAACATGAATTATTATTTTAAGACTGGCCTAGATCATCAATTTTGTTTGAAAATTTTTGTAGTATTTTATTATTTTCTAAATTCAATTAAATCGGGGTAATTGGAATTTAAAGGTACGAATTTTAAATGGAGATCTTAGGATTTTTAATTTTACAAAATTTATTTTCTATTTTATTTTAAGAAAATTAAAATGAGATCACGACATTTAAATTCAAACAAGTAAATTTAAAAAATTACTAAGGATTCATATTCACTCTTTTAGAATTTAATTAATGTTTTTCAAAAGTCTTAAATGTTTTTAAATACTAAATGGGAGATGGGTTTCAACATAAACCCTTGGTCTCCATCGATGTTTTAATTAATCAAGGATGTGATTAATTCCTCGTGTCAACCAGTCTGACCTCCCCCCCCCCCCCCCCCCCACACACACACACACACCCCAATAAAAGGAATTAATCAAGACATCAAGGATAAATAAAAATTCTTAAGTGATAATTCTAAAATATAAAATGTGAGTGAGTTAGATCCCCCTAATGAGGAAGTTCATTACAAGCAATATATATTTCAAAGAATGAACCGATAGTACACACTTAGACACTAATTTTGATATACTCCCCAACAAAGTCACTGTCATAAGGAGTGGGACAAAAATTCATTGACTACTCAATTATGTAGGACGAGGGATCCTGAATTGTCCAAGTGCATACTTGAAAGACATAGGTCTATATAGTTCATGGTGGAGTGATTTAATCTCCCAATGAGAAATATCACTTCATAAGGTAACTAGGATGTCAAACGAGGTTTAGATTAAAATAGTGGTGGGGGAGCCACTTTAGAAATTAAAACTAAGTTAAATTATCATATGATAATTTTGAAATTAATTCGCTTTTCAAAATTTATGATCGTAATATTTCAAAATGGGATCTTCTTTTAACCCCTTGCTTCGATCTTAATGGATAACAAACTTATTGAAATGAACTTTATTAACTGGAAAAGAAACCTAAACATCGTTCAAATTGCTGAGGATTTTAAGCCTGTCTTGATGGAGACCTGCCTTGCCAAGCTTTGCTCACTGCTACATATTGACCTCTATGCTTCATTATCTTGGCATCAGGATCAATAGCATAAGTTTCTCGATTCAAAATATTTTCTTCAACCACAGTTATAACCTTGAATATAATGTTAGGGTTTATTCATAAACCCATGTGTAAAAAAAATTATTATCTATTAATAAAGGACTAGTTTTATTCATTTTGAAATTATAATCAAGTTGTAGGAATGCATCATATTTATTTAAATATATTATTTCATATTAATTTCGATCAATAGAGCTTAGTATGAATTACTAGTGTGACTCCGGGTTGAACACGAGGAGATTGGAATTTTAATTTTGGCATTATTGAAATGTTTACAACCTCTGTAGGGACTTGAAATCCTATCGAAACTGTTGCAATACAATCCTAGTATTTTATCTCAAACAACAGGGAACCGATAGTGGTTCGGGAACTTGTGATATAGTTTAGCAGATGATTGTAATTGGTACATAAAAGGAATATATTGAATTAGCCACCCATGAGATTAGAGTCTAAGATATGTCATGATTAGACTCTGGATAGCTCACAACATTTGCAAATGTTGCATATATTCTTAATCCCAAGAATTAGGAGGATTGGAATGATTGTCTAGTTGTCACTTTGATTGCCATGGGTACGATTGAATATCATATTGAATTGAATGATCCCTGTATATGGGTTGACAACTATACAAGTAGGCTTGAGACCTTAATTCGGAGGATTCCACATCCGGGTATACATAGGATTGAGATACCCCTTGACTGACTTATAAGTTTTTTTTCCACCAGTAAACCTCATCAATCGATTATTTATAATCTATTGGAGACAGCAAAATAAGTTTATCTTGAGAGTCAAGGAAATTAATTAGATGCTAGCCAAAGTCAATTAATATCAAATGGACTTAACCAGGCGGGTGTCGAAAACTTAACGTGGGAAATCAAATTATGCACCTTAATGAACATTGTATATAAGACCTCATTATGTCGAAGGATGTATGAGATAATTATGTTAGAGTGAAATCATAATTATTTAGTGGAATTAATTATGATTAAATAAAGAGAGGAAATAAACGAGTTTAATTGTAATTGGGTATTTCCAAGTATTTATTCGAAGCCAATTTAATTATTTGTCTTAGGTCCCTAGTGTAGTCATAATGCCCAAGTAGTTAGTCCCATATTCTTAAAGAACCCGGTTTATCCCGAGACCACCTTTTATACTTGTATATAACGGTTTGGAAAGAGGCTTAAGCTCATTTTTTAAACACATTAAGGTTTGAGAGAGGTGAGAGAAAACACTATTCATGTTTTTATGAAGAGGACTAGAGAGAGGATCATATGTCACTCATAAAAAGTTTTTTCATCTCAAAAGGTACACCTAAGTAGCTTTGGGGAGGATCATATACTAGAATATTCAACCTTCACATAAGTATAAGCAAGGTTTTGTATATCCAAAATAAGGAAGCCCCATTACCTACATATACTTTTCTCCACATCAGATAACAACCCGATCTGCAGAAGTATTGTATTCTAAACCTTAGGTTCATTTTTTTAACCTAGTTTTTGTTTTCCCACTTTCTCATGTTTGATTAATCCAAGGTCCAAGGTAGAAAACTTTAATTTTTTGTATATTGATCCCCATCATATAACCTATCCACAATTTCATAGTAGTTAGATTGACTACATGTCCGTTTCATCTTCTTGGACTTCAAGAAATGGGTTGTCATCAATACACATTGTCTTTCCATCAATTTATGAAAATATGGTCTTTCATTATCTAATTAGGTCTCGAATCAGGTCCCCAAAAAAAATTAACATATTAATTGAATGAGAAAAGTTTGTATGTTATTGATAATAGTTCTTTCCTCTATTCATTAATAGTTCAAAATTGTATGTCACTGGGAAATTTTAAAACTTTTGCTTATATAATATTATCAAAAATTTCATAAACTTTATTTATTTAAAATGAGTATTGTTTAATCATCCCTTTTAACTTTCTAATATAAGATTTTGTATTGGTTTCATTTTGAACCACTGGTTCATAAACTATTAGCTCAGTTCTTATGATTTCTACAACATATACCTCTAATTTTGAGTCTTTATAATAAGTTTTAAATGCGTAATTATTTCTTTACTTCTCTTCTTCTAAATGAAACTCATATCTTGATACTTAATAGTTAAATCTATCAAATCCTACATTCTACCACATCAAAATTCTTTCAAAGTCTGAATTCCAAGCCTTTTTACAAATTTCGAGTTTGGGAGTATTATTTTCCAATTATTCGTATCCCTTTATAATATATTTAAGAAACGGATGACCTTTTCATATGACCCTTGACTATCAAAGTTATGCATCGAAACATCTAGTTTGGTTTGAAATAATTGTACATGGAATATATTTTCCATCTGCTTCCAATCTTGAACAGTGTTTGACGAAAAAATTATGAACCAAATGAAGGTTGCATTAATCAAAGAATTTGAAAATATCATTAACCTTAAAAACTCATTACTTCCCGTATCAACACATTGACTTGTAAACCTTGTTAAATGTTCCACAATGGGCTGACTACCATTCCCTGAGAATAATGCAAATGTTGGAAACTTGAATCCCCTAGACAATTCAATTCTATCAATCCACTCTGGATATGGATTTCTATACATAGGACTCTATACTTACTAGCCATAGGACCATAAATCTCATGGATGAGGTTCATTATTATATTTCTTCTAACCCCCTCTTAGTGGTTATCTAATTGGATGTGCCATAGCTTGATTCATTACTAGTGTTCGTCGAACTACTCATTTTTGGGGGTAAATATGACTGAGTATTTGAAGGTACGGGTAAGGTTTCCCATTGTGTGATATTTCCATCTGTCCAAGTGTGCAATTGTCAAACCTCTTGAATTTTCTAAATTCTAAAGTTCTGAATCAATTAAAGGGTTATTCATCATTTTTGGTTCGATGTAACACCAAATCCAGCATTGGTATCATACACATATTGAGGAATAGGTATGTTCTTCTTGTAACAACCCGTCCTTTTTGGAGACGATTAAATTCCATAATTAATTATAAATTGGAATTTGGGAAATTTCCCTAAATAGTAATTTTGGGATTTTTGAGGATTAAATGATTTTCGAAGGATGTTGTGATTTTTTTTGGGACTATATAGGTCGAAATATTTTAATTATATGTCGTCGTTGAGTAAAGTGACACGAGGTAAGATTTTAATTGGAAAACTCGCATTTATTTATTTTGGGTTGGAATAGTGATTTGTGGTCAAGTACCTCGGATGGAAATTTCGACTGCGTCGTGAGTCTCAGAATGTCCTAGATAGTCGGAAAAGAGTGTCCGATTGTCGAAATTGAGTTTCGGGTAATTTTAGAGGTAAAAGTAACTCGTAATTGGGTAAACGAGTCGTTTTTCGATTTTAAGGGTTATAACCCTTTTCTTCTTATTTAAAGAGGGAGAAAGGGAAAGAAAATAAGAAAGAGATAAAGAGAAGAGAGAAAAGAGAGAGAAGAGAGAGAAGAGAGAGAGGAGGAAGAAAAAGTGGAGAGAAATGGAGATCTCGGGCCAAACTCCGCCGGATTGGACTCGAGGTCGTCGGATTTTATCCACGAGGCAAGTGTTTACTTACTTTATTTACTTTTTGCATAAATACCTCATACCGTAGTTTGGTATAAATAAACCCTAAAGATTTCGGGTTGAATTTTTGTGGATAAAACTGGTTTTTGGAAATTAAAACAAATAAACCCCTAAAATTTTCTAATTGGAGATACCTAGAAATTAATCGAAATAAATTGGTGGTTTAGGGTTCTAAGATGTTTATAACCCTTAATATATATGTAATTTTAGTTGGTTGAGGTGGTAGGACGTTGGGTGAGGCGACAAAAGCTTTGGAGAAGCTTTAATGGCCGAAATCATCTCGGAGAAGACGATGAACAATCACCTCCATCCTTGCCGAATCGATTCAGCCTAGGAACGAATCGATTCGTCTCTTGGTCAAAAATAAAATTTGTATATCTCTTCGACACGGTCACGTGGGCGCTGACCGCGTATTTTTCTTATTTTTTTTGGATTTGTAGTGATTTTTCTGCGAAAAGCTATCCGAGATTGAAATAATTAGTTGTAACTTATTGGAGATAAATATTAGGGGTTCTCAAAAGGATTTTTAGGACCTTTAAAGAATTTGAGGAGATATTAAAACTTTGAGTTTGTAGGAATAAATCCAAGTTAGGATTTAAATGGAGATTGGATTGAATTTTGGGTATTTTGGAGATTGAAAAATTGCCCAAACAGTGCCCCTCGAACAGGCCGAATCGATTCGGGTCTAGGCTGAATCGATTCGCCTAAGGGGATATGGGTTTCTGCAGTTGGCCGAATCGATTCGGATCTAGACCGAATCGATTCTCCGTTAACGACCTGTTTGCAGAACACTTTTCGAATCGATTCGGAAGGGGGGCCGAATCGATTCGCCCACCCGAATCGATTCACAATTTGGGCGAATCGATTCGCTTTGGTTAGAATGGCCAGTTTTCTTCCCTTAAGATTTTGGGGAGTTAAATTTTGATTTGGGAATATAGATATATATTCGCTTAGTGAGAAACGGTATAATTGGAGATATCCAATAAATCCGTAGATGGGATTTTGCTATATATTACTTATTAAAGTAAGAATATACTTTGGGTTTAGTATCATGCGTATATGAATGCATGATTATGATTCTTTGAGAGAATCTTTGGGATTATTGGTCATCGCTAGATGAGATTGGAAAATATGGCCATTTATATATTCTAGGAGGAATATATGGTATATGTATGGACTATGTGATTAAAGTATATATATATAATTTGAGATAAATGATTTTGAAAAATATATATATGAATATTTTCAAAATGGGAAAAAGGTAAATGATTTTCATAATTGATAAATTATGGTTACACACCTCCCTAAATCGCTATCATAAGGGAAGTTGCGTGTGTTATGGTGATGCCCCCTGGCTAATGAATGCAGGGTGGCTATAGTCCTATAGGCCATATGGGCGATTATTGTTTACTGCGCTGGTTAGGGGATTCTGGGTGTGGTCTTGACTTTCTCGCAGGCATATGGACGCTTTTCGACGTTGGTAGGTTCCCAGGTTGTCTTGTATAGATAGGCCCTGGAAGATGATATCCATTTAGGGGCGCGTCCAGTGGGGAAACTCGTAGGGGCGGTCTTAGTTTTATTAAAGCAATTTATGATAATAAATTGTCTTTATATTTACATTTCCTGAGTATAAAAAGGGAAATGGGATAAAGGTTTGGCTTCAGTAACACTCCCGGATGGAAGAAGGGATGTGGAAGCATGTGATTGATCAAAGCATTTTTATGATAATGAAAATGGCTTCGAATACATTTCCTGAGTGTAAAAAGGGAAATGGGATGATATAAAACGGAAAAGCATTTTTATGATAATAAAACTGGCTTTTAAAAAGTATATGATTGGTTAAAGAAATTCATGATAATGAATTGGCTTTTATAATTACATTTTCTGAGTATAAAAAGGGAAATGGGAAGTTTTGAGAAAATGAAAAGTATTGATAAATACTTGATATATGAATTCTCAATCCGGGAGATAGATCTGGATGTTTATGGTAAAATGAATATGTATATATGATGAATCGAGTACTGAGGGTCTAATGGATCCCGACGATCGACCGTGCCGAATAGTAGTGTATCGGGGGGGTTCCTTGTTTAGATTTCGCTTTGCGAGATACCCCACGCACGAATATGTCATTGTGTTGAGACTGGGGAGAAGTTTAATCCTTATTGTTCTAATATTATAAATGCTTATGGTATATATATATATATATATATATATATATATATATCTTTATGTACTGAGGGACTGACGGATCTCGACGATCGACCGTGTCGCGTAGTAGTGTATCGGGGGGGTTCCTTGTTTGGATTTCTCTTTGCGAGACACCCCACGCACGAACATGGTATAGCGTTGAGACTGGGGTGAAGTTTATCCCTTAGTACTTTGCTTGGACTATCTAGGGTTGATAGTGGGTTGGGTGATAGACTAGTTTAGCAGGGTAGCTTGACTAGGATGTTTAGAGGGATGCGTTAGGAGTGCACTCTTAGTGGAGAGGTGAGGGGTATCTCATGGGAGTGCGTTACCAAACTTAAATATGAGATAAAACCTTTTTTTTTTAAAATAAGGCATTTATGCACTTGCTAAATATTTTCAAAAACTTGGGCTTTGACCTGTTTATCTACTTTCCCTTCTTGTTATATTATATATATATATATATATATATATATATATATATATATATATAGGTGTCCAGACACAGGGACGCCTGGATGACAATTCCTTCAAGTCAGACGTCAGCTGCAGCAGCTGTGTATGCGTGGAAGACTTTCAGTAGACGCTTATATCCTTGTAATCTAGATAGGAGGTATTGTATACACATTCGGGCCAATGGTCCAATTGCATTTATTTATTCTTTGAGTACAACATTCGATATGGTTGTATATTTTGACCGAGTGTTCGGTTATCTTATTTCATTTCAGTTTCATTTCCACAAAACTGTGCTGATGTGTTTATTTACAGTGGTTAAAAAGAGTAGTAAAGTTAAAATTTTGACACCGACCTAATAGGTTATTAGTAATTAAATGGATTTTTCGACAGTGATACTAAGAATGATCCATATGAGACTCCTGTTATAATTTGATATAGGAGTGATCGCCCGGTATTTTATTAGGCGGGGTGTCACACTTCTCAGGGATGAAAAACCTTCCGATTGGATCTATGAATATCATTTTTCGGTAACCTCCAAACCCTTTAGTCACTCATGGACGAGTGGTTAAGATAGGCATATTAATATTCCTGGAGGTCCCCATTACTATACAAGAGACGTGACTTTTTTTCCTTATAATGTGTACTATAATATGAAGGTAGAGAACTAACCACTTAATTTGTTGGGTTACCACTAGTTGGTAGTGTTGATGTGTTACCAATTAGTGGAGTTACAAAAGGAGTTAAGATCCTATCTATAACAGTAGTCACTGTCGAATTAATATATTTAATTACATGAGTAAGATTATGAAACACGTGATTTAATTGATTTAGCTTGTGCGTACCTATTGTAAGCACAAAATTTGGATTTCCATCCCTCAAACTTAAGCCTTCATCCATTTTGGGATTTTGAATCGTTGGTCCCATGTATTGACTAATCCCAGTATTTATTAGTGCTATAGGTATGGTGTCTTGGTTTGTAGTACCGACTTCGCCAATTTTTTCCCTATTTTCATTGTTGTTGTTGTCCTTAGTTTTCCTATTTCTAGACATAAATATTCAATAGTGTAACATTTCTGTCCCATCGGGCGTGCCAAAAAAATATGTTCTTGCTAAATTTAACACTTTAGGGTCAAATGTAATTTTGCGAGCATGCCAGGTAAGATTTTCGGGGATTGCAAAGAAATATTTTTGGCCAAAAAATTAATCATTCAATTGTGCTTTGTTCAAATGGTTCAATCAAAAAGGCTTTATCTGAAGTGTTATGTTCCCTAAAATTAAAGGCAACTTAAAGAGAAGAAAATGAAATGTAATTAAATGAAAAGAATTTAAGTGCAATTGAAAATAAAGTGCAATTTGAAATAAAGTAATTGAAATGCGAAAGCTTGAGATAAATACAAACTGAACGTTAAAATGCTAAAAGGAAATGTATTGAAATAAAAATGAAAATAGAATTGAGACCTAACCTTATAAACTACTTTGAAGAAAATACAATATAAATAAATTATAATTAATTAAAATGGTTTTTGTTGGAGAGTCCTCTTAGAATTTTTATCCCAAATTGCTTATTCATAACATTCAAAATGTAACTACTATAATGGAATAACTACTAGGCATTGCCTCTATGAAATTTGAATTTGTTGAATAACCGTGAGCCCCATTATACACAACCATTTTTTTCTTAAACAACTGCCCATAATAGTGTATGCTATAAAGTCTCTCCTCCCTGCACTGCCATGTGTCACTAGAAGAATTTTGTATATGATGTTATATAGATCATTATTATATGGGGGATTTCATATTTACAATCCACGTGCTAATTTTAAATTAGCATGTTAGATATGGTGTAAATAGTTACACAAAGGGAAATAAGACAAAAGACACCTCATCATATTCTTTATCGATATGTGAAATCCAGAAGATTTGTGAAATTAAACATTAATAGATTGGCTCAAGTGACATTTTCACCATTCTATACCAAAATCTTGTTAAAGTCACTATTTGAAAGAAAAATGAGTTTGAAGTAACAACCTATCAAATATCTTTGCCAAGTTAATGATGAAGGCAACATTATAGAAAATTGTTGATGAGACATGAATGCATTGACTCAATCATCTAAGAAATGCTCTAATCAGGGAGAACAACTTATCATGGGAAACATCTTATTAGGGGGAAAAATATAAGACCATGATATTTTAGACATATACGCGTTGTTCTCTTTTTCCTTTGGCTAATTTTTTTCCCATTGAGTTTTTATGGTAAAGGTTTTATCGAGGCATCACTAAGTGCGTTCAACACCGATTCAATAATCACAAAAGTTATCGGCATTTTCCTTCACTTTAATTTTCTTTATATAAGATTTTTCCTTAATATAGTCATAATGGGACAACAATCATCGAATTGTGAATATGACGTGCATTTAAGGGGGAGTGCTGTAAATATTTAATATATCGTGAATGTCCACATACATTCATTGTATTTGGACGTGTCTCTTGGATAGTCTCCCTATGTACTATAAATAAGGGTGATCCTCCTTAATTATGGACATACAATGAAATAAAAATAGTGTTTCCTCTCCATGTGCCTTCTTTCACAACAGGTCTATAGATACTCAACACTGTTTTGTGTGTAGACCCTATGTGTTAGTGTATATTTGATTATTCAGTAATATATAAGTAGATTTTTCTATTTTATAAATAAACATTTGTAATATATACATGAAATTTAATAAGGTATACAATATTTTTTATAGAATGTGTTAAATGAAAATGCAAATTATATTTAATTAATTCTCTTCATTTATTATAATATGTGTTTTGATGATAACAAACAAGTATTTATTTTAATTATGGTGTGTGTACATTTCTTTTACTATTGATGTCTCAAAGTATATTTATATAGTAATGTATATACTTTTTTAGTTATAATCTATTTTGACTGTACATCTTCCTTGCCTAATAATATATATAATCTGTTTTGACTATATATATATCGTCTTTGCCTGATAATTTGTTTTGATATCGTGTTTGTCTACTAATAATAATATATATAATGTTTTGATTATCATATATATATATATATATACTAAACTCACAGCTGTCAATAGTAAAAAGCTTCCCTTATTACATTCGTTTCTTTACCGCCAAAAAGTCTTACAAGTTGTCGACATATTTGTACATGCCACGGTTCTTTCAGAATGGTATCAGAGCAGGACGTTCGGTATAAAAGCGTAGGGTGCACCGTTCGTCGATTGTGGGGGTGTTGGAGAGTTAATGATGTCAAATTAGGACCCTTTTGTCGGAAGTGCTTATGGGGGCATCATGTAGACACTCGATCACCCCATTGAAAAACTATGGGTAAGACAGGACTCTTTGGAGCCATTCAAAATGACAAAGGTAATTTGGTTAGCAGCTACGATGATTTAAGACCGTTATGCTTAGCTGGAGTGCTCAGAACGAGGATCGGATAGGAGCCTTCATAAGTACCTCTTGAAAGCAAAAAAAATGTGTTTGGTGGAGCAGCGAATTGGAGGGTGTAGTCCAATTTTAGAGAAGGAGGGAGGCAATAATGTGGTCAGATTCGCTGAACAGATAGGCAGGCCATGTCTGCACCTAGTTTTGAAGCCCATTGACTATGGTTGTGGACGGGTCCAATCGCAGGGCATGAGGGGACGTTGGTAAAGTGTTTTGCTTGATGTTGTGTTGCTATTGCGGTTGTAACGAGAACGTCACAGAATTTAGGTGTGGGAGAGTGTCACGGATGGGATTTTTGGGTCATCTTTTGGGAGCCTTGATAATGATTGAATTGCATATTGGTTGGAATTGGGTGGTAACGACTGGGAATGGTTCCAGGGAAAGGCCGTGCAGGATCATATATGGGTAGTCTCTTTGGTCTTTAGGCAGGTTAACTCGATTAAGTTCGGGGAACTTGTCACTAGTCTTGGACTTGACTATAAAGATGGGACTTCGCAATCCCTGCACAAATTGGTCGGGAGCTGGAGTCGTTCCTCTAAAGAGGCCAAGGCAGACCAAAACTAGTCGATATGTATTCTTTAAAGGAAGTTCGTGTTAGGATGAGCCTTATAACCGGATATCCCTGGCTTTCGTACGGGCATTATGCTGCATCGAAACTCTAAGCCTGTGACAAAGAAGAAAAGAAGGACAGAAAAGAGAAAAGAAATGAAAAATACAAGAAATTCATGAAATCCACCACATGGAGTGATTCAGACGACTCTTCCAATAGTGAAGACTTAAGTGATAAAGAAATTGCAAATCTATGCCTTATGGAAAATAATGATGAGGTGTGCTTAAGAGTTCTCTCCCATAAGAGTAGATGGTTCTTTGATAGTTGATGTTCAAGACACATGACGGGTGACAAAAGCAAGTTTTCTAGCCTAATATCAAAGTATGGAGGGATAATAACCTTCAGAGACAACTCCAAAGGAAAAACCATCAGGTAGGTAAAATTGGTAAGAAATTTTCCCCTTGCATTAAGAATGTTCTTATAATTGATGGCCTTAAACATAATTTGATTAATATTAGTCAAATATGTGATAAAGATTATGAAGTAATTTTTCAAAAGGACTTGTGCTTAATTAAAAATGCTAAAGATAATAGTGTTGTGCTTGTAGACTCTAGAGAAGAAAATGTTTATACTCTTGATTTTGAAAATTTATCTCATAAAAATGTTAAGTGTTTGGCTACCATAAATGAAACTAGTTGGCAATGGCATAGAAGATTGGGTCATTCTAATATGGAACAACTTAATATTTTGTCCAAAAATGAGTTAGTTAGGGGGCACTCCAAAACTAAATTTATTAAAGATAAAATATTCCATGCATGTCAATTTGAAAAACAAACTAAAACTTCTTTCAAAAAGAAAGTAAATATCTCAACTAGTGGGACCCAGTAACTATTGCATTTAGACTTGTTTGGACCTAACAAAGTTGCTAGTTTAGGAGAAAAATATTATTCTCTTGTTATTGTTGATGATTACTCTCGATTTACTTGGGTTTTCTTTCTTGCTCGTAAAAATGACACTCACCCTATTTTTGCAAAATTTTGTAGAAAAATTCAAAATGAAAAGGGTTGCAACATTATTTTTATAAGAAGTGATAGAGGAAGAGAATTTAATAACAAAGTTGTCGAATTATTTTGTGATGAAAATGGATTTGAACATAACTTTTCAGCACCCAGAACACCTAAACAAAATGGAGTCGTAGAAAGGAAGAATGTATCTTTGCAAGAGATGGATAAAACTATGTTAAATGAACAACAATTGTCAGAATATTTTTGGGCGGAAGTCATTAACACATCATATTATGTAATAAATCGAACAATAATTAGAAACGGTCCAGATAAAACACCATATGAAAATTTGAAAAACAAAAGACCTATCGTTAGCTACTTTAAAGTTTTTGGATGTAAATGCTTTATCTTGAATTATAGAGATAATTTAGGTAAATTTGATGCAAAACCGGATGAAGGTATTTTCTTGGGTATGCACTTAATAGTAAAGCATATAGAGTATTTAATAAAAGGACTTTAGTTGTTCAAGAATCTATTTATGTTTCATTAGATGAAACTAATCCTTTTTTCAAGAATAATGATGATGATGATGATGATGATGATGATGATGATGATGATGATGATGATGATGATGATGATAATGATGATGATGATGATGATGATGATGCCTTAAATGAATCTTTTAATAATTGTATTTAAATGAAAATGTATTCTCTAACATTGATAATTCTACAAATGTTCAAAAGAACCAAAATAAAAATGAAAATGAAAATGTTTCTATCTTACCTAAAAGCGGGAAATTTGTAAATAATCACCCTCTTAAAAATATTTTGGGTGAACCCTCTAGTGCCGTTCTTACTAGATCTTCTTTAATAAATATTTCTAATAATTTAGCATTTGTATCACAAATTGAACCAAAAGATATTTTTGCGGCCGAAAAGGATGAATTTTGGTTGTTAGCTATGCAAGAGGAATTGTTATAATTTAAACGAAATAATGTTTGGTCACTTGTTCCTATACCCAAAGATAAATCTATCAAAATGGGTTTACAGAAATAAAAAGGATGAATGCGGTTTAATAATTAGAAATTAATCTAGACTAGTTCCACAAGGTTATAACCAACAAGAAGGAATTGATTATGATGAAACTTATGCTCTCGTAGCTAGAATAGAAGCAATTCACGTGTTATTGGCATATGCATGCTATAAGAACTTTAAGTTATTTCAAATGGATGTCAAAAGTGACTTACTAAATGGTTTTATAAATGAAGATGTCTATGTCGATCAACCACCCGATTTTAAAGATCCAAAATTTTCAAACCATGTTTATAAGCTAAACAAAGCTTTACGTGGTTTAAAGTAGGCCCCTAGAGCTTGGTATGATAGATTAAGTGGTTTTTTATTTGAAAATTATTTTGTTAAAGGAGAAATGGATTCTACCTTATTTATAAAATTTCATGGTAATGATATGCTTCTTGTACAAATATATGTTGATGATATTACTTTCGGATCCACAAATGAAAGCATGTGTAAAGATTTTTCAGAATTTATGCAAAATGAATTTGAAATGAGTATGATGGGTGAGCTAAACTTCTTTTTGGGTTTGCAAATAAAACAAACTAAAAATGGCATTTTTATAATTCAATCAAAGTATATTCTAGATCTTTTGGTGAAATATGGATTAGATAAGGCTAAATCTCTTGGAACACCTATGAGCACTTCTATAAAATTAGACATTGATGAAAAAGAAAAATCATTTAATACCACTTTATACCGAGGCATTATAGGTAGCTTACTATATTTAACAGCTAGTAGACCCGACATTATGTTTAGTGTCTGCTTTTGCGCTTACTTTCAAGCTAATCCCAAAGAATCTCATTTATGTGCGGTGAAACGCATCTTTAGATACTTAAGTGGAACAAAAGACTTGGCCTTACGGTATCCTAAATGTACATCTTTTGAACTTATAAGTTATTCCGACACGAATGTTGCTGGTTGCAAAATTGATAGAAAAAACACTAGTGGTACGTGTCATTTCTTAGGAGACTCACTAGTTTCATGGTTTAGTAAAAAGTAAAATTGCGTAGCTCTCTCCACGGCCGAAGCCGAGTATATTTTCATCGGTAGTAGTTGTGATCAAACATTATATATGAAACAACAGTTAGAAGATTTTAAGATCTATTTTCAAAATACTTCTTTTTTTTGTGACAGCATGAGTGCTATATGTTTATCTAAAAATCCAATTCTTCATTCTACAACAAAACATATTGAAATCAAACATCATTTCTTAAGAGATCATGTTTAAAAAGGGGATGTCAAAATTGAATTTATTTGCACGAATCTACAATTAGCGGATATTTTCACTAAACCTCTACCCGAAGATCGTTGTTCATTTATTCGTAGAGAACTCGGTATGCCCCACTTAGGTGACTTAGAGATATAATTTTTTTTTGAATATATATTTTTTTAAAATAATCCTATTTACTCATTCCCACTACAAGATAAACATACTCTCCTATATGTATCCCCCCCCCCCCCCCCCCTTTCATTCTCTCCCTCCTCACATCATGAAGTCTTACTATGTAGTTTGGGTAGGAAAAAATCCCGGGATTTGTATCTCTTGGGGAGAATACGAGCATCAAACAAAAGGTATAAGTGATGCTAAATTCAAAAAATATTCATCTTACCCCGAAGCACTTAAAGCTATATATTACTCTTTATCCTCCCTTAACTCATTGGGTATCACCCCCTCCTTGGTCGTTTGTGTTGCTGCCTCATATGTCGAATCCCTTTCAAGAGAATACCTTCCCTAAAACTGAATCTTCCTCTTCCGAATCCTACACCGAAAAATCTAACAAACTTATGGTGAAAGAAAAAGGGAAAGAAATCTCTATTAAAGGTCACCCCAATGAAGTTTTTCATATGATTAACAATCTAATAATGTGACTTGTTGTTAGTATATATAAATTTACTGTCATGCTTAACTTTTATTTTTCCTGCACTTATTATTTTTTATAAGGGGAGCTATCTATCCTCTTTTCTTTTTTTCCCCTTTTTGCTTATGTCAAACACGGAGAGAAATATGTGATTCACCTTTTAAGAACAAATTCAGTTTGAATAACCTTGTTTGTCAGCATCAAAAAGGGGGAGATTGTCAAATGAAAATTTAAATTATCTTTAATTAATTAATTAATTCTCTTCATTTATTATCATATGTCTTTTGATGATAACAAACAAGTATTTATTTTAATTATGGTGTGTGTACATTTCTTTTACTATTGATGTCTCAAAGTATATTTATGTAATAATGTATATATTGGTTTCGTTATAATCTGTTTTGACTATATATATTGTCCTTGCCTAATAATATATATAATATGTTTTGACTATATATATATATATATATCGTCTTTGCCTAATAATATGTTTTGATATCGTCTTTGTCTAATAATAATATATATTGTTTTTTTATTATCATATATATAATAATATATCCGTTGAATATATATATATATATATATATTAAACTCACAGCTGTCAATAGTAAAAAGCTTCCCTTATTACATTCGTTTCTTTACCGCCAAAAAGGCTTACAAGCTGTCACAATATTTGTACATGCCACAGTTCTTTCAGAATAGTACAGAGCATAGGACCATGTGCATGTATCCTTGAAGATTTTTTTTGTCGTGTCCGTTATATATTACATTGCTAAAGAGTTTTTCTTTGTAAGTTGGCATATGTCAGTGAGTAGTCTTTTCGGCCTTATCGCAATATATAGAGCTGGAAGTTTTTCTCTGACGACTGTAAGTTGCCTACATATATAGATAATAAAGCAAAAGCCTCTATAATAGTGTAATGTCAGTCAAGAGCTTTGATTTATAATTCCTATATATTTATGTATAGCCACGCACATGCATCTGCAAATGACAGGCCTAATTTACTATAAGTTGAATTCAAATCTTTTACGCGAGTACGACCATAAAATTTGATAAATGTTGTGACTTAGCATGTAGACTATTTTATACGCACTTGCCACCTATTAAAATCATTTTTTTGGCTCTTGGTTTATGAGCTTATTTATTAAGTTAACTTTCATAATGTTATTTTTATCTGAAAGCACCTTATTTTGTTGTCAAGTTACAGAAAAATCTTTTTCGTCAGTCTCCATTTCATTTTTTATTATGACCATTTTCCTGACTTGACTCCTCTTCATTTATTTCCCAAGATAAGTCCACTGTGTAACTCATTTACATTTTTATCATCTCTCTATGAGCTCAGTTCCTACTCTATCTCAGACCTCTAACATTTATGAGGGATGGTTCTCTTCTGTCTTCTTAAAATAAAATGGTAAGCATTTAATGCATCCCTCAAGATGAATCAGAAACATCTCCAACATTCAAAATATTTCCAATGATTGCATTTGTGAGACATTATATATATTGAAGCCATATCAACAGTCTCCTTTGTTTCTCAAGCCGAACTGAAAAATATAAAAGAGCAGATACCTCTGAGTGGGACTCAACAAAAATCAGCTGCATACACCAGAAGAACAAGATTACGTGCTAATTTTCATTGGCTACTTTTAAACAAACTCAAAGTCAAATTTATATCATTTGAAGAGGGTAAATTGTCAAGTCACGAAAATTGTCAAATCTAACTCCTCGACCTATTTCAACTTCGTTGGAGCATTAGTCCAACCCTGGTCATAGAAATCCACCCACGCCTATCGAGGACCATTTTTGAACAACTGTCTTAACCTGGTAACGTCTCACTGAAGCTCGACTACAATTACATAGGCTCGAACGACATCCCATTTTAGCTGATCAATCTCCCTCTGAGAACTGCTGGGAAGTTTTCCAGCATGATGTATCATTGATGATGTTGAACCTTGTATAAGCAACGGAGCTGTGCTCGATGCATGCTCCCTTAAGTGGGTGAGCTCGCACTTTAATGTATCATTTTCTTGTAGGAACATCTCGCCAACCAAGTTAATTTCGGATGCTTTTAGGAGCTTCATTTTGAGAGCATTGACCTCTTCTTGATCATAGACACCAATCTCACTCATCTCCTCAAGTCTATCTTTTAACGTAGCAACCAGCTTAGATTGGTTCTTATAGTCCCGGTTCCTTTCTCGGAGAAACTTATAAATTCTTATGATGGCATGATGAACTTGGTCGCTCACGTTAGTGCCAAGGATTTGGCCTAGACGTGAAGTAGTCGGGATATACTCCTCAAAATCAATAAGCTACAAATCATACAAACATCGAGAATAAATAAATCAGTATATGAAAAGTAACATAAATCCATTTCATTAAAACCAAAATAGTTCAAGTACATCGGCGAGAAGAAAAAGAGAACAACAGAAATAAGAAAAATACAAAGTCCCCCAAAAAAAGACTAACTGGCAACCTCAGTCTGCTCTGAGGTTGCTGGTTGCTTCCTCTTATCCACAGAAGCCTCATGTGCACCTCCATTGGATGGAACAAGAACTATTCCCTGATTAAAAGGAGCATCAGCAGAAGTAGTTGGAGCAGCTGGAATGCCATTATTGGTAGCATGAGGAGGCTCGCCATCTACAACAGGCTTCGGTTCAAGGTCATGCTTGTCAAAGAGAGGGGAATCCACATCCACCTCAGCAATAAGCAAAGCCCTATCCCAACCTTTCTTAACGTTGAAAAGGCTGATATAGACAATCTGAACCTCAACATCCTCATATGTTGCGAGCCACCCAGCGTTCTAAGAGCTCTTCTTGATGGTGGCGACCTCAGATTCCAACTTTTTCGTCTTCTCGGTGAGTCTTTATTCTCCTCGATGACAGTCAGCTTGCTCGTGCAAACCATGTCATAGGACTGCCTCAGCTCTTCCAGCTCCTTAGACGCTGCCTTTTTTGCTTTGTTAGCTTCATCCAAGGCAAGATCAGACTATTTCTGAGCATTACTGGCCACCTTTAGGCTCGCCTCCATCTCAGTATTTCATCTCGCGAGCTCGTCAAAGCTGTAATAGTGGACGGTGAAATCAGACAAAACTACAGAGAAGTAAGAAAATGTTAGCGAAGAAGGCATAGAAAAGAAAATTGCAAGAGGATTGTCCACCTTTGAAAAGGGAGAGGAAACTGAAAAAGTTGCTGCTGTTGAAGCAAGGAATCATTCTGATTATCAGTGTCATAACTACATCCGAATGTACTTAGACAAGACGTTGTATCATGTGTACAGCACTATGAAAACCGCAAAAGAATTATGGAATTCTTTAGAGAATAAGTACAAAACTGAAGACGCTAGTATGAAGAAATTCATCGTGGGCCATTTTCTTGACTTCAAAATGATTGACTGAAATCTGATTATTGCATAAGTTCAAATATTTTAGGTTATTCTTCATGACATTCATGTTGAAGGAATGTCAGTCAGTGAAACTTTTTAAGTGGCTGCGATAATTTAAAAAGTTCCTCCATATTGGAATTTATTTAAAAATTATCTCAAGCACAAACGCAAGGAGATGAATGTTGAAGAATTGGTAGTTCGACTGTGGATTGAAGAAGACAATCGTGAATCTCAAAAGAAAAGTGGGAAGAACATCATGGAGTCCAAAGCTCATGTGGTTGAAGGTCCTAAAGACAAATGTAAGCGTGATGGGGAAGGAACATCTATGTAAAGAAAGAAGTTCAAAGGCAAATTCTATAATTGCGACAAGCTAGGACACCGCTCAAGCGAGTGTCAAAAACCAAAGAACGCTAAAAAGAAAAATGCTCAAGAAAATATGATGGAGAGTGAGAACCTTTCTGTTGGTATCGTAGACTTAAATCTTTCAAATGTTGTCTTTAAATGAAACTTGGTAGGAAATACCAAGGAATGATGGGTGGATACTGGGGCTACTCGCCACATTTGTGCAAATAAATGGATGTTCACTAATTATAAGGCTTTAGAAAATGAGGTAACTCTCTTTATGGGAAACTATTCGAGTTCTAAAGTCGTGGGAAAAAGGAAAGATTATTCTGAAGATGACTTCGGGAAAGGAGATTACTCTTAACAGTGTTGCATGTGCCTAACATCCGTAAAAATATGATTTTTGAATCACTTCTAAGAAAGAATGGGTTTAAGATTGTGTTTATTTTTGATAAATTTGTGTTGTCTAACAATGATGTCTTTGTGAGAAAGGGCTACCTATCAGAGGGGCTCTTTAAAATGAATGTAACGACATTGATGCCTAAGGCATCCCCTATTAATGAAATTTCTAGTTTTACTTATATGATTGAGTTATCTAATATTTGGCATGCTAGATTAGGACATATTAATTTTGATACCTTACGCAGATTAATTAACTTGGAATTTTTAACAAAATTTAATATTGATAAAAATCATAAATGTGATATTTGTGTGGAATCAAAATTTGCTAGATTACCTTTTCATCCTATTGAAACGATAACCGAACCACTAGATTTAATTCACACGAATATTTGTGATTTAAAATTTGTACAAACTAGAGGTGGAAAAAAGTATTTTACTACTTAATTGACGATTGGACAAAATATTTCTATGTATATTTATTACATAGTAAAAATGAGGTTGTTAATGCATTTAAACAATATAAGAATGAAGTTGAGAATCAATTAAGCAAAAAGATAAAGGCTATTAGGAGTGATAGGGGAGGTGAATATGAATATTTGTTTGAGTGATAGAGGAGGTGAATATGAATATCTGTTTGAGCAATTTTATTCCGAAAATAGAATTATTCATCAAACCACCACTCCTTATTCTCTCAATTGAATGGCATTGCTGAGTGCAAAAACCGTACATTGAAGGAAATGATGAAATCTATGTTAATAAGTTTAGGAGCTCTACAGAACTTTTGGGGGGAAGCCCTATTATCTGCTGATTATATTCTTAACAAAGTACCCCGCAAAAGAACTCATAAGACAACTTATGAGTTATGGAAAGATCGAAAACCTTGCTATAAATATTTAAGAGTGTGGTGGTGCTTAGCCAAAGTGATGGTTCCTAAAACTAAAAAGGTAAAAATAGGACCAAAGATCGTTGACTGTTTATTCATCGGTTATGCTACTAATAGCAGTGCATATCGTTTCTTAGTTTGTAAATCTGAGATTTTGAATATTTATGTAAATGCAGTTATTGAAACGAGGGACGCTTCATTTTTGAAAATGAATTCCCGTATAATAAGACCCGAGAATCTAGTCCGTCTAAAATGACAAATCAAGCTACTACAAGAGGTACTCATCAACCTATTGAACCAATAGACGATGAACCAAGACGTAGTAAAAGAGGAAGAACCTTGACTTCTTTTGGTTCGAATTTTCGAACATATCTGCTGGAAAATGAACCTCAATCGTACAAAGAAGCATCATCCTTACCCGATGCTTTTAATTGGAAAGAAGCGATTAATAGTGAAATTGAATCCATATTACAAAATCACACATGGGAACTAGTGGATCTTCCACCAGATTAAAAACCGTTAGGATATAAATGGATCTTCAAAAAGAAGTTGAAGGCCAATGGATTAATCGATAAATATAAATCTAGACTTAGAGCTAAAGGCTATTGGCAAAAGGAAGGTTTGGATTACTTCGACACATATTCACCAGTAACAAGAATTACGTCCATTGAGATGTTAATAGAAATAGCTACTATTAATGGACTTGAAATACATCAAATGGACGTAAAAAATGCATTCTTAAATGGTGAACTTGATGAGGAAATTTATATGGAGCAACCCGAAGGGTTCAAGGCTCTCGGACAAGAAGTAAAAGTATGTAAGCTTGTTAAATCACTTTATGGATTAAAACAAGTACCCAAGCAATGGCATGAAAATTTTGATAATGCAATGTTATTAAATGACTTCAAAATTTATGAATGAGATAAATGTGTTTATTTTAAATACATTTAAAATGGATATGTCATTGTGTGCCTCTATGTTGATGATATGCTTATCATGAGTAGTAACCTGGAAATTGTCAAAAATACAAAACAAATGTTAAGTAGTCGATTTGACATGAAAGATATGGGCATCGCCGATGTTATATTAGGAATTAAAATTTCTAAAACATCGGATGGCCTTATATTATCTCAATCTCATTACATAGAGAAACTACTTGAAAATTTCAAGAAGTGTGATATCAGTCCTACTAAGACACATGTAGATGTAAATTTACATCTAGCAAGAAATAATGGTGAAAGCATATCAAAACTAGAGTACTCTCATATTATCAGCAGTTTAATGTATATCATGAATTGTACACGGCCAGATATATCATACTCAATAAGTAAGCTAAGTTAATTTACGAGTATTCCAGGGAGAGATCACTGGAAGGCAATATTGAGAGTTTTGGGTTATTCTAAATATACTCAAAACTATGGACTGCATTACTCAAAATATCCAGTTGTTCTTGAAGGACATTGGGATACAAATTGGATATCAGATACAAAAGACTCCAAGTCTACGAGTGGGTATGTGTTTACCCTTAGGGGTGAAGCCGTATCTTGAAAATCCTCAAAACAAACATGCATATCTAGATCAACAATGGAATCTGAATTCATTGCACTAGACAAAGTTGGAGAAGAGGCTGAATGGCTTCGAAATTTCTTAGAGGATGTTCCAAATTGGTCGAAACATGTGCCCGCAATATGTATACATTGCGATAGTCAATCGGCAATTAAAAGGGCACAGAATCACATGTATAACGGAAAGTCACGACATATTCATCGTTGACACAATACCGTTAGACAACTTCTCTCAAATAGAATTATCTTAATTGACTATGTAAAGTCAAAAGATAATATAGTGGATCCACTAACTAGAGGTTTAAATCGAGAGCAAGTTAAAAGATCATCGAGAGGAATGGGTCTAAAGCCTATAAATAAATAAGAATCAATATAGTATCAACCCAACCTAGCTGACTCGAGATCCCAATATCTAAGTTCAGTGGACAAACTGAACTACATTGTATTCAGTAAGCATTGGAGGCTATTTAATCCAATCCATTATAAAGATGAGACAGTGCACATCTTTCGCGAAATTAGGATAAGTTATGTGTTTATGACATCCATATCTTAGTATATCTAAGTGGGGTATTGCAGGATACTCCATATGGAAGTCACCTATGTGAGTAAAAAGGGGGCCACTTATATGAGAATAATGAAAGACAAATTCTCTAAAATACTGACGCAATAAAGTGGTGTTCATGGCCAAAATGAACACAAACGTGAAAACCAACTGTGTTGAAGAATTATTGTGTGAATATTATTATCTAGGTTTAAAAAAACTGATGGCGGTTCAAGGACGTGAAGTCTACTGATTAACCAAGTAAATCCGATAGTATATCACTAAGGAAAGTTCAAGGACACTAGGCTACTTCTCCCGATGCAATAAATATTCTATTTTACTTAACCCAAGTCTACATCTGCATCTGCATCAGCATCTGTTTTGTTTCTATTTATAGCGATATATCATTCATGTGGGGAACTGTTGGAAAATTGAACTTAAAAGTTGGAATTAAAAGTTGTCCAGATTTTTTTTGGGGAAAGAATTTTGAACAATTTTGAGCTCAAATTTAGGTGGACCCACACTACGATAATTGTGGGACCATATACAAATGCGTTCTCCTTCGCAAGGAGATTAATGTAGTATATTCACATGTCCAATTTCATTAAGATATGAATGATAAATATTTCCCCAAAGTGACACATAAAGAAATGAATGTTAATGAATTGGGTATGTTATAACTCTTGTTCCATATTGGAAGATTAGTGAAAAAATGATGAGTTAATAAAATCCAAATCATGGACTAAGGCTTGGATGCCTTAGGGTGTCCTAACTCTTTGAAGGGGAATTATGGGACCATATACAAATGTGTTCTCCTTCGTAAGGAGATTAACGTAGTATATTCACATGTCCACTTTCATTAAGATATGAATAATAAATATGTCCTTAAAGTTACTCATAAAGCAATGAAAGTTAATAAATTGGGTATGTTTTAACTCTTGTCCTACATTGGAAGAGTAGTGAAAAAATGATGACTTAATAAAACCCAAATGATGGACTAAGGATTGGATGCCTTGGGGTATCCCAACTCTTTGAGGGGGAGATGGCTTACACTAAGCATGTGTTGGGCTTGGGCCAAAATCCCACACGCGCGTCGTTCGCCCGGTCGGTCGACTCAAATCGGTTCGGTTCGGTTCGGTTAAGTTCGGTTCGATTAAGTTCGGTTCGGTTCAGGTTTGGTCTTGGGCTAATAAAAATAAATCCCTTTCATTTTGGGCCGAATTAATTAATTCCATAATTAATTAATTAAACTTTTTGGGTTAAAATTCATTTGGGCAGTTGGTGACCCAATAGTTATAAATGTTTTGTAACTTTCTGAACAGTCACCTCTTCACTGCTATAAATACAGATGTTCCCCTTTATTTTTTAACTAATGAAAAATTCGAAAATTACAACTCCAAAATTTTGTTCATTTCTTCTCCTAAACAGTTCCTGCATTTCATAAGTTTTGTTCATGGTTGATTAAAAGACATAAAAATTGAGTAAAAGAAATAGAAATTCAGTTCGCCGAAATCATTACATTATTGTGCTTCCTATACTGATTCAAAAATTCCGTTCTATCTTAGGATACATTGATTCAGACCTTAAGCACTATGGAGGGGGATTAAATTTGTCTTAAGGACACCGTAAAAGAGAGGATCAATATAAACAGAAATATGTTACAAAATTTTATTACAAACGGAAATTAAAGCAAACTTACAAACTTATAAGAGTCCACCGGAATAAGGCCGAAAATTCCACAAGCTTATTACAACTTTAGAGAGAGAGAGTAAAGAAAGAGGCAAAGGAATAAGTAATTAATGAGGGAGTAAAGCCCTCAATTTATACAATCAGAAGGGAATAAATAATCCCTAAGAAAATGACCCGTTGGTCCCTCGATATTTGAGGTCGACAAAGTCTTTTGTCCTAGAGCGTCAGCTTCTTTGGGCCAGTGGGTCCTATAATAATAAATGATCTACCGGGATAGAGATAGATTTGTCCATATGCGTCGGCGTGCTAGAAGCTGGGGCCTAGTGGGCCAGTTATCTCAAGTCATTTTGGCCATCCTCTGGGTCCGGGTTAGGAAAGCTACCATTCAACCTTTGAGATGGAAATGTAGAACTTAGTGAGTTGAAGTAGGCCTCCATCGTTGGCTCAATAGGGATGTTGGTATTAAAAATATCCCCAATAAATTCGTCATCTTATGGATTCTGAGATTCTCTAGGAAGACAGAAGAAAGGATTGCCATTCTTGACTGAAGCCATAGATATATCATCATCATCAAATGGTTGAGGAATAGGGTTTGTATCTTCTCCCGGGTAGGTGCAAGTCGATCAGAGTTGGCTCTAAGTATAATCCATCACCTTATATAGAAGCTCCTACTCTGTTGCTTTAGGAAATTACTTTTTTAGGTTAAACTTCAAATCCTTGATCGGCATTGGCTCCCGGCGTCATCTTCTCAGCTGGGGGGTGAATCTTCCACCGTGGACATATAATGCTTCAGGCTATCTTTTATTATAGCAATGGTATTATTAACATCAATACCACTCCAGCATCTATAATAAAAAAATCCTTTCAAGTAGAGGAACCATAAGATGATTAACTCTACATTGAATATCCCATATGGAGATCCAAGGAATGCTAGTTTTAGTGAAAAATAGTAGGGTATTAAGCCCTACTGGGACATTATTTTTTCGTCTTAATTTTGGATGAAATTGAGTCCAAGGTAAAAAAACCTTTTCCTCGATAATTTCATCAGGGAACATATCAATTCTTAGGCCAAATTTGTCCCACCAATTGATAACCCATCCTGGGTAACTATCTTTCAAAAAGTTTTGGCACAATTTAAAAAAACCAAGTATGTTTGTGCTCAGTATTTTAATAATAAAAAGATTTAGTCCATGCCTATACATAATCCCAATAATTATAAGATCCTGTTTACGAACTCAATTTTTGTGATTTCAAAGGGTGAATTCCATATTCCGTGGGAGAGATAAATTTCTTTAAAACCACCTTGCTATAAGCAATAGGGGATGTGAAATTATTTTGGTGTTTATTCGTATTATTAAACACCACAGACTTAGTTTAGTTGGGGATAGCCTCATATACCGTCCGATATTTTCCTTCTTGCACGTCATAATTATGTGTATCAAAGTAAAGGGACTTAATTTCCCTAGGAGAAGTCGTCTCCTTCTCATCCTCTTCATTGAGGATAAGCATCAATTCTGAAGCCCTTTGATTAGGAATGAAATTATAAGGACATATTTCCAATCGAGTCATTTGTTATATTGGCTACATTCCGTTGGACAAAATAATTTTGGGTCATTCCTCATCAAGCATTATTCAACCGTAAAGATTCGAGCATTGCATCCAAAGTTCACGTGACATCAATATGCACGCCATGTTCTCTCTTCTAAAAGGTATATGACCAAAATCATTTTTCGTGTTGGAGTATTTTTCATAATGAGAAATTTTCATATAGAGTAATGTTCATAAATATTTAACTTTCATAAAGAACCATTTTTGAAATTAATTTGAACATTTTTTTTAAAATAGAAATCTCGTTCGAAGTTTTCTCCAGGTCGTTCGAACGACCTGGATCTAACGACATTCCCCAAGCTATACTGAAAACTCGTTAGAAATGTCGTTAGAATGATCTCGTTCGAACGAGATTTCTAAATACCTATCTAATTCAACACTGGAATTCCGTTAGATAACTCGTTCGAACGACCTCGTTCGAACAAGATCTGCCAGATTTGAAAATTTTAACTTATTTTCGAGCAGTTATTTTCTAACAACTGTTTTGGTCCACTACTTTTTCAGTTATATCATATGGATGAAAATGAGCTTCTCAATCAAAGGAAGTTTCATATCCTCTTCAGGGCATTTTCCATAACTTCCATCTTTTAGGTAAAATCAATCTCCAACACCATTTTCAACTTTTGAAACAAAACCCCTTCAATCATCTTGACATTCAACAAGAAAGTTTGCGGTGGATCTCTGCATTCAAGCTTAGTGGGGATGGTGGTTTTGGGCTTCGGTGGATACCGCGACACAAGGAGTGTTGAGCAATGTGTTGGAACTTCGCGTACTATAAATTTGGAGGTCGAGGACGGCATAAGCATGTCTTGAGTGAGTCAATGTCTGTAAGTCTTTTGAGTCTCTTGTAAAACCTATTTTGTAGTGGATTTTGTCTAGGCCCAGCCGTCCGAGATTTTTCCCATTTGGGTTTTCTTCGTACATTGGGGCGTTGTGGTTTTGATTTTCTCAATTTACTTTATTTAATCACATAGATGTATGCTTAGCAGAAAATTGATAAAATTGGAATAATTTTATTTTAATTAACCAAGTTAACAATCTCATTGCATTAATTGAAATTTGTTCTTGCTAACTTGTGAATTTGCTACATAAATTAAAATTGGAGAATATATCCTCTTAGCTAATTTTAAATTGGATTGCGTGTGTGTATTCCACGAAATAAACTTAGAACATATAACCTTGCAACTTCAAAGTGGTATCAGAGCCTGTCTCTAAAAGTTATTCAGATGAATCCTGGAGGTTATATGGATAGTTTTTCATCGAATAGACTACCGTTGTTTGATGGAAATAATTACATCTATTAGAAAGCACATATGAAATCTTCCATTAAATCAATTGAGGAACGAGTTTTGGTTATTGTTGAAAGAGGATGGTCCCCTCCTACTATGGTAGTTAATGATGAAATTATTTTGACTCCTGTAGAACAGTGGCGTGAGGAAGAACTAAAATGGTGTAACTTTAACTCTAAAGGTTTAAATGCCTTATTTGGTGCGGTGTCCCCTGATGAGTTTCATCGTATAATGACGTACGAAACGTCAAAGGAAGCTTGGAATATTCTCCAAGTTACTCATGAGGGAACCAGTATAGTTAAAGCTTCAAAGCGTCAAAACTTAACAACCCAATTTGAAATCATCACCATCAAAGAATCTGAAACATTTGATGAGTTTTATGCTCGTATATCTGATATTGTTAATTCTTGCTTTCACCTTGGTGAAAAAATACCAGAAGATCGTGTTGTTAAGAAAATTCTTAGATGTCTTCCTAGGCGGTTCATTCCTAAAGTCACTGTTTTTAATTCATTAGGAAATCTAAATACTTTAAAACTTGAAGAACTTGTTGGTGATCTTCAAACTTATGAACTATATATGTTTCCGAAAGATAACAAAAGCAAAGATAAAGGTGTTTCCTTAAAAGTTAAGAAATTCGGTGTGTCTGATTCTAATGAGTCTGATATAGATCCTGATGATATATCTTTATTTGCTAAAAAATTTAAAAAAAATCTCAAGTTTAAAAAGCAAAACTCTAAATTAGAAAAACCAAAATTTGAGAACAAAAACAAAGGAGGAAATAGAAAATTCAATAATCAGGATCCGAAGAAGTTCAACAAAGATAACTTTAAAAAGGATGATTCGGAGAGATGCTTTGAGTGTGAGGGACGTGATCATAGAGCATTCGAGTGCCCTACAAAACTTAAAAGACAAGGCAAAGAAAAAGCCGTTTATAATGCCACTCTAAGTGACAGTGATAATGAGTCTGAAGACTCTAATGACTCTACCCCATCTAGAAATAATTTCACTGCGTTTATGGAAAGCCATGCTAGTAATTCAAGTGTGTCATACCTTAATGTTAACCATTCCGAGCAAAATCTTGAGGTTGCTTCCACTCACTCTACTAGTAGTGATGAAAAAGGAAGTGAAAGTGAAATAGATGAAAGTGAACTGCAATCCGCCTATTCTGAACTATACAATGAGTCTCTCCGTATTCAAAAAGTTAACAAAAGATTAACCTTTAAAGTCTTAACTTTATAAAAAGAGTTGAAAGTCCTGAAGGAGAAGGAGAATTTAGTTAGTCAGCTCGAGGAAATTAAGATATCTCTTTCTGAGAAACTTATCTTGATAGGTAAAGAAAAATGTGACTTAATTATCTCCTTGGAAGGTGTCAACAAAGATCTTAATGAGTCTTTAGAGATTAGAAAATCTCTCGAAGCTAAAATTGCCCAACATGAAAAAGATCTTGAGTCCTCTCGTGAAGTTAAAGTCACACTCGAGGATAATTCAAGAAGAATGGGAAAATTATTTCTAGGTCTTGTTTTAGGATATAAGGAGAAAGGTTATCAAAAGAGAAAGGGTATAGGATATGAAGAAGGAGATTCATCAAAAGTTAAACCCGAACCAGTAGCTAAGTTTGTTACCAAATCTTATGTTTCTAAAATAAGGCCTACTAAGCAACCTTTAAAATCTGGTCCAAAAACAACCCTATGTGTGCACTTATTGTCACAAACGGGGTCATCTTAAAGATTTTTGCTACAAGCTTGGAAATAACTCTCATTTTAAAAATTCTAAACAACACTATAGCTCATTGGCTAGTCTTAAGAGTCAAGTTGAGTATCTAGTCAATACTTCTAAAGGTCTAATGGAGGAGTTTCTTAGGTTTTCTAAAGTCCAAGGAAATAATTTCAATTATAATACTAGAGCCAATAAAGGAAGGAAAACAACTCAAGCTTGGGTTAAGAAAAATCATACCAATAAAGCTTTTGTTGCTCATGTTGCTCTTAAGGCTCAAAATACCTCACAATGGTACTTTGATAGTGGTTGTTCGAGACATATGACTGGTGATAAATCTCTATTCACCACTCTCTAAAACTATAAAGACGGTAAAGTCACTTTTGGGGATGGGAGCAAATCTCGAATCATGGGTAGAGGATCTATTGAAATCTCCGGGTTTCCTAAACTTGAAAATGTCCTTTATGTTGATGGTCTCAAGGATAATTTCATAACTATTAGCCAATTATGTGATGAAAATATTGATGTTAAATTTAGTCAATCGGAGCACACCGTATATGATCAGTCGGGTGAATCTATTTTAAAAGGTGTTAGAACTAGTGACAATTGCTATTGAATTATTCCTAAATCATCTTTAATTTGCAATAGTGCAAAAGCCTCATATGTCGATCTTTGGCATCAAAGATTAGGTCATGTAAACTTTAGAGATCTTGATAGATTAGTGAGAAAAGATCTAGTTCGAGGCTTACCACCACTAGGAAAGCCAACCTCCACCATTTGCAGTCTGTGTCAATTAGGAAAGCAAATTAAAAGTCCTCGTAAGAAGTTAAACTCTATAACAACCTCTTGTGTCTTAGAATTGATACACATGGACCTTATGGGTCCCACTCATACCGAGAGCATAGGAGGAAAAAGATATATCTTAGTAATGGTGGATGATTTTTCTAGGTACTCTATTGTAGCCTTTCTAAGAGAAAAATCTGAGACAGTTGATTTTCTTACTGTTAAGTGTAGAACTCTTCAAAATCAACACGGTGTTACCATAAACCGATTTAGGAGTGATAATGGAACCGAATTCAAGGAATCCGGTGTGAATGCCTTTTGTGATGAAATAGGAATTAAACATGAATTATCGGTCGTTTGAAATCCACAACAAAATGGTATAGTTGAAAGAAAAAATCGAACGATCCAAGAAATGGCAAGATCTATGCTCCTAGGAAGAAATGTGCCCCGTAGGTTTTGGGCCAAAGAGATTAACACCGCATGTCACACAATAAATATGGTTTATTTGCATCCTAACACTAACAAAACTCCATATGAATTGTGGATGGGTAAGAAACCTAATTTGTCCTACTTTAGAGTGTTTGGTAGTCCGTGCTATATTCTTTAAGATAAAGAACTTCTAGGCAAATTTGACTCAAGGAGTGATGAAGTCATATTCCTAGGATATTCTCAAAATAGTAGAGCCTTTAGAGTATTCAACTTAAGTATCTCTAAAGTCATGGAATCAATTAATGTTGTCATAAAAGACGATGCTCCGGCCACATCAATTGATAATGAGGAAGATTTGTCATGTGAGTGTGATGTTGAGTCCAATGTTGAAAGTATTGAATCTCAAAATGACTTGGTTGTTCCCACTACTGAAAAAAAGGATCCTACTCCTTGGGTGCGTAAAAGTCATGACACTTCAAAAATTATAGGAGATCCCGAGGTAGGTGTCAAGACTAGGGCGCAATTAGAAAATGAAGTTACCTATTTATGTTATACTTCTAAAATTGAACCTAAAAACTTTAAAGAAGCATTAAAAGATGAACATTGGATTAATGTTATGCAAGAAGAACTGTTTCGATTTAAGAAAAATGATGTTTGGGAATTAGTACCTAGGCCTTCTAATACAAATGTCATTGGCACCAAATGGATTTTCAAAAATAAAATGGATGAAAATGGTGTCATTGTTCGTAATAAAGCTAGATTGGTTGCACAAGGATCCACCCAAATAGAAGGTGTTGAATTTGAAGAAACTTTTGCTCCTGTTGCTAGGTTAGAATCGGTTCGCCTTTTACTTGCTATAGCATGTCACCTCCAATTTAAATTATATCAAATTGATGTAAAAAGTGCCTTTTTAAATGGTATTATTCAAGAAGAAGTCTATGTTGAACAACTGAAAGGGTTTGAAGACCCAAAGCATGCTAATCATGTCTTCTTCCTAAAGAAAGCACTATATAACTTGAAATAAGCACCCCGTGCTTGGTATGAAAGACTCACTTCTTATCTCCTTTCTCGTGGCTTTTTGAGAGGGGGAATAGATATGACGTTTTGGTTCGTCGTGATGAAAAAGCTATCCTAGTTGCTCAAGTATATGTCAACGACATAGTGTTTGGGTCTACGTGTGACAAACATACTCTAATTTTTTTTAAAGAAATGCACAATGAATTTGAGATGAGTATGGTAGGTGAACTTACTTTCTTTCTAGGTCTTCAAGTTCGTTAACTCAAAAGTGGGATATTTTTGTCCCAAACTAAGTATGCGAAAGACCTTGTTAAGAAATTTTAACTTGAATTCGCTAAACATGCACGCATTCCTATGAGTTCATCGATTAAACTTAGTAAGGATACTAAAGGAAAGGATCTAGAACACACACTTTTTAAAAGTATGATAGGTATTTTACTTTACCTAACCACTAGTCGTCCGGATATTTCCTTTAGTGTAGGAGTTTGTGCACGCTATAAAGCCGCTCCAAAAGAGTCTCATTTACTTGCCATTAAACGTATTATTGGGACCATATCTTTTGAAATTTGGTATTCCTTCGACACAAATGATTGTCTATCGGCCTATTCGAACGCCGATTGGGCAAGAGATGTTGATGGAATGAAATTGTAAGGACAAATTTTCAATCGAGTCATTTGTTATATTGGCTACATTTCGTTGGACAAAACAATTTTGGGTCATTTTTCATCAAGCATTATTCAACCATAAAGATTCGAGCATTGCATCCAAAGTTCACGCGACATCAATATACATGCCATGTTCTCTCTTCTAAAAGGTATATGACCAAAATCATTTTTAGTGTTGGATTATTTTTCGTAACGAGAAATTTTCATATAGAGTAATGTTCGTAAATATTTAACTTTCATAAAGAACCATTTTTGAAGTTAATTTGAACATTTTTTTTTTAAAACAGAAATCTTGTTCGAAGTTTTCTCCAACGACCTGGATCTAACGACATTCCCTAGGCTATACTGAAAACGCGTTAGAAATGTCGTTCGAACGATCTCGTTCCAATAAGATTTCTAACGACCTATCTAATTCGACACTGGAATTCCGTTAGATAACTCGTTCGAACGAGATCTGTCAGATTTGAAATTTTTAACTTATTTTCGAGCAGTTATTTTCCAACAACTGTTTTGGTCCACTACTTTTTCAGTTATATCATATGGACGGAAATGAGTTTCTTAATCAAAGGAAGTTTCATATCCTCTTCAGGTAATTTTCCATAACTTCCATCTTTTAGGTAAAATCAATCTCCAACACCATTTTCAACTTTTGAAACAAAACCCCTTCAATCATTTAGACATTCAACAAGCAAGTTTGCGGTGGATCTCTGCATTCAAGCTTAGTGGCGACGATGGTTTTGGGATTCGGTGGATACCGCGACACGAGGAGTGCCGAGCAACGCATTGGAGCTTCGCGTACTACACATTCGGAGGTCGAGAACGGCATAAGCATGTCTTGAGTGAGTCAATGTCTGTACGTCTTTTGAGTCTCTTGTAAAACCTATTTTGTAGTGGATTTTGTCTAGGCGCAGTCGTCCGAGGTTTTTCCCATTTGGGTTTTCCGCGTACATTGGCGCTTTGTCGTTGTGATTTTCACAATTTATTTTATTTAATCACATAGATGTATGCTTAGGAGAAAATGGATAAAATTGTAATAATTTTATTTTAATTAACCAAGTTAACAATCTCATTGCATTAATTGAAATTTGTTCTTGCGAACCTGTGAATCTTCTACATAAATTAAAATTGGAGAATATCTCTTCTTAGGTAATTTTAAATTGGATTGTGTGTGTGTTTTCCACGAAATAAACTTAGTACATATAACCTTGCAACTTAACAAATCATGATTGATGTTCTGCAAAATTTCTTTAGGAGATTTCTTTTTGCTAAAGGGATTAGGTCGGGAACTCAATTTTCCCTAGTTCTGCGCACTTAGGCGAAGAAATTCTAGGTAATCCTGCATCGGGGGATATTGATCTTCATTGATCACCATCTTCTCTTTTTCGGGCCTCTGCCACACCCTCTAGAGGGGCCACTCATTGGTTCTGCAAAAACTCCCTAGTTAGAAAATCAGGAAGAGAATTGTTTTCACCTTTGATGTGTTCAATATCAACATAAACCGAAGATAAATTTTCTTGTCATCTGGCAAAGTTTTATTCGGAAACAATATTTTCCACATCTTTTTGCAAAATATGTTTTACATCACTACAATCAATGCATAGTAAAAAAATTTGATTTAACAAATCATCGTGAAATTTTGTAATGCATTTAACAATCGAAAGAATCTCTTTCTTAATGGTAGAGTAATTGTTTTGGGCATCTTTCCAGGATCTAGAAGTAAAATGAACTAATTCTTCCTTTTTAGTTAAAGAATTGATTTGTTTTAAAATTCCACCATAACCAATATCAGAGGCATCAGTTTCAACAATTTTTAAAAATGAACGATTAGCTAAAGATAGACAAGGTAATTGTTTGACTTTCAGTTTAATTCTCTGAACAACTTTAGTATGCTCTAAAGTCCAAGGAGAAGGGTTCTATTTTAACCTGGTGTAGAGGATTGCACTGTCTTGTGCAAGATTTCTGTAATAATCACCAATATTGTTAAGGCTACCAAGAAATCTTTGGAGTTGAGTTTTTTCTTTTAATTCATCGGGGAATTTAGAAGCAAACTCAATACTTCGACCAATAGGGAGTATTTTCAATTCCCCAATGGTGTGCCCTAAAAAAAATATTAGTTTGAAAGATTTTCATTTTAGGTGCAGAAATGACTAAGCCATTAGTCTTAAAAACATCTTTAAAAAAAATTAGATGTTTAAAATGTTGATCAATCGATTGACTAAGCCATTGGTAAGGGATAGAGATATTATCATTAAGTTATCTTATCTTCTTTCTAACTTTCTCAGTGAACAAAGTAGGAAGGCCATCAATAAATTTGGCTTTCCAATGATCAGAGTTGCCATCGCTTCTCTGAGTCACCCTAGCATGGAAGACATCCTTGTACCACCTAAATTATCTTAGAGTAGGACGTTTTAGGTTTTTTAATAATTCTCTATTACCTTCACGATTATAATCCCTACTGCCAAAAAAATGATGAAACAGGGCAAGCATTAAGGTCTAAACAGCATCCTGGATTCCCCTATCTTGCATATGTTCATCTTTGACAATTTTTACGGCATTAATGATATCATGGATTCCCCTATCTTGCATATGTTCATCTTTGATAATTTTTACGGAATTAATGATATCATTTCTTTGATTATCCATGAGGATATTATCCCACCAACCATGAAGAGTCCCCGTAAAACCAGCAATGATCATCTGAGCAATACTTTGATCAGAGGCATCATTTTGTTTAGAGATAGTGGAATACATAGACATTTGATGTATCATCTCATAGATCTGAGCTTCAGATCTTCCATTAATATTCCAATCATAAATGGCTTTACTATGGAAGTTAGACTGTTGATTCATCACAGAGTTTTCTTCGTAAAGAACATCCTGAGGGGTTGGCCTGTGATAGTAGTTTCTAATGGGGCCAACATAGCCAACGTTATTACTATAAGTAATTTTGTTGACTTAATCTACCGAATTTTTCAAAGAAATTTCAAAATTATGAATTTCTTCTAAAGGTAAATCTAATTCAGAAACAGAATCAATGTGAGACAAGGTGTTAAGCTTTAACCCTATAAGATTGTTCTTAATCTCTTTTAATTGGGAGATAAATTCAATTTTATTACCCATTTAAAAACCCTTAACATCAATTGGAGGGAGGATTAAAAGTTGGTCAAGACTTTTGTCAAAGTCTTCAGGCTTCTTAATGGTAAGGTGTGCCTGGAGGTTCTCTATTCTATTGAGTTATTTTTCTATCGTGTTAAGGATAAGATTGGTATAATTACTTTATTTATAAAGTGGATTCATCATAGTCTTATGGGTGAGGAGTCTCTCCTCAGTTTCAAGGTTAAGGAAGGCATTGTCTTCTAACCTAGGCGAACTACCACTTTGGTTAGTGCTTCCATTATCTAAGGAAAGGGGTTCGGTAGGAGGGTGAATGGTTGATATAATCTGGTTATTCACGGTATTCCATTTTGTAACATGTTTATAGTTAGTTTTAAGAACTTGTTTATGCATAGTTTCAAGAACAAAAAGATGCTTATATTTAGAAAACATTTGAAACCAAACCACAAAAGAAGTAACTTGCTGGTTATCTTCAACCCATTTATAAAATTCATTTTTATAATTAGTTAATTCAATTTTGCTGTATTTAGCAAAATTCCAAGTACGAAATTTGGCGTATCCTGGTTGGTAAAATTCAGTATTAATTTCTTTCCTATTAATTGTAAAATTCATTAAGAGGATAGAGGGAATTAAAGTCTGACATTCATGTTAGATGGCATAGGAGATTCTCTATGCTGAGAAGTATTCTTCTCATAAATACCATGGTGTAGAAGGGTAGTGAGACTAGGGTCTATGAATAACTGGAAAGGGTGAGGCGTGACCCACTCTAATGGACACTGCCTGTAAGGTCTTCAAGGTCTTTTGGTGCAACTTCTCAAGAAAACTTCTCCTTCTGGTAACAATGGAACTCAAGCTTCAACTCACTCCTGCAAGAAGATGAACTTTCACAGAAAAAATAGTAATTTTCTCAAGGGAAACACCTGAGAATGATGGCTGTCAGTGGGGAGTGAAGGAACAAGGCACTCAACACTAAGAGAATGAGCAGGGAGAGAATACTAGGTAGGTCTGGTGATATTTTAGCAGAGTAACAGTGCAATTTCAATTGTCTCTCTATTGACCTTGCCCAGAGGTCTATTTATACTAGGGCATTAGGGATGAGTTGGCATTTTTGGGCGCCAAAATTGAGAGGGTTAGTGGGGAACAATGTCTGAAGTGTACCATTTGTCCCTACCTGCAGGCAGCCTGCCTGTCCCCTCCTGCAGGTGCCACCTGGAGCTAACCAAAGTCAAAAAGCACATATGTCTCCTAATGAAGACAAGATATCAGATTTGGTAATTATCTTTTTGAAACGGTAACTTGTGGTTCAATTTTGCAAATCTTGATAGAGGAGGACTTAAAGACCCCTCTCTTCTAAAATTATTTTTCTTGAGAGGGACCTCGAGGAGCCCTTCTTTTGGAAAAGTCAAACATTTTTATAAAGAGTTTATTCCTTGTGAGTAGCCATCTCTTTGGTTACTCACTTCACTTGTGACCAAGTGTGAAGTCTATGTGGTCTTGAGTGACTTCTGGGTCTTCCTACTAGTACTCTCTCAATCTTATAGTGCTAAGTGGTTGAGCTTGCTCAATATACCTTGTCCCTCAGCCGCCAAGCCAAAACTCTCAGGAGGTCTCAACTAGCCTACTTGATCCCTGCTTGCTCAACTAGGCAACCTGTACAAGAAAGTAAAGTGTTAATACTGTTATTCTTTTAAAGAATGACGTTTCATGATGAGGAGTTGCTCGTGGTATCCACTCCCTCATCCTGGCCACCCTGTGTGGGTTCTTTCTCAATATGAGTTTCTGTGGGAACCTTTGCGGCGACACTTCTCGGATAACATTTCTGCAGTGACCCTTTTGGGGGAACTTCTCAAGCGTTATTTCTGTAGTGACCCCTACGGCAGCACCCCTTGAATGACATTGCTGCAGTGACCCTTGTCTTGGCAGTGACCCTTGGAGTGGCACTTCTCAATCTTGGACTTCTGCGGTGGCCCTTTCGGGGAACCTCTCGAATGTCATTGCTGCAGTGACCCTTGCAGTGGCACTAACCCTTGCAGTGGAACTTCTCGATCTTGGACTTCTGCGGTGGCCCATGCGGGGCACCTCTCGAATGTCATTGATGCAGTGACCTTTGCAGTGGCAGTGACCCTTGCAGTGGCGGCGACCCTTGCAGTGGAACTTCTCGATCTTGGACTTCTGCGGTGGCCCTTGCGGGGCACCTCTCGAATGTCATTGATGCAGTGACCCTTGCAGTGGCACTTCTTAATCTTGGACTTCTACGGTGGCCCTTGTGGGGAACCTCTCGAATGTCATTGTTGCAGTGACCCTTGCAGTGGAACTTATCAATCTTGGACTTCTGCGGTGGCCCTTGCGGGGCACCTCTCGAATGTCATTGTTGCAGTGACCCTTGCAGTGGCAGTGACCCTTGTAGTGGCACTTCTTAATCTTGGACTTCTGCGGTGGCCTTACGGGGCACCTCTCGAATATCATTGCTGCAGTGACCCTTGTAGTGGCACTTCTCAATCTTGGGCTTCTGCGGCGGTGGCCCTTGCGGGGCACCTCTCGATGTCATTGTTGTAGTGACCTTTGCAGTGGCAGTGACCCTTGCAGTGGCACTTCTCAATCTTGGACTTCTGCGGCGGTGACCCTTGCAGGGCACCTCTCGAATGTCATTGTTGTAGTGACCCTTGCAGTGGCACTTCTCAATCTTGGACTTCTGTGGTGGCCTTTGCGGGGCACCTCTCGATAGGATCATTAAGTGCGGTGTCACTTTATCCGAGGTTTTTAATTTTTTTTTTGAACCCACGCGTCAGTGTGGGAACTGTCATCTCATCATTTGGGAAAAAAGGTCATCACCCTTTTTTGCCTTCCTGCACATTTTTCCATTCTGATGTAAAAAAAATATAATACCCTTTTCTTGGGCTCTTTCATCTTCTTCAAAAACCTCATAGGGTCTTTGGGTTTGTAGTGAGAGAAAGTGATAGCAAAGGAATTTAAAACACCATAGCCTCTCATCTTTTTGTTCTGGCTTTTCGATGCTTTATTAATGGCTTTTAGTCCATCAAGCATTTCTTCAAATGCGCACATCCCTATAGCTATCTTATCACTTGGCTCGATATCTTCTTCCTTGCCCCTTATTTCCATTTGAGAGAAAAAAAAGTTTGGTTACTTCCCGCCCATGTTGGTTTCCTCTCGGTAGCAAGCTCTAACAGCTTTTGGATTTTCTTCTCAGGGAGGGACTCTTCCCTTACCTGATGTTAGTATCCCTCGTTTGTCCTCTTCAGGGAGGATTTCTATCCCCCGAGTCCGCATATCTATGGACGGCAGACCCTTGGTTCAGGCAATTTCTCACAGCCCAATATTTATTGTGGCCTCAACTAATGAGCCTACGCTTCAGGTTAGGCCTTTTCCATTCGAGCATGGAACTCTTTCCCCTCGAACATGTGATGAATAACACGTTTTCATTCTTTGTAGGCTATCAGCACAGCCCCTGCTGCGTCGACCGTTCTTTTCCGATCTTCCCCTCTGGATGGGGCCCAGGTATTTTCATATTTGCTTAGTTATAGATTTCTTCTCTATCCGGTCTGTTCTTATCGTAGCTCTTTCTCCTTTGTTGCAGTTATCCTTTGGTGTTATTTCGATGGCGGCTCCTGCTATTGTCTCTTCAGCAGCCCCTATACACGGGCCCGCTTGCCCTATTACCGCGCCCCTTCAGGTAGCTATCTTTGTTGTGCTATTGAGGAATTTCCATCTCCCCTTATTAATTGAGATATATATATATCTTTGTTGCGCTATTGAGGATTTCTTGGACTTTCTTCACAAACAGAATTCTGTGAAGCGGATGGATGATAGGTAACAAAAGGAGCTCTAGAAGGTTGGCTTCTAGAGGATTGACTCCTATTAAATTTTCTGAAATTAAAGAAAACATCTCCATCTTTATCCTCAATTATGTTCCCAATATCTTCATTTTGATGAGGTTGGGGAGGAACAACATTTTTTATAGCCCAAGCCACTGGAAAATCAATTTCATCTCAACTTATAGTTCTAGGTGTGTGAACATTAGAAGCTATAAGGTGTGTCAAATAGCACAGTTTTATCAAAAGGACTAAATTGTTTTATATTGGGAGCAATAGTATTCATTACTTTATAATAAATCCTATAGATAATCCCAATAGTTTCCGATTTTGGAAGAAAATTGTAACATTTGGTTTGAACTCGTCTATATTTATTATTTAATTCTGCAATATTAAGTAAGTTATTCTCATTTCTGTAATTTCATTTTAATTCTATAATTATTAGTTTTTAATAATTTTGTACTATTTGATAATTAAATAGTAGACATAACAATATTATGTAGTAGAATTACGTAAATGTAGATACTAGGGGTGGCCGTGGGCCGGGCCTGGGCAGGCCCGGTCGGGCTCGGGCCGGGCTTGAAAAATTAAGTGCTATCCCAAACCCGCTCGGGCCCAGATCGGACCTTATTATGTAATCCCAAGCCCGCCCAGATTTGAAAGCTCTTTACCCAGGCCCACCCGATCGGGCCTTATTATGTTAATTAAAATACCTATTTTTTTATTTAAAGACCAATTTTTTTAATTAAAAATCTGTTTTAAACTCCATATATTACAAAGTCCATATATAAAGTTTCTCACTCTACATGAAAAGACTTGGTATACATTTTTATATTTATAAAAGTTCCCCCCCCCCCCATATATATATATATATACATATATATATATATATATATATACATATATATATATATTATATATATATATTTTTCGGGCCTCCGGCCGGGCCGGGCCTCATCGGGTTTAAGAACTCATGCCCAAGCCCGCTCGAAAAAAAATCGGCCCTATAAAATTTTGCCAAACCCACTTTGCGGGCCTATTCACCTTACCCGAGCCCTATTTTTTTATTGGACGGGCTGGGCGGGCTTGGCAGGCCTCGGGCGTATGGCCACCCCTAATAGATACTAAGAAGAAAATTGCCATAAATCTTCCAAAAAAAATGGCAAAACAGGAGAAGGTTCGTCGAGCCATTGACTAGAAATTCTATATTCAACTTAAAAGGGGAAGCTGTTAAAGCTTTTGATTTTACAGAGAAGTGAAAACAAAAAAATTAAACCGCTACCTTTTTTTTATCAAGAAGCTGGAACGAGAGGCAATGGAAAATCAAACGACTGAAATAATCGAATGAAAGAATGTTGTGAATATTTCTCTTGATAGTCCCTTTAGAAGCTGCCAAAAAACTTTTTAATTTTTTTTTTCCTTTTTTACTGAATTGGTCAGAATCCTGACCGTTAAATAAAATTATGACAATAGGAAAAAAAAAAAAGAAAAAAACGTTAATTAATGAATTGAAACTTGGTCAAAATCCCTGTCAAATAGGAAAGTGGATCAAAATCCATGGGCTACATATGTTCCCACAAGTGCTGATCTCTCTCTCTCTGTCTCAAATCAAGAAAAAATATTAATTAATGAATTGAAACTTGGTCAAAATCCCTGTCAAATAAGAAACTGGGTCAAAATCCATGGGCATCGCTATAAATGTTTCCACCAGTGCTGATCTCTCCCTCTCAAATCATCTAATTCTTGATTAGTCCTGCCTGAAAAAGGAATTCCCATTCACATAGAAATTTAGATGAAGGCATGATTTAAGAAGTAACAACAGTCACACCATGAAATTTTCATTTTCTTTCTTCAAGTGTTTCAGCTGTAAATCAGACATGGTTGTCAATACAAAAGAGCAGGGTAAATTCTAATTATCTTCCTTTCCTCATTTCATGTCATAATTCACAATTTCACCGCTTTAAAAATTTCATATACAAAAATCAATACATGGGTATTTAGTATATTTAAATTTTAGAAAACAGGTGGTCAAGTTGATCAGAATTTCCGGGTGTTCTCCTACCACCAATTGAGATCTGCCACGAATGGTTTCTCTTCAAAGAACAAGATTGGAGAGGGGGGATTTGGCTGTGTTTACAAGGTAATGATTCTATCAGCAGGTCAAGGAAATTAAACGTTGACTGGTTCTGGTTCTGTTATTATATATTAACAGATTTTTTTTCGTTTTAATATTTGCGTGCTATGCTAAACTAACAAATAGTTTATAATTGGACAATTTCAGGGCCGGCTGGAAGATGGCACTATTGTGGCTATTAAAGTGCTTTCTGTTGAACTTGAAACAATGCGAGGAGAAAGAGAGTTTATTTCAGAGTTAGCTGCTTTGGCTGATATCAAACATGAAAATTTAATTAGGCTTGTTGGGTGTTGTATTGATGGAGCCAAGAGATTTTTGGTATATGATCATATGGAAAACAACAGCCTCTCCCATACCTTTCTTGGTAACTCTTGACCTTTTCCACAATATAATCTCATTTTTTTTGAGAAACAATGTTTTTATGGAATTAATGAATTTATGAATATTAGGTGAAGAGCAGAACAGGGTGAAATTTAGCTGGGCGCTAAGGAGGAACACTATGCTAGGAGTTGCACGGGGGCTTGCGTATCTCCACGAAGAAGTCAACCCACATATCATACATAGGGATATCAAGGCCTCAAATATACTTTTGGATCAGAATTTTAATCCAAAAGTTGGAGATTTTGGGCTGTCAAAATTGTTTAGGGAAAACACTTCTCACATTAGTACTCGTGTGGCCGGGACGCTGTAAGTAGAATTACTGCTTTTCTTGTACCAACATTTCCTCTCTCTATTGGTTTTTGAATGGTGTTGCTAATAGGGTTTCTGAAATCCACCAGAGGTTACCTTTCTCCAGAATACGCCATTACTGGACATTTGACACGAAAATCGGATGTATACAGCTTCGGAGTTCTGCTATTGGAAGTTATCAGTGGTCGCTCCGTTGTTGATTTCGATTTAGAATTGGGAGAGCAATTCCTAGTTGGTAAGGTAACAAAATGGAATAAATGCTTAATTTAGCATTGCCCTATACATTGTCCATGTACCTAAAATTCAATAACAGAGTTTAAATGGTCACATGAGCAGAATCATTTGGCAGTCAATATTCACACATCAGGAAAAAATAAAATAAAAACTTTGTAATCTATAGCTGTTTAGGTTCATATTATATGCTCCATTCTTTACAAATTAAGGGTGTTTTGTTTAACTTAAAAAATTTTAACGAAATATTTACATCAATTTTAACCTCACAATCGTATCAATGTATCACTTCAACATCACCTGATGTTGAGTTCTATTCTCTAAGTAATGATAGAATTTTATGTTATTTTATATATTATCTTCAGCAGGGCCGACTCTAGGCATAGGCGAGTTAGGCCGCCGCCTAGGGCCCCCCGATTAATCGAGGTCCCTTTTGGAAAAAAAATAGTTGTAAAAAAAAGGCCCCCAAAAAAATTAGTTATGAAAAAAAATTATAGTTATCACTTAAAAAAAGTCTTCTCAACATAAAATTTGTTCTATTTAAAATAAACTCACACACTAAACCCAACAACAACATAATAACCCACTCACACACTAAAAAATAAACTCACACAATAAACCCACCAACATAACTTAATCCAACCCAAACCCAACCCAATTCATTAATTTTTTTATACAAAAAGATCCCATTTTGATTTTTCGCCTAGGGCCCTGAAAACTATAGCGCCGGCCCTAATCTTCAGATACAAGTTTCTTGACTAGAGGCATCTTAAAAACAAAAAACAGGACAGTTAATTTCGGAAATGGGGGGAATAAACAATTTCTACATGTCTTCCTATCTTAACGACTCAACCTGTTGCATAAATCTTACAGTTGTAGGAAACAAGAGGATAGAAAATATATATATGATCAGTAAAGCAATAAATAATGATAGCTGGCTTGGTTTCATGCATATATTTTTGTGTGATCAGGCATGGGAGATGTACAATGGTGACAACCTTTTGGAGCTGGTGGATCCTGCACTAAATGGAGATTTTCCGAAAGAAGCAGCAGTTCGGTTCTTGAAGGTTGGCCTTCTATGCGTGCAAGAGACGACCAAGCTTCGCCCTCGGATGTCTACAGTTATCCAGATGTTGAATAATGAAATTGATACTGTCGATATCAAGATATCGGAACCTGGTTTTGTGGCCGATCTTATGGACGTTAAAGTAGGCCATAAAAATTCTTCACACGGCTTTTCGTCAAGGTGAAAAAGCAGATCCCTCAGGATAACCATTGTCGAGTAATTAGAACACTGTACAAATAACATTTTTGTGTGCCAGATGAATGGAAACTGTGGCGTGATGTTTATAGAATTATCACGTTGTTGTGAAATATAATCAGGTTCTTGTAAATGAAGCGTAGGTGTCACAATTACTATGCATACTGATGTACTCACTACCATTTTATGATCGAATTGTGTCCTATTTTATAGACAAGTTATTGATTTATATCAAATGAGAGGATATTTATATAATAAAAACATAAAGAGGGGAAGAGTGGGTCGTGGAAAAATTAGTGTTCCCCAAATAACTTTTCCAATGCCGTTCCATCCCCTTTGCAAAACGGAAGCGTGGGTTAAGGGACAGAGAGCAAAAGAATAAAGTGTTCAACCTTTAGCTAATGATTGCATAAAAAAAGAGTGATTCCTTTAGTTCATACATACCTATTAAGTAATATTTTTTTTTTCTCAAAAGAAAAAACAATACACAAGATCGAATATAACTGGTATGTTCTATAGAGCCAATAGTTTGATAAATAAGAAAGGTGTAAGAGAGTAGCAGTATAATTTACAGTCCTGCAAATTGGAGTGTCAATATCTGATTTTATAAAATTGTGAGGTATTCGTGAGGTAATGGGGTTGTTACGGTAATTAAGACGTTATGTTTAGGTTGTGTTGTTTTCTGTGTTGTATAGGGTCATTAGTAGCGTGGAGTCTTGGGCTCAGGCCTAAGGATTACATGGGCTGGTGTCTCGTGGTTGTTATAGTGTGCATGTGTAGTGGGTTTGTTGGGTGTCCGCAGTTGTTTTAGCGGTTCTAAGTTTATAACATCTGCCATTTTACCAAGAAGAAAACCGAATAGAATTCGTATCATTTGAAAATACAATGTTCTATAAGTGATGATATTATTCATAGGATTAGAGTAGGTTAGGGCAAGTGGAGAAGTGATATCGATATATTGTGTAATAGGCGTATACCTTTAAAATTAAAAGGAAAATTTTATAAAACGACCATTAGCTCACTATGTTATATGTGAGAGAGTGTTAGGCAACCAAGAAATAAAATGTGCAGAAAATGAGCGTGACGAAGATTCGAATGCTGAGATGGATTTGTGGCAAAAATCGAAAGGATAAAATTAGAAATGAACAAATTCGTGAAACGATAAAAGTAGCTCCTATAGAAGATAAATTGAAAGAAAATGTTTGGACCCGTCAAGCGTAGATTAATGGATGCTTCCGTAAGAAAGAGTGATTTAGTTAGTATTTATGGTAATACAAGAGGTAAAGGTGGGTCCAAATTGGCTTGGTGGAATATTATAAAAAATGACATGATATTGCGTGGTTTAACCAAAGATATTGCGCTAGATAAAATGGAATGAAAAAATAAGATTCACGTAACTGACCACAATTAATTGGGAAAAGATTTTGTTGAGTTGAGTTGAATTGTATACACACATGCATTTCACGTTTCACGTGTGATCATTATCGGCATGTTGTCGTAAACAGAAAAATCATATAAAAAGGCATCTCAAGATCCCACATCCATTACCAAGTGAGATTGATTGTTGTCTAATCAAGTCAAAATGGACAAATATTTTATATATCCAATCTAGCAAATATAAGAGATGCGACGGAGTATATAAAAAACTGTAATCAATAGAAGTAAATGTCCATCTGAATATTGTTTTAACATGATTGAAGTGAAAAACATATGTTCAAAAACCATGAAATCAAACCATAAACCAAATGCAGGATTTCATTGCTACCGATTGTTTACGTGATTATAGCGGTTAGATTTGTTGTTTTTCATGCTTATTGTTCGGCATCGTATCAATAGGTTCTTCTACTTTGCGAGCAACAATACGGCTAACCTTGTCAGCGGATTCCCTTAATGTGATGTGTTTGATGTAGAATTTGAGCAATTTTCCAATGCAAGTGTATAGCCATCCATAGTAGTCAGAATGAATCTTAATGAAGTTACAGAATAGTGGTGATAGGAATACAAATTTAACAATTTATTATTTTATTCTTTTGTGATTTTTTAGTTTTGTGTATAGTATGCTAGTTTTGTTCTTCTATTGAGGTATGATTGCAGTATTTTAAATTTCTCCAGTTATATCGTTTTTTTTACCGCTTTCATATACCCATTTCCCTAGCTCTATGGTTGTAGTGAGAGAATATTTTGGAAGATATTAATACTTTTAGTTTGTTCACATCTTACTACGTATGCATATATATATGTTGTGTGAGGGTGTCATAGAATTAGTTGTTGGAACCCCTTTAAAAGTTGAACGACTAACAACCCAATTTAACAATTGTGAATTGAAAATTAAATTTTTGCGAAGTAGATGTTGATATTTTTTAATGTCATTTTATTTATGTCAAACAGTGTTAAAATTAATAAATGGTTTTATTTAAGCATTATATTAATGCTAAATTGTTTATTGAACATCCAAAGGTTTAAACTTTCCGGTATGGAAATAATTTTATATCGTTATAGAATAAACAGTTATAAAATATATTTCAGTTAGTGGATCTTAATGTCTATAGATTGTGAATGATTCAATAGCAAGTTTAATTTCTTCAAAATTTGTTATAATACTTTTTTCCAGGGTCATGGGTTACTGCATTATGTGATGTTGCATGCCAATTGCATTGCCAAGCATTAAGTTTGATGATTTGGACTGTGATTATGAACTTACGTATAATGTTTAATTATATAGATTGGATATATTTGTGTACCTATTGAGGTTTAATACTTAGAAATTTATTATTAACCGAGAATCTTCACGGTTAATATTGTCTACACATCATGAATTTGTTTAATACATGATGTGTTATATCCATGATTTATATTTGGATTCAGGAATTCAAATACAAAAGTTTACTCTTTAAATCATTATGGGCAATTTATAATTAGGTCCCTCGCAATTTTTTTAAAAATATTTAATGACAATTTACTATTGCGTCCATTTGTTATGGCACTAGCGTGGACTTTCACAACAAGATAATTAGTGGACCTAAGTGTTTAAAATTTACCAAAATTCCTTTAGGGTCCGTTTGACAACCCAATTCCAGGCCATGGAAATGGAATTGGAAGGTCAATTTTAATTCCGCGGAATTGAAATTGGCCTTTCAATTCCAATTCCAAGTCTTGGAATTGAGTTGCTAAATGAACCCTTAGTGTTTAAAATTTGTTTGCGAGGGATCGAAGAGTACTTTCCCCGATCATTTATCAAAAATATTTGTCTTAGTTTAAGGAAATGTAAGACTTGTTGCACCAGGTTTTCTGAAATTATACAATTTGTCAAAACAAGGTGAAACCTTCGTTTGTCCAGTAAAAAAAGGAAGTTGAATAGTGAAGATGGTGATGACAGGGATTATAATCTTCTACTTTTTGTCTTCTAGGGGTTGAAATTGTCTTATGTTGGTTTGTTGAAGTGGAACTGTTTGATTTTCTTTGTAAAATAAACATCCTCTGTTATTTGTGCCAGTTGAAATTTATGTTAAGGGATCTTCTCTCAATCAATATTTCAAAACTGGGTCCTCATTTTCTTTGTTTCTTCCTTTTTCAAATTTTTTCTTTTTTCTTTTTCTATCTCGTACACACCACTAGATCTCTACAATTCTCTATCTCATGATTCCAAGTCTTGGTATCGGTCCCAAAATCGAACACTAGATTTTCAACTCGGTTGCAATATCACTCGCGATATCGGGGGATATGCAAAGATACATTATTATGAGAACGTAAAAAATTCTGAAAACTATAAAATAAATTGAAAATAAGATTAACAACATAGATCAATCAGGTATATTCAAAACCATTATTTAATATGCACTGCATTGTAGAGTTGGTTATACTAAATCGCGACGAACTTGTCATATCCAATATTCCATAATAAATCAATGTCAATATTGAAAAATAATCTAATGACACATATAACCTAATAAAAAATTACAATGAAGATAAATCGAAATGATTATAATGTTTCGTTATTTTCATCTCCCTATGTAGTTGCAATATCGATCATATAGATAAGGGTAATTTCCCCTAGTAGGTGAAGGAAAAAAATATAAATTATAATGTTGCTTACAGGGTCGGGAACAAATGATATTTTTTTAGTATAGTAATTTTGTTTTAAAAAGGATACAAATGTTATTTTTTTTAGTAGAGTTCTTTTTAATAAAAAGATGAAAATGTTATCTTTTTAGTTTAGTAGGTTATCTTTCTTATCAAATTGTTGCAAAAGTATTTTTTTATAAGTTATTTTTTATAAAAAAAAATATGCATATGTTAATTTTCAATAGAAGATATACAACTATATTTTTTTTGGTAAGAGGAAATGTTGTTAACACACTTCTTTTAAAACATGAGAACGCAATAAAACACCGACTTGTTTTAAAAACAAAAAACAAAACACAACACAACACACGCAAGCCCCCCCCCCCCCCCCCCCCCAAAAAAAAAAAAAAAAAAAAACGGCCCTTAATAAACTAAAAAAAATATGCCCCTTTCATTAACTTTAAACACTTACGCACATGCGAGATATAGATATTCTCGGCCGATAAAAAATAGGCTTTTCCGGCAGTTGCTTCTTTTTCGAAAAAATTAGGGTTTTTTGCACTAGAATATGGTGTACGAGCTAAGGGATATGAAGAAAAAGATGGTTGTGTGTTCGTATATCATCAATGGGTTATTTTATAGCTAAAAATTGTTATTTTGAGCCAACCCATGATCAGTTTTGTCTACTCCTCTCAAATCAAGTAGAAAAGGTTAGTAAGTTGTAGATTCTTTGCATTATATTACAACTTTATGTCAATTCTACCTTTTTTATTGTTTTGTCTCGCCCGATTTTCGTTTACTCGATCGATATATCGACAAATTAAATCGAAATTAAACGATTCTTTATTTTTTCGTATCATGACCCGAAATTGTCTCTGGCCTACCGAGTCTGAGTCATCTTGGCCGATTTCGAGTTGACTCGACCAAGACTTTAAGTTATGCTCCATATTCACCATTTTTGAAGCTCTCATCACTTTTTCACTTTCCAAAATCTTGTGGGTAACATTCTATACTCCTAATTTTGAAGGTCAATCTTTTATTTTCCATACTTTGGAACATCTTCAAAATTATTTGTCTGTAGTTATTTACTATTTTGAACGCATTGGAGGATTTCAACATAATTATATAAATAAGCATAGATAATATGGTTTCCTTTCAAAAGTTTCCAACAATAACAATTAAGCATGTTACCTAAGTACACATTTATAGGAGAGCTAGTTTTGTATGGGAAAACAAATGAATCGAAGAAAATCAAAACCAAATACAAATTTTATATGCCAATCTTTGAGAAATTAAGACTATACATTCCTATATATATATCTTCCATAATAACTCTCGAAAATCCATTTATTACTATTTTACTCAACTTTTTAATCCCAATCTAAGTCAAACATCAACCTCAACCTTCTTCCACCTCCCACACCCAATTCTAGCCTTTTATATTTTTCCCTGAGGAGTTTGAAGTGGTTGAAACCCTCATACAATCATTACTCTCTTTGAGGAGAATATTTAATATACCCGATCCCAAGTTTTTATGCCACTAAATTATAGTTATTCACTATTATAAATGGATTAGAGAATTACAACACAAATATATAAATAAGAATAGATAATAAAGTGTAAATAATTATGTGGATTATAACATCCACACTTGAACTATTATCCTTTCAAAAGTTTCAAAAATAAAAGCATGTTCCCTAATTAAATATATATAGGGTAGCTAGGTTTGTCTGGGGAAAAACCAAATTGAAGAACATCAAAATCGAATACAGAGTTTGTACACCAATATGTAAGGAATTAAGACCATCCACACACACACACACACACACACACACACACACATATATATATATATATATATATATATATATATATATATATGCTTGTGCCTGAAGGAAGACAAATCACTTTAAAAAGTATAAAGTCGTGTATAATGTAAATAATAAAAACTTTATATATCATAGGGGTAAATAATTTATAAAATTTAAGCAAATTTTCCTCTGTTTGTAGGACTATCCATCCCATTAAAGAAAAAAAAATACTCCAACAACACTAATAATTCGTCTTGGACCTCATATAAACAACATCAATTTAATTAAAAGCACGATATATTGACTACATTAGGCCCCACACTTAAACTAATAAAGATAGTTATAATTTAAAAAAAAATACATTTTCTTGGCACTATAATTAATAACAACCAAAATCCATTAACAATAAAACTCATTTGTGTTAAAATTCCAGCAAAATTGTAGTCAAAATAAATATACAATATCATCTCAATTGAGTATCCTATATATGTTTGAGAATTTTTACATCTTTGTCAGTTATTAACAAAAAATGTCATTAACATTTTGATAATTTAATCCAACATTTAAAGAAATAACCCGCTTTCACCACTAAATTTGCATCACGGGTGAGCAGCCTTCTAAAGTTCTAAAAGAAAGCTTGATGCAAAATTAAGGGGTGTGTGAGTTCCTCAAAATCTTTAAGGAGTCTTTGATATTTTGTTTTTTTCGATGCCCCAAAACATATGTGCATATCTTTGTCAATTAGTTGCAACTCAATTTAGAAAACATCTAATGAAATAGAAGTCGACATAGGGCAAAGTAATTATTAATGGAACAAAATTGAGAAAATAATGTAGCATCCTTGAATCACAAATAAATATTACGCCACAGTCGACACATCACAACCTTGACCTTAAGGATAGAGTGTGATTCTAAGTTACATGGTAGCTAGAGCTCGAGCATATGAATAAGAAGTATACACCATGCTTGTGGACTTTATACATGACACGCGCACTATTATGTTTTGTATGTCCAAATGTGTGTCAGAGGAGAAAAATAAGAAGAAGATTGATTTGTTAATTTTGAATTGGGCCCATCCAATTCAAAATGTTGAATTAGGCGCGTTAGTCAATAAGCATTAACATTATTTCAAAGAATTATTTATTTCACTCTTAACAATCAAACTAAACTTGGACCTTATTTTACCAATATGTGGTTACAAACATATGGCACCCTGTCTATTTCAATAATGGGTGATCAGTCCTCTACTAATATAAAACAGGAATATCATCCAGTTCATTCTTAGGGTCACTGTCGAAAACATTTTAATTATTAACCACATATTATTTAAACATGTCGGTGCCAAATTTTAATCTTTAATTAAATGCCAAAAAGGAAAACTATTCACCACAAACCATTCATAGTAAGCAAAAAAAAAAATAAACCATCAGAGTAATTGTAACACCCCGTCTAATTAAATACCGGGTGATGTTTAAATTAATATTGTGGGACTTAGTTAAGGTCAGTAGGGTCTTAGTTGATGCCGAAAAAAATGGTTTACCTTATGGAATTGAATGCTATTACTTACGAGGGTCTACCGAGTGAGGCACGATTAGAAATCGTTCGAATCGAAACTATAATGAGAATTAATGATGATGTAAGGATAAGAACAGTAACGGAGGGACCTTAAGTTACTGAGATAACATTAGAAACTAATAGGAAACCTAGTAACCTTTTGAGATAGGTTTAAGTACTCAAATTGATACGACGAGAGAGTTATCAAGCTAAATATATATAACGTGTGATGTTCGGGATAAACTTGTTATGTACGAGACTTACTAGATGGAATATGTGAATACCTATATTGAAATATGATTACTTAGGTTGTGTGAATGCCTAGTGTATGGATTTCTTATGTGTATGACATACCTACCATACTTGCTATCACGGGAGGTTAGTTTTCCGAAAAGGGCCATCTTATCTTTGTGTGCCTTTGGGAGGATTTAGACTGCTACCTTAAGGACATAGAACTGTGAATGACTTATTTGTTAGTTGATAAGTTAGCTGACCATGGGAGCGTAGGTATGTGTGTAATCCACTGGTATGTGAACTATGTTCGCCTCCAATATGTGTGATTTGTATTTAGACTGTTCCTGAGTGATTCAGAACACGTGATCCTTACGTACGTGATGTACATGGATTTGATAGCAGAGTATGCGAGCACCGCAGCTTAGCCTAGGGGTGCCATATATGTATTTATGTACTGAGAGTGTTATACTTATGTACTCGTGGATGATTCATGGTTTCATAGTAAATGTGAATAACTAAGATATTTGAATGGGTTAAGAATGAGAATTTAATTAACACTTGAGATAAGTAATTTAATGAATGCGAATATGGGTTATGAATATAACTTATCTGGATATTAAGAGTAGACATCCTATGGTAGAATGCGAAAGAGGAAGTGGTACAGACTAGTTAGTTAGAGACATAACTAGGATGGGTTAAGGACATAAGTTAGGCGTGCACATTAGCTGAGAGGTGAGAAACTCATGTGAGAGTACGCAACTAACGTGTTTATAATATGTATTATTTAATTATAATTTAAACACTTGCTAAGCTTTTAAACTGTTTTCACCTCGGGCTCTGACTCGTTTTCCTCCAAATCTATTTTGTTTTGTAAAAATATTTTTAGGTGCCTAGCCACAGGGACGCCAAGCATAGGAGTTCCATTCTGATGACATACTGTAGCTGCTGTGGAAGATACATGATCTTGGTATTAGACACCTTCCTATTTATCCTTGGTTCTTTTAGAGTCATTTGTATCAGTTATGGCATGTAACCCACTCTTATTTAGAGGTTGTAGTTACAGACTATCATTATTTCAGTTATTGGTTTATTTTTTCAGACTCTTGTTTTGGGACTTTATTTACTCTGGCATTATTATTATTGGAGTGTTTACTCCAGACTCAGTTGATTTTCTTTCGTTGGTTATTCATATGAGATTGTTTATGGTATTGATGGTTAATGATTTAATTCTTGGTTATTTGATAACTTAATTAATAAAATTTGACATCTCTCTTTTTAAATATTAGGTGGCTAGTAATTAATTAAATGTTTTTCGACAGTGATGTTAAGACTGAACCAAATTGATACTCTATATTAAGTCAATAAAGGAGTAGCTACCCAATATTTAATTAGACGGGGTGTTACAGTAATAAAGTCTAAAGGCAGAATAAATTTAAAATTTAAATACCGAATACACCATCGGTTACAAAACAATCCAATGCAATCCCCACAAGCTGAATTAAATAAAAACTAAAGAGTCTAATTAAAGGGGAGACATGCCCAACTAACAACTAAATAGAACTTAACTAGAATACCAAAGATAAAATCGACTACTCCAAAACCTGCAAGCGTCCACATTAGTCGTAACACCATAAGTCCTAGAATGAGGAATAATTCTTAGTGTCCCTGTGACTGGACACCTACAAGTTTTGAAAATATTTGATACGGGTCAAAGCCCAAAACCTTTGAAAATATTTAGCAAGTGAATAAATTGCATTAATGAAAAGGTACAATATTTTCCACATTTAAACCTATAACGCACTCATATGAGACGACCCTCGCCCCTAATCTATTATGTGCACCTATCGTACCCATTTTAAACTCCATAGTTATGTTACCCTACCTAACTAGTACCTACACATATCTTAGCCCAACATGCTAACCTTTTACCCAATATGCATCACATATGTTTGTTCTATGCTTTAATTCTTATTTAGCTATCGCACACACTAAATCATTTAAAATTCCATCTTAATTAATTCATATAACTTCACCACAGTTGTTTATTCCATAGTCATGTATTAATATTATTCACTCGTATATAATTGTCACACGTATATACATATTTTCATATCGCATATTGTTCACATCCACATAGATCATTCGTTATATACGTAAATCTGCAATCCCTTTGAGCATTTCATCGATAAATGTGAAATCACTAGCATGCTATCAAGTTCCGGGAGTATTTATCTCTACCTTGGCAACCGGGTCAGAATCTTATCACCAAACCCAAAATGAAAACGAAAATCAGAGGCGGTCATGATCTTAAGTTCGTGGGTCATAACCATACCACATTATTCCAGGGGACTCCAAAACTCACATAGGGTGGTCGTGTACATACCTTTGATCCAAAAGAATGGTAATGCCCCTGCTGGGATTCGCCAGAGTGACCTCCCAGGGCGCACAACCTCCACGGCTAGCTTATGCGCTTGGATGGGTATGTTTCACATAAATATCATACACTTAGATATTATTTTTTTCATATATATATATATATATATATACGATTCCTATACCCGTATATATACATATCATAAAATCTGGCTAATCCGTGCCTAACACTTGAAGAACTAGCCTTAATGTTTCGAGTTTATTCCCGACTGCCGCATGTTTAATTAACCACTAATTAAATATATAATGATACATAACATTATTAGATCACCTCGACTTTCCCAAATAGCCCATAATTAAAATTCACCTGATTATTCAACCCAATTTCCTTCTCTTATTATTTGAGTGTCAAACATCCCAAACATACCCAGGGATTATCCTAAATCAATTCTCGATAATTTACTAATATACCAAAATCATTTTTCAATATTCCTGACCATCCTTACGAATACCCCGAATCAACCCAAAATCATTCTGTTAACGAAAATGTATTTTATCCCTAATTAAATTGGTTTAATTAATATACATTTTAGTTTAACTTAATATATTGATTTTGATGATTCCAAACATTTTTTTTAAGTTATTCTATATATATTCATTATTGTATAATCTCGCCTCGACTCCTCTCAACGACATATTCGAGTAAAGGTACTCACGTATGTTGCACTTTTGCATTTGACACATTAGACACACATGCATATATCCTGATATATAACTTCTATGGTGTGACTAATTAATTATGAGCCAAAGCATTTTCAAAAAGAAATGTTTTTTGTTTGAAAATATTTTTGATAAAATTGGTGTATTTTTGTTTAAAATAAATTTCCTATTCTAAAACAATTTTCGGAATTATTATTTTTTTTTTACTGAAAAGAACCTTCGAAAACTCCTGTCTTTTTTGTACGAATCATCTTATATATATATATATACACCATGAGCTACTTACACTAGTAAGTGAGGCCGACTTGCTCTATCCATTTGGCAGACTATACCTTAGCTGTAGCTCCTCTAAGAGTTGGCGTGTGTAATACCCCGTATTTTCTGCGTTATTTATTTTTGGGGATTAATTGAATTAAATGTTTATTAATTGAAAATTAATCCGGATAATAATATTAACGAGATGTGAGTTAGTATTTTATTATAATGTGCATACTTGGCGTTATATGAATATTGGTAATATTGATATTGTCGTGAGTTATAAATACGGCAATTTGGGAATTTTACTTGACGCGTGTGACCGCCACGTCATGATATTGTGCTACATAATTAAAAAGTGAATTTTAGTTCCATTAACCGTATGGTCGTTTTGAGTGCGCCAACGCGTCCGGAAGGGTCGAGATAGTCAGAAAACACTAGCCGGAAGTTTAGTTTGGGTCCCGGGATATTTGTGGGCCATACCGACATCTTAAGGAGTAATTTGGTAATTTGTATTTTTGGGAATTAAAAAGTGACGAAAATGGAATTAATAAGCTGACTATTTCCTTAACCCACTTAACCCACTAACCCCACTATATGTCATTATGGGCTACGGGAGAAGTTGATATAGCAATTCAACTCCCACAAACCATTTCACACCTCCATTCTCCATTATCTTCAACCTTGGGAAAAGCTTGAGAGAGAGAGAGAGAAGGGAACCTTGAGAAGAACTTGAGAGAAAGAGAGAAGGGAAGAATTCTGCAGAAAAGAGAGAGAAGGAACAACTTTGTCACAAAGATTCTACACCAAATTCTGAGATAATTAAGGCAAGTGATTTAAACCCTTTTAATTCAAGATATGTTTCCATGTTTAGGAATTTTCGAAATTGATTTTTGGAGTTAAATTAGACCCATGAATTGAAAGATAAAAGCCATGATTTATGTAGGATTTGCATGTAGTATATTCTGGACGAAATTATATGTTGAAAACAGAACCTTGATGATCAAAAGGTAGAATTAGAAGAAACTTAATGATGTTCTTGAATGGAAGAAATCTGGGAAATTTTTGATGTAGTTTTAATCCAAAGTAAGCCTTTAAATGATGAATTATGGGATTTAGAATGTTATTACTGATATAGGATGTTAGTATAACGTTATAGTGACCTTATCTTGAAGTTTCATGCTTAAAAATGGTGAATTGGGACGAAACTGTAAATGCAAAACGAAGCAGTCCGTAACGGACCTGTGTAATCGATCGATCGACATTCATCAGTCGATCGATCGACCACAATCGATCGATCGAAGGTCAAGGTCGATCGATCGACCTTCCCAGAATGAATAAAGTTTTCCTTAATTGAATTTTAATGATGATAACCCTTGGATAATTTTGTTGGAGACATTGTGATTACCCTTAAACTTTAAGGAAGACCAGTAGGCATGATTATGAGATTGGACTTTAATCAGAATTTAATTTGAGGAATTATTCTAAATTAATGAAACTCGTTATGTGAGTTAATATTTGGGTTAATAGTACAAATTTGAATAATTTGATGAAATAAGGTTTGGGGCAGAAGTAAGGACCTTAGATATAGCGATGTTATATGAGGGAATCATGGAAACTTAATAGTCTATTCGAGACAGGTTTTAAGTTTAAAATATTACGACGTGAGACGTGTCGACTATTTAATTTATATATTGTCGGGATACTTGAAATATATGAATTGGGAATAATGGTATAATGATGTAGAGAATACCCTTATTAATATTGAAATATCTAAGATGTGTGAATGCTTAGTATATAATCTTATGTGTATGACATACCTACCATACTTGCTATCACGGAGGTTACGTTCGCTTAGGACCTTCTTATCCTTGTGTTGCCCGGATTTAGATTGGTGCCTAGAGGACATAGTTCAAGAGAATGACTTATTTGTGAGTTAATAAGCCAGCTGACTATGGAGCGTAGGTATGTACGTGACCATGGATATGATTGAATTATGTTCGCCTCCATTTATGTGTGTGGTGTTGATTCCAACAATTCCTGAGAGATTCGGAATTTGTAATCCTTATGTACGTGATGTACCGGGATGGATAGCAGAGTATGTGTGCACCGCAGCTTAGCCTTTGGGTGCTTGTATTGTATATTTATGATGTGAAAATATACGGTTAATCGAGAAGGAATTTACTATAATAAATTGTGAGTATAATTATGGTAATGTTTTGAAAGATAAAAAGAGATCTTTTTGGTATTGTTAATAATTGTGAATCCGGGAATTAAAGTAGAACTCTCTATTTAATTATTAAGGTTGGAAATTTAACGAGAACCGAGTAGAAGTGTTAGAAACTCTTTAGATAGTTATGAGATAACACACGAATGGGTACAGGAACGTTAGGAGTGCACAGTTAGACGAGAGGTGAGTATATCATGTGAGAGCACGTCCTAACATGTACTTTGCATATACTGTTTTAAATGTTTTTAAAGCACTTGCAGGTTTTTAAAATATCTCCACATTCGGGCTCTGACCCGTTTGCTTTCAAATCTATCTTTTTGTAAAACCATTTTAGGTGCCCAGCCACAAGGTCACCATGCATAGGATTTCCATTCTGATGACGAGCTGTAGCTGCTTGTGGAAGCTACAGGGACTTGCTTTTAGACGCTTATATCATTTGGACTCCTTATTCATTATTCCTCAGTTGTAGGGCATGTCGCCCAAGTTCTATTAGATACATTTCCATTTCAGTTTTCAGACGTTGGCATGTATTCATTTCAGTATTCAGTATTTCATTACTTACTTCAGTTGTGAGATTGTATTATGAGGAGTTTTTCCTCCAGTTTTATTTATAGCATGTTACGGTTACTCTATTACTTCATTATGGTGAATGGTGTTATTATTTCTTCATTATACTTGCATGTTAATCAGACTTTAAATTAAAATTTGGCACTTACTTTTTAAATACTAGGTGGTTAGTAATAATAAAACTTTTTCGACAGTGATGCTGTTAACTGAGCCAACTTGGCATTTTGAATTAATTTTATAAAGGAGTAGCTACCCGGTGTTTAATTAGTCGGGGTGTCACAGGTGGTATCAGAGCATCAGGTTCTAGTGTCCTTTAGGATCTGAACGGCTTATTATGTTTTCCGCTGAGCTTTCTTTGATATAGAGCCCTATATTTTAGGACTGTTGTGTTCTTTTGTTTATGCTACGTTCTTCAGCTATTTTAAAGTTTATAACTGTGAACTTATAGACTTTATTCTTATTTCAGAATGCCTCCACGACGTGCACCACGAGTTCTCAGGAATGCGGCGCCAGAACCACAGCCCGCACCGGTTCAGGGCATGATGAACGCCGCTGAGGTTGCAGCTATTGTAGCCCAAGCGGTAAATGCCGCCATTGCCGTTGTTCAGCAGGCACCGCCTCAGGCGCCGGTTGCCGCGCCAGTTCAGGCAACTTCATTCCCGTCTGCTTGGGAGCGCGTACGTGACGCTTTTCAGAAAGCGCATCCGCCAGAGTTTGCAGGCAGCTCATATATTGTAGTCTCGAGCCAATGGAGGAAGGATATACAGCGGCACTTAAGGATGTATGAGTGCACGGATGTTCAGAAGCAGGTGCTAGCTACTTTTAAGCTAGTTGGACCTGCATTGCAGTGGTGGGAGTCTATTACCACCGTAGAGGAGAGGGATACTTTCACTATTCATGAGTTTTGGGTGCGGTTCGACCGCAAGTACTTTCCGTCAGCAGTTCACACGGAAATGAGGAGGAGATTGATGAGTTTGAAGCAGGAGGGCAAGACAATGGCCGAGTATGAGGCCGAGTTCACTAATCTTTTGAATATCGTTCCTGATGAGATACCGTCAGAGAAGAAGAAGATTGAGAAATTTACCGACGGGTTGACATGGAGGATCCGTCAGCATCTGTTAGGGAACCTTTCGTTGGCCACGTATTCTGATGTGGTTAACGCTGCATTGTTACATTGCCAGGACCACCGTTTTTATATGGCCGAGGGCAAGAGATCGGGGGATTCTAGCCATCAGGGCAGGACTGGAGGACATGGTACCGGTGGGGCACAATCCTTTCAGGGGCAGAGACAGGTAGAGCAGGGTTCTCAGCAGGGGGATCAAAAGAGGTTCCGTTCAGGAGGTTTCAGGAACGGTCAGGGAGGATTCCGAAATGGCCAGCAGGGTCATAACGGTCATCAGGGCCAGCAGGGTCAAAATGGCCAACATCAGCAGTTTCAGCAGGGCCAGCAGGGCCAAGGGAGGAATGGTAACGGCCACCAGGGCCGGGGACAGCAAGGGCAGAGGGGAGGGAACTTCCCGGGGAAATGTTTCATTTGTGGTAAGATTGGCCACAAACGTCAGGAGCGTCCTGATAAGGGCCGGGCCCCACAGCAGCAGCAGCAGGGTGCTCGACAGGAGCCACAGAGGCCACTCTTTCCACCAGCCCTCCCAGCTCCAGCTCAGATCATTCCAGCAGTTCCTGTGCAGCAGGGGCAGCTACAGTATGGACGTGTTTACAACGTCCACCAGGCTGCAGTTCCACAGGCACCGCCCGCGATTGAGGGTACGTTTCCTATCCATGGCACTATGGGTCGGGTATTATTTGATACGGGTGCTACACATTGTTTTATAGCTACACACTTCGCAAAGGCGTTAGGATTGTTAGCCACAGCGGAGAGCACAGTTACGTGTGTCAACTCACCTTTGGGGAATGGGTCACTTATATTCTTTATATGTCGAGGAGTGGGGGTAGAGATTGATGGTTTGGTATTACCTGCGGACATGTTGGTACTAGATATGCATGTTCACGATGTTATTATCGGTATGGACTGGCTCGCTGATCATAGAGCAATGATTGATTGCTTTGGTGGGAGCATTGTTTTTTCCATTCCGGGGCAAGAAATGTTTGTCGTGGCGATGCCTCGCCCAGAGGGAGGCTCGACCGCTCATTTATATTACATTGAGGAGGATACCTCTAAGGAGGTTGTAATTCCTTTAGATTCGATCCCAGTCGTCAGGGAGTATTCTGATGTGTTTCAGGAGATACCAGGCCTACCCCCCAGTCGAGAGATAGATTTCGTTATAGACTTGTTACCCGATACGAGACCTATAGCACGAGCACCGTACCGTATGGCTCCAGCTGAGATGAGGGAGTTACGGGATCAGATTGAGCAGTTGTTGGGTCAGGGGTTTATTCGGAGGAGTACTTCACCGTGGGGTGCCCCTGTGTTGTTCGTGAAGAAGAGGGATGGTTCACTGAGGTTGTGTGTGGACTACCGGGAGTTAAACAAGGTCACGATACGGAACAAGTATCCGTTGCCTCGAATCGATGACCTATTTGACCAATTGAGAGGAGCTTCTTACTTCTCAAAGATTGATTTGCGATTTGGTTACCATCAGTTGCGTATCAGGGAGGAGGACGTCTCGAAGACTGCGTTCTTATCGAGATATGGTTCCTACGAGTTTCGGGTTATGCCATTTGGTTTGACCAACGCTCCAGCAGCATTTATGGACTTGATGAATAGGGTGTTCAGGGATTTCCTAGACCAGTTTGTCATTGTCTTCATCGATGATATTTTGGTTTACTCCCAGACAGAGGAGGAGCATGCCGAGCACTTGAGGCTAGTTTTGCAGACACTGCGCCAGAATGAGTTATATGCAAAATATGAGAAGTGCGGGTTTTGGCTGAAGGAGGTTCAGTTTTTGGGGCATATTATTTCCGACCGGGGAATATCGGTTGATCCGGGGAAGGTATCCGCGGTGAGGGAGTGGGGACAGCCCACAACACCGACAGAGATCCGTAGTTTCTTGGGCCTAGCAGGTTACTACAGGAGGTTTATTCGGGGTTTCTCCACGATAGCGGGTCCCATGACACACCTAACCCGTAAAGGTGTGCCATTCAATTGGAGTGATGCCTGTCAGTTGGCATTTGATGAGCTGAAGGACAAGTTAACCTCAGCACCTGTGTTAGCATTGCCGAGACCGGGAGTTGAGTACCTTGTTTACACCGATGCGTCCTTACAAGGACTTGGAGGTGTACTACAGCAGGAGAGTCAGGCCATAGCTTATGCTTCCCGTAAGCTTAAGCCTCACGAGAAGAATTACCCTACCCATGACTTGGAGTTAGCGGCAGTGGTATTTGCCCTTCGTATTTGGAGACATTACCTGTTGGGGGAAAAATTTCGATTGTTCACGGACCACAAGTCCCTTCAGTACCTATTCACGCAGAAGGAGTTGAATATGCGGCAACGGAGGTGGCTTGAATTCGTGAAGGATTATCAGTTCGATATCCAGTATCACCCGGGGAAGGCTAACGTGGTGGCAGACGCGTTGAGTAGTAGACCGGTAGATGAGGTGGCAGATGTGTGGAAGGCCAAGTGGAAAGAATTGGGACACCAGGATGCAGTGGCCCGATCATTCATGTCTGTGATGACTGTTACACCGCAGATTATCACGAAGGTGGTGAAGGCACAGGCAAATGACTCGTTCTGTCAGGAGCAGATAGTTCGATTATTAGCAGAGGGAGCTGAATCCTATACCGTTAGCTCAGACGGGGGATTACGCTTCAATGGGAGATTGGTGGTTCCAGAAGGGGAGGAATTGCGGCATGAGGTGATGGCAGAGTCGCACGGCTCACGGTTCGCGATACATCCCGGAGGGGACAAAATGTACCAAGACATGAGACGTCAGTATTGGTGGAGCGGGATGAAGAGAGATATTGCCGAGTTTGTCTCAAAATGCGCCACTTGTCAGCTCGTAAAAGTGGATCATCAGAGACCGGCAGGACTGTTACAGCCATTAGAGGTCCCGATGTGGATGTGGGAGAGCATCTCTATGGACTTTATCACGGGGTTGCCTACATCGCAGAGAGGGCACGACTCCATTTGGGTGATTGTGGACAGGTTGTCGAAGGTCGCTCATTTTCTACCCGTCAGGACAGATTACACTGCGGGACAGTATGCCCATCTCTTTATTTCAGAGATAGTGAGACTTCACGGGGTGCCCTTAAATATCGTGTCTGACCGAGACAAGGTATTTGTTTCACGGTTTTGGGAAAGTTTTCAGCAGGCCATGGGCACGGAATTGCGGTTGAGTACGGCGTATCACCCGCAGACCGATGGACAGACCAAGCGCACAAATCAGATGTTGGAGGACATGCTACGTATGTGTACCATTGACTTTGAGGGTGGATGGGAGCAGTATCTTCCACTGGTGGAGTTTGCTTACAACAACTCCTATCAGTTCACCATTGGCATGGCTCCATTTGAGGCATTGTACGGTAGACCTTGTCGTTCCCCAGCATGCTGGTTGGAGGTGGGGGACAACAAACTACTTGGGCCGGAAGTGATTCAGGATACTTCGGCAAGGATAGAATTGATTCGCAGTCGCATTCGGGTGGCTCAGGACAGACAGAAGAGTTATGCTGACGCAAAGAGATTTTTCAGAGAGTTCCAAGTAGGGGACCAGGTTTTGCTCAGGGTATCTCCTATGAAGGGGATTATGCGTTTCGGGAAGAAAGGGAAGTTGGCACCGAGATATGTGGGACCATTTCCTATTATTGAGCGGATTGGACCGGTTGCGTACAGACTTGGGTTACCGGAGCATTTACACCGGATTCACGATGTGTTTCATATTTCCTCGCTTAGGAAATACCTTAGAGATGATTTGGCTCATTCTCTCATTGCTGTGGAGGATATTGATCTCCAGCCGGATAGTTCTTACGAGGAGGGGCCTATTGCTATTCTAGACCGAAGTGAGCGGAAACTGCGGTCAAAGATAGTTCCGTTAGTGCGTGTTCAGTGGCGACATCATAATGTCGAGGAGTCCACATGGGAGCGCGAGGATGAGATGCGTGAACGTTATCCAGAGTTATTCTTACCAGGTACTTTCTAGTTCCGAATTTCGGGACGAAATTCAGTTATTAGGGGGGGAGTATGTAATACCCCGTATTTTCAGCGTTATTTATTTTTGGGGATTAATTGAATTAAATGTTTATTAATTGGAAATTAATCCGGATAATAATATTAACGAGATGTGAGTTAGTATTTTATTATAATGTGCATACTTGGCGTTATATGAATATTGGTAATATTGATATTGTCGTGAGTTATAAATACGGCAATTTGGGAATTTTACTTGACGCGTGTGACCGCCACGTCATGATATTGTGCTACATAATTAAAAAGTGAATTTTAGTTCCATTAACCGTATGGTCGTTTTGAGTGCGCCAACGCGTCCGGAAGGGTCGAGATAGTCAGAAAACACTAGCCGGAAGTTTAGTTTGGGTCCCGGGATATTTGTGGGCCATACCGACATCTTAAGGGGTAATTTGGTAATTTGTATTTTTGGGAATTAAAAAGTGACGAAAATGGAATTAATAAGCTGACTATTTCATTAACCCACTTAACCCACTAACCCCACTATATGTCATTATGGGCTACGGGAGAAGTTGATATAGCAATTCAACTCCCACAAACCATTTCACACCTCCATTCTCCATTATCTTCAACCTTGGGAAAAGCTTGAGAGAGAGAGAGAGAAGGGAACCTTGAGAAGAACTTGAGAGAAAGAGAGAAGGGAAGAATTCTGCAGAAAAGAGAGAGAAGGAACAACTTTGTCACAGATTCTACACCAAATTCTGAGATAATTAAGGCAAGTGATTTAAACCCTTTTAATTCAAGATATGTTTCCATGTTTAGGAATTTTCGAAATTGATTTTTGGAGTTAAATTAGACCCATGAATTGAAAGATAAAAGCCATGATTTATGTAGGATTTGCATGTAGTATATTCTGGACGAAATTATATGTTGAAAACAGAACCTTGATGATCAAAAGGTAGAATTAGAAGAAACTTAATGATGTTCTTGAATGGAAGAAATCTGGGAAATTTTTGATGTAGTTTTAATCCAAAGTAAGCCTTTAAATGATGAATTATGGGATTTAGAATGTTATTACTGATATAGGATGTTAGTATAACGTTATAGTGACCTTATCTTGAAGTTTCATGCTTAAAAATGGTGAATTGGGACGAAACTGTAAATGCAAAACGAAGCAGTCCGTAACGGACCTGTGTAATCGATCGATCGACATTCATCTGTCGATCGATCGACCACAATCGATCGATCGAAGGTCAAGGTCGATCGATCGACCTTCCCAGAATGAATAAAGTTTTCCTTAATTGAATTTTAATGATGATAACCCTTGGATAATTTTGTTGGAGACATTGTGATTACCCTTAAACTTTAAGGAAGACCAGTAGGCATGATTATGAGATTGGACTTATCAGAATTTAATTTGAGGAATTATTCTAAATTAATGAAACTCGTTATGTGAGTTAATATTTGGGTTAATAGTACAAATTTGAATAATTTGATGAAATAAGGTTTGGGGCAGAAGTAAGGACCTTAGATATAGCGATGTTATATGAGGGAATCATGGAAACTTAATAGTCTATTCGAGACAGGTTTTAAGTTTAAAATATTACGACGTGAGACGTGTCGACTATTTAATTTATATATTGTCGGGATACTTGAAATATATGAATTGGGAATAATGGTATAATGATGTAGAGAATACCCTTATTAATATTGAAATATCTAAGATGTGTGAATGCTTAGTATATAATCTTATGTGTATGACATACCTACCATACTTGCTATCACGGAGGTTACGTTCGCTTAGGACCTTCTTATCCTTGTGTTGCCCGGATTTAGATTGGTGCCTAGAGGACATAGTTCAAGAGAATGACTTATTTGTGAGTTAATAAGCCAGCTGACTATGGAGCGTAGGTATGTACGTGACCATGGATATGATTGAATTATGTTCGCCTCCATTTATGTGTGTGGTGTTGATTCCAACAATTCCTGAGAGATTCGGAATTTGTAATCCTTATGTACATGATGTACCGGGATGGATAGCAGAGTATGTGTGCACCGCAGCTTAGCCTTTGGGTGCTTGTATTGTATATTTATGATGTGAAAATATACGGTTAATCGAGAAGGAATTTACTATAATAAATTGTGAGTATAATTATGGTAATGTTTTGAAAGATAAAAAGAGATCTTTTTGGTATTGTTAATAATTGTGAATCCGGGAATTAAAGTAGAACTCTCTATTTAATTATTAAGGTTGGAAATTTAACGAGAACCGAGTAGAAGTGTTAGAAACTCTTTAGATAGTTATGAGATAACACACGAATGGGTACAGGAACGTTAGGAGTGCACAGTTAGACGAGAGGTGAGTATATCATGTGAGAGCACGTCCTAACATGTACTTTGCATATACTGTTTTAAATGTTTTTAAAGCACTTGCAGGTTTTTAAAATATCTCCACATTCGGGCTCTGACCCGTTTGCTTTCAAATCTATCTTTTTGTAAAACCATTTTAGGTGCCCAGCCACAAGGTCACCATGCATAGGATTTCCATTCTGATGACGAGCTGTAGCTGCTTGTGGAAGCTACAGGGACTTGCTTTTAGACGCTTATATCATTTGGACTCTTTATTCATTATTCCTCAGTTGTAGGGCATGTCGCCCAAGTTCTATTAGATACATTTCCATTTCAGTTTTCAGACGTTGGCATGTATTCATTTCAGTATTCAGTATTTCATTACTTACTTCAGTTGTGAGATTGTATTATGAGGAGTTTTTCCTCCAGTTTTATTTATAGCATGTTACGGTTACTCTATTACTTCATTATGGTGAATGGTGTTATTATTTCTTCATTATACTTGCATGTTAATCAGACTTTAAATTAAAATTTGGCACTTACTTTTTAAATACTAGGTGGTTAGTAATAATAAAACGTTTTCGACAGTGATGCTGTTAACTGAGCCAACTTGGCATTTTGAATTAATTTTATAAAGGAGTAGCTACCCGGTGTTTAATTAGTCGGGGTGTCACAGCGTGTAGCCTTGACAATTTTCATATAACAGGTGTAGCTCCTCTAGAGTTCGAGTGTTGCCATACCTTAGCTGTTACATTAAAAGTTCTTGGGCCGAGAGTCTGTCTCTTAAAGACAGCTTCTGATATTGACCGTGTATACCAGCTATATGTAGCTGTCACCTTTCACTGGTCTGACCAAGCTTATGTCTATTCACGGTTTGGACTGGACTGTTCACGGTTTGATTGGTCACATTTGTTTAATTCGTCCGCCAGCCAATATACCCATACCTGCTATAATAATATTTTTTTAAGAGTAATCATTATATATATCTGCCTTATTTAAGCTTGGAAATGAGGCCGGATAGACTTACTAGAAAGGGTTTTAAGCCGTACGGACCTATCATTTTCTTTAAACCATTTTATCCATAGCTCTATTGAAACTTTTGACCGAGATATACGTTTGAATTTGCTCTGGCCGAAAGCCTTGTTATCCGAACGATTCTGTTTTATTTTTTATACCGCCACATGTCCCTATGATTTGACAATTGATCTTTAAAGACTTTGCAAGTCATCTCTTACTCAAATCTCTATCAGCATACATGGCCGAAAGTTATTTTTTTACCAGCTATAAGGCCTAACCTGTCTAATATATGTAAGCTCTTTTATGAGGCTTGAAATCCAAAATAAAAATATGTTAGATATTAAACCCAACGTATAATTGTTCTTCTCGATTTTTTTTTTAATCCGAGATTTTTTTATTTACATTTTTATCTGACCGAAATTACTTTTATATCTGTCCGAAAATAATTTTTTTTATTATGATAAATAATCTGTTCCGAATTGCTTTATTTATATATTTCTTTTTGGCAGAAACTCTTTAAATTAATACCTGCTCGAAATACATTTTTTTGTATGTACATCTGTCATATATATATTCACATACACACTCTTGCAAAACCTGTGACTAAGTAATACATATTCTTAATGTGTCCGATTTTTTTATCTTGACAAAAGATTATTGTTTACACATCAGTTCCACATTAATATATCAGTTGGGTATTATCTCTTGGACTAACACAGTTTTGCAGGACCATTTTTATTGAGAAGCAATATAAAGATTTGCAGTGCAATCTTGGAGATTTTTTTTTTCTTCTCTCATCTCAGAAAATCAGATGCATTTAATGCAGCCTCAGACCAAATTCCAAATCTTCCAAACGGGCATATTTTTTATCAAACTGGAGATTTATATATCAGACTTGGAGATCATTTTCAGTCAACTTCCATCCCAGAAAATCTGGAGCATTTAATGCTCAATATGCCGTGTCTAACAGCTAGTTTTTGAATACACATTTAAAGCTGTGAGAGCTGCTTTGAAGAATGGTTGCAGACTTAAACGAAAATATGAGCAACACTTGAAATATCTTTGAGAGCATTTATTCTACTACTCAGCTACACATTCTAGACAGCAATAAATTTTATCATCTGCTCAAATCATTGAAGAAGAAGACTTGTGCCTACTTCAACATCATTTATTGAAGTCTGATTCAAGAAGGAGAAACTCAGATTAAAAATTGTATTTTAAGGAGTTTCAGTATTTTATTCTGTACTACAAAAATTCAGATTTATTGTGAAGCTTTGTTGAAGCTTCGGTTTGTACCGGTAATTGGTTCCTACCCGCAAGTGGGCCACGGAGTTTGAAGCTCGGAGTTAGCTTGCAAACAGTTGTACGCGGTGGTTTGATCCTACCCGTAAGTGAATCAGGTTTAGTGAAGCGTAAAGGAGACAGGGGCTCTAGGCGCGTGGACGTAGGCTGGGATTTGGCCGAACCACGTTAAATTTCGGTGTCATTTATTTTCCGTACTTATATTTATTTATTTGCGTATGCTTGCTTAAGTTAATATTTTCAGCACACTATCTTGCAAATAAATTAATTCCGAAATTTGACTAAATTATTTTTTAAGGTTAAAATAATTATTTTTGAATTAATTAATTAATTTCAGAATATTACTTTATATTAAATACGAAAATTAATTTAATATTTCTAGAGTGTTAAAATCTGCATGTCTAGTTGTTTAAATTAGTTAGTTGCATTTATTTGATATTATTGGATTTATTCTTTATAGATTTATCAATCTGAAATTTGTTTAAGTGATTTAAATTTAATATTTTTTCTGAAATATAAATTTGACATTAAAGTTTTGTAAAAACTCAATTCACCCCCCCTCTTGAGTATAATCTGGGCAACAATTGGTATCAGAGCTAGTGCTCTTCTTATTTATTTTTAGATTTAACAATCTTGAGTTAAAGATCAATGGAAAACTTTAATGTTTCATCTCTTGGTGAGGGTCAATCTATAAATAGACCTCCTTTATTTTCAGGAAATAATTATAGTTATTGGAAAAATAGAATGAAAAATTTTATTCAATCAAATGACTATGCTGTTTGGAGAGTTATTATAAATGGTCCTAATATCCCCATAAAAGTTGTTAATGATGAAAATGTGCCTAAAGATGAAAATGAATGGAATGATGCTGATATTAGAAAAATTCAAATAAATGCTAAAGCTATGAATATTCTGCATTGTGCACTTGATGTAAATGAGTATAACAGAATTTGTTGTTGTGAATCTGCTAAAGAAATTTGGGATAGACTAGTAGTCACATATGAAGGAACTAGTCAAGTTAAAGAAGATAAAATTAGTATGCTTGTTCATAATTATGAGTTATTTAAGATGATGTCTAATGAATCTATTTCTGATATGTTCACTAGGTTCACTAATATTATTAATGGTCTTAAATCTCTTGGCAAATCTTATACTGACTCTGAATTAGTGAATAAGATTCTCAGGTCATTACCGGCGAATTGGATGACGAAAAAGTTAGCTATCAAGGAAGAAATTAGAGAAAGACCTATCTCTCTTGATGAGCTATTGGGTTCCTTAATCACCCATGAAATGGAACTTAAGGAATTTGTTGAAGAAGAGAAACCAAAAGCAAACAGAATTATTGCTCTGAAATCTTCAAGCAAAAATATAGAAAGTGAAGATGATGATGATGATGATAATATTTCCCCATTGGCTAAACATTTCAAAAAATATCTCAATTCTAAAAAGAAAGCCAAAGAAAGGAGAAAGAAACATTTTTCAAAAGAGTTCAATGATGATCATCAATCCAAATCTGAACCAAGATGCTATCATTGTGATGAAGTTGGACACATTAAGCCGAATTGTCCAAAATATAAGAAAGGGAAGAAGGCATTGAAAGCCACAACATGGAGTGACTCCGACACAAGCTCTTCCGATGAAGATTCAAATGAAAATGAAGTTGCTCATCTATGTTACATGGCTATGGAAAATGGGGTACATTCTAACCATAACTCTAGTGATAGTGATAATGATGAAGTTGATGATTATGAAGTTTTACAAAATGTTTTTGATGAATTATGTGAAAGTTTTAAAGCACTTAAAGATAAATATATTAAACTTAAGAAGTCTCATTCATTAGTTTCAACTAAATATGATTATATGTCAAATGATTTTGATGAGTTGAAATTAGAAAATGAATCCTTGAAAAATGAAATTAAATCTTTGAAAAAGGAAAAATCTGTTATTGTCACTTCTCCTTTTGAAATTGAAAATATTGAGTTAAAAAGGGAGATTGAATATTTAAAGAAATCATTAGATAATTTTACAAAAGGAAATGAGTATTTTTATAAAATTATTGAGACACAAAGGATTCGATTTAATAATAATGGTATTGGATATGATGAAAGAAATGAGAAAAAGACTTATTCTAATTTATTAAAATTTGATGCCTCAACTAGTCTACCTAACTATTTATGTTCTTATTGTGGTAGACACACACATTTTTCAGATTTGTGTCCATATAAATTTAGAAAAAGGAAATTGGCATGGATTCCTAAAGGAACCAAGATGTATACTAACACCTATGGACCTCACACATTTTGGGTACCAAAAGAGAAAATTTTCAAAGTTGTGTAGGTTGCATTTTGAGAAGGGGTGTGGATTTTCAAGGCATATGATTTGGTCATATTATAAATTTCAAGTTTCATTGCCTAATGTTGGAAATGCCACACTTGGAAGAAATCTTCATGAAAATATCATTGGTATTGGTAAGGTGGTAAGGAACACCATTCTTGAATTTAAAATCATATATTTGTTGACGATTTATTTTGTGATATATTTCCATACATAGAATATTTGTTATATCATATGAGCGTGTTGATTGATTATTTAGTATTCACATATGAATTTGTATATTTATTATTTTTGATGATTTTATGTTATATGATACTTACACTTGAGTTTGATGATAAATTTTTCGTTGGTAAATATTCATAATTTTTTATTACATCTTGATATATTTTTTATGAATAATAAGATTAGATATATTCATGATTTTATTGAATATAAATCTGAAACGAAAATGTCATTTGAGTACATTCTAGTATATTAGTTTTAAGAGCTACATGTTAGTATTGTAACATTCTCTTGTTGATTTTTGATGATATAGTTATATTAATCTCTATGAGTTAGTTTTATTGCATACTACATGATTAATGTCATTGTTCGAATATTTATTCACGATGAATTTTTTTTGTTTGAATTGAGAACCCACATGATCAACAATTGATATCATTTGTGAGACTTTTTGATCTTATGGAAATAAATGCTGAAATTATTTTATCTCATGAAAAAGATGCACATTATTTGTTATATGCATATTTGCCTTAATTGGTATCCCTTTAGGGGAGATAAAAGTTTTTTGAAAATTTGTTTGATTACTTGTTCGAAAAATGCTTGATCATAACTTTGATATATTATTATGGTTTTTGCAATTTAGTTGATTATCTCGAGAATCTTAGCTCGTATCTTGAAAACGGCAAAGCTTGAGCAAAATGCTATATTTTTTTTTGCCGCTATTTCTAACTCATGTTATGTGCTTAATTCAAATTATTTGAAAACATCGAGTTATGAAATGTTTATTTGTTGTGCACTTAAAAGTTTATTCTATCTTGAGGATGTATACAACAATTGATATTGCGCTTATTGAAAATTTATACATTGCAATTTTATTACATTAGTGAGAGAGTTAATTATGCTAATTGATATATCTCTCATAATTGCATTATTTGAGAACATTGAATTGTGATTCCTATTTATTCGTAAAAAAGCTGTTCCGAGAAATCATTGTGTGCAACGCACGGTTTATGTGACTACAACAATTGGTATCAGATTAGTGTGTGAGAACTATTGGTATTATTTATCATTGATGAGATTTGAAAAGTTGATCATTTATCTTCTATTATTTTTTTTATTTTGGTGACCTATGCATTATTTGATGATATTCTTATCTATCTACAAGTTCAAATACATGCTATGAAAAATTAATGTTGACACTTGTGCGTATTGAAAATTCTATGCCATTTGCGATTTATGGTTATATCCCATGCATAAATTATTTTTGATAGGGGGAGCTTCACATTTTACCCGTGACACTGAATTTATATGAAATATCTTTTTGATAATGTCAAAGGGGGAGAAATATTTATGATTCACTATTTGTGCTTAATATCTCATTTTATGAATATTTGTGAATCATTGTTTGTCATCATCAAAAAGGGGGAGATTGTTAACGAAAATGTATTTTATCCCTAATTAAATTGGTTTAATTAATATACATTTTAGTTTAACTTAATATATTGATTTTGATGATTCCAAACATTTTTTTTAAGTTATTCTATATATATTCATTATTGTATAATCTCGCCTCGACTCCTCTTAACGACATATTCGAGTAAAGGTACTCACGTATGTTGCACTTTTGCATTTGACACATTAGACACACATGCATATATCCTGATATATAACTTCTATGGTGTGACTAATTAATTATGAGCCAAAGCATTTTCAAAAAGAAATGTTTTTTGTTTGAAAATATTTTTGATAAAATTGGTGTATTTTTGTTTAAAATAAATTTCCTATTCTAAAACAATTTTCGGAATTATTATTTATTTTTTTTACTGAAAAGAACCTTCGAAAACTCCTGTCTTTTTTGTACGAATCATCTTATATATATATATATATATATACACCATGAGCTACTTACACTAGTAAGTGAGGCCGACTTGCTCTATCCGTTTGGCAGACTATGCCTTAGTTGTAGCTCCTCTAAGAGTTGGCGTGTAGCCTTGACAATTTTCATATGACAGGTGTAGCTCCTCTAGAGTTGGAGTGTTGCCATACCTTAGCTGTTACTTTAAAAGTTCTTGGGCCGAGAGTCCATCTCTTAAAGACAGCTTCTGATATTGACCGTGTATACCAGCTATATGTAGCTGTCACCTTTCACTGGTCTGACCAAGCTTATGTCTATTCACGGTTTGGACTAGACTGTTCACGATTTGATTGGTCACATTCGTTTAATTCGTCCGCCAGCCAATAAACCCATACCTGCTATAATAATATTTTTTTTAAGAGTAATCATTATATATATCTGCCTTATTTAAGCTTGGAAATGAGGCCGGATAGACTTACTAGAAAGGGTTTTAAGCCGTACGGACCTATCATTTTCTTTAAACCATTTTATCCATAGCTCTATTGAAACTTTTGACCGAGATATACGTTTGAATTTGCTCTGGCCGAAAGCCTTGTTATCCGAACGATTCTGTTTTATTTTTTATACCGCCACATGTCCCTATGGTTTGACAATTGATCTTTAAAGACTTTGCAAGTCATCTCTTACTCAAATCTCTATCAGCATACATGGCCGAAAGTTTTTTTTTTTACCAGCTATAAGGCCTAACCTGTCTAATATATGTAAGCTCTTTTATGAGGCTTGAAATCCAAAATAAAAATATGTCAGATATTAAACCCAACGTATAATTGTTCTTCTCGATTTTTTTTTAATCCGAGATTTTTTTATTTACATTTTTATCTGACCGAAATTACTTTTATATCTGTCCGAAAATAATTTTTTTTATTATGATAAATAATCTGTTCCGAATTGCTTTATTTATATATTTCTTTTTGGCAGAAACTCTTTAAATTAATACCTGCTCGAAATACATTTTTTTGTATGTACATCTGTCATATATATATTCACATACACACTCTTGCAAAACTTGTGACTAAGTAATACATATTCTTAATGTGTCCGATTTTTTTATCTTGACAAAACATTATTGTTTACACATCAGTTCCACATTAATATATCAGTTGGGTATTATCTCTTGGACTAACACAGTTTTGCAGGACCATTTTTATTGAGAAGCAATATAAAGATTTGCAGTGCAATCTTGGAGATTTTTTTTTTCTCTCTCATCTCAGAAAATCAGATGCATTTAATGCAGCCTCAGACCAAATTCCAAATCTTCCAACCGGGCATATTTTTTATCAAACTGGAGATTTATATATCAGACTTGGAGATCATTTTTATTCAACTTCCATCCCAGAAAATCTGGAGCATTTAATGCTCAATATGCTGTGTCTAACAGCTAGTTTTTGAATACACATTTAAAGCTGTGAGAGCTGCTTTGAAGAATGGTTGCAGACTTAAACGAAAATATGAGCAACACTTGAAATATCTTTGAGAGCATTTATTCTACTACTCAGCTACACATTCTAGACAGCAATAAATTTTATCATCTGCTCAAATCATTGAAGAAGAAGACTTGTGCCTACTTCAATATCATTTATTGAAGTCTGATTCAAGAAGGAGAAACTCAGATTAAAAATTGTATTTTAAGGAGTTTCAGTATTTTATTCTGTACTACAAAAATTCAGATTTATTGTGAAGCTTTGTTGAAGCTTCGGTTTGTACCGGTAATTGGTTCCTACCCGCAAGTGGGCCACGGAGTTTGAAGCTCGAAGTTAGCTTGCAAACAGTTGTACGCGGTGGTTTGATCCTACCCGTAAGTGGATCAGGTTTAGTGAAGCGCAGAGGAGACAGGGGCTCTGGCGCGTGGACGTAGGCCGGGATTTGGCCGAACCACGTTAAATTTCGGTGTCATTTATTTTCCGCACTTATATTTATTTATTTGCGTATGCTTGCTTAAGTTAATATTTTCAGCACACTATCTTACAAATAAATTAATTCCGAAATTTGACTAAATTATTTTTTAAGGTTAAAATAATTATTTTTGAATTAATTAATTAATTTCAGAATATTACTTTATATTAAATACGAAAATTAATTTAATATTTCTAGAGTGTTAAAATCTGCATGTCTAGTTGTTTAAATTAGTTAGTTGCATTTATTTGATATTATTGGATTTATTCTTTATAGATTTATCAATCTGAAATTTGTTTAAGTGATTTAAATTTAATATTTTTTCTGAAATATAAATTTGACATTAAAGTTTTGTAAAAACTCAATTCACCCCCCCTCTTGAGTATAATATGGGCAACACATTCCAACAACAAAAACCATCAAAACACTAACACTGGGCAATGTAAGGGTGTCAAATCGATTTGGTCGGGGGTGAACCGATTCAACCCTATAGTTAAACCCAAAACCACAAAGTATTTTGTATTTTACTTAAATTCTCACCCCAAATGAGTTTCAATCTTCATCCCCATGCATATAAACAATACCCTACTGATCAAGGGTGAAAAGTAGCGCGTGTCAAGACGTTAATCGTTGTTTTCGTTTCACCTCCTCAATATAAAAACCTAAACTTATGACTACACTAAAAAACGGAGTATAGTAGCCAAGTCCGGGTATCGAAAATCCTCAGAGACGAGTTGCTAGAATTTAAATGGTTTAATACTTCTAAATAAAAGTGTAAAAGGTATTTTTGCTAACTAAAAAGAAATAAAAGATTAACTAGGTATGAGTGTATTTAAACTAAAATTAACAAAGGAATAAAAACTACAGGTTGCGTCGAATATCCCTCACCCTGAGTTAATTAGTATAAAATGGTTACATGGGTCGACGAGTTATTACAAATGTGTCTCGTTTTGACAGTTAATTAAATCAAGGGCTGTCACTCCCCTAAATCCTCATAAAAGCCTAATAAGATTTTGGTGTCAACAAATATCCCGAAAATTACGCGCGAAAGGTCATAAGCACGGGACATATATGATATGCCCCGTCAAATCTCCTAGGCGTAATAACTAGGACAACGCACCCAAAATAGACCCGTAAACACTATCATCAAACAAAGCAATGCGTTAACTCGAGTGAGTTCCATTCAAACATAACCTAATTTAAATTACCTAGAAATCATATTAAAAATGCGGTAAATGAAACGCGGTAAAGAAACGCGATAAATCTACCTAGAAAGCAAGTAAATCAAAGCACGTAAACTAATTATGAAAGAATGTAAACCTAATTATCAAAGCAAGAATTAATGAAATACAACTATATTAAATGGAGAGGGTGAATGAATAGTCAACTTACAAACCCAAAAGGGTGTCAATCCAAGAAGAAATGAAGAAGAACTAACCAAAAACCCTCAAACCCTAAGCTACAACTCTCTAAAATCTATTCTAAAGCTTCATATATGAATTAGAAACCAAAAATGGGTTTATATAGTAAGTGGGAAAGAAAATAAAGGAAAAAGAAAAGAAAAGAGAATATCTCAAAATATCTGGCATGCGCGGTCGACTCCGTCTATCGGACCGATCGAATGGTCCTTCAAGCATAAGCCCATTATCTCCTTCCCACGGTAAAGTATGAAACCTCAGTCGATCGGTCCCAGGGACATAGTCGATCGGTACTCTGTTTCTTGGAATCCTTTGGTCATCACATGGAAGAAAAGTTCAATAACGAAAACGGGCATATCTTCTTCGTCCAAACTCCAAATGACGCACTGTTTGCGGCCACGCGATGCTAACTCAACGAACTACGCATCCATGGAATTTCCAAGAGTTGGAGCAGAAATGTGAATTGACTAAAATGACCTTGAACTAGCGTCCGATGAAGAAACTTTTTCGAAATGCAACGGATCCTCACTTTTAGCGTTCCAATACCTACAAAAGCATAATTAACCCCTGCAAAACATGTATATATCCAAATCCAAGGTTGTCTGGTTAATGAGCATAAATATAGGCATTAGGACCGTAAAAGCGCTAGAATGCATAAAGATAACGGGTAAAAATATGCAATATTTGATACGAATCACACCCCCTAACTTAAACATTGCTAGTCCCTAGTAATGAAATAAACAAAACCAGTCAACAGAAGACGGTGCAAGACATATATATGCATCGAAATATAAATGCCACTTTTGTAGGAAGTAAGATTGCATTTAGCATATGCAATAAGCCGTTAAACCCCTAGGTCACCCTAGTGGACGAGTGTAGTCTCGTGAGGGTTTTCAGGGATGATACCCACAAACATCACATGGTTTCCTCAAAATATGTCCAAACCAACATGCGATAAGCCCAAAAATGGCGAAAATGATTTCATACGCATTGTTAGCAAAGTGAATGAATTCAAACAAAAGTCCAAATCATTAACATTATAGAATGCACCTCATAGAATTGAAACCTTAAAATGTGGGAGGGGGAGCGAGCACATGCAAAGTGTGATTTGACAAAAACTTATATAAACCGGATAAACATTAAAGAAAGCATACATTCAATCCTCACGGGCATTACACTCATCAAGCAAAATCACTCAAAATAGGGAGGTAATACACGGAACATGCGGGCTAAAGAGTAAATGTAAATAGAAACTAGGTCGCACACATGTCACAAATGAAGAACGCTATATAAAAATTGAAAAACTGTAAACTCAATGAAAGATACCGCACACTAAAAGAGGCAAAATGTATTTTCACAGATTATTAAAAATATTATGACTTTTAAACTACATCAACCCAAGATCACATAGGACTTTAATAGGGTTGTAATGTAGGTTAGGCTAGGGTACGAAACGAAAGAATGTATGTACAGATTCAAAGTGTTCAGAATGAAAACTCAGGATAATGGGAAAATGCGGGCAATATCAAAATTGGAAAATAAGTTCCAAAACGGCATTAGATATATCATCGGGGAGAGTAATCAAAGCTTATTGAACTATATACACAATGTACAACTTTCTCTTTCTTTTTCTTTTCTTCTTTTACTCATTTTTTCTTTTGTTTTCTTTTGTGTTTTACTTTCTCTTTTTCATCACTTTTTTCACTTTTTCTTTTCTTTACTTTTCAAACTCTCATATGCCTGAATTGCAACCGCAATCACAACAACCACATTCAATCCCAAGTAACATTCCAAACAAGGGTATGGAAAGTGTATGTATGGGCTAAAACTCCAATTTAGAGTTGGTTATGGGATTTGGGTTATGAAATGAAACTCTATATTAAGGCTCAAAGGGGTTAACGAGGGTAAACATATAAGGGTGAGGTCAAGGCTAATATGGCTGATATAACAAAGATGGCTGATAATCATTTCACAATGTTTACGCAATTCTCGAATCAAAACAATATATGAAAATCATGATCAAGTAACATATTTCAAGTATGAACTCAATTAATGAACGATCAAATGAAAGAATAGTGAGATTACCAACGAATTCAACGTTTTCAATGAGAAAAGAATAGTGTATACACTCACAAATGACGAAAGGTACAAAGCTTACTCGGTGTAAGTATATACAATGCAACAAAAGATTACCTAGTTATAAAAATTTTAAACCAAATCAATATAATAATAAAAGTGCATGTGCTCGTGGGATTAAAGTTTAATTCATGAAGTTATTTATAATATCAATGATCGAGGACTAAAGTCTAATAACTTCTAAAATCGATAACATGCATCATTGAGTTGTCTAATGGATCGGGCATTTATTAAAATTTATCATCGGAAATAAAGGCAAAATGCCCAAAAAAGGAGAAAAAAGAAAGAAAATCTTTTTGAATTGTTTTTAATTTTTCTAAGAAAAGCATACTAAGTAACTAACATGTGAACAAAAACATGGACTAAATCAAGAAATGGATAGAATATCCCACACCCCCTAACTTAAAACTTGACATTGTCCTCAATGTGAATTAAGAACCAAGTTAAAGAGAGGAAAAGAGCGATATTACCCAAAAGTGGAGCGATCCCCATAAGAACAAGTCCAAAGAATCTACAAAACAAGTTAGTACTGAGAATAGTAAAAACAAATAATAAAAAGTTAACTAATTACACTAGACTAAAATAAAAAGAAAGAAATAATAAAAAGCTAACTATATACAACCTACTATTTAGGCTTCACACTAACTATACACTAGAAGTCTAAATAGCTGAGGGTCCACCGTAAAAATGATTTGACTTTGGAGGATAACCGGTGTACCCTTACATACAAGCACGCCCACCAAAAAATATGAATTCCGTTTTAACAACGAAAGGCATGTGTAAGGCGGAAGAAAGGAACCATCGACAATTAAAAGTTTTGGAGGGACGATGGGGGGTTTGGATGGAATGGGTGACAAAAACATATGGGGATCGAGAAAAGTCGAATATCCTCCCAATGATTTTGAAATTAGAATGGGAGGCGGTGCACTCGAAGGCACGGATATGATCATGGAAGGTGACTTGAGAAAGTACTCCTCATCGGTAAAAAGGTTTAAAACATTAAAATTTGAAACTGAATCATCGGGTACTTATGACGGTGTGATAATAGAGAATGAAAATGGGGATGAAAGAAATTCAATCTCATGAGATGAATCATCATCACATGAAGATTGAATTTCGAATGAAATAATATCATTTTCAATGAAATGTTCTTTGGGAGACAAAGAAGAAATCATTTCATTGCAAATAGATATTACGTCATTTTCATCCTCACTTTCAATATCTATTATGCAATGGGAAAAGTCTAGAATGGTTTGTTCTAAAGTAGGCACACATACCTCATTTGGTTCAAAACATTCTTCGACTTTGAAAGTCTCGAAAGCAAAATCGTCGTCGGACTCAAATAATAAATCGAACTCATGTTCCCACAAACGATTTTCTTTTCGAAAATGATTTTCAAGTTTCTCATTTTCATACATACGCAAGCCCTCACCGAATGTCATAGGTCGAGGTGCGGATGCATTAAAATGAGAACTTTGAAAATTACCATCGAACTTAAACTAAAACTCATTATTATAGAAATTTTGAAAACAATTGTAATTCGTTTCAAAATTCCTATTATAAGGAGGTAAAGGCCAAAAATCATTATCATCATCATCAAAATTCCAATAACCCAAGTTTTGACTTTCGTTATACTCACCCAAAGTCATATTTGAATTTGTTATACTTTGGGATTCTAAGTATTCATCGAAAGTTATAGGCTTACGAGCATTTTGATAATTATAACAATGATTACCGAAAGAATTGGAATAAGACATGCTTACCCCAAAAATGGCTCGAAATGGCGAATTTCACAAAGTAGGCGCGGGAGAAATTCGAGCGTTTCTAAGTGCTCAAATGTGGAAGTCCTGCAAAAGATTAGAAAATAATACAAATAGAAAGAAAATACTAAATCAAATAAAGTCTAAAACAAACAAGTCCCCAACAACGACACCATTTTGATCAAGGGTGAAAAGTAGCGCGTGTCAAGACGCTAAACGTTGTTTTCGTTTCACCTCCTCAATACAATAACCTAAACTTATGACTACACTCAAAAAGGGAGTATAGCGTCCAAGTCCGGGTATCAAAAATCCTCAGAGGCGAGTTGCTGGAATTTAAATGGTTTAATACTTCTGAATAAACGTGTAAATTGTATTTTTGCTAACTAAAAAGAAATAAAAGATGAACTAGGCATGAGTGTATTTAAACTAAAATTAACAAAGGAATAAAAACTATAGGCTGCATCGAATATCCCTCACCCCGAGTTAATTAGTATAAAATGGTTACATGGGTCGACGAGTTATTACAAATGCATCTCGTTTCGACTGTTAATTAAATCAAGGGTTGTCACGCCCCTAAATTCTCATAAAAGCCTAATAAGATTTTGGCATCAACAAATATTCCGGAATGCCGGTCATTGTTTTCTGTCTCGCCGCGACTATACAAACAAACCTAAATTATGACTACACTTGCGAGGCAAGTCTACAAGTGAGTTCAGTATCGAAAATCCACAGAGACGAGTTGTTAGAATTTATAAGATTTAATATTTCAAAATAAAAGTGTAAAAGATAAATTACAACTAAAAGGAAAAGATGCGAAAAAGGGAAATGATTAACTAGGCGAGGGAATTAAAGCTAGACTAACAAAGCGGTAAAACTATAGGTTGTGTTGAATATCCCTCACCCAAGTTAATTTTCATAAAATGGTTACATGGGTCGACGAGTTATTACAAATGCGTCTCGTTTCGACAGTTAATTAAATCAAGGGTTGTCACTCCCCTAAATTATCATCAAAGCCTAATAAAATTTTGGTGTCAATAAATATCCCAGAAATTATGCGCGAAATGTCGTAAGCACGGGACATACATGATATGCCCTATCAAATCTCCTAGGCGTAATAACTAGGACAACGCACCCGAAATAGACCCGTAAATACTATCACCAAGCAAAGCAACGCGTTAAGCCTAGTGAGTTCCATTCAAACACAACCTAATTTAAATTACCTAGAAAGTACATTAAAAATGCGATAAATGGAAAGCGGTAAAGAAACGCGATAAATCTACCTAGAAAGTAAGTAAATCAAAGCACGTAAACTAATTATGAAAGCATGTAAACCTAATTATCAAAGCAAGAATTAATGAAATACAACTATATTAAATGGAGAGGGTGAATGAATAGTCAACTTACAAACCCAAAAGGGTGTCAATCCAAGAAGAAATGAAGAAGAACTAACCAAAACCCTCAAACAATAAGCTAAAACTCTCTAAAATCTATTCTAAAGCTTCATATCTGAATTAGAAACCAAAAAAGGGTTTCTATAGTAAGTGGGAAAGAAAATAAAGGAAAAAGAAAAGAAAAGAAAATATCTTAAAATATCTGGCATGCGCGGTCGACCGTGTCCAGGGGACCGATCGACCGGTCCTTCAAGCATAAGCCCACTGTCTCCTTCCCACGTCAAACTATAAAACCGCGGTCGACCGGTCCTAGGGACGCAATCAACTGGTACTCTGTTTCTTGGAATCCTTTGGTCATCACATAGAAGAAAAGTTTAATAACGGAAATGGGCATATCTTCTTCGTCCGAACTCCAAATGACGCACCGTTCGCGGCCACACAATGCTAACTCAATGAACTACGCATCCGTAGAATTTCCAAGAGTTAGTGAAGAAATGTGAATTGACTAAAATGCACTTGAACTAGCATCCGACGACGAAACTTCTCTAAAATGCAACGGATCCTCACTTTTAGCATTCCTATACCTACAAAAGCACAATTAACCCCTACAAAATATGTATATATCGAAATCTAAGGTTGTCTGGTTAATGAGCATAAATATAGGCATTAAGATCGTAAAAGCGCTAGAATTCATAAAGATAACGGACGAAAATATGCAATATTTGATACGAATCACCTACCAATTACTAACATGAGGATATATATTTGGTTGCTCCAATTAATCAAAATTATTCATTATCATGGGATATAATCATCATTTTTTCTATAAGTAATCTACACCTTAATTCTAATGCAATTTCTAAATTTATAATTCAATACCACATTTTTTCATGCCTAAACCTCAAATTTTCAATTGAAGAACACCATATAACTTTCTCATTCTTAGGTTTCTCTATCAAGAACTTACTTCTCCTATGCGATATAATCATCACGATCATATGGAATCATCACAATTTTCATTCTTTCTTAAAAACCCATTTAACATATTAATCCCACCCCCAAAATTGGTTTCAATTCTACCAATTATGATATGACATAAATAAGTACACAAATAACATTAAGTAAGTCATTCACTTGCCTTAGATTTGAAGAAGACTCTGAATCCTCCTTTGTATGTTGATAGAAGTCTAGCAATTTCACTTAAAACTTCTTATCCGATTGGCCTCCCTTGATTTTCTTTGTGTTTCCTCCTCTTTTCTCCCAATATTTCTCTTAGATATTTGATTATGTAAGCCCACAAGCCTCTAATATCTTATTTAAATACCCTAATACTGAAATTAGGTTAACTAGTAACATTAAATGGCCCAAATACCCCGGTACGGGTCCCATATAGCTCATAGAGTGCCCAGAACCCGATGATAATTCCCAGATACCTAATTCTGACTATCTTGACCCATTTCGGATCATCCGTACACTCTAAATCACCATTCGAGTAACCTATCATCAATTTACCTTCATATTCCTTACATGACTCTACACGCGCGTTCCGAACAAGATCTTGTCAACCCGTCGCTACCTTCATATAACATAATATAAAATATTATAACTTCATTTACTTGTGATACAGGATAATATAATAATAAATAAATATTAGATCAATATTCTCTAATTAATATGTACTCAATTTGTTTTATTTCTCAAATTAATTAAAAAACCATGACACGTGAAAATTAAATATTTACAAAAATACGAAGTGTTGCGTATTCCCCCCTTGCAAAGGAATTTCGTCCTCAAAATTTGGATAAGCTTGGTACCAAGAACTTTGTATACTTTTTCACACTGCACCCTCACATTCCTAAAGTTACATCATGAAGATCTTTCAATGTCCCCACTATACACCCACAAATGGTACTCTCCAGCCCAAAGGCATGTACACTATTGTTTAAAACTAGTAACAAGCCAATTCTAGTCAATTTACACTAATGTACTACACCATCCTTCTTGACATCTCATATTGGCAACTATACACCACACATTGAAATTATGCTAAACATACTTCAATACGATGAGCATATACACCACTAACTATATTATTTCAAAAGTTACTAAAGGTCCAAACATTTCTAAATTCTAACTCTCCCTTTTTTGCCAATCAACAAAAAATTTCTCATATGAGTCATCTATACTTAAAACTTGACCACAATTATTGGACTTCGAAAACATCAGTTCGCGATGACATAACTCTTACGATATTTATCTTTTATACAAATAACCTTTGATTTACTCGATCCTTGACGAAGTCCTTAGAATCACGTCCAGCCTAAGAATTTTGTAATTCTCCCACCCATAACCTAATAAAGGCAGACGATAAGGTTTCCCATATAAAGCCTCAAAATGCGCCCCGTCAATATTAACTTGGTACGAGTTATTACAAAAAACCCTACCAACGGTAATTACACTTCCTAATTACCCTAAAATCTAGCATACACATCCTTGCATTCTTCAACATCTTAGTCTCCCCTACCATCGACTCCTCGATCTATAGGTGATATGTCATGCTTAAAATGTAACTTTGTCCCCACACCTATCAAAGGTTGGACACAAGGATCTCATCCTCATCTAAAACAATGTTAGGCAGCATCATGTGCCAGCTCACTCTCTTTCTTCAATGATATGTTGGGCACACTACCCAATAGTGTAACTCACCCAAATAAGCATTGACTGCCCACCTCGGTCAAGAAATTCCATAAACCCAAAGAAAATTTTGACATTTTCACGATGTTGGTAACCCAAAAATGAGCTCCATCAGTCTGCCTATTCTTTTCATCACTCGAATCGCCAAGTTTTGCAAAATTCTGGTTGATCGCCTAGGACCAACACTTTTCTTTCTAACAAGTGGTGTACCCAGAGACAAATTTTTTATGTCTCATTTCATATAGGTCCACGTGCTCTATCCCCCACATTATGTGGTACACCTTACTCCCCTTTCAGGGGTATGCCAAAAATTATGACTCATGTGTATTCTCCAAAACTGCGCACTTCCTGAGTCATTTACATCTCTTAAAACCAACATCCTATTTATGAGAGAGCCACCTTCAGAACTTGACTGAGTATGACTCTGCTTTAATCCCCGAAAGTATTGGACCCTCCCTAGACCAGAGAGATCCCTTGCCTGTATCTCCACATTCTTTTAACCTATCTCGGCTGTGATAGATCTCCTTTATGTATATAACCGGGCTATTTTCATCCTCAAACGACGTTCAGTCCATATTCATTTTCCAAGTTGTTCCCAAATTCCTTATAGGCGTATGGTTCAACCCATTTATTACTCTGTCCCTTTATCTAAAATGATATTAAAAAATTAAACTAACCATGGAACCCATACACCCTATATCCTATGTATATCCGCACAATTATTACATACATACTATTCATATTTCCAACTTGTCCTTGCATGCTCATCATAGGTATACAGTATACTAGATTATCCTACTAATCGTGACTTAATTATTCTCAAGATTGTCCTGCCTATCAACTTATGGTGCCAAACTTCCCCATTACTTCCAACACAGTCTTACCCGGCTCCATTGTCCTTATATCGTATTCTAGCTTTTATCTCAAAGTAATTTCTCCACATGTAAAAGAATTAACGTTCAAAGCCAATGCCCTAATACCCAATGACGTCTCCGAACTCCTGACACACGTAATCGGGGCTCCCAAATATCCTATACTTAGACATATGAGTCTAATCATCCACTCCCACATATATAAAGAAGTAATACAACATGATGCTCTCGCTATCACTAAGTCCTCTGCGCTAAATCAATAACGTCTGCTCGACGATAAACTCGATATTCCCTGAATCTCATCAGTAAAGTCCCTACACATCGGGATCGAATATAATGAGGCAACTATACTCTTCTAAGTCTCCCTTATAATATAATATATACGCAAGCTTGACCCTCTTTCTGGATGAGATATTGCAAAAACAACACATCCTGCCCTAGAACAACGAATATGATAGCCTTAATGTAACAGTACATTATCACTCAAACCATCGCTAACCAGTCCATACCCAGGATAACATCTTATTCGAATAATGCATCTATCTAAAATGAGAAAATCCACTAAATCATATCCCATCAGTGTTCATACCCGCTCCCCTGCAGATGGAATAAAAAAGATCTTTGCTACCCAACGGTAATTATAGGCGCAGTCATACCACAAATGATACATTCACTAAACTAGACTCACGTGAAAATCTAGTGCTAATAAAATACTGCAACACACTATAATCACATAAAACTTACCCCATTTACCTAAGGATAAAATGATTCTTTCAACCGCCAATGGCACTGGTTGCTCAACTGGTTATTGGACATAATACCCGTGTCTGAACTGTCCCAAGAACTGTTGTAATTGTTTCCCCTATTGGGAACCTTGCCCCTGTTCCTTATCTTATTGCGAACAAGATCTAAAAATTTAGTCCTACTCTCAACATAAAAATTCCTCCCTATGAAAAATAACATGTCTCTTGCCCCACTAACCATGTCGAGGTTGCCTTACTCTTTGTCCCTGATAGCCTCAATCCTCATGGCCACCCAAGTTGTTCCCTTGGCTTCGTTGGCCCTGCGAAATATAGTTCTAGCCCTAATGGCCCTATTAAAATCTACATCCACTCGATCAGAATTCCCTTTATCAAAATCCTTTAAACAGGTCCCTCTACTAGTTATCCTCTATGATGTGTCCCACTGACACCAATATGTCCAGTCTTGCTCTGCTGGCTAGACTCTCTAATTCTTTTGGAACCCTACGCATGGAAAAATTGATATTAACCTTATAAAAGTACGATATTGACGACATCGACGTAAGTTTTCCATCCAAAATTCCCCATCAATGCCGGCGTATTCTACCCATGAGTCTATTATCAACTTAAGGACCCTTTTTTCCTTTGTATCCACCTCGTCCGATATGAATTTTTCTAAACAAGTACATTCTTCCTCATACTCGACCATTTCCTGACTCTCCTGTAGTAAGTACTGAAATTTCCTTCAAATCTCTATTTAAATAGTAGATTAAAAGATTTCCAATCAAATCGCACCCCCAAATCCTCGATATTCATGGTATTTCTCCTCAGATGTGAAATTAAATCCTGGGTGTCACTGTACTCCACTATATGCAATTGCCTTTGGATGTTCTCCTTCCATTTACTAGCTAACACATATCCTCACGTTCCCCAAAATCTTGTGGATGGCCCTTTCACAAAGCCCTTCCGACTCTCTCCTATATCGACTACACTGAATTATTCTAAATTAGCACCATCGTGTGCTATGGCATTACTGGGGAAAACTACTGCGCCCTAGTGGTCATCATAGTATCAATTACCTGAGCAATAATAATGGTGACTTCTACCGGGGTCACCTTTTTTAGAATACTTTGTGGCTCTGGCTGAGCCTCTCATCTTGTAGTCTTCTAAATGGTCCTCACTGGGCATCTTATATTATTTGGTATATGAAGCCTAACTGAACTCATATATGATTCACTTCAACTATACGTAATAGCAGGAGAACTTAAATCACAATATGAATTAACAATCCTAAGCATAGGGCTCTACATCAAAGAGAATGCAATGCTTAAACGTAATAAGTTGCATAGATCCTAAGGAAATTAGAACCTTATAGGGGGACCTTTTTATGCGTGCTTTAGATGAAAATAATTTTTTTTAAAACTTTTTTCAATTTTAATATGCACCAATTTTGTGAACTAATTTTGCTTAGTCCAATATTATCTTGTTAATGCTTAGCATACATCTAGTGTGATTGAGCAAGTAAAATAAAGAAAAGTCCACAAAACACCCGATGTACAAGGAAACCGCTAAGAAAAAACCTCGGACAACCTATGCTAGACAATCACTATGATACGATTTCACAAAGTGTATACATTAGACTTACTCAACGACTCGATCCCCACATGTCTTGACGGTCTTCTATGCTTCAACCGCTTATTTACAGTATAATGCAAGAGTCCACCTACACCAGGTCCACAACACAAGAGTCCACGCATGTCTCGGTATCCACTGATATAACTACGATAATCGTTTATGATTCATAAACCGAATTTCACCCCTTCTTCATCGCAAAACTTGATGAAGCAATTGGTCAACAGAGTTGAATGATAAGGCGTAAATATTTCATATTTATCCCCTTAATTTTGTTACTTTTATGGTCTCATCCATTGAATTTAACCCGGATTTATCTCATATTCATGCTACTAACCCTTTTTAGCGAGAATTTCTTATTTTGTGTATTTCTCGTGTGTTTTACAGGTATTTCATGCAAGTGAATGCGAAAGAGAAACCAAAATAGTGGACGAAATGAAGGAAAGGAAGTTGAAGGGAATTTTAATTATTTTTTAGTCGAAACCTAGTGGAGGAGTAAACTAGAAAATTCAAAAGCTTGAAGTCATAAGAACAGTGAACAAAACGATATCTTAATCCGAGCTAGAAATTATGCGAATTTGAAGTTGAGAATGAAATTCAGAAATAAGAGAAAATGCAAACAGAGGCAAGAAGTTTTACGAAATTGCACTCCGAACTGGTTCGCTGTTAGTCACGCTCCATAATCGTGACAAAATATTTATCACACTTTAAACCGTGACAAATTACCAGAGGCAGGATTATTTTTTTTTGTCCTATTTTTTTTAGCCTAGGGAGTTTTATATTTTGGGGACTCATCTAAACGACTTCTAACCTATATATTTTGTCATTAGGGTTATTTAAGATAGATTTCATTCATGCAAAATCTCCTAATCATGGAGAAATATCTAGTCGAACAATTTACAAGTTTTTCACCTTCAATTCAATAGTTTTTTCGATTCTTCTTCAAGCTTTGATTTATTCTTGCATGTTTGTGTTCTTCAATCTTGGTAACCATAAATTATAGCACTATTATTATTGTTTCATTATTTTTATATGCTTGTAAATGGATTCTTGCATTGTGAACACCATCATGTTTAGTAGTTAGTTCAAGGGTTGGGATCATGTTTCCACCATTAATGGGCGTTGAGCTTCGAAAGTTAGGTTTTGGATAAAATTATATTGAATCAAAACCTCGTGTATAAAAATTGGTTTATTTTGTGTTTAACTTTCTTTGTGACGCAAAGTTAGCATTTAAAGCGATAGTTCGATTTTAATACACTTATGATCATTTTTTATTGAAAGTTTTATCTCGCATTTTTAGGTTAAGTATCTTCATGCGTGATGTTTATGATTAATGTTTTATTCTCGGTTAATTGTTTTCGAAACCAAAAATCCTAATTCCTCCTTGTTTAGCCCATATCAGGGATGTGATCCTCATCCCGTTTTCTTACTCTTTGCTTAAGTTTTAATTAGTTTTCATTAACTTCTTTATTTCCCCCCTTTTTCCTTTCTCACCCCATCATCATCTTCTACACTTTTATTTTAGAAGTAATAAATCAATTAAAATCTATCAAACATTCCCTGTGGATTCGATACCCAGACTAGCCTCTATACTCCATAAGAGTTTAGTTAAAGTTTAGGTTTTTTTGCAATGCGATCGGAAGCCGATAACAACGATCAGTGTATTAACAAGGATGCTTGATTTTTTACCACGTCAAAATAGCGCCGTTACTGTGGACTATTTTGTTATAGATCATAAATGTTGTAATATTTCATAAGATGTTTTTTTAATATTTTTTTAAACCTTTTTTACAGGATTGCACATTTGAGCGCCAAGAAATGTTGAATTCTCAGCCGCACACCTCTCTACGTGAATTTTCCATCTACAAAATATTCGGTAATCATGTTTTTATAGTGAGTTCGGTAATTATAATGGTTCATATGAGAATAGTTATCAAATTTTATATTTTCAATAATTCGCGCCTCGGCCTATTGCCATTGGTGAGGGCTTGCGAATTCTTGAGAACGAAAGGCTTTAAAGAAAATATCGGGAAGAAAATCATTTTCAAACTTTTTATTTTCAAGAATCCGTGCGTCGACCTATTAAAATTGTCGAGGGCCTTCAAATTCTTGAGCATGAAAGGCTTGTAAACAAATATCAGAAAGAAAAATCATTTTGGGGAGCAAGAGTTAAATGCATTATTTGAATCCAATGACAATTTTTCTTCCAATATTTTTAAAGATGGAGAACGTTTTCAACCAAATGAGGAATCTGAGATGCTAGAGCCAAGGAATCCCACTTTGAAAGAAACTTTCCTTTTCATCAAGGCACGAAGAAGATCCTTGGTGATGATTTGGAAATTTAAACATTTGGCAAGGAGACTAGTTCTTCTTTTGAAAACAAAGATAAGGTTAAGACTTGTGTTTCACCCCAAATTTTTTAAGAATATCTCGTTGAAAGTCAGTATTGTTCCCTTGAAATTCAATTTCTAAGTGACGATGAATCACTTGAGATTAAATTTATTTCATCACCATTTTCGTTCTCCATTTTTGAATCATTCTAAGTATCACTAAATTTCTATGATTCGGTTAAAAACTTTTCAAACTTTTAAACCTTTTAACGACGAGGAATCTTTGCGTGAATTATTTCCCAAGATGGATTCTTTCTTTTTGTGGGCCCCGCTTCCCATACTACTTGAAAAATCTTTGGGATGTGATTATACTTTTTTTGAACCCCAATTGTACTTGTCCCTCCTAGCATCCAAATCCCCCATCATCCCTTTAAAAATTTTAATCGTTGATGGTTCATTTCTTCCGTCATACACAAGCCTTATGTTGTTCAAACGGAATTTTTATTTTTCAGGAGGCATACATGAAAATGTGGGTACACCGATTATCCCTCAAAGTAATATCGTATTTTGGGTGGACCCTCATTTTTTTAACTTCTAGTGTATAACTTATTAGAAATTCAAATAGTAGGTTGTTCATAGTTAGCTTCTTTCTTTCATTTTTCTTTTTTTAATTATAGTATAGAGTAATTAGTTAAAAGTTTTGTTCTTCTTTTTTATTATGCTTGTTTCTAACATGTTTTGTAGATTCAATGGACTCGTACTTATCGAGGATCGCTCCATTTGGGTAATAACTTTATTTTCCTCTCTTTATGTTGTGTTCTTGATTCGCATTGACGACAACACAACATTTAAGTTATGGGGTGTGGGGTATTCTTCCCATTTATTATTTAGATTCATTGAGTTGATCACATGTTCGTTCCAAGTATGCTTTTTCAAAAAATTTCCAAAAGAAATTGAAAAATTCAAAAAAAGGCCAAAAATATTTTTTCTTCAAAATAAATAAAAATTAGAATTTAAATATTTCAAAAATATCGCTAATTTTTTTTTAAGGTTTTGAATTGTAAAAATCAAATGCACAAAACTGAAATTGACCAAAGATGGAAATTAAGCAAAAATTGACGACTTTATGAACAAGTGTGGAGATTAATTAACCTGGTGAGATTTCGGGCCTTTCATTTTTGTGAGCTTTTAAATAAATCCGAATTATAATTAACTTAAGTTAAATTTAGCTCCAAATAAGCCGTTGAGGATCTTTATTCTCTTGTTTTGATCGGTTACGGAAAATGAGCGACATGTTGTCTTAAAAACACCCTAAAAATATCTCTAAATCAATTATATTCTCGAGACGCGTATGGTAAAATAATGAGTAATTTAGATAAATGAAGTCAGGCCATCATTTATTACCCATAAAAATTAGTGAAAAATTATCATTTTGCTAGCTATTTTGAGCCTAATAAAATTTTCAATTTCGTTTGATAACCCGAAAAAACCATGAAGTCCAGAGTTGTGAAAATCGAAAAATTCATATATTAAGTCCAAATGGCACACAAAAGGGGCAGGAAAACATAAAATAGTGCTCCACAAAAATAGAAACGAAAAAGAATTAGAAAAAGAAAAATTAATAAAAAAAAGAAAAAAAATGAGCAAAAGGACAAAAAAGCACCAACGGACATCGTTAGAAAATTTTCTAATTCCAAATTTCTCTACCATTCCCATTTCACCCAATACACCTTATAATCCGAGAAAGTCCTAACCGAGTCTGAATAACAAAATCAATTACTGCGTGGAGACCTAAGACACGAAAAGATAAAAAGATATATTAATTGGTGTGGATAAGATGCGATATTCCCGTTTTTCAACAATTGTATTCTGATGATGAGATGTTTTAACCTCAATAAATTCCATCTTTTAAATTTATGTGTGTGAATTCGTATTCCATTATATTTACTCTTATAAAACACGTACACCAAGAGAAATAATCATATTTTGAGTGATTCATTTGTGAGTGCATCCGTGAGAAATTAAATTAAAACGAATTTAAAAAATTAACGTAATGATCAATCGGTGGAAATTAGCGGTTCGATTTTTGACTTCACATACACACACAACAAATTGATACTATTGAATATAAATTTATGTTGACTATTTTTGGGAAATATAAAATGTACAATATTTAAGTATTTTGATTTTTCTTTGAGTCAAAAAATAAATTTTGTGGGTATATTCACTGCAAACCCTCACGAGACACCACTCGTACCACTAGGGCAACCGAGGGGTTTAATGACTTGTTGCATACGCTAAATGCACGAAAAAAGGTATTTTATCCCAATTATTTTTTTGAAGAGCCTTTAACTCATACTCATTCTTTTACATTGCTCGGGACGCGCGATGTTCTAAGTTAGAGGGATTTCATAAGGCGTAAATATTTCATATTTATCCCCTCAATTTTGGTACTTTTATGGTCCCGTGCATTGAATTTAACTCGGATTTATCTCATATTTATGCTACTAATCCTTTTCGGCAAGTATTTTGTTTTGTGTATTTCTCGCATGATTTACAGGTATTTCTTGCAAGTGAATGTGGGAGAGAAACCGAAACAATGAAAGAAACAAAAAAAATGATGTTGGAGGAAATTTTTGTAATTTTCTAGTCAGAACCCGAGGAGGATACAATCGGAAAGTTGAAGAGCTTAAAGTTATAAGAATACTAGAAAAAATGACACTTCAATCCGAGCTACGGTGAATAAGTTACGCGCATTTAAAGTTGAGAAGAAAATCTAGTGACATAATTGTTAATAAGAGAACTTCGAGCACACAAGGCATCACTTGGGAAACACTGGAAAACCGAACCGGTTCGGGTCTTAGTCAAACCGGTCACCATTACTAACTTTTTAAAATCATGACAAATTATCTTAAGCGGGATTTTTATTTTGGTTATACTTTTTAGCCTACAGAGTTTTATGTTTTGGGGACTCTTCTAAACGAAATTATAAGGTTGTGGTTTGATATTATACTTAGTTTTAATAAGTTTTTACCTTATAATTAAAGACGAGAAGTGGCGAGAACCCTAGTTTTCATTACTGCATTCAAGATACATTATTGTGGATCAAATTTCAAGATTTTAATTACAAGTTTGTCTTGTCTATTTATTTCTTGCATGCTCTTTATCTTTGCATGTTTTTATTTATTTTTCTTATTTTAAGACTTCCATTCATGTTTAGCAATAGTTTAATAATGATTTACAATGCATGCAACGCTAGATTTTTGGTTATTTCCCACGTAGCTATGCCCGACTAAGTTTTCAGCGGGTTGGGGTATATGAACCCAACCTAGGTGTTGCAAATCATTTTAAAAGTGAATAAAATATAATTAAAAATTCAAAGGTTTGAACTTTATCAAAATAAAGGCTTTAGTTCTTTTAATTCCATTTGCCTTAGGTAACCGAAATATTTAAGGATGAAATTGGCATTTTGGTAATTTATCATTCTCGTCAAGTACAATTCTTGATTTGATATTTTGAGGAGTAAAATCCACATATGTCGAATGCTTAGAAATTATTTGATGTTTCTTTAAATTGAGACTTAGGTTTTTGAAGCTTTTATGTTCTAAGTAATCATCGATGGTTCGGGGGAGTGTATCATAACTCCATTTTTCTATATTCATTTAAAACTCGCGTAATTATTCTTGCATACGTAGTTCATTTAATAGTTTAATTAAATTGCATTAGATGATAGGAAAGTCACAAAATTATCATATTTTCCTTCTTTCTCTGATTCAATCGCAAGGCTAATCGTTCTTCCTATTCATTGTCACATTCTGCATCCTAATCCCTGAGTTCAACACCCAGTTTATCGGATTATTACTTAAGCGCCCAGCTAGCCACTGAGTTGTAAACACACACGTTAAAGACACACTTTTTAAGTCACATCAAGTCATGAAAAGATAAAAAGAGAGATTAATTAGTTGAATAAGAGACGATGTTTCCCGTTTTCCAATGATCATATTCTGTTGATGAGATCTTTTTACCATAAAAAATCATCTTTTGAAATTGTGTATGTGAATTTGTGTTCCATTATATTTACTCTTATGAATCATCCATATTGAGAGAAATTAGCCACAATCTAAGTGATTCGTTTGTGAGTACATTCATGAGAAAATGAATCAAAATGAATTATCAGAAAGTAAGCTAATGATAAATCTATGGAAGTTAGTGGTTTAATTTTTTGGCTTCGCGCGCACACACACACACTACGAATTGAGACTATTGAATATAAATTTACGGTGACTATTTTTGACGAATTTTAATTTACAATTTTTAAGTATTTTGATTTTTTTTTCTGTCGATAATCAAATTTTGTGGGTATATCCATTGCAAGCCCTCACAAGACACCACTCGTCCTACTAGAGCAACCTAGGGGTTTAACAGCTTGTTGCATATGCTAAATGTATTCGCTTGAAGGGTCTTTAACTTATAAACTTATTGTTTTACATTGCTCTGGATGCACAACGTTCTAATTTATGGGGATTTGTTTAGGCATAAATATTTATATTTATTCCCTTAATTTAGATTATTTTATGGTTTCGTGCAGTGTAAATAAATTGGATTTATATCATATTCATGCTATTAACCCTTTTTGGTGATAATATCTTGTTTTGTGTATTTCTCGTGTGTTTTACATGTATTTCATGCAAGTGAATGCGGGAGAGAAACTGAAATAACGAAAGAAATAAATGAAAGGAAGATGAAGCCAATTTTGGTAACTTTTTAGCCGAAACTCGGAGGAGGAGCAAACTGGTAAGTTCAAGATCTTGAAGTCGCAAGAATACTGGAAAAAGCAGCATCTCAATCCGAATTACGGTGAAGAAATTATGTGAATTTGAAGCTGAAAACGAAATCTAGAAAAGAGAGAAAATGCAAGATAAGGCAACAAGTTTTGCCAAACCGCACTCTGAACCGGTTCATTGTTAGTCATGCTCCAGAACCGTGACAAAATATTTGTCACGTTTGAAACCGTGACAAATTACCAGAGGTGGGATTTTTATTTTTCCCCTATTTTTTAGCCTAGAGAGTTTTATGTTTTGGGGACTCTTCTAAACACCTTCTAACCTATATATTTCATCATTAGGGTTCTTTTAAGATATATTTCATTCATGTAAAATCTCAAAATCAAGGGGAAACATCTAGGAGAATAATTTATAAGTTTTACAACTTCACTTTAATAGTTTCTTCGGTTCATCTTAAAGCTTTGATTTCTTCTTGCATGTTTGTGCTCTTCAACTTTGGTAACCTTAAATTCCATCACTGTTATTATTGTTTCATTATTTTTACATTCTTATTAATGGATTCTTGAGTTGTTAACACCATCATGTTTAGTAGCTAGTTCAAGAGTTTGGATCAGGTTTTCTCCCTTGATGGGCGTTGAGCTTCGAAAGTTAGGTTTTGGGTAAAATTACATTTAATCGAAACCCCATGTACAAAATTGGTTTGTTATGAATTTAACTTTCTTTGTCACTTAACGTTAGTATTTAAAGTGATAATTAGATTTTAATACAATTTTGATAATTTACAATTGAAAGTTTTATCTCGCATTTTTGGGTTAAGTCTCTTCGTGCGTGATGTTATGCTCGGTTAATTATTTTTGAACAAAAAATCCTAATTGCACATTGTTTAGGCCATGACAGGGATGTGATCCTAATCCCGTTTTCTTATTCTTTGCTTAAGTTTTAATTAGTTTTAGTTAACTTCTTTATTTTTTTCCCTTTTCTCCTTTTTCCTTCCTCACTCATTATCTTTTACACTTTTATTTTAGAGGTAATAAATCAATTAAAATCTATCAAATATTCCCTACGGATTCGATGTTTAGACTAGCTTCTATACTCCATAAGAGTGTAGTTAAAGTTTAATTTTTTTGCATTGCAGTCGAAAGTCGATAACAGCGATTAACGTATTTACACGGACGCTCAATTTTTGCCACATCAATTAACAAACTTCAGATGGTGCAAACAAAATATCTCTAAACACAATGGTTATGAAAACTCGGATCTAGTAAATATAAAGGATGTTTTTAACTTTGAAAACCTTTGTAAGGAACTGCAGAAAAACGTATGGGTTCTGTTTTGTATTTTATGTTCTGCACACTCGAAATTTTGAGCAAAATACGCTTTAAATAAAAACTTTAAGCCGACAATTGTTATAACGAAATGTGTATGTCGTTTGAATGATATATCCATCTCGTTAGAATGAGATGTTCCTGTTATTTGAACGACAATCACATGTCGTTTGAACGACTGTAAATGTTGTTTGATCCTTCAAAACTCAAGGGAAAGATCCATACGACTCAAAAGTGGATTTATCTCAGAATAAACGAATTAAAAACATTCTAAAAATCATGTTAAACAGAACAACATCCTTAGAAAATATTTATCGAGTGTTCATAAACCAATATGCATCCATACCTAAGAGTATCTCGAAATTTAATATGATATGAATACGTGAAACATACACCAATAAAGACGACATGATCTATCTTTGAGTCTTGGCCGTTACATCTTCAAAACTACGTCATAGACTAAGTGGGGATCGTGATAAGTAAAAATCTATCTATGAGTCAAAGTGGTTTTTATCCGAAATAATGCCAATACATACAAATTGAAACTATTTGGAAATTTGTCCTTACAAATCTCCCCCTTTGGCTATTCCGGGACAAAACCAAAACAGTGAAATGCCTAAGCCAAGCCGTGAAGATGAATGACCTAAATCCCATATGACAAAATTCAAAAGAAAATATTGGGCATGATCAAGTAAACAAATGTCAAACCGACATGATGAACGTCTCCATGTGATGTAGTTGCAAAATCTTGAATCTCTGACGAATCACTACACACACTAAATAACAAATACCATGTGAAGTATGGAGGTACAAATGATATATAACAATATGATACTAATATAAAATACTAGCAAAAATCTCCCCTACATATCACATATCAATCTCTCCCCCTTTTTGTCTCGAATAGAGAACTAGTGAGAAAAATAAACATATAAAATCGAATATATAGCATTAAAGAATCATATAAATCATATAAATCATATCTAAATAAACATGATGTAGCCAACTAATATGAATCAGAATATCTCAAATCTTAGTTAACAAACAGTCACAAATATGAATCATCAATATCAATAATGATGTGACTAAACAAATCAATGTAGTGTATGAATCACACATGAAAAACCAATATCGACTGCATGCAAACTGTCCAAAATAACCCAGATGTACTAAAACAGTGTAATATCAACATATATACAAAGTAAGTACAAAATCAGAAAGATGACAGAAAAAATCCTCTCTAGGTCATTCGGACGACTATGCCATGTCGTTTGAACGACATCGGTATCTTGTTCAAACCAAACAAAAAATGACTTGAAACAGTGTAACGCCGCGCAAAGCACCTAAGAAACGACCTATCTTGTGTCCCATCTAACGACCTATATCTGACACTTTTAATACCTCGTTACTTAGGTCATTTGATCCAGTCTTTGAATGGTCGTTCGAATAATAAAGAAAAGTCGTTTGAACGACTTGACAAACATGATATTACAGTTCTAAAAATGTTCTTCTTTTGCCCAACAAAATTTTTTCCCAAAAAATAGCAACTGGAAATATGAAACAATAGCAAAACAGACTCAAAACACAAGATATGAGTTACATCCTAACATAGTATCAATGTACCTAAACATCGATACGGAATGAATGGGAATGAACTAAAATAAATTAATCATAACTTAGACACATCGAAATGATCAAGAAGCTCTAATTGATAGGTAAATATCGTCAAACTAAGTTTTAGCCATATATGACAATTAATATATTGAGATAAATGAACTAAATAAACAACATGCACACAAATTCATAATTTTGACGATTCTACAAATAATAGCATCATGACACAATTTTTTAACATTAGGAATGATGGTGCAAACCCATTGATATTTCTATCCAAACTCCCTCAAAATATAATCATATATATTTTCTTTTTGAATTAACATATCAAACTAAACTAATTGGCCCTTTTTGGCATAATATTATTTTTATTGTCTTAATTTTTTTTCTCAAGCTCTTTTAAACGGTGGCTTTCAAAATGAGTTCATTACACTCTCGCAGCCCTTTCCCTTGCACACTTATCATTTTTTTTCCAATTTAAACTATATTTATCCTCACGAAAATGGTTCTTTCATGCATACCTCCTCCTAAGTTGAATTGTGCATAGGTGACAAAATTGAGAGGAGAACGTTTCACCAAACTCAAATATGTATGAGAAGTTAAACATTCATGTAAGATCGTGCATGTGTGTGCGATGGCATATATACAAAGTCGAATCCAAATGCAAATAAACTTTGAAACAACCCCATTAATCAATGGTTCAGATCATTATATGCATATACAGTTATGACCAAATGTCCCAGCCACATGGATAATGAAATTGTGGGGGTCCAAGCATACTAATATGCCATATCAAACCTTTAAACTCATGACACACAAAATAAACCAAAAATCTTTTTGTGTTTCAAAAAATAATATATGAAACAAAAAATCTTTTCATTTTTTCAAAAGAATTTTATCAAAAACAAAATGTTTTTTTTATTTTTCTCATATGACTCAAATAAATGAAAAATATAATACAAAAATAATACACATGTCATAGCACTTGCAAGATATATATATATATATATATATATATATATATATATATATATATATATATATATATATATATATATATATATGCAAAGACTAGCATATGACAATCATAATCATCCTTTAGATTTAGCATGGGAAGAATCAAGTGCAACCAAACGAGAGTTATGAAGTTTAATTCCTAAAGCCTCCAAATCCGATTTCCTAAACCAAGTAGGTGTGTAATAACGCATGTGGGTTTTGGGAATCGAAATGACTTTATTCCTAAACTTCATAGGAGCATTTTTAAAGTCATAAATAACTCCTAAGGTGACCCTTTGGACCGTAATGAGTGCAATTGAAAACACGGTGAGGAACGTGACCTACATATGGACTTCTCCTAATGTTCGTAGTTGGATCTCTCACACGATTGGTATTGGCTTTGGGAATGGGAGCAATACGATTAACGAAGCCTATACCACATCTATTATATTTGATTTGGACGGTGCTTAAAATCCTATCTTACTTATTGACCTTTCCTCTAAATCGAACTTCACCTTACTCGAGTCTCTCAATCTCTCCTTAAGCTCACTAGTCCTAGACTCAAGAAAATTCCTAGACTCATCAAAATCTAGAATCTCCTTCTTTAAAGCGTCTATCAAACCACGAAGACAATCTCTCTCACCCTCTATGTACTCTAGTTTCTCCAGAAGAGTCTTTTCTCGTGCCCTAAGATTCTCAATCAAGTCATCGTTATTTTCTGTGGAACACTCTTTCAACCTAGCTTGAAACTTCAAGTCTGCCTTCTTCACCTTCATCATTTCATGATACAAATCATTGATGGCAACTTGCAACTCTCTTATATCTATATTCCTCTCCTCACTATCTTTACCCTCACTCACTTGGGACTCTTACACAACGGCCTCGGAAGTGTCATTCACATGAGTATCTTCATGAGATGATTTGTCTTCATCGATCACATGATAAACCATAATGTGGTGTATCTGTGCTCAATGGGGGAATCCTTTCCCTCTTTCGGTTCACTAGCACTTAAGGTAGCATTATATGCAATTGTTTTCTTACCCTCCTTCTTAAGTCTAGTGGGGCACTCTACTACCCTATGGCCATAACCCTCAAAACCAAAACACCTATCCGACTTATCACTCTTATCATTGACACTTATATTCTTAGGGACGTGATCGGCCTTGTTATTATTGAATTACTTAAATTCGGTGTCGGAATCATCATCCGAAACTTTAGTCTCCTCCTTCCGAGGACTTGCTTGGAGGTAAACATGTCAAGATCATTAATTTATAAGTAACCTACAAGCTCTTCGAGTTTTTTTATTCAAATAAGCCTAATGAGTTCAAAATGGTCACTTTTTGATCAAATCTACTGGGTAAGAACCTTAAAATTTCTTTATGACACGGTTGTTAGGTAATTTCTCTCCCAAATTAAACGACGAGTTGTCAATATGCGATAATCTAGTGTGAAACTCATCCACCGTCTCATTCTCTAACATTTTAATCATCTCGAATTAGGTAGTGAGGTTTTGAAGTTTAGACGCCCTAACTGTACTAGTTCCCTCATGAGTAAGTGCAAGAACATCTCAAGCCTCTTTTTACGTCTCACACATCATAATGCGATTATACTCTTTCGGGATGATAAATAAGGAAATAAGCTTCAAAGCTTTGGAATTATAAAGTGCAAGTCTATGTTTGTCTTCGGTCCATGACTCAACAAGTTTTAAATTAGTGTCCTCTCAATCTTTCGTGACTGGTGGTGTCCAACATTTTTCTACTACTAACCAAACACGCTCATCTATAGTCTTAAGTGTACTTTTCATGTGAATTTTTAATAAACATAATTTATGCCATCAAAATAGGAGTTCTAAACGCATTAAAATTTTCAAAGTTCATACCTACAAGCACACGGGAACACTCACACAATAAAAAAGTGTTTTAGCTCTGATACCAGTTTGTAAGAGGCCCTTTTTATGTGTACTTTAGGTCTTTTTTTAAAATTCAATTTTAATATGCACCAATTTTGTGAACTAATTTTACTTAACACAATAGTACTTTGTTAATCCTAAACATGCATATAGTGTGCTTAAGCAATTAAAATAAAGAAAAGTCTACAAAACACCGATATATGAGGAAACCACTAAGGAAAAAAACCTCAGATGACCTAAACCAGACAATTACTATGATATGGTTTTATATAATATTGAAAGTAGACTTACTCAATGACTTGATCCCCAAAAGTCTTGATGCTCGTCTATGCTTCAGCCACTCCTCCACAGTGCAATGCATGAGGCCACCTATGTTAGGTCCATAACACACGAGTCCACGCACTGATACAGCTAAGGCAACCACATACGATTCAAAAATAGGAGTCCAACGCTTGTTCACCGAAAAATTCGATGAAACAATTGTTCAACAGAGATGAACAAACTCCAGATGGTGAAAACACAAGATCTCTAAACACAACGGTTATGAAAACTCGGATGTTGTAAACATAAATGATATTTTTAACTTTGAAAACCTTTGTAAACAACAAAAGAAATGTATGGGTTATATTCTCCAAACTCGAAATTCTGAGCAAAATTTACCTTAAATAAAATCTTTAAGCCGGCACATCATTAAAACAAAATGTGCATGTCGTTCGAACGATAGAGCCATCTCGTTAGAATAAGATGTCCATGTCCTTTAAATGACAGTGACATATCATTTGAACTAATGTGAATGTCGTTTGATCCTTCAACACTCAATGAAAAGATCCACACGACTCTAAAATGGATTTATCTCAGAACAACGAATTAAAAACATATTAAAAAATCATTTTATAGAAAACAAAATCCTTAGAAAATATTTATTGAGTGTTTATAAACAAATATGCATCCATACTTGAGAGTATCTCGGAATGTAGTATGATATGAAAAAGTGAAACATGCACCAATAAACACGACATGATCTATCTTAAAGCTTGGCCATTAAGTCTTCAAAATAATGTCATAGACTAAGTGGGCATCGTGACAAGTAAAAATATATATATGAATCAAATTGGTTTTGTTCGGAATAATGTCACTACATACAAATTGACACTATTTGGAAATTTGTCCTTTCGAACCTGCTGCTTTGATACCATCTGTGACACTCCACCTACTTTAATAACAGGTGATCAGTCCTCTACTAAAATAAAACAGGAATCTCATTTGGTTCATTCTTTGTATCACTGTCGACAATATTTTAATTACTAACCACATATTATTTAAACAAGTCGGTGCCAAATTTTAATCTTTAATTATAAACGAGAAAGTGAAACCAATAACCACAAACCAGTTATAATAACAAAAAAAAAACCATCATTGTAATAAAGTCTAAAAGAAGAATAAATTTAAAATTCAAATACCGATTACACCATCGGTTACAAAATAATCCAATGCAATCCACACTAGCTGAATAAAATAAAAAGTTGATTGTAAATAGTCTGATAAAAGGGGTGATATTCTCACTTAACAACTGAAATGGAACCTAATTAAAATACCAAAGATAGAATCGACTACTCCAAAACCTTCAAGTCTCCACATTAGCCACAACTTCGTAAATCCTGGAATGAGTAATCTTTCTTAGCGTCCCTGTGGCTAGAAATCTAAAAGTTTTGAAAATATTTTATACGGGTCGGAGCCCAAAACCTTTGAAAATATTTAGCAAATGAATAAAATGCATTAATGAAAATGTACAATATTTTTCCATATTTAAACTGGTAGCGCACTCCCATGAGACGCCCCTCGCCCCTCTTCTATTATGCGCTACTATCGTACCCATTTTAAACACTCTAGTTATGCTTCCCTACCTAACTAGTACCCCCACATATATTAGTTCCATACGCCAACCTTCTACCCAAACTTCGTCACATACGTTTATTCTATACTTTAATTCTTATTTAGCTATCATACACACTAAATCATTTTAAATTCCATCTTAATTAATTCACATAATTTCAACCCAGTTACTTATTCCATATTAACATATTAATATTATTGTATATACATATTTTCATATCATATATTGTTCACATCCACATATATCGCTCGCTATATATGTATAACCACAATCCCTCTGAGCATTTCCTTCCTAGATGTGAAATGACTAGAATGTTATCAAGCCCTAGGAGTATCTATCTCAACCGAGAAAATCGGATCGAAATCTCACCACCGAACCCAAAATATAAACGAAAATTGGAGTTGGTCATGGTCTTAAATTCGTAGGTCATACCCATACCTAGGGGTGTAAGCGGTACGGTTTGGTTGGTAAATAGTAGATACCAATACCCAAACCAAACTGTGGATGGTAAAACCAAACCGTACCAATTTACCACCCGGTACACCAAAATCAATACCAAAACCAAACCGACCGGTATTTCGGTAATTTCGATTTTTTCTGATTTCTTCTGGTTTTTTCTAGTTTCGGTAAATTCTGGTTTTCACTGGTTTCTGGTTTCGGTAAACAGCACTAAAAGCTCCAAAAAACCAAAAATAAAACTAACCATCTTTTTAAAATATTCAAACCAAAACCAAAACCAACTTTTTTTTGGTTTTGATAAATTCGATATGGTAATTTTGGTACATTCGGTACGGTACGGTAATTTCGGTACGGTTTTTTCGAGTTTCGGTAAATTCGATACGGTATGGTAAGTTCGGTACGATTTTTTCTGGTTTCGATAAATTCGGTATGGTAATTTCGATAAATCGGTTTTTTAAATATTAAAACCAAAACCAACCAACTTTTTTGCGGTAATTTCGATTTCAGTAAGACTGGTTTCTGGTATTTTAATATATGAAACCAAAACCATTTTTTTTCAGACCAAAACGGTACGGTATGGTAAAAACCCATACCGCTTCCACCCCTATCCATACCACATTATTCTATGGAACTCCAGAACTTACATAGGTGGTCGTGCACAAACCTATTATTTAGGGGAACGGTACTAACTCTATTGGGATTTACCAGAGTGACCTCCCACGATGCACAACCTCCACTGATAGCATATTCGCTAGGATGGGTATGTTTCAAAATAATTATCATACACACATATATTATTCTCTCTCTCTCTCTCTCTCTCTCTCTCTATATATATATATATATATATATATATATATATATATATATATATATATATACACAAACACACACACACACACACTATCCATTTACTTGTATATATACACTAGGGTGTACCCGTGCAGAATGGCATGACGATACCCATGCGGAATGGCATGACGACACATTTGTTCCCGTGATATTTTGTACTAGTATCAATGGCACGCCAATAAATTTGTTCCCGTGATAAATGTGTACTCATTCCGATGGCATGATGATAAGTTTTCACCTGAATATTTGTGGTTATAGGACACTCACACTCCTATAAGTCAATTTTTAGTCAACATGATATATTTAAAATTGATTACATATTAATAAAGCATGCTCAAAAAATGATGATTTGCTTTCATTTCATCCCCCAAGAAATAGGTCATGATTCAAAATCCAAACCAAAATGTTTAACATTGAACTACAAAATTCAAACCAACATGTTTAGAGTCCGTCCAAACCAAAATTTTCCATAAAAATATTTCTTGTCGTGCCGTATTTATTTTGGCCGGTTCATTTTTTATTTAAAAAAACATATTGTGGTTTGCCCCTTTTACTTGAATCATGTTTTAGATATGTAAAAAAATAATATTTCATTTCATGTCGTATTGTGACATATCATGTTTACTTTAGTTGGGATCGTTTTGGTTAAAAAAATGTTTTGTGTTGTGTATTTGTGTCATTTATACTCGAGTCATGTTCAAGATAAGCAAAAAAATAATATTTCATGTTGTCATGTTTATTTTAGTCAAGTTATTTTTCGTTAACAAAACATTGTGCGGTATCTTTTTTATTTGTGAAGTGTTTGTGATTGTAAAATAAATTATTTCATAGCGTGTTGTGTCGTATTATGTCATATTTATTTTGATCAATTTTGTATTCGGTTAAAAAAACATTAGGATTTTTTCATTAAAAAAATATTTTATTATGGGCCACTTTCATTTGGATGATGTTCGTGATTGATAAAAAATATTATTTATAATATTTTGTGTCGTCATGAAGACTATGCATGAACCGAACGACCCATCAAAAGTGAAGAATACAAAGAGGGAACGATTACATAACAGTTGGATCATATACTAATTATATTTCCTTACTTGGCCCGATATTTATTGTCTCTTAAAGACAATATTTATATCTTGGCATAACTTATTTGTTAATTCATTTATTATGCAAACTAAAACGAATTCATGGCCACTAGCATTTTTTTGTTGCACACACAACTGGATTGTCCCAAAGGAATATATATATCATGTCATTCTTTTAAAATACCAATCCTTTTGACAAAAATGTAAAATATAACAAATCTTCTTCTAAAGGATTCTTATTCCTATTCCTCCAACTCTATTATTGTGGCATGGCAGGATTAATATGAAATTTATTAACATAAAATAAGCAACATATAATATAAATAGGCTTTCAGGGAAACATAATTAACACCAATTCCAAACTTCAACAGAAGAAACAAACCATTTTAAATCATATTAAAACAAAAACTTTGCACGAGAAAAAATAAACAAACAAACAAACAAAAATAATTATTTCCCATTATTACACGCATATAAAATTCTCACTTTCACTCCCCTTAACACCATCGCCGAAAATGAAGGTGTTTGGCAAATTGATTTTTCTATCGATAACATAGCCAAAATCTCACAATGCCTAATAGAAGCTTATATCGCCACGATCTGAAACTAACATCAGAGTTTATATTGTTAAATCATACTGTTTTGTTAATCACAAATTCGAATATGAATCGTAAGGTTACATCATGAATAAAACAGTTTTGACATGAATCCAGGATGTTTATCTTCATGCAATCACAGAATCAAAAATTCCTTAGAAATACAATTTAAAAACTGGCCTTTGTCCATCGTTATTGAACGGATTAAAGTGACTTGAATGCTCCTTTAATTCCTTTCTTAAACGGTCTGGAATGAGAAAAAATGAATTTCGGATTTTCTCTCCCTCCTTAGAAACAGTGTGTATTGAGATGACTCTAGATGGTGTAGAGGTCTCTATTTATAAGGGGAAGAGGGTCGGAAACCTAGCAGAGGTGGGACTCTTTCCAAGTCTCCCACTAATGCCACTAACCATCATGTGACTAACGGATAAGGTTTACCCAAATCTTTTAATATCTTTATTTATCACATTCCTAATTAATTATCTGATATTTATCAAGACCACAATTATGGGAAATTCTAAATTTAATAAAATTGAAACTAAATAATTAATTTCATTACTTGACATTAATTTCCAACAGTCTCCCACTTGGTCTTAATAATTCGTATAATTAAATTAGGTATCATAAGGTGCACAATTATTGATAAATTTAGTTTGCTAAATCAAATGATTCATGGATTCGAGTCATGGTGGTTCCATGCTATTCAAGAGCATGGTTCCTTCCATTTACCACAACACCAATGTTTCATTCAACTGAGCCTCTAATATTGGGTATCATAATGGCCTCATAATGTCCTTTTCAATAAGGACTATTTCTATCAACAATAATTCATAATTATATGCATGCTTTCTCAAAAGACAGAAATAATAGAAATCAGAAACACTTTTATTGAATTCAAGTAATGGTGTCTGATGATGACGGAATCAGCACCACCAGATAAGGTGTTTTCAAGCTCAATCTAAGAACAACAATGGCAGCATAGTTATGTAAAAGGTAAGAGAATGAGATGAGGGGAAGAGGATAGAGCACCAGAATATAAGTGGTTCAGCCTAGATTGGCCTACGTCCACTGTATGTGTGTGAATAACCTCACTGCAATAAGGCACTAATGGCCATGGATACAATCTCTCAAATTTTCTCTCTCTACTGTGTATCTAGATAGGGTTTTAGCTAGGGTTTAATATCTGGGGATCCTCCTGCAAGGTAGAGGATGGCCTCTATATATAGTACCTAGGGGGTGTAATGTACCCTCCATGCATGCAATGAGCATGTGTGTGTTTGCCTCACCAATATGGGAGTGCCATCTGTCACTGTCACATGTAGAGAATGATGATGTCATACTCCCCCCATGTGTGGGGAATAATCTTTGTTGTAACTGATTTGTGTCCATGTGTCCTTATCCAAATGTCAGCAGATGCTCGGCAATTGCGCCTGGTGTATGACCTCGGCCTTGGGGAGGCCTAGGTTGGTGAGTCTTGGTACCTATTCAGTCCGAGTATTCCATGGAGGTCTCGGCCTAACCCCAGCCGAGACAATGGATAAGGTCGTCCGGAGACGAGGTTGAGCTGGAGTGTTTGGAGTATCGACTAATGTCTGGATGAGGTTGATGGTGGTTTCTTGTGACCTCGGCCTGTGCCTGGCCGAGGTTTCCATTCCAAGGCATACGTGAATGGAGAGGCTCATGGTAGTGTCGGACTGGGCCGACCTTGATATGGCCAAGGGGTGATATCGCGTGTCCAAGACATGCCTAACGACGGCCACAATATCGGCCGAGGTTGGTGTCTCTAGGCCGAGGTCACACTTGGGGCATATCAATCACCCCTCAGCCCTTAGTCATATGTGGGAGAAAGTGACTAGGATATTACCACACCTCCGAGGCCTGTCTATTACAAGCCAATACTTGATTGACACTTGTCCAATGCTGGAATATGCTTGCTTGGTAGGCGTGTGCTGTCAGCCGCCCTTTGGGGCTCCCAAGGCAATGATAGGCCTTGGGAATCGTGCATGCTTATTTATAAGGGTTTTGAACCCTCATTTCTTCTTCCTTCTTTAATTCCCTCTCCTGTGAACGCTTTCTCCCTCTAAAATTCATTTCAAACAAGATTCTACTGCAGAGGTCTTTGTTGGTGGTTTTTTCTGAATTTTCATCACTTCCCCTTGTCGTTTCATTTCCAGGTATCTTCTCCCCTTCATTTTTTTTTACTTTTTCCTTCTGGTTTGCATTTTTCAGCGAGTTTCTGAGTTTTTCGACGAGCTTCTGAGTTTTTCGGCGAGTTGTGTTTGCTTTGAATTTCTTGGTTTGATCTTTAGATTCCTTTGTTTTATCAACCAGTCTTGTTTGGAATTTTTGAAGTTTAGGAAATTCCCCAAGTGTAGTGTCGTCTTCTGATGCTCAGACCCTTATATCATCTTTTTGAGGAGTTCCCTTCTCTTAGAGAGAAGACCTTAGAAAATATTAGGCAAATAGAAAGAGCACAGGAGGAGGCTCGTAGATCACAAGAGTTTCCCATTAGACCCATATTTCCACCACCTCTGAAGGTGATATATCCTGACCCCCCGGAGTTTTTCCATCAGACAGAGGTTCCTGCTGATCCCATACCGATGTCTGAGTCGGAATCTTCTACCTCAGACCCTATGTCTGTGGATTCCTTTTAGGAGGCCATGGACTTCACACCTTGGCATGATCAGGCCCCTGATCAGGCCGAGGTATCCAGCCGAGCCTCATCCCATAATCGCTCAAGCACCTCGTCCTCTTCCTCAGAGGTTGAGATTCTTGAGCCGAGTGTGGCCATTCCACCACCACTTGACGTCATCCCTCTGTCGGCCGTCACCGGGGCAGAGTTCGCTCAGAGGTTCCCGAGTAACCCATCAACATCTGCTCCGGCCGACGTTGAGTTGGATGATGATGAGGTTGAGAGCGATGTCGACGTCTCTGAGGCGGCCGAGATCGAGAGTACTATTACTGAGGTAGACCTTCTCTGCTTTAGATATCTGTATTCTATTATCCCCTCAATAAAGCTTAGGAGACCTCTGAGGGAAGAGAGGGCTTATCATAGCCGAGACGGCGAGATCTGCCTGTACGAGCAGATGTTCAAGTTGGGGTTCCGTCTGCCCATTCACCCCATTATCAAGTCCGTCCTTTCTTATATTAATTTGGCCCCCTCTCAACTCTCTCCTAATGCTTGGAGAGTCCTAATAGGGGCCATAGTGTTATGGAAGGCTGTTCACCACTCAGACCTTCCTGTTCAGGTCTTCGTAGCTTGCTACGTCCCTTCCTTGGCCAAAGCTCGGATGATTTTTAGACCCTTCCTAATAGGGGCCATTTTGTAGCTCAGAGTCCTGAGAAGAAAATGCTTCAGGTGACTCAGACTTCCAACCATAACTGGAAGCCTCGGTACTTCTTTGCTTCAGGGCTATGGGAGTTTGGCCCATGTGTTCCCTCGTCTAATCTGGAGCAGAGGATGCTCCTGAGGTGGGGTAAGGTCACCATGTCTGCTAGGGCCGACCCTATCCTAAGTCTACAAAACCTCCAGAAGGTGAAAGCCCTTCAAGATCAGGGGGTACATGGTCTATTTGTCAGGTTCAAACACTTGATGACTCCCCACTACCTCTCTGGGACAGGTTTAGGTGGAAGTCCCCTTGCCGATCTTGGTAAGCATTTTTGTTTTTTAAGTTTAACCTCTGAGTTTACTCATATCTGCTTATCTAACTCAGATCTACTAACTTTTTGCAGAGCGACCAAAGGATATTCCGGATGAGCTTTGGTAGATGGCTGCACCAAGCTTGATGAGACTTGCCAAGAAAGCAGACTTAACGCTCCTCCCCCATCTCCCTCTGCCTCTAAGCCCCCAGCTACAAAGAAGAGGGCTCCAGGGGGTCATGCCCCTGAGGATCAGAGGCCGAAGAAGAAGATTGCCGACGCTTCCATCCCCATTTCTTCATCTGATGCCCTGTCAGCTCGTCTGGATCAGTTGAAGTTAATCGACAGTGTAGTCGGCCACAGCCTTCAGGCCCTGGATGCCGTCGGCTCTGTAATGACCGAGGCTGACAAACGCTTCTTCAGGTCTCTGGACACCCCATTGCTGGTTGAGTTCGGCCTTCACAGATCTGTTCAGGTATGATTTGATCCTTCTTCAGAAATTGTTCTAAGTGTAACATCTGATTTTTCTTCAGCTTACTCATGATCACTAAATATGCAGGGCTTGACAGCCATGCACCATTTATCCAATTGGACTCTAAGGAAGCTGCCCCTCATCCAAAAGGGGCAAGAGGCCGAGAAAGTCCGAGTACTCTGAACGCAGAGATCAAGCGCCTCAAGTCTGAGCTGAAGGACTCTGAGAAGAAGGTGAAGGGGTTAGAGAAGGACATCTCCCAGCTCGGCAAGGATCATGTTGCTGCACTAAAGGCTAAGGACGATATTCTGCAGTAGAAAGTCAACTCAGTTGTCAGGGCCGCCCTTGATGACGCCTCTGAGAAGATAATTGCTGACAATAAGTCCTCTGATGAGTTCATGGGCTTCGATTTTGAATACCTTGAAAGAGGTATCAAAGCCACTATTAAATGGGCTGACGTCAGGGAGAGAGAGGTCGACACTTTGAAGGCCTCTGATTTCGTTGGTCTCGGCTTTGCTGATCCTCAATTCGCCCAGGCTCTTCAGGAGGTTGAGGAAGAGACTGTCGCTCCTGCTGAGACTGCTACATTGGATGTCACCGAGGTTGGAGGGGCAGACCATCGTGATGATGCTGCCTAGGTGACTAATCAAGCCGAGGATGTCAACGTTCCCCTTTCAAACCCTTAGGATTTTTTTATCATTGTTTTTAATTCATTGTATTATAGAGTTTCTGTAATCGTTGAACATATTATTTATGAATATATATCAACCTCTGACGAGGGCCATCTTCACTTTCTTTTCATTGAATGTCATGTGATGTTTTTCATTCTTAGCTCATTAATTTTCATTCTTAGTTTCGTTGCAATGATGTCTGCTAAAAACAAATTTGTAATGAGCTTCAACCTATGAAGCCTTCTTTCTAAACTTGTCTCTTTGCAATGGTCTTGTTTAAACTCAACCAATGATCCTGAGCTCAGACCTCGTCACCACTGAATGGTGTTATGAGGGTCTGAGGTCATCACCTAAGATGTTATCCCCATAATAAATCTTCACCAAATTAATGATGTTATGTGTCTGAGGTCATCTAATTTGTAGTATCTGACCTCAGACCTTGTCACCACTGAATGGTGTTATGAGGGTCTGAGGTCATCACCTAAGATGTTATCCCCATAATAAATCTTCACCAAATTAATGATGTTATGTGTCTGAGGTTATCTAATTTATAGTGTCTGACCTCAGACCTTGTCACCACTGAATGGTGTTATGAGGGTCTGAGGTCGTCACCTAAGATGTTATCCTCATAATTAATCTCACCAAATTAATGATGTTAAGGGTCTGAGGTCATCCAAATATGGTGTCTGACCTCAGACCTTGTCACCACTGAATGATGTTTGAGGGTCTGAGGTCATCACCTAAGATGTTATCCTCATAATTAATCTCACCAAATTAATGATGTTAAGGGTCTGAGGTCATCCCATTATGGTGTCTGATCTCAGACCTCATCACCACTGAATGGTGTTATGAGGGTCTGAGGTCCTCACCTAGGATGTTATCCCCATAATTAATCTCTGATCTAAGAATTAAGTAAGAACTATCATGGGAACTGATCTTTATTAATAACCTCTTCATAATAAGATGGTACATTTACATAAAACTCTATGCAACATCATATGTAATATCTCTTTAGGTGATCAGCATTCCATGGGTTAGTGAAAGGTTCTCCTTCTAGGTTTTTTAACCTGTAAGTGCCAGGCACAACCTCGTCTGTCACCTTTTAGGGGTCATGCCAGTTTGGGTGAAGTTTATTGGCTTTCTGTTGGGTCTTCTTTAGCACTAGGTCTCCCACTGCAATGGTTCTTAACTTCACCCTCTGGTTGTAGAATTTCGCTGCCCTCTGTTGGTAGGCTACTTGTCTGACCTCTATGTCCTCTCTTCTTTCTTCGATAAGATCTAGGTCTAGCCTCCTCCGTTCCTCATTATTGTCAGGGTCATTGGTCTGAATCCTATGAGTTGGGATCCTTATCTCCGTTGGTATGACAACCTCTGAGACATGTGCCAACATGAACGGGGTTTCACCTGTTGGTGTCCTTGCAGTGGTTCTGTAGGCCCATAACACAGCGTAGACCTCTTCAGCCCATCTTCCCTTTGCACCCTCTAATCTCTTTTTGATCCCATCCAGGATAGTTCTGTTTGTGACCTCGGTCTGGCCATTTGCCTGAGGTCGGCCAGGAGATGAGAAGAATTGCTTTATTCCTACTCTTAGGCAATACTTTTCTAAAGAGGAGTTCTTGAACTGGGTACCATTATCCGAGATGAGAGTGTTTGGGAGGCCATATCTGCATATGATATTCCTCCAAATGAATTGGAAGGTATTCTTCTCTGTGATTATTATCATCGGCTCTGCCTCCACCCACTTTGAGAAGTAGTCAATGGCAACTATCAAGAATCTATAGCTGTTTACAGCTCTTGGCAAGGGTCCTACTAAGTCAATTCCCCATACCGCAAATGGCAATGGAAAAGAGATTGACGTCATAGGCTAATGGGGCTGATGAGGGATAGTGGCGAACCTTTGACATTTGTCGCACCTATTCACGTAGTCTGCAGCGTCCTTGGACAAGGTAGGCCACCAGTACCCCTGAGTGATGATCCTCTTGGCCAAGGGCCTTACCCCTATGTGGCTAGAGCAAGAACCCTCATGGACTTCCTGTAAGACCCTGGAAACTTTCGTGGGACGCACGCACCTAAGGAGAGGCAATAGAAATCCTTTTTTGTACAAGACGTCTCCTATCATCGAGAACTTGGCAGCTCTATGTCTCAATTTTCTCCTCTCTAATTTGGACTCAGGCAGCTCTCCCTCTTTTATGTATCTGACGAGCGGGTTGATCCATGAGTCTCCTAGGTTCAAATTATGACAAGGGTAACATACCTCTTCTTCCTCGATGGTTGCCTTTCCTAAGACCTCGATCGGAATGGTCCTTCTAACATCTGTCTTTATTGCCGAGGCCAACCTTGCCAATGCATCTGCGTGGCTGTTACTTTGTCGAGGCACTCTCTTCAGTTTTGCCTCTTCAAAATATTCTAACATCTTTCTAACTCTTTCCAGGTACTTCGCCATCCTTTCATTCTTGGCCTCATAGACTCCCAACACTTGATTTACAACTAACCTTGAGTCGCTGTGGAGTAGGAGTCGTCTTACATGAAGAGTCTCTGCCAATAAGAGACCAGCTATCATGGCCTCATACTCGGACTCGTTGTTTGAGGCCTGGAAGTTGAATCTCAAGGCGTATTCAATGTTGGCGCCATCTGGAGCCGAGAGTATTAGCCTCGCACTGCTTCCACTATCACAGGAAGAACCATCAACGAAGAGGCTCCAGACGTCTGTATCTGATGAGAAGACCCCTTCTGTTATAACTCCTTTCATGAAGAGGTATCGATCCTCTTCGTTCTCTTCTATTCTGCTCTGGGTTTTGCCTGAGATGACCTCTTCCTGATCTCGAAAGATGTTTGGTGCTGTATCTTTAGAGTTTCAGAAGACACTACGGTTTGTCTCTTCGGCGTCTTCTAGGCCTTTCTCTGTCTCTGCCTCTTCCCAGGTGAATTCTACAACAAAGTTCGCAAGGGCCTGCCCTTTGATGGCTGTCCTAGGCTGGTAGGTAAGATCATATTCTCCCAACTCGATGGCCCAGGTCATCAATCTCCCGGACTTCTCAGGTTTATGCAGGACCTGCCTTAGTGGGGAGTCAGTGAGGACTACCATGGAGTGAGCTTGGAAGTAAGGCTTCGTTTTTCTTTAGGCATGTATTAGGGCGTAAGCCAACTTTTCCATACGGGGATAATTTTGTTCAAACCCTTGAAGGGTCTTAATATTGAAGTATACAGGCCTTTGGATCCCATCCTCTTCCCGTATGATGGCCGCGCTGATGGCTGATTCAGAGACTGCCAGATACACAAACAACCTTTCTCCTGCAATGGGCCGAGACAGCAATAAGGGAGACCCTAAGTAGGACTTGAGTTGGTTGAAGGATTTTTCACACTCTTTTCCCCATTCGAAGGCCTTTCTTAAAACATTAAAGAATGGGAGACACTTGTCCATCGCCCTAGAGATGAATCTGTTAAGCGCAGCCACTCTCCCCGTGAATCTTTGGACATCCTTAATACTCCTAGGAGTCTTCATGTCAAGCAACGCCTTAATTTTTTCAGGGTTCGCTTCGATTCCTCTCTAATTGACGATGAATCCCAGGAACTTCCCGGTGCCTACTCCGAAGACACATTTCACTGGGTTGAGTTTCAACTTGTATGAGTCCATCACATCGAAGGTCTTATCAAGGTCTGCTACATGAGTGCAAGCTTTCAAGCTTTTTGTCAGCATATCATCTGCATACACTTCCATGGTCTTACCTATTTGCTCTTCGAACATCTTACTGATAAGACGTTGGTATGTTGCCCCTGCATTTTTTAGATCGAAGGGCATCACTTTGTAGCAGTACGTCCCCTTGTCGGTAATGAAAGCTGTCTTCTCTGAGTCTTCGGCATCCATGAAGATTTGGTTATAGCCTGAATACGCATCCATGAAGATCATGAGCTCATGTCCTGCTGTAGCATCCACCATCTGATCTATCCGAAGGAAGGGGTAGCTATCTTTTGGGCAAGATCTGTTTAGGTCAGTGAAATTGACACAGATTCTCCACTTCCCATTGGCCTTGGGCACGATGACCGCATTTGATAGCCACTCCGGATAGGTAACTTCTCTTATAAACTCAGCCTCTTCTAACTTTTTCACCTCTTCATGGATGATGTTGTATTTTTCCCTGGAGTAGACTCTTCGTCTCTGCTTGATAGGCCTGGCATCTTTGGTTACGTTGAGCTTGTGACTCATGACCTTAGGATTGATGCCAGGCATGTCTGCGTGACTCCATCCGAAGACACTCTGCCTCTTCCTGAGGAAGTTTATCAGCTCTTCCTTGATTTCAGGATTAAGGGCTTTGCCGACCTGGATGGTTTTTTCCGGCTCGTCTTCATTGAGGATGATGGATTCTACCTCTTCCGCAGCCTCTCCCTTCTTCAATTTTGTTTCATCTCTTGGATCAAGAGTGGCAATGCTATAAGTGGTGGTGGCCCTCTTATGGGCTTCTCTCTCTTTGGCCGAGTTGAAGTAACATTCTCGCGTTGTGGTCTGGTCACCTTTCACTTCCCTTACTCCATAAGGAGTCGGGAATTTTAGCATCTGATGGACCGTTGATGGCACAGCCTCGAACTCCCTAAGGGCCACCCTTCCTATGATGAGGTTATAGGCCGATAAGACACTCTCGTCCATCACAAAGAAATTAATCCTCCTGGTCAACCTCTTAGGCCATTCGTCACCCATCCGTACGTCCATCTCATACATGCCCAGGGGGTGAACCTTTTCACCACTGAAGCCTATCAGGGGGTGGTGATAGGGGACCAGTCTTGCTCTACTAAGGCCTAAGATCTTGAAGCAAGGCCAAAACATCACATCTGTCGAGCTCCCCCCATCCACGAGGATCCTCTGCACCTCATATCCATGCACCCTTGTTGTTATGACCAAAGGGTCATCATGGGGGGCTAAGATACCTCTGAAGTCGAGTCTGGAGAACCCAACTATGAGGGTGTTTATGTCTACTTTCTTCCTCTTCTGTACTGTATCGAAAGACGTTAGATTCATAACTTCAAGTTTGGCCACTGATTTGGCCTCGGTTATATGAGCCTTCCTATCAGCTACTTCAGATCCACCACCTGCAAATCCTCCGCATATTGTGCCAACACTGAAAGACATCATACCAACCCTCTTCACCGGGGTGTTGTCATCCTTTGGTGGGAGATACGAATCATCTTCATCATCACCTTCTGAATCATCGTCTCTTCAGGCCGGGACGTTGTCACGGCATCTATCATTCCTCCTTTTCTTATGGTCATCTCTTCCACTCTTAGGAGCCTTACCGTTTACATATTTTCTTAATTTCCCAGATTTTAACATCTTCTCAATCTCATCCTTAAAAGCGAAGCATCTATCTGTGACGTGACCATGATCTTGGTGGAACTCACACCATAGGTTTTTGTTCCTCTTATGTGGTGGGGCTTTCAGATTCTCTGGCCATCTCAGAGCCCTGTCATTCTTAATCTCATTGAGGATGTGCTTACATCTCACAGTTAGAGGAGTATAGTGAGCTAACTTGTCATCACCCGATCTCTTCTTCCCATCTTTCTTGCTTTGGGACTTTCCACTGCCACCGCGGTTCTCATCCTTATACTTGGCAGCCATTAACTCTTCTGCATTCATTACTTTCCCTGCGGTTGCCAGCAGCTCTTCCATAGACCTAGGGGGCTCTTCTGCCAGTTTCCACAATAGCTTCCCCTTCTGGAGACCTCCTATAAGGGCGGTCATGGCTATGTTCTCTTCATAATCTTCGACCTCCAACTTTTCTTTGTTGAATCCTGCTATGTAGTCTCTTAGGCTCTCACCCTTGGCCTGCTTGACATACAACAGGTGGGTAGTCTTCTTTTGAGGCCTCACCCCAAAGAAGAAGTTGTGGATGAATCGCTCAGCCATGCCTTTGAAGTTCTCAATTGAGTTCTTCGAAAGGGAGGTGAACCAACTGTGTGGAGCCCCTGTTAAGGTCCCAGAGAAGGCTCTACACTTAATCTCATCGGGTATCGAGTAGATGTCTGCTGCTGATTGATACATCTCGATATGATGCACAGGGTTAGTGCTGCCATCATACTTGGAAGGCACCGTAGGAGGCTTGAACTTAGCTGGGGTTGGGAACCCCACTACCCTAGCCACAAATGGGGAGCCCTCTGAGTAACCCCTTTGTAATGGGTCCCTGCTTTTAATGAGGTCTCCTATCTTCTCCTCAAGGCGTTGGATAGAATCATTCCATGGTCTGCGGCCATCGACTTGGCCGAGGTTATCCCCTGCCACCTCCCTAGGATGAACCGAGGATTCCCCTGCCACGACACGTTGGTTGTTGACCTCTTCCTGTTCCCTGCCTCTTCTTTCACAGTGTCGGCCTTGGTCTGGTCGACATTGCCTGTTCCCTCTTTGAGAGCCTGCTGCGCTCCTTGATCTCGACAGTCTCTGTCTTAGGTCATTTATCGGGCCCAGTCTCTCGAAGGCCGACCCTCTGCTCAACCTATCAAAGGCTGACCCTCTTTATTGGGCCTCTTCACCTCTTATGTCGACACAACCTTGACTTTGCCTAAGAGTCCGTACAGTGTTATTTGACACCTCATACGGCTCCCAGCAGTCTTCCGGGGCTTCTTCCGCCTCTAAATCATCATACCTGTCCTCTGGGTAAGGGTTTCCCTGCCTCCCCAGGCGCAAGCGCCTAGGGTCAGCAACGTCCCTTCTCCGCGGGGGTGCAGGCTCGTCCTTCATTGGTGCCTGGGGTGGTCCCTTGGCGTCAGGATGAGGCTGAATTGCCTCCAGAGTGATCATGTCCGGTGAGACTCCAGGTGGCCTCATCATAGTTTGGCTGAGCTGTGCAAATTGCTCTTGCATGGCTTCTTGTGTCGCAGCTAAAGATCTCAAGGCTGCAGCTACCTCCGCCATTTCGGACTGGGGGGCACCTGACTGGAACTAGGCCCCCCGCCCCCGGGCGACAGAAGAGGCGGTGGTAAGTCTGGTGCCATATGTTAACACTTTAGAGCTTGAGTAGCAGATGAGCTTAATACCTCACAGGACCTCTTTCAATGGTGAAACAGCTCTGCGCTAGGGGGAGGCCTGGTTCACCACCAGAGTCTCCGGTGAGGTTAATCAGAAAAATAGGAAGATATAGCTTCTCGTTCCCACAAACGGCGCCAAAAATGATGATGCCGGAATCAACACCACCAGATAAGGTGTTTTCAAGCTCAATCTAAGAACAACAATGGCAACATAGTTATGTAAAAGGTAAGAGAATGAGATGAGGGGAAGAGGAGAGAGCACCAGGATATAAGTGGTTCAGCCTAGATTGGCCTACGTCCACTATTTGTGTGAATAACCTCACTGCAATAAGGCACTAATGTCCATGGATACAATCTCTCAAGCTTTCTCTCTCTACTATGTATCTAGACAAGGTTTCAGCTAGGGTTAAATATCTGGGGATCCTCCTGCAAGGTAGAGGATGTCCTCTATATATAGTACCTAGGGGGTGTAATGTACCCTCCATGCATGCAATGAGTATGTGTGTGTTTGCCTCACCAATATGGGAGTGCCATCTGTCACTGTCACATGTAGAGAATGATGATGCCATACTCCCCCCACGTGTGGGGAATAATCTTTGTTGTAACTGATTTGTGTCCACGTGTCCTTATCCAAATGTCAGCAGATGCTCGGCTATCGCGCCTGGTGTATGACCTCGGCCTTGGGGAGGCCGAGGTTGGTGAGTCTTGGTACCTGTTCAGTCTGAGTATTCCATGGAGGTCTCGGCCTAACCCCAGCCGAGACAATGGACAAGGTCGGCCGGAGATGAGGTTGAGCTGGAGTGTTTGGAGTATCGACTAATGTCTGGATGAGGTTACTGGTGGCTTCTTGCGACCTCGGCCTATGCCTGGCTGAGGTTTCCATTCCAAGGCATACGTGAATGGAGAAGCTCATGGTAGTGTCGGCCTGGGCCGACCTTGATATAGCCGAGGGGTGATATCGCGTGTCCAAGACATGCCCAACGTCGGCCACAATATCGGCCGAGGTTGGTGTCTCTAGGCCGAGGTCACACTTAGGGCATATCAGTGTCAAACAACTAAGCCAAAATAGCAATCATAGTCTAACAAATCGAGACCCATCTCTTTGACATATTCCATAAAGGTCTTCGGAGATAGTCCTTTCATAAGAGGATCTGCTATGTTATCACGCGTACTGAAGTGATCAATTGACACTCTTTATTTCTGAACTTCTTCTTTAACTGATAGGTATTTCATCTCAATATGCTTAGTAGACTTAGTATACCTATCGTTCTTCGAGAAGAAGACTGCTGCGACATTATCACAGTGAATTTTCAGCGGCTTAGATATTGACTCCATAATTCTAAGTCCTGAAATAAAGTTTCGCAACCATAATCTATGATTTGTAGCTTCGAAGCAAGCTACGTATTTAGCCTCCATAGTAGATGATGCAATGACACTTTGCTTAGCACTTTTCCATGAAACGGATCCTCCAGCCATAAGGAAGACATAACCCGAAGTGCTCTTCCTACTGTCAAGGCATCCCCCAAAATTTGAGTCTGAATAACCAATCACCTCAAGGTGATCAGTCTTCCGATATGTGAGCATGTAATCCTTGGTCCCTTGCAGGTACCTCAGCACTTTCTTTGTATTTCCAATGGTAAATCCCCGGATTACTTTGATATCTGCCTAGCATTCCAACGGCAAAACTGATGTCCGATCTAGTGCAAACTTGTGCATACAACAAGCTCCCTACGAGCGAAGCATAAGGCATGCCTTTCATGTGCTCCCTTTCTAACTCACTTCCAGGGCATTGACTTAAGCTGAACTTATCCCCTTTCTGAAGTGGAACATTAACGGGATTGCAACTTTGCATGCTAATTTTTTTTAAAACTCTGTTAATGTAAGCTTTCTGAGACAGTCCCAACGTTCCTCATGATCTATCCCGAGATATTTCTATCCCGATCACGAAGGATGCCTCACCTAAATCTTTCATTTCAAAGTTTTTAGAAAGGTACTTCTTGGTTTCACTTAATAAACCAAGATCACTGCTGGTGATAAGTAAGTCATCAATATATAGTACTAAAAACACAAACTTGCTCCCACTGATCTTTAGGTATATACACCGATCAACAGTGTTTTCCTTAAACCCAAAGGATGTAATGGTATCGTGAAACTTAATATACCATTGACGAGAAGCTTGCTTTAGACCATATATTGACTTCTTTAACATACAGACCATGTTTTGTTTTCCTTCCTTTATGAAGCCTTGTGGCTGTGCCATGTAGACTTCTTCTTCTAAACTCCCATTTAGAAAAGTTGTTTTTACGTCCATTTGGTGTAACTCCAAATCATAATGAGCCACTAACGCTAATATGATTCTTAGTGAGTCCTTCTTTGAAACTGGAGAGAAGGTCTCATTATAACCAATGCCTTCTCGTTGATTAAAACCTTTGGTAACAAGTCTAGCTTTATGTCGTTCGATATTGCCCTGTGAGTCAAGTTTGGTCTTAAAGATCCACTTGCACCAAACTCGTTTTTGTCCTTCTGGCAATTCGACCAACTCCCAAACTTTATCGTCATTCATAGATTTTATTTCTTCATTCATAGCATTAACCCATTTATCTGAATCATCACTGTTTACAGCCTTTTCATAAGAAACTGGATCATTAATATCCCCTATATTAAATTCGGTCTCTTGAAGGTATACCACATAATCATCTGGAATTGCCGATCTCCTTTCTCTTTGAGATCTTCTTAATGACACTTCCTGTGGTGCTTCAAAGGTTTCATCGGTTACAGTCTCATTATGTGGATGTTCAGTTGGTTGATCATTCACTTATTGTTCATTGTTATTGATTGGGTCAATGACCGGTGCAATAACTGCATTAAGAACAACATGTATGTTATGAACTCTGGGTATAGAAATTTGTACCCTGACTTCTTGAATGATTACCTCCCTCTCTTTTATACTCCCACTTACTTCACCTTCTTCAATGAATTTAGCATTTCCAGTTTCTATGTAACTAGTTGTATGATTTGGACAGTAGAATCTATATCCCTTCGACTTTTCTGGATACCCGATGAAATGACAAGATAATGTCTGAGGATCTAATTTCTTTTCATAAGGGTTATACATTCTAGCTTCCGCTGGGCAGCCCCACACACGTAAATACCTTAAATTGGGTTTCCATCCTTTCCACAGTTCAAAAGGGGTTTTTGAAACTGACTTACTAGGAACCCTATTTAAGATGTGTACAGCGGTCCTTAATGCATGTGTCCACAAAAATGTAGGCAATTGTGTCCTACTTATCATACTCCTAACCATTTCTATAAGGGTACGATTACGCCTTTCAGCTACACCATTCTGCCAAGGTGATCCTGGCATTGTGTATTGGGCGCAAATACTTAATTTCTCAAGGAGTTTAGCAAATGGGCCTGGGAGTTGCCCTGACTCATCATATCTACCATAATATTCACCACCTCTGTCAGACCTAATAATTTTCACCTTTTTACTTAGTTGCCTCTCAACCTCATTAATGTATATTTCAACGACGTTCACAGACTGAGATTTATCATACAACATGTACAAAATGCAATAACGTGAAAAATCATCTATAAAGGTGATGAAGTATTTCTCTCCACCAATGGATGGAATATCAAAAGGTCCACATATGTCTATATGTATTATTTCAAGTAGCTGGGTGCTTCTTATGGCTCCTTTCTTTGTATGTTTGGTCTGTTTTCCTTTAATACAGTCCACACAAACATCATAATTGGCCCAATCCAGGTTATGGAGTATTCCATCTTTAATGAGCCTTTCAATTCTCGGCCTGGATATGTGCCCTAATATTTGATGCCACAAATAAGAAGATTTTTCATCATCAAGTGTACGTTTCGTACCAACATTAGGATGCAGGGTCACAAGGGTTTCAGAAAAATTCTTTTCAAGATTCAATCGATATAAACCATCTAATAAAAATCCAGAACCAACATTATTAGACTTTTTAATCAAACCAAAACCATTGTTCTTAAATTCAATTGCAAAACCATATAAAGAGAGTTTAGAAACATAAATTAAATTCCTAGAAACTAAGGGAACATAAAACGTTTCTTCCAAATCTAAAATAAATCCAGTGCTTAAAATCAGGCGAAAGACTCCAATATCTTCTTTTTGAGCCTTTGCCTTATTGCCCATGTAGAGAAGATGCTCATTTGGATTTGTTTTTCGGATCAAAATGAAGCCCTGCATCGAATTAGAAACATGACACATAGAACCAGAATCAATCCACCAAGTGTTAGAAGGAACATTAATAAAGTTTGATTCGAAATAAACATAAATAAAGGGTTTACCCTTTTTCTCAAACCAGGCCTTTCGTTTATGATAATCCTTCTGGAAACGGCCCTTCTTTTTACAGAAGTGACACTTGTCGTTCTTTTCCTTCTTCACAGCAGCAGTTGATGGTTCAGCTTGATGAGACGGCCCAGGACCTTTCTTAATGCCCTTGCCGAACATCTTCTTAAAACCAGCTCCTTTGACTGTAAGATTTTCCACCTGTCCCTTAGTCACATGGCCATTCTGTTGCTTAAACCTTCCTTCCTCCTGTACCAACATGCTTTGCAAATCATTTACATTCCACTTATCTTTTATAGTGTTGTAATTGATTTGGAAAGGCCCATACTCAGGAGGTAGGGAGTTTAGGACGAATTGGACGAGAAAAGACTCGCCCACTGTCATGCCCAAAACTCTAAGTCTAGCAGCCAGATTGGTCATTTCTATAATGTGCTCATTCATGGTTCGAGTACCATTGAACCTCATAGTGGTCAGGTCAACCATAAGTTTCCCAGCAAGGGATTTATCAGCAGTTCGAAAGCGTTCCTTAATGTTGTTCAAATACTCTTTTGCTTTCTTAGTTTCAGGTAAGGAGGTCTTAATGTTATTAGCAACACACATTCGCATAAACATTAGGGCCAACCTATTGGATCGAGACCATGCTTCATGGATAGCAATTTCATCCTCGCTACTGGTATCAGTAATAGCAGCGGGTTCATCACACATAATTTTCATGTCCAGGTCAAGAACCCCTAGGCTAAACTCAATTTTCTCATTCCATTCAGAAAAATTAGTTCCATCAAATTTGGAATAGGACTGAGCTTGCGAATACAGGTTAAGGGGAACTGCAATTAATAACAATGTTCACGGATTAAATTTTTACACACAACAAAAATTGCAAGGGTCGAATACTGAATTGTTGACTAAAATTTTGGCATATTTCATTTACATTCTGAATATCATGGAATCTGTGTTAATCATCACATAATATTCAGATTGTAAAGATATATTACCCTATAATTCATTTATCATGGTCCCATAATTTTGGCATCTGTGTTTGTTGCCTAATTCATTTAATACCATGATTAATGGACTTAATGTCAACTATTCTGTTTTTACAAAACTAGTTCTTATGTTGTTCAATTCAGATATTAGCATGTGTTGCGCCTCAATCCAATTTTATAACTAACATTAGAATAAGTCTTTAATGAATGTAAGTATATTATTCGTACATGCAGTCTCAGCCTGTGTTTGGCCTTTGACTTAACTCAAATGAATAATTGTTTACATGTCTTAACTTAAATATAGTTAATCATGCATTAATATTAACTATAATATGTAATTTATCAGTAATTACAAAGATACCAATAGTAGCTCAAATGCCTCAAAAACATAATTGCCCAGGTATAAAAACACGTAATACATGAATTTTGCCAAAAATGGCAAAAATGATTTTTCACCATAGAATTTAAGTAAAACATGCCAGAAAACCAAAACCTTTTGCGGAACGTCAATATAAATTTTCTGTAAAGAGTTATAAGCCTCAAGATTCTTTCCTAAAATGGTAAAAACGAGGTTTTGAGGGCCTTAACTGACTCGGATTGCCGAAAAACATATTACATTCCAGCCAAAGGCTGTGAAATTCGATCGTTGGCTCATTTCCAGTCAACCTACTAAGTTTCAAGTCAATCGGACACCAAAAATTTCAAAAAAACACTATTCACTGCGCCAAAAAAAAAATTTCTTTCGAAATCTGTTTTGCATCAAATCGCAGTTTTCACATAATTAATCTTAAAAACAGTTTCGTTTTCTTATCATGATTAATAAAAGTGTTTTTCAGAACTCTTACACAACTTGAAACAATAAAATCACGCTAACGGCACATTAGGGTTCTTAATAACACGAAAAAGGGGTTGAACAATTATGGGGCAGTTATTATAGGATAAGGGTTGTATACAACAATATGGTTCTTAATATCATTCATGACATAAATTCGTATTATCATATGCATGATTACCAGATTTATCAAAATTTCCAAAAAAATAAAATTTTCAGATTTCCAAAAAATAAAATTTTCAGATTTCAAGATTTACCAAAATTTCCAGATTAAAAAAAAAATTCTAGATTTCCAGATTTTCAAAAGATCATAAATCAGAATGTTATAAAGAAATTTTCATTAACGGAAAACATGAGATTATAAACCGAAGGCTCTGATACCACATGTTAAATCATACTGTTTTGTTAATCACAAATTCGAATATGAATCGTAAGGTTACATCATGAATAAAACAGTTTTGACATGAATCCAGGATGTTTATCTTTATGCAATCACAGAATCGAAAATTCCTTAGAAATACGATTTAAAAACTGACCTTTGTCCATCGTTATTGAACGGATTAAAGTGACTTGAATGCTCCTTTAATTCCTTTCTTAAACGGTCCAGAATGAGAAAAAAGGGATTTCGGATTTTCTCTCCCTCCTTAGAAACAATGTGTATTGAGATGACTCTAGATGGTGTAGAGGTCTCTATTTATAAGGGGAAGAGGGCCGGAAACCTAGCAGAGGTGGGACTCTTTCCAAAGTCTCCCACTAGTGCCACTAACCATCATGTGACTAACGGATAAGGTTTACCCAAATCTTTTAATATCTTTATTTATCACATTCCTAATTAATTATCTGATATTTATCAAGACCACAATTATGGAAAATTTGAAATTTAATAAAATTGAAACTAAATAATTAATTTCATTACTTGACATTAATTTCCAACATATATCGTTGACGTTAATTTCGTCGGAGCTTTTTTTTCTAAGTTAGAAAGGTCGAGGTTATGTATTTGGAAAACCAAAATAAAACATAATATCTAAAATGAAAAGAATACAAACCCAAGGTTTCTATAGATAAGAGAGATAAAATTGCTCAAAATTGAATTTGAAGATCGTTGCATCTTTGACTCAATCACATGGGTTATATTAAACAAAAAGCATACAAATGGGTTATGAGACTTGAGAAAACCTTCTAATTAATTCATATGTCACTGGAAACAAATCAAGATACAAACTGGGTAGAAACATGATTTATTGAAATAGAGGGGAAAAAACTAAAGAACTATTTAAGATCCTGATTGGAAAAATCATGGATGAAATCGAATATAACTACAGTTGGAAAAAAATGAACTTTGCTTCACTTGCTGTGATAATTTTAGAGTTCTATAAACTAATTTGAGTTCTTTACAACTTTAGTTAGATAGGAGGTGAGCACACCCCTCTCTGCCCCCTATGGAAAACACCTGTGAGAGGGGTAAATGTATTGAGGACAGGACCCAAAATCTGAAATGAAGATCCAACAATAAAAATACAAAATTGACAAAGAGATGAAACTTTCAGAAATGTATCGACGTTTACCGGACATATCTATCGGTCTAAGGGCTCCGGGTTCAAATATGAGGATATCCGAGTTCAGATGTTGAAATCACCTTCTTTCACCTTCAAATGAAAAAGGTTGTATTACATCTCTGCAACAGATAAAAATATCTAAGGTGAAGAAACCAAACAGAGGAAAATTGATGGTCTGTTTCCACAAGCCTCATCTTTATCAACAACATCCCTAAGGTATCTCGATCAGTTTGGGTTTCTCAGGCACCTCAAACCAATCGAGGAAGCTTGGATAGAATAGTCAGGCCATCTCCAATGGACAGTCTAAATGTATACATTTAGACTGTCCGAGCTCACACTAGGTAAGAAAATGTATACATTTAGGGGAGAGAAAGTGTAAGGGGTGTGTAAACTCGCATTGCAGGAAGACATTGTGTTGTAGGGGGGGCCCACATCTGGGTGGCTAAAACTTGTCCGCCCAGAATGTGGGCGGCTAACTGTCATCCGCCCAGAATCTGTGCGGGAACCTGTCATCCGCCCAGCTGCTCCACCAGAAATAACAAAAAAATATTAATTAGCCAAACGGTTTCGTTATAACGGCAACAAAATTACAACGGTAACAAAAATTAAAACGGTAACAAAATTTTTTGTATATATATATTATGCTCCTCTAAAATCTTTAACACCAACACTTTGATGTTTTATTTTACTTATCATCAATTCAAAAAAAAATTCTATGGATACTCCTTCACAAAGTACTCCGCCATGTTCTAGTCGGCTACCAAATTTCACTCCACACGACGAGGTGTTACTTTGTCTCGCATACGTTAAATATTTTATAGATAGTCGTATGGGGACTAACCAATCACGAACAACCTTGTGGGAAAAAAATATCAACAAATATAACTCAAGCGAGGGTGTTATTTACAAACGAACCAAGAATGCGTTGCAGGGAAAATACCGAAAAATTAATGCAGAATGTTTGTTGTATACGTCGAATTTGTCGAAAGCTTATAGAAACGGGAAAGATAGCGACACGACGGAGGTTACGTGGGTAATTACAATTAAATTCATGTTTTTTATTTATTTATTAGTAAATTCTTAAATTGTCATCACTAATGCGGGAATTTTTTTTCATATAGATCGAACGAGCTAGAGATAACTTTCTAAGCAAAGCAGGTCATAAATTCAATTACGACCACTGCTACGAGGTGCTGAAGGACTTGCCAAAGTATTCCATGTCAACCACTGGTTCACAATATACGGATGAAGAAAATAATGAGAGCTCGCTTTATTCAAACGACAACGAATCAAGGAAATTCAATAATGCTCTTAGAAGACCGGAAGGACGTAAAATGGCAAAATAGAAAGGAAAGAAACGAGCGACCGCCAACAGTGCGGCTACAAACACGTCCCTTTTAGAGAACTCCGAAGAATTCAACACACTTTATGATAAAAATTCTGCAGAATCACAAGCAATCAGGATAACTCTAAATGAAAAGATTGATGGTTTAATTTCAATTCGCACCAAAGAGTTCGAAGCTCAACTCCAACGTGACGAAGATCAGATTATTTACATGGATACAACTAAATTCACTCCCCAACAAAATGCCTTTCCCGAGATGCGAATGAAACAGATAATGCAGCGTCGGTCTCAAGCATATCGTAACTTCTTAGAATAGATAAATAGATTTTGTCGGGTCCTATATGTAATCCAAATTTATTAGTTATTAAATTTTGTACCAATGTTTATGAATGACTATTATTATCAAACCAAATTTTATTTAGCACGAAGATAATTTTTATAATTGCCCAAAATGGATAAAAATGAAATTACAATCAAGTTGATGATTCTACATGACGAATCCAAATGTGTTCCTTAAGATCGTCACGTAACTGGTTATGAGCTTCCTTGTTCCACATCTTTGCCTTCCGCACCTGGTACTGATAGTGGCCAGCGAGACTCTGACTGCTTAAGCATGGGGGTGGGTCACGTAAGGGCAGGTCAGCTCGCCATGTCCCGTCACGCAACTCCTCCTTGACAATCATATTGTGTAATATGACACAATCCTTCATAATTACACGTAAGTCTTTATATTCCCAAAAATTTGTTGGGTTCTGGATAAAGTGAAACTGTTGTTGTAAGATCCCAAATGCCCTTTCCACATCCTTCCAGGCTCCTTCCTGAGCTCGTGTGAACACCTTTTGTTTTTGAGTGACTTGTCTCTTGAAACTCTTGACGATAGTTGCGATGGGCGGATAGATACCATCTGCAAGGTAGTAACCTGTGTCATATGTGTTTCCGTTTACTTCGAGTGCATAGGGGTGCGATTTCCTTCTAGAAGTTCTTCAAACACATGAGATTTGGCAAGAACATTCAGATCATTACATGCACCAAGCATCCCAAAGAACGAATGCCAAATCCAAGTATCATAAGATGCCACTGCCTCTAAAATAATAGTGGCAGCATGACAATGTCCTTGATATTGTCCTTTCTATGCATGTGGACAGTTATTCCATTCCCAATGCATGCAGTCAATGCTCCCAATCATCTCGGGAAAATCGCGGCATTCATTTTCGGGCTGCATGCGGGCAATATCTTCGACTGTAGGTGTGCGACAATACTCCAGGCTAAACACCTTCACTATAGCCCTGCAGAACCGTTTTAAAGTCTCAATCGTTTTCGTCTCGGCTATTTTTAAATATTCGTCCTGCAAATCCTCGCATCCACCGTACGCCAACATACGAAGTGCACAAACAATATTTTAGTGAGAGCTTAATCCCATTCGTCCAACACAATCGACTCTCTGTATGAAATATGAATCTTTTTCACAGCATGCTTCTAAAATACGATTGAAGCTCGCCTTGTTCATCCTGAACCTACGTCTGAACATTTCTTCAGGATAAGTGGGGTTCTCTTGGAAATAATCTTTCCATAAATTCCGATGACCCATCTCTCTATCCCTATACACCGTTCTTCTCTCATGTATTTCCCTACCACTGTGTAGTAAGGACGATTGATAGATTGCACTCTACAATCTGTTGTGGATCGCAGCGGCTTCATCATCTGAGTCAAGATCATAAGATTGGGCGATTTGCGCTAATATATTCTCCTCTAGATCGTTGTTAGATTTTTTTTATGGACGTGGGAAAAAATATTATATGAGTAGGAAATATTGTTATGCTCAATATCTATCTAAATCGATTATTTATAGTATTGAACGGTACTTGAACGGTACTTGCATTTATTTTGGTAGTCACTTTCAACTGACATATGTACTTGGACGGTAAAAAAAGAACCGCCCAAAATTGAACGGTAAATAACGCTCCTCTGACTTGTTCATGTGACCACTCGTACTTGGATGGTAAAAAAAGAATCGCCCAAAAATGAACGGTAAATAACGTTCCTCTGACTTGTTCATGTGACCACTCGTACTTGGACGGTAAAAAAAGAACCGCCCAAAATTGAACGGTAAATAAGGCTCCTCTGACTTGTTCATGTGACCACTCGTACTTGGACGGTAAAAAAGGAACCGCTGAAAATTGAACGGTAAGTAACGCTCTTCTGACTTGTTCATGTGACCACTCATACTTGGACGGTAAAAAAAGAACCGCCCAAAAATGAACGGTAAATAATGCTCCTCTGACTTGTTCATGTGACCACTCGTACTTGGACGGTAAAAAAACAACCGCCCAAAATTGAACGGTAAATAAGGCTCCTCTGACTTGTTCATGTGACCACTCGTACTTGGACGATAAAAAAAGAACCGCCCAAAATTGAACGGTAAACATTTATTCATCCATTTTCTTTCGTATAAGTAGATTGTCTCGTTATTAGTTATAGCGTCAATAACTTTTTTTTCATTTTGTCATACATATACACCAAAATCTTAGCTATACTAACTTCAGATCATAAACTACAAAATGCATAACCAAGTGTACATGCCTGATGAAGATTCACCCACCTTAACCTATGTTCCCCTGAAAACTTTGTCAGGGAAAAAACTTCCGTACTATAACTGGTCACCGCCAAAAAAAGTTATGCGAAATGAATTCCTCTCATATGGGGGGATAAGCAGGATGCAACAGGTCAAGAAGAAAAAGTTTAAGTCTAAAGCGTCAACATCATTTGGAGATGACCATGATGAGGCGGCCCGTAAAAATGTTGAACAAGTGTTGACTAACCCAGGGATCTACCAAGATCCCCATGGATGTGGTTGGTTTGGTGAGAAAAAGGGTGTTTGAAAACATCCCTATATGTACACTCCATTCCTTAGGCGATGTTAATCATGTGATGAAATGGTTAACGCCGACGAAAGGAAATATTCCATGGGATGATCATTTGAAATGGTCTAGGTTATTTGATAGATGTTGTGATTTGGAGTGCTATTGTCAGTGGCATGGTTTACCCGTGCCACAGGCAAAATCAGCAACATATTGCAAAGATGTAAAGAAAGATAATGAAAAATGCATTCGTTTATTGGAACGCGAAATTGCACAGATGGAGAAGAGGCTAGAGCGGTGGCATTCTAAACATTTGATAAAGACTATACTTGACGATCTAATTTATGAATCGGATTCGGAACTCCCGGATTACAAAGGTCTAGATTCGGACTTGGATTTCGTACATCATCTACCTAACATGTTGATGGGGGATGGGAATGACTTATGTTGTGTTCCGTGGTTGCATAGGAAATAAAAATGATAAGATTATGTAACTTTTTAATGTTTTTATATGTTAATATTAATAAATTATAACTGGTATTAATGTCCATGATTGTAACATAAAATAGTTAATGGAAAACACACTGGAAAATCCCATTGTATGGAAAATACACTGGAAAATTACATATGGAAAATACACTGAAAAATGCAATTTACATTGGACCTCTTCCCTCATATTGGTCATAAGGAAATGTGTTGAAAATCCCAAAAACGTCATCGGCAAGAGATGGTTGTGAAGACGATCCTAAAGGATCTTGGGAGGGTGGATGGGAAATATTGGGAGAAGCACTACGATAATCATCTCCATATATATAAGGGGGTGTACGTTGCGGAATGGGGTAGTGTTCCGTGGCTGAACTCGGTCCCGCCCCACGTAGATTTGCAATCTCTTGATCTTTCTCATGAATTTGCCTCTGCAACATAATCTCTCGTTCTAACATTAAGGACCTTGTTTTCCGGACAAAGTCCTCTCTATAAAAAACCATATCACGCCATTATTCGCGTGAGTAAAATTCAGCCGGAGCCAAGTCATTCGTGGTACTTGGTGGATCTACCTGAATAAATATTGTGCCAATTCCACTAATATGTGTCACCTCAAGTTCCCGTGATAACGGTATAAAACTCGAGGAAGAAGGTTGACCCTGTGTGTTTTACGAATGTGGAGCTTGCCATCTATCTGTCGGTGCGATGGGTACTCGTAAATTATGTGGTACAATCGAGGCAAAACCAACCCCGTCATGGTTCTGCCACCGAATTAACGAAGGTAATATTGGACCCTTAGTTACAGCTCTCCAGTATGTAAGCCATTCATCCTGCCCTGTGATTGTTACATTAGCAATTGTAGGTTGCCAATTGCCAATATGTTGCATATATATATTAAGAGTAATGAATGCCATTGGATATAGTGGGTTATTTGGGATAGAAATGTGGCTTGTCATTTGACGGTAACAACGGTCTCCGAGATACCAACTCCCACCTAATTTCGGATCAAACAGAATGTATCATCTCAGAGCAAAATCATGAGCAACTACAGCAGCAGGAAACTCATTTTGTGGCAATTCCATAAACGGTTGCCATATAATTGACTCTGGTGATCGCATTTTGAGCTGCTCCTGCATGACTGAACTTTTAAAACGCATTTGTCCCTGAACATTATCGCGATTATTGATCCCCCATTGTAAAATACGCGGCCATCTTTCCACTACATCATTGTACAATAGGGGAGCCAGGGTATGGAGGTACTCGTAGCCGTAATACTGCGATTTATAAGAATAAGCTATTAATAAATTTGTATTTTCATATAGTAACTATATTTATATTATTTGAAAAAAATGAAATGTTCACTTCATAAATACTTTACCTCTATTAATTGCCAAAAACAATTAACCGTTTTATGGACATTTGCAACACATGCGTCAAGTGCGTAGTAAACTCGGGCAAGAATGGCAAAACCCCAATCTTTCGCAGTCATGTCATTTATGTCGTCTAAATAAGTTGCCCAATCCACAAACACTGAATTGTGGCCCGTTGGAAAAAATATGGAGCTCATGACATAAACAATAAAATCTCGAGCGATTTGATCCGTGTTCGCTAATCTATGCTGCGAATTTTATTGGCGCCAATGCAACATGTATTGTTTTAACGTTGCACACGAAATATTTCGACCTTTGTACTGTGGGTGGCCTATTCCAGGATAATATAATTCAAATATTTCCTCCACCGTAAAAGGACTAGAATGAGGAAATGGTGGCAAAATGGGTTAGTACCAATTTCAATTCCTGAAACGGGAAAATTTTACAATGATTAAAAGTTGCAAATATGATATATAAATAGTTAACATAAATAAAGTGCATAGCAAGATATTGATAAATTACCGGTTAAATGAAAAAAATCAAACGGGGTTATCCCCAATTCCACCGACGGTAGCTGAAATGTGTGTGTTCTCTCCGACCACCTACTAATTAAGGCACCGATCATTTGGTTATCCGAGTTGGGATAAATTTCACTGAACAAATGACTGAATCCGAAATTGTTTATGGTGTCTCGGACTGCAAGAACGTCAGATAAACTTGCGTACACTTCAATTGGACCTTGTACACTACCACGTATGTGAAATTGACTCTCATTTTCTTGTGCGTTAGGATCAATAATTGTGTCCGTCGCACAAGGTGTTTCGTCGGATAAACGAAATAAATTTCGATAAACGATTGGTAAATTGGGTGGTGGAGGTGGGTTTTCATTTGGTTGGGCCTTTTTGCCACACCATTTTCTTTGAATGTGAAACATTTTGATGACTAAATAAATTGTTTTACGGAAATTATAATGTGTGCTATTTTGAATAAAAGATATATAATAATGGGTATGATAAATAATGAAGGTAGATGTGTGATTTATATAGGGGATTTTTTATAATAACGGATAGATTTTTATAACGGTTGGATTATAACAGCTGGATTGCAACGGGCAAAAATGGAGGAATTTGGGCGGTTAAAAGTCTTACGCCCAGGGTGGGGCCAGCCCCTGGGCGGATAAATGTCCCCTGCCCAGACCTTGGGCGGCCAAAACTCTCCCACCCAGCTCATTTTTACACAATACCCACTGTGCCAACCGCACTCCACAATCTACCCAAAAAATCTTTATATACATTGTTTGTGCATCTCCCATTGGAGATGGCCTCAGAGAGTTTGAGGTTTTATTGTGAGGTTTTATCTGAAGTAGACCCATTTGGGGAACGGACTGTGAGGTTTTATCGGCACGAGGTTTAAGATTTGTAGGTGATGGGGTTGGTGAGAGATTGAGAGGCTCTTGATATAATAGTCAGAGAGTTTGAGAGGTTTGAGAACCATTTAATGGGGTGGGTGGGGTTTTGCAGGCTCATGTGTATCTTTATAGCACAATCAGATATAAACACCCAATACTTAATCTTAACCGTGATATAGGAAAGATAAAAAATCCAATACTTAACCTTAACCTCAACTGATATATAGGTAAATACAAAACTTGTTTATATAGGTTTTTTATACAAATCCTTATGACAGGACAAAGTCTCTCCTTCTTTATTATATAAATATAAAATAATTTGGCCAATCCATTCCTTACACCTAAAGCACTAGCTCTAATGTTTATAGTCTATTCCCATATCCCGCATATTTAATCAACCACTAATTAAATAAATACCAATACATAACACAACTCGATCACCAGACCTTATCAAATAGCTCGTAACTAAAGTTCATCGGATTACTCAACCTAATTTCCTTCTTTTATAATTTAAGTGTTAAACATCCCATACACCCAAACTTACACTGGGATTATCCCAAATCAATTCCCGATAATTTACTACTATACCAAAGTTATTTTATAATATTTTTAACCATCTTTACGAATACCCTGAATCAACCCGGAATCATCCAATAGAAAAAACCATCAAAACACCAACACTGGGTGACACAGGGGTGCCGAACCGATTCGGCCAGCGTGCGAATTGGTTTTCCTCTACTGTCGAACCCAAAATGACATTGTATGTTGTATTTCAGGTTTTACCCAAATCCTCACACCCAAATGAGTTATAATCTTCATCCCCATGCAGATAAACAATACTCTACCAATTACTAACATGAGGATACATATTTGGTTGTTCCAATTAATCAAAATCATTCCTAATCATGGGATTTAATTATCATTTTTTCCAAAGGTAGTCTACACCTTAATTCAAATACAATTTCTAAATTTATAATTCAATACCACGTCTTTTATGCTTAAATCTCAGATTTTCAATTCAAGAACACCACATAACTTTCTCATTCTTAGGTTTCTCTATCAAGAACGTACTTTTCATATGGGATTTAATCATCAAGATCATATGGAATCATCATAATTTTCATTATTTTTCAAAAACCAATTTAATATATTAATCCCACCCCAAAATTGATTTCAATTCTACCAATTATGATATGACATAGAAAAACTGCACATATAACAACAAGAAAGTCATTCACTTGCCTTATATTTGGTTGTTCCAATTAATCAAAATCATTCCTAATAATGGGATTTAATTATCATTTTTTCCAAAGGTAGTCTACACCTTAATTCAAATACAATTTCTAAATTTATAATTCAATACCACATCTTTTAAGCTTAAATATCAGATTTTCAATTCAAGAACACCACATAACTTTCTCCTTCTTAGGTTTCTCTATCAAGAACGTACTTTTCATATGGGATTTAATCATCAAGATCATATGGAATCATCATAATTTTCATTATTTTTCAAAACCTATTTAATATATTAATCCCACCCCAAAATTGATTTCAATTCTACCAATTATGATATGACATAAAAAACTGCACATATAACAACAAGAAAGTCATTCACTTGCCTTAGATTTGAAGAAGACTCTGAACCCTCCTTTGTATGTTGGTTGAAGCCTAGCAATTTCCTTCAAAATATCTTTTATGATTAAATCTCAGATTTTCAATTCAAGAACACCACATAACTTTCTCATTCTTAGGTTTCTCTATCAAGAACGTACTTTTCATATGGGATTTAATCATCAAGATCATATGGAATCATCATAATTTTCATTATTTTTCAAAAACCTATTTAATATATTAATCCCACCCCAAAATTGATTTCAATTCTACCAATTATGATATGACATAAAAAACTGCACATATAACAACAAGAAAGTCATTCACTTGCCTTAGATTTGAAGAAGACTCTGAACCCTCCTTTGTATGTTGGTTGAAGCCTAGCAATTTCCTTCAAAATATCATGTCCAATTAGCCTCCCTTGATTTTCTTTGTGTTTCCTCCTCTTTTCTCCCTAATACCTCTCTTAGATGTTTGATTATGTATAGTGGCTTCCCACAAAACTCTAATCTCTTATTTAAATACTCTAATCCTGAAATTAGGTTAACTAGTAACATTAAAATGACTCGAATACTTTCCTATGGGTCCTGTATAGCTTAAAAAGTCCCCAAAACCTGATTATAACCCATAGGTACCTAATTCTAATTATCTCGAACCGTCTTGGATAATCCGTGCACTCTAAATTTCATTCGAGTCACATATCATCAATTTACCATCTTATTCCTTACATGAATCTACACGCGCGTTCCGAACAAGATCCTGTTAACTCGACACTTTTATCCACACGAGATATTATATAAAATAATAAAGCTTCATTTACTTATGACACAAGTAAATATAGTACATCAATATTCCCTAATTAATATCTACTCAATTCATTTTATTTCTCAAATTAATTAAATTATCATGAAATGTGAAAATTAGATATTTATAAAATTACAAGGTGTTACAAAACATAAATCCATCTGTAAATAGATTACTGAGATTTTCGCATTATATATATTTCAACTGTTATAGTCAATGTGTTCAATACTAATAAAACTTAAGCATGTAACATAAACTATATCTATATAAGAATTAAGTATATTAACAAGTGACACCCAAGTGATTTTTGGGCATACACTGATCACTAAATCCACCAAGATGATTTCTATTGAGCATCGTATTTGTAAATAAAAAAAATAAACATATAAAACATAGATATCTATTCCAACAACCAATTAACATTGTGGAAGGTTTCCATTTCAATAAAAAAAAAGTAATAAATAATCAATCTACTTATGTATGCATATTAATTAACATAAAATGAATGTTTGTAGTCAACATCTAGTTTAGTACACATTGATATGTGGACACGCCACCATAAAATAAGTATAAACATTCACATAATTGTTCAAACACCTACCATTCATTTGTGCAAATCTTAAAGTTTTAACATTGAGCTCAACGTTGAAGTGTCTGCGAGTATTCTATTTTTCAGATTGATTTATGCAAAATCCATCTTCATTAGTTATTCTATTTAGTGTGGGAGAATATGCCGAATAAATGTTAGGGTTAGAATATATCACGCAATAAAAAATAATCAAGATAATGTATTTTCATAAGCACAAACATGGCCTAATTAGTATGAAAGAAATCATTCGAACTCAAAACTTAACAAAACAATCACAACTGAACACACTTACAAAGAAAGTTGAATTTACAATCTTTAGTTTTTACCTTTTTAATAACTCCTACAACATTGGCGAGTTTTGTATGCTTTCATCTGAAAAAAAATATTGAAAAGCATCAAATTACAACATATGAATATAAAACTAAATGATCCTAATATTTATCAAATCTAAAGAATTATTTATGTAACTTCATAAATATTATATCATAACAAAGATCTAAATACAAACACATATGAATATAAAATTTATTGATAGGGAAGAAGAAGATTATTACTCCCATAAGAGAAGGAAAAGATTCGCTAAACTGAAACTCCAATAAAAGTTGTACTTTTTTTTAATAAAAGCCAAATATTGTTCCAAAAAAGAATTATTCATAAACAATGCAACTTTGTGTAGTGTGAAAAAATTTAATGATTCCATGATGGTGACAGTACATACTTATACTTCAAGAGTCCAAACCAAATGAATATAGTGACCAAAAAATAGATTCAAATGAATAAGATCAAACCATGCGTTCATAAACTAAAATCATTACCTCTTGAAGCCGAACTCGAATCAAACGGATCAATAGAATCAAGAAAACGTTTAAGACATAGTTGAAGCCAAACTCAATTAAAACGAATGAACCTGTACATTTTTATAGTAAAATCATTCAATCCAATTGAATGAGTCTATATATTCAGAAACTAAATTTTTTACTTCTTGTCTAAATTCAAAATCAACATATATTTTAAAACCTTTGTATAGGAACCCAAACCCCAAAAAATTGTCATAAACCTAGTATGATTCATACCTATGGCATGGAGCCGGATTAGATTTAATAGCCAAAAATGTATTTGAAAATATGTACACATAGTAGATAGTTGAAAAGAAATTTACTTTCAATTTTCAAATACCGCACAATCATATATTTAAAATATTAGGATGAATTTTTCAAGTTTGAAACATCAAATTCTAGAATATAATGCACTAATAGGTGCATAAATAACTAATAAAAAACATAAATGTCCATTTTCCCTTTAAGTCATTACACCATTGTCACTCTACTAACAATAAAATGCAAGTCATATGACCAAGAGATTTTGATTCATGTTAATCAAAATGGCAAAAATAAGAATATGAAAGTAGTAGTTGATACCTAAGTAAAAATTAAGAGATGTCCATAAAAATGGTACATGCAAATTAAACAGGAAAAACAGAGGTTAAAAAATGATTTGGAAGAAAACAATTTTAGGCTCTAGTGAGCACTACAAAAATGTCTTGATTACCTCACAATTGATATCAATTTAGCCACTTCGGGATGAACATATGGTTTTTGAGCAAATCACCCCTATACAGGACCCCATTAAAGCTTGATGGTAATACCTGAATAATTTAGATGAACTTTATTAATATAACAAATTGAAGAAACTTTTTAGGCTAGCACAAATATATTGTACCTCACCATCTTCAAGAGACAAAGCGTAGAATTGTGAGCAAAAATTTAATTTTGATACCTTAGTATAGCACACACATATGGTAGTTTTACAACATGTAAATTGAAAATCAAACTTCAAAATACCATAAATTCACACTTAAAACGCTAAAACACGTCAAAAGAAATGTTACAAATGTAAACCATCATACCAAACTTTTAACCGTGCAAAAAATGAAGATAACAATGTTTTTCCTATGACATAACATTTAGTATCTCTGAAAATTAATGGTATTTGATACTGACCTTTGTATAAATGTATCTAAAAAGGTGTTTTCCAAAGAACTTCCAGTCATAATGCCTGCTAGGTTCGTACTCTGTGCCTGCTAGGTTCGCACTCTATGCCACAATGTGAATCGCATGGTTGGATATCTTGGATTGTTCATCATGGAACATTATAGATAATTATAGGGTTCATTGAGAGGATGATATCTAAATGAGACACCAATCTCTATAAGGATGTTTTGCCTTAGTAAGGATCGATGTGAAGATCGACATGCATTCCAACAGCAAAGCCCTACTCGGTGGAATGGTTTGCTTCCATTGTTGAGTTAATTCTGGTGTTATCGATGACCTTTATTGATCCTCCAAATAATTGAATGGGTGTCCAATTAGCATGATGTGTTCATCCCTACTCATTAGTTGTTTTTCTTCGGTGGTGCCACAACAAATAACTACTTCTTCGCCACTTTTCATTATGCATGTTACCATAGATTAAATTTGAGAGCCTTTATTTCCTGTGTAAAAGTCCTGTATACAAAAAACAAAAGAAAATATCAGTGAATCTTCCACAGACCATGTATGGTTTCAAACAATTCTAATAATTATCACCCACAACTACATTTTTATTTTACACTTTGAATGAATACAGTGGACTATATGAAGGAAATGAATGCCTCGATATTCCACACAACAACAATTAATGTACGAAGAAAATGCCAGTCTCTAAGATCACTTTACCTAACAAACTAAATTAAAATTAAAAAGAAACACCTATAAAAAAATTATATAAAAATTTTCTTTAGTGTAATGTGGAGGTCAATTCAAATTCCATCAATATTAGTAGAAAATACAAATATTGTCATCAAAGATTAAGTCCATTTTCAAGAAAGATAACGCAACAGATTTTTATTAGAGCAGTAGATTTTAGTACTATTATACCAGTTACTTATATCCTTGGAGGTGTTTATTATCTCCATTTTCTGAAGTTCCAATAAACATATGATATAATTAAATGGAAGTCAAAAGGATTGAAAACTGAATTTAACATTCCAATCAATCTTCTAAAGAGTACATTAAAAATAATTCAAGTCAAACTAATTAATAACATGAATCAAATTCTGTGAGAATGAGTCAAACTGCAAAAGGGCATCAATATCCACTTTGTATATAACTGTGTTTTCATGACACTATATGTTGTCACAAAATGATACTATAATCAACTAACTTATTTAGAATATTCACCACTCGTCAAATAATTCATCACCGAATATTTATTGAACATAATTTAGTAATATTAAAAGTAAAAAAGGTTTGAAACCCCGAATATACAAAAGTATAAAGTTAACAGAAATAGTCTACATTTTTTTTATAATTTAGAAGATGAGTGGAGGAATAAATAAAACCTCCTCATACTAAATAGAAAAAAAACACTTTCGATCATTTTCATCACTAACATGATAATCAATTTGCAATCAAACAGTTAAAATAATAAGCAGATGGGTAAAAACGCCCTTATAACACAACCTATATCACAACCATGTCTAAACACTAAATGTGAATATATATTCACAATTGTCATTGGCATGTAAATATCAGTAATGTGAAGAAAGTATTACTTGTCTGTCATATCTTTAAGAAACCTACAGAAACCCTCCCTCGGTTATATCTCTAAGTCACGTGAACCAAATAATATTGTTGGCCTTTAAAGAAATTAGAATATTATTCATTTATATGTATAAGTAAAAATATATAAAACGTGGTAACAATTAAAACATATAATTGGATCTAAAAAAAGGCCATATCTTTAAAATTAAAACTTACTATTGGAGATAACGATATGGATAAAAACATATATTTACCTGCAATACATCAGTTAATTATAAGTAAAAACACATATTTAAGACACCAATAAGATTTGATTTTTAAAAAGATTAGATTTGAAAAAAAATAAAGATATACGATACATGGTAATATTTAAAACTTACAATTAAATTTGAATTGGATATAACCATATATTTACCACCAATACATCAGTTAATTTTGAGTAAAAGCACAAATGAAACACAACAATCGGGTTTTATATTTGAAAAAAAATAGATCTGAAAAAAAGTACTTCCGAAAGACAAAACCCAAATAGATATCATGCTTGATTTGAGTCTTTGAATTCTGGATTTTGAATATTGAAATATAATTACAAAAACCCAAAAGTTCAAAGAGTTAAAGGGGAATTGTGGGAAGAAGTCAGGGTGTTCGGTTATGTTTATGTGTGTGTGTGTGTGTGTGTGTGTGTGTGTGTGTGTGAGAGAGAGAGAGAGAGAGAGAGAGAGAGGGGGAGGGAGGAGAGAGTGCAGCAAAGACAAAGGGAGGGTTGGAGAGGGATGCAGCGGCAGAGGGAGGGCTGGAGAGGGAGGTATTAAGTTTCAACTTCACAACCCACTCACTTATATTATGTCATTGCTTACCTAGATTGCATTAGTGATAAATTAGTGTGTGTAATGTAATTGCTTACCTATATTACATTAGTGATAAATTAGTGTGTGCAACTTGATAGAAGGGTGTGATTGTAATGTTTCCTTACGTGTTTAATGTGTGGCCTAAAATGTATTTGCCATGCTATAAATACCCCATGTCCTATGTTTGTATAATAATCCAGGAAGAAGTAAGACAATAAGTCAATTATCATTTGTATCTTAGTTTGAGTGTAGTATTTTAAGCGTTGATCTTCTTTGAGTGTTTTGAAAGAGTGGTTTGGTGAGTACTTTCTTATAATCATTTCTTGTTAATATTAGAGTTTTGTACTCTTCATTCTCAATAATTGGTATTAGAGTAGTACAGTCGGGTACCGGTATTTTTGGAGTAAATTTTTTTAGTCATGAGAAATTCATATTTTACAAGTTTAAATCTTAAAATCAGACTTGTTTGGTATTATCGAAATTTTACCGACACGATGGGTGATTTTCAAGTAGTTGGAGGAATACAAAAACTCAACAATCGAAATTACAACACGTGGGCGACGTGTATGATGTCTTATATGCAAGGACAATACATGTGGGAGGTCATTGGAGGTAGTGAAGTTATTTAACCAGAGGCAAATGACACTAATGGCACTTTGCGGAAATAGAAGATTAAAGCGGGCAAAGCGATGTTTGCCTTAAAGACCACAATTTAAGAAGAAATGTTGGAGGACATTCAGGATGCCAAAACATCGAAAGAAACATAAGACACTTTCACTACATTTTTTTCAAAGAAGAACGGCATAAGACTATAACTTCTTGAGAATGAGCTTCTATCGATGGCGCAATGGGACATGACTATCACCAAGTATTGTCACAAGGTGAAGATGATATGCCACAAAATTTAAGTTTAGATCCAATAGCTGCTATTGGTGAAACAAGGATAAAAAGAATAATTATCCACGATTTGAGGTCCGAATATCGAAGTTTGTTGCTGCTGTACAAGGATAGCCGACTCAACCATCACTTGTTGATTTTGAAAATTTTATTTCTAGTCAAGAAGCTATCGCTGAGAAAATGGGAGGAGTCTCGTGTTGAGAATAAGGAGTATAAAACTCTAATATTCACAAGAAATTATTATAAGGACGTACTCATCAAACCATTCTTTCAAAACACTCAAAGAAGACCAACTCTTAAAATACTACACTCAAACTAAGATATAAATGCTAATGGACTTATTGTTTTACTTCTTCTTGGATGAATATACAAACACGAAGACATGGGGTATTTAAAGTATGGAAAATACATTTTAGGCCACATATTAAACAAGTAAGGAAAAATTACAACCACACCTTTCAAGTAAGTTGCACACACTAATTTATCACTAATGTAATATAGGTAAGTAATGACATAACACACACAAATTTATCACTAATACAATATAGGTAAGCAATGACATAATATAAGTGAGTGGGATGTGACGTTGAAACTTAATACTCCCCCTCAACATCGACTCTCATCCCTTTCACCATGTCGAACTGACGACGAAAGTTTTCAAACTTTCTTGCACTTAAACCTTTTGTGAACAAGTCTGTAATTTGATCATCTATCTTGATTTATTTTATCTCAATCTCTTCTTCAAGAACCTTCTCTCTGATAAAATGATAGTGCACTTCCACATGTTTAGTTCTTGCATGAAAGACTGGATTCTCCGCCAAACGAACTGTCGACTAGTTGTCATAATACAATGGAACTGCATAGTTTGCTGGTTGATGTAGATCGTTCATCAATTATAAAAATCACATACTCTCTTGAGCTTCCATTTCTACTTCTCGATACTCTGCTTTTGTAGTTGATAAGGATATTATCGGTTGTCTACTACTACACCAAGAAAATGCTCCAAATCTAAGTTGAACACAAACCTGATAGTTGATCGGCGAGTATCGTGATAACCTGTAGTCAGCGTCACAATAGCTAACTAACTTGCAATCTTCACCTTTATTATACAAAATACCATAGTTAGATGTACTCTTCACATATATCAATATTCGCTGAAGTGCTTCCAAATGAGAATTTTTTGGATTTTGTATGTATCGACTCATCACACTAATTGCATAAGAAATGTCAGGTCGAATCAAGGTTAGGTAAATCAGACTACCTACTAATTATTGATACATTGTGGCATCTTCAAAATATTTTCCTTTATGTTCATACAACTTTCCATTTGCTTTTATCGACGTCGATATTAGCTTGCATTCGATCATTCCGAACTTTTTTAACAAATCTTTGGAATAATTTTACAAATAGAAAAACATTACTTCTTGTGTACGATCAACCTCTAGACCAAGAAATTTCTTGAGTTATCCAAGTTCATTCATCTGGAAATGAACTGATAAATTCTCCTTTATGCGAAGAATTTCTGTCTCATCATCACCAATTATGATTAAATCATCCACATATACCAGTACGATAGCTAACTTTCCTCCATTACCTGTGATAAATAAGCTAGAATCTACAGGTGTTACTGAATAACCACTTTGAATTAGAAATTCAACAATCTTACCATACCACGACCTTGGTGCCTGTTTCAATCCATAGAGCGCCTTTCGTAACTTACACACAAGCTCGGGATGACCTTGGTTATGAAAACCTATTGGTTGAATCATGTAGATCTCCCAATCTAATTCCCCATGTAAAAATTCATTCTTCACATCCACCTGCCATATGCTCTAGTCTTTGTTGGCTACAAGTGTAAGTAGGACTCGTACAGTTGTAAGCTTCACCACTATATTAAATGTTTCATCATAGTCTAGCCCAAATTATTGAGAGAACCCTCGAGCCACCAGTCAAGACTTGTATCTCTTAATTGATCCATCTGGATAATTCTTTATCTTGTAAACCCATTTACATGATTTGTCTTTCACATCTCTTGGCTTCGACATGAAATCCCAAGTCTGATTTCGCTCTAGTGCATTGATTTCCTCTTCCATTGCTTTAATCCACGAGGAATTCTGGGATGCTTCTTCAAACGTATCAGGTTCTTTTACACTTGATTTTTTTTTCTATGACTAGGTTAGCATATTTGGGATTTAGCTTTCTAATTCTTATTAACCTCTCGAGTTGTGATTGTGGAGTTCATACTTCCATTTCACTAGATCCACCTTCTTCATCTGATTGGTAATATACACCAGTTTTTCAAGGATTTTGAGTTACTTCTTACTCGATATTATCATCATCATATGAATCTTCAGCTTCGTATGAGCTTGATAGGATTTGAGGAGTCTGCTCTCCCATTTTCTGATGCATCTTCTCTTCAAATTCCTTCGAGTTTGATAACACCTCCTTTTATGAGGACCACTATGAAGATGCTTCATCAAACAATACATCTCGTGATGTGTAACACCTTCCAATAGTAGGATCTCAACATTTCCACCCTTTCCTCTGACTGTCGTATCCCATAAAGATACATCTGAAGACTTTCTTGTCAAACTTTCTACGTAAATGGTTATGAACAAATACATAGCATACATAACCGAATACTTGAAATTAATTAACTGTAGGTTTTATGTCCCATAATTCCCAAAGGGTGAAACAAACTCTAACCTTGTTTGAGGAAGTTTGTTAATCACATGGGTTGCAGTTTTCATAGCTTCAGCCCAAAATCTTCCCGGTACATTCTTAGCATGTAGCATACTCCGACCAACTTCTGCAAGATGTCGATTTTTTCTCCCTGCTACTCCATTCTGTTAGGGGGTGTTAGCACAAGTAAATTGGTGACGTATTTTATAGTCTCGTAGATACTGGAATAAAATCATTTGAAGTATATTCTCCTCCATTATCCGTGCATAGACAAATAATCTTCTTCCCCACTCCTCCTTCAATTATCTCTCTAAAATCCTTAAACTTTGAGAACGTGTCAGATTTTTCTTTCATACAGAAAATAAACACATACCTGGAGAAGCCATCAATAAACATAACCATATACCGCATCCCACCAACTGATGGTTGCTCGGCAGGTCCGAACACATCAGAATGAACTAACTCTAATGCTTCCTTTGCTCCAAACTTTAATTCCTCGTATGTTAATTGATGTGATTTACCATACTGGCATCCCACACAGACCGTGTTTATCCTCACGTCAAATTAAGGAAGTTCTTTGAGCATCGACTTCTTCATTATCACCCTTAGCCTAATCGCATGTGCCATAAATCTGTTGTCTCATTTTTTTCTTATCTTGTCTACATATGTAAACTCGACTGGCATTAAGTAGACTGACTCCAATCACCGTCCCTCCATTGTCGATATTCCTGAGATCTTGAGGTCTTAATATACTTTCATATCTCGTGGACCAAATAAGATAAAGTGGCCTGGTGATGTTAACAGTGCCACTGAAAGTAGATTTTTCCTCATACCCAAAATATGGTAGACATTTTGAAGCAACACCTGGTTAGAACTGTATTGAGGTGCTACTACCATCTTATCGATATGAGCGATTGGTAGCCTTGAGTTATTGGCTGTTACCATAACTTTATTTCCCTCTTGAGAGGATCTATAACTTTTGTTTATCACCCGTCATGTGATTTGAGCATCCTGAGTCGACAATCCAATCATTCTCGTAGTCGATCCGCTCAGCTGTCGAGACTGTGAGAGCTAACTCCTCCTCTTCAACATCCCAATCATCTTCATTTTTCTCATTTGAATTGAAAGTAACAACATTGCTCTCAGCGGGCCTTTTGTTGGACCAACAATCTTTTTCCACATGTCCCTTCTTACTGCAGTTATAACATTTTCCCTCAAATCTTTTATCGTAGCCACGATTTTGTGAAGCTCCCCTTGGACGAGCATAACCCTCTGCTTGCTGACTTTTTACCTTGTCATCATCCTTTTTAGATATGCCTTCAGCGTGCTTCTTGAAGTAGCCTTTGCTTTTGTTAGCGTCGAGCGCTTCCTCCTCACCCTTTAGCAAGACTCCTCCCATTTTCTTAGCCATAGATTCTTGACTGGAAAGTAAATTTTCAAACTTAACAAGTGATGGTTGAGTCATCCATCCTTGTACAGCAGCAATAAAACTTCAGTATTCGGACCTCAAACCATGCATAATTATTCTTTTTATCCTGGTTTCACCAATAGCAGCTGTTAGATCTAAATTTAAAATTTTATGGAATATGGTCTTGACCTTGTGAAAATACTTGGTGATAGTCATGTCACGTTGCACAATCGATAGAAGCTCGTTCTCAAGAAGTTTTAGTCTTATGTCGTTCTTCTTTGAAAAACGTATAGTGAAAGTGTCCCATGCTTCTTTCTGTGTTTTGGCATCCCGAATATGCTCCAATATTTCTTCTTCAATTGTGGCCTTTAAGAAAAACATCATTTTTCTCGCTTTAATCTTCTGTTTGAAGAAGAAAGTGCCATTAGCCTCATCTCCCTTCTGGTTGAATAACTTCACTACCGCCAACGACCTCCCAAAAGTCTTATCCTTGCATATAAGACGTCATACATGTCACCAATGTGTTATAATTTTGATTGTTGAGTTTCTTGATTCCTCCAACTACTTGAAGATCACCCATCGTGTTGGTAAAATTTTAATAATACCAAACAAGCCTGATTTTAAGATTCAAACTTGCAGAATATGAATTTCTTATGACTCAAGAAAACTCACTCCAAAAATACCGATACTCGACCGTCCTGCTCTGATACCAATTGTTGAGAATAAAGAGTACAAAACTCTAATATTCACAAGAAATGATTTTAAGGAAGTACTCACCAAACCACTCTTTCAAAACACTCAAAGAAGACCAACTCTTAAAATACTACACTCAAACTAAGATACAAATGCTAATTGACATATTGTTTTACTTCTTCTTGGATGATTATACAAACATAGGACATGGGGTATTTATAGCATGGCAAATAAATTTTAGGCCACACAATAAATAAGTAAGGAAAAATTACAAGCACACCTTTCTAGCAAGTTGCGCACACTAATTTATCACTAACGTAATATAGGTAAGAAATGACATAACACACTAATTGATCACTAGTGCAATATAGGTAAGCAATGATATAATATAAGTGAGTGGGAGGTGATGTTAAAACTTAATATCTCACTGAAGGGTGAGTAGGAATTGCTTTACACCAACAAAAGCAAAGTCTACTTCAAGCAGCATGTCGAAGGCGGATATAAAAAGGATAATGACAAGGCAAAAAGTCATCAAGGAGAGGGAGGTTCTCGTCTAGGGGAGATTCAAATAATTGTGGCTATGGTAAAATATTTAAGGGCAAATGTTACAACTACAGGAAGAAGGGACATATGGCAAAAGATTGTTGGTCCAACAAAAGGCCCGCTGAGAGCAATGTTGCTACTTTAAATTCAAAGGAAAGAAGCGAAGATAATTGGGATGCTGAAGCATATTTTGCTGTGGAAGAGGAGGAGTTATCTCTCATAGTTTTAAGAGTTGAGCGGATCGACTACAAGAATGATTGTATCGTCGACTCAGGATGCTCAAATCACATGACGGGTGATAAACAGAAGTTACATAGCCCGTAAAAATACAAGGGAAATAGAGTTGTGGTAACAACCAACAACTCAAGGCTACCAATAGCTTATATCGATAAGACGGTAGTAGCACCTCAAGATAGTTCTAACTAGGTGCTGCTTCAAAATGTCTACTATGTTCCAGGTATGAGGAAAAATTGGATTTCAGTGGCACACTTAACATCATCAGGCCACTTTGTCTTGTTTGGTCCACGAGATGTGAAGGTATATCAAGATCTCAAGATCTCATGAATGTCGACAATGGAGGGATGGTGATTGGAGTCAGTCTATGTGATGTCAGTAGAGTCTGCATATGTGGACAAGACAATAAAAAATAAGGCAACATATTTATAGCACATGCGATTCGACAATGTTACCTATTCTAAGCTAAGCATGATGATGAAGAAATCGATGCTCAAGGGACTTTCTCAATTTAACGTGAGGATAGACAGGGTCTCGGCGGGATGCCAGTATGATAAAGCACATCAATTACCATACCAGTAATCAAAGTTTAGAGCAAAGGAACTATTAGAGTTAGTTCACTTTGATGTGTTTGGACCTGTCAAGTAGCTATTATTTTGTGGGATATGGTATATGATGACGTTTATTGATGACTTCTCCAGGTGTGTGTGTATTTTTTTTTAAGAAATAAAAATATGACACGTTCTCAAAGTTTAAAGAGTTTAGAGAGACGATTAGAGGAGAAGTTGGGAAGAAGATTATTTGTCTATGCACAGACAATAGAGGAGAATATACCTCAAATGATTTTTTCCAGTATCTACAAGACTATAGAATACGTCATCAATTTACTTATGCCATCCCCCTCCCCCCCCCCCCCCCCATCATAGTGGAGTAACAGAGAGAAATAATCGACATCTTGCAGAAGTTTGTCGGAGTATGCTACATGCTAAGAATGTACTGGGAAGATTTTGGGATTAAGCTATGATAAGTGTAGTCCATGTGATTAACAAACTTCCTCAACCAAGGTTAGAGTTTGTTTCACCCTTTGGGAAATTATGGGACATGAAACCTACGGTTAGTTACTTTCGAGTATTCGACCATGTATGTTATATATTTGTTCCTAACTATTTACGTAGTAACTTGGATAAGAAATTCGTCAGATGTATCTTTGTGGGATACGACAGCCAGAGGAAAGGGTGGAAATATTTCCATCCTACGATTGAAAGGTGTTACGCGTCATGAGATGTGGTGTTTGATAAAGCATCTTCTCGATGGTCCTTAAAAAAGGAGGTGTTATCAAACTCGAAGGAATTTAAAGAGAAGTTGTAAAAGAAAATTGGAGAGCAGAATCCTCAAGTCCTATCAAGATCACATGAAACTGAAGATTCATATGATGTTGATATTGTCGAACAAGAAGTAACTCAGAATCCTTGGCAAACTGGTGTATATTACGAACTAGATGAAAAATGTGGACCTAGTGAAACGGAAGTATAACCTCCACAATCACAACTCAGAAGGTCAACAATAATCAGAAAGCCAAATTCCAAATACGCCAATGCAGCCATAGAAGAAGAAGTTAGTGTAAAAGAACCTGGTATGTTTGAAGAAGCATCCCAGAATTTTGAGTGGATTAAAGCTATGGAAAAATAAATCACTGCACTAGAGCAAAATCAGACTTCGGATCTCGTGCCGAAGCCAAGAGATGTGAAAGACATATCATGTAAATGGGTTTACAAGATAAAGCGTCATCCAAATGGATTAATTGAGAGATACAAGGCTCGACTTGTGGCTCGAGGGTTCTCTTAACAATATATACTAGACTATGATGAAACATTTAGTCCAGTGGTGAAGCTTACAACTGTACGAGTTCTACTTACACTTGCAGCCAACAAAGACTAGAACATGTAGCAGATGGATGTGAAGAATGCATTTTTACATGAGGAATTAGATCAAGAGATCTACATGATTCAACCACTAGGTTTTTATAACCAAGATCGTCCTAATCATGTGTATAAGTTGGGAAAGACCCTCTATGGATTGAAACAGGCACCAAGGGCGTGGTATGGTAAGAATGCTGAATTTCTAACTCAAAGTGGTTATTCAGTAACACCTGCAGATTCTAGCTTATTTGTCAAAGCTATTGGAGAAAAGTTATCTATCGTACTGGTATACATGAATGATTAATTCATAATCAGTGATGATGAGACATAAATTCTTAGAATAAAGGAGAATTTATCAGTTCATTTTCAGATGAAGGAACTTGAACAAATCAAGTACTTTCTTGGTCTAGAGGTTGATCGTACAAAAAAAGGAATACTTCTCTGTCAGCAAAATTATTCCAAGGATTTATTGAAGAAGTTTGGGATGCTCGAATGCAAGACAATCTCGACCCCGATGGAACCAAATGACAAGTTGTGTACACATAAAGGAAAAGATTTGGAAGATGCCACGATGTATCGACAATTAGTAGGTACTCTGATCTACCTAACCTTGACTCCACTTGACATTTCTTATGCAATTGGTCTGATGAGTCGGTACATGCAGAATCCAAAAAAGTCTCATTTGGGAGTAGTTCCACGAATATTGAGATATGTGAAGAGCACAACTAATATGGTATTTTGTACAAAAAAGGTGAAGATTGCAAGTTAGTTGGCTATTGTGACGTTGACTATGCAGGAGACCATGATACTCGCCGATTAACAATCGGGTATGTGTTCAATATTGGATCTGGAGCAATTTCGTGGTGTAGTAAGAGACAACCGATATTATCTTTATCAACTACGGAAGTAGAGTATCGATCGGTAGCAATGGAAGCTCTAGAGAGTACGTTGTTGTTACAGTTGATGAACGATCTACATCAATCAGTAAATTATGCAGTTTTGTTGTATTGTGATAACCAGTCGACAGATCACTTGGTGGAGAATCCAGTCTTCTATGCAAGAGCTAAACATATGGAAGTACACTATTATTTTATCAGTGAGAAGATTCTTGAAGAAGATATTGAGATGAAACAAATTAAGACAGATGATCAAATTGCAGACTTGTTCACATAGGGTTTGAGCACAAGCAAGTATGAAAACTTTCGCCGTCAGTTAGACATAATAAAAGGAATGGGAATCGATGTTTATGGGGGGGGGGTATTAAGTTTCAACATCACAACCCACTCATTTATATTATGTCATTGCTTACCTATATTGCATTAGCGATAAATTAGTGTGTTTTATGTCATTGCTTACCTATATTACATTAGTGATAAATTAGTGTGTGCAACTTGCTAGAAAAGTGTGTTTGTAATTTTTCCTTACTTGTTTAATGTGTCGCCTCAAATATATTTGCCATGCAATAAATACCCCATGCCCTATGTTTGTATAATCATCCAAGAAGAGGTAAAACAATAAGGCAATTTACATTTCTATCTTAGTTTGAGTGTAGTATTTTAAGAGTTGGTCTTCCTTGAGTGTTTTGAAAGAGAGATTTGGTGAGTACTTCCTTATAATCATTTCTTGTGAATATTTGAGTTTGTACTCTTTATTCTCAACAGGAGGCATCGATTACGAGGGGTTTAAGAGTGGGTATGTATTTTAGGAGAGAATAGGGGTGGGAGAGAATGAAGGAGAATTCGTGATGGAATGGGAGAGAGCTGAAATGATGGAGGGCAATCTTATAACATGACACAATCTAACACCCTTAAATCTCAATTGATGGATGAATCTCAACCATTGGATTGTTTATATATATATATATATATATATAAACAATCCAACGGTTGAGATTCATCCATCAATTGAGATTTAAGGGTGTTAGATTGTGTCATGTTATATAACCTAAGAAAATCAATTACTCGTACTAAGGGAGGAACTTCCACAACAAATAAAATAGTAGGAAAATATATACCATAGTCAGGAAGCAAAATTTGGTTAGATAAATACACCAATTTCTAGAAGTGGAATTATATACTATTGTATGAAATATTTAAAATTACTTTTCTATATAATGCAATTTTCACAAGTAAAACAAAACATGGTCTATGAAGTTTTCAATTAAAATACAACAAAACCAAACGCCATTTCTTCACTTTCACAAAATCACCCAAAAATGTAAATTGAAAACAATTGAAAGTAGATTACAGGTTAATACCTTTAGTGAAAATAGCTCGAAATCAATCCTCTGCCATTGATCCTTGGTTGCTGTTAAAGAGGTACTGCAAAAATCTAGGAAAAATCCTTCACAAAACCATACACCAATTCTTCAATTTCATAACCTTACCCAAAAAATGTAAATTGAAAAGAATTAAATGTATATTATAGTTTAATACCTTAAGCGAAAATTACTTAGAATCAATCCTCAACAATTGCTCTTTGGATTTGAGATGGTGTGAAAGAGATACTGCAAACACTATGGCAAACGGAAAAGTCCCTTTCTTCTAGGCTTGGAGATGCTATAAAGGGAATAAGGTAATGTTGAAATGGGAAAAAAATATTGAGGAATAAATCTGAATTTAAGTTTAGAGGTGAATCATCTTCTATTATGAGGATTTTAGACGATTTGTGTCTATTCAGATTGGTAAAAATGAGGGGTTGCTGACATGAAGTATAATATATGGTGATTAATTGTGAATCTAGGGTTTGGGGTAATTCATCTCCCGTCGGGACTATTCAAATTTTTCGACTTCAAAATGTTACAGTGGGCATGGGAGGTGAATTACCGATCGTATAGATAACGTTAGATGTGTAAGTTTGTAATCTCAACTAATTATTTATTTTATTTTTAAAAACAAGATTCCCTCTTAGGTATTGACAAGGAAGTAAAATGTGTTGCGCTAAAGCAAAACTATCTCTAGCGACCAAGATGATAAAACTCACTCGAGAATTTTATCAAACACTTGGTGTGTGGAAAACACCCAAGACCTTGTTCCCAAAATGAACTAGTGTGCAAACTCCCAATCAATTCAACCAAGCATCAATGAAGAGACAATAAGAACATACAAGCAATCATCAAAGCAAAACAACAACGATATACCGTGGTTCAACCAAATTTGGCCTACATCCACCAAGGAGGATTTCTTCTTTCTATAGATAAATATAGGAACCCAAAGGTTATACACACACACAATTTATCTCTCTTAGAAAGTCACTCATAACCTCACAGGAACTCACCTCTTAAATTAGCTCTCTATCCTTCTTTGCCTTTGATTAGCTCTCAAATATGCCCACTCTTGTCCTCTCCCAAAACCTAGAAATAACACTTGTATTTATAGATTTGATCCAAAATGGAAAATTTGTAAATAAACCAAAACTAAAAAAATAGGAGAGCCAAAACGAACAAACTCTACCTTGGCAATCCTGACGATCCAACAAATCTCTAGAATGCTGAAATTGAACTCGCTTGAAGACTGTCCCGCCATCTATGAAGCTAATGCGATTCCCCCAGGCGATCCTCACGATCTAACCAAACTCGAAACACAAACATTAAATTATCTCGAAGATCATACCGACATCTAACAAGCCAATACGCTCCACCTGACGCTAAGCCACCCCAAACTTCAACCATGAAGTGAGATACCGCAAGTCTTCAATCCAAGACTCCAAATGACTCCACCCACTGAGGAACCAAATTCTAAACTCAAAACTCTCCATCTCGTGCATCTGAATGCTTCTCATGTAACCATACGGTGAATCTCGCTCCTCGTGTAACCCGGTGAGTACACCCCCACACAATACATATAGCATACACCTTCTTTACACGAAACATTCAAACACATCAACACCACCTTCTTCCTAGAGAAATTAACCACGGATGAGAGGGAAAATTCCTCACCTCTCATACCCTCCAAATCTCACCCTCGAAAGATGTACCAAGTCTTTGTCACGAAATACTTCCGTTTGCCAATGTTCGCAAACAATCACCCATCGACCTTCCTTGAAATAGCTACACACACCTCGAATCCTTCACAGTCCTACACCTCCTCGATTCCAATCGGCCAATGCATGTGTGCAACTAAACCGAGTCACCATCACCCGTTGGCCCTGGAGGGGGATTTCGATCCATACCCTCCACTAGTAGGTATTATCTCATCACTACCGTCTAGTCTCAGAAAGCTAGCACCCAATGTCTCCACTTTGTTCACAAACAAGACATGCCTCAAGCGTTCGATCACTTGTGCACACCGCTTCCCCATCTTCCTCGAAGTCTGATTTAGACGATACAACTCCTCTATCTCCTCTCCCCTAGCTAGGACCATACAACCGCGTGTGACTTTCAAGACTCCACCCGCCACCGACACCCGGAAACCCTTGGAATCCAAACGGCTAATGGATATTAAATTCTTTCGCAACTTTGGGACATAAGCCACACCACCCAAAGTACGTTCCGCTCCATCGAACATCTTGAGTTTCACCATCCCGACACCCTCAACGGAAACCTTCTCTCCGTTAGCCAAAGACAAAGAACCTTTTCCATTTTTCGTGAAAGTCTCAAAATATTCCCTCTTGGAGCAAACGTGATCCGATGATCGTGAATCTAATATCCAATCATCTTTGAAAAGAGAGTTAACCTTGGAGATTGTGAGAAGTTTTCCAAGTTCATCTTCATAATTCGTGCTAGCTATCGTTGCCCTCTCGGAATCAACCTTGCCTTTAACCTTTTCGTTCCACAAAGGACATTCTTGGATCATATGACCCCATTCCCAGCACTTGTAGCATTTCGTCCCTTTACCACCAACACCTCTCGATCTAGACCTACTACCGTCATTAAATCCCCGGTTGGAGTCCCTTCCGCCATTTTGCCCACCTCTGTCTCTCGCCGTAAGGCCTTCATTATGAGAATACCCGTCACCTCCACCTTCCTTCTTTCTCATCGTGACATGAGATTGAATATCTTACACAACCTCATTGCATCGGAGCGTAGACTTCCCAAACATGAGAGTGGTCGCAAAATGCTCGTATGAATCGGGTAATGATGCAAGCAACAACAATGCTCGATCCTCATCAATGAATTGAACATCTATCTGATTCAAATAATTTATCAAGGTATTAAAAACGTTGATATGCTTCATCATATTCTCACCCTCCTTCATCTCAAGCTTGAAGAGTTTCTTCTTGAGGAACAATTTATTTGACAATGACTTTCCCAAATAAATCTCTTTTAGCTTATCCCACATGTCTTTAGCCGTGGTCTCTTCTATCACGTTATTCAACACATCATTCATGATAAGCATCTTAATACACGAAGCCGCTCTTTCATCAATGTCAATCCACTCGGCATCAGCCATGCCTACCGGTCGTCCCTCTACCTCCAACAATGCTAATTGCAACCTCTGTTGGACAAGCACGCCTAGCATTCGTCTTTGTCATAACCCAAAATTGATCTTCTCATCAAAAACCTTCATGTCCGTCTTCAATGAGCCACTCGATCCATAACTCAGATCCCATCTCTTAGAGACTCCGCTCGTAGAGGTTGATTCTCGAGTACTCTTCACATTTTCCGTCATTTAGAACAAAAGCAAAAGCGATGCTAAAATTGCCAAAATTGATTCAACCTCGAACCAAAATACCAGGCAAGCAATGCAACCAAAGCTCTGATACCACTTGTTGCGCTAAAGCAAGACTATCTCTAGCGACCAAGAAGATAAAACTCACTCGGAAATTTTATCAAACACTTGGTGTGCGGAAAACACCCAAGACCTTGTTCCCAAAATGAACTAGTGTGCAAACTTCCAATCAATTCAACCAAGCATCAATGAAGAGACAATAAGAACATACAAACAATCATCAAAGCAAAACAATAACGATATACCGTGGTTCACCCAAATTTGGCCTACATCCACCAAGGAGGATTTTTTCTTTCTATAGATTAATATAAGAACCCAAAGGTCATACACACACATAATTTATCTCTCTTAGAAAGTCACTCACAACCTCACAAGAACTTACCTCTCAAATTAGCTCTCTATCTCTCTTTGCGTTTGATTAACTCTCAAATATGCCTACTCTTTTCCTCTCCCAAAACTTAGAAATAACACTTATATTTATAGATTTGAGTCAAAATGATAAATTTGTAAATAAATCAAAACTGAAAAAATAGGAGAGTCAAAACCAACAAAATGAGAATCTAAATTTCAGAAAACCATTTAATGGTAACACTGGCTAGTTCGTTGACTGAAGATGCCATTCTATGTATTTTGGGATGATCATCTGCATACAACTGAAAATACATGTGCAGCATGCGGTTTTACATATCATTGTGCAAATTTAAAGTAATATTCTTAATAGTGAACTATATTTACTATAGTATTCCGTCAGATTCGAATTGGTGACTCACCTGTTTGTTTTCAACCCGAACTTTTACCGTGCACCGCAATAACAACAATTTAGTTGGGTAACACCACTACAAATGTCTTTAAAAGGTGAATTATTTGTGCTCGTCCAACACTACTGACCAGCAGGATCCTTATACCCACGCAAACTGATCTGGTATTACAGTTGCGCCATATTACTGCTAGCAGTAGATAACTAGATTTACTCATAAACGGATAATTGACCGAAGTTGAATATTTCGGACTCATAGTTGTACTTAAGTTAATAATCAGGTTCCTATATACGCTACCCTTTTTGGCGCAAAGGATGTTTATCTATATTTCTATAAGGTAATCTTTATTGCAGGAACCCCTTGAAAAGTTTCTGCTTTTTTCAGCTAACATCTGCTATAAAGTTATTCTTACAGCATTTCTCGTCTTTTCAAGTATTTCTTTGAAGTTATAGAATAAGAGTTCTTCCATTGGAACATAATTTTTGACATAAATTTTGATCGGAAACACAAGTGCCAGCTTGGTATTCGTAGATTTTCTTATTCCACTGACATGAACCCACAAACTAATCAATATAAACCTCCAACCTAATTCGATATATTCACTTTTGATAAAAAATTATGTTCCAATAACATTTTTGTATAGAATACATCAATATCATACATATGTGTCTTACTTACGGGAAAACATGAGAGATTGTCGAATTTGATGGATAATAGCTAAAACTGCATATATTGGACAACACAGAGAAAGAGAGAGAGATACACAATAAATACCCATGCATGACTCCTGGCACGCCACTCACGAAGGCCACCCATATATGGATGGACATTGCAAATGGCATGCAGGGAGCCAGGCATATAATTTTTTTGTTGCATACATAGGCATGTAAGCGCATATACCTTTTGAGTTAATAAAGCACGGATGTGAGAAACATTTCCACGACTGCAACAATTTATGCGTTAAGGTTCATCATCAAGAGGGAAATACCAGGTTGCCTCTATTGAGGAAGCACCACTGCTCAATAAAACAAAGAGAAAAATTGTATATTAACCAAAGTGGAATGCGGATAACTATTTATTGGGTGGATCAGATAGACACACACTAGAGAGAGAGAGAGAGAGAGAGAGAGAGAGAGAGAGAGAGAGAGCATTCAACGGCCCCTCATACCTCATTCTTTTACCCTCACTTTTTTCCTAGAAACAAACGAAGTAAAATACCTTTTACGTTGGCAAATGAGTATAAAACAAAAAAGAAACTTGTGAAGAAGCACATCACCTGAACTAGCACCTCCTTTATTCTGTTTTATTTTTTGGTCTCTAAACATAGGGACGGACGTAGGGTGCTGTGGGCGTATGAGGAGAGTAAGCAGGAAGCTAGAGGAAAAGATATATCACACAAAAACCACCAAGAGAGAAAGGGGTGGGGCACGCTGCTTAAAGCCCCCTTCATGTTTTTTAGCATTTCAAACTTGTTTTTACTTTTAGGATCACAAAGCATGGCTCTTTTTCTCCTCTGAAACTGGGTTGTCTCGGAGTGCTTCAGGCACCACTTGGATCTATGCACACTTTTTTTCTTTCAAAAGTACCACTACTCTTTTTCTTTTAATTCTGTCCTCACACATTAAGATATAAATAAAAAAGCGAACCATTTTTTCCAATCTAAAAAAATTTATCCCTACTTCACCTTTAATTTTAAACATTAAAATGACTAAAATATCCTTCTATACATATAATTTAGGTTGAACAATTTATTAATACATTTATTTATCAAAAAAAACTTATTTTGAACAAATATAATATTTTATAAAAAAATCTATTATTTATTTTTAAATACATAATATTCTGAAAATAAAAAAGCATAATATTTTGAATATAAACAAATCTAATATTCTGAAAAATAATTTTAAATATTCTAGAAAAAAACTTATTATTATTTTTTATAGAAGTGGAAGTTAATAAAAAAACTCCGATATTATTTATTTAAAAAAATAAAAATTCTTTTTCAAACAAAAATACTGGACAAGATTGTTTTTAAAAGAAAAAATGGTCGGAACTTTTATTATAAACTATATTTTTAAAAAAAATTATTTTTATAATTTCTTATAAAACATAATTTTTTAATAAAACATAATTTTTTTGTAAAAAATTAAGAAGTGACTTTGACACATTACTACTTTTGTATTTTATCAAAAGTAGTAATGTGTATTTTTTTTTTGCAAAAAATACAGTGTATTTTTTTTTTGTAAAAAACTAAATTGTGATTTTGATAAATTAATATTTTTTGCATTTTGTAATTTAATGTACGACACACAACACGAATACTGTTATTTATAATTTTCACACCAAATTGAATATAAAATATCACGAATAATTTGGTGTCAATGACACAATATTAAATTTATTAGTTTACTCGTGTTATTTGTGTTATGTTGTATTTAATGTGGTGTGAAAATTATAAAACATGTTATTTATGTCATGTCGTGCATATTAAAGTATAAAATACAAAAGTAGTATTGTGTCAAAGTCACTACTTAATTTTTTACAAAAAAATACAGTTTTATAAAAAAATACAGTTTTATAAAAATTATAAAAAATAATTTTAAAAAAAATATAGTTTATAATAAAAGTTCCGACCATTTTTTCTTTTAAAAACAATGTTGTCCAGTATTTTTGTTTGAAAAAGAATGTTCATTTTTTTAAATAAATAATATCGCAGTTTTTTTATTAACTTCCACTTCTATAAAAAATAATAATAAGTTTTTTTCCAGAATATTTAAAATTATTATTCAGAATATTACATTTGTTTATATTCAAAATATTATGCTTTTTTATTTTCAGAATATTATGTATTTAAAAATAAATAATAGATTTTTTATAAAATATTATATTCGTTCAAAATAAGTTTTTTTTTTATAAATAAGTTTATTAATAATTTGTTCAACCTAAGTTATATGTATAAAAGGACACTTTAGTCATTTAGTATTCAAAGTTAAAAGTGGAGTGGGGGAATTTATTTTTGGAGTGGGAATAGTGGTTCCCATAAAAAAAAAGGAAAAGGGGAAAAGGAAAATGGAATGATGAAAAGATTAAATATATAAATAATAGAATTAAAAGTGGTGCACTCCTTCGTTTCAAATGCTTAAAAAGTCATAGGAACTTCCACAATTTAGTCCCTCAATGATATTATTTGAACACCTACACTATAAGAGAAATAGCTATTTGTCACGGTTATAAAAGTTTTTTTTTCCGTTTTAGGTCAAAATGACATAAATATCCTATTCATCTAACTTATATCACGGTTTATGAGATATTGATAATTTTATCACAACTAGTTTTAACGATCGTGATTAAAATAACTAACAATTTTTTCCCTTAAATGAACAAATATCTCTATATACTATAAAATGCAAAACAAGCATTTAATGATAGGCTCTTCTAAAGCTATCCACGTGGCACATCTCTATCTGTCTTTTTATTTCTATATCTCTAAAACGATAGATTAGGAGAGTTATGAGCATTTAATATCTATTAAATTGGTACATGCATCAAACCCCTCCCTCCCTCTCACATTCGTGTTTTTATTTCTCTACCCCAGTCCCATCCATCATTCACTGTATTCATTGTCTTTCTTTTTTTCTTTAAACTTCTATATTTTTTTTTTAAACATCAAACTCATTATGTTATTGTTTTGAATCATTTTTTGTTTGTGATAGGTCCTTGGACAAGATCATTTCCCCAATGACTAGAGGTAAAAGTTACTTTTTCTCTCTATATAAATATTTGTGTATATAAATTAAGTTTTGTTTATATATATATATAGAGGCAGGCTCCTGTGCACACTAAGTTTGCACACTAACTTTGCACATTACCTTTTAAAAGTGGTAAAAAAAATATTTTTGAGTTGATTTTTTTGTGTGATTTTTAAACATTTCAAGGAACCCATATAAAAAAAATCAACTCAAAAAAACTTTTTTGCTATTTTTAAAAAATCGGTCAAACTTTCGCAATTTTTAAGCCCTTTAAAAACTGCGAAAGTTTGACCGATTTTTTAAAAATAGCAAAAAAAGTTTTTTTGAGCTAATTTTTTTTATGTGAGTCCGTTGAAATGTTAAAATATCACATAAAAAAATTGGTGTGCGCCAGCACTAAGTTTGCACACTTTTAAAAGGTAATGTGCAAAGTTAGTGTGTAAACTTAGTGTGCACAGGAGTTTGCCTCTCTCTCTCTCTCTCTCTCTCTATATATATATATATATATATATATATATATGTGTGTGTGTGTGTGTGTGTGTGTGTGTGTGTATGCGCGCGCGCGCGCGAGTGTGTGTTGTGGGGGGGTGATTTTGTTATGAGCCACTCCATTAATCCAATTACTTTAATTCTTCCGTGATCTATTTGTGTTGAATATTGAATGTTAATTGGCTATTTTTTTTATGTTTTTTTGAAGGTCCTTTTCAATTTTCTCTATTAAGTTAATCATGGATCATATGAACCATTTGATGATTAAAGGCTTATTGATCATATCCTTTTATTTTTGGTGTTTTTGTATCATTAGTGAAAGTACCAATACATGATTTAAAGTTTCTTCCCCTTCAATTATATTGCTTTCTTATTTTTTTTCTTTAGTTGTTGTCTTTTGTGGCTTTGTACAGATCACTCCTAAAAAAAAATTTGTTTCATTTTTATGTTGTTTCTTAAGTTGATGATTCATACATTTAGATCAAGTTTAGAGTAAGCGAGAAATTTATTTTGTGAGTACAAAGAATGTCTATATTTTATTCCTTTCAAATGTTCTAAAATTTTCTATAGAATTAATTTGCAAACAGGTATGCTTTTATGGCTACTTCTTTATTTTGGAGGGTACCTTTGGAACCTATTACCATCATAGGTGCATGAGAAAATAAGAGAGCAATAAACACAACATGACATATAAGATTTGTGCTTGGATCAATTTAGACTTATAGTAATCTTTTATATGTAGATCATACTCAAAGTAGGCTCAATGTTTGTAATTGTAGAGACATATAACTCATATGAATAAATAATTACTCACATTCAATATGAATATGAGTTTTTTGACAAAAAATATTTATATTTATTTGTGACATTAAAGGTAAAATAATTTCAAAATCAATAATAAATGTAATTTTATCTGATGGACAATGTAATAAACAAATAATATTTTTAATGAAAGACATGTCATGTTTATATAATTAAAATTATTAAAATGAATTTGCATTTGATTCGATTGTATATATAAATATATTATAAATGATTTATGTATGTCACCTGCACATCGTGCGGGTTACATGCTATATACTATAAAATGCTAAACAAGCATTTAATGACAGCTTCTTCTAAGCCTATCCATGTGGCATCTCTATCTCTATTCTCTATTCTCTATCTATATATGCTTATGGGTAATCAAAAGACAATATTTTATTTTGGATAACCAAAAGTCAGGAAGCCCTAGCGTTGGTTTATTGGTATTAGCAAAGCCCAAAACCTTTTCATTAGAATAAGACTTGAATAGGTCTACGAGCATTTGAGAAAATGAATGGGCCCCCCTACACATTTTGATGTTAGCTTTTACCAAACTATGAACCCAATCGTGGCTATTTTATATATATACTGTCAAGAAGCAATATCCCCATGTACTCAGGTAATATGCTATTTCTTTAACCCTTTGATTTTTGAAAGCCCAATTAAAAAACAGGTAATATGGTATTTCTTTAAGCCTTTACCAAAGTAAAGATACACCCTCTTGCACATGTTATAGATTGATGTTTTTTTTAATCCAAATTTTCAGATTTGTATTTTTAAATTATTGGATAAAGATTTTTTATTTTTTCTAAGAGATTTGATGATAGTTCTTTATATATTAAAAAACAGGTTTTTTGGATAAAGTTTTTTTTTTCTAGAAATCATTTTTATTCTGCTAGAAAATTTTTTTTTAGGATGAAAACATTTTTTTTTCTAAAAATCTTTTATCAAAATTATTTTTATGCTTTTTTAATCATGTTTAGAATTTTTATTTCTGGATTTTTTTTCTTTTTTATTATTTAAAAAAATTGTTTTTTCTGTATACGCTAAATTTGGTTTGTCTCTATCTTATCATTCTCTCTCATGATAATATGATTTGAATATTTGTAAGATTTGATGCATTTCGAAGTTTTTTTCCCCTTCTCGGGTATAATGAAAATATGGGTTTTTTGAGATTAGGGGTATCAACTATATTATCACTCTATAATTAACATTACAAAACTATTTAATTTGAAATTTCATCCTCTTTAATTATATATCTTATTTCTCATTTCTCAATGTAGTATAATCAACCTCATATAACATTTTTTTTTATAATACATTGTTTGCCATTTATCGATATTTTTAACGAAATCGCTCGCGCATCGCGCGGGTTTACACCTAGTTTTATATCATAGTTTTCAGAATTTTAGTACTATATTCTTGGGAAAAAAAAGCAGGCAATTTGTGTTCCCAATAAAAAAGAAAAGCGACTCAACTTTGATCCTCCCCTCCTCTCTCTCTCCCTCTCTCTCTCTCTCTCTCTCCCGCGCGCGATTCACTCAAAACCCACCCATTTTTCACCTCACCCTTGGTCCTTGGTAAGTCTCTTCCTCTTATCTTTCACGACCAGCCCTATCAACGGGTCGGGTCCGAACCGGATATAGGGAAATCTAGATCCATTTAGCAGGCATTTAATCCGATCCGGGTCGGGTCTTAATCAAATCTACAATTTTGGATCCAGATTCGAGTCGGATCGGGTCCGGGTCTGGCCAAATATATACATATATTTTATATTTATTTTTCTTTTATCTCCCATCTCTATTTTTTAATCTTAGATAAAAATATTTTAAAATGTATTATAGTATATGATTAGTATAAAAAAATAAAAAAAACATATATATAGGCAGACTCTTATGCACAATAAATTTGCACACGTGTTGTCGCACACCAAATTTTTTAAAATATTAAAAAAAATATTTTTCAGTTGATTTTTCATGTGATGTTTAAACATTTCAATGGACCCACATAAAAAAATTCAGCTCAATTTTTTTTTGCTATTTTTAAAAAATCGGTTAAACTTTCGCAGTTATTAAAGTGCTTAAAAGGAGCGAAAGTTTGACCGGTTTTTTAAAAATAGCAAAAAATATTTTTATTTTTTTTTAATATTTTAAAAAAATGATGTGCAAACTGAATGTGCATATGAGCCTTTTTCTTTCCCAACTGATGGTTGAGATCGAAAGTTGGTGAGTTTAGTCTTTATCAACTGACGGCGGAAATTAATTCCTGAGAGTGTATCCTATGATTGGAAATGATGTTAAAGAGGCTGGTTGAATGGTAATTAATCATAGTTGAGCACAAGGCTCAAGAAGCTCTATTCCCTATTTTACTCTAAGCTAAGCACAAGGCGCACAAGGCTCAACTTGAATATTATAGTAAATGTTTTAATTGTTGTTAGTACATGTCTCTGCATACAAAGATGAAGTGCGCAGGAAACTTACATGACTGAGCTAAAAGAGTTCTCCTACAGCTAAGCGTCTAGGGTACAATTTAATTCAAATCTCAATATCTTACATGGCATTGAACCATCCCCCTATCTCCTTCCCAAACGCTCAACTTCAACTATCTTCTCTCAAACCTTTTACACGACACTGAGTTCTCCTCGAACGTTTGATCACAGACAACATTGCACAATGGACTGAGTTCAACAACACGACCACCTTATATTATTCTCGGTACATCATTCCTTACTTCCTGTTGTTTTTATGTTTATTTTTCCAATTAGAGAGAAATCATTTTTTACTTCCCGCTGTTATATGAATAGAGGTGATTTTGAACCTTTAACAATTCTTTTCATGAACAGAGGTGTATCTTTAAATAGATGAACGGAGATGAATATAGGTAATTCTGCATCGGAGGTGATTTTGAATAAATGAACGGAGGTGTGTCTTTTCATGATCAGGTTGCTCTGATCCCAGTGTGGATGTTTATGGTAACGTATCTTTGGACATTCTTTAGGTCCCTGGTTGTGTTAGGGGTTGATGGTAGAAATTTTCTATTTTCTCTCTCACGGGCTACTCTCTATCTCTCAAAGTATGTCGTCCTTTTTTATTTGTTAATTTCTTCAATGTTTTAACTTTCTTGGAAATTTGGCTTTGTTTATTAACTTTTCACCGGAGGGTACCCATAAGCCACCGCTGTTAAAAGATTGATGAGTTTCTACCAGAGCTTCTGACTTCTTCTCTCTTTATATCTGCTATTTGGTTTGATCCCAGGGCTACACAAAACAAGCACTTGGTAGGATCTTATATTTTACAAATATTCCAGTTATCTAAATTATGTAAATACTTTTGTTACTGGTGGTACTTTTGTTAAGGTATTTGTAGTCTTTACTTTATTGTATAAAATTAATGATTATGTCACCCAAGGTTAAATATTAACTAATTTGCAACCACTCTCGGGCAAACCTATAGATCTACATATTTGTAATATATAGGAACATGTATTTGTAGTTTTGTTTTTGTTTGTAGTCTATAGGAACATGGCTTTTATATTTAATGTCTTCAAAGATTTACATATTTGTGATTCATATTTAATGTCCTGGTAGATCTTCATGTTTTTTTAAATTTGGAGTGGATATACCCAATTTTGGGGCAAGCCTACAAATCCTTGGGTTTTCTTCCATCTTCCTCTCCTTTTGGGATTTGCCTTTCGATTAAATTCTTTTTGTCTTGAATATTTGGGGGCAAATTTTTTCAGAACAATTTTTGTTATTTATTGACCCATTTTTACTCTTTGCCTGCACATCTTCAACATAATCCATGTTGACACCTCGATGTTTCACCATATCGATAGTGGGGGTCCTCACGATCATGTTTTAAAGCAATTGCAAATCTTAAATCTGTGTAGGTTTGGATTCACTATTGTTGATTTTCTCTCCATTTCATTTATTTGGTAACAAAAGAATGTTTGTTCACATGTTATCTACTTAAGCCGTTGGTAAGATCTTTAAGTAGAAATACAAAAGTTATTTAAATTTTTTAAATACAAAGTGATAAATATTTTTTGTGTAATTTATTGAGTTTGAGTGATACTTTTTATTTTATTTTTATTATTGTGCATCTCTATTGAATTTGTGGCATTAATTTTCTGAACAGTTTTTGTTGTGCTTTCATTTTGGCTTTCTCAACGTTTTCGAATCGGCTTTCTTTATATGTTTTGTTTATTATGTTATTTTATTATTGAGCTCTACAAGCACTAATCCAATAAAAATTAGGGGGTTAACTTAAAAAATATTAAGAGTTAATAATTTTTATGCAAAACTATAGATTTTAATCCAATAAAAATACTAAGAGTTAATAATTTTTCAAATAAAAAATAAAAAAATTGTATTTACTGTTAGGATCATTTTTGTTAGTACTGAATTGTAATATATCAATACTTGCATTCGTTTCCCAAGAAAAAAGTAATAGTAATCTGATTGTCATTGATGTTGCTCCAATTGTAATTCACACTATATTTAATATATTAACACTATATTAAGGGGTCCTTATAATAGTCCAACAAAGCATTGGATGGATTGATGTTAAATGTTGAAAAATTTTAAATTTTATATTGGAAATTTTTGCGGGTTATGAATTGACCAACTAAAATTACTCTCCACTAAAATCTTTACAAGTCATATAAACAAATATAAAAATTAACTGTTAGACAATTCTGCTCAAGTCAGGTTCGTGTAAGAGGTAGTGTGGCTATAGATAATGATGTATAAATATAAAAAAAACTTTAGCTGAACAACCGTTCAGCCTGCTTGGGGACCGCATCTCCCCCCCCCCCCCCCCCCCCCCCATTTTTTTTAAGTTTCTATTCTTTTGTTTTAAACAATTAATATAAAAATAGTATTTTATATAAAAAACAGTTTTTTTAAGTAAACAATTTTTATTAAAATTAAAAAAAACTTTAGCTGTTTAATTTTAATAAAAAAAACTATTTTTTTAATAATGATAGGAAAATTATATTTTTTAATATAAAAAATTGTTTTTATATCAATTGTAAAAAAAAAAAGAATAAGAAACTTTAAAAAAATGAAAAATGAAAAATATGGTTATGAGGCAGTTTGTGGGCGATACATCTAGTTACACTCTAAAAAAATTGACCTGCTATAACATTATAATGTGAGGCTTGAGGTATAATTTTTAACATGTAAACAGTGCTTAAAAGCTAAAAAGAAACATAATAATATACAGTGTTCTAAAAAACACGCCTAGGCGGCGCCAAGGCGCCCCTAGGCGCGAGGCTTTTTAGATACGCCAAGTTTTGGTCCTAGGCGTGGATCAAGGCGTGGTTAACGATGGTCAACGTTTTTTGGGGCAAGGCGTGAAAAAATGCGCGTTTTTTGGGGATACGGCGTGAAAAAACGCGAGTTTTTTAGAAGTAAGGCGTGAAAAGACGCAATTTTTTTGTTTTTTTATTTTATTTTAAAAAATTGTATTTTTAATTTATAAATATTTAGACATGTTTTTAAGGTATGTACTAATTTAGTATTTTAAATAGCCTTGTCATAGTCAAAAAATATTAAAATTTATTAAAAAATGCCTAAACGCCTTTTCACGCCTTTTTACGCCAAGGCCCGCCTAGGCTTCTAAGGCTTGGCCTCCACGCCTCGGTCACGCCTCGCGTTTTTTAGAACCTTGATAATATATATAAACTGAACAACCTAAGACTCTCAAAAGAAATTGTGGCTAAGAAAGTGTGCAAATGTGGTCAAAATTTTATCCAAAGATGGGTGTGTGTGACAGATTGAAAAAATAGTTACAGAGATTTGATATGAGGTCGAAAGTTATATATAAAAAGGTTTCTTTTTCTATCAATCAATCTGATATGCGTGCAAGGCTACAAATATTGTCTATGAAAATAGGTGTAATGCTTTTACGGGGCCAATGCAGTAAGACAAACATTTGCCATTTAAAAGGCACTATCCAAAGTACAAAGTTAGCTGCCATAAGTGCTCCAACCAAAGGATAATGAACAAATTATATACTTTTACGGGACCTGTGTGAACTATTATATATGGTGACTGTTTCTCAAATTAATGAGCCTTTTTAGGTTTGTGGGTGTTCATGCAAAAATCTAGACAGGGCAAATTAATTCATAAGAGATAAATAGAAATAAAAGACAAGATATTTTTAAAGTGGTTCGGCTTAAGGAAAGAGTCTACGTCCACTGTTGTGTATTGTCTTGGGATTATTCAATTGTCTCTCTTTTTGTTTGTCCCTATATGTAGGGTTTACAATGTATTTATAGTCCTCAGATGGTGTACGAGAGATAGAATATCAAAGGATGTAATGTCTTTATATCGTAGACATTTACATATGTATAATCATTAATATATACAACTATTGGTGTTTGCCTGTCACGTTGGTCGGTATTCCTGGAGTTGGTTGGTATTCCTGGAGTTGGTCGGTATTCCACTCTCCCACTGTATAACACGTGTCAGTATCTGAATGGTCCATGTAGATGAATAATTTTTTGTATCAACAGAAGACCCCAATGTTTCATACTTGAAGTTTTTACAAGAGTACAAAGAAGTTAGCTCTTAAAGTTGCTCGGAAAATAATTTTAGGCCTGGCCGGTTGCCGACTTTCCTCACTTGTAAAAATTTACGGTTTAGTTAAGGAGGTGTAATGCGCGCGGTATTTTTGAAATTATCTACAACTTTAACGAATCGTTTTTGGGAAAATTCATCATTTTTGTCTTTTAGCTACCATCAATTCAATTGACGTTGCTTTTTAATCATTAATTTTCCAGTTTTCGAGGCAACCTATAAAGAGCGGGAAAAGTCACGAACTTTTGTAATCTCAAATCTTCAAGTGTTTCTAGGCTACAATGTCTTCAAGATTTCTTTTCTTTCTCGAACGATCGTTTTTTGTTCTTTAGTTTTTGCTGAATCCTTAATTCCTGTAAGAATTCTTTCTTTTTCCTTCTATTTTTCATCCTGCTTTACTCTGTTGAGTCTCTTGATCATTTCATAAATGAATTTAAAATTTCCTCTTAGGTTGTTTTGGACATGCTATTTTACCTGCTGATTTTTTATCACTTAGTGCGGGTCACTGGTTTCCATCTATTTTTATAGCTGAGTGTGGATTTTCCTTTCCTCCCAACCCATTGTGCATTGAGTTTTATCAATACTTTGACGTTGTTCATGCTAGGGTAGCCCCTAATACTTGGAGGATTGTAAATGGAGTGTATATGTTGTATCAAATTCATGGAACCCATCCGGGGATTCTAGAAATAGTATTTTGTTATAAGTGGATGACTAGTGACACCACTTTTTATTTAAAGACTAGGGTTGTAAATAAAACGTTAGTAGTTAATCTTCCAGACTCCAATAGGGATTATTTTGAGCATGGAGTTGTTGTAAAAAATTGGGAATACACCCCTTTATCTGGAAATGTTGAGTACCAAGGGCCTAGATTCCCTCCTTTGGCAATGTGATAAGTTATGCCTCATTTAACTGTTTTGCCTTGTACTTACATGTTTAAATTTTACACTAATTGTTGCTTTATAAATTTGTAGTTGACCATAAGAGAAGGTGCCCAAAGGAAAGTGAAGTGAATCTGAGGGAGTTGAAGTTTATTTGGGGACTTCATCAAAGGATTGGCGAGGAGCACGTCAGGTCTTCATCTTATTTTCTATAAACAGGAACACAATCTCTCCCTTTTGTTGCTCGCCCTACTCCTTCCCCTGTGATTGACCTTGAAAGACCAAGATGACCCGATTTTAAATCACAATTAAATTAATTTCCTTGTTATATAAACTCAATAGAGATGATGCGAAAGCGTTATAAAAGGGGTGATGGTTCAATTTTCAAAAATAATAACAACAAGTTTTAATTTCTCAAAACAAATTAAAACATAATTCAAGTCCTAGAATTTGCCTAAGTCATAATTAACAATTATCCAAAGTTAGGCGAAACCAATTTTAGCAAATGACTTGAATAAACCAATTTTACCCAATATTTAATTTAAGTCCCAATTTAAATTAGTGTGATAACTAAACCAAATTTTATCTTGAATTAAACCTAAAGCATGCGTTCTAAATTTTGTGCAAGATAAAAATAAACAATGACACACTACACCGCGATGTACGAGGAAAAACCCACTAACGGGAAAAAACCTCGGGACGGCCCTAGCCTCAAATCCACTAAAAACGGTATTACAAAATACAAGACAAAAGACTTACTTCCTAAACTCGAACCCTCTCAAGCCGTGATGCTTCTTCTTGTATCAACCTCCAATTAGCGGATAACCAACGGAGCTCCACCGTGGTCTTGGAATTTACCAATGGGACTTTATATGGTCACCGTCACCCAAGCATGGAGCCTTTCTCCGTGTGGGTAGAATCTCAACAAAAGTCTTCTTTGTGATGGGGTGTAGAAGCAAACCCGAAACGTCTCTTGAATTCGGTAGAGAAAACCGGTGCCAAAAACCTCCAAGTAAGGATATGTATATATAGAACTTGGAATAAACAACAATGGGTGTAAACTAAGTGTTTAAAGATTTTTCTTTAAGTTGAAGAACACTCAAACATGAACATTTTCCTTTTTAAAATGATCTCTCAAATTCTCTCTAGGAGATGTATTAGGATGGAAAAGTTGTCTTGGAAAATGTGTTTCCCGCACATAATAATGCATGAAAAAAGTTGGTTGAAAACCAAGTGGAGGAGTGGGGAAAAACTGCAAAAAACTGCCAAATAACTGTTCCCGCTGGAATCTCGTTCGAACGAACTTGATTCTCGTTCGAACGAGACTTCTAACGAGTGACCAGCCTGGGCTCGTTAGAAGTTCGTTAGATACCTCGTTAGAACGAACATTCGTTCGAACGACATATCGAACGACTGACCAGTTAGGGTCGTTGGCAAAACTCGTTCGAACGAAACTGGTTCGAACGATAAAACTCGTTCGAACGAAATCTGGTTCTAACGAAAAAAACTCGTTCGAACGACATTTCTAACGAACGACCAGAAAGTTTGTAAAATTCAATTTTTGGCCCAGAAACTTTTATATATTTATTTTAAAGTTCTATTTGATTCTTTCTGAAAATAAAATGCAGTTTTTAATATACCTAACACCCAATACAAATTGTTCCAAGCTCCTATATACATATAATTACATTCATACCTTGGGAGCATGGAACCTTAGTTGATGACGTAGAAACGAGGCACACAAACTGGCATTTTGATGAAGCTTTAAATTCTTTGCCGCTACATCTTCAACATACACTTCATAGGCTTGAGAATATTACAATAAATACTATCCTATGAATAAATATTTTTATCCGGAATTGAGCCAAAACTATATATGGACTCAATAGGAAATTTGTGTCCTTACAAATCTCCCCCTTTGGCTATTCCGGGACAAAAACCAAACAAAAATCCTAAAGGGCCGTCAAGCTCTACTAGACTCAAAACATAACCCGCCCAATCTTGACACAACCCAAGGATCAAACGCTTTGCCATAGAAAGATGCCGCTTTAGAATAATTCCTGCACACTTAAGCAAACTCATCAAATGCATAGGGAATATCAAAATATTAAATGCAATTAATTAATTACTCCCCCTAAATTAATTCTCCCTTTTAAACACATGGCATACTTAGAAAGACGTCTCCCCTAAGATAAATCTCCCCCAAACTAAGATACGATAATAATAGGATTAGATACCATTTCTCCCCCTATCATCATTCTCCCCCTTTTTTGTTCGGGGATAGGCAAAGGATAAAGAACTAATAAATAGCATGTGAAAGCTTAAGGTGATAAGACATGAAAGCATATGGGCAATTAAAGCAAGGCAAAGACAAACAGATATCATATATATATATATACTTTAAATATACCAATAAGTACATGCATATATAGATAGATATGAACACACACATGACACAAAATACAATAAGTTTGCACACTCGGATGCCAAAAATGTGTCATATGGAAACGGAAGTGTAGGGGTGTGAACTAGCAACAATTAAATTTAGACCCAAACACTTAAGAAACGTTCACGGAGTTCTCATTTGATTGCAAACTTCATCACAGTTAAATATAACCTCATGTGACAATATAAAGATTGAACTCAATGAACAAACATACACAATGCATACAAGCCTAGCATGATGATGATTCTACAAACCAAATAAAGTCATGACATTAAAGACAACTAGGATAAACGGACATTGTGCAAACGGTTGATATACCATCCAATTCTCCCTCAATGAGCATATATATTCTTTTGTTTTTGAATGAATATATCATACAAACATAGGCCTTGGCAATTGCTTTCTTTTAAATGCCAAATATTCTGTTTTAGGCCTTTGGATCACGTATTTCTTTTAGATCCAATCAACGGTGGCTTACTATCGCAAAGGATTTAATTCATCCTTTCGGAGCCCTTCCCCGTGCATATATTAATTTATCATGTTTTCAGTTTTTCACACAAATCTCACATGCAACGGATTTTGACATACACTAGTCCTCCTAGCTCATAGATATGTAGATGACTAGATTGATAGGAGAACACCTCAAAAAGCTCAAATATAACATGTGACATTAAGATTTCAAAAGAGCTCGTGCATGTGTGAATAAAGGCATATAGAAATAGAATCCATTTAAACAATACAAAATCCAACTACTCCATATAAAACATGGTAAAGAACATTTTAAGGATTGAAAATCTAAACCAAAAGTTCTAGCCACATGGGAGCGTAAATGATGGGATTCAAACACAAGTATATGCCACATAAAGTGTGTTAAACAAAAATACACACAAAACAAAATCTTTTTGAGTTTTTAACATTTTTAATCAAAAATAAATATTTACTCAAAAGGACAAACAAAAATTATTTGTATTTTTCATTAAGCTTAAATGAAATAAATAAAACACAAATGATAAACAAAAATCTTTTTATATTATGCAGTCGATTCAAACACAAAATATAATACAAAAAGATAAACAAGTCATAATTTCTAGCATGTGATATGAAATAAGGCAATGACTAGAAAATGACTAAACAAGCACACATTTAGCATATGAATATAGCATGAAGTACAAACGCTAAAGTATGCAAACACTAACACATTTATCCTTTAGATTTAGCAAGGGAGGAGGCATGTGAAAGTAAATGAGAATCAACAACCCTATTTTGTAAGGCAACCAAGTCGGATTTCCTAACCCAAATTAATGAGGAATGACTATCTTGGGGTGTAGGAACGTTAACTACCGTGGTTACTTTACTATGGGGTTTTCTAGGAATTCGTTTAAGATCTAAACAAAATTTCCTAAGATGACCTTGTCGACCACAATGTGTACAAGTGAGAACATGTCGAAAAGATTTACTTAAGGAGTGATCTTTAAAAGTATTCCTAGTTGATTCTCCTAAAACATTGGTTTGGGCATTATGAGTAAATTCATTACAAGGATTGAAGCCTAAACCACAAGTGTCATTTTAAATTTGGACCGTTCTTAACATTTTATCAAGTTTTTCCGAACGACACTCCAAATCAAATTTGACAATACTAGAATCTTTTAATTTATTTTCCAATTCAACAATATTAGATTCTAGTAAAACATTTCGCTCTTCAAAAGCAAGAAGCTCCTTTTTCAAGGATTCCATTAAACCCCTAAGGTTATCTCTTTCGCCTTCTACATAATCAAGCTTCTCTTGAAGAGTCCTCACATGTGTCCTAAGGTCTTCTATTAAGGCACTATCATCAACGACCTTGACACTCTTTCTTAAACAAGCTTCTAACTTCAAATTAGTCCTTTTCAAATTAATAGATTCTTTATATAATTCATGAAAAGCATTTTGAAGTTCACTCACATCAACCTCTTCTTCATTTTCACTCTCTTCTCCACTCTCACTATCATTAAAAATAAGGGAATCATGAACAATGACCTTGAAAGTGGCATGTGCTATTGTTTCATCAATCGATGAGTTCTCATTATCACTCACATGACTAGCCATAAAAGCCACAAAATTTTTCTTAGTGGGGGAATCGGGCTTTTCTTCCTTATCACTATCACTAAGGGTCGCATTATATGAAATGGGTCGTTTACCCTCTTTCCTTAGTTTAGTGGGGCACTCATACGCCCTATGGCCATAACCTTCACAACCAAAACACTTATTAGACTCGTCCCTATCTAAATGTTCATTACAAGGTTTAGGGATTTTCTCGGCTTTAGAAATCTTCTCGCTTTTATCACGTTTAGAAGTATCAAATTTCTTAAAATCATTTTTAACTTATCTTTGTTAAATTTAAGAAATTTTCTAAATTTACGAGCAAACAAAGCCATGTCTTCCGAGTCACTATCACTATCGCTCTCTACTACTTGTTTGACCTCTTTTCGGGCTTTTAAAGCAATGCCCTTTTCAATTTTCTTTTCAGTTTTAGAGGGAAACATATCTAGTTCATAGGTTTGTAAATCACCTACAAGCTCTTCTAATTTCGTAGAGGCTAAAGTGGGTAAAGAATTTAAAACGATCACTTTAGGAATAAATCTATCGGGTAGGGACCTTAAAATTTTCTTTACAACACGGTCGTCAGGTATTTTCTCTCCCAAGTTAAAGGATGAATTAACAATATCAGAAAGTCTAGCATAAAATTTATCAAAAGTTTCTTTTTCATCCATTTTGATAGTTTCAAATTGAGTGGTGAGGTTTTGGAGTTTAGAAGCTTTAACGACACTCGTTCCTTCATGAGTTAATTGTAAAATATCCCAAGCTTCTTTAGCGGTTTCACACGTCATAATACGTCGGAATTCATCCGGTGCGACAGCGCTAAATAAGGCATTTAAACCACGGGAATTAAAATTTGCAAGCTTAAACTCATTTTCGGTCCATCTATCGATGGGTTTGGGAACACGTTCATTTTCAATTAGATGAGTTGGTGGGGAGTACCCGGTAACAACAGACATCCAAACACGTTCATCGATAGATTTAAGTGCCGATTTCATTCGCGCTTTCCAATACGCGTAGTTAGAACCATCAAAAATAGGAAATTTTGAAAATGGGGAAAAATCCATTTTAGCCAAAAATTAAAGAATCTTAACGAAATAATTTATCATTTTTGGCTCTGATACCAATTTGAAAAGCCCCGGATTTTAAATCACACTTAAATTAATTTCCTTGTTATATAAACTCAATAGAGATGATGCGGAAGCATTATAAAAGGGGTGATGGTTCAACTTTCAAAAATAATAACAACAAGTTTTAATTTCTCAAAACAAATTAAAACATAATTCAAGTCCTAGAATTTGCCTAAGTCATAATTAACAATTATCCAAAGTTAGGCGAAACCAATTTTAGCAAATGACTTGAATAAACCAATTTTACCCAATATTTAATTTAAGTCCCAATTTAAATTAGTCTGATAATTAAACCAAATTTTATCTTGAATTAAACCTAAAGCATGCGTTCTAAATTTTGTGCAAGATAAAAATAAACAATGACACACTACACCGCGATGTACGAGGAAAAACCCACTAACGGGAAAAAACCTCGGGACGGCCCTAGCCTCAAATCCACTAAAAACGGTATTACAAAATACAAGACAAAAGACTTACTTCCTAAACTCGAACCCTCTCAAGCCGTGATGCTTCTTCTTGTATCAACCTCCAATTAGCGGATAACCAACGGAGCTCCACCGTGGTCTTGGAATTTACCAATGGGACTTTATATGGTCACCGTCACCCAAGCATGGAGCCTTTCTCCGTGTGGGTAGAATCTCAACAAAAGTCTTCTTTGTGATGGGGTGTAGAAGCAAACCCGAAACGTCTCTTGAATTCGGTAGAGAAAACCGGTGCCAAAAACCTCCAAGTAAGGATATGTATATATAGAACTTGGAATAAACAACAATGGGTGTAAACTAAGTGTTTAAAGATTTTTCTTTAAGTTGAAGAACACTCAAACATGAACATTTTCCTTTTTAAAATGATCTCTCAAATTCTCTCTAGGAGATGTATTAGGATGGAAAAGTTGTCTTGGAAAATGTGTTTCCCGCACATAATAATGCATGAAAAAAGTTGGTTGAAAACCAAGTGGAGGAGTGGGGAAAAACTGCAAAAAACTGCCAAATAACTGTTCCCGCTGGAATCTCGTTCGAACGAACTTGATTCTCGTTCGAACGAGACTTCTAACGAGTGACCAACCTGGGCTCGTTAGAAGTTCGTTAGATACCTCGTTAGAACGAACATTCGTTCGAACGACATATCGAACAACTGACCAGTTAGGGTTGTTGGCAAAACTCGTTCGAACGAAACTGGTTCGAACGACAAAACTCGTTCGAACGAAATTTGGTTCTAACGAAAAAACTCGTTCGAACGACATTTCTAACGAACGACCAGAAAGTTTGTAAAATTCAATTTTTGGCCCAGAAACTTTTATATATTTATTTTAAAGTTCTATTTGATTCTTTCTGAAAATAAAATGCAGTTTTTAATATACCTAACACCCAATACAAATTGTTCCAAGCTCCTATATACATATAATTACATTCATACCTTGGGAGCATGTAACCTTAGTTGATGACGTAGAAACGAGGCACACAAATCGGCATTTTGATGAAGCTTTAAATTCTTTGCCGCTACATCTTCAACATACACTTCATAGGCTTGAGAATATTACAATAAATACTATCCTACGAATAAATGTTTTTGTCCGGAATTGGGCCAAAACTATATATGGACTCAATTGGAAATTTGTGTCCTTACAGACCATGAGCAAGAACCTCCTTCTACTTCATCAGCCACTACATCTGGCAGTGGTGATATTGTTGCCCTTCCTCCTTATATTTAAATTTGCCCCTTGTTATATCCATGGGGAAGATAAAGATTCCCAATATTTTAGGAGACATAGCTGCCAATCCCCCTTCCAAACAAGTTGATGCTGGGGTGAAAAATAAAAATAAGATTGGGAAAAATACCCCTTCTAAGTTAGCATATGGTTCTTCTTCTCATCCCGACCAACGTGAGTTGGCTGACATATCTTCTTATGGCTCTCTAATGGTCCTTGGCCCTAGATTGGCAAGACAATTAATAAAGTGTGGGAATTTACCAGACTATGGGAGTGCTGCTGCTGCATTACCTCGCTCCAAGAGTTCTGACAGGGCTGCTCAAAGCCTTTCTCTGGTATACTCTTTTTGACTTTTTTAATATCCTATCTCTTGATTCGTTCTTATTGATATTGTCTTTCCTTGTTGTTCTTGTGCAGTTCCCCATTGACTTCAATAATATATTGGAGAAAGATGAGGCTTTGAGAGATTCTTTCTCTGGTGAAGTTGAAGAAGCTTTTAATGAGCTGAAAAATTCATTCCTTGATTCCCAGTAAGAATTGGTTAATGAACAAAAGAAATGGGAGGAGAAGATGAAGGCTGATGAAAAAGCTGTTGCGACTGCTCGGGGTCTGGCTGATAAGCTGCAGAAAGACTTAGATGTTCAAAAAGTCAAGCCTACCCAGCTGCAGAAGGACTTAAATGCTGAAAGAGTTAAGTCTGCTCAGCTATAGAAGGACTTGGATGCTGGGAAGGTGAAGGTGGCTAAGGCTAGAGAGGCCGGCTTCAACACAGGCTGGGATAAGGCCTTTGGAGCAGCTTCTTCACAAATTGAGTTTGTAAAGAAAAAATTCTTCAAGGATGGTTGGTCTGCTGCTCTGGTGGAGGTCGACACTCCAAAGGATTCCGAGTTATTCTCACGACCTGATCTTGGGACTCCTCCAAACCTGGATGAGGAAGTTGATGATGGGGGTTCTAGTGAATCTTTGATAATGGTGGAGTCTGTCGATCAACACCAGGATATTAATTCTACTGCGCCTTCCTGAGTTAATCCTCCATTTCCTTCAGCTCCTGCTTCTTCTTCAGCTAATCCTGAGGCATATAAGAAAAAGTTGTAAAACCAAGAAACTTTTATTTTCTTATTTTCAATAGTTGTACTTTTTTCTTTTTTGAAGATGTATCTGTACTTCCCTTTTTATTCATGAAAAGAGAAATATTTATGTTCCTATGCTTATGTTTTTCAATACTTTACATTTTATTGATTGATGATTTTTTTCTTCTTAATAGTTAATTGATAAATTAGAATACTTCTCATCTACTTACTCCGAGCTACTCGAGAGGTGTTGTGAGCTTTTCAAAGCTGGTCACTTATCTCTAACTGATGTTGACCTATTGAAATTGCTCGGGGAAGAGGTAATTGAGCAAGCCAAAGAAGCCTATGTTCATTTGAAGTGTCTTCTTGATCGAGCAATAGCTAACAACGTTGCCTACTGTAAAATTATTGAAGAGATGCAAGAGGAGCATAATGAAACTAAGCACTTTTGCCTGAGGATTATGATAAGAAACTCCAAGCCCTTAGTGAACGTTGGGACTTTGAGCAAAAGTTGGATAAATTTTCTTCTCATTTTTTAAGACAATAATTCATGCTGAAACGTGAAGTAGATGAAGTAAGGGACATTGCCAAGCTTCTAGAGGAAGAAAATAACAACTTGAGAGATGAACTTGATTCCCCGAAGTCATCCACTTATATTGTGACAACTACAGATGATGACCATTCCTTCTTGGAAGTTGAAAATGCAAGGTTGAGTGAGGAGTTAGAGGTTCTGAAGAAAATAAAACCTGCTTCTTCATCTTCCCGAGCTAGAATCAAACCTGGTTGAGGTACTAGTCGAGGTACTATAGAGGAAATCAGGACTCATCATACCCTTTCCAATCAAGTTGAGTAATTAAAAGCTAAAGATCAATCCATTGCTGAGATGTCCCAAAAGCTACAGACCTTGTCTGAACAACTACCCACTCAATCTTCTCAATTACAAGCTAAGGATGGAGTGTTGAAAAAACTGCATTCCCAGGTTGATAGATTAACCTTTCAATTCCATAAATAACCAAGGGAAGTCTGGATGGACGTATAATGAATCTCTGTGGCATCTTAATGATAAGCTTCAATAGGCTAAGAATGAGAGCTATAAATGGGGTTGGATAAATGCTTTGACAGTGATAAAAGTGGATCAAAATAGCCCATTGTGGGACTAGTATGATCCAGGCTTGCTTGAGAGTGATCCATGCTTTCTTAATGATTAAGCGTGAAAAGTAACGGGTGTCAAAACGCTGATCGTTGTTTTCTGTTCACCGTCTTAATACAAAAACCTAAACTTATGACTACACTCTTTTAAGAGAGTATACCGGCCAAGTTCGGGTATCGAAAATCCACAGAGACGAGTTGCTAGAATTTAGTGGATTTAATACTTCTAAGATAAAAGTGTAAAAGATAATTGCTAACAAAATAAAAGATAAATAAAGGAAAATATTAATCTAGGCAAGTGTAAATTAAACTATGATTAAAAAAGCGAATAAAAACTATAGGTTGCATAGAATATCCCTCACCCCGAGTTAATTAGTATAAAATGGTTACATAGGTTCACGAGTTATTAAGATTGCATCTTGTTTTGTCAATTAATTAAATTAAGAGTTATTACACCCCTAAATTCGCATAAAAGACTAATAAGATTTTGGCGTCAACAATTATCCCGGAAATTATGCACACAGTGTCGTAAATACGGGGCATACATGATATACCCCGTTAAATATCCGAGGTGTAATAATTAGGACAACCCACTCGAAATGAACACGTAAACTCCATCATCAAAGCAAAGCAACCCGTCAACCCGAAGTGAGTTCAATCCGACACAACCTAGACTAAATTAGCCACTACACATAATTAAAAGCATAAATAAATTAACTAATTAATTAAAGCAACTAAATAAATTAACAACTAAAATTATCTAGGCTTGGAAATATTTAACTAAGCATAAAAATAAATGGACAAAGCACAAAAAAAGGAAGATGACAATGAATAGTACAAGGAACTTACATTAATGGAGAAAATCCAACACAAACGAGGAGGAGGGGGAGGGTCTCCACAATAAACCCCCAAATTATCTCTAACCTAGGTCTAAAATAAGAAAAGAAAAAAAAAACTAAGATCGTTACAAAAATTAACTAAGTGGTCCTTTTATACTAAGTTACAAAAAAATAAAATAAAAGAAAAAGGAAAAAAAATAAAAGGGGGATAAGTCACCTAATTAAGGAAGAAAAGAAAAAGAAAAAAATAAATAAAAAGGGAAAATGGGTAGCTGGGTAGCTGGCAACAAATATCTTTGCCAAACAGGGGACTGGTCGACCGGGGCCTCAGGTCGGTCGACCGCAGCAAAGGGGATGGGCACACTGTCAAAACTCCACGATAAAAACCGAAAACCTGATCGACTAGTGGCAGAAGCGCGGTCGATCGGTCGCTGTTGAACAACTCACCACGCATAATGTTGTATTACCCACTTCGCAGCCATGGCAAAAAAAAAATCCCACTCCATCATCAACGACCCACATCGCTGCCACGACCTCAATTAGTTGTGACACCACGCAGACCACCAACCTGAGACCCGCCATCGCCAATAATAGTCAAAATTGACATGGGTCAAAACCTCCATGGCTATACCATTAAGACCCATTTCCACCATTAATGGGCAAAACCCAAGCTCCAAAAATGACCAAAGAGACCCATTTGCTTATGTTGTCAAAGATCGTGCTTCAATTTCGGACCAAAGTCATCAATTTGAGATGAACCCAAAACCCGAGCCAAAATCCAAAATCGAGATTTGAAATGTGAGTTTGCTGCAAAAACAAATGGTGGGTATTATTATGATTGTTAGTAAAATAATAAAATAATAAAAAAATATTACCTTGTATTTCTTTCCCGATTACAGGTCCGTGTTTCCTTCGTATGGACTCCAATTCGTCCACCGTTCATGGCCACATAAAGTTTGGCCCGAGGGATACAACTTTCGTGAATAGTTCGGATAAAAATCCTAAAGTGTGAAATTACGAAAATGCCTCTAAACATGTGAATCGCGACGAAACTTTATCGAAACGTGCCCAAACTTCACACTAAGCACTTTAATACCTATAATAGCTCAATTATACCTCAAATAATATATTAGCATATAAAATGGAGGTTGTCTAATTACCGAGCATAATTATAGGCATTAAAGTACCCGAGAGGGTTAAAATGCACAAGTTAAAAGGGTATAAAGTGCAATATTCAATACAAATCACTTAACGATCCTCCTTTTAAATTGGATGCCAATTGGATTCCTATTTATTGTATTCCTCGTTGCTTGATTTCATAATACTTGGGAGATTATGATCTTCATGATGAATTAGATATCATCCGACCTCCTCACCTGCTTGATCGTCCTAGTAGCAGCAATACCAGAATGCTTCAGAATTTTAACTTCATCAACTCTCCTTATACTTTAGATGATCCTCCTGCTGGAATGGACCCTGTTTCTAAAGCTGAAGGGAAATTTCCTGCAGAATGAAACTTTTCACTCCTTTTTGTTAACATAGTCGTATAATTAATTTGATTTAATGAAATGGAAATTCGATCAACTTATCTTGTGTTGAATGTTTATCCTTTCTTTGTCATTAGTGCTATTGATACACTTTGATTAAGTTGAGTATCAATTACCAATGTGTGAAGATGTTATACTAGCATACATAGATCAAAATCTAAATTTAGAGCTAGTTAGATGAATACATAGGTTCTACTAGCACTTAGATTAAAATTTAAATTTAGAGCTAGTTACCCATGTGTCTCCAAAGGTTTTGCTAATGCACCCAATTATTGGATTTTTACATTAAATACTAGTGGTGTGACTAGGCGTTTATGGAATATGTGTTCATGTTCCTCTTGAGGAACCTTTGCAACGTTCTTCCTGTACTTTTCCCAATAGGATAAATATCTTATTCTGTCCTTATGTTTGTGGACCAAGTTTTTTGAGGATTTAATATTCTGTTGACTTGGACTTCATATATCAATGATTATGTTTATGGCTGCTCCGAGAAACTTATTACTTCCGTCGAGCAATGTTCAGGGTAACATTTTCTGAGCCGAGCAATAATTTTTTGAACCGAGCAATATTTTTTTGAACCGAGCAATAAATTTGCTGATCGAGCAATAATTTATAACTTTTTATCAAGCTAGTGCAGTGCATAGCACGAGTACTCCCAAAAAAATGAACAACAAAAATGGAAAGAAACTGAAGATTTTGTTAATATTGTAAGTTGAAAACTGATTACAACATCATGGATAATAATTTCGGAGATTCTCTACATGTTACGGGTTTTTGAATTCTTCACCTTCCAAGGTTTCAATTCGATAGGTTACAGGTCGGATTACAGCTGAAATACGGTAAGTCCCATGTCAATTGGCCTCAAGCTTGTTATTTTTCTACAACGCTTTCTTCAACACATAATCTCCTTTCTTCAAGTTGGTCTGTTCCATCCTTTTATTGTAAAAATGTGTTGTTCTGTAAGGCCTTAAAACATAATTAGGAATGTTAATTACATGATTAATTATTACTTAGGAGTTATAAGTTATAAATTGGTTATGTGTGTTAAACATGTTAATTATCATGTTTAGGGGATGCATGCTCATGTGATATATGTGTTGTTTACATTAGGTGCTAATTGAGCTTATGATCGGGGATACCATGTTTAGAACATATGATTAGTTATGTGGTTAAATTCATAATAAATTATGTTTTTAATGCATGCTTATGTTTATAAAAGTAAATTAGGGTGTTGATATGAAATTGGCAATGTTTGGTCTCCAAATGTGAAAGTTTGAGATTTTCGGTCAATTGCTACTTTCCTGTTCGAGCCCAAATTTGGCGTATTAATTTTATGATTTTGGGAAAACACAAAATATGAAAGTTGTATATGTTTAAGATATCTACTCATAGACACAAAGAGAGAGTAAATCGGGGCCCGTGATAGTGAGTAATGGTAATTTTACCAAGGTGGGACAAATGTGTCATTAATGGAATTGTCTAATTCGGCCTTCCAACCAACCAATCACGTGTTACCACTACCCCTATTGCTATTGGACCACTATACAACGTATTTATGATTATAAATGAGAGGTATGTCTTCTTCCTCATAAGAAATAACAAGTTTTGCCTAAAGAGAGAGAAAGAGAAGAAAGTTAAGAAAGAAATCCTTGGAAATTTTCTATAAATCAAGGAATCCTCGTAAGGTAATTACATCTTTAATAAAGTTGGTCACATGGATGAGTTCTATACTTGGCATATTTTTATTTTTGATTTGGATATATATATTTTAATGATACCCATATTGCTGAATTGTGTTGGAAAAAGGATGGGTTAAGAACATAAGTTAGAACTGGAGCTAGGATCGTAAATGCATACTTTAAAGTCCTAAATTTACATCATCTTTTCATAAAGAATTTTGATTCATAAAATTCATGATTATGATGTATACTTTTGCTAAAACATGTTTATTATATGTTTCCATGAATTATACCCAAGGTCAAGGTTATGTATGCTTAAAAATGTTAAGTTATGCCTTAATGTTCTATTTTGACCTACTTATGCTAAAAATTGGATAAATCATGGAATACTTATTGGAATTGAGTGATTCAAGTTGGAGAGTAACATATACTCATACATGTATAACATAACCGAAAATTGTGTAAAAATACCAAGGAATGAACCCTTGGTGATAGTTTGAAGTTTTGGTTAAAAATCTGCCCTAAAGGAGCAAGAACGCATACTAGGTGTTTAACGTTTTGCTCGACATAGAAAATGAGCCCTAAAAATTATGAAACCTTAAATTTGTATTATTCAATGTGTTTACTGATATTGGGTGGAATATCATGAAAAGTTATGTTGTACAAAAATTATGAGAATTCCAGGAAATTGAAGTTATGTTGATGTTTTTCTTGAGAAACGATTTGGAAAAGGCTATAATAAAATGGGCATAACTTTGTCTAGCAAAGTCGTAATTTAATTCTGTAAATTGTGTTAGAACCCTAATTAATTGGGTGTTACATAGATGTGAAGTGTCATATTTAATTCCTCCTTAGTTATTTCTGATTGACCAAATGATGTGATGTATTACTCGGTTTGATGTTAATCGGTGTATTCAAATACTCACGACATTGACTTGTTAGGTGGGGAAGCAGCTAATACTACCATACCAAGGAAGTAGTTGGTATTAATCTTAGCACTAAATCCAAGGTGAGTTCCATTCCTTATGAAATATAAATGCTTATAATTTCATATGGAAATGTGTAGTTAAACACATGTGTGAAAATATTTATGGGAGTGATGTTGTATTTATGAAACATATGCATACGATTAAAAATGTTAAGCGATGTTATATAATGATATGGACTAGTGAGTCCTTTATCTAATGTTAAGGACTGTGGTGGGTCCTACGGGATGTGGTGGTCTTGTTAATCCAACTTAAAGGTTTGTGTACTCGGGCCTAATAAAGGGATGTGGTGGTCCCTAATAATTGTGGTGGGTTAATTGGGCTGTGGCGGGTCCAGGCTTGCGAGAGTTTCACAATTCCTGTTGGGTTATAGCATTAGAACAAAATAAAAATGGTTATTCAAATTGGTTATATGTGTGGTATGTGGTCATTCACTAAGCCTTTATAGCTTACACTCGTGTAATGTTTTGTTTCAGGTATGCTTATAATTTGGAGTTCACTGTCAAGTTAGGACCTTAAAACGGGGGAGTGACGGATAATTAGTATGGGTTGAATATAAAGATTACTTTTGTGTAATTATTAAACTAAGGATCTTGGTTATGTAAAGTTATGTAGTACTTATAAGTTATAAGTAAAGGCAGTTATGTTTTCATCTACACATACCTTTGGAAAAAAAATATATTATGCTATTTTCCTCAGAGATTTAAATTAAAGCATTGTTTAAGGCAATTTATCTCTAATTAAAAGGATGAGTTTAACTTAATTAATTCGGGGAGCGACGACTTGGTATCAGAGCATGGTTATTTGGTTCTGGATAGGGTGTGAGGGTCTAGATTGGCAGTGGACACTAGAAAGTAAGTTTGTTATGCACCTGGATTTTGACTAACAATGTTAATATTAAATTGTTGCTATTATATTTTGTTTAAGTTAATTATATTGCAGTGAGTGATGGATCCACACGACCCGCATGATAGAGCAGAGGGTGAGGCATCCTATGTACCTAATAGTCTGCAAGGACATAGACCTATTGAAGTGGATGAACCAGAGGTGCAACAACAACTTATGGAACAAGCAAGAGGTGGAGAACATGGTGGGGATAGGGACAAATTGCATGAGAGGTTCATGAAGTTAAATCCGCCAGCATTTACTGGGACTACTGATCCGTTAGTGGCAGAGGGGTGGATTAGAAAGATGGAAACAATATTCAAGGTGATGGAAGTGCGAGATGAACAAAAGGTTTTGTTAGCAACCTTTAGGTTAGAGGATGATGCAAAGTTATGGTGGGAAGCAACATAAAGATTACTTACTACAATGGGGGGAGTGGTGCCAATAAATCCTCCACGAATTACATGGGAGAGGTTTGTGAAAGTGTTCTTTGAAAAATATTTCCCAAGGCTTTATAGGAAGGAGAAAGAGGAAGAATTTATCACGTTGAAACAAGGGAATCAGACAGTGGCAGAGTATGAAGCTTTATTTATATCCTTTTCTAGATTTGCACCTGACTTGGTGAGGATGGAAGAAAGTAAATGTGATCGGTTTCAAATCGGGTTGAGTGTAGATATAAAAAGCATGGTTGCTAATATGAAGATAACGGATTATGTGGACTTGGTGGATAGGGCCATGGTGTCAGAAAAGTCAATAAAAGAAATGCAAGTTGAACACTCGAAGAAAGCTAGACATGATGGCATAAGGTCATATGGATGGGAGGCGGGAACCTCAACTCAGAGTGTAGCACAAGGAGTACCTAAGGGGCAAGAATTTAAAAATAATAGAAGTGCACGTGGAAGATTTCAGGCTCGAGGTGGAAGGACAGGGATGAATCGTTCAGAAAATGCATCTGTGTTGGTTCCGAGGGCTATATTTTGTTATAGATGTGGTGGTCAAAGGCACATGTCTCGAGAGTGTACAATAGCTGAGACGACACCTTTGTGTTTCCATTGTCATCAACCGGGGCACTTACGCAAGAATTGTCCATCGATGGGAGCTACAACGTCAGTTGGGAGTGTGGCAGTAGGAGGTAGGAGTTCTACACAGAATGTACCCAGGGGAGGTAGAGGAGGTATATCGCAAAGTCAAGGCCAAGGCAGAGTGTTTGCACTGACGCAACAAGATGCACAAGCTATGCCTAACGTAGTGACAAGTACACTTCCTATTGGTGATAAAGATGCTTATGTGTTGATAGATCCTGGTTCTACACAGTCTTTTGTGTCTTTGCTTTATCTGTTGCATCTTAATAAACCATTATCATCATTAGATTCTGGTTTAGCTATTGTCACTCCAGTAGGGGGGTTGGTTTTTATTGAGAGGGTATATAGAGAGTGTGTGGTGCGAGTGGGTGAAAAAGAATTACTAGTTGACTTATTACCTCTCGATATGCGCGACTTTGATGTAATACTGGGTATGGATTGGTTAGTCTCATATCATGTATGTTTGGATTGCTTTAAAAAGGAGGTAGTGTTTCGATTGCCGGGTGAACCTGAATTTAAATTTATCGGGGAACGAAATATCACCCCAACATGTTTGATCTCTGCTACAAAATGTTATGAACTGCTAAGGAAAGGATGTGAGGGTTATCTTGCTCATGTGGTGGACACACGACAAGAGGCTGGAAAACTATCAGATATACCAGTAGTTAATGAGTTTGCAGATGTCTTCCCAGAAGAACTCCCAGGGATATCACCAGACCGTGAGATGGAATTTTCGATTGAGTTGGTACCAGGATCTGCACCAATATCTATTGCACCATATCGTATGGCACCTGCAGAATTAAAAGAGCTAAAAATACAGTTGCAAGATTTGTTAGATCGTGGTTTTATAAGGCCTAGTGTATCACCGTGGGGAGCCCCAGTATTGTTTGTGAAGAAGAAAGATGGAACCATGAGGCTGTGCATCGATTATCGTCAATTGAATAAGGTGACTATCCGTAATAAATACCCACTACCCCGCATTGATGACTTGTTCGATCAGTTGTAAGGAGCTAAAGTGTTTTCTAAGATTGATCTCAGATCCGGATATCATCAATTGAAAGTAAGAGATTGTGACATTTCAAAAACTGCTTTTCGTTCCAGGTATGGACATTATGAATTTCTTGTCATGCCATTTGGGTTAACAAATGCACCAGCCGTATTCATGGATTTGATGAACCGTATATTTCACCCATATGTGGATTCTTTTGTTATTGTCTTCATTGATGATATTTTGATATATTCTCGTAGTAGGGATGAGCATGAATGCCACATGCGTATTATTTTACAGACCTTGCGAGAGAAGCAGTTGTATGCTAAATTTTCTAAATGTGAATTTTGGCTAGACAAGGTAGTATTTTTGGGGCATGTTATTTCTACTGATGGTATTTGTGTAGATCCCAAGAAGGTAGAAGCAGTAATGAATTTGGAAAGGCCAACTAGTGTGACAGAGGTACGTAGCTTTTTAGGATTGGTGGGCTATTACAGGAGGTTTATACCGGGGTTTTCTTCTATTGAATTGCCATTGACTAAGCTTACCAGAAAGGAGAACAAGTTTGTGTGGAGTGGTGACTGTGATAAAAGCTTTAAAAATTTAAAGGGTAAGTTGACATCAGCTCCAGTACTGACTATCCCAATAGGTACAGAAGGTTTAGTTATTTATAGTGATGCTTCGTATCAAGGACTTGGATGTGTATTAATGCAGCATGGAAAGGTAATTGATTTTGCTTCTCGACAGTTAAAAATACATGAACGCAACTACCCTACTCATGATCTCGAGTTAGCTGCAGTAGTTTTTGCATTAAAGATCTGGAGACACTACTTATATGGTGTTAGTTGTGAAATTTTTACTGACCATCAAAGCTTAAAATACTTGTTTACACAAAAAGACTTGAACTTGAGGCAAAGAAGGTGGATGGAACTTATAAAAGATTATGATTGCATGATACATCAACATCCAGGTAAAGCTAATGTTGTTGCTGATGCTTTGAGTAGAAAATCTCTAGGCATAGTATCTTGTATTTATTGTATTCGAGTTGACCTGCTGAGAGAGTTAGCATTAATGGGGGTGGAATTAACTTTGAATGAGTCTTATGGAATAGTGGCACATTTAAATGTTAGACCCACGTTGATAGACTGGATAAAACAAGCACATGCAGGAGATACAGAATTGGAGAAAGTTATAGATAATATGAAAAAGGGTAAAGCAAATGAATTTTCTACTCGGGATGATGACATTGTTATGTACGATAACCGTTTGTGTGTACCTAATGTGCCTGATTTAAGAAGAACGATTTTAGAGGAAGCGCACTATTCTTTATATGTTATGCATCCAGGAAGCACGAAACTGTATAGAGACTTGAAACAATGTTATTGGTGGCCGGGAATGAAACACGACATTGCATATTTTGTTGCTAGATGTCTAGTTTAACAACAGGTGAAGGTGGAGCATCAGAAGCCAAGTGGTTTACTACAGCCCTTACATATTCCTGGGTGGAAATGGGAGCATGTTACTACAGATTTTGTTATAGGTTTACCAAAATCATCACGAGGGTTTGATTCTATTTGGGTTGTCGTTGATAGGTTGACTAAGTCTGCACATTTTCTCCCTGTTAAAGCTACTTACTCCATGGATAGATATGCAAAAATATATGTGGATGAGATTATTAGATTGCATGGTGCACCAGTTTCTATTATTTCTGATCGAGATCCTAAGTTTACTTCTCACTTTTGGCCTAGTTTACAACAAGCTTTGGGGACTAAATTGAAATTTAGTACAGCTTTTCATCCTCAAACTGATGGGCAGTCAGAAAGAACGATCCAAACACTTGAAGACATGTTACGAATCTGTGTGTTGGAGTTCAAGGGGAGTTGGGATGAACACTTGCCACTAATAGAGTTTGCTTATAATAATAGCTATCATTCGAGTATTGAGATGGCTCCTTATGAAGCTTTGTATGGGAGAAAATGCAGAACTCCAGTGTGTTGGACTGAAGTAGGAGAACAAAAACTTCTTGGGCCAGAAATTGTACAACAGACTACTGAAAAGATCAATGTTATCCATAATCACTTAAAGGTGGCGCAAAGTAGACAAAAAAGTTATGCAGACAACCGAAGGAAAGAATTGAAATTTGAGGAAGGTGATCGAGTATTCCTACGTGTTTCTCCTTGGATAGGGGTTATGAGATTCGGGAAGAAGGGAAAGTTAAGTCCCAGGTACATTGGCCCTTATGAGATAGTGAAACGGGTTGGAGCTGTAGCTTATAAGTTGGCATTACCACCAGAATTGTCCCGGATACACGATGTTTTTCATATATCCATGTTACGTAAGTATGTGCCCGATCCTTCACATGTGTTTATCTCACAACCGATAGAGCTTCAAGATGACTTAACCAATATGGAGGAACCAATTGCTATTGTAGATCGAAAGGAGTAAGTGTTACGTAGTAAAACCATTTCACTAGTTAAAGTGATGTGGAGAAATCGGAATGTGGAGTATGGCACTTGGGAAGGGGAGGATAACATGAAGAAGCAATATCCTCATCTATTTGGTAAGTTTCTTATGCGTTAAATTTCGAGGACGAATTTTTTATAAGAGGGGTTGAATTGTAAGGCCCTAAAACATAATTAGGAATGTTAATTACATGATTAATTATTACTTAGGAGTTATAAGTTATAAATTGGTTATGTGTGTTAAACATGTTAATTATCATGTTTAGGGGATGCATGCTCATGTGATATATGTGTTGTTTACATTAGGTGCTAATTGAGCTTATGATCGGGGATACCATGTTTAGAACATATGATTAGTTATGTGGTTAAATTCATAATAAATTATGTTTTTAATGCATGCTTATGTTTATAAAAGTAAATTAGGGTGTTGATATGAAATTGTCAATGTTTGGTCTCCAAATGTGAAAGTTTGAGATTTTCAGTAAATTCCTACTTTCCTGTTCGAGCCCAAATTTGGCGTATTAATTTTATGATTTTGGGAAAACACAAAATATGAAAGTTGTATATGTTTAAGCTATCTACTCATAGACACAAAGAGAGAGTAAATCGGGGCCCGTGATAGTGAGTAATGGTAATTTTACCAAGGTGGGACAAATGTGTCATTAATGGAATTGTCTAATTTGATCTTCCAACCAACCAATCACGTGTTATCACTACCCCTATTGCTATTGGACCACTATACAATGTATTTATGATTATAAATGAGAGGTATGTCTTCTTCCTCCTAAGAAATAACAAGTTTTGCCTAAAGAGAGAGAAAGAGAAGAAAGTTAAGAAAGAAATCCTTGGAAATTTTCTATAAATCAGGGAATCCTCGTAAGGTAATTACATCTTTATTAACGTTGGTCACATGGATGAGTTCTATACCTGGCATGTTTTTATTTTTGATTTGGATATATATATTTTAATGATACCCATATTGCTGAATTGTGTTGGAAAAAGGATGGGTTAAGAACATAAGTTAGAACTGGAGGTAGGATCGTAAATGCATACTTTAAATTTACATCATCTTTTCATAAAGTATTTTGATTCATAAAATTCATGATTATGATGTATACTTCTGCTAAAACATGTTTATTATATGTTTCCATGAATTATACCCAAGGTCAAGGTTATGTATGCTTAAAAATGTTAAGTTATGCCTTAATGTTCTATTTTGACCTACTTATGCTAAAAATGGCATAAATCATGGAGTACTTATTGGAATCGAGTGATTCAAGTTGGAGAGTAACATATACTCATACATGTATAACATATCCGAAAATTGTGTAAAAATACCAAGGAATGAACCCTTGGTGATAGTTTGAAGTCTTGGTTTAAAATATGCCCTAAAGGAGAAAGAACGCATACCAGGTGTTTGACGTTTTGCTCGACATAGAAAATGTGCCCTAAAAATTATGAAACATTAAATTTGTATTATTTAATGTGTTTAATGATATTGGGTGGAATATCATGAAAAGTTATGTTGTACAAAAATTATGAGAATTCCAGGAAGTTGAAGTTATGTTGATGTTTTTCTTGAGAAACGATTTGGAAAAGGCTATAATAAAATGGGCATAACTTTGTCTAGCAAAGTCGTAATTTAATTCTGTAAATTGTGTTAGAACCCTAATTAATTGGGTGTTATATAAATGTGAAGTGTCATATTTAATTCCTCCTTAGTTATTTCTGATTGACCAAATGATGTGATGTATTACTGGGTTTGATGTTAATCGGTGTATTCAAATACTAACGACATTGACTTGTTAGGTGGGGAAGCAGCTAATACTACCATACCAAGGAAGTAGTGGGTATTAATCTTAGCACTAAATCCAAGGTGATTGACCTTCCTTATGAAATATAAATGCTTATAATTTCATATGGAAATGTGTAGTTAAACACATGTGTGAAAATGTTTATGGGAGTGATGTTGTATTTATGAAACATATGCATATGATTAAAAATGTTAAGCGATGTTATATAATGATATGGACTAGTGAGTCCTTTATCTAATGTTAAGGACTGTGGTGGGTCCTACGGGATGTGGTGGTCCTGTTAATCCAACTTAAAGGTTTGTGTACTCGGGCCTAATAAAGGGATGTGGTGGTCCCTAATAACTGTGGTGGGTTAATTGGACTGTGGCGGGTCCAGGCTTGCGAGAGTTTCACAATTCCTGTTGGGTTATAGCATTAGAACAAAATAAAAATGGTTATTCAAATTGGTTATATGTGTGGTATGTGGTCATTCACTAAGCGTTTATAGCTTACACTCCTGTAATGTTTTGTTTCAGGTATGCTTATAATTTGGAGTTCACTGCCAAGTTAGGACCTTAAAACGGGGGAGTGACGGATAATTAGTATGGGTTGAATATCAAGATTCCTTTTGTGTAATTATTAAACTAAGGATCTTGGTTATGTAAAGTTATGTAGTACTTATAAGTTATAAGTAAAGGCAGTTATGTTTTCATCTACACATACCTTTGGAAAAAATATATATATATAATGCTATTTTCCTCAGAGATTTAAATTAAAGCATTGTTTAAGGCAATTTATCTCTAATTAAAAGGATGAGTTTAACTTAATTAATTCGGGGCGCGACATGTTCTTTCTGATAAGCCGCATTTCTCAGGGCAGCATCTTCCCTTATTTCTTCCAGCATGTCTAGATCCAACCTTCTCATTAGGTCACTTACAGGAGAGTTAAAATTTAAAACTATGGGATGGCAGGCCTAGGTCAGCGGGAATGACAACTTCAGTCCCAAATGCTAACATATATAGGCACTCGCCATTTGTTGTTCGTGGTGTTGTTCGGTATGCCCACAAGACAGAGTGTAGCTCGTTTATCCAATTTCCCTTGGCATCATCAAGCCTTTTCTTCAACCAATTGCTCAAGGTTATGTTCGTAACTTCAGTTTGTCCATTGCTCTGAGGATGTCCTGGAGCATAATGAAATTCTTAAACATTGGATTGAGCACAGTAATTTTCAAACTCATCATTGTCAAACCATGTTCCATGGTCGGTAATGAAAGTGTGGGGCAACCCATACCTATAAATAATTTTTTCCATATGAATTGATAGACCTTTTCATAAGGCATATCTATCAAAGGCTCTGCCTCCACCCATTTTGTAAAATAATCCACGACGACTACCAAGTATATGAATCTTCCTCGGGTGGTTGAAAGTGGCCCGACCAGGTCTATACCCCATATGGAAAATGGCCATGGTGAAGTTATTGGAGTGAGAGAAGCCTGTGGAGTTTTTTGAATTGTAGAAAGTTATTGACATTTGTCACACTTCTTGGCAAACGTTGCACAGTCTGCTTGCATTGTTGGCCAATAATACCCTTAAGTACTGATTCTTAGCAGAAGTGTTCTCCCTTTTATGTGAGCTCTACATAATTCTTCATGCACTTCCTGAATTAGATCTTGGACCTCTGATGGATGCACACATCACTGCAAATTGACTATTAGTCCTTTCCTGTACAGAACACCTTTGTCTAATACATACCAAGCTGATTTATATTTTAACTTCTTTGCTTCTTCCATATCTTTTAGTAGAGTTCCTTCGCCAACGTATGCTCTAATGGAATCCATCCAAGAGGGCCCCATATCTATAGCAATGAAATTGATCATTAAATCTTCATCTATGCTCCTATTGGCCAAAATATAATAGGTATAGTTCGTCGGAGTTCAATTTTGGTAGCAGAGAGTAGCCAAGCTAGGGCATTAGCTCGGGCATTTTCCAATCTTGGAATTTTGTTTATCTGAACAACTGGCAATTGTGTAATAACTTTCGTTGCCTTGGATAAATAACTGGCTCTTAATTCTCCTTTGGCTTCATATAAACCCAGTGTTTGGTTTACTACTAGTTGAGACTCACTGTGTGCCACAACTTGCTCGACACTCAATGAGTGGGCTAAACTTAGGTCTACAATAATAGCTTCGTAATTTGCTTCATTGTTTGAAGCTTGGAATTAAAAATATAGTGCATACTCAATATCAATACCATCAGGAGTGTTAAGTATTATACCTGCTCCACTGCCGGTTGATCAAGATGATCCATCAATATATAAGTTCCATATGGGGATGTTCTTATCGAACGCTTGATCTATCAAACTCCCATAGTGGAATATTTTTCTCTTTGCTTCTTCATACTTCCTGTTCATCCCCTGCATTTGGGAAGAGGAGTCTGGTAGATCTGTCATCTCTTTTACTGAAGAAAGTTCTTCAGGATCTTTCTTGGTAACATTACTTTTTCCTGATTCTTATTCTGTCTGATCACTTTGTTGCTCGGGGACCTTAGAGTAAGTGAACTCCGCTAAGAAATCTTCCACTCCTTGGCCTATCAAAGAAGACCTTGGCTCATATATGATATCATATTCCCCTAATTCCATAACCCAGTACATTAATCTAACAGGTTTCTCTAGTTTATTCAAAGCCTACCTTAGAGGCATATTAATGTAGACTATAATTGTATGGGCTTAGAAATAGGGTTTTATGCATTTGGAAGCTTCAATCAATGCCAATGCCAATTTTTCCCAGCAAGGGTACCTGATTTCTACTCCTTGAAAAGCCTTACTGGTATACTAGATGGGTTTTTGAACTCCATTCTCTTCTCGGATCAATACAGAACTTACTGCTGATTTAGAAACAACTAAGTATAGGCACAACTTTTCACTTGTCCTCTGATTGGTCGGGAGAGTAATGGAGGTGAACCTAAATACTTTTTCAACTCCACAAAAGATTTTTTGCAGTCTTCGTTCCATTCAAAGTTTTTTTAAGCACCTTGAAGAATGGCATGCATCTATCTGTAGATCGGGACACGAATTTGTTCAAGGCTTCTACTCATCCAGTCAGTTTTTGCACTTCCTTCTTGTAAGTTGGAGATTGCATTTCAATTAATGCCTTGATCTTTTCTGGATTTGCTTCAATTCCCCTTTGATTCACTATGTACCTGAAGACATTCCCTCTTACACTCCAAAAACACATTTGTTCAGATTCATCTTCATCCAGTGCTTATCAAGTTGATCAAAAGTCTGGTTGAGGTCTGCAATGTGATCAGATGCCTTTTTTCTCTTTGTAAGCATATCATATACATAGACTTCCATATTCTTACGTATCTTTTCCTCAAACACCTTATTGACCAGCCTTTGATATGTGGCACCTGTATTTTTTAAACCATTAGGCATAACATTATAACAATATGTTCATTGGGGATCTATAAAAGAGGTGCTTTCCCCGTCTTTGTGTTTCATTTTTATCTAGTTATAACCAGAATAAGCATACATAAAGTTGAGAACCTTATGTTCTGATGTAGCATCCATGAGCTGATCTATTCGGGGCAAAGGAAACGGATCTTTTGGGAATGCTTTATCTAAATCCGTGAAGTCTACACACATTTTCCACTTGTTGTTTTCATTTTTGACTATAACTATATTGGACAACCAGTCTGGGTATTTCATTTCATTAATAAAATATGCTTTTTGAAGCTTTTTGACTTCTTCCTGTATGTCTTGGTTCTTCTGGGGGATGAACACTCGTCGCCTCTGTTTGACTGGTTTAACTTATTTGTTTACGTTGAGCTCATGATAAAGGAAATTGGGATCTATCCCAGTCATGTCTCCATGACTCTAGGCAAACACATGCTTTCACTATTGAAGGAAGCTCAATAGTTCCTGTTTAAGAACAAGATCTAATGTTGTCTCTATTTGAGTGGTGCGTTCTGGTTTATCATCATCTAACACAATGTTTTCAGGTGCTTCTATAATTTTTCCCTTTACCACCTTTGTTTCCTCTCTTGGATCTAAGGTTTCATCCTCAGATTTTTCATCAAGCTCTGGAGTATTCACTTGGTAGGTAGTGGTTTTATTCTTTATTTCTTCCAAGTCTTCTTGCTCGGATGAAGAATAATATCACTCCCGAGCTACATTCTGATCATCTTTCATAATTCCCACACTAAAGTTAGTTGGAAATTTTAAGCATTAATGGACAGTGGATGGTACTGCCTCAAACTTCTTCAGTCCTACTCTTCCCATGATGATATTATAAGCTGAATGGACATTTTATCCATTACAAAGAAATGGATCTTCTCTGTTTGGCTAGCTGGGCAAGTGCCTATCATCACCTCTATTTTAATGGCTCCCAAAGGGAAGACTTTGTCACCTGCAAAGACTATTAGCTGAGTTTAAAATTCAAGTTACTAAATCAAGGATAGAACATAATATCCGTCAAGCTACCATTATCTACCAATACTCTAGAGACAATGATTTCTTATTTTCTAACTTTGATTTCCAGTGGGTCATCATGAGGATACAGTATTCCTGAAAGGTCATTTTTAGAGAAACTAATTACTAGTTTGTCTTCGTTAACCTTGCTCAGTCGATCTTCCTCTGCAAGGTTGATCCTCTGTATGTACGAACAAGCTTGTGCCTCATGGAGGTAAGCTTTTCTCTCTGCTGTATGATCTCCTCCTCCTATATCTCCACTTATAATCATTTGACAATCAAAAGAACCAAAATTTATATAGGATAGCTCACGTTCTGGTTGTCATGGTTTTGGGGGGGAGATCAGGATCATCGTCCTAGTCATCTTCATAACATATTTTCTTTTCTTCTCTGGGGTCGCAAGGGGATTTTAATCTACATCGACCTCCTTAGTTGTTCTGCCGATCAATGTACTGATTCAACTTTCCTCTTCGGATGAGAGTTTCAATCTCATTTTGAAGAGCTATGCAACGTTCCGTCATGTGGCCATGATCCCTGTGGAATTTATAGTATCTAATTTTATTTCTCTTAGTCAAAGAACTTCTCAACTTGTTAGGCCAGTGCACATCTTTATTATGCTTGATTTGCTCCAAAACATGATGAATTCCCATGGTTAACAGAGTGTAATCGTTCTACTTCTTGAGTCGCTAAAAAATCTTTTCTGTCTTGATTCCCTATGTTTTTTAGGTCTTTATGATCTTTATTATCATTTTTGCTATCAACTTTTTTACTTGAGCTACGCTTGGTTGCCATTGCTTCCTCAACATTCATTATCTTTGTTGCTTAGCCATCAATTATGCCATTATCTTTGGAGGATCCTTGGAAAATGTGTAATAGAGTTTTTATGGGAGCAATCCACTCATGAGAGTAGTTATTACAGTCCTCTCCTCATAATTTACGATTTCTAGTTTCTCGTTATTAAAACGAGTGATGTAATCCCTGGTGCTTTCTTCTTCTTTTTGTCTCACACTAAGTAAGTGTGCCACCTTTTTTACAGGATTTTCTCTAAAGTAAAAATTGTTAATGAATTGCTCGACCAGTTGGTTGAAGCTAGAAATTTATCCCAGAGGAAGACCATTGTACCATATTTGGGCAGATCCAGTAATGGTTCCAGAAAATTCTCAACACCTCATTTCATCGAGGGAGACATAAATATCAGCAGATGCCTGGTATTTTTCTATATAAAGGACTGGATAAGTTTTTCCATCATATGTAGGCGTTACTCCTGGAGCATTAAATTTTTCTGGAGTAGGGAAATCCAAAATTGCTTGCACAAATAGATACCTTTTTACAAAACTTCTTTATAGTGGGTTTCTTGTCTTCACCATTTCTCTCAATCTGTCTTCCAATCTCTATATGGATCCTTTCCAGGTATCACTGCTAGCACTGGATTTATGCGCTACAACTCTATTAGTTGCTGAGCTTTTATTCTTGAAGCCGTTGCTCAGACCGGGCAACGGTTCATCGGGCACTTGATCCAGATTGAGTTGTGCTTTCCCTTTAATCAGATGGTCATCTGGTATTAACAGATCTTAACTTAGGAAAATTTTTGTTCCCCTTTGGTTCTAAACAATTGAAGGTAGAAGCACGACTTAATATCTCTAAGGAACTTGGCCTTTCTAGAGAATAAGACTGTGCATGAAAAGATTCTGATGTTCTGAGTAATGAAGTTGACCTTGGATGGTAAGTGACATCTCTTGTTGATATCGAGTGGTTGTGACGACCATCTCTTGGTGGGGGTGGTGGCATATTTCCTTGAGTAGATAAAGCAGGTCCTCCAACTTGAAGGGTTTGTGCAAGTTGCCTTATAGTATCTTTCATGGCATGTTAGCCTCTTGTAAAATTGTCCAGAATCCCGGTTAAATCATTTGCAGATGGAGGAGCATAAGGAGAAGGTGAATTACCTTCTTTCCTGAGACTTCATTCAAGAATTTCAGCCATTTAAGTATTTGATTGAGTAAGATCGATTAGAAATATCGTTCCCACAGACGACGCCAATTTGTTGATGTAAAAAACTGGACGAGGCTAATTAATTGATAACAGATAAATAGAAATAAAAGACAATAGATTTTTAAAGTAGTTCGTCTTAAGGCAAGAGCTTACATCCACTGTTGTGTATTGCCTTGGGATTATTCAATTGTCTTTATTTTCACCTTTCCCTGCACGTAGGGTTTATAATGTATTTATAATCCTCAAGGGGTTTATGAGAGCTAGAATATTAAAGGATTGAATGTATTTATATCGTAGTCATTTACATCTGTACAATCATTAATATATACAACTATTGGTGTTTGCCTATCACGTTGGTCGGCATCCCTAGAGTTGGTCGGTATTCCTGGAGTTGGTCGGTATTCCTGAAGTTGGTCGGTATTCTATCCTTAATGACTAGGATTAATCTCCCACTGCATAACACGTGCCAGTATCTGAATGATCCATGTAGATGAATAATTTCTGGTATCATCAGTGGGTTTCATTAGCAGTTTTTGTATTTTTAGTGTAGGATTAATAGATGACTTGAAAGTCAAGTTGGTTTTAGGGGTTATTCATTTGGAAACTATAGTGTTAATGATAATATTTTATGATTTATCACTCTTTTCATTATCTATCTTTGTAAGCAATTGTTATTTTATAGCTTTTAGTTTTCTCTTATAGGTTTAGTTTTATGAAGTGTTCAAAATATTAAAATAATTATAGTTTTCTTCCCCAATTTTAATACTTTTGTAGTTTGGGCAACTAATTATCTTAAGTAAGGTGTGTAATTTTAAGGCTTTTTTAAAGTAACATTAATGTTCATATAGTATTACAAAGGTGTGAGATGAATAATACCATACGTAACCCACCCTCTTGGCCTAGTGGTATAAGTCTGCCACTAGGACAATCTTGGGGGTGGATTCGGTTTGATCCCCAGTTCGATCCCAAGCACTGTCAAAATAATGTTTGGCCAACAGAAGCCACGAACCACGAGCGAGGATTAGTCGAGGTGTGCTTAAAGCTGGTCCAGACACCACGTGGTATGCTATCAAAAAAACTATTATACGTGGCATTACCATATTGTTTAAAAGAGAAAATATCACGGGAGAAAATTTATCACCATGCCATCCGCACGGGTACACCCTAGTATATATATATATATATATAGGGAGAGGATCATAATTGAACATAAAAAACCGAATATTTTAATGAACCTTAAGAAAAACACCCAACAACCCTTTAATTTTAAATCCTATGGTGTAATTGGTCTGCGGCAATAGACACGCATGTGACCCGAGACCCCCTTACTCCCCCCCCCCCCCCCCCCCCCGCGCATACCACTAGTTAAAAAAAAGTTATTGGAATGTTTACTTAGGGGTAAGGGCTGACATGGTAGGGATAGGGGGTGGGGTGGGGGTGGTAAAAAAAATATCCAATCGATATGTGTGTTCATTGTCGCTGGCGTGTACCAATTGCAATATAGGAATTGAAATTAATGGGTTGTTAGGTTTTTTTTGGTAAGGTTCATTAAAACGTTCAATTTTTAGGTTCACTTGTAATCCTCTCCCTATATTATAATAATAATAATAATAATAATAATAATAATAATAATAATAATAATAATAATAATAATAATAATAATAATAATAATAATAATGTGAAAGGCGGGTTTAGTATTCGGGTCTGGGTTTTGTATAGGATCCACACCCTACTCGTGTAATAAATGGGTCTTCGAGTTTTAAGGTCTCGGGTCCAAAAATATATGCACAGACCCTACTATAAGTTCTGGGTTCAGATCAATTCCGATTCTAGACCCTACCCATTGACAGACATATTCAAGACTATTATTATTTGTAATGTCGATGCCTCACTCAATGGTGTGTATGTATGTATGTGTTTTTAGCAAATTTCTTCTTTATTCTACTGGGTTCCGATGATAAAGGCTTTCTGAGTTTTTGTATATTTTATGGAAGTGATATAATTGGGACTCTGTTTTTATTGGTTGTATATATTATACTAGTAGATTATAAAATATGATTTTTCTTCATTGTTTCTTCCCCTAATCTTTTTACCTCTTCGATGTCAATATCGAAGAACATTTGTAGTAGTTTGATCGAATGCTTGACCTAGGTATATCTTTATTATGCTAATATACTTTGAAGCATTGATTGAGGGTTCTCATACTTTGAAGCATTCATTAAAACGTTCAATTTTTAGGTTCACTTGTTATCCTCTCCCTATATATAATAATAATAATAATAATAATAATAATAATAATAATAATAATAATAATAATGTACAAGTCGGGTCGAGTATTCGGGTCTGGGTTTTGTATAGGATCCAGACCCTACTTGTTTAATAAATGGGTCTTCGAGTTTTAAGGTCTCGGGTCCAAAAATATATGCACAGACCCTACTATAAGTTCCGGGTTCAGATCAATTCTGGTTCTAGACCCTACCCATTGACAGACATATTCAAGACTATTATTATTTGTGATGTCGCTGCCTCACTCAATGGTGTGTATGTATGTATCTGTTTTTAGCAAATTTCTTCTTTATTCTACTGGGTTTCGATGATAAAGGCTTTATAAGTTTTTATATATTTTATGGAAGTGATATAATTGGGACTCTGTTTTTATTGGTTGTATATATTATACTAGTAGATTATAAAATATGATTTTTCTTCATTGTTTCTTCCCCTAATCTTTTTACCTTTTCGATGTCAATATCGAAGAAAATTTGTAGTGGTTTGATCGAATGCTTGACCTAGGTATATCTTTGTTATGCTGGTATACTTTGAAGCATTGATTGAGGGTTCTTATAGAAATTTATACTTAGGTATTTGTATATATCATATCAATTCAATCTAATATTAAATTTTTTGACTTACTTAGTTTACTTTAATGTTTATTGAGAATTTTCTTAGATTTTTTTTCGTATTAATGCCTAATAAGTGAAACCTATTAAAATTATCAGTTAGATAAGATTTTAACAGTTTTACCCCAATATAACAAATGCCTCTCGAAAACTAAAAAAGAGCATTTATGTATTTAATTATTACTACAGTACTATTTGCACATGACTGAGAGTGACCATAGTCAGCTTAAAGATTTTTGTTATAAATGAAATTTGTACCTAAACGCCAGGATTATTAAGTGAATTTGATCAATTTATATAAACTTATAGTGAACAAACAAAGTTACAGAGACATATAGGTTCAATCCCGAACTCCATATCATTCCAGAATTGTTAAGAAAATCCTTAAATGACTCTAATGCTCTTCTCCTCATTTTACCAAAGTCAGTTATGTTGATTATATCTATAAATATACACTACACCACAATGGCAATTTTTCAACTAATAGAATATTTAATTTGTAAGTGATTATAACACTTAAAAAATCAACAATTGTTTTTAACACTTACAAAATTTGTAAGTGTTCAAAATCATTGCTATGTTTATGGGTTTATTATTTACCACAACCTAAAAGTGTAACTTAGTACCTAAAAAATGTAAACAAAATTGGCGCTCTAATATTCATAACTATTCAAAAAATGTGCATTCTATTTTCCATCCCTCATCTTCCACAAGGTCTTGTACATCTCAACACAATCATTTCCACAAGGTTTAAAATCGATTATGGTTTTGTTCTCCATAATCGATTGGAGCGCTAACTGTGAGCAATAATATTTTTGAATGACACTTCTATTCTCTCTCCAGACTGTGAGCACCAACTCATTCCAAAAGGGTTTGACATTTTATTCATCTTGCTATCTAAATAAATTCTCTTTTATTTATTTTCATTGCTTAAGATTATGTATTGGAACTATTTTAAGGTTTTAATTGCCAATTTATTTGATTTAGTAATTTTTATTGTTGTCGTGGATCTACTAGAGTAAATCATGCCATCAAATTTATGCACAAGAGTCAAAATATATAAATATATTAAAAGAGAGATAGAGAGTAATAAACACAAGATTTATAGTGGTTCGGCCATTAAAAGGAGCCTAACTCCACTATAAATCTTGTTTCTCATTAGATTCTTGTAATAGTACAAGCTTGTGGGGCCTTAGAGGCATACAAGAGGAGAGAAAAATGTTAGATGTTCAAATATAATATTTATGTTAAGTGTAGGCTGCGAAATTTGTAGTGTTGACTGGAAGAGACCTCGATAGGTAGTGATTCATGCTGCAGTAGAAGATGACCAGAGTGTGGACTCCAGTGTAGAGAGAAGCTGGAGAGATGGACAAAACTTTATTACCCAGATCATACTTATAAAATACTCGGGTCTTACTTATAAAATGAGGAGGTGAGGTCCTTTGTTTATAGTAGTTGGTGGGGCTGTCACGTGCATAGTACATGTGACTTGGATAAGTGTTATTGAGATGGAATCTTTATAGAATGTTGACAAATGGTAGGCCATTGATGACATTCATGGGTTCGTGACCTATACGTTTGGGGTTGTGTTGAGACTAAGGGGTCGTGTCCTTTAGGGCACTAGGCTTAGCCAAGCGAGGTAGTCTTGTTCTTGGCGTTTGCAACCTATCTCTGCAGCATGTTATGATTTCATGTATTAATAGGAAAATAGGTAGTACTTCGCGTCCTGGTTAGGTACTAGGTTGTGGCCTTCCTTATAGGACAAAGCCTTTTGCCATTACTTGAGCATATCTTCATTGTGTTTACATGGATTTTAATATCGCATGTATCTTGTGTATTGATTGACGTATTTTGAGTATGACATAAGCTACCCAAACATCATTTCTAAGAGGTAAGTGATTTAGCGACAGGGCTTTGTATTTTTGCCTCGATCGTGCCTCGAGGCTGTGACCTTATTAAAGATGATGTTTCGTTGGCTCTGAAGCCTCGTTGATGCAGTGGAATTTTTACGGAGTGTTTAAAATTCTATGATGTTTCAACTTTCGTGACCCTGATATAAATGGGTTGAGGTCATAGCCTTATAAATTTATTCTATACATAAGAGAAGCGGCTTTCAGGTGATTTTCGACGAGCTAGATGATTTTCGGCAGGAGTTAAAGCGATTTCTAATGACTTTTCTGGCGATGTTTTTCTTTAATTCCAGGTTGGTTTTCTGTCTTTCTCTTTTGATTTCTTCTTATCTTTGCACCGTTCTTTCTATTTCCTTTTAATCCATTCCTCAACTGTCCATTAATCTTTAAAAATAACCTTAAATTGCTGAAATTATTGAAACTAGGATATTTAGTTTTCGTGTTTGTATTTTGGGTTGAGCCGATTGGGTTTTAGGTGATTTTAGGATTTAGGCTTGGATTTTAGTTCTGACTAGTGTACATGATGGATTTTAAGAGTGGACTGTGAGTTTAGATTGTGTTTTTAAGTAGAAAATGGAGTGTTTAGAAGGATTTTAGGTTGTTTTAGGCTGCATCGTCTTTTGTTCATGGTTGTTCTTGGCCAAAATAGTAGTTTTTCCCCTTTTGATCTAGCTAAAACAGATGATTAAGGATCCCAAGTTTTTTTATATTCTCGCTGCAGACTGATGGTTGCGACCCCATTCTTTAGTTGTGGATCTAAACCTTCTTTGAACTGTTTGGAGTCTTTGCTATGCCATGGTCCCATACTTTTAATTATGTAGTCCATGGTCTATGGTAGTTTTGTGTCTATCTGAAAACCCTTGAGAGAAGTAGTGGCTTTTATCCATATCTTCCCTTGGATTTAGGGTCTATATGTGTGTCTATGGTCGTAAACTTTATTGAGGCTATAGTTTTTGAAACTTATGCACCCCTTGTATTTTGTTCATAGTGGCTACGAGCCTCTAACTATGGATCTTGTAAATTAAAAGAGTGCCTGAATTGTATTCGCATTTATTCCGAGTTCGCGGAGTCTTCTGATAGTAGAAATCCAATAGAGGTTACAGAGTCTATCCACATTATTGAGGAAGATACTGGTTCCATAAATAATTAGTTTCCATTTGATAGAATGATCGCGACTCCTATTGGAAAAGTTCATATTGTGGAAGTAAGAAATGCCAAAGTTGGGCTTTCTAATCGTGGTACTGAGACAACGAGGGATCCCCTAGCCCTCCATTATCATTTTATGATGAACGAGGATTGGTTAATTGCGCTGGATGAGGCTTGGGAATTTTCTAAGGAGACAATCTACATGTTTCCTTTTGCTGAAAAATGATTTTGCTCCGTTGTCCTTAATGATGGTGTGTGCTTCCCTTTACATGCCATCCTCCAGTGCTCGATCCTATGAGGAAGATTCTGAAGCTTAATCTAAGAAAAAAAATCCAATTGAGTCAACTTGTAATTATTGTCTTAATTCCAAACAAAACATTTGGATTGATAGCTTAGGCTCTATGATGTTGAACTTTCAAACCAATAGCATATTTGATTGAAGATATAGCAATAAAGCTTCTGTAAGGACATGATTTTATAATTGTCCGTTATAAATTAATTATGTATCGCTACAACCGTCGAAGATTGTTCAAGATTATACATGCATCGAGACGGATCCGAATATCAAAACTCTTCAACACTCAAGGCTCTGTAAGGCTAATTTCAGTGAGGACATATTTAAGTCCCTTTATAGTTCACTTAAAAGTGTTAGGATAATTTTTAAAAAGAGGTTTGAATATTTTTCTAAACTATTTTCTAAGTGTTGAGGCATTTTTTTCGTTAAAATGAATTTTCTAGAAGAATTTTTCAAATAAGAAATTAAATTTATTTTTCTCGAATTTTCTTGTTCGAACGACATGGGATTTGGTTCGAACGACATTAGATCTCATTAGAACAACATGGGATCTCGTTCGAATGATGCGTCGACTCAAATTTTTTATATAAAGCACGTTAAAGCGTTCCGTTTTCATGAAGGAGACCTGACGATTTTCGATACCAATAATCTGCTAAAAGCAGAACACTTCGTCTTCTTTAATTTTAGGATTTAAAACCTTGTTTTTCAATCCACAAAACATCCCAATCCTTTGGTGAATTATTTTAGAACCCAAAATACGATCTTCCTGATCCTGCTCTTGTAGAGAGGGTAAATCTACATCATATGGATGCGTGTCATTGAGGATCTTGCTACATGTAGATTCTTTATTGATTTGGACTGAGGTTCATAAGGAGTGCTGCGGTGTTCCTAGGGTGAATATAGGACTGCAGTTCTTGTGGGTTTACTGCGTGTGGATCCATTGCTAACGACATTGATCGACGCCTATGGGTATTCGTATGTCACTTCTATTTTCACTGTAATCCATGTAAATCGTTTTTTTACAAATTATAGTGAAATGTAAAAAGGTTTTGCCCCTGTGGGGGATTTTTCCTCATGTTGTAACTATCTTGCATATTTGTGTCGCATGAATTATTTACGATGATTTGTTTCACGCACACACATAGATGCATGATTTAGGGCTATTTTGATTTGACTCAAAAACTAACTTTGATTGAATAAGTCCAAATTGGAATTTGTGAAGTTTAATTGAATCAGTATCGCACACCTCACACTCAGTATTTACATATTGATATCAGAGTAGGTTCACTAATATATTGTGAATTCCTATTTTTCGCAAAACGTGTGTGATATTGATTGATTTTTCAAATCAGTTTTTGAAATCTCAATTTTTCTCAAAAATGCCTTTTGGTGGTTTTGACGATTTTCGATGTCAAATTTTTTAAAAGTCCAATTGGAAAATTCACATGAACCATTGTTTAAATCTTCTATTGAAAATGATTTTGATAGGTGTTGGAGTTGTGAGGGTGGTGTTCACATGATAGAAGAGTGTCCCACAAATTTAAGGAAGAAATTGAATAAACTGACATCTCATGTATCTAACCTTAGTGATTCGAAAGAAGATGTTTTTTTATGCTTTTAGGCGAGAGTTTCCCACCCGTGTGATTAGTGATGATAGTGAGGGTGATGAGAGTGAGTACGGAAGTGTAGATGAGCGTGACTTGCAAACGGCTTTCAATGAACTTTATGCTGAAGCTTTGAAAATAAAGAAAGAAAATTTGAAATTGAAAGCTCAATTGCAAGAGAATGCCTTAAAAAATGATAATGATGTTTTAGGTGAAGAACTTAGGGCACAAGAGAAAATTTTGAGAGAGAAGCTTGGATATGTCGAGGGTGAGAGAGATGAACTTCGAGGCGTCAAGGAAGCTATGAAAAAGGAGATTCTTAAGTTTGAGGATTCTAGGCGCTTACTTGAATCTAAGATAGGTGAACTTGAGAAAAGTTAGAGAGATTCGAGTAAAGTAGAATTTGATTTGGGAGTCTCGATCAGAAAAGCTAGATAAAATTTTAGGGACTATCCAAATTAAGGAGGATAGGAGTAGTATATGCTTCGTTGATAGTATTTCACCTAAATCCTTCCCCACGCTTGTGAGAGAGCCTCATAGGGTTGTTAAGAGAGAGCCACCTAGGAACATCGTGAGAGAGCCTCCTAGGATTATTAGGAGAGATTCACGTAGGAAAATTCAGAGAGCGCCACCTAGGAATTTTAAGAGAAGGCCGCCTTTAGGTAACACTCACCGCCCGATTTACACTTGCACGCATTATTATAGGTAAGGTCATCTTAGGCTTTTCTGTTACAAACTTTTGAATGGCCCTAGGAAGATTAATAGAAAAGTAAATTCGATTCCTCAAACCCCCACACCTCGTTACACATCGATTTGGGTTAGGAAATTGGATTTAGAGGCTTATGGTCTAATTATTCGCGACTCTCATTTTCTTACATGTGATTCACCCCATGTGAGATCGTTTGGTTGATTGTGTTGATATTTATCATATGCTAGTTGTGCTCCATGATACATTCTTGCTAGTGTTATAACTCATTTGTTGTAGTTTACATTGCTAGTGTCATATGCTAGTTGTGCTCCATGATACATTCTTGCTACAGTTTTGAATCAGTCAGCACTTTTCAGGAATTCTTGACTGGAGATTTTTGCATTGGGCAACACTGTTTAATATTCTGGTTAAAATGTGAAAGTTACCGTTTTCTCGTTCGAGCGAGATTTGATGTTGCGAGAAGCTGTCGTTCTAACGATAAGCCTTTTTGTTCGAGCGACATGAAGTTTCGTTAGAAAGACCTATTTGGTTTTCTGGATCCATCTGTTTCAATACACTGCTTATTTGTTTTGTTACTAGTGGTTGATTCTGGAACAGTTTATATGCTGTTAGTCTTAGTTTTCATGCTTAATTGCTTATACTGCATTATTCGCTTAATCACACCTTCTTTGATTGATATATTCATTTGTGTTATTTATGTTTGCTAGCATAGGATGACTTTCATTATGATATTATGCCTATTGTTAGTTGTACTACATTTGTCATATATTTTTCTAAAAACCAAAAAGATTTTCATTTTTAAAAATTTTTGGAAAAATACAAAAAGATTACATTTTTTTTAGAAAAATTGAAAAAAAAATCCAAAAAGAGTTTTGCATTTTGTTTACACCTTATATGAATGGACATTTAGGATGACAAGGTCACAACTTCATTCCATAACCATGTGACTGTTTGATAGCGTTTTGATATGCATCATCATCTCATTTTGTGCTTTATAATGTGTGGAGTCATTAATATGCAATTTGTGATTACTACCTACATGTTTGACTCATAATTTCCTTTAATGCACACCTGCACGAATTTGGTTGACTATCGTACTTGTTTATCACATGTTGATCAGAGTGTTGTCATCTCAATTCTGTCTTTAAAACGAACGAAATGAGATAGAACTTGATAATGGAAGTAGAGCATGTAAGAACCGTTTACCATGAGGATTTAATAACAACTTAATATGATGAAAGATTCATGGTTTTAGGGCTGCGAGAGTGTAATATTGAGTCGCCGTGGTAGACACCGTTTAAAAGAGCCCCGAAAAAATAAAAGGCAATAAAAATATAAATATGCCAAAAATGGTCCATTAGTTTAGATCACCTCAAGAAAAAATAAAGATTTATTATTTATGAGGGAGTTTGGTTGGAATATAAATAAACGAGTTTGCACGTCCAGACTGCATCTTGAAAAGCATTACATAGTTTTAGACGTAATTGGTGTGAGAACCACTTTTGACTTTGATGTGTTGATGAAATAGGTTGATGTCATTTAAATTCAACACTTTTATCACCGAAGGACGATTTTGAGTTCATTTGTTAGGAGTATCCGGATTCATCGTGCACATATGTTATGAGATTGCATTGATATTCCTATTGAATTTGTTCACACCCATTCATTCCACTTCCATGATTTGGTTATCTTACTGTAAATTCATGGTGTGTGATTTTTGTAAAAGTATTTTTGCATTCATGTATGAAAAATTAAAAAAATCAAAAATAGTTTTTGGAATACTTTTGAGTATCTCTTTGTGATAGCAGTTTATTTGATTTACTTATCGTGACAAATCCATTCTTTCTTTTGTTTATTCGTTTCCAGGTCTATTTCAATTAAATAAAAAGGGAGAGAACGAATTGTGGGGGGAGTTTTACATTATGGGGGAGATTTGATTATACTGATTGATTTATTCTTATATCATTTCAAACTCGATGCATCACAAAGGTAAATTCTCTGTCTCATGTGTGTAGGTATGAAGAATTGATGATGATTACTGGATTGCACACCCTGATGAGAAAAGCTTAAAGATTTGAAGTTTTAATGTTGAAGACTTTTAAAGAAAAATTAAAAGACTTCCATTTCAAGTACCTTTTCACTTTTGGGTTCATGGGAGGGTGTTAGATTTGTATAGTCATTTTGATTTGATAACATGAATTATTTTTATTTTGTACCGACATAAACATAAGGGGATATTTGTAAGGACATAATTTTATAAATGTCTGTTATCAATTAAGTATGTCGTATACTGCTACAACCGTCGAAGATTGTTCAAGATCGTACATGCATCGAGACGAATGTGAATATTAAGCTTCTTCAACAATCAAGCCTCTGCAAGGTTAATTTTGGTGAGAAAGTATTAAAGTCCCTTTACGGTTCACTTAAAAGTGTTGGGATAATTTTTAAAAAGAGGTTTGAATATTTTTCAAAAATATTTTCTAAGTGTTGAGGCGTTGTTTTTCGTTAAAATGAATTTTTCAAGATTAAAAGAAGAATTTTTGAAATAAATAATTAAATTTATTTTTTGCGGATTTTTTGGTTCGAACGACATGGGATCTGGCTCAAACGACATGGGCTCTGGTTCGAACGACATGGGATCTCGTTGGAACGACGCGCCGACTCAAATTTTTTATATAAAGCGCGTTAAGTTATTCCTTTTTCATGAAGGAGACCTGACAATTTTTTATTTTAGGGTTTAAAACTTTATTTTTCAATTCACAAAACATCACAATCCTTTAGTGAATTGTTTTAGAACCCAAAATACGATCTTACTGATCTTGCTCTTGTAGAGAGGGTAAATCTACATCATATGGCTGAATGTCAATGAGGATCTTATTGTGTGAAGATTCTTTGCTAATTTGGACTGAGGTTCATAGGGAGTGATGCGGTGTTCCTGGGGTGAAGATAGGACTGCAGTTCTTGTGGGTTTGTTGTGTGTAGATCCATTGCTAACGACATTAAACGACACCTGCGGGTATTCGTATGTCACTTGTATTTTCACTATAATCCGTGTAAATAATTTTTTACAAATTATAGTGAAATGTAAAAAGGTTTTGCCCCTGTGGGGGATTTTTTCTCATATTATGACTATCTCGCATAGGTGTTAAAATTGTAACTGGATTTTGATCCATAGGTCCTCCCCTCTAGAGCTCATGCGGGTAAGAGGATAGAAGTGTCAAAATAAGAGATAATAATTTTAAGTGGTTGCGGCCCCAGATGAGGGTCCTACATCTACTGTCGAAGGTGTTGCACTAGTATATTAGAATGTAAATTGAGATATTATAGTCTATGAGACCTCTTTCGTTTTGGAAAAGAGAGTATAAAGTCTTGTAGACTTTATTAACAACACAAAGAAACTTAGGAAGTGAGTTCAAAATTTCTCTAAGGGTGCTTCGATACCAATTTATGGCTCTAAAGGATATACAAGTTATGTAGGCAATGGAACTGATCCAAGTTATGAATATAAGTGTGACACACTGCCTAATAAAATACCGGGTGATCAGTCCTATACCAAATTAAAACAGGAATCCTAGTTGGATCATCCTTAGCATCACTGTCGAAAACCTTTTTAAAACATATTCCAAAAAAAAAACTAGTGCCAAATTTTAACTTCTTAATTACACAAAACAGTACATGCGGAAATAAATATAAACCATTCACACAACTGAATAAAACTCAATTGTATAATTAAGTACACAACATGCCGAATAAACCACCGGCCACCAAAGAAAATAATCCAATACAAATAACCAACATCGGAATAAAATAAGTCTGAAAACTGAACTGATAGTCTGGGTGACATGCCCTAAATAAAATTGAAACTGATACAGGATTCCTACTCTAAGAATGAATGAATGATGCGTCTAAACAAAACTCCTGCTAGCATCCACATACGCCGCAGCTCCGTCTCCCTGGAATAGAATATCAATCCTGGCGTCCCTGTGGTTGGACACCTAAAAGGTTTTGAAAATAGTTTTATAACAAGGGTTCGAACCCAAAATATTTTGAAAATATTTAGCAAGTGAATTAACTGCAGTAATTTAAAATGTATGAATGCGCTTCATATTTAAGTTAGTGTCGCACTCCCTTGTGGACATTCTCACCCCTCCACTATTGTGCACACCTACCGATTACCTTAACCGCACCTAGTTGTACTACCCCGTCCAACTAGTCTTGGTTTATCCTTCCCTTGCCATACTACTCTAACCCGAGTATAATGATTCTTGAATTATAAGTTATCTCATAATAAACTTAATTAATTCCTCTTAAATAGTAGCATATAACCGTGTCACAAGTTATATAAAGTAAATACATCACACACTGTATTATTACCCGTATATAATATTTACTACCATTATATACATTCCTTTACCACAACATCCACACATATAACATGCGTATATCCATCCCTTCGAGTATACCCTCGCCAGATGATTCCCTCTAAAATGCTATCTCACTAGGTGTGCTCACACAACCTAGTTCCCCAAGTTGGAAATTGCTCACCAACTTGGCCCAAAATATAAACGTAGTGGAGGTGGTCATATTCCTTCCCTGAAAGTGAGATAAATTCCTCACCCATATATATAGACGCTATGACTTGGGGATATACTCGCCTTACTCCTCAAGCTAGGGGATTCACCCACATCGCGCAACCTCCCTTGATAGCATTAGAGTATATTAATTGAATAAATATCTAGTCACCGATGTTTAATATCACACACAATATATACACGTATATATATACTATCACTACAACGTATATATATATATAATATAAACCCCAGCTTTACCGTGTACTCAAAATCCCGTACACTGCCTGAAATTTCCTGAGTCTGTGTCCCGACTCAACGTAAGTAGTTTTTCTCACTTAATAATTTATCATCATCCCGAGTCTATGTTCCGACTCTATATATTTAATTCACACCTCAATTTATATAATACTTTCCCCGAGTCTATGGTCCGACCCTAATTAAATTAATTAACGCACATATTAATTTAATACCTCCCCGAGTCTATCGTCCGACTCTAATTAAATTAATTAACACATCCATTAATTTAATAACTCCTCGAGTCTACAATCCGACTCTTATTTAATTAATTTACACATTAATTAATCAACACAAATCCGAATCTCTGGTCCGACTCTAATATAATTAATTTATACACTAATTATTTTACACCAATCCGAGTCTGTGGTCCGACTCTAATATAATTAATTAACACGCTTATTAATTTAATACCTCCCCGAGTATACAATCCGACTCTAATTAAATTAATTATCACACTTATTAATTTAATCCTACCCGAGTCTACAATCTGACTCTAATTAAATTAATTATCACACTTATTAATTTAATCCTACCCAAGTCTACAATCCGACTCTAATTAAATTAATTATTACGCCTATTAATTTAATAACTTGGTGTCACCCAACCATTATCTCCGGACTCGCTCACTTGGACCATACCTTAATATTTTTCGAGTCTATATTCTGACTCCAAATTAATTACTCTCTCTCTCAATAATTAATTAAATACTTTTGTGTCACTTAACCAATATACCCGGACTCACTCACTTGGTCCATTTTACATTTCATAATTTCAGACCCTCATATTCGCCCACAATGTGTCACCCATTCATCACCATAAATTCCCCCAATTATATTTACCTATAATTATCAACACACCCGGACTCGCTCGCTTACTCCATATTTTTTTTTACATTAAATATGTTTCACCCAAAATTCTCACTTTAAGTCTCAACTCTTAATTTAAATGGTCAATTCCTAATAGCTATCTTTTGAGCTCCTAGCTATTAATTCTCTAAAAAAATTCAGCAATTAAAAGTATACCAAAAACCCAAAAATAAAACAAGGGTAACCAACAACCCGACCTGTCAAAGAATTCCGACCGTCAATCGATCGATGGCCCCCGATGGATCGATCGATCATCTCGGGGCAGCTCTTCTTCCCCACTGCATTACACCATTAACGAAAATTCAAGGTTTGTAAACCTTAATTTCAACCCCTGATCAAGTCATGCCATCACATAAACATATGAACTTTGATCCTATACATCATATACACCCTCTAGTATATAAATTTCTCAACTTATCTCACAATTTTCGAAATGGATTTTCCATTAAAATTCATCAATCTGGTTCTACAAACCAGATTCCAAATCCAGATTTCCCCCAGTTTATATTCCAAATTCTTATTCCAATCAAATATCTATACTCAGATATGTTCAACACAATAATTTTTACTATGAATCCCATTCAATAGTTTCATGAACAAAACCCCCATTTTGTACCCATTTATCCCCAAAATGAATTTTGGTTTACACATCACTATGATATGAATTGATTATCATCAATTTAGAAATCACAACAGTTAACCACTTGCCTGGAATCGTTCGTAGGGTCTGATTCCGTTGGTGTAGAGATTGGTTGACGAAGAACACCCCAAATTAACCCTTTAATTTGGCTCCAAAAGCTCCCAATTGCTCTTGATCCGCTTTCCCCCAATTTTTCTCTCAAGCCCTAGGCTTAGAGTTGTGTTGGCTGCCGTTCCCTAATTTCTCAATTAGGTTAAAAATATCAAATCCCGTTTTTGGCCATGCGGGCCTAATTAAAAAGGCCCAACTCGCCCCTTGTGGGCCCGGCTATGCTAAAAAATATCCCGAGATCCAATTACTACCCTCGGGTACTCTTTTCTGACTATCTCGACCCATCCGGACGCAACCGTGCACTCAGAATTGCCATCCAACATACTTTTCAAAATTTCAAAATTTCGACCTCAAAATGTGACACAAGATTTTGAGCCATTAAACTTAAAAATCGCCAATTATAATTAATTTGGCTCACTCAAATAAATTCTCCAACTCATGAGTTTAAGTTTTTCCAATTTAAATATTTTTATCACTCCTAAAAATAATTAAATATTAAATCCTCAAAATTACGGGGTGTTACATACTCCCCCCCCCCCCCCCCCCCCACACACACACAAAGGAATTTTGTCCTCTAAATTAAGATGAGCGTAATGTTCCAAGCTTCGCACATTACTCTCTAGTCATGTGCCTCCAAGCGCGATATATCTATCCCATTAGCTTCTAACCATACATTACACAAGTATGCTTTTAAATTAACTAGGGCGCCCATGCACCCTATACCCGTGCTTAACCGCACAATATTTTCCTTAATTAACTCGGGTGCCCATTCACCCCATCCCCGCGCTTTAGCGCACGAAAGTTACCCAAATATGCTAGTCGTAACCCGTAATATAACTTCGAACCCGTATTTATATCACACACACACACACACACACACACACACATATATATATATATATATACATATATATCTACTCCCCGGGTACTCAACCCATGTACTAATGTCCAACCGTCTTCCCACAAAATACTTGTCTCTCAACGCAAAAGTATATACGCTTACTTTCATGTTACTAAGGACAACATAAAATACCACGCCCTTACTATCACTAGTCCTTGCGCAAAATAAACCCCAAGCTATCTCTCTTTGCTAAAAAATAATTCTAACCACCCTGATTCACTTCAATAAACATCCCCACTTATCGGGATAAAATGTGAGAACACAAAACCTCACTATGTGTTATCGCACCACGCAATACAACTTACATATCAACATATATATAAGCTATACGCCCTCTCCGGTGATACCTAGTACCAACCACATCCTGGTGTCGCGAACACCAAAACTTACCCCCACGATTTACACTGGTTCAAATCCCATCGCTATCCAGCCAATATTTTGGAAATTATTATTAACCCTACTCCCATAATTCTCGAAAGTAGTAGTTCCTCGCATAATTCAAACCTTCACTCAGTGTACACCTCCACTCTCCCGTTAAGAACACCAAGGGACTCCACTACCCCACGAAAAGTTTATCCACATACTATGGCTGCTACAGCCAACACACCCACTAAGTTCGACTTACCCGCGAACTCTAGTGAAAAATAAGTCTTATATTATGACATCCTCCTTGTCACTCAAAAATATACCCCACGCCCATAGGGTAAAAATAATTACCTCCATACCCCAGCTGCAACGACTGATCCTCGGGTTCCGGAGCATCTTCTCCCTGCCCGAATGCGCATATGACTTGTTGTAGTGGCTGTACATCCAGGACCTCATCCTATAGTTGACCCCTGCCTTGCCTAAGACAAATTCTCTTCAATGTGTCTCGCTTTCCCCACAAACGAAACACCTTCTAATACATTCACGCGACTACTGGTCTTTTTCATGTCGGCCTTGTTGGAATCCTGGACATCCTGCCGATAGCCTCCAGTTCCATATCGTTTGGCATGAGTTCCCTGACAGAAATCCCGCCCCTGATCTCCCCCAGTCTGCTGCTGGGATACCCTACTGGTTTTATTCCCTCCTGCCTTATTCGGCTGGCTAGTTTCCACTCCCCTCCTGCTCCCTTTCATGTGGAAGCAATATTCCCGACAGTGCCGGAGTGCTGCATTAACGACATCAGTATAATTTACTAATGCGAAATTATCTATTAAATGTTGTCTGATTCTCTAGACTAACCCGTCCACAAACTTTACTTTCTTTCTCTTTTCCTTGCTTACCTCATCCGGTACGAAATTTTGCCAACGAGTGAATTCTTCCTCGTAATCGGCCACTGAACGGTCCCCCTGAGTCACCTCACAAAATTTTCTCCTCGTTTCGGTCTCAACTGCTGGAGGAAAATACTTGCAATCGAACCGCACCCAAAACTCTGCAATAGCTAGTGTGTCCCTTTCCTCACTGTGGTGATCGACTCCCACCACTGTCGCGCTGCTCCCACTAAATTAAAAGTAGTTAGCATTTGCTTCCACACCTCATCGCAGTCTCCTATGCGTAGGTGATGCTGGTTATCTATCTTCCTTAAAACGCTAGCACTACATTTGAACCCCTTCGCAACTCTGGTGGGTTCCCACTAAAAATAACCTCTCTTTCTTGCTTCCACCCGGACGACCCCGCGTGAGTCTGAACATCCGACGCCACTAACACTTGTGGTGGATCCCGTGGAAGTACCTTGTCATTGCGACCACCGTCGTTTCAACTGCCTTCCCACTAGTTCAGTTACCTGTGCTTCCAAAATCATCTCTGGCAGTTGCTGCGGTAACTCTTGCTCCTGACGAGCCTCCCTCGTCTCATCTCCCCCTACTTCCCTAGTTGTTCTCTCTCTCCTGGGCGTCATCTAGAATGAGGATCGAATCGTATGAGTTCACTCTTAAACTATAACTTGGCAAAATAACGTATATGCGCATACGTATGAGAATACAACAATCCTATGATAGGGGTCTATATCAAAGATTTCTAAGCCGAAACGTGAAAAGCCGCGCAGATCCTAAGGACATTAGAACCTGATGCTCTGATACCATCTGTGACACCCCGCCTAATAAAATACCGGGTGATCAGTCCTATACCAAATTAAAATAGGAATCCCAGTTGGATCATCCTTAGCATCACTATCGAAAACCTTTTTAAAACATACTAACCACCTAGAATTCCAAAAAAAAACTGGTGCCAAATTTTAACTTTTTAACTACACAAAACAGTACATGCGGAAATAAATATAAACCATTCACACAACTGAATAAATATCAACTGTATAATTAAGTACACAACATGCCGAATAAACCACCGGCCACCAAAGAAAATAATCCAATACAAATAACCAACATCGGAATAAAATAAGTCTGAAAACTGACCTGATAGTCTCGGGGACATGCCCTAAATAAAACTGAAACTGATACAAGATTCCTACTCTAGGAATGAATGAATTATGTGTTTAAACCAAACTCCTGCTAGCATCCACATATGCCATAGCTCCGTGTCCCTAGAATAGAATATCAATCCTGACGTCCCTGTGGTTGGACACCTAAAAGGTTTTGAAAATAGTTTTATAGAAAGGGTTAAAACCCAAAACATTTTGAAAATATTTAGCAAGTGAATTAACTGCAGTAATTTAAAATGTATGAATGCGCTTCATATTTAAGTTAGTGTCGCACTTCCTTGTGGACATTCTCATCCCTCCACTATTGTGCAGACCTACCGGTTACCTTAACCCCACCTAGTTGTACTACCCCGTCCAACTAGTCCTGGTTTATCCTTCCCTTGCCATACTACTCTAACCCGATTATAATGATTCTTGAATTATAAGTTATCTCATAATTAACTTAATTAATTCCTCTTAAATAGTAGCATATAACCGTGTCACAAGTTATATAAAGTAAATACATCACACACTGTATTATTACCCGTATATAGTATTTAATACCATTATATACGTACCTTTACCACAACATCCACACATATAACATACGTATATCCATCCCTTCGAGTATACCCTCGCCAGATGAGTCCCTCTAAAATGCTATCTCACTAGGTGTGCTCACACAACCTAGTTCCCCAAGTTGGAATCGCTCACCAACTTGGCCCAAAATATAAACGTAGTGGAGGCGGTCATATTCCTTCCCTGAAAGTGAGATAAATCCCTCACCCATATATACCGGATGCTATAACTTGGGGATATACTCGTCCTACTCCTCAAGCTAGGGGATTCACCCACATCGTGCAACCTCCCTTGATAGCATTAGAGTATATTAATTGAATAAATATCTAGTCACCCATATTTAATATCACACACAATATATACACGTATATATATACTATCACTACACCGTATATATATAATATAAACCCCATATTTACCGTGTACTAAAAATTCCGTACACTGCCTGAAATTTTCTGGGTCTGTGGCCCGACTCAACGTAATTAGTTTTTCTCACTTAATAATTTATCATCATCCAGAGTCTATGTTCCTACTCTATATATTTAATTCACACCTCAATTTATATAATACTTTCCCCGAGTCTATGGTCCGACCCTAATTAAATTAATTAACACACATATTAATTTAATACCTGCCCGAGTCTATTCGACTCTAATTAAATTAATTAACACACCCATTAATTTATTACCTCACCGAGTCTACAATCCGACTCTTATTTAATTAATTTACACATTAATTACTCAACACAAATCCGAGTCTCTGGTCCGATTCTAATATAATTAATTTACACATTAATTATTTTACACCAATCCGAGTCTGTGGTCCGACTCTAATATAATTAATTAACACGCTTATTAATTTAATACCTCCCAGAGTCTACAATCTGACTCAAATTAAATTAATTATCACACTTATTAGTTTAATCCTACCCGAGTCTACAATTCGACTCTAATTAGATTAATTATCACACTTATTAATTTAATCCTACCCGATTCTACAATCCGACTCTAATTAAATTAATTATCACACCTATTAATTTAATAACTTGGTGTCACCCAACCATTATCTCCGGACTCACTCACTTGGACCATACCTTAATATTTTTCGAGTCTATATTCCGACTCCAAATTAATTACTCTCTCTCTCAATAATTAATTAAATACTTTGGTGTCACTTAACCAATATACCCGGACTCACTCACTTGGTCCATTTTACATTTCATAATTTCAGACCCTCATATTCGCCCACAATGTGTCACCCATTCATCTCCATAAATTCCCCCAATTATATTTACCTATAATTATCAACATACCCGGACTCGCTCGCTTAGTCCATTTTTTTTTTACATTAAATATGTTTCACCCAAAATTCTCACTTTAAGTCTCAACTCTTAATTTAAATGGTCAATTCTTAACAGCTATCTTTTGAGCTCCTAGCTATTAATTTCTCTAAAAATTTTCAGCAATTAAAATTATACCCAAAACTCAAAAATAAAACAAGGGTAACCAACAACCCGACCTGTCAAAGAATTTCGACCGTCGATCGATCGATGGCCCCCGATCGATCGATCGATCATCCCTAGGTAGCTCTTTTTCCCCCACTGCATTACACCATTAACGAAAATTCAAGGTTTGTAAACCTTAATTTCAACCCCTGATCAAGTCATCCCATCACATAAACATATGAACTTTGATCCTATACATCATATACACCCTTTAGTATATAAATTTCTCAACTTATCTCACAATTTCTGAAATGGGTTTTCCAATTAAATTCATCAATCTTGTTCTACAAACCAGATTCCAAATCAGAATTTCCCCCAGTTTATATTCCGAATTCTTATTCCAATCAAATATCTATATTCAAATATGTTCAACACAATAGTTTTTACTATGAATCCCATTCAATAGTTTTATGAACAAAAACCCCATTTTGTACCCATTTATCCCCAAAATGAATTTTGGTTTACACATCACTATGATATGAATTGATTATCATCAATTTAGAAATTACAACAGTTAACCACTTGCCTGGAATCGTTCGTAGGGTCTGATTTCGTTGGTGTAGAGAGTGGTTGACGAACAACACCCCAAATTAACCCTTTAATTTGGCTCCAAAATCTCCCAATTGCTCTTGATCCGCTTTCTCCCAATTTTCCTCTTAAGCCCTAGGCTTGGAGTTGTGTTGGCTGTCGTTCCCTAATTTCTTAATTAGGTTAAAAACATCAAATCCCGTTTTTGGCCATGTGGGACTAATTAAAAAAGCCCAACTCACCCCTTGTGGGCCCAACTATTCCCAAAAATATTCCGAGACCCAATTACTATCCCCGGGTACTCTTTACTCACTATCTCAACCCATCCGGACGCAACGGCGCACTCAGAATTGCCATCCGACATACTTTTTGAAATTTTCAAATTTCGACCTCAAAATGTCACACACAAGATTTTAAGCAATTAAACTTAAAAATCGCGAATTATAATTAATTCGGCTCACTCAAATAAATTCTTCAATTCATGAGTTTAAGTTTTTCCAATTTAAATATTTAAAGCACTCCCAAAAATAATTAAATATTAAATCCTCAAAATTACGGGGTGTTACAATAAGATCATAACAGTGGGTTGTAAGTGTGGAATGAAGGGTAAACACTTGTGTATGCTTAGAACTGTTACAAGTCTAATTTCTTGAATGCCTTAAGTCCTCTGAATACTCTAGATCATGTCCATTTGACATTCCATCAGCTTCTTATTTATACATAATTACCAAGAAAGGTAATTAGTGGAATATCGCAATATAGCAGGGTATCTCTGAGGTTTGTCAGTGTCAGCATGGTGGTGGAATGGTGGGAAAATTATTTGCAGTTTGTGTAAGACAGTTGTTGTGTGCATTAAATGCTAATAGGAGTATTCAATGAAAATGGAGCTAAATAGTGGCGATAGGTGGAATAGTGTCCTGACTCTCACCAACTCCATCAAAACTACTTACAGGAGCTTGGATGGAGGTCTAGGGGATTTATAAGGGTCATAGAGTCTCTTGAAATTTATCCTGAAGTACCATGTGCTTCCATATCCTTGGACTGAAGTTATTAGGAGATCATTTTCCTTTAATTTAAAGTCTACTCTGAGATCATGATGTAACTATGATGATGTGGTCTTTGATCTTTCTTGAGAAGGTATGTCGGAATGACTTACCATCCCAGGAGAAATGATGTATGACTGAGATCTTCCATAGAACCATAACCCACCCTTAATAGTAACATAGGCTTTATAAGGCAAGTAGTGGTCTGTCTGTGGTCTAACAATATCCTAGAGACCTTTTCTTTGCCTCGAAGGAAATTAAGGAGTTCAATGGTTTCCTAAATACCCAGTGTGAAATATAGTATTATAAATAGACCATGTTTCTTCTTGTAAAGCTTGCAAGGGGAAATATTTATCACTTATGAAAGTTGGGGTATAGTTGTACCTAGAGACTGAGATTTCTTTCATCATTACATTACAATGGGAAGGAGCCCTTACGTGGTTTAGATAAGTGTGGGGACTGAGATCTTTAATGTTACTGGAGAGTCTGGTATTGGAGATAAGAGTGGTTGGGACTCGCCTTGGAAGATATAAAAGAGCCCCTTGGGCTGAGTGGAGTTCTTAACTACTAACATCCACTTTATCTCTTCTCTTTCAGAAATTCCTTGAACAATTAAACACTTTCTCTCAAATAATATCTTTAAAAAAAAATTAACCCTTTATGATCTTAGACGCTATACCCTTTTTGCTATTCGGCCACACATCTCTCTTCTGCATATGGTGAATCTGAAAGTTAAGCCCTCAGTTCAACCTTCTAATAGATTTGTTCCACCTAGCATAAAAGTGACAAGTTACGAGGGGGTTTTAACCACTATTTCACTGGTGCGGCTTAATATACCTCATTGAGAACGATTTGGTATAGTTTTAGAGACTTATAAAATTTTGGAGTGCATCATTATGAGGGTTACGAACCCTAATGAGAGGTTATGATCCATGGTTTCCATTCACATGTGTTTTAATAAGTATTTCCTTCAGTATGAGAATAAATTCCCCCTGCCTCTTCATGTGGTCAGGATCTTGAAGGTTATCGGTATAGCCCCTTCTCAGTTAGTAGCCAACTCATGGAGACCTTTGATGATCACAGTCTTAGACTTCAGAGAGTCCAGCGAGGGAAAGTGTGATGTTTACCTAACCTAATTATGCAAGCTATATTGGGTTCAGCAGCAGAAGAAGATAATCGACAAAGGGTCTAAAGTACTTGTCCCAAAGGGAAGGACAACCATAACGCCCCTAAGAATTAGAGGGAAAGAATTTTATTCATTGGGGGACCGGCTCCACCTCTGATCCTGCGAAACCCGTCAGTTTCCTTTCTCTTTTGTGTAACCCTCTATTTATAGGTAAGTTAAAGATTCATTTATGTTTCAATGCTTGAGTTAACCTCTGTTTTAATATTTTGAAGGTTTTATTTACCTTTTCTAGTGGTTCCTGATCCTACTATATCAGAGTTTAATAGGATTACTGAGGCTCATTGGCGTCCACTCCCTTCGAGATCCTCCTTACTACCATACGCCTCTCTAATTGAGGGATGGGAATTAAGCCTAAGACTCTAACAATGGTGTGAGTCCTTGAGGCTCCTAATATTATTGTGGTACGATGCTAGAGGCTAAGCCTTATGTCTTAGTTTTTTAGAAAAGTAAGGTTTCATCTGAGGTCCTAACGGAGGCTTTTGAGACCTATGAAGTTGAGAATGACCATAACAATGATAGCTTTGACCATTCGAAGGTTAAAAGGGTCTCTACCTTCGCAGATGATCCTATTATGCTTTTCAATTATCCCCTTTCTAAGTAGATTTTCCATTTTCTATTTACTCTTTGTACTAGGTCTTTTATGACTTATTTGATCTTTATTTGATTTAGCAGATAAATGAGAGGAACACATGATCTTCGTTGAGGTTATGGTTAACAAAAGAGTATATCAAAGACCACCAAGCACTTGAAGTTTAGTGCCTCAGTGGAAATTCTAATTCCTAGGGTCAAGCTGGGGGAGGAGATTAACCCAAGGTCTGGACCTATTGAAGGCTCAAATTTGGGGCTTTAAAAAACCCTACCCTTGCTATAAGAAGAATCGAGGGAAGGTGGAACTTCTGGGGAAACACAAGAGATCCTTTTATTATAAGGGTTGTGCATCCCTTTGGTCTTAAAGAAAGAAGTTACAGATAAGGTGATTCCCCATCAGGGGGAGTGGAGTTTATAAAGGGCGACTAAGGTGCCCAATTCATTAGAGGGAAGAGATACTCCAAGCCTCCTTAATCTGAGAGGATAAACCCTTATACCTTAGCTTTGGATGCCCTTCGTTATCTAGCTAAGATAAATAGTTTTGATATAGTGGAAAAACTCTAAGGGTAAAATGTGTCCCTGTTAATGCTGATGAACTAGTCCACTTAATGGGCACGGTACTTTTATATTTTTTTAATTCTTCATTAACTATTTTACATTATGCTCCTTATCCTCATATATTTTTGTCTTCTAGGCTCAGCACCCGACTGATGCTCTTGATAGTAGTAGATCATAGAAGAAAGCTACTAAGATGGTGATCAATTGGGACCTAACTCGTCTGCATTTAGACCGAATGATCAACGGTCAAAGGTTACAGAAGGGGGCTCTTGAAAAGGAGATGGATTCTTAGAAGAACTAGGTTAGTTCTCCGAAACACAAGAAGCTTTCGGATTAGAAGACTCTCAGAGATAATGCCTCTTTTCTATATGATGCATGGGATTCTCTAGACAAGGTTTAGGAGCTACATTCCCTTGATCAAGTTGAGCTCACAGTGATGGAAGAGGCCTTTCGATGATAGAAAGGTGAGATTTGAGCTTTAATGAGAGACTCTTTCGAGTTGATGGTGATGTGTAACTTTTGAAGAAAACTATAAAAAAATGTGTCTGTTGAAAAGGAAAAATAAATCTTCCAAGGTTAAATGATACAAACGAGTTGCACCGAGGTCTCGATCAAGCATAAAGAACATCAGGGAGGGATTTGTACCTACGTGCATAGCTAGTTGGATGCATATCAAGAGTCTAAGGTATTTAATAGGTACCTCTTCTAAAATTTCACCACTGACCTCGAAGCTTATAAGGACAAGTTCTAAGAACTTTTCCCTAAAGTGGATATCTTTTGTTTATGTCTTGAAACCTTTCAATCATAGGAAGAGAGCTCAGATGATGAAGTAAATGGTGGTGATGATACTAAAAATTACTCTGATCTTAAAGCCTATGAGAAACAAAACCATGTAAGTAACCACTACCTCTCTTCCCTCAACAAGTGAAGCCACTGTGGACCACCAAAACCTCAAGACTTGAAAGGCTTTTATATAATCATCTTTTTTTTTATGTTTGTAAAGTTTTGATTTGGCCATGAGCCATTTTAATGTAATCATACATTTTAATCCACTGAAGAGTATTTTTTTAAATGAATTATGTTGTTCTTTAATCTTCACTATGTACTCTTCTTATTTTTGCTTTGCTAATGAATTTTATGCATTACCTGAGATTGTGAGGTCTTCTGAGTATGTAGTATACCCCCCCCCCCCCCCCCAAGATTCCTTGATAAAGGAAGACAACTAGGTATGTAAATTTGTTGAAGTAGATCTGAGGGCCCTGAGACCTTTGTTTTATACTTGCGTTGTTAGCCAAAGTCATGACTAAGGTTCTGTAGTGGATCGTTAATGCTTAGAACCTTAGCATACTTAATACTTGTGCATGTGTCTGTCTGGAAGCCCACAATTTTCGTTGAAACGTAAAATATTAAAATCAAAGTCGTGGGAGGTCCTAAAATTTTAGGTTTAAAGTTTTTCTTATCCTTAAACCACCCATTGGGTCCTTAGACCTCTGAACTTGGAATGTTTTCTTAACCTGGAGTCATTATAAAGGTCTTAAGACTTCAAACTATAAAATTTTTTAACCTAAAGTCCAACAAAGGGTCCTAAGACCTATTATCTTAGGTAAGTCTAAAAATTGATGTCCTTATAAGGGGCCTGAGATATCCAAACATAGTAGTATTGTGACCTGATGTCCCACAAAGGGTCCTAAGACCTCTAAAATTAGGTAAAGTTGAATCTCAAGTCCCACAAAGGTTCTTAAGACCTATAAACTTAGAAAGTTTGATATTTAAAGTCCTTACAAGGGTCCTAAGACCTCTAAACATAGAAGATATTTGAAATTTAAAGTCCTTATAAGGGTTTAAGACCTCCTAACTAGGAAAAAAAATAGAATATAAAGTCCTTGTAAAGGTGTGAGACCTCTAGACTAGAAAAAATTAGAATTTGAAGCCCTTATAAGGGTCTGAAAATTCCGAACTGAAAAAAAAAATTAGAATTTAAAGCCTTATAAGGGTTTGATACCTCCGGATTGAAAACCTTATAAGGGCCTGAGACCTTGGAACTAGAAAATTTTGGAATTTGAATTCCTTATAAGAGTTTGAGACCTACGACCCTTGGGCCTTACACCCTAGCTCTATTAAAAACCGAAGTTTTGGATAATATTTTTTTTAAACACTTAGCCACCCAAATATTTTTGAAAACAAAATCTTTTCTTAAACATTTTCAAAAAATTTAGTCTGAAGGGTATTAGGTTTACACATCTTTTTTGCATAACTCCATGGTAAAGAAAAAGTATTATGTAAAGAAATTGGATGTTTATGGGTCCTTAGACCTTAGCCTTTTGGTATTATGGATGAAAATATTAATAATTCCTTTAGTCTTTCATGGGTCGAGTTCCCTTGGCTATATATTTTGGGTTGGTTAAACCTAGGAACTATAGTCCTTTTGGGGTTTTGAGATCTTTGGTCGTTATTATTAAGCCAACGCTTAAATCCTTGTAGCTTAAATGTTGGGTCATGTGACCTTAGCTTAAACCTAGAGCCAAGGACGAAATCCTTACAACTCTTTTTTGGATCCTTAGACCTTGGTTTAAGTTTTGATCCAATGGTAAAGTCCTTAAAAATCGATTTGTAGGACATAAGACCTTAGTTTTTTTAGATTCAACATTGAAATCCTTATAGGTCTTAAAGAATATTAGTATTGAATACATCACGAGTATCAAAAGTTTTTTTTTATTTCTCCTAAATAATAAAGTACATGGTTTATAGTCATTCTATATAGGGTTACATGAACCTCTTGAGGTTTTCGTTGCTTCTCATGTTCCACTTTCATTTGAACTCCTTGTTGCGAGGGAAACTATCCTCATCTTACAGGGCAGAGGTAAACTAACTCATCAGATTTATTCCAAAGATTTTTAGAGTGAGCTTGAATATCTGTGGTGATAGACCTCTAATATGGCACTAGAGATCTTCTGAGCTTTGTCAGAACCTCTGTCAAGCCTTGTGGAGCATTGAGTGACTTTTTCTTGTCCTTCATGTAAGTGATGTAGCACTTCTAAGATTTTTTCCAGTCTCTAAAGACCTCTCCCACTCCTTTGGAGTTTTAGAACCCTTTACCAGTCTGCAAATTGAGATAAGAGCATTCAAGTCATTGAGAGATAGTATGCCCATAATAACATTGTATGTTGAGGGGAGGTCCACCCCAATGAAGTTATTCCAAAGGGTCATGCAACAATCCGTGGCACCGAGGGTGAGAGGGAAAGTAATATATCCCAAGGAATAGGTTATCTCTCCATTAAACCCAATAAGAAGGGTGGTGATTGCTTGCATGTTCTTTGCTCCAAAGCCTATTGCCTCAAAAGCGTCTAAGAAAAGGATATATGTCGAGCTTCTAATGGAAATTAGGATCCTCCTTTTGCTGGCATTTCCCATGATGGTTGAGATAATACATGGCTCATCATGAGGTAACCTAACCCTCCTGAGGTCGGCTTCCAGGAAGACCATCATTAGAACCCCTTGGGGACTTGACGTGGGAGACATACATTGTTGACATTTACCCTTTGCTAAATGCTCCTAAGGTGGGACTTTTTAGCTGTGGCAGAGATCACACCTATACAAATTATCTACATATACATTGGAAGTCGATCAGAGGAATATCATGTTTGTTCTTGTTGTTGTGATGACCTTTGCCTACCTCTTTTGCCACATATTAAGGTACCCCCTCTTTATCACCCCCTTAATGGCTCTTTTAAGTCTAAAGAAGTCGTTTGTGCTGTGGCCATAATCTCCTGAAATCAATAATACTTGTACTTGTTCCTTTTGTCATCCCAAGTTTACATAGGCTTTAGTTGAGGCAAAATGTCTTTAGTTCATATTGATGCAAAGACCTCTTTCACGATGGTTGTGAAGGGCGTGAAATGTTTGACCTATGGAGGCCTATTTTTCTTAGTCCTATCCTTCTTATTTTTGGCCTCATCCACTCTTGAGGTCTCCTAAATGCAGGAAAAGAAGTATTTTCTCTCTCCTAGTTGGGGAGAAGCTATATTGTTGAGATAACATCCTCATTATTCATATACTTATGAGTTCTCTCGAGAAGATTAATCATGTACTTGAGAGGCTTCTTACTAAAGGATATCAATAAATCTTCTTAGATGAGGCCGAGGTGATGGAGGCTACACAGATTGCGTCATTTAATTAATAAACTTAGAGGGAATCCGAGTTAAACCTCTTGGTGTATTCCTTGAGGGTCTGGCCAGTCTTCTGTCTGAAGTGAAGCAAGGAAGTGAAAGTCTTCCTAATCTTTTGAGCTCTAATAAAATGATTGGGAAATGATCTTTTCAGCTCGGTGAAGCTTGTAATGGTTATTAGCTTGAGCTTGACAAACTAATGCCTAGGCATTCCACTTAAGGTATCAGGAAAAGCTCAGCACATGACCTTATCTAGGGAATCGTCGAGGAGCATAAGTGACTTTTAAATTTTTAAATAATGAATGGGATCCTTGGATCCTTAAAATGGTTCAATATTAGGCATCTTCCAGTTTAGGTGAAGAGTGTAATGTTGATCATCATTAGAGAAAGGGTACATCGTCCTTAGGAGGGTCAATTAGATGGTGTTGGGAATTTGAATCTTGTACTATTTGAGGAAATTCCTAAGGGATCTTTTATTTTATTTATCTCTCTATCTTAGGGTCTAGATGCTCTAGAACCTCCTTGGTACTAGTTTCTAGGGAGGGATAGCCTATCCTTGCCAGGAAATCAAGTCGTTGATCATTGAGGGCCCTAGGGGACAACCTCTATATCATTTTATCCTTCTAATTGGGGCTCATGGTTCTCCCTAGTACCACTATGTTCAGGTACCATTGGTTCCTCTACCACCAAGGGTCAAAGGTACTTATTGAGAATGATGTTCAGTTTTTATTAGAGTGTTTTCTGATGCACCACCATTTCTTTGAATAAATGAGCTAAATCAATGTTAGTCACCATTTTGAAAGGATAAATGTTTGTATTTGAGAGAAATGAAACTTTCTGTTCCCACAGACGGCGCCAAAATAACTTTTGATCCACAAGTGCACCGACCTTGATCGTAGATGGGTTAGAGGAGAGATATGTAAAATTAAGATAGAATGATTTTAAGTAGTTCAAAACTCAAATGAGGGTCATATGTCCACTGTCAAAGGTGTTGCACTGGTATATTATAATGTAAATGAGGTATTATAGTCTATGAGACCTCTTGGGCTTTGTCCAAGAGAGTTTCAGGTCTTGCGGCCTTTATCAACAATATAGAGGAAAATCCAACACTCTCCACCTTATAATTGTTCCATGAGTGCGAAAAAAGCGGACTACTTTTTTTCATATAATAAAGAAAGATGCTTATATCCAAAAAAATCATCCAACAAACTCGAAAAGGTCAAATGTGAGGAGCAGGTCAAATAAATTACCTCATGAATTAACTGAATGACTTCTCTAAGGTTGCTTAAATACTGATTTAGGGCGGCTCTGCATGATATACAAGTTGCGTAAGCAAAGGGGATGATCCAAGTTACATATATAAGCTCATAACAGTGGGTTGTGAGTGTGGAATTAATTGTAAATACTTGTGTATGCTTAGAACTCTTGCAAATCTAGTTACTTGAATGTCATAATCTGTTTGAATACTTGAGATCAGTCCACTTTCACCTTCCATCCAGTTCCTATTTATACACAAACAACCAGAAAGGTGATGAGTGTGGACTGGTGCAGCATTGCTAGGGTGTCTCTGAGGTCTATCGTTGTCAGCAAGGTGGTGGAATCTTGGGCAAAGTATTTGCAAGTCTGAGGCTAGCCTGTGGATCTCTGTCATGCCCATGCCTAGGAGGTAATAGGGGAGCTCGAGGATCTTCTAACTACCAAGTGTGAAATAGGATATTATCATATTGAATATGGATCTTTTATAAGGCTCGATTTATCGCATTTCAAAATAACAATTTAAAAAAATGTGATTTGTATATTAAAAGTTCTAGTTCTTTAAATTTGAGAATGGAAAAAATAATTACCACTTTAAATTTGAAAGTAATAAAGGGATTTGAGTATAATAGTGAGGAAAAAATCATAAAATAGAACCTACATAATGAAAAAAAATATTATAGGACCTATATATCTATAGGATCTTAATATATATATATATATATATATATAGAGAGAGAGAGAGAGAGAGAGAGAGAGAGAGAGGAAGGTCCTGTGCACACTAAAGTTTGCACATCATTTTTTTAAAATAACAAAAAAAATATTTTTGCCCTTATTTTTTTTGTGCTATTTAAACATTTCAAGGAACCCATGTAAAAAAATCAGCTCAATTTTTTTTTTTTTTTGCTATTTTAAAAAAATCGGTCAAACTTTCGCAGTTTTTAAAGTACTTAAAAGGTATGAAAGTTTGACCAATTTTTTTAAAATAGCAAAAAATGTTTTTTTTTTTGTGTGATATTTAAACATTTCAAGGAACTCATATAAAAAAAAATATGTCAAAAATATTTTTTTTGCTATTTTAAAAAAATGATGTACAAACTTTAGTGTGCACGGGAACCTGCATATATATATATATATATAATTGTCAGTTTAACCTTGATACGACATTTGTCAGATTTTGACGCTACCACGTGTACAAATAATTAATCATTGTATTATCAAGATTAATGTAGACACATGTATCTTGTCAATATAGGCATTTAGTTAGTTCATGTACTAGAAGATTCATGCATAGAAGTCTAAATGGAATATGTTTGCATTACACGCATTCAGTTAGTTCTTGTATTAGGAGATTCATGCATCGAAGTCTAAATGGGATATGTTTGCATTAAATGTAGAGTTAATGACACCAAAGGCCCATAACTTACACTAGAGTAGCCATTTAGATCCCTAAACAATATTTTTAACCCTAGCAATCCCTAAACTAAGCAAAATGTAAACATTTGGCCCTCCCAGTAGTGTTTTCATTAAAACTAACGGAATTTTTGTTTATTTTATTCTCCTCATTAAAATAATGTTAAAATGAAAGAAAACTTGCAAAATTTGAAGGAAAAGTTAAAAAAAAAAAGTTTCCCTTCATAAAATTGGTTCCAAAACACTTCCCAAAATTTCCACCAACCTCTTTTTATAGTTTTTAAATAATAGATAATGAAATCTTAATTTTTTAACCCAACATAAACCCCACCCAAATAAAAGCGACACAAGATGACAAACATTCATATTTTTTTAACGTAACCCAATTAAAATGCGACACGACACAAAATTTTATTTTTAGTGCCTAACATAATCACAATCCAAATAAAATCACACGAGCGACACAAATTTACATTTTTTTTACCCAACACGAACATGCACCCAATTAAAATGCAACAAGTCACGAATTATTTTTATTAATTAATGCGATCGCAACCCAAATAAAAGCAACATGAGACGATACAAATTTTATTTTTTTACCGAACAAGAATACGACCTAATTTAAATACGACATGACATAAAATTGAGAGTATTTTTTACTCATAATCATGTCATGACATGTTATCATGCATATTTTTATTAAATTGAACATACAATTTAAGAAATTGTGTTGTGTCGCTTTTTGTATAGGTGGTTGGTAAAAAAATATGATTTTGTGTCGTCTCGTATCGCATTAATTTAGGTCGGGTTCATGTTGGGTAAAAAAATAAGATTTGAGGTGATATTTTAATTGTGTCGTCTTCTTGTTCCCTAAAAAATAGGAATTAATGATGTCTCATATCGCTCTTATTTGGATGTGATCGTGTTAGGTAATAGAAAATAAAATTTGTGTCTTGTCACATTTTAATTGAGTGTTCGTGTTTGGTAAAAAAATAAAAATTGGTGTGGTTTCGTTTCACTTTTATATATGTTATTGTGTTGGGTAATAAAAATAAAATTTCATGTTGTGTCACATTTTAAGTGGGTTGTAGGTGGTAAAAAAATATGAATTTCTATCGCCGCGTGTATTTTTAATTTGGATCAGGTTCATGTTAGGCAAAATCCTCTTTTTTATTTTATTTTTCCTACAAATTTTGCAAGTTTTCTTACATTTTGACATTTTTTTTAATGATGAAATCAATTGAAACAAAAATTCTATTAGTTTTAATTGAAAAACTAACGGAAGGGACATATAATTACATTTTGCATAGTTTAAGGCTGCTAGGGTTAAAAACATTATTTAAAGACCAAAATGATCATTCAACTCTTAAATGTAATAGATAAATATATTTGAATTGATACATTTTTGAGATTCTATAAATAGGAATGTAATATTAACATTTAAAGAGATATCATAAAAAATTTAAAATATTATGTAAGTAGTAAAGAAAAATCATTTTTGACATATATGTATTGTACATTTTATAATCTTTTATAATATAAATCTTCAAATAGTATTCTTTTATGATCGTGTAACGCGTGTTTACCTAGTTTCTAAATTCGTGGCAAATCACAAATGAAAACATCACTCGAATTTTGGAGCCAACGTAAACAAAGTGAGACAAAACACTTTCTTTTCTTCGCCTCCAATAAACAAGAACATTATCATTTAATTTCTTGGAAGTTGTCCTTCGCTTTGCCTTATGAAATTCGTAGCTAATTATATCATTCTTTCCCTCCTGTTACAATATTTTTGGGATGCTATTTACTTTTCTTTTTTTATACAAAAGATAATTTCTGGATCAGTTTGGGCACACTTCCAAATTAATTCCTTTGGTGGAATAAATTTTTTGAAATAAACATTTAATTCTTGCCGTTTGTAATTTCAAAATACAGTTGTCAAATTTTGAATCCAGATATTTAGATTTACAGTTATACCCTGACTCTACCAACTTGGACAATCCTCAAATTAAGGGATATTATTTACTTATCTTCGTAATTCGCACCTATAAATATCATACACACACTACACGTACCCACAAAGCACCCAGATATATCAGACAAAATGTAGGTGCAAACAGTTAAACTAAGTTGAAAGAACTTTATAAATTGAAACAAGAAATTTAAATATACATACAAAGAAACGATGCATATATTGCCGGATAGGCTACCAAAAACATACATATTGCCGGATAGGGTTTGTTCATCATCCCATTTCAACTTTATTTAAAAGCAGTTGAGGAAGACTGATATGAACCACGAACAACCCAAATAGTTCGAGGATCAAAAATAGAAGAAAGCGAGGAAACAAGGTATGGGGCAATTACGAATCTCCATCAGTTCCCTCGTTTAAGTCTTCAGGGATGGTTTCCAACTCAGGACAATTTGAAGGCTTATGTGGGTAAATTACAAGGTATGGGGCAACCTCCATCCAAAAACACAGATTTATACTCTTCTTTGCCATTCAAGCTTGAAAAAAAATAATGGAATCAATTTCACTCAGAAAGCCGTGTGAATTGATGACTGTCTCTCCTCACTCTTGTAATGAGGGAAGAAAGAGAGATGTAGGATCAGTACAGGGAGAAGAATGTGCATATGTCTGTGTGATGATGAAATGACTGTTGAGTGGTAGGACATTATATAAGTGGCCTGGAGGGTCAGGGCAACCCAAAAATACGTGTGCAATGTGGAAAACGATTAAAAAAACAAAGAAGTGAGATTGACTATGATTTGTGGCATGTGTTACACGAGACATTAAAACCACAAGGAAAAGGGGAACCAGTGCGGTAGGTGTGAGTGCTGAGTTGATGTGGGGTGTGATGAGCACTAAGTTAGGTTGTGAAGGATTTATGTGATGCCATTTCTTAGAGCATCACGACTGGTGGAACATGATGAAAGGCTAGTTTATAGAATTTTAGCTTTCGTTCGGAGATAACTCCACATCGGTGGAGAGTCATTTTCTGCAAATTTAATTCCTACGAACTAATGTTGTTCGTAAAAAATATGTTTCATATTTTCTACGAACAACATTAGTTCGTAAGAAATTATATGAACAACTAAAGTTCGTTAGAACCAAATATATAATAAAAAATGATTATTTATAATTGATACGAGTTCCTACGAACTTTATTTGTTCGTAGAAATTCTTACGAACAAATGAAGTTCGTAGGAATCCTTTGCAAATTCTCCTCCCAGTTTGTAACTTTAGAGAACCACTACAAATCGAGGGACAGAATCTGTTGAATTAACCCACCAATGGAGTCGTCCCATTTTGTAAATTTACAAATTTGTTTGGCATTTTGCATCCCCATTGTGATGCTCTTATAGCAAAAGTAAGATAGTTCTTTGTCTGTTATATATTAATGGGGCCACTCTTTAACCCAAACATAAAACCACTCACATATTAAGATGTCTAGGCCATTCACTATAGGCCTGAACCCAGATGACCATGGCGAAGCTAGCCACCCCACCGCAAACAAACTTTTAACTAATTTCAGATTTAATCTTTTCAAGACTTATTTAATGAGTCCCTCTTATCGAAAATAATTTTAACTAATTTAATGTGTGCGTGTGCGTGTGCGTGTGCGTGTGCGTGTACGTGCAATAATCTGAATAAACATGCAATGACATAAATGGAGAATTAATCGATTGAGGCAAGTGATCAACATTTTATCCTTACAGTGAAATTTGTCACGTAACGATGCTTCACAGACTCAATGTCAATCGTCTCTTAGGATACAACAATCAACACTTGCAATAGTAGCATTTCAAATTGCAAGTAACATGCGAACCAATAATGGAAGAACTCTCTTTATTTATGAACACGAAAATGGACTAACCGGTACAAAAATATAAGACTGAAAAAATACAACAGGAAAATGAAATGCAAACAATCAATTGATACTAAAATAAATGGCGGTTAAAAAGAGTTAAAACTATTCAAACTATAACAACAATTGGAAAAAAAAATAACTGACAAAAACAGAATTAATATTGGGCAAGAAATATAATACAAACCAAAAAATTGGACTCAAAAAATAATAAAACGACCGATAAAATATGATCCAAAAAATTATTTTTTGGCCATATTAAAGCCCAATGCCCACAACTCATGCCCATGCACATGCCATGCCGAGCCGAGCCAGACCAGTCGGGCGGCGGCGGCGAGCGCCTTGACTTGGAAGTCAATCCAAGCCCATGTAGATCCTCCCTCCTTCACAGAGATGGTATACTCCAAGGGTACCAAGCTCAAATACTACAGTGGGTTATAATTTAGTACACCAATTTCTCATATTTTACCAATGTGGGATTTTGGATTTAACAAATTTTATGTTCCAACTGGGTATTTTAAACAACAATTTTCCATGTTATGCTTCTCGAGGAGGAGAATGCGTTACCATTTCGAAGAGTCTCGAAAGATGTGTGGGTTCCACATTAAATTTATTAGGGTTTTATTCTTAAAATCATCAATGACGTCGTGGACACCCCGATCTGTAATTGGGCTGTGACTCATTATGTGCCACCAGAAAAAATGCCTTAAACCTGCCTCGCCCGAGTTATCAAGGGTAAAAACAACCCTAGATATCCTAAACCTAACCTCACCCAAGTTCTGGACCCTAAGCCTGGCCTTACCTTAGTCCCTAAGAAAAATCACACAAAATGGATACCAAAAAGACTTAAAAACCTGCAATACAAAAATATTGGGGTCAAAAGTGAAAAAAATTATTGCAAAGAGCCCAAAACCTTTGCCAGGTACCTGCTATTGATCGACAAAAGTCTTTAGGGTCCTTCTATGGGTCGGTAGAAGAACTGTCAGAGCACTGGATCCAAGCCATACATATGGCGGTCTAATCTAAAAAACAACGGACCTCATCCTTCCGTCGAACGGTAGAAGGACCCTCCCAGTTTCCTATAAATAGAGTTCCCCACCTCTCATTTCAAGCACTTCGAAAATCAGTGAGATCCCAAAAACTCGACAATAATCCGATTTTCTAACTTTCTTCTTCTCCGAGCGTCCGAGATACACAATCTCTTTCTGAAAATTCTGAGGAAGCTCATTCTTCAAAAAAGTAGATTTCCCCTAAAAAGAAAAGTTCATACTTTCGCGAAGTCACTTCCGTGTCCCAAAAAGAGTCAAACCTCTGCTAAAATTCCAAAAAACCAAACACTTTTGGTCGAAACTCCGCCCAACTGAGGACAGAAAAAATGCAAAACTCAACACTTCTAGACAAAGCTTTATCCAACTGAGGATAAAAAAAACAAACAACTCAACACTTACATAGGAAGCTCTGCCTGACTAAAAATACCAAAAAAAGGGGACACTCCGGTGACACCCCGACTATTAAAATAACGAGTGGTCAGCCCGTGATCAAATAAGACGTTGGTCTCATATGGCTCATTCTTAGCATCATTGTCGAAAACTTTTTAAAGTTACTAACCATATTGTAATTTAATTAGACCGGTGCCAAATTTTATCTTTCATTAATTAACGACATGCGGAGGTAAATAATAATTAAACCATCAATCACAAATTGATAAATAAATCTAATACAAATGAATAATATAAATAAAAGTAACTGAATCAACTATCGGTTCAACAATAAAATACAACAGTAAACTGAAATAGTAACCCGGATACCTAAGGTCAAATAAATAACTGAATACCAGTACTGAAATACAGATCCTACACTAGGAATAAATGAACGAATCGTCTATAGCAAAGTTCTGCAACTTCCACATGAGCTACAACTGCACATCACTGTATGGAATCCCCAAATTGGGCGTCCCTGTGGCTAAACACCTAAAAGGTTTTAAAAAGATTTTGATACGGGTCAGAGCCTAGGTAAAAAAAATTGAAAATATTTAGTAAGAAGTTAAATTGCAGTAATTAAATATGCACGCACACTTTTCATATTTAAGTTAGTGTCGCACTCACTTGATGTATAACTCACCCCTATTCTAATCCGCACCCCTAACACTTATCTGCTAACTTTCCTAGTTAAGCTACCCCACCTAACTAGCCGTATCATGCCTCTTTTTACTACAGTACTCTAACTCGAGTACTCTTACTATTGATTCATACGTCATTTATCTTATTAACTTAATTAATCATCTTTAATTAATCCTCCATAATATTCTCAGACTTAAGGCTATTTCCCCGCCTAATATTTTGTTGTGTTCACCCGTATTGCCCATATAATATGATACCAAATTTTCTATCCTTTATTATTTATTTAGTGTCACTAACTGATTATAAAGTTTTCACATACCGAAATGAATTTAGATATCACTATCTACAATGTCTGCTAAAGCACCCGAAATAGAATAAATCACACGTGTGTGTGTGTGTGTGTGTATATATATATATATATATATATATATATATATATATATATATATATATATATATCACTATCATAATATATACATATATGTTATCCCTAGGTGGAGACCTGTGATGCGGGAATACTCTGCTATCAAATCTTGCTACATCACGTACTAAATAAGGACATCGGTTCAGATATCACCCTCGAACCAAAAATCAAATAACACATATTGGAGGCGAACATAGTCTTAAGCCTTTGGGCTACGCACCCAAATGACCGGTCACACCTTTATTCACAGAAGTGGTGCTCAATCCCTAAATTCTATGTACCAATAGGTAATCACGCAACATATGCATACATACATATAAAATCAATATAGGTATACCATCAACCTATAAATATTATTCACACGGATATCTATAGAGCACACCAATATATATATATATATATATATATATATATATATATATATCACACATAATCGTATGCATATAATAAATAAAGTTCGGCTAACCCGTGCGTAACACCTATAGCACTAGCCCAAATATATAGCAAAGTCTCTATATTCCGACTTGTAATTTAAATATCCTCACCTTAATTAATTTATCATTTAAGTAGAGACACCCAACTACATTACCCTAACTCACTCATTCGATCCGGAACTTTATCTCTTAGAATATCCTTTAGAAATATACTATATAGGTTAACACCTCTTGTCTAGTTTAATATTCGATAAAAAAATTAAACCGGTTATCCTTTGCCTAATCCACAGTAGCACTCAGCCCTAAAATAAAATCCAAGTCACAATCCCGACTCTTAATTAAATTAATTTCGCCTCCATTAATTTTATCACATGGTGTCACCCAAAGAAATGTCCGACCTCCCCCACTTGATCCGTATTTTCACCTTTGAATTTATGCCCCTAAATCCTAATTATTTAGACTGCCCCCCTATCTAAATAAAAATATATTAAAACCCCATTTTCCAAGGTCCTAAACATTTGTAACTTAAATCAAGATTTTCCTTTCCTTCTTCCCTTTGGTTCTATTGTACACCCACTGAATAATACCCAACCCCAACAACTTACCAAGCTGCTGACTAACTATTCAACATCACAAATGGGAATTCAAACGAGACCAGGGGTCATTCTAATGACTTTTAATGTCGTTAGAATGACTCCCCGGGTCATTCGAACAACCCGTTGAGACCAGCCCCTCTTCGTCTTCTCAGGCTCTACTTTCGCCATTTTCAAATATCTCAAGCTTTTCTCTTAACCCAGAATACAACCCATACTCCTCATTATATATTAAATCATAACATAAGTCCAAAACATCATTTTCATCTCTAAACTTAACTCATTTAACAAACTAACAGTTGAAATCCTTGATCTAGCTTTTCTTACGGCTTCAAATAACTGTTCTTCACAATTTCAATTCTTCAATCCCAAATACTTCATGTTCGATACAAAATATATAATTTAATTTAAATGTCAATCTCACTAAATCATAGATCATCATCAATTGCAGTTTTTAATCTACACAAACACCAAAATCCATTTTGTATAATATCTCACTCCCAAAAATGAATTTTTCTACCACACCCACTATGATATGAATCGAAATACCGCAATTAAATTGAAAACAAATTTAAATACTTGCCTGGATAACTTTGTAGTGTCTGATTCCTGTGTTGTAGATAAGATTTGATGAAGAACATATCAGTCTCTTCTTGGTTTGGCTCCCATAAGCTCTCCCACTTTATCCCTCTTTTCGCCTCTGCAACTAGGATTTTCTTATTTGAGTTATGACTGCCACAAACTCTCTCACTTAGGTTTTATTAGGTGAATCCATAAATTAAGCCTATGGGCTAAATTAAAATGGCTTAAATACCCCTTTGTGGTCCCGGTTATACCTAAAAATGTCCTGAGACCTAATTACTACCCTAGGGTGCTCTTTTTCAACTATCTCGACCTATTCGGAACCAACCGTGCACTCAGAATTTTCATCCGAGCTACTTAACTAAAATCTCCAATTTCAACCTCAAATTACGAGATATGTATTCTTAAAAGAAATATTCTGAATTAATTTAAATCTTAATTCTCCAAATAAACTGAATCTTCCACATTAAATAAATTCTCCAAATGAAATAATGTCTACAAATTATCAATTTAGTGTAAATTCTAATTCACCAAATTAAATAAATTCTTTATCCTAAAAAATATGGGGTGTTACAACTCCCCCCAGCCAAAAAATTGAATTTGTCCCCGAGGGTAAAGAATCTCTGCCTAAAATGTAGGGTAATACCCCACGTATATATATTGAAATAAATTGTATATATTTGTTTATATCATTTAACACATCCCCCATTTAGGGGTTCAAGTATGCAATTTACAATATTTATATTTCAAAAGTTCGGTTCCCAATCTAGCACCTTCATTTATTGACTTGGCATACTCATATGTTAAAACAATGCTAATCAAATGCCACAACGACCATTACAAAACATGAAAACTTACTTTTCAAAATCATTGTGAGGAAAGTGTCTGTGAGTCAAGTCAGTACGAAACTTTGCATCCAATCAAAGACTAAAATCTAACTACTCCCACTAATTCTCCAAAATAATAAAGCTCATCCATGCGACGACACCCGAATATGTATTTTCATATCTAATTATTAATCAAATATCGACCTCTCATTGAACATTATTTTGATATATAAATATATCAATCCAACATAATGAAATGTTATATCTAGGACTAGGCTCCCTACATACAATAATATTGTATATTGTTTACCCGGTATCCCATCGCCTACACCTGTAAATATTCTCGGTTTCTTAGAATTATGTTGGGTTTGATCCCAAGTCTCTTTGGGTATGTAAACGTTATACCGAACTAAACTCGTGAAGTTCAAGCCTCATAATACGTCTATTAGTAAATTATTTCTGAGGGATGCTTCCATCCCTGATACAACCCCCCTTATATATAATCAAAATACCCTTACATATTCTCCAACCCCATTATTGGAACTACGTTGGCTCTAACCCTAAGTCTTCTTGGGAACGTAGGTGATATACTAAGCATAACTCGTGAAGACGAAGCCTCATAATACGTCTCTCAACGTATTATCTACTAGATATTATCAATCTACGGTCCTTAACTTCCCCGACTTCTCATGGTCCACCCCAAAGCCAAGATGTAGTGTTTTTTTATGCTTCTTATCAATACAATATTACATCCTTTATGTAACCTCCCCGCTTTTTAGCACAACTTCTCCCAGTTATACACTTCCAAACTAGTCTAGAGGACAATACATTTCGGTTAGTAATCAAATAACTATTATAAGGTTATCTGCTAATATCAGGCATCTTAGGGTTCAATCCCATCCCGATATTCCATACACATGACCTACGCATCCCAATCCAAGTCCTATACTTGCACACACATCACATTGCAGCATATGAACAAACTGAACTATATAGGCTTTGCTTTTGTGGACACACGAATACATAAGTGTAATACCGAATCCTTCTCGTGAGCTTGAGCCTAGACATTATGTCTCTTGATATGTTATCCCCATCGAGATGCACACATCTCGTAACTCTAATACCTCACATTTACATAACTAAAATGAGATATCAAACTATCTCAAAGAGGAACAATATATTCAATCGCTCAAATGCATACCCATCAAGTACATAACTGAACTACGTAAGTTTTTATCCAAAGTCCTCTTGGTACCTAGGGGTAACACCGAGTCTCTCTCATGATCTCAAGCCTCGACAATTTGTCTCTTGATATATTCTCTCCACTGAGATACACATATCTCTCAATTTTCATTCAGTACCCCTAAGTATTAAAATGAGATATCAAACTATCTCAATGTGGTATCCCCTAAAAATACACATACAAGCGCTCAAATGCATACAAATGTACAAACATATACACTAATCATAACAGAGATGCACGCATCTCTCACCTTTCTATATCTCCTTAGATCTCGAAGAATATATCAAATTGTATTAAAGTTGAGCTCTCTCATATAATTACATACGTACTAATGAACACCCATTATAGAAGCACGGAGTCATACACAAGAACCCTTGTACACCTGTATCAGTTGAAGTAATATTCCTATACCTCTCATTGATACCATGTTCCTACATAAGAACCTATCTACGTTTAAGGGATTCTCACGCTAAGGTCTCTAAACAACTTCTAAAAATAATTAAAAAGAAGTCAATCAATGTAGAGTAATAATAAGCATAAAATTAAGGAAGCTTACAGAATAAGTGGGGTGCCTAATATCTGCCCCACTCATAACCTGATTCCCATATCCACACTACAAGAAACTATGGATCAATCGCATACCTAAAACCTTCCTTAAGATTATCCCGAAAGGGATAGCCCGAGTTTTTTGATTGCTTTTATTTAAAACAAACTGCCAACTTTGAACAAACCAACCAAACCCCTTATCGCACAAAACACACTTAGGACCAAGCCTAAGAACTAGGGGTGTGAGACTCAAACTGGACATGGCGTCAAAAATCTTCCAGGGGCAAGTCACCATGTCCAACCTCGAACTGATAACCTGACCTTAAGGGATGGCAACAGGCTAGGAGACAGACACTCCCACACCCTCCGTTACATGAAGTCCTCCCCCCCCCCCCCCCCCAAGTGCTTGGGGACGCAATGCCATAGTGGAAAATCTATTGGGTAACATTTTTCTATCATCAGAAATTAATATTTCATTTTGTAGTCAGATTCCCATCTACATCATAGTAGTGACTCCATAGAGGAAAAATTAGGGTAAGCGGACTATATATATACTTCCTTTCTACTATTTATAATATTTCTCTCCCGTATGGCTATGTTTTCTAAATTTTAGAATTGTTTAGCGGCCTTAGTTTAGAATCCTTCATAACGTAGATACGTGTTTAGGTCCTCATGTATAAGATTGTATATTTTCTAAACATATAGGTATGCATGAAGAACCTCCTGATAAAATAACATCAAGTATGTAAAAATTAAAGATTACCTGCTTGCATCATGCACTACATAGTCTTGATTTTCATATTTTGTAAACCCTATGCCATCTAGGTTCAATGTTGTAAAGTAATGGGGGTATTGATGAGGATGTTACGAGTAGAATATCAACTGGTCGGATGAAACGGAGACTAACAAGTGCGGTGTTATGCGATAAGAAGATAACTAATAAATTAAAAGGAAAATTTTATAGAATAGTTGCTAGGCCAACAACCTTGTATGGACTAGAGTGTTGGGCGTTAAATAAATAACATGAACAAAGTCTCCATGTTAATGAGATAAGGATGCTCCAGTGGATGATAGAAATTACTAGAAAGGAAAAATTTAAAAACCAATACGTGAGAGAAAAGTTAGGAGCAGATCCCATTAGTGATAAATTAAGAGAAGGTATACCTAGGTGGTACGAACATGCGTTGCGTAGACCAGTATATGCCCCTATAACAAGAGGAAGTTTGTTGGAAATAGAGGGTAAAAGAAAAGGAGGTCTCCCTTAGCTATCGTGGGAGGAAATTATTAGGAAAGACCTTAAGGAATTAATCTTGAGTGATAATAATACATATAATAAAATAGAATGGAAAAGGAGAATCCATGTGGCCGACCCCATATGAAGGGATTAAGGCAAGGATGATGATGATGATGACGATGATACCCTCAAGTTCCCAAAAGCGACTAGTTAAAAGAAGTTCATACTTTAGGAAAGTCACTTTACCCAAAGGAATGTTGGTACATCTAAAAATTCACCTCTACCTAAAAGAGAGGTTCATACTTTTGAGAAGTCAATACCCCGAATAAAGCTCGTACTTTCGAAAATCCTCTTCCCCAAAAGGTTAGTCTCTAATGAGTGTCCTCGCTCTTTTCGCCTATCTGTTTGGTATATCGAACAAATTATATCTTGATCCCAAATTCTCAATTACGAGAAACGTTTGATGTTTGTTTAGTACTAGGGTATATCGAATAGTTTGTCACAGCTATTCATTACCAGGGTAAAGTGGTGTCACACGTACCTTAAAGGTTTCTCAGTCAAAGAAGCCTAGTCTATCGTGACTTATGGCAATGAAAAGCGATACACCAATCATCGAGTTGAATCACCCTATTTTCACATAGAAAAAGATCTCAAAACACACCCTATTGCAAAAAAAAAAGATACTTACGGATCAATTGCCCTGATGAAATTTCTCAAAAATTATCAGACGGTCGTAGGCCGGTCTAAAACTCTCAAATTTCGGGATGAATTATTCCCTTTATAAGGAAGACCAATAGTATGAATATGTAAGTCATCGCTAAAATAGATCTTATTTATGTTGAATTCCCTTAAATATAATTTTTTTTCAAAAAATAATAGACCAAAGTATATTACTTCCTCACTCCTCATTGTAAAAAAAATTAGAGTTCACCCTTGTTCACCCGAATCCAATGAGACTCTGTTAAAGTTATCATCCTTTGAAGATACTAACAAATAAAAGAACATCAAGAAAGGATGTACCGTACAAACACGGTTAAAAAAAGATAAAATAATTTCATCAAAAAATGTCATGCATATGCTAGTCCTTCACCCCTATGTATTTTACTTCTATTAGTCCTTATGTCCACAAAACTTGAACAAAAGTGCCTCGACTTTTTCTGCAGTTGTTGGCCTCAGCAGAGAAGTCACACTAAATTCCTACCCTGAAAATCCGAGTTCGTGCACTGTGTGGTCATTTAGCTTTCATCGGTTAATTCCTTACCCAAGGCTGTCAAGTTTGATCCACAACACATTCCATGTCTACTAAAGAAGACTAGGCTTCATTCGTAATGCATAAAATTTTAAGATAGCTTAAAACCATTGTCACCTCATAGAACACTATGCAGTCTGAGATCAAGGTACTAAGCTTAGCATAAGTGCCTACAAGAGGCCACTACCATGACCAGAATAAGAGATAACTTACTTCTTCCTCCCATACCTAACGTTTAAACACAGTCTGCGGTGGCTTTTGAAATCGTACTAGCTAATCCTTAGGATCTACATACACCACTCCTAGCACGGCCTCCCCTATTAGTTTTAGCGCCCCTCACTTCTATATACCATTTTTCCCACAAGGATATTTTGAACTATAGCAGTTGTACCCCGAGTACCCATAAGCTGCCTTCTAAGGCCCCTCATGAGCTAAATATGTGGCCCCTCTACCAGTTGATGAGGTTATACCCCCCACCTCTTAATGAGGAGATAATGGAGGTTCAGTATGAACTGCATCTCCTTCAGGAAGCCATAAGAAAGATGAAAACCACCGTGAGATCACTAACATTAGAAAAGATGGCTCTATATTCTGAAGCCCGACTATTGGGAAAATTTAAGATTTTAGCCTTCAAAACCTATAAAATACTAGGTTCCTCGATTGCTCACTTATCCAACTATCACCTTTAGATACAGGTCTAAAACATAGGCCTAGGGGTTATAGAGAACATGTTCTTATCCATTCTGTCCAAAGGAACCATTACTTAGTATATGGGACTGAAAAGATAAGGGACCATTAAAACCTAGGATGATATTTGTAATGCTTTCCTAAAACAATACGAATATAATGAGGATTGGGAGTCACCCATAAATATTTAGGGATACTGAAATAGGAGGAAGGAAATACAATGGGCACTTTTGTCACCTGTTGGAGAGAGAAAGTATGTCACATGGTCAATCGCCCCTTGAAAATAATCAAATAGAAATTGTGATCAGAAATCTATGGAAATAAGTACAAAATGAACTCGGAATCACCTAAATCCATGAATTCAAAGCAATTAACCATATCAGGTGAAATACTAAGGAAGGTTTGGCTAATGGGACTACACGATCCACTAAAGAACCTCATTGAGATATAAACCAATTATTCTCCCGCGATAACTCCATCGGAGCTTCTACATCTCATATCACCACCCTCGTGGTCAGTCCAAACCCAACATCATTCCCGATTACGAATACTTCCCAATAAATGGTAGCCGCCATTGCACCTTTACAATAAAGACCCTCTCCAAAAAATTATGAAGTTGTTCCCATTACCTAATAGTTTAGGTCCCCACTAAGATAGTTCACCAATCTACAAGCTCCACTCATCCGGGAATACGTCGCTTTGAAAATGGATGGCCACTTAAGACCTCCTAACCGTACACAACCCCATGTATTCCTAGACAAGAGATGGTGAGCCAATGAAATTTGTGAGTTACATCAAGGTTTGGACCAAATTATCAAAAAGTGTTGGCACCTAAGGTTTTTTATCCAAGACCTCATCGATGTAGGGAGCCTAATAACTCAAAAACCAAATATCACTAATAATACCCTATAATATCACCCCAACCCCAGTACCAACACCCTATCTGATTCACTTATTTCAAACATCGACCGCTCTAATCTTATAATTCCCATTCATCACAAACCGAGGATGAGGCAAATGCACCAAAATAAGCAGCCACCCCTCTATGCACACCATCGATCACCATTAAAATCATCACTGAGATAAAGTCCACTATTGACCATATGACCTTATTCATTATGGACATACACTTCCTATTCAGTAAACATTGTAGCCTGGATCTGCTCCTAGTCAACGAGTTCATCATCTCTAAAGAATCGGGACTCCTTAACTGATGTGAGGAAAACCGAGTGTTCGTGTAGGGACACTATCATTGATTTCGGCTCCCGCTCGACATGCAAAAGAACCTAAACTACAGCTACACTTGACAAGCAAGCACTGCGGTAAGTCGGGTGTCGTAAGAAATCCACAGGGAGTGATTAAATTTTAGACTTTAATTGTTTTAATTACTTCAGGAATAAAAGTGTAAAATAAATAAAAGAAAATGTGATAGGGTGGTTATGGTGACAAAACAAAAGAATAAGTTACGCTACACAAAAGTAAAACGAGGATCGGGATCGCATTCTACCAAACGGAATCAGTTAAGGCTCCAAAGCATTTAATCGAGCATTTTTAATTAAGCATAAACATCACACAAGAAGGAATTTAACCTAAAATTGCGAGATAAAATATTTAACTGAAAAATGGTCACACGCGGATTAAATTCGGATTGTAGCTATAAACACTAAAGTTGCGTGACAAATAAAGTTAAACGCATAACAATCCAACTTTAATACACGCGGTTTCAATTAAATGGGATTTTGCACGAAACCTAGTTTTCGGAGCTCGGGGCCCGAAAATGGCGGAAATGAAATCCCGACCCTATTTATCTAAGGTCTAAGCATGAATAAACTAATTAAACTAAGAAAGCAATAAATAAACACAATAAACTAATTATGAAAGCATGAAAATCTAATTAGAAAGCAAGGAAAGAATGAAATACAACTAGATTAATTGGTAGGGGAGATGAATAGTTAACATACAATCCAAATGGTGTGTCAATCCAAGAAGAATGGAAGAAGAACAATCCAAAACCCTCAAACCCTAACTAAAACTAACCTAAAAACGTTCCCCCCACTTAATACAATGTTTACCCTTATATACCCAACCAAAAACCAACTTAAAAATACATATTTTCGGACTTTTATTGTAGCCGAATCGATTCGGAAATGGTTCGAATCGATTCGGAAACAGGGGAAGTTCATTTCTGCATTTCTGCAGCATTCCGAATCGATTCGGTTTTGGGCCATATCGATTCGCAAGCTACAGGTCTGAATTCTGCAGCTGTGTCCTGTTTTACGGAAAATGCCGCCATTTCTTCGTTATAGCTCGGAATGAGGCACGGTCGGAGGCTACGTGAAGATAACTCAAAGGAATACAACATCCAAGAAGACATTAGGCTAAAAAACCAAAATATGAAATGACTAAAATGCCCTTGAATGTGACCTTGAGTGTACTTTTACAGTAAAAACCATCCTAAAAATGCCATAACTCCATCGATACAACTCGGAATCATTCACCATCGGCGGCCACCCGAAGAGAAATCAAAGGGCTTAAACTTCCGTGAAGAGCTCGGGATTCAAACCCGAATGCTAGAATTACTAAAATGCCCCCGAAGCTGCAAAAGTTGACGAAACAAGTTCGGAAAGCGTCCGAACTTCATACTGAGCATCCAAATACCTACAAAAGTTCAATTAACCCCTGCAAAACATGTTAATATAGAAATCCAAGGTTGTCTGGTTAACGATCATAAATATAGGTATTAAGATACCCGAGGGGGCTAATAAGGCGTAGGTTAACGGGTGAAATACGCAATATTTACGCCGTATCACACCCCCTAACTTACACATTGCTAGTCCCTAGCAATGAAATAGGAAACAGCAAGAACTACAAGCAAACCAAAAGCAGGATACAAGTACAAAATGGGATAAAAAAGTAATAAAAAGATAAGGCCACTTTCGCGGGCGAACGATTGCATTTAGCATATGCAATAAGCCGTTAAACCCCTAGGTTACCCTAGTGGACGAGTGTCGTCTCGTGAGGGTTTTCAGGGATGAAACCCACAAACATCATACAGTTTCCTCAAAATATGCCCAACCCAACATGAGACAAACTCAACAACAACGAAAAATATTTCAAACATGTTATTAGCATATTGAACGAATTCAAGCTAAAGTCCGTTGTTATTAACAAGTTGAATGCACCTCATAGAATTGAAACTTTAAAAGTGGGAGGGGGGAGAGCAAATGCAAAATATGATTTGGCAAAAAACTTATATAAATTGGATACTAATCAAAGCAAGCATACATTCAATCCTAACGGGCATTATGCTCAACAAATGAAATCACTCGGAATGGGAGGTAATACACGGGACATGCAGGCATAAAGAGTAAATGTAAATGGAAACTAGGTCGCGCACATGTCACAAATGAGGAACGCTATATAGGAAATGAAAAACTTGCAATCTCAATGAAAGATACCACTCACTAAAAGAGGCGAAATGCATTTTCACAGATTATCAAAACTATTTAAACTTTTGAATTACATCAACCTAAGATCACATAGGACTTGTAATAGGGCTGTAATGTAGGATAGGCTAGGGTACGAAATGAAGGAATGTATGTACGGATTCAAAGTGTTCGGGATGAAAACTCGGGATAATGTAAAAATGCGGGCAATATCAAAAATGGAAAGTAACTTCCAAACGAGCATTAGATATGCCAATCGAGAGAGTAATCAAAGCTTATTGAACACTATACACAACATTTACAACTTTCTCTTTCTTTTCTTTTCTTCTTTTTCTCACTTTTCTCTTTTGTTTTCTTTTGCTTTTTGCTTTCTCTTTTTCTTCACTTTTTTCACATCACTTTCTTTTCTTTGCTTATCAAACTCTCATATGCCTAAAATTGCAACAGCAATACAACAACAACATTCAATCCCAAGTAACATTCCAAACAAAGGTATGTAAGGTGTATGTATGGCTTAAAACTCCAATTTGGAGTTGGTTATGGGAGTTTGGGTAATGAAACGAAAGGCTATATTTAGGCTCAAGCGGTTAACGAGGGTAAACATATAAGGGTGATGTCAAGGCTAATATGGGTGATATAACACAGATGGCCTATGATCATTTCACAAAGTTTACGCAATTCTCGAGTCAAAACAATCTATGAAAATCATGCTCAGTAACACATTTCAAGTATGGACTCAATTAATGAACGATCAATGAAAGAATAGTGAGATTACCAATGAATTCAACGTTTTCAAAGAGGAAAGAATAGTGTATAACACTCACAAATGACGAAAGGTACAAAGCTTACTCGGTGTAAGTATATACAATGCAACAAAAGATTACCGAGTTATAAAAATCTTAAACCAAATCAATAGAACCAGGAAAGTGCATATGCTCATGGGATAAAGTTTAATTCATGAAGTTATTCACAATATCAATGATTTAAGGACTAAAGTCTAATAACTTCTAAAATCGAGAACATGCATCATTGAGTTGTCTATTGGATCGGGCAATTATTAAAATTTGTCATCGGAAACAAGGCAAAATGCCCAACAAAGGAGAAAAAAGAAAGAAAATATTTTTGAAAATTTTAAATTTTTCACAAAAAAGCATACTTAGTAACTAACAAGTAAGAAAATCCATGGACAAAACAAATAAAATGATAGAATATCCTACACCCCCTAACTTAAATGTTGCATTGTCCTTAATGCGCATTAAGAACACAACACAAAGAGAGGAAAAGAACGATATTACCCAAAATTGGAGAGATCTCCATAAGCACGAGTCCAATGAAATCTACAAAACAAGTTAGTACCGAGCATAGCAAAAACAAATAACAAAAAGTTTACTAATTACACTAGACTAAATTAAAAGGAAAGAAAAATAGAAAATAAAGAAAATTAAAAAGCTAACTATTTACAACCTACTATTTAGGCTTCACACTAACTATACACTAGAAGTCTCAATAGTTGAGGGTCCACCCAAAAAGGGATTTAACTTTGAAAGATCAACGGTGGACCCTCCAAAGTGAACATGCCTCCCAAAAGATATGAATTCCGTTTGAACAACGGAAGGCATGTGGGTGGTGAAAAAAATGAACCATCGCCAATTTGAAATTTTGGGCGGACGATGGGGGATTTGGATAACAAGGGGGATAAGAACACTAGAGGAACAAGAAAAATTGATTCATCTCCCAAAGGTTTTTCAAATGGAATGGGAGATGGTGCACACATGAGGATAACATCCATCGAAAACAAGTCCGGTAAAGAGTCCTCATCGGCAAAAAGTGTAGAAGTTTTAAAAGTTTCTACCGACTCACAGGAATCAACCGGTAATTCTAATGGTTCAATGACGGAAAACGAATATGGTGATGAAACAAATTCAATCTCAATCGACTCATCATTGGAAGGAGATTGAATTTCGGAGGAGAAAGATTCACATTCGATGAGAAATTCTCTGAAAAATTGAGGTGAAACACAAGTTTCCACCTCCTCGTTGTTTTGTGCATAAGAATTCATCTCATCGGAAAGTGCACCAAGTCTCATTCCAGCATCATCTAAGCTTTCCAAACCTTGGTAATAAAGAAGCAAAGTCTCTTCCAAAGTAGGCTTCCTCGGCTCAAAAGCCTTGGACTCCTCATTTGGTTGAAACTCGTCTTCGAAAGTAATGAAATAAGAATCATCATTGGATTCAAATAATGAATCCAACTCAAGCTCCCAATAAAGATTTTCATTCCGATAAATGTTTTCAAGTCTTTCATTTTCAAGAAAATCTTGAAAATGAAAAACTTGAAAACTATCCCCAAAGTATGAATCATTAGAATGACCGTAATAACTATAATAATAGGACATGATTACCTCGTTGTTGAAAGATGGAGAATCCAAGAAATAAAGTGAGCAACCGCGAATCAAAGTTTCTTAGCGCTCAAGTATGCAAATCCTGCAAGAAAGGTTAAAAGAAAGAATACAAATAGGAAAGGAAAAATACTACGAAATAATAAAGTAATTACTATCTAAAACACACTCCCCGGCAACGGCGCCATTTTTGATGCGAGGAAAACCGAGTGTTCGTGTAGGGACACTATCGTTGATTTCGGCTCCCGCTCGACATGCAAAAGAACCTAAACTACAGCTACACTTGAGAAGCAAGCACAGCAGTAAGTCGGGTGTCGTAAGAAATCCACAAGGAGTGATTAAATTTTAGACTTTAATTGTTTTAATTGCTTCAGGAATAAAAGTGTAAAATAAATAAAAGAAAAGGTGATAGGGTGGTTATGGTGACAAAAAAATAGAATAAGTTACGCTACACAAAAGTAAAGCGAGGATCGGGATCGCATTCTACCAAACGGATCGAAACAACTACTAATTAGAATTAAGGCTCCAAAGCATTTAATCGAGCATTTTTAATTAAGCATAAACATCACACAAGAAGGAATTTAACCCAAAATTGCGAGATAAAACATTTAACTGAAAAATGGTCGCACACGGATTAAATTCGGATTGTCGCTATAAACACTAAAGTTGCGTGACAAATAAAGTTAAACGCATAACAATCCAACTTTAATACACGCGGTTTCAATTAAATGCGATTTTGCACGAAACCTAGTTTTCGGAGCTCGGGGCCCGAAAATGGCGGAAATGAAATCCCGACCCTATTTATCTAAGGTCTAAGCATGAATAAACTAATTAAACTAAGAAAGCAATAAATAAACACAATAAACTAATTATGAAAGCATGAAAATCTAATTAGAAAGCAAGGAAAGAATGAAATACAACTAGATTAATTGGTAGGGGAGATGAATAGTTAACATACAATCCAAATGGTGTGTCAATCCAAGAAGAATGGAAGAAGAACCATCCAAAACCCTCAAACCCTAACTAAAACTAACCTAAAAACGTTCCCCCCACTTAATACAATGTTTACCCTTATATACCCAACCAAAAACCAACTTAAAAATACATATTTTCGGACTTTTACTGTAGCCGAATCGATTCGGAAATGGTTCGAATCGATTCGGAAACAGGGGAAGTTCATTTCTGCATTTCTGCAGCATTCCGAATCGATTCGGTTTTGGGCCGAATCGATTCGCAAGCTACAGGTCTGAATTCTGCAGCTTTGTCCTGTTTTACGGAAAATGCCGCCATTTCTTCGTTATAGCTCGGAATGAGGTACCGTCGGAGGCTACGCGAAGATAACTCAGAGGACTACAACATACAAGAAGAAATTAGGCTAAAAACCAAAATATGAAATGACTAAAATACCCTTGAATTTGAGCTTGAGTGTACTTTTACAGTAAAAACCATCCTAAAAATGCCATAACTCCATCGATACAACTCGGAATCATGCACCGTCGGCGGCCACGCGAAGAGAAATCAAAGGGCTTCAACTTCTGTGAAGAGCTCGGGATTCAAACCCGAATGCTGGAATTACTAAAATGCCCCCGAAGCTGCAAAAGTTGACGAAACAAGTTCGGAAAGCGTCCGAACTTCATACTAAGCATCCAAATACCTACAAAAGCTCAATTAACCCCTGCAAAACATGTTAATATAGAAATCCAAGGTTTTCTGGTTTAAGAGAATAAATATAGGGATTAAGATACCCGAGGGGGCTAATAAGGCATAGGTTAACGGGTGAAATACACAATATTTACGCCGTATCATTAACCATTTCTTAATAGGGGATAATCACTCGATCGAGTGAGAAGAAATGTACGACAAAGCTCTCTAAGTAATGGATAATATCACCTTTGCAGTACCTATTCAGTACACCGGATAGGAGAAATCTACCTCGGAAGTACACTTGTTTGCCCTCTCAGATTCGAATGCTAACAACGATAACCACCCACCCACTAGTTCGAACACATTATTACTTAAATCTCTGAGGAATGTCAGAAGCATCACATCAACTTGTAACCAAATATTAAGACCCGTTAGTTGGTCACCACGATATCCTTTCCCCTAGTGAAAATAAGTGAAAGAGACTGACAGTGCAGGGCAAATGATCACATCACCTGGAAGTTCAAAGATTACCATAAACTACTGAATGATGAGGAAGAAAGGATGAAAGACAACTTTGTACCAAGAGATATCACTTGGGAAGACAAGCTCAAGGCTATTCTAGGACCTAGCCCATATTCACCACACCCGAATCTCTCAAAAGAAAGATGGAACCGACCCAGGGAAAACCAAAGGGTTGTAGTGGTCCAAGTTATGTTTGACTCAGAGTATGACCCATAGTATAGAGAACTCACCTGATCCCTTCCACAAGGAACCGAGGCACAAATCTACCCCTTAGGCACCATCCATATGATTCAAATAAATAATGGTAATGATAATGATTCCTCATGGCTAATAGGACCAAAAAACATACTCTCCCCACCTACAAGGGCCATTGCCTTCGCCTAGCTGGAACGTACTCTAAGAGCCCCAACATACAATCCCTATTGTATATATAATACTGACAAACCCAAAGAATGGGTTATCAATTTTTTCGAGCATGTCATCATCATCAAAAATAAAATAACCCTAGGTCTCGGAGGCGAATTCATCCTCAACCCTCAGGTCTGGGGAATGATGACACGGTAGGACTACTCCTCGGGAAAAGGCCTCGAACTATATGAATAAGGTCCCACATCCTTCAATTAGCTTAGTATTCAAGACTATAAATTTGGGATCGAATACAGAGCCACTATAAAGGAGCTTGATCAACTAGACTGTCATAAACATTGGATCTGTCATATGAAGAAGCGAAGTCACACTGCAGATAGTATATAACCTAGCCTCTCATGTAGAGATCCACCTATCCAGTTATTCAACACTATAGGGAAACTCCGATATCCCGATATTAATATTGATAAGAGCATTTGAGAGCCTGAATGGGAAGACTTACCCATGGAAGTACAAGATACCATGCGTAGCTCCATGATAGTAGAGAGCAACCCTCCTCAGATCCATTTTCTTGAGGAAGACCCCGTCGATCTCAAATGTGAATTAGATTTACTTGTCTCACTGTTGATATCAAATTTAATCTGCTGACTTGGACCAATCATATGAAGACATGTGGCTATCTACATGGCAACAACAAGCACTTCTGAGATGATCACATGCTCCGAGGAACTGTATTACTCCGAGGAACTCATACGCTCCGAGGAACAAACCTCTCCAAGGAACTCTTGAGTACCGAGCAACTCTGGCGGTCCGAGCTGCATCTCGAACAAAACATTAATAGCTGGATAACGAACAGTTCAACTGATTCATTAAATGCTTATCATTCAGACGCACACGCAAAAAGGGCATTAAATGTATTACCCTTTCATATGTATATCATTTAATGTATTACCCTTTCACATGACAGCCTCAGGGCTATAAATACATTGTACAATCCTCATTGTAAGGAGGCCCGGATCTAGAACGGAATATCTTGTAATGTAGAATTCCCAAACACTCAGCAATAAAACAATAGTGGACGTAGGCCATTCTTATAAGGCTGAACCACTTTAAAATTCTTTGTCTCATTTATTTATCTGTGATTGAATAATTAGAGTGATCTAATTTTTTACATCAACAGATTTGCGCCGTCTGTGGGAAACGACTGGTAATATCGTTTTCTCATCAAAAAATAATCCATTACCAATGGATGATGTTCCTGAATCCAGCAATCGAAACGCTGAAACCCCTCCAAATCCATCTGCTCCACCAATTATTCCATATCTGACTGGAATAATGGCAAATCTAGCTCAGGGCCAGACCGTCATGCAAGAAACGATGCGACAACTCATCAAAACCCTCCATGGCGGTGCATCAGCCCATTTCAGACCACGAAGCATTCAAAAAAATACCCATACGCCTTCTTCGCGTGCTAGGCGTACTAATTCATATCACAATGATGAATCTGAAGATTTTTATTATCAACCTGGATGAACTTCATCGGTACGAACCACAGATACTGAACAACATGTCACCCTCTCCCCGAAAAGGACCAGCGCATTGGAAAGATTAAGTAGGGCTTCTCCTTTCGACCGATTAGGCCCTAGGAGGAACAACAGTCCTCTTAATGCAACGTCGAGGAGCTTTCGACGACCATCAGATTTAAGGGAAGGATCTGCCCAGTCGCGACCAGCTGCTCAGCAAGATGGATCCTATGACCGACCAGCTGCTCGTCGAGATAAATCCCAGGAAGCCACTTCAACGCGATCAGTTGCTCGAACCAATGGGCCCGTGGAAGGAAATGATGCTTGGAAAGGATCTATTCAGAGGTTGGAGGATAGATTAGGGGAAATAGCTAAGGCCAAGAACCCTCTACAATGAACCTTTGTTCGAGGAACACCTTTTGTCCAGGACATTGTTGATTTTCCAACACCATCAAAGTTCAAAGCACCTGTTGTGACTCCCAAGTATGATGGGAAAACTGACCCTGTCCTTCATATAGAACAATATCAAGCTGCTGCCGACATCTATGCTGTCCCAGACGAGATGAGATGCAGGGCATTCTCGAGAACTCTTACCGGATCTGCTCAGATATGGTATAATAATCTTCCTCGGGGTAAGATTTCAACTTTTCTTCAACTGGCCGAGTTATTCATTGGGAATTTCTATTTTGGAGCAAAGCCAGTTAAGCGAGTAGCATATTTGTTAAGTGTTAGACAAAAAGCTGGTGAGAGTATCAGAGATTATATAACTCGTTTTAATAACGAGAAACTCGAAGTCATTGATTACAAGGAGAAAACAGCGATTACTGCTTTGATGAGTGGACTGCTGCCAAACAAGTTGTACTACACTTTGGCCAAAGATCCACCTCGAACCATGTCGGACCTGATGGGAAAAGCGTCCAAGATTATGAATGTCGAGGAGGTTATGTCTGCGAAGAAGAATAAGGACGCCAAAGAAACCAAGGTGGAGGGTGACAAACAATCCAAAAATAGGTCATCATGGGAGGTTTTGAGGAAATTTGATAATTACACACCTTTGAAGGCAAATATCAACCATGTCCTGGAAGAAATTAAGAACAGCGAGGAGTTAAACTGGCCAAAGAAAATGAAGGCAGACCCTGACACGAGGAATAGGGAAAAATATTGCGAGTTCCACAAGGATCATGGACATATGACTAAAAATTGCATAGCTCTTCAGAATGAAATTGAAACACTCATTCGACAGCAAAGTATGTTGATCGGGGAGGCGAAAGAAGAAACAACGACCGAATTAGAGAGAGGTCTAGATCTCCTCATCGAGCAGAGGAGAACATGAAAAGAAACCATTAAGTTGATCCAGAGGATGACCCCGATCTTCCCAAGAAACCAAGGCAGCCAGAATGAGAGGTATTTTCAATACTCTTTGGGTCATTTGATTGTAATGTTATTACAGGAGGAGATGCAGGAGGAGGAGACCTTACTGCAGAAAGAAAAGTTTACCTCGGTGAGGCTCAAGCTTGCTCATACATTCAGCGAATAAATCTAGCTGAGGAAGATCGCCCGAGAAAGGTGAACAAGGAGAAATTCGTCATCTGTTTTTCAAAAAATGACCTTACAGGTGTTTTATATCCTCACGATGATCCACTGGTGATCAAGATGAGAATGAAGGAGGTAATGATTTCAAGAGTGCTGGTCGACAATGGTAGCTCGACAGACATTATTTTATACTCGTGTTTCGATAGTTTAAATCTAAAGTTATCTCAACTGGAGCCTTACCACAGACCCCTCATCGGTTTTGCTGGCGAGAAAGTATTTCCACTTGGGGCGATCAAGTTGGATATATTCATTGGTACGTGGCCTGCTTGTCGAACAAAAGAATACGTTTCTTCGTAATGGATAAGAACGTCCAATCATCGTACAATATCATCATGGGAAGAGTAGGATTGAAGAAGTTCAAGGCTGTACCATCTACAGTGTATCAGTGCCTAAAATTTCTAACAAACTTTGGAGTAGGAGTTGTGCAAGGTGATTAGAGAGTACCTCGGGAATGCTATTATTCATCCGTCGAGCAAGAAGAACTAGAAGAATCAAAGAAAAAGACTACTACCTATCAAGTGGATGAAGGTGCAGAAATTGAAACATTGGATCCTCGAGATGAGTCGCAACTTGGGAAGGGTCAAGTGGTGGAAGCTACTGAAAACATCATTCTGGACGACGAGCACCCTGAGCGAACTACTCAAATAGGTTCATCGTTGGAAACCTCATTAAAACAAGAATTGATAACTTTCCTTAGAAGCAGAAGACAAACTTTTGCGTGGAGTCATGAAGATATGCCTGGGATAGACCCAAACTTCTTATGTCACGAGCTCAATGTGAATAAGGAAATCAAGCCTGTGAAGAAGAGAAGAAGAGTATTCAGTCTCGAGAAGAATCAAGCTATACAGGAGGAAGTCGAGAAGCTCCAGAAAGCTTGTTTCATTGAAGATGTTAAATATCCAGATTGGTTAGCTAATGTGGTGATGGTAAAGAAGAAGAACAACAAGTGGAGGATGTGTGTAGACTTCATCGGCCTCAACAAAGCATGCCCAAAGGATCACTTTCCATTGCCCCGAATTGATCAACTGGTGGATGCTACCTCGAGACACGAGTTGCTGAGCTTCATGGATGCTTATTCTGGTTACAATCAGATCAAAATGAAACCTGAAGACAGGGAGAGTACTTCTTTCATTACCCCTAGGGGAACTTATTGTTATAATGTTATGCCTTTTGGTTTGAAAAATGCAGGTGTGACATATCAGAGGCTGATGAACAAGGTCTTTGCTGAACAAATCAGTGACAATATGGAAGTTTATGTTGACGACATGCTGACAAAGAGCAAGAAAGCTGCCGATCACCTAGTTAACTTAAGTCAGACTTTTGATCAACTAGATAAATATCAAATGAAGCTGAACCCGACGAAGTTCATATTTGGAATGCGAGAAGGCATGTTCCTCGGGTACATTGTCAATCAACGAGGCATTAAAGAAAATCCTGAAAAGATCAAAGCTCTATTAGGGCTGCGATCTCCAACAACGAAGAAGGAAGTACAAAGTCTCACAGGACGAGTAGCAGCACTCAACAGATTTGTGTCACGAGCAACTGATAGATGTCTCCCATTCTTCAAAACACTCAGAAAGACTTTTGAGTGGAATGATAAATGTGAGAAGGCTTTTCAGGACTTGAAGAAATACTTGGGAGCACCTCCACTATTGTCCAGGCCGGTGATGGGAGAAAAACTGTATTTGTACCTTGCAGTGTCCGAGAATGCAGTTAGCTCGGCGTTGATCAGAGTGGAGAATGGAGTGCAAAAACCAATTTACTACACAAGTAATGCCTTCCGAGGAGCAGAGATCAGATACCCAAGGCTGGAGAAATTGGCACTGGCGCTGATTGAGGCGAGTAGGAGAATGAGGCCATACTTCCAAGCTCATACTATAGTAGTATATACCGATATGCCATTGAGGCAAGCCCTTCATAAGCCAAAAAATCAGGGAGATTGATGTACTGGGCAATAGAGCTCGGTGAATATGATATAATTTATGAACCCAGATCATCACTAAAAGGGCAGGCTGTAGCAGATTTTATAGTGGAGTTCACCTATCCGGATACCCCGAAGGAGAAAAAGTTTCTCGCTGATCAACCTGTGGATGTTACAGGATCAACAAACACAAGCTCAGACCAATTTCGATTGGTAAAAGGGCGTGTGGATGTTGCAGGATGTGATGCAGATATAGTTGTGAGGACTCCTGACGAGGAACAAGAGTTGCTCGTTGATCAACCTGTGGATGTTACAGGATCAACAAACACTAGCTCAGACCATCTCCGGTTGGTAAAAGGGCAAGTTGATGTTACAGGATCAACAAACACAAGCTCAGACCAATTCCGATTGGTAAAAGGGTGTGTGAATGTTGCAGGATGTGATGCAGAGATAGTTGTGAGGACTCGGGATGAGGAATAAGAGTTGCTCGCTGATCAACCTGTGGATATTACAGGATCAACAAACACTAGCTCAGACCATCTCCGGTTGGTAAAAGGGAAAGTGGATGTTACAGGGTCATTAAATTCGAGCTCAGACCAACTCCGGTTGGTAAAAGGGTAAGAAAAGATTATCGACGAGAAGCGAGAAAAATCCAAGGAGGATAAAAGGAAGCAACAAATATTTCACCGAGGAACTGTGACTGATTCGAAATTTGAAGACGAGTTACCTATATGGAGGTTATATGTATATGGCTCATCTTGCACTGCAAGATGTGGCACGGGGATATTTTGAGCACTCCGGGCGAGGTCGACATGGAATACGCCTTGCGTTTCCAATTCAAAGCTTCCAACAATGAGGCTAAATATGAGGCCATGATTGCAGGGCTTAATTTGGCAAAAATTATGGAGGCGCAACAGGTTGTGATCTTCAGCGACTCTCAATTGATTGTAAACAAAATAATGGGAGTATATGCAGTTAGAGGAGAATTAATGATCAGATATCATGCAAAGGCAAAGAAGCTGGTGTCAGAATTTGTCGCTATTCAGCTAGTCAGAATACCAAGAATGGAGAATGTGAGAGCAGACGCCCTAGCTCGACTAGCATCAGCTACTCGCACCGAGCTACGGCGAACAATTTCAATTAAAGTGTTAGCTGGTCGGAGTATAGATGAAGATCTGACGATGAAATTTATCACCCTTGATTTAGGACCATCTTGGATGGATCCCTTCAAGGTGTATGTCGAGGAGGGGGAATTGCCAATTGACAAGCTCGCAGCTAAGAAATTGAAGTTTAAAGTTGCTCGGTATGTATTAACTAATGGTGTTTTATATAGACGAGGAATTATGGCAGGTTTGCAGAGATGCATACATCCTTCCGAGGTAAAAGAATTAATTGAAGAAATCCATTAAGGGTCTTGTGGAGCACATGTAGCAGGTCGGACGCTTTTGCAAAGGGTGATGACGCAGGGATATTACTCGCCGACGATGAGGGATGATTGTATAGCCTATGCCAAGAAGTGTGACAAGTGCCAGCGCTTCTCCTCCATCCGAAGAACTCCACAAGAATTATTGACACCCATAACTTCCCCTTGGCCATTTTCCATGTGGGGAATTGATTTGGTTGGCCCACTGCCAACGACCCGAGGAAGGTTCAAGTATCTCGTCATCGCAGTGGATTATTTATTAAGTGGGTAGAAGCTGAGCCACTCATTAACATGACGTACGAGAAGGTGTACCAATTTGTTTGGAATAACATCATTTGCCGATATGGTCTCCCTCATGCCTTCATCACAGACCATGGAACACAATTTGATAACGAGGAGTTTGCCGCCTATTGTCATCAGTCTAACATTTTGAAGGTTCATTCAACACCAGGTCATCCTCAAAGCAATGGACAAACTGAAGTGACAAACAGAACGCTGCTGAACGATTTGAAGAAAATATTAGATGATGCAAAAGCAAATTGGATCAACGAGCTACAATCAGTACTTTGGGCTTACCGAACTACTCCCCGAGTAGCAACTGGAGAATCACCATACATGCTGGCGTTTGTAAGTGAAGTTGTCATACCTGCCGAGTTGGGCCTCCCAACACACAGGGTACTGAATTTCAATTCCCCTGTCAGCGACTTAATGAGAAGACTGGATTTAAACATGCTCGAGGAAGTTAGATAAGAAGCAGCCAATAGAAATGCTGCTTACCAGCAACGAACAACTTTGTTCTACAACAAAAGGGTGAAGAAGTGCGACCTGAAAGAAGGAGACTATGTGCTGAAGAAAGTAATTCAAAAACACAATAAGTTGGAAGCAAACTGGCATGGACCATACCGAGTTACAGAAGTTGTTCGACCAGGAACTTATCGAATAGCAACTTTAGAAGGCGAGGAGTTTAAGAATGCATGGAACGCAGAGCACCTGCGCAAGTATTATCAGTGATGTATATGTAACATAGTTCCATCAGTATGAATAAAATGAAGATATTCTGCCAAAGTCTATCCTTTTATTGAGAATTTTTCGGGGAATACTAGTGCTACACACTAATCGGCAAAACTCGGCAAAGCTGCTCAGACTGCTCAACAATATATTCCTAAAAATGCCAACTTCGGTTGGTTAGGAAATGAAATATTCCTAAAAATGCCAACTTTGGTTGGTTAGGAAACGAAATATTCCTAAAAATGCTAACTTCGGTTGGTTAGGAAACAAAATATTCCTAAAAATGCCAACCTGTTTGTCTAGGAAACGATATATTCCTAAAAATGCCAACTTCGGTTGGTTAGGAAACGAAATATTCCTAAAAATGCCAACTTCGGTTGGTTAGGAAACGAAATATTCCTAAAAATGCCAACCTGTTTGGCTAGGAAACGAAATATTCCTAAAAATGCCAACCTGTTTGGCTAGGAAACAAAATATGCTCGTAAATACCAACTTATGTTGGTCGGAAGGTACGTACATTCTAAAAAATACCAACTTATGTTGGTCGGGAGGTAAGATTATTCCAAAAAGTGCAAAAGTTGCTAACTATGGCTGGTCGGGGATAAAAACCCACCAACTGTAGTTGGTCGACAAAGAAAATTTACCGACCTTAGTTGGTCGAAAACATTTAAGAGAAAAATCTACCAAGTATGGTTGGTCGGGGATAAAATCCCACTAACTGTAGTTGGTAGACAAGCATAATTTAACGACCTTGGTTGGTTGGAAAAATTTTAAATACTTCTTACTCATTACTTTATTATTAAGTGATCGAGCAACAGTACTGATACTTGTAACTTTTTAATTATTACTGAGTTGGTTGACAAACAACACAATATTGTTATTTTTTTATAGATATACGCAAATATAAAGTGTTTGATAACTACAAGACAATAGCAATCAAGATTTGCAAACAAAATGAAAGTCTTTCATTGAATTCAAAATAAATTACATTGATAATGAAATTACAGTTACGTTGACATGTATACTAACTATTACATCAAAAATTCCTATTCTACTGGTCTCTTCCCCTCTGCTTTTGACACAGGTTCCTCGCCAGCAGGTGGATCATTGAAAGACAGAGGAGAATTGATGAAATTAAGATCTTTCAACATCCTTGTATTCATCACGGATGGTCGATCTAAAAGATGCTCGGGTCGAGATACCTCGATTTGAGAATGTAAATTATAGTCACCGAGATACTTTGAAATTAAGCTCCGAGGAATGTCTCGAGCAGGGATCCAATCCATCTCCAAATTCTATGATGGCACAGGCAAGTCGAGCAACCCGGGATCATGGTAGTCCCACAGATAATGGCCTTGTTCGAGCTTCAACACACCTAAGGCATTCAACCAGCCTTTCTTGCAGCCCTCATTATTAGCATTCTGGATACGATCATCCAAGTGGAATAATGATTCATTGTATCCAGCCATCCAGAACTCCCTGGGTTGTTTGTGGAATTGATATGTTAGCCTTTCTAGCTGCTCGTGGAGGTTCTTGATGAAAAGCTCCTTATTCTCTAAGACTGACTTCTGCGCAGAGAGCTGTTTTTCCAAGTCCCTAATCTTCTTTGACATATCAGACAAAGCCTGGTTCTTTGCCATTAATTGGAAAGCTTGGTTCTCTAACGCAGACTGAGTTCTCTGTTCCTCGATAAGAACCCGAGCTGCTCTTCCTCATCCCCGAGGAGCTCTTGATCGACCACGAGAAGATGTAGAGGTGCCTGAACTCTTCAAAGTCTCCAATTCATCCCTCAACTTGGCATTCTCAACCTCTAAGAATGAGAATCCCTCGTCGGTCACTGGGATCAAGGCACTGGAAGTGGAGGCTGCAGACTTCAATTGTGATAGCTCTTTTTGCAAGTTGTTGTTCTCTTTCTCCAACAACTTGGCAATCTGTCTGCATTCCTCGACCTCACCCTTCAAAGTTCTCTCCCTCAGATCATACCCAGCAAAAACCTTCTCGTAGCCCTTGTCAGCCATGATCAGCTTGTACTTCTTTTCGTACCCATCATGCAACAGGGTAGTTGATTCCTTGTATTGATTCTGAAGGTCTTCGAGGGTACACTGTAGATCCTCGATCATTTCATTATAAGCCACATTATTAGCCACAGCTCGGTCAAGTAGACACTTCAGGTACTGATATGCTTTAACTGCCTGTTCTGAAGCATCATGACCAAGGATATCGGTAACTTGTGCAGCACTCAAGTCTGTGTGACCATCCTTAAAGTACTCATTGAATTATTGCAGCAACTTCGTGTCATGAGCAGATAGCAATTCCATCCTGGCCAGAAACTAGCATAGAAAGAAGAGCAATCATCAATAAGAAGAATAAGCAGAGTATGAATAGAAGATAGACAAAAGTATGCAAAAAGTTCAAGTTTTATTAGATCATATTTCAGAGTTACATATTCTGGGTTACATTTGATAAAAAGAAAGAAAATAAAGAGAAACTCGAACAACACTACACCTTTTCCTTATCTCCCAAAACCTTCTCGGGAGACTGGGATGAAGAGGTAGGTTGCTCGGAAGGAAGGGATAGTTGCTCGGGGTGAGTAGGCAGTTGCTCGGAGGAAGAAATGATTTGCTGATCTTCCTCGGCAGTAGGCTGAATGGCTAGGGCATGATCTCCTATCACCATCGAAGACTCTTCAGAGGTAGCTTCGTCCTCTTCTAATTCTTCTGGAGTTGGAGGGGGACCAGGGATATGTCTCTGGAAGATCTCGGATGACTCGTCGACCTTCATTTCCTGAAGGGCAGCCACCCATCCATCCCTAAAGTACTTTAGACTGCCATAGTCCACTTGAGATACCATGGCAGCCAACCCCTTATTCCACCCCTTGTCCCAGCCAGAGCTGAAGGACTTCTTCACAAAAACTTTCCTCTTGGTATTCTCCAAGGAAAGCTTCTCGAACAGCAGGTTCTCAGCAGCCTTCAATTTATTTTCTGCCTCCTCCTTCTGCCGACCTACTTCCTGAAGTTTGGCCAAATCCTCCTCGACAGCCTTGAGTTTATTTTGCAACTCTCCAGCAGCTTTGAGCTTCTCTTCGAGCTCTTTATTTGCTTTCTCCAAGGCATTCTTTTTCTTCTCCAACTCCTTGGAGGCATCAACAGTCTGAGATTTTTCTTGCTCTGAGGAGGCAAGTTTCTTCTCCCAGGCAGCTTTATCATCAGCATATTTCTGGCGAGAATCTACCAGAGACTTGGTAGCTTCTTTCAGAGCTCCCTCCACACTGGACGAGGAGCAAGAAGCCTAAATCGCTTCATCCTTCTTTAGGATTATATTAAAGCAGCTCGTCAACTGTGAACAAAAAATGAAAGCAAGTTAGAAACAGAAATGACAAAGGAAATATGAAAAATTCTAAGTAAAGAGACTTACAGAAGCAAGGTGACGAGCAGCTAGTGAGGTAACCATATCCCGAGTAAGGTTTTCTTCAGTACCTTGAACCTCGAGAATGATCAAGGACTTTACCGAGCTCATTTCAGAGCTCGGGGGAACAAAAGTAGGAACTCCAGTCCCAACAGCTGGGGGCTGAGTAAAGATGTCAGCCAAATTGACCGAGGAGCTCTTCTTTATCCTCCTCGGGGGAACAGGTACAGATTCAACCAAGGAAGAACCCTTGGTCGGTGATATCACAATCACCTCTTCAGGAGCAGCAGACCTGCTCGGAGCCACTGCGGGCTTCTCAGCAACCTTCTCGGCAACTTTAGCAGAAGCAACTGGGGGAGATGCATCATTATTCTTCGTCCCCTCCTTCGGGACATCAATCCTACTCCTTTTTGCCTCCCCAGAACTGGAGGCAGTCTTCTCAAATAGGGTAGGATGTCTTCTCTTCTTCATCCTTTCACTTAAAGGAATATGGGATTCAGGCGATGAGCTGGTGGAGGCTAGTACTGGCTCTGACTCACTTATCACTGGGCAAGCAGTGAAATAAGTGGTGTAGCTCTTATACTGGAGCAGATACGAAGCTGATCTAATGTGTTCGTCGGCAACACTTTGATGCAGAATCCAGATAAGTTTCAAATGCCTTATATTGGCATCTGCTTCTTTTGGGCACTTTCTTTTGTTATCAACTGCAAATAAACAAACATTGTCATCAGTGGCACATTTTATCAAACACAAAAGAAGCATAATTTCAAAATAAAATGAAATAAAAATAACCTATCCCATTGCCATAAGGAGGGAATCTGGGACCCTGGTAAACCTCATCTCCAGTTAAAGGAGGGTGTTGCCAATTTTTTATGACAACTCCATGCTCAAAATAATTCCTATTGGCATCAGGGAGATTGACTACTAAGGCTCTATTTAAAAATCTAGTTTTTAAATAATAAAAATTTTCATTAACTGCCCATCTATAGCAGTACATGATTTCTTGAATTCCTATACGAGTTCCATGCACTTGATTTAACCTATGCACCCTATTAACTATTCTCCATGTGTTGGGGGCTATTCGTGCAGGAACAACGTCAAAGTACTGACAGAATTCCAGACACAAGGAATTTGGTGGAAAAGAAAATCCACACTCAGCAAAAAAGAGACTGGGGAACCAATGTCCCTCAGCCAAATGGAAGTAATTAGAAGGCTCAGAAAGCTCTTCCAAGACAACCCAAGAGGGAATGGAGAAATCAGAACGAAACTTCTCAAGAGAATCAACAGGGTAAACCATGGTGAATAAAGAAATAAAGATAAAGGAAGAAGATCTTATAGGAAAAGAATGGATCTGCTCACAACAAACGACGAAAAAGATGAACGAACAAGAGAGTAGGAAGAGACGACGTAAAACTCAAAAGACGAAAATTTGAAAAGGTAGAAGACGATGGGAGTGTCTGTAAAGTTTAAATACCTTGCCTTGGGAAATGGTGAAGTAATGATTACAAAAAAGGATGATTACGTTACCGGTGGCTAAAAGGGCATTAAATATTGGCACGGGAATCAAAGCGAACAACAGCGGATAAAAAGACGAAAAGTGATACGGCAATCGAAGCACACAGAAAAGTTCAAAAAAGCATGATTCTACGAATTTGGAAGGAGAAATGAATACAAGGGAAATGCTCCTAAAAATCAGGAAGACTATTTAAAGCTACCACATTTCGAGAAATAATGTTCCATACTCCTCAAATTTTGAACTATGAAACATTGGGGGCTTCTGTTGATACCAAATTCAATCTGCTGACTTGGACCAATCATATGAAGACACGTGTCTATCTACATGGCAACAACAAGCACTTCCGAGATGATCATACGCTCCGAGGAACTGTATTACTCTGAGGAACTCATACGCTCCGAGGAACAGACCTCTTAGAGTAACTCTTGAGTACCGAGCAACTCAGGCGGTCCGAGCTGCATCTCGAACAAAACATTAATAGCTGGATAACCAACAGTTCAACTGATTCATTAAATGCTTATCATTCAGACGCACACGCAAAAAGGGCATTAAATGTATTACCCTTTCATATGTATATCATTTAATGTATTACCCTTTCACATGACAGCCTCAGGGCTATAAATACATTGTACAATCCACATTGTAAGGAGGCCCGGATCTAGAACGGGATATCTTATAATCTAGAATTCCCAAACACTCAGCAATAAAACAACAGTGGATGTAGGCCATTCTTATAAGGCTGAACCACTTTAAAATTCTTTATCTCATTTATTTATCTGTGATTGAATAATTAGAGTGATCTAATTTTTTACATCAACACTCACAATTGGCTTAAGACCTCTTCATCCTTAAGATATGTCCCCAGTCCCACGATTACACTGACATGGGGTGTAGTTACTCGAATGCCTACCTGGACGCTACCCATATAGTTGATATTATTAAACTAATTTACGAGATGACCAGCCAAGGCCATCCCCCACAAGAAGACCCCCCGCACAGAGGTACTCATATATAGCTTAAATGGAACTCATATATCCCTCTCCCCACAACTATGCTCAGGGGAAATTTGACATCATCCATTATGTGGTATTTGCACTGACCCTCGTTAGGTTTTTCTGTGAAACCTCACCATGTGGGATAGAATATGAATAGTATTGATTGAGTGACATATTTTGTGAAGCCACCAACATCATAATGAAAATGGATCCAATATAGTTACATCCCATATCCTATAATAAAGAGCACCGTAAAATCTCCTCAGATGGCCATTCTCAAATTATGGGGAATACCAAGAAATAACATCGAATGATGACATATAGTCAGGATCCTGGATGTCTATAGAACCCCCGCTAAAGGCAAAAAACCACACAGGCGACCAAGTCCTAGCCATGGTAGCAGAAATCCCCACCCTAATACTAAACATAGTCATAGTTGTGAGATGGATAGATTGACCCATATCCTAATTCCCCTCAATAACTTGGGATGGAGCTCCTAAGAGCCAAAAATAAACTCGTATCTTGGATTGAACCAAAGTCATGGCTACAAAGTCAACATTTACAGTCCTTGGCAATGCATCCTTAGAAATTCTCATGATCTTCTTAAAAAAATTGAACAAGAAAATTAAGACAAAACCTGTGCTCACTCTAAATAAGGAGGTCGATTTCCTCACCTAGATAGGCTGACACTCCACTCCACCAAACCCTCTTGGAAAAGAGGGAAGCCCCCCCACAGTAAACACCATAATCCCTCCTCAAGAAAATAATAAAATCCTAGAGCAACTTCAGTTAACATCAGCCAATATCACTATTTAGGAATTGTAGTCACCTCCCAGGACCACCGAGTTATTCTCAAGTGCCTATTATCTTAGGCTTTTGTACCTATGGATCTCACTCAAACAAAAATTTCTAATACGGTTGGATTTATCACTATGAAACAACACATCAGCTTGTTAGATGAAGAACTTCCTATGAAAGGCCTCAATCACTGATTTTCATTACACATTACTACTGAGAACTACATACATATAATACCCTTAGTACTAGTAGACAACATATCCACTATAAGCGTAGTCCCTCTCCGCGTTGCTACTGGTATGGGATGCACCACCTCGGAATTCACATCGTCTTCCATGGCCATTTGGGCATGTGATAACATCTACCTAGAGGTCATGGGGTACCTCATCCTTACTCTCATAATAGGGCCTATTAAGTGAGGTTTCAAGTTTTAAGTAATCGACGTCCCGACCAGCTTTAACCTCCGACTCAAAAGATCCTAGATACATCCCATGGGGTTATTACCCTCATCACTCCACGTAAAATCCAGGTTCCTATTCAACACCGAGGACATCACCATTTAAGTAGACAACGGTTGGTCCACGATGGCCAATACTCCTAAATCTAGACACCCATCATGACAACCACAATATCTGCTTAAGCGTATTTTGAGTCATACCACTCGCACATGATAAAGGAAGAGTTGATCATTTGTAATTTAGTTTCTTTTATTATACAAAAGATAGGATACATGCCCAGGTTTGGTCTCAGAAGAATTCAATAAAGAACCCTCAAAGTTGTCACCACTATAGAACACAAGGGGAAAATTGGTATTGGGTACCTAAGATTGTAAATCCATAACCAAAAACCTTGAAGACCCCTATTAAGGTAGGAATGGAAACTTCAATCTCCACGTAGAAGACTTTCCCTATCATGGGCTCCCCGATCAATGGTGGGACGAAACAAAGAGATCCTTTTAATCATGACTATAAAGGATTGTACATAGATTATGACAAAGTCCACACAATCCAATGGGATGAACTTAATATACCATCGGTCACTGTAGAGGACAAAGAGACCTTTGAACTAGAACCCAAATAAGGACTACCCACATTATTTACTAATAAGACTGGTCTAGTAGCTATGTTAGGAACCACTAATCTAACCTCCGTTGAATGCTTCCATGATTGGTACACTACCTCGGCCACTCGAGATGCTACTATAGATAAAGGATGTTTGATCACCATCCCTGAACTCAATCTCTACCTCCGTGTGTTGAATGTGGGAATATTAATGGAATGAGAAAAATCACCTATGATTTTCGAAATATCTCTCTGAGGCACCTCCCCACGTACACCGCTGAGGACCCTAAAGTTACCCTCAAATGAAAAGGGGGACAATATAAGAAGCACTGACTTCCCCAGCTTCCAGTTAGTATGGTGTTATAAAGCGCCCGAAGGTCACTCCAAAGTGTCTCATCAGAACCCGACTCACCTCATCTCCAACACTAAGGGAACCGACATACTGAAGAATTGATCCTCTACTAGATACATCACATTGCTCGTTATATAGAGTACCCTAAATCTATTATGTTAGATAAAGAGTCCCCCTTATATCCTTTATTCTATTGTACGCCTCAATTAAGAAGACTTTTCTTCTCTTATCAATGATATTCTCTCTCCCCTTGATGGTATAATAAATAATAATTTCCAATATTTGCCTGTGTGTGTTACATCTGATGATTATGAATCTAATAATGGATTAGATGTCAACCCAAATAATGATAATTATGAGAACTTAAAATACTAAAAATAATTATCCATCTCCCAACGAGGATAACACAATGTTTGCTTTACCATTAAACCTTTTTTATAAATGCATCATGGTCATTAACATTGACATTTCATATGTTTTTAATCGACGCCTAATTTTTTACCTGAAAAGCTTGTTAATATAGTTTAGCAGCACCCAATTTTTGACCTGAAAAGCTTGTTAATTTTGGTGGAGTCCTGTGTGCAAAGGCGTCAATGACTCTTCAGGTACTTCTCAATCTTCTATGATTTTACCCATTAGTGGTAGTAACTAAGATGTGGCTTCTTATACGCTAGTTTCGTATTATGTTCAATCTTTTGGCTTTAATTTTACACCATTCGTTTTTCTTTCTCTGCTTGCAATTTTCTTTTTCATTTTGCAGGTACAATGTTTGTTAAAGCAAACAAACATAAAATGCCAGTGTAGATCAATATTTTTAGATTTGTGACAATAAATCAATATTTACATTTATGCCTGCAGATTAGATAAAAAACTCATAATTTTCTTTCTAACTTATTTATTATTTTCCTTGACGTTGATTAGTACTTTAAATAATTATCCTCATTTGTTGACATGGATTAGTACTTTAATAGTGAAATTATTATTGAATGAATAAGTTTCATGAAATCATTTTCATATATTTTAATTATGGTTTGTAGCCAATTGATTAGTCATTTAGATATTTGATTGATTTTCTTATTATTTATTTGTGGTGATCACATATTTGGTCGCACCCGGTGGCTTAACGACCCCCCTTATCCGACATATTAAACCACCAAATTTGTAGGTACTTATATGTTTGAGACTTACTGTCTTTTATTATTTGCTTTTCGCTTATAATAATGGTATAATTGTTGAGGTGTTTTCTAGGGCCGAACAAGTCTTACCTTAGTTTATAATAAAGGTATAAATGAATTGGTCCAACGTATTCACTATAATTTTTAATTATGTTCAGTACAAGGTGATTAGATATATAGGAAAACAATTGAATGGATAAAGGAGTCATGTAAGTAAAATGAGAGCCGTTTGGACCAAACAAGTCTAACTTGCTGAATGAATCTTCTTTATCCATGCCTCAAATTGATTAAAATGAGAGCAAGATATGTTTGGTAAGTACACACGTTTGGTACTAAATTCCAAGGATGCGGAAAGAATAATATTTCCTATAGAGCGCACAAGTATGTGTTGATTTGATTTAGTTGCATGACAAATGTTTGATAATATGACTACTTCAGAAAATGATAAGTATTTGTAAACTAGAGGTACTATTTTATCACTACACCATCACATGAATATTTTCTCTTTCGGTTTTGGATATTCAGGTTTTGATTTTTGTGTTTATTTGTGTGCTAACATGTTTTTTATTGTTTTCTATGACATGAACTCGACAAATATGGAACACGACAAGACAAGAGTAACATGAGGATAACATGTCTAAAATAACTTTTGACACGAAGGAATGTCGTGGATGGAGCTTATGCAGGCCCTTGCTTTTCACACTCAGTGAATCAACGACCCTCCTTATCTGACATAATCGACGACTCTGACCACCTTGATTATGACAGTGTTGAAATCCTCAAGTACGTGGACAAAGTCACTCCTCAGTACAAACCCAAGTTTGATTCTTTGTTGCTAGAACTGAATGAGGCAGGGGATGCTAATCAATAGCAGTTTCTTCAAAAAAGTTTGGTGATTTTCTATCAGCTATACCTTGATTTGACATATGCAATCATTGAGTTCACATATACATTGTGGGCTTCAATTTTGTTGAGTTCACATTGAGTTCACATATACATTGAGTTCACATACTGATAGTTTATTTTAAGATTTTGAGATACTGACTGATAGTTTTTTCATCTTTTCATCTGATAGAAATTTCGTCTTTTTGGCTTTTATTTTGATTCAACTGATAGTTTATTTTTATAGTATGGATAGGATAGTGACTGATAGGCTTCAACTTCAATTTGCTGATAGGTATTTGGATAGGATACCGATTGATATGACTGATATGCATCTGTTTCAATTTACTGATAGGTATTTTTTGGTGCCTTTATCTATTCAGGTTTTTATCTATATCTCCCTCGATGGAGTTCATAAACCAATAGAGCCAACTATACAACTCGGTGTGATATTTTTTACACCTTTGTTTTATGTTATGACCTATTTGAAAGCATCTTTTTGTGGGAATGGATTATAATGCATACGGACCATATTAAATACTTACCCCATGAACTATTGTAAGCTGTTTGAGTAAAATCTGTTACTAGGGCAGCTGACACCTTCTTGCGGTTGTACGAGGCTACCGGAAGTCACTAGGACTTGCTATTGTGCGCTAAAATCATCGACACATGTCGCAACCACACATATCTCCCTTGAGTTAACCCCCCCCCCCCCCCCCCCCCCCATGAAATATTTAGATAATAATTTTGATCATGTGAAATATTCAAATAATAAAAACAAACATAACCTTTGATCATCACCACCCATCTAATCAACCATGACTAAACCTAACCCATGTATTAAGGTCACCCCCAGCAACTGCCCTACTGTAGAAGATACTCCCAGAACCATGGATGCCTCTACTTCATCTGATGGAGTGTCCACCATTATTCAACCTGCCCAACCTGCCACTATTCCTCCCTTTGATGATGGCATTGCTGCTGCTATGAAGGATATGGAAGAAGGCCAAATTGTTGAAACTACTCCCGATGGTGACAAGATGAAAGAACTAAATGAGGAGAAAATGGCATATGCCAAATTCATCCAAAGTATGGGTATATCCCTTGAGGACATCATGCAAGCCAGATTTTCACAGAAATCTCTTGGTGAACAGACAGATAAAAGTACAAACATAAAGGCTGCCTCAACTCTGAAGCATTATGTGGAGGGGAAAACACTGGAAGCAAAGATGGAAGAGAGAATGAAGTTAGAGAAAATAAGGAATAGCTGAAGCAACCAATCAAGTCTTGGAAGTCAGTTATCACAGAAAGGAATGACCCTAAGAATGATGCTAAATTTATTCTCAAATACCACAAACCTATTATAGTTGATGAAAGGATTCAAGTCAACCCCCCTATAGAAGTGGCCAAGCTTGGATACTCCCATATGGAATGTGCGAGTGTGGGATTTTTCTAGGCAAAAATCTCCCATATTCCCTTGTTAAGAATATTTCCCATAAGATTTGGGATAAGTATGGGCTAAATAAGGTGATAGCCAATGATCAAGGCACTACATATTCATGTTTGACAATCAGGACAGTAGGAATGAGGTGGTGGAAAATGGACCTTGGCATTTTGTTGGAAATGCTATTATATTGCAGAAATGGTATCCTGAATGCAACTTTTCTAAAGAAGCTATTGCCAGAGTTCATGATTGGGTCATGTTCCATAATGTCCCTATGAAGTTCTGGACTGAAGAGGTTCTTAGCTACATTACATCCGCAGTTGTGTGCCTTTATATGCAGACTCTGTCACTAAAGAAATGAGGAGAATAAGTTATGACCGTATATGCGTCGAATTAAGCCCCAAAAGAATTACCCCACATCCATTGACTTAAAATGGAAAATGGGGATATTACTCAAATCAAGATAGAGTACCAAGCTATGCCACATTCTTGTAGCCATTGCATTGTGTTTGGACACACCAATGCCAAGTGCACAAAGATTGATAAGGGATTGAAAGGGGAAATCATCCCTCCTAAAATAATGGTGGATTCCAATAATGATGGTTGGATACCAGTTGTAGGAAAGACAAAAGCTGACCAAAGGATCTAAACCTGCCCATGGGAAATGTTTCTACTGATCCAACAACCTTACCCAATCCTACCCCCCCCCCCCCCCCCCCCCCCCATGATCAAGGTTGATACTGACTCTACCCCCAGTCCCAAGCCTAAATCCCCCATAACCACCTCCACCAATTCATTTGAAGCACTTTTGGATGTGTATTTAGAGGACCACATTGATGAAATTACCCCTCTGACTTCTGGTATTGTGCTCAAAATCAAAGCAGTGGATGAACTCTCTAACAAAAATAAGATTGATGATACTGCTAATTCATCTAAGTGGAAGAAGAAAAGGAAGGGGGTAACAAAAATCAACCCTCATGACCAAGATTGCTTCTTGGAACATTAGGGGAATGAACTCCCCTCACAAGAATAGGAAGTTAAAAAGTTTGATTCATGACAATAACCTTAGCCTTGTTTGTATCCTTGAATCAAAAGTTACAAGAAGCCATATTGCTAAGGTGGCCTCTAGCAGTTTTTGGAACTAGAGCTATAGTCACAACTGCCCGGATAATTAGGGGGTGGCTAGAGTTATCTTAGCCTGGGACCCCAATATGTTTGAAGTGGAGATCCTCTCCTCCCATCACCAGGCTATGTTTTTCAAGATCAATTTTTGGGGATCAAATAACTTATTATTTGCTACTTTTGTTTATGGCCTCAATCTCCCTAATGATAGAGTCCCTCTCTGGAATTTCCTTAGACAAAATCAAAGCTACTCAGATAATAGTCAATGGATTATTATGGGGGATTTCAACACTGTGAGAATCAATGAAGATAAATGTGGCAGGTTGGGGATTGATGTTAGGGCTGTTGTTGACTTCAATAACTGCCTATTTGACATTATGATGGATGATATGTTATCCAATGGACTTTGGTTCTCTTGGAGTAACAAAAGTGAGGGTATAGAGAACACCCAAACTAGAATTTATAGAGTGATGCATAACTCCCAATGGAGTGTTACTTACCCTGATTCTAATGCTAATTACTTATGCCCACAGGTTTCTGATCATTGCCCCATTATCATTACTTTCCTCAACTAGATCAGTAATCCTAAGCCTTCCAAGTTCTTTGACTACTGGATGAAGCACTCTAATTTTAAACCCATTCTTGTGACTTCTTGGAATGAGGATTGTCATCTGTTTCCTATGGCTAAACTCTCGCAAAAGCTTAGAAGTCTCAAGCCTCACCTAAGAGCCCTTAACCACAAGTTTTACTCCAACATTTCTGAGAGAGTGAGGATCACTAAAGGCAAATTGGACCTCATCCAATCAAATCTGGACAGTGATGGTTCTAATAGCTTGCTTAGACATGAGGAGCATGAGTGTTATGTGTTGTACAACTCTCTTCGTATTGCTGAAGAGGCTTATTACAGGCAAAAAGCTAGAATCAACTGGCTACAACTTGGAGACATGAATACCAACTTCTTCCATAACAAAGTCAAAGCCAACACCTCAAGATGAAAGGTTTTATGTATCCAAAATGCTAGAGGTGATGTTATTGATGGTGTTCGGTTAGTGTAATAATTGTATTTCTTTATTTTTTTTAAACCAACAATTGCATTTGTTCGATCTATACAAGTTTTAGTTTTAGTTTGTTTTAGTATTTTTAGATGCATAGGTCAGTACAGGTTTTAGTCTGTATTTTTTGAGATACAGAGCACCCTGTTACACTGACTCTATAAGTTTCTTTCATATTAGGAATTATGGATCTTTTTTTAATGCACATTTTAGGTATGATATTTTGCATATTTCAGATATGATATTTTACATATGCATATTTAGTTAAACACTGTTTCTTTCACTTATTCTTTTTACTATTGACTATTCAGATCCACTCAATTTGCAGTACTATATGAGGATGGGAATGTGTACATTTGATGTTTCATGGAAGTATCATCATCCAAGACAGGGAGGTCAATTCACGAGACCAGTTAAGGTACGATAATGTTAATGAATATACATTACTGACTTATATCTTAAATCTTAATATAACTATTATCTTCAACATATCATTCTATAGGTTCCTCTAGAACCGGGGAATGTTGAATGTGGGTTTTACATATTAAAGTTCAAGAGAGATCTAATGGAGAATCCGCCTCAATCTACTAAACTAAAGGTAATAAATATTTATTTTATAATATTTTGTTTCCCTGCTAATTACTTTTATAAGAAAAAATTGAATACACCTTGTGTTATTTGATTTGTTAGATGAAGGAGTTGGCCAAAAAATCAACGTATGAAAATCATGAGATAGAAGAAGTTCAGCATGAGTTCATTGATTTCATTCAGAATTATTTTTAGTAAGCTACAGTTGTGGACAATTTTGGCATATCTTTCCAGGTACCTTTTTTTCCTTCAATCTAATTAATTACTTTGTGTCAATGTTAATAATGTTTAATATAGAGAATCAAAATACTATATATTAAAATATAATAAAAATCGTAATTAATATTATCAAAACTCTATAAGAATATGATGTCAAGAATAATGTTGTTAGTGAATGGACGGGGTGAGATTTATATTATCGTTGTTGATGATGATGTTGAATGCCCGGGGTGGGCTTTATATTGTTGACGGTGAATGCCTGGGGTGGGCTTTATTTTGTTGATGGTGAATGCCCAGGTTGGGCTTTATATTATTTTTGTTGGTTAAACATGTCATGTTTAATTTTGGATTATTAAAAAAATAAAGAAAACTCAGCCGAAATTTTCACTAAACCTTATTTAACTCTTCCCCGCGTTAAAAAAGAATGAAGTAAAAAATAACTTTGAGATTCTGCAAATGTTTTGTGATCCCCGTGGTGGCCTCTATATTGTTTTTGATTGTGAATCCCCAAGGTTGTCTTTATATTGTTATTATTGATAGTGAATGTGCATGGTGGTATTTGTATTGTTATTCTTGATAGTGCATGCCTGGGATGGGATTTATACTGTTGTTATTGTTATTGATGATGTGGAATGCCCGAGGTGGGCTTTATATTGTTCTGGTTGGTTACACATGCGATGTTTAATTTTGGATTATTAAAAAAACAGAGGAAATTTTGTTGAAATTTTCATAAAACCTTCACCATTTATCTCTTCCATGCGTTAATAAAGAATAAAGTAAAAATTAACTTTGAGATTATGCAAATGTTTAATTGTGATGTCTGTTTAGGCTTTTATATTGTTGTTGATTGTGAATGCCCAGGGTGGTATTTATTTTATTATTATTGATAATGAATGATGCACTGGGTGGGATTTATATTGTTGTTGTTGCTAAATGTGCTGGGTGGGCTTTATATTATTATTGTTGGTTATAAATATCATTATTTTGGATTATTAAAAAATAGAGAAAATTCTGCAGTAATTTTCATAGTACTTTTTTCCTTTTATCTCTCCCATGCCTTAATACAAAATGAAGTAAAAAATAACTTTAAAATTATGCAAATGTTTATTTTTTTATGCTTGATATTATATTAGAATATCATTATTGTTTGAGCTATATTATTTATATGGTTAATCTATTTTAGTTATTAACTGTTATTTGTTGCCTTCTTTTGTTCAGATATCGATCTTGTTGTTGCCTATTGCGCATCCGATGTAGCTGTTACTAAATTGGGTTTTCATGCTACACGAATGGAGTTAATGTTGCAGTTTAATTTGCTAGTTTTTATGTCTATAGTATAGGTCATTTAGATATCTTTTTGTTTGTTAGTTGTCTAGAAGTTAATTGGGAAACTATTGGTGTATATTTATTTTTTTTAATTTCAAATATCAATGACCATTTTTAAACTTATTGTTCAAGTTATATTGGTACTTAGAATTTACTACTTTGAGTATGGAAATTTGTTCTTTGAATTTGCAAATCATAGTTTTATGCATTAGATGTTTGGGATATTTGAATAGAACAATGCAAAAAAATAAAAGGAAAAAAAAACTTTTATAACGGTTTACAGTTTACATATAAAAACGGATATGTTTTATGACTGTTTTATGTACTCTGTCATTATAATTAACAAATTAACCATCGTAATAGGTACCTTTCATGACGATTTGTATGAAAAACTGTCGTAATAGGATGTTATGACGGTTTTGTCAACACCAATTTTATTAAGACATGCAATATTATTGTTAATGACGGTTTCTTCGAAAAACTGTCGTAATAGGATAGTTTGTTATGACGATTTTGTCCACACCAATTTATTATGACACACAACATTACGACGGTTTTTAAATCTTTGAAAACCGTCATAAATAACCTTTTATGACCGTTTTTCCCCGTCATAAAAATGTCTATTTTTAGTAGTGTCTCAAACCTATAACACGAATATGGGATCATTAGGCATAAGTCATCCCCTTATAGACCACAAACCAATGGAGCAGTCGAGGATGTTAAAAAAATATTAAAAAAAAATTCACCAAGATGACCGAAATCCAGAGCGATTGCTCATATAAACTCCAATATGCCCTCTAGGGCTATCGTACTACAGAGTGAAACTCCATCGACGCCACGCCCTACTCACTAATTTAGGGAATGCAGGTAGTCCCACCCATCGAACTCAAAGTTCCCTCGATAAGGGTTATTCGCGAAAGTCAAGTAGCCAAAACTGACTGGGTCCAAGCCCGTTATGAAAAATTAACTCTCCTTAATCAGAGGAGACTGAAGGATGCTTATCACAACCAGGGATACCAACAGCCTATTGATCGGGCATTCAATAAATGAGTTAAGAAGCGAAACATACAAAAAGGAGACCTAGTACAAAAAAAGAATTTCAAATTGCTAGGACACCCACTTAGCGATTCGCAAAAGACTTTATGTGCGGAAGTAAACTATTTGCCGAAATAAACTCCAATTACCTACGAGTTAACTATGTTATTCAAGAGGGGACCAATTCAAACTTTTCTTGAATTGCTAACTTAGCTAAAACAGATTTTAGTTTGCCAAGTTAATTAATAATCCTATTTATTATCTTGAGTTAACTAGGTGTCAAAACAGATAATATATGATTCAATTAATTAGGTGCATTTCTAGTATTTACCCTAATTTTTCGTATGAGGCGAGATATTGAAAATTTTAAAATAAAGCACAAGTTATTTACAATTCAAGTAAAAGTTTTAATTGGTCCCCTTTTGAATAACATCATTAACTTGTAGGTATTAGGGGTTTATTCGGCAAATAGTTTACTTCCGCACACATAGTCTATTCCAAGTCGCACGCTCACAAATGTGCCCATACTTCCAAAGGAAAATTCGTACCAAATAGGGGAGGACCCTATCTACTCACCAAAATAAACTCTAGCATGGCGACTACCTTAGCCGATCTTGATGGATTCACATTTTACCAACCCTTCAATCTCGATCACTTGAATAAATTCTTCCCTTGAACCTACTTAGGGTAAAAAGGAAAAGGATTGAACAATCGATCATCGGGGAAGGGAAGACTATGCAAACCCATACACATTCCCAGCCCTACATAAAAAAATCCCACTAGAAACATCAAATGTTAACTAAATTTCAGCAAAAACACTTAAGGCCACAATATTTATCCATTTTTAGAAAGAACTACATATACCTGTTTCTCCATTATATTATTATTGCATGCGTTGAAAATTACGGGAGCATCATTACCTTCGAATAAGAGATATGTAAAAAATCCAAAATATTACTTTAAGCTCGGTCTAAATAAACACTAAAAAATCCATGTTATGGGAAAACCATATCTATAGTCATTGAGCCCTTACTCCTAAATAATCGGCACAGTCTAAAAGGCTAAGTGTTAAGTAATAAAATAAAGCTTTAAGGTATTTTAAGGCTGCGCAGAGTCATCCTTATTTAAACTATACGCAAAGACTAATTATAGGAAAAATAAAAAATAATCCTACAAAAGGGAAAATACACTAACCTTATACTCCCTTACAAGAGAAATAAACACCAACCATCTCTCTCTCAAAAACTCTGCATCCCTGGATAAGATCATTGATAGACAGACTCACAAAGGGTTCCCCAGAAAATGGCACCCCATTCTAGATAAAAGAACAACAATCCAACTTAAAAGTTACATCAAAAGTACACTCTCATAGATAGATGAAAAGGGGATTTTCCCCTCCCCCTCTGACATTCATTTAAATGAAGTGACTCGTCATCAAAGCAAATGAAGTTGTCTCTCTCCAAAAAAATTGTCTCAAAAAGACGGTGCATCTTTGTTTCCATATCTTCCCCTTTATATGTTATTATCTTACTTTACTTTTATCTTCTTTTATGTTTTTTATTAATATTTTTCCTAGTGAAAAAGGGTGTATGTAAGTGTGTCGTCACTAATCTAATCAAAAGATCCTAGGCTCCCTCTATTCTGTAGGCATATTTAGGATTAATTATCGTTTGAATAAAAGTAAAATAGCACATATGGTATCTAGATATCATCCAAAGGAAAATATGAGGGCGCGAACGTGAGCCAAAGCTCGCTAAATGCCATAAGATAATCTATAAAATACCAAATCAATAATATCCGATCTCCCAGTAAAATAAAATAAAATAAAAACTTGAAAAACTCAAATGTATATGAATCAGTGGAGACAAGCCTTACACCTAGCCAAAGAAAAAGTATAAAATAATCACGATGGGCCTTATTGGCCCATTCAATAGCATCACTAACCGAACCGACAACATCGGCATTCGCAAGATATCTGGGACTTAGTTGAGCTGAGGTAAGAGGCATGAGAGTGACACCTTGAAATTTCACCAACCATGTACCTGACTCTGATGCCCCCTCACGATGTATGTGCATGTGGGTACGAGAAAGATACTGAGACTGGGAACGGGATTCCACCCGATCAGCCACCCACTCTAAAGAGCAGACATATGATCATAAACCATGATGGAATTAGACAACTCCCGATATAATGAAGACTAATGATGCATAACCTTATGTAATGAAGAAGATAAAACCAACACCTCAAAAAAAATGACAAAGCAAGTAAATCATCAGTATGGAGCAAAAAATGAGAACAGAGAAATGCTAAAAATAGGAATGGTAGGAAAACATAAAAAAAGGGAAGCATACATCATCCTCTCCTAAAGCTCCCCAACACCCAAGGGCCAAGTTGTGACACCCCGCCTAATTAAATACTGGGTGATAAGTCCTTTATTAAATTAACTAAAAGTGTTCGGTTGGTTCATTCTTAGCATCACTGTCGAAAAATAATTTTCTTTATTAATCACGTAATAAATAGATAAAAATAAGTGTCAAAACATTTAATCTTATAAATTAAGTCCGATTATTATCATAAGTTGTGAAACCATTTTTATGAATACAAATGATTGTATTAAAACCAAACCATCTAATGAAAGAACATGTTAGATAAATCAATCCAAATAAAAAGTCCCAAATCACAGGACAATGTAATAATCACAAGAAAACCCAACTACAAAAGAATACTGAAATAAATCCAAAGTACAAATCTCTCTGAACTAGAATAAACTAGAAATGGGCGACACATGCCCTATCTAGGGAGAATTAAATGAAAGACTGAGAAGACAAAGAGGAAGTCGTGTACTGCAAAGACCTTCAACACCCACACTAGCTGCAGCACATCAACAATCCAAAGATCCCAGCCTGACGCCCTTGTGGCTGGGCACCTGTAATACATATATATTTATATACAAGAGAGAGAAAATATGACGGGAAACGGGTCAGAGCCCGAGTGTAAAATAGTTTTAAAATATTTTTGCAAGTATTTGAAGTGATTACCAGTTGATATTACATACACGTTAGTACTCGACACTCTCTTGAGGATTCTCACCTCTCATCTAGTGTGCACGCCTATCTGACTACAATAATGACTCATAAGTCTAACCCAGTTCTCCTCCCATAAATTCTGATTCACGAGACCGTATGTCTATGATTCATTTTAAAAAATGTCATTTCATTAAGGATTATTTAAGTCAATTATGTATATCTCAATACTGCAATGAAATATCAAACATTTACTATATTTAGGAGCATTTATTCAATATGTATCTACTTACACATACAGTAGAAGAATTCCCTGTATATAGATATTTATATATTAATCACTGATGCAATACATATACCAATTGGCTCCCAACATAAAATCTATGGTGCTCGCATACTCTGCTATCAAGTCCCTGTACCTCTCATACAAATGAGGGAAATATTAGTTCGGATTCACTCCTGAACGGTATTAACACAATATACACATATTGGAGGCGAAGCATAGTTCCAAGTCACTAAGAGGTCAGCACATACCCTCACGTCTCTTAGGACCGTTTGACTATCATTATCAGATAGCTGGTACCAAGGATCCTATGTTCTAGGGTACGAGTCAATATCCCCCATAAATGTCACATTAGAATAAGACTGTCCCGACATGAAAACCTCCGTGATAGCAAGTAGCGCAAGTATGATTAAACATATATATTCAAATAATATATATAGATGCACTCTTATATATATATATATATTCATTAATTAGCGAGGTACGCCCACGACCTATAATTTTCCAATCCATTCGTAACATATAACGCTCGCGTTCTACCCATAAGTAAATCACTCTTTTTATTCTCTCAATTATTCCAAGTCCTTAAGTACTTTTCGACTCTCAAAGTGTATCCTCTCGATAAACATAAAATCAGTAGGTTCACCCTCACTACTCTATTGGTCTAAGTCTTCTTTAATTCTCATAAGACCTAATTTATCATACACACGATCTTATCCCATTTTATACCCTCGTGACCCCCACAGTTACATCTAAAAATATCACGTCACCTGGACCTTTCCCACAATCCTACTGGTTCTTCATAAGTACTATTATGGTATTTAAGTTATGCCCAAAGGTTCTCATAGATTAGGGTTGGATTAATCGATAGGAGGAACAAAAGTCAAAACTCCAGGAGGAGTCGATCGATCGACAAAAAGGATCAATCGAGCAGTTTTTGCCCAGAAAATCTGCATCTCAAACCTACGGGTTTCTTCCATTTCAATTATCAAAACCTCCATTAATGTGTCCCAAACTCCCAACCAAACATCATAAACATTATAGCAGTAGGTATGAACAATTTCTAACGTAAAATCTAGGGAAATTCATTAAGTAATCATCATTAAATGGGTGGCTACATGAATTTGTCTCAAACCCTATTTATCCATATTCTTTCAAGAACTATATAATATTTCCAGATTTCTTTCTCTAATCCTCATTCAAATTCGTGATAAATGCTTTACATGTGATGATGGCATCAGTCTAGCATGATTTTATCCCATTGTTTGAGTTCTAGTCTTCCAATTCACAATTTATCTCCATAAAACTTATAGTTTAATTTCCTATTCTAACATGGATGGAATTTCAACCTCAAGAACAGCAAGATAAATACTTGCCTCGGAATATGAGTTTGAATTTCCTATTCTGAGATTTGATGACGTGATTGTGTTCTCCTTCCTTCGATCTACACTCCGGTTGTATTTGTGCTGAAAATGGTGCAACTATAGTGGCTCCAGCCTTGGGAAGCTCCTCACCTTCCACCTCTAATGACCTCGGTAAAATAATCAGGTTCTAACCCTAGAAGACAACCTCTAACACCTTATATACTTCTCTAATTTTCGTAGGTAATTATATCCTAAAAATAGAAATTACCAAAATGAAGTCCCGGGTTACCGATTAGCCCTTAAAATGTCCCGAGACCCAAACTAAACCCCCAGGTAAACTTTTTTTTACTATCTCGACCCTTCCGGACACATTGGCGCACTCGAAATGACCATACGGGAGACTTATAATTTATTCACTTTTTATAATAATAATTTAGTCCCGACGCGACACAGACGCGTCTCGACTTAATTTCCATAATTGTCATATTATTCACTCTTGACAATTTCTCATTTATTACTATACTCATCTAGTAATATTCAACATTATTCTTACCAATAATTACTAACTCTCATCACGCTAGTAAATATTTACTTTCAAATTCAGACTAATATTAAATTAATTTATCCCAATTTAATTTAATTAATCCCATAATTAAATGTCATAAAAATACACGGTATTATATACTTTCCCCCTAATAACGAAATTTCATCCCCAAATTCGAAAAATAAGGCCTACCTGATAAAATAATTCTTGATACCTTATCTGTACGCAAACTATCTTCATAGTAAGGCACTTAATCACTATAGCTCCCGCCTCACAGCAAGCTTGTTTAACACTTTCATTAACGGCACTTCACATTGTGCTCCTATCCGACAAAATTTGCATAAGACGGGCATATACATCATTGACTCCCATTATTTCAATTTTATTAGGAGGCCGCAACTCACTACGTGTCAACCACTCATATTCTTCTAAACACAAAACTTTCATTCTGAGAGAAACCATACGAACATCTGACCAATCTTGTCAATTCTTTGAATCTCGGTTTTTGGCGACATAAATCTTATGACAGATAAAAGGTTACCTCAGACAATATGTGGTTATTCCACTTTAGTCATCGGGTCTAACTCGACTAATCCAAACTTAGGATTATCCGCTTGCCTCAAAACAACTTGAGGGAGAAAAATTAAGGTTTTTCCACTCAAAACTTCAATAAGCAGTTTGTCCACAATAAATAGGTACGAGTGCTTCTACAGAATTCTATCGTACTATACTTCACTTGCTAGCTACATTCGTTGTGGAAATGAAATGATCACCATGAATCCAAAATTGCTTTCGCGCGGCTCCACTAATCGTTAATCATTGTTTGCCTACTCCCCGGATATGGGTGATACAACCTACTCAAAATGAAATGTTATCCCCGCTGCTTCCTGAAATTCCATATTGAAGGTGGGATTCAAAAATCTCGTCCTAATTCAGAAAAATACCGTGTAGGACCACGTACCGACGTGATTCTTCTTTTCAAAGAAAGACTGGGGCAAACTAGCTAATATTGTAAATCACCCCAAAGGAATGTCAATCACTTCCTTCTTGGGCAACTTGTTCCACACGTTCGAAGGAAAGTTAATGTGGTGGTTTAATTATATTTTATTTACCACATCGGCTCCTTTTAAATAGTTTTACTCCACCAAGTTCTTTTTCTCCATCTCAACATATTAGAATGACTCATTTTTCGTCCAAATTTGATATTTTTCATCTAAATTAATTTTTTGTATTTCCAAACTTTTAAAATTCATAACTTTATATTTACATATCTATTTTTTGTTAAAATTACTATTTTGAAAACTACTCTTCAAGATAACCAAACAATATACATATTGAATATTTAATTTTGTAGAAAATAATTGAAATAGATAAATTCATTATGTGAGTATTTCTAACATATAAATTTCAATGTTTAGTATCTTTAATAACTCATACAACGTGTTTTCAAGAATTACCTCATTTTTAAAAATCACATATGTTACTCTCGTAGAGATTAGCAACAATCCAACACTAGCTTATGTCTCATCAGATATGTGTATATAATAAAGTACAAATCATCCTATAATGATTGGTTAGTCCATTTCTACTCAAATGAAACATAATTTGGGACTAAGCAACTTAAACCAAATTTCCAAGTCAACATAATAATTCGTAACCAATATAACTACTATTTATAATACCATTCAGCTAAAACCATTCTTACTATTAAGCATAACCCACATATCCAAAACCATTTCAACTACTAAGTATGACCCACAAATCCAAAACTAATCCAACTACTAAGTACTAATCACTAAACCATAACTAACCCAAATACTAAGACCAACTCACCAATCCAAAATTAATCCAACAACTAAGTATAAATCGCAAAACCATAACTAATTTATCTACTAAGTAAAACTCATCAAACCATAACCAATCCAACTACTAATAAACTCTCAATACAAAATGGATCTAACTCCTAAGCACCAATAAATTTCCAATATAACTACTGTTTCAAATTCTGCAACGATTTAAAAAGAAAGTTTGAGGCTCTTAAATCATAATGTTCTAATTACCGCATTAGTTGTCTTAACCTATATATATATATATATAACTTAACATGTTTTTAATCAAAATTCCTACTTCAATTTTCCAAATTACAAGGCTTACAATTAATTAAAAACAAAACATATAAATTCAAAGTTAAATACTTGTCAAAGCACATCTACAATAATTAATTAATAAATGATGATAAATTCATGGGTGTACCACATATAAATCTAAGAGTACAAGTTAAGTATGCATTTTATATTATTTTCTAAATTACGCGATTTTAACATGGGATTTATTAATAATTATTATAAATCTAATCATATATCATACAAATCCCCTTATTACATAAACCTAACATTATAAATTGTTAATTTTAAATACTAATCCAATTAATAACTTTATTAATTAAAGGCTAATCTATGTTAATCGTGCAAACCTTAAATCAATTTGAACTTATGAGAGATTTAAATTAGAAAATTTGAAGCATTAGTTATCTCAACTTAACTTTCGGCCTAAATAACTATTTTAGGTGAATATTAACTTTATATATACAAATGGAGAAAAGTAGATTCATGTCTCTGCAAAACAGTATTGAATCCTTAAATATTTCCTTAATTTTACCCTTTGATCAATCCAACCATGCTCTTTAATCATCATCTTCAGTTTTGTGTTTGATATTTGTATATGTTAATGGAGGGTTATTTGATTTGGGGAAAGGTATAGAGAGTTAGGGTTTGTATTTTAGAGATAATGAGAGGTAATATGCTAAAATCTAATATTAAAACACTCAATTTCGTTCTCCTTAACTTATAACAAAAGACCCACGAGAAGGATCGACGACCAAGTCGCTAGTGAACAGCGACCTTAATCACCCACTATCGCGAGGTATTTGACTCGCGATCGTGCGAGGCTACCCACATTCGCACCCTATAAAACCAGCAGTCGCGGCTCTGACTTTTACCTGTAATTCAAATTTATTTCTATTTTTTCACGTGAATTAAAATCCTAAACCCCAATCTTATTCCCCAAGAAAGGTACTAAAAACTAATCTAACATTAGGGTTTCACCTTAATAACCCTTCTATACATTTTACAGTGTTCAAACCCAATTGAGAAAAACCCAAGACAAAAAATTCTAGTATTCACACTTGTCCCAAAGCAATTTAAAAAGTTACCCATTTCAAATTACAAGTAATTAACTCAACCAATTTAAATCCAAATTTGTATTTCATTACGAATATTCCAAAAATTCATTTCAAATTCATTAAAATGTCACATTCCAATTTGATTATCTATTTAATCCTTTTATTTAATTCTTTTAAAAAATGATGAGAAATATCTACAACAAAATGCACAAATATACATCTCTAGCATATCTAGGATCTCCATAGAGTCGGTAAAAACAATCGATCATAATCGGAATTGAAGGTTATGCAACCCATTCACACTACCTAGCCCTGCATAAAAAATTCCACACCTTACGCTTGAAGTCAACTAAAACACTTTGAACCTCCAAATTTTTCATTTCGATGCAATTACGAGGACCTGGTTCTCTTATATATTTTTATCGCAAACATGGAACTAGACACTCAGTTGTCTTTGAATCAGAGATACGTATGCAAATTGAAAGATCACTTCAGGCCCGATCCAAATAGACACAAAAAAATAATTTTATGGGAAAATCCTATATTTTGTCGTTGTGCCTTTGCTCTCAAAAAGACTAGCGCGATTTAAGTAGACTAAAAATCGAAAAAAATAAAAATAATGATCTAAGGAAATTTAAAGACTTCGTAGGGCCATATTTATTTAACATACAAATAAAGGTTAATACTATGAAAAATAAAAAGAAGCCTAACAGGGAGAACACACTACCCCTATATACTTCTTCCCAAAAGAGAAACAACCCTCTCTCTCAAAACACCCCCAAACTGGGAGAAATGTCGAGGCAGACATATTCACCACGAGCTCACCATTAAATGGCACATTGCTTTTGGTAAAAGGACAGCACTCCTATCTACGAATCTACCTCCAAATAATCTCACCCATCTCCCTTAAAATACCCTTCAACTCGAGAAAAATATTGAGGCAGACAGTCTCTCTAAGGGCTCCCCACTAAACGGCACCCTATTTTCTTGGTAAAAGTATGGTGCTCGTATATCCAAAACTAACCTAGAAGACCCTTGCCTTATCATAGCCACAAGAAAAAGGGGAACCTCCCTCTCCTACTCCTATATCCATTCAAATAATGTGGCTCGTCGTCAAAACGGGTGAAATTGTCTCTCCCCACAAAAAAAGTCTAAAAAAGACGGGGCACCTTTATTCCTATCCTCCTCATATTATTATTATTATTATTATTATTATTATTATTATTATTATTATTATTATTATTATTATTATTATTATTATTATTATTATTATTATTATTATTATTTATTTTTTATTATTATTACTACTACTACTATTGTTGTTATTATTATTATTATCATTATTACTATTTGTAATGAGTTAAAATAAAAAGGGCTTTAGGACCGAATCTGTCCATAGGTACAACTTGCATATATAAAGAGAAAAATCAAAAAAGCATATATATTACAACCAAACCTCGTAAGGGGAATATATTTAGTTATATACACGATGCATAAAATGAGAATCCCCATAATAAATGAAAATGTATTGAGGTTTCCTTGTTTTCATCTTGAAGGAACATACTATATATATACCTATATCCATAAAAAACACAAAAGGACGTCCTTTTAGGAGGCTACATCAAATCCCACCTAAAATAATCACCAATACCCTGTCACCATCACCATCACTTGTAAGATATGATACCTCTTCCCCGAACATTCGTCCTCACAACTCCCACCCGAAGCCCTTATATCTGGAAGCCAGACGACCACCTAAGAAATAGGCACACCAATAGGAGCAGCAAAACTAATTGGTCATTGGGCCAACCTAATGGATAACCTCAAATAGTCGATTATCGCGTCCTGGGCAACCTCTGACGTCAGTTGACACAATGCCAGATGCGTGGACAAATATAGTAAAAGGACCTCCCTCAGATGACCCGCGTCGACAAATACTTACTAAAAATACCATTAAAAAAAGATTCCATCAAAATGTGGTAAAAAGGTAAAGGTACGTTAAAAGATACATGAAAAAGTCAAAACCAATTCTCACGTCATATAATAGAAGAGTTGGGGATAGAACCGACGCCAGCAACCCAAAAGAGGTAGCCCGTTGAAAATGTGCATAAATTAGTCTTCACCCCAGGAAAAAACAATAAAAGTCGATGACAACATCGGAAGCTGGAAACTACCCAATCTAGGGAGAGAGGAGGAAACCATAACCAATGATAACGCAATAGTCTCATTCGCTATCATCAGATTAATAGGCAAGAAAGAAGAAGCAGGAGCACCCGTAGGGATACTCCCGGTCATCGACAATAGAAAAGTCAAGTCTGGCATTCCAAACCCCAAGCCACTACCATGATCCATAGTGTCACAGAATAAAACGAGTGAAGCTAAGAAACACGAGTGTCAAATGCGTGTAAACGAAGGCGATACCAGATCAAGCATCACTAAAGAAAGAAAGAAAGAAAGAAAGAAAGAGAGAAAGAAAGGGATAACATTCAAGAATTGGCAAGCTCTCCTGCATTAAATAAGGTTTGGGCGATCGAAAAGTTTAGATGAATGGCTATCCATTTCCAATAGTTGGACGATCAGCAAAATTGTTCCCCTCCTAACTTTAGCTAATCGGCCAATACCTAGTATTTTCCAAAAAAAAACATTTTCCTCCCTTGAACTTTTAAGCCATTGCTCATAGGCCTCACAACACTTCCAAAATAGGCAACCCTATTTTTTTAAGCTCTTATTTTGATGAAAAATATATGAACGTGCCCACTCTTAATAGACCACCTCTGTGGATACCTCGATTTGCAATAAAGGTCCCAAGATGCTTTGTCTATCCCAAATAAACCCTAGCCTCCCAAAATTCTCTATCGTATCCCAAATAAACCCCAGGCACGAACCCCGAAAGAAACCCTAAAAAAACTTTCGAAACATACACGAAAGTTTGTGGTGTCAAAAACACCAAAGACTAAAGTACATAAAGCCAAACCAAAAATCGATTTAATCCATTAAAACAACCAATAAATAACCCCTTTGGGGCCTTTATTAGATCAGCTAAAGGCCTCTCGAAGGATAAGCAATCGGCTAAAGACTTTAGGCGATCGGCCAATTGTTTGACAACTGAATATGATCCAAATATTCTCCCAGACATTGATAAAAAATTAACGATTCAAAACCTTTAGCCGATGAACCAAACCCAACTCAAAAACTGCTATAAATAGTGGTGCCCACCAACGTTAAAAAAGGATCTAAAACCCAATGTTGATTCAGTTTTCCAACTTTCTTAATCTCGAGTACCTGAGATACTCTATCTCATTTTTTTAAAAGTTCCAAAGGGCTCGTACTTCAAAAAATTCACTTTTTCAAAAGGAAAAGCTTGTACTTCTGCAAAGTCGCCCCAAAATGAGGTTCTTACTCCAAAAAAATTTCCCCAAAATAGAAAACTGAGTCGAAACCCTACAAAAATTTTGCAAAAGTCAACATTTCTAGCTAAAGCTCTTCCCGATTGAAAATCACCAAAAAGCGAAGCTTTCCCCCAAAGAAAAATTCATCTTTTGTCACGAGTGTAAAGAGCCACTGACCTAATTTTTGGGAAACATCCCATAATTATATATTGTAAAAATTTGTGTATACTTGGGTAACCTTGTAACGACAAAAGTCTCTGATTGAGTGTTAATGTAGTGTTGGCTCAATTTTTGATAAAAACATTTGAGTCATATGATAGTGTTCATGTGTATCCATCCATGCCTATGACGTGTTAGTTGAAGACGTAGCGGTCAAGATTATGTAACAAGCCTCGCTTTTGGGAGGCTAATTTTATATTAATTTTACCACATAAGGTAATTATATAAAATGTTAGAACTGGAGTAAATATTAATTGAATGAGTTGGAAGTTAATATTTACTAATGTGGCATATTTACCGTATGTGTAGGTAAATATCCTCATGTTGTATGTTTTATAGTGTCATATATTTTAAATGACATTATGGTTAAAAGGAAATTGGAACTCGAAATAAATTATAAAATTGTTGGATGCCAATTTAGAGAGTGTAGTTAGTCCCGGAATGTGCAAGACAGTCAAAATAAGTGTCATATTGAATTTTTAGGTTACGGGCACTTTTGGCTAGTTTTAACTTAAATGCGTATTTGGGAGTCATTTTAATATGGTATTAACCATTTAAGTTGGGGACTATAGACTTAAGCCACGATTTTAAGTCTTGCCCCTTATTTCATTTCTCATTTGTGTGTGTTACCAAACTTAGAGAGAGAGAGAGAGAGAGAGAGAGAGAGAGAGAGAGAGAGAGAGAGAGAGAGAGAGAGAGAGAGAGAGAGAGAGAGAGAGAGAGAGAGAAAAGAGGTGAAATGAGAGAAATTGGGATTGAAGTTGGAGATTGCTTACACCACAAAGAAATCTGAGTTTGCAAGCTTAAGGCAAGTTTTCTACTTACTAATATATGATTTAAGATGAATAATTTGTGTGATAGTTGTGTATTAACATTTATGGATCAAAAATGGAAATTATGGTGTTTAAACACTAATCTTAGTTTTTGATGATAAAATAGTGGATTATAGTGGTTATCAATCATGTGGGATGATTTTGGGTAAATAAATGTTGTTGGATGTGAGTAAAATGGAAGAGATTTGAGGTTTGGGGAAGTTAGGGTTCATAACCCTTAAAAGACATTCTTGGCAATTTCGCAAGGGCGAATCGATTCGGCCCCTGGGCGAATCGATTAGCATAGGATCAGTTTCTAGGTCTGCTTGGACCGAATCGATTCGGGTCCAAGACGAATCGATTCGGCAGTTTACAGAATCTCAGGTCTTTAAGTCCAAACCGATTCACTTTTTGGGCGAATCGATTCGTTTTCCTGCTATTTTTGAGTTAATTTTAAAACTCAATTTTGATACTTTTTCTCTAGGCTAAGGACCTAGGAACCTTCTTGAATGAAGTAAACTTAGAGTTATAGAGTCTTAGATGAGTGGGGCAACCATCCTAAATTGGGATTAGGTTATGTGGGGGCTTTTTCGGGGATGCACCAATTGATGTTAGGACGTTCTTTTCTTCTAGTTAATTATATTGAGACTAGGAGTTATAGAGTTGTGTTTGGGAGACTTTAGGAGCTCAATGGAGCTATGTTAATCTTTATGGCTCACAATAACACCACAAACGAATGTTGGGAGAATAAATTGGAAGTTTATTCATTCATTTGAGGTATGATAGTCTTGGGGTTTTAAAGTAATACCCTAAAATGTTTGGATATAATTAAGAGTTTATTCACTCCTTTGAGGTTGTAATAACGATACGAATTACATATGGCTCCGGATAAAATATGAGGTATTTACATAATGTAAATGACTAAGGTTTCGAATAAAACGAAACATACATGTGTAAAATGAAAATGAAATGGAAATGGTAATAATTATGGTAAATGCTAATTTACTTCATAATGAATTTGGTAAATGATAATTTACTTAAATACACCCTCTCTAAATGCCATCATAAGGGAAGTTCGCGCGTGAGGTGAAGCCCCTTGGCTAATGAATGGAGGGTGGATATAGTCCTAGGCCATATGAGCGTTTCTTGTTGTATATTTTTCTGCGATGGGTAGGTAATTTTGGGTGTGGTTATGACTACAGGCACATGGCTGCTTCCCGACGTCTTGCGTTTTAGGTGCCCATGTGTCGTAATTGATAGGCCCTGGAAGATGATGGTCACTTAGGGGCGCGCACAGTGGGGAAACCCGGACGGGAGGTCTTAGAATCGTTATATAAATATAATTATAACTATCATTGATCAAGTGGGACTTGATGGATTATGAATGCCACAAAGAGCATGGTAAAGTGACATAAAAAGCACAAGAAAATGCCACAAAGAGCATTTGATAATGACTATATCCTATTATGGAACGGAATGATATAAAGAACCTAATGAAGTGCCATAAAGAGCACATTGAAATGCCACAAAGATTATTTGAAAATGATTATATTCCTGATAAGGAAAGGATTTTCTTACAAAATGTATACTTGAGCTAATGATGCCATAAAGTGCATGTAATTGTGAATATATATATATATATATTCCTGTTAAGGAATAGATATATGAAAAGAATAAGTGTACTTGATGAAAGTTGTAATTAATGTTAATCATCTTTGTTTTCCTGTTTATCTAAATTGAATTTATGTTTAAGTGAATTAACCTAGTTTGTGCATAGAATTGTGTAGGTAGATCCTTATTTTGGATTTCGGGTTGTCACAAATGGTATCAGAGCATCAGGTTCTAGAGTCCTTAGGAATCTGTGTGGACGCCTTATGTTTTCATCTTTGCTTTTGATTTGACATAGAGCTTTAGGATTAAGATCGTTGATTTCTCTTGTGAGATTTCGTTTCTCCTGCCATGAGGTAGAACCCATAGAATCTTTTGCGCATTCGTGTGAGATTCCTAGGTCGATTGAAAAAGGGTGACAGGGAAGGTCGTTGTGAAGGCGTCATTAGATGGAAGTACTAAAGAACTGTAATTTTTGGTCGGGGAGGAGGATTGCTTTGGAGGTCGCTCCATTTTGTAGCATTTTCTTATCTTGCTACTGCGACTACCAATTACAGTGGATGTAGTTTTCCCAGTACCGCTAGAAGTAGAGGGTGGCACTAAGCTTGGGATTCCAAGCGATACTAAATTGAAGTGGAGAAGAGCCCCTGACGAGGGCCACATATTGAAGTAAGTTGGAGGAGATACGTCCTCATTTGATGGATGCGTCAGGTCCAGGTTTCATTGAACCAAGGAAGGGGAGGTCGGTAATGTACTCTCTTTTATTGAAGAAAAAAAAAAGGACTGCGTGGGAAATTATTTTTCAGCCAAGGTCGGAACAACGGCTATGACGTGGAGTGTAGAACCACTCATTTTGATTCTTTTGATGGGAGGACAAGGGCAAAGATAAGGTTCTTGGTTGCGACGTTGATGGAAGTAATATTGGTTCTAATAAGACTCGAATACGGTGTCTGAGAACCATTAGTATTAACCCGGGGTGATTAGCAAGAATGTTGGTAGGAATTCCACCTTAGTGGTGGGTAGTGCATTCCCCATGATAAGATTTAGTAGTATTGTATTTATTATAGTTTTGGGTGTGCATATTGAGTTTGAAGTAGTATCGATACTATTATAGAAAGGGTAATTATATGACTTCCGTGGTAGGGAAGTTTTATATTTTCTTCACTCGTTATGAAGCGAGTGATAACATTTTAAATGTATATGTGTAATATGTTTTACTGGCATTATGTGTTACCTGGTTTGAGTGTTCTATTATTTGTTTGCTTTGTATGTGGTTGTTGTGCCTTATCTCCATGACCAACAAGGTTAAGTAGTAATGCATAGGAGGGGTTCCTTGTTTGGATTCCGCTTTTGCGGGATGCTCCACGCGTGAACCTTAAAGACGTTGGAAGTGGAGAGATGCTACTTTTCCTTTCTTTTATTCTATTTTATTTTATTTCATTTTTAGAAGTTAGGTTAAAAGGTTTAGTCGAGAATCACGTAGAAGAGTGATTAAGGGCTATTAAAGTGCGAGATAGAAGCACTGAATATAGTTCTCTCCTCTGATCGATGTGAGGGAGACTGAGATACGAAGTCGACTTGAGACTTCGGGTTATGCCTTGATAAGAAGGCTATCTAGAAAGTTGTATATATGTAGTGGATAAATATTTTTTTAAGACTTTATAGAAAGTAAATGTCTGATTAGTTGAAATCCTTAATTATGCAATGGTAAGACATAGAAGTAGAATCTTATTAATAGGGTTACGAGTTAGACTTTTACCAATCCCGGTCATGTATCTTAGACCTTTATATCTTGATGATCGACGATGCGAGGTAGTAGTGTAACGGGAGGGTTCCTTGTTTGGATTTCGCTTTGACGAGACGTCCCACGCATGAAACCGAGCGAATGTGGAAAGTTGAGAAAGGTCTTGGGCACTAGGGATATACTTAGTATTATATGTATACGACTTAGATAGGATATATATAGATCGACCTTAGATTTATTAGGATATAAGGCCTTTAGGGAATGTGACATTGACTTAGGAAGGCTGTAAGGAGTTGACCACGTATAGGTTATGGGTTAACTCTAAGAGGGATCAAATCCCTAGGAACGAGAAGTACGGAATCTCGAGAGGTTTGGTAAGTTAGGCTGAAGGAGATGAGGTCTCTCTTAGATATAGTGTTACGTTGGTAACTTAATTTACATGGAGTTAAAAGGATGAGTTAACTCTCACTCTTGAGCCCCTGTTGCTAAGCTCGAGGGTGGATTTAACGAACAAGCCTTTGCTCGGAATGGGGAGTGATAATACTGGAGCATGGACCCATTGTTTGTGCGTATCACAAGCTTAAACTTTGGGGAAGTATTATTCCACGCTTGATTGAAAATTCATTATGGTAGTGATCGCCTTAAAGTGTTGGAGGCACTACTTCCTGGGCAGGAAATTTAGTCTTTCTCGCAAACAACAAGTTGTTAAAGTATGTTGTGGAAGGAATCTAGTTGGTGTATGAAGTTCATGAAGGACCATCGATTGGAAATTTCCTTTCGTTAAGGGAATGCGATTGGGGCTGTAGATGTGGCGAGTAGAAAACTCATCGGGGAAATTAGTGAAGGCATGGAAATCCAAATAAAATGTGCATGACTAGGAAGACTTTGTAGCAAGAGCATTCCAGTCTATGATTCACCATTTCACCTACTCGTGTGAAGAGAGTAGTGGTGGAACGGAGAAGGGTATTTTCATAGACGTCTTCTTTGAATTTTTGGCCAAATAGTTGCTCTTTCGGCCTTATGGCCGGACTATATATGGAGGAGTATGCCCCGCTTTTTATGGAGGAGTGGTAAAATGGTATGAAGTACCTATCAAATAGTGTGGACCGAGACGAGACATTCGTGTCGGAGGTTGGGTAAAGTTTCTAGGAAAAAATGCAAATGTCGAATATCTTACCACCCTAAAGTGGATGAAGGAATGGAGGAAGTTGAATTAATGCCGAGAGGCATACCTTGAAGGTGCGCCTTAGGCTAAATGGATGGATAGTAACAGTAGTTTGTATGGATGGAAATTCCCGTACAATAATTCAGATCATTGTCTACGGTGTGACACCGTGAGTGGCATTTTGTAGCCGGGTGAGTAATTAACATACTCGTTGGATGGAACCAACGGATCATGCATTCCTTGGACTTAGAATAGTTCTGGAACATTTCTTTAAGAATTTTTCTTTGGAGTCTTATGCTTTGAAGGAATACGCCTATGCGAAGAGAAGTTTAGTGGTGTTGGGGTTAAGCCATTTAGCGTTGGTGTGAGTACCCCTGAGGTGGGATGTAACGAGATTCAAGATGCAAGACTATCTACGCCAAGTCGCGTGGTTATCATCTTCCGCCGTAGGAAGTTAGAATTGATAGTTTGTGATGAACGATTTGGTGCTATGTTAGAGCACAAAGAATGCAGACTGAGATCGATATAGACAACCTTAGTCCGAGTCCATTTGGAACGCCACGATAATAAGGTTTTTTTAAAGGCGATAGAATGATAGTTTAAGATAGTATACCCTTTATGCGTATCGGGTATGCCCGAATTTTGAGGGAAAAATTTCCTCATAAGGAGGGGAGTATGTAACAACCCTCGTTTTTGGAAGGCAAATTTTATATTAATTTTACCACATAAGGTAATTATATAAAATGTTAGAAGTGGAGTAAAAATTAATTGAATGAGTTGGAAGTTAATATTTACTGGAATGTTGCATATTTACCGTATGTGTAGGTAAATATCCTTGTGTTATATGTTTTATAGTGTCATGTATTTTAAATGACACTATGGTTAAAAGGAAATTGGAACTCGAAATAAATTAGAAAATTGTCGGATGCTAATTTAGAGGGTGTAGTTAGTCCCGGAATGTGCGAGACAATCAAAATAAGTGCCATATTGTATTTTTAGGTTCCTGACACTTTTTACTGGTTTTAACTTAAATGTGTATTGGGGAGTCATTTTAATGTGGTATTAACCTTTTAAGTTGGGGACTTTACACTTAAGCCACGATTTTAAGTCTTGCCCCTTATTTCATTTCTCATTTGTGTGTGTTACCAAACTTAGAGAGAGAGAGAAGAAGAGAAAAGAGGAGAAATGAGAGAAATTGGGATTGAAGTAGGAGATTGCTTCTACCACAAAGAAATCTGAGTTTGTAAGCTTAAGGCAAGTTTTCTACTTGCTAATATATGATTTAAGATGAATAATTTGTGTGATAGTTGTGTATTAACATTTATGGATCAAAAATGGAAATTATGGTGTTTAAACCCTAATCTTAGTTTTTGATGATAAAATTGTGGATTATAGTGATTATCAATCATGTAGGATGATTTTGGGTAAATAAATGTTGTTGGTTGTGTGTAAAATGGAAGAGATTTGAGGTTTGGGGAAGTTAGGGTTCATAACCCTTAAAAGCCATTCTTGGCAAATTCGCAGGGGCGAATCGATTCGGCCCCTGGGCGAATCGATTCGCATAGGGTCAATTTCCAGTTCTGCTTGGACCGAATCGATTCGGGTCCAAGACGAATCAATTCGGAAATTTACAGAATCTCAGGTCTTTAAGTCTGAACCGATTCGCTTTTGGGGCGAATCGATTCGTTTTCCTGCAGTTTTTGAGTTAATTTTAAAACTCAATTTTGATACTTTTTCTCGAGGCTTAGGATTTAGGAACCTTCTTGAATGAAGTAAACTTAGAGTTCGAGAGTCTTAGATGAGTGGGGCAACCATCCTAGATTAGGATTAGGTTATGTGGGGGCTTTTTCGGGGATGTGCCAATTGATGTTAGGGCGTTCTTTTATTGTAGTTAATTCTATTGAGACTAGGAGTTATAGAGTTGTGTTTGGGAGACTTTAGGAGTTCAATGGAACTATGTTAATCTTGATGACTCATAATAACACCACAAATGAATGTTGGGAGAATAAATTGGAAGTTTATTCATTCATTTGAGGTATGATAGTCTTGGAGTTTTAAAGTAATACCCTAAAATGTTTGGAGATAATTAAGAGTTTATTCACTCCTTTGAGGTTATGGCTCTGGATAAAATATGAGGTATTTACATAATGTAAATGACTATGGTTTCGAATAAAATGAAACATACATGTGTAAAATGAAAATGAAATGGAAATGGTAATAATTATGGTAAATGCTAATTTACTTCATAATGAATTTGGTAAATGACAATTTACTTAAACACACCCTCTCTAAATGCCATCATAAGGGAAGTTCGCGCGTGAGGTGAAGCCCCCTGGCTAATGAATGCAGGGTGGATATAGTCCTAGGCCATGTGAGCATTTCTTGTTGTATATTTTTCTGCGATGGATAGGTAATTCTGGGTGTGGTTATGACTACCCCGCAGGCACATGACCGCTTCCCGACGTCTTGCGTTTTAGGTGCCCAGGTGTCGTAATTGATAGGCCCTGGAAGATGATGGTCATTTAGGGGCGCGCACAGTGGGAAAACCCAGACGGGCAGTCTTAGAATCGTTATATAAATATAATTATAACTATTATTGATCAAGTGGGACTTGATGGATTATGAATGCCACAAAGAGCATGGTAAAGTGCCATAAAGAGCACAAGAAAATGCCACAAAGAGCATTTGATAATTACTATATCCTGTTATGGAACGGAATGTTATAAAGAACCTAATGAAGTTCCATAAAGAGCACATTGAAATACCACAGAGAGCATTTGAAAATGATTATATTCCTGATAAGGAAGGGATTTTCTTATAAAATGTATATTTGAGCTAATGATGCCATAAAGTGCATATAATTGTGAATATATATATATATATATATATGAAAAGAATAAGTGAACTTGCTGAAAGTTATAATTATTGTTAATCATCTTTGTTTTCCTGTTTATCTAAATTGAATTTATGTTTAAGTGCATTATCCTAGTTTGTGCGTAGAATTGTGTAGGTAGATCCTTATTTCGGATTTCGGGTTGTCACAGACTATAAAGCTTCATCATATGTCGGGTTTCGTTTTCCTCGTTTCTACGTCAACAACATTAGTTCCAATGCTCATAAGGTATGAACGAGCTAAATTTTAACGTCACATGTTATATTTGAGCTTTATGAGGTGTTCTCCTACCAATCTAATCATCTACATATTACGTAACCTAGGAGGACTAGTGCATGTTAAAATCCGTTACATGTGAGGTTTGTGTGAGACATAAAAGTGATATATATATAAATGTGCATAGGGAAGGGCTCTCAAAGGAAATATCATCCTTTGTAAGTAAGCCACCATTTGCTTGGACCAAAAATAAATACGTGGTCCAAAGGCCCAAAAGAATAATGCCATTAAAAGAAAATATTTGACAATGCCTATTTTGTTTAGTTATTTTATTCATTCAAAACATTAAAATAATATGCTTAAATTGAGGGAGTTTGGATGGTATATCAACGGTTTGCACAATGTCCGTTTATCCTAGTTGTACTTTCAATGTCATGACTCTATTGGTTTGTAGAATCATCAAAATTCTAGGCTTGTATGCATTGTGTATGTTTATTCATTGAGTTCAATCTATATTATCACATGAGGTTATATTCAAATGTGATAAAGTTTGTAATTAAATGAGATCTCCGTGAACATATTTTAAATGATTGGGTCTAAATTTAATTGTTACTAGTTCACACCCCTACACTTTCGTTTCCATATGACACATTTTTTTCATACGAGTGTGAAAATCTTATTGTATTTTGTGTCATGTGTGGTGTCTATACCTATATATATGTGCATGTGCATTAGTGATATTCATTTTGTCTACATATATATGGTATTTTTTTTCTTTGCCTCACTTTCTAGTTCATCTATGCTTCTAATTCATAATTGGTATCTATCGTGTTGCATATTGTTGTTGATATCACATGCTTAGTATCTTATGTATCACATTGGTATCATTTTTTTTGCATCTTCGTTGGTATCCGTTATTATATGTATGGATTAGTTATGATTTTGTTGCCCATATGCTTTCATGCTCTTATCACTCTAAGCTTCATCGTGTTTAAATTAGTATTATCCTTTATCTATTCCTGAACAAAAAGAAGGAGAATGATAGGGGGAGAAATGGTATCTAATCCTATTGTAATCATATCTTAGTTTGGGAGATTTATCTTAGGGGGAGACGTCTTTATAAGTAGATCATTTATTTGATAAAGGGGAGAATTAATTTAGGGGGAGTATTTATTTTATATGCATTTAATATTCTTGATATTCCCTATGCGTTTGATAGTTTGCGTAAGTGTGCAGGAATTCTTATAAAATGGTAACTTTCATCGGCAAAGATATTGATTCTTGGGTTTTTGAGTCAAGCTATATAATTTTTATTTTGGGTGGGATATTTTTTTAAACGTCCTTCTAAGTAGGTCATTTATTTGATAAAGGGGAGAATTAATTTAGGGGTAGTATTTATTTATATACATTTAATATTCTTGATATTCCCTATGCGTTTGATAGTTGGCTTCAGTGTACAGGAATTCTTCTAAAATGGCAACTTTCTACAGCAAAGATATTGATCCTTGAGTTTTTGAGTCAAGCTATGTAATTTTTATTTTAGGTGGGATTTTTTTTAAGTCTAGTAGAGCTTGACGGCCCTTTAGGATTTTTGTTTGATTTTTGTCCCGGAATAGCCAAAAGGGGAGATTTGTAAGGACACAAGTCTTCGATTGAGTCTTATTGTAGTGTTGGCTCAATTCCGAAAAAATATATTTGAGTCATTGTATAGTGTTCAAGTGTATCCATCCATAACTATGACATGTTAGTTGAATACGTAGCGGCCAAGATTATAAAGCTCCATCATATGCCGGATTTAGTGTGCCTCATTTCTATGTCAACAACATTGGTTCCAATGCTCCTAAGGTATGAACGCATTTTATATATCTATATATATAGGAGCTTGAAAATTTATTGGGTGTATCTTATAATTTTTTTATAAATAATTTTATCGACTTTGTTTTACTCAGAAAATATTTTTTAAGAACTTTTCATAAAAGTTTTGGGCTTACAAAGAATATTTTATTTTCTAACACGTCGTTCGAACAAACTGAAATCTCGTTCGAACGAGATTCCCAGGTCGTTCGAACAAGACTTCTAATGAGATTCCGTTTTTATCACTGGAACATCGTTAGTAAAGTCGCTCGAACGAGAATGTCGTTCGAACGACTTTGGCGGGAATAGTTTTTTGGCGGTTTTTGGCAGTTTTCTCCATGTTTCCACTTCTTTTTCCCCACTACTTTTTGGCATAATTACTAGGTTAGGGAACCAACTTTTTCAAACCAACTTTTTCGTATTCTACAATCTCCAAGAGAGAGTTTTCTGAGCATAATTCCACAATGAAAGAGTTCATGTTTTGAGTGTGTGATTTTCAAGAAAAGCTTTCTTAAACACTTTAAGTTTACACCCAATAGTTTTTTTATTCTAAGTTCCTTCATATATATCCTTGCTTAGAGTTTTGGCACCGGGTTTATCTCTACACCTCAAAGAAGAGAAGTTTGGGTTTATTTCTACATCCCATAAAGAAGAAGTTCATTGTTTTGGTTGCGGCATTATCATACGGTGAAAGGCACCGTGTGTGGTCGATGGGTTCCTAAAAGCTTCATTGGTGGATTCCAAGGTTCCGGTGAACTCCGGGATTGTTGACTAAGCGGAGGTAGTTGCAAGAAGATGCGTCAGGGGTTTGGACAGATTCAAGTCAATTTGTGTAAGTCTTCTGTCTTATAAACATAAAACCATACTTAGTGGACTTAAGGCTAGGGTCGTCCGAGATTTTTTGTCGTTGTGGGTTTTTCCTCGTACATCGCGACGTAGTGGTTTGTTTATTTTATCTTTTGCAAATTCACATTAGATGCATGCTTAGGTAAAAGATAAATTTGGCATATTTAATTTGGTGCTAAATTTGTTTGGGTAAAAATTCATTTAATTCAAGTCACTAATTTTATTGGATAAAATTTGGTTTGGCCTTATTTGTAAAAATGGATTAATTATTTGTGTTAGGCAAATTTCTAGGACTTGGATTGAATTAATTTGGTTTAAGTGAAAAATATAATTCTTATTTAATTTAATTTCACTTTGAGTTTAGTTTAATTTTAATTTGAAAGATATTAAAATTTCTTGTTTGTGTGTGTTGAGTTGAACCATATTTATTCCGCATTAAAGGAAATTGATTTTTAAAGTGAAAGATTTGAAAATTGGGGGTCTACGTTCCCAACAAGTAGTATCAGAGCATTGATTAAGAAAAACTCGCATTCTTAAACCTCTCTAATTGGGCCCCCATTTAAGGGACCGTTATGCAATTTACAACTTTTATATTTGTTTAAGCCTACTTTTTAACCATGTACCCACACTTGTGTCACGAATTGACATACTCATATGCTAAATAATTCAAATAAAATTTCATGATTCCAAAATACAAACATGAATACATATCTTTCCAAACACGTTCTCAGGAGAGTGCCATTGAGTTGTGTTCAGCATAAAACTTTGCAAGCCAAAGATTAAAATTCGACTACACTCACAACTTCTCCAAGCAAACAAATCCCGTAGTTGCATGGCACCTCGAATATGTTTATTTCAATACTTTTCAAGCATTCCCATTTTATCAACGTATTATTTTAACATATAAATATATCAATCCAAAATAACAAAAATACTATATTAAATACTAGGCTACATAAATACAGCACTGATGTACCTTGTATACTTGATATCACGTTGCCAACACCTATAAATATACTCATTAGTTAACCACATTGGATTTGATCCCAAATCTCCTTGGGTACGTAGTCATTATACTGAGATAAACTCTTGAAGCCCAATACTCAAAATGTGTCTCTCGGTATATTATCTCCTCGAGATGCCTCCATCTCTAATCCTATACGAATATATACCATCAAACCCAATTTGAGTGAACTACGTTGGCTTTCATACCAAGTTTCCTTCGGTACGTAGACGCTATACCGAGCTAAACTCATGAAGCCGAAGCCTCATAATATGTCTCTCAATTTATTATTTCCTAGTGATGCCTCAATCTCTAGTACCAACCCTAATATATTATCCAACCTCATTATGTTATAACTACGTTGGGTTTGATCCTAAGTCCCCATAGGTATGTAGGTGCTATACTGGGTCAAACTCATGAAGCCCAAGCCTTATAATATGACATTTTATGTATTATCTACTAAGGATGCATCCATCCTCATTCTCGAACTCTGCCGACTACTCCTGGTCCACCTCAATACCAAAATGTAGTCTTCCTCTATGCTTCTCAGAAATTAAACATTGCATACTTGATGTAACCTCCTTGCTTCTTAGACAAAATCCTCTCAATTCTACACCTCCAAACTAGCCTGAAGGACAACACCTTCTGGCTAGTAAACACCCGGCTATTATAAGGTTATGTGCCAATATCAGACATCTTTGGATTCACTCCCATTATGATATTCCATACACTAGACCTCCCCCTACCAAGCCAAGTCCTACACTTTCACACACATAATGCTCAAACATGTATTAAGACTGAACTACGTAAGATTTGATCCTAAGTTTCCTTGGGTGCATAGGCACAAAACTGATTCCTTCTCATGAGCTCAAGCCTCGACAATATATCTCTTGACATATTATTTCATCAAGATGCATACATCTCTAATCTTTATATATTTTAAACGAGATATCAAATGATATCAAGATGAGACTACCCAAACATATTCCTACATTCAAACGTGCAAATACTTATATACTGATCATAGTAGAGATTAACCCATATCTCACATTTCTATCTCTCCTCAAGAAACACGAATGACATATCAAATTATCTTAAAAGTCAAACTCCTTCATAGAGTTATATACACACCGAAGACCATCCATTAGACAAGCTGAAATTTATCTCACACTTACATACTTAATAACGATCATCCGTTATATACTACATAGCATGTAGTCATGGACAATCAAATCTTGTGTACCTGCACTGGGTGAAGTGATGCTTTTTGTACCTCTCATTTATATCATTTTCTAACCTAACGACCTAGCTACATATTTAGGAACCCTCCCACTAAGGTCTATAAACAAATTCTAAAATGACTAAAACATAAGAAATTAATGTAAAGAGAAAAAATCAGAAAAGAATTAAGGAAGCATACAGAAGAAGTAAGGTGCCTAATGCCTTCCCCACTCATAACCCGATTCTTAAACCCACACAACACAAAACTCTAGACCAATTTTAAACTTTACACATGCCTTAGGATAAGCCCGAAAGGGCTAGCTAGAACCTTTTGGTTTATTTTCTGTATAAAACAAATCGGACACTCTGAACACCCTACAAAAAAACCCTTCTTTCGCATGAAAGCCACACTTTACAAATGGGCATGCACTAAAAACTAGACATGGCATTAAGTAAATTATGGGGGCAAAATCATTGATGCCCAAACGCCAAATCGATAACCCGACCTCTAGGGGAGTAAAGGAAAGGGAGATAAGCTCCCATACATCTGTCGTAACATGAGTTCCCTTCCCCTTTGGGCACGTAACACTAGGGTACCGTAATGCCATAGGCACCCTTCTCTTAACGATTTGGTGTATCAAAAAATACCTTGTACCCCAGCAGACACCCTTCTTCTTAGCGATACGGTGTATCAATAAACACCTTGTCCCCCAGTGGGCACCCTTCTCTTAATGATTTGGTGTATAGACAAACACCTTGTCCCCCACCTGACATCCTTTTCTCAGACAATTCGATGAAGATAAACACCTTCTCCCCTAGTGAACACCCTTTTCTTAGACAATTCGGTGTATCGACAAACATGTTGTTCCCCAACGGGAACACTTCACACCTTGTCCCCTAATGGAAACCCTTTTCTTAGAAGAATTATTGTACTGACAAATACCTTGTCCCCACACCCTTCTTCAACGATTTGGTGTATAGATAAACACCTTGTCCCCCAACGGACACTATTCTTCTTAATGAATTCGTGTATTAACAAACACTTTGTCCCCCATTAGGCATCCTTCTCTTAATGATTCGGTGCATTGACAAACATTTTTTGCCTTCGTGGACACCCTCCCCTTAGATGATTCGGTGCATCAAAAAACTCCTTGTGCCCCAGTGAACAACCTTTTTTTCATGATTCGGTGTATGGATAAACATATTGTCCCCTAACAAATGTCCCTTTTTCAAGAACTGGTGTATTAACAAACACCTAGTCTCCCAATGAACACCTTTCTCTTAATGATTCAGTGTATCGATAAACACCTTATCCCCTAGGGGAAACCCTTATTTTAATGATTCGGTGCATTGACAAGAACCTAGTCCCCTAGTGGATGATTTCCTTAAAGGATTCGGTGACATTGGTAACACCTTATTTTAAGAGAACATTACTCAAGGACAAAATGATTTGAGCAAAACCTTGTCCATATAAACCCGTGTTTTGAAAACATTGTGTCCAAGGCCGAACTTAATCATCAAGAGTAAGAGAGAAATCCATGGTTAATCGCACAATAAGAGTCGTTATTTCCAACAGTCTTCCTCTAAAAAGAACTCCGTTGTTGAGGGGCTCTGTAGAAACCCCATTTTTCTACACAAAGGTAATCATGTACTAAATCCTTTCGAATTCCCAACGGCTACATCAAACTCATGGGAACACTTCATGAGAGATCAAAAGAAAACCACCCACCAAATTTAAATCCAAACCAAGAGGGACCCAAAGGCATGTGGTAAATTGCACTTGATCGATCGGTCGGATGTGCATAGTACCCCAGACCGATCAGTTATCATCCCTATTTTTATGCATATAAAAGGAGGCCTCCATCAACCAATTGGTAGAATTAAATCCACACCATAAATGCAGTGATCTCTACCCAGAAGCACTTTTCTTCCCTAAAATCCTTGTAACTCTCCTCAATTCACTCCAAAATCTCTCCCCAAGCATAATTATAGAAGTCTAACTTCTAGCCCAAGCTTTTTTCTACCCATTATCAAGAAAAAAACCATTTTCTCTCTTTATTACTTTTTCCTTCCTTTAAAGGTACTTTTTCCTCAAAGCAACCTTAGATCCATACCAAAAAGAGTTGATTCCAAGCCAGAATTCTAGTGAAATGGCAAGGATCACACGTAATTTTTTAGGTTCTCCATACCTCATTCTTTTATTCTGAATTCTTGATATAAGAGGGTCGTGTTGTGTTGCAACACCCACCCCCCACCCACCAATAAAACCATCTTCGTGTATTTTCATTATCTATAAATCTTGATCTATCTCCAAGGGTCATGACCAAACTATGTTGACTTTGATTTTGCTTATGGCAAATACGTAGATATGATAGAGAAACTCGATCTCTAAAACTCAAGTCAAACAATGTACATGTTCACCCCTTTTACTTTTCATTTTCAAAACTAAACAAACAACTTCAAAAGCATGAAATATTCTTGTTTAGGTTAGAGGATTACTAGATCCAAGGATTTTACCTACTATTTTGTTCTTAATGTCGGAAGTCTTTACACTCTTTATCCGTTAAAGTGGTTTCACGAGTGAACCCATTTCATTGAAGCATCTTTCATGAACACGAAGTATTTTACACTTTCAGATCTAGACTTACTAAACTCTAAAAATGATTTGAGACGTCAAACAGAGTTCCGATTGAGAAAGCTAAATGCCCTAGGGTTTGCACAGAAAATACCACTAAATTTTATTTTCATAATTTTTAGTTAACTTGCACCAATTTAGAAAGCGACAAGTGTTGTGTAAAACAATTTACCAATTTTACTCTTGATTTAAGCATGCATCAAGGTGAGTATAAGCAAGAGTAAGATAAGTAAATCACAACATGGTGATGAATGATGAATACGTACAATGATAAAAACCTCGAACGGCCTATCCACAAGTATAGATTAAATTAAAATGCACAACTATAAATAGGTATACATGACCACAAAAGACATAAACACATAAGCTTTACACACTTGCATAATATCAATGTGTCTAAACAAGGTGGTACGGAGTAAAGGGATGCAAACTAGAATCACGATAAAATGACCCAATCACTCAAAAATGTTCAAATAGTTCTATTTGACCACAAAAATTTATCACCATTCGATTTAGTGTCACATGTTAATTAAAGAACTCAAAAGGATAAAAAAAAAAGGCAATGCACACTAGCCTAGAAATTTTGATGATTCTCGAATCAATAGCATCAAAACAATTAAGCTCAACTAGGACTCATTATGCTAACCCATTAATATTCAACTAAACATATTTAAAAATTTATATCATTTTTTTCTCTCTTTTTCTTAGATATCTAATTTTTGAAACATCAGTGTAACAAATTTGGCCTCGACAATTTTTCTATTTTTATTGCCTCTTAATCTTTAAATATCTTGCCAATGGTGGCCTTTCACATAAAGGAGATTGCTCCTTCTATAGCCCTTTTCCGTACACACTGATACTTTCAATAAAACTACAAACTCACGGATAATGGTTTTTACATGCACAACTCTCCCATAGTCAAAAAAATTATGTACATGACAAGATTGTTAGGAGAACATCTCACTGAGCACATGTAAAGTTAAAATCCAAAAGATCTTGTGCAAAGTATGTGCAAAAGCAAATACTAAGTGAATCCATCATGCAAATTAATTTCGAATGGCTCCATGCAAGCATAATTACGAACAATATTAAGCATTGAAAATTATAATCAAATGTTCTAGTCAATGGATACATGGAACGAAGAGGATTCAGACACACCAATATGTCACACAATATGCATAAAACTAAACTACATATAAACAAAAAAAATCTTTTTGAGTTTTAAACATTTTTCAAAACGACCCTAAAAACGAACAAAATATTTTTTTATTTTCCTCAATAATACCCATAAACATGGAAAATCAAAATACAAATGATAAACATCAAACAACTAGAAAAAGAATATAATATGAAGCATAAAAGCTAGAGTATGAAAACATGAAACCACAATCACTCATAAGATAAAGCATGTGAAGAATCATGTGATAGCACACGAGAATCAATAAGTCTACTATTAGGTGCCTCTAAATTGGATCTCCTAACCCATATAGGTATAACGTGATGATCTATGGTTTAGGGAACCTTGTTCATACTAATCTTAGACATCCTAGGACCATTTCTAATATCATAACAAAAATGCCTAAGGTGACATTTCCTACGGTAATGTGTGAACATGTTAATATGAGGAATGTTACCTTTGGGTTGACCTTTTCTAACGCCCTTAAAAATGGTTGACTCTCACAAAACTTTGGTCTTATCTTTAGCAAGGTAAGTATTTATATCATCGAAGCCAATTCCATAATTGTCATCTTTGATTCGAACGATGACTGATATTTTATCCAAATTTTTCGACATGGATTCTAAATTGAATTTGATATTACTTGAGTCTCTCTATTTCTCTACTAACTCCACAATCCTAGACTCGAACAAACCCCTAGACTCTTACAACTCAAGAAGCTACTTCTTCAAATCCTCCAACAAACCATAAAAGCTATATCTACCTCCCTCAACATACACGAGCTTCTCCTTAAGAATCTTTCCACATGACCTAAGATCCTTAATAAATTTAGCATCATCATTACCTAAGACACTCTCCCCCATATTATCTTCTAAATTAAAGTTGAAATTTTTTAACTTCACCGGCTCCACGTATAACTCCCGAAAGGCCACTTAAATCTCACTACCATCCTCCTCTTCTTCTTTATTGCTCCTCTCCTCGCTAACTTGGGAACCTATAGACCAGACCTCGGAACCGTCATGCTCATCATTATCTTCATTGAAGGAAGACACTTCATATAAGCCCACATGACTAGCCCTAAATGCGATGCAGTTACGCTCACTATGGAAATCACATTCCTCTTTCGACACACTATCACTAAGGGTGGTATTACATACTTTTGGTTTCTTTCCCTCCTTCCTCAATCTAGTGGGACACTCATGAGAATAATGCCTAAACCCTTAGCATTTATAGCACTTGTTTCGGCCATCCACCTTCTTAGGACCATCCCTCTTTTATTTATTATAATCACCAAAGCTTTTATTTATTCTCAAAATTCTTATCTTCTCTAAGCTTTAGAAACTTTTGAACTTCCTAGAAAACCTAAAAATCTCTTTAGCATCAAAATCATCATCACTATCAGAATTCGACATGTCCACTTTTGGGGCTTTCAAAGAAACACCCTTATTTTCATTCTTTTTCTTTAGAGGACACATGTTCATCTCATAGGTTTGAAGATCACCTACAAGCTCTTGGAATCTCGTAGTGTCTACACTACCTAGGAAATCTTAGGCCATGACTTTGGCATTAAATATTTCAGATGACGATCTTAAGATTTTTTGCAACACTCTAGGCTCAGGGATAGGCTCTCCTAAGTTGAATGATGAATTGATAGTATCCACTAACTTGGCAAAAAACTCATCAAAAGACTCATTCTCTAACATCTTAATCGTCTCAAACTTAGTCATCAGATTTTGTAACTTGGAAAACCTAAGAGTATATGTTCCCTCATGTGTAGATCATAAAATATCCCAAGCATCCTTTGCACTTTCACAAGTTATAACATGTCAAAACTCTTCAGTGGTCACAGTGAAAAAGATAATGTTCACATCGTTGGAATTAAAAGTTGAGGCATTCTTTTCAACCATTGTCCAAGAGGTATACCCTTTCGGATCACCACCTTCAGAGGGAGGAGTCCACCTAAACTCAACCGAGTTCCAAATGTTCTCATCTAATGATTTCAGGAAAAATCACATCCTCGTCTTCCAATAGGATAGTTCGACCCATTAAATAATGATATCGGTAAAAAAGCTCCCCTCTCGATTAAACTCCATCTATACCCTAAACAAGCATAAAATAGGGATTTAATACAGCAAACTAATGTGACCCGCTCTGATGCCAATTTGAGGAAGCTAAGTGACCTAGGATTTATACAAAAAAAAAACACCACAAATTTTATTTTCACAATTTTTAATTAACTTGCACCAATTTAGAAAACCACAAGTGTTATGTAAAATAATTTAACAATTTTAGTCTTCACCTAAGCATACATCTAGGTGAGTACAAGCAAGAGTAAAATAAGTCACAATACGGTGGTATACAAAGAAAAACCCCAACGGGAAAAATCTCGAGCGGCCCAACCACATAAGTCCACTATAATATAGACAGTTTATAGGACCAATTTAAACTTACTCACATACTCAATGCCCTCGAGCCTTGTAATCCTTCCTTGATCCTTGTAACTTTTTTCGCAGTCACTGTTGGGTGCCTTTCAACAGCCACATAATGCAATGACTTTCCCACACTCAATATCACACTGATCTAACTTGTTGCATGACCAGTCCAGCCACCGCACAATATCAAACACGATATCCACTACAGGAAATGCTCATAGTATGATGAGAAAATCACTTTAATGAAAAATAAGGAGATCTCAAAATGGCATATGTATGTATGATTCTTAGATCGCAAACATGAGAGTAAACTATGGTTTTGAAAGCTTGATTGTAGAAGATCATCAAAACACTAAGAGATTTTTAAACAAGTTTGGGAACTTAAAAAGACTGGAAAATTCTCATTTAAAACTATTGTTCCATACTCCTATTTATAGGAGGTTTTTAGAAAGATAATGATAAAACACTTGAAGAAAATCACAAACCTTTTTGGAAAAAATGTCGGCTCATTTGAACTAGGTACATATCGCTCGAATGAAGTACCACATCTCGTTCGAACCGAATTCTAATGAAACTTCCAACAAGATTACCAAGAGGGACAAAATATATCTCATTTGAAGTTTGTTGTAACCCTATTCTAATGAGATATTTTATCTCGTTAGAACGACATCAAAATTGTTCTAACGACCACACGAAAAGAATATTTTTATAAAAAATATTTAAAAAGAATGAAATTATTTTTATAAAAACCAAACCCCAACACAACATACAAGGATCAAAAAAATGTATTCATATCTCATTGAGATCCCTCAGATGATGTAGAAGAAACTCATATAGAAACACGATTTATATGCGATGTCTCTTTATCTTTGGCCTCTTTAATATTCAATAACACGTCATAGGCTTGAGGACAATTAACTCGTCCTAACCTATGACTCAATTAAGTTTTGATCAAACATAGAATTAAGCCCATACATATAAATTGATTTTATTTGAAAATTTATCCTTACATAGATCTCTCGCATCGTGACTTTACAAGAGGTAGAATCCCTATTTGTCCCTTTGTGAACTACGTGACTTTGAATCGCTTTGCATGCATACATAGGATCACTCAAACTATCGTTGGAGTGTACAATTACATCTTTGTACATATTTATCCTTTATCTAAATTATATACACACACATCCCACACTGCATCACATAGTCTAGGTATATACTAAATATTTCATTTTATTATTTAGTTTACACTTTAACATGCTGATATAAATGCTTCACATCTACATTTGAGACTGAAAAGACGGAGCGAGTGCCTAACACCATCCCAATTCATAACCCAGTCCCTGAACCTTTAATTCTCTAGTTAAACAAACAAATCATTTGCCATCATTATGTCTCTAGGGAGTCCAATGCCCTTTTTGTCCATTTTGGGTAAAATAGACTTGTGAATCCATTTATTTTCAAAGAGAACAAGGTGATAACCCCGCATTACCACCAATGACCCCAGTCCTCCACATCCTATCCCTAAAGGATGCACGAGTGCACGGAGCGGCAGGAGATAGGTGCGCCGCCTCGGGTCTCGAGTTCTCACAACATGTACCTTTGATTACTGAATGGTATTTGTCTCCCTTTATTAAGTTCTTTTTTTTTAGAGTTTTTTGGGCTCTCAGTACCTAGGCCTACCCAAGTACTAGTTGTTTATGAATGGTTATGGAGAGCTTAATCACATCGTAAGATGGTCAATGTTGATGTATTTGTGTATAATCATGTTAACATGAAGAGGATAGATTAGGTTGAAATTCCACATCCTTCCTCACTCGACAAGGCTAAAAAAGATAAATAGTGAGATATTTTCACTATCACTGGCCCTCAGAGGATCTAATTAATCAAGACGATAATTTATCGGTCATCATGCAAGTCGAGATAGGCGACATAATATTGGACCTAGATTATATATCTACACCCCATTATGATAGAGTATGTAACAAAAATTGTACTGAGATAAACTCCAAACTTCCTATTATTTTTTTCAACAACGGGAGAAATTTTTTAGCGAAACCCATTTTACAAATGACATAAATTATAAGCTTATGTCCAAACACAGCATTTAGATGATAGAGCTCTTGGTTCCAAAGGGTTTGGACAACATAGTCCATACTGTAAAAAATAAAAGTATTTTCAAGTAATAAGAATTATATTAAAAAAATTAAATAGATATATAATAATACTTCACTATATTTTTTCTAATGTCTTTGATATGAAAATAAGAACTCAAGACATGTTGAGGCCTATCTCCAAGATTGTACCAACCAACAAAATAGAACTACAAGAGAATCGTCACCTCAAGAAAATAAAAGAGAACAAGAAAGAAATGAATAATACAAGTCACTAAGAATATTTAAAGACCTTTCCCCACAAAAGAAAGATCATGATTCACAATCATGCATAATAATCAATTATACCAAGTATCAAGAAATACGTGTAAATAAGAAAGCCTAGATAAGTTGGGCAAAGTCAAGTATTTTTCATTCTATCCACAACACTGTAGTAATTAGTTCACTGCCTTGAAGAATTTTACAATCCTAGAAATATTATCAAGATCCATGCATACAAAAAACTCATAAGTTCACTAAATGAATGGCAAGCCCAACTAATCAAGACGGTGCAATCCAATTCCAGGCAGTTCACATTCAATGGATAATAAAATTACTCCCATAAAATAATATATGATAAATATTAATCAAATATCATAGCCATCAGAATTGACTAGAAGAAGAATCATAAGTTTCGTACACTAAAAGGAAGTAATCTAACTCCAAAAGACACTCTTAGAAATTTGAATGATTAGGGACTGATTGTAATAGGGTAAATGAACTTTCATGATCATTTAGTTTCTCAAACCATCCAATAAAACCTTCCCAAAACCAAAACCATCCCAAAATATCCTAAACATCTATTCAGATACTAAACACAACTCAAAGTGGGCTTTAAGTCAACTTAAATTGGCTAAATTGATCTGCCTAAAATTTTGGTAAAGAATGAAAGTTTTAGGAAATTTAAAAAGTAAGCCTGAAACTTTTACTCCAACTCAAATTACTTTGAGTATCCTCGAAGTTCCTAAGTGGATCAAAATCTCGACGTCTAATTTTAAATTTTATAAGGTCCATAATTTACCAAAGCACTGTCTAATGGTTAGTTTTTGAAAATGCCTATAAAAGGACCCTTGGGGTTCCTTCATCAAACACGTAAGCTTTACATAATAAGATTAAAATATAAATGTTACATCCCATATATTTTATCTCTCATACTTGAGGTTTTTATAGAGAGGAACCAAGTTCCATTTCAAAATGTGTGAGATTTTAACCCAAAATCTCAACGGAAAGAAAGATTCTAAATTCAAAACCAATTTGGGTAAAGTTCCAACACCAAATAATTCTTGAGCCAAGATAAAAAAAAAACAAATACCTTTTGTGTTAAGAATAAAAAACAAACTCTTGGTCTTTTATACATAGAAATCAATGACCATTTTTAAGACGTGAGTTTTAAACCCCAAAAAACTCCATTGAGGCAAAGATCCATCCAAAACTCATTTGAGCCGAAGTTTCAAACTCAAACCCTTCTTTAACAAAATTCTAAAACCAATACCCACTTGTGATAAAGAATCAAAATAAAGACCATTTGAGCATTATACTTTTGATTGCTAGAGAATTTACATTTTTAAAGAAAAAAAGAAGACCCATTCAATCAAAGTTGCTTCTTTAGAAACATTTTTTTTTACATTTTGGTTACATAACTTATAATTTCTACTACGGTTTAAATTCATTGTATATTCATGACTAATAGCATCGCTATTGTGGGAAGTCAAGGTGTTATAAAACATTGGGATCTTTCATGTTCTGCTTGGAAAAATATGGGTATAGTTCCCTTATTAGTTGAGATTTGCAAGGTGTCATAATTTCTTAGGAGGTTTTGGTTATGCCTTACTGAACTGGAAATAATGAAGTTTCTCAAGTACCATCTCGAGCATGAACATAGGCAAAGTCGGATCACATTAAAAGCTCCGTTTACAAACTCTCTCTTTTAACCATTTATGCTTATTGTTTAGTTGATTTCTTGTACTTAAATAAATTTATCCTGATGAAATTAATCTCAATGGGAAGGTTAAGAATGTTTTGAAATTTCCATTTATTTAATAAATACCCAACTCACCCCTCTTGGGTATATTGTAGGGCCAACAATTTCTATCAAATCCTGGATCATAGATTCTTATTTTAAAAAGTATATTTATTAGTATAAAGATCAATAAATAATGGCAAGTATTTCGAAGATCATTTTGAAAAGAACTGATCTTCCTATTATTACATAACAACATTAAAAGTATTGGAGAACTAGAATATCTATTATTATTTAATTTGTTGATTTCACATAAACAAATGAAGTAAGGAACTTCCTTATAGATGATTTCATAAACGAAAAGGATCCTTTAATATCGAAAGAAAATAATGCCAGAGAAATATCCCTAGATTCATTCATTCAACCATCACAAACTACTTGTTCACAAAACCAATAAGAAGAAGTATTATGCACAATCTCAAACTCAAAGGAAAAAGTTCTCATAGAAGAATGTACAAGGTACTCATTTGAAGAATAAATGGAAATTCAATCGTTCTTACAATAAGATGTAAGAATTTATGAGGTAAAATATTATTATATAAATATTTGGATCTCACCAATTTCAAGGATGATATGCTTGCTTCAAATAAATTTAAGAAATTTATGATAAAGCGTGAGTGGATATAAAAAGTTTCTTGATGAACAAATTTATTTAGAAAACAAAACTAGAGATATTTATATTTCAAACTCGGAACTAAAGAAAATGAACTTTGCACATATTGCTTTTGAAAAAATTTCATCCTTTGTAAAAAGAACTATCACACATATGTTGATTTTAATTTCGTTCATTGAATGCTCTTTACACATATTATGGTAAAACTAATCATACTTTTGATGTTTGAAAAACAAGGAAAAGTAATACTCATGAATATAGATAAAGGATACCATCACACTCTTTCATTAACAACCTAAAACTCAAAGTGTACCGAAAAGGAAATTATGTGCTTCATATTTTGTTGGTACTCAAAGAATTATGAAAAGACGTTATGTTAAAGATATGTAAGTAAGGCATAAAAGTTGTCATAATGGAGAAAGATGGAATATATGGCGAAGACACACACACGATCAAAGAGAAAAAGACAAATCATGATGAGACATAAGAGTAGTGATGATGTCTAGAATGGGTAACATATAACCATAATTGTCGAACAACTATTTGTTTTCTCATATAACTGACATTAAAACACATAAGGTACACAACCTTTTAAAAAAATACACTTGAAGCTCAATCTGCCAATCACAATGACACGTGTAGAATAAAAACTTGTTTGATCAAATTGGTAGTGGAAATATTCATAACAAATTAACTTATAATCATAGGTTTGGAAAATGTCAACAAATGTAAAAAAATGGTTAATATTAATGATTAAAATCTAATGAAGGAATTTATCTTACCGGCAACTTCAAAGTTGAAATATAGAAATAGTTAGATGACACGAATTTGGGAAAGATTGTTGAAAAAGTGATTTTTTACCGAGAATATATTTCAAGAAAATATTGAAAAATAAAATTTGAAGAAAATACTTGGTTATATAATGGATGTTGAAAAATGATGAAGAATATTGTCTTTATAATTAAATCTGTGTTGAGTTTGGAAATTCCTTGGAGTGAGAGAAAAAGGGCGCTCAAAGATAAAAAAAAATAATCTGTTAAGAATTAATGAAAAGATATAGTTATAAAAAAAACTCTCAAGCTAACATACACATGGACCATAAGTAAATGCCACACATTTTGTTTTGTCATAATAAATGAGTTTATGACAAACTATCACATTATCCTCACACACACCAAAGACTAAATAAATAGATTGATATGCCAAATTTATCCAACATGACTTTCGCATAACAAACTTTGTGTGATTTACATTTTAATCACACTATAATCATAACATTTGCAACACTTGAAGTGTGGTTCATGAATGAATTTTTAAACTCACTGGTACTTTCAGCAAAGTAATAACCAAGTTAAAACCAAAAGCTTGAAAAGAAAAATGAGTCCATAAAAGATAATTTAAATCTCCTTTTTTATAAAGAGTTATTGTAGAAACTATAGGGGATTGACATTATAAAAGAGGCATTATTTCCCTGAGAACGTCAATTGATCATGAATTAGAAACAATAACATAAACTAGGTTTAAATCTTAAACCTAGGGTCCGAATCACGATACCTTTGCAGATCTTTACAAATCTTTTAGGTGATACGAATAATGAGAAATATTTTATGTAAAAGGGGTTGATTTTCTTTCTAAAAGAGGTTGATTTTCTTTCTCATCCCAAACCTTATTAGAATGCCCTAAATTCTTTATATTTTCTAGTTATGATCCCCCCCTAAAGTTAGCCTTGTTTGTGGGCACTCACCGACATGTAAAACTTGATTATTTATGAGATAAATCATTTTATCTCTTATTACCTCTTCAAAAAAAATGTGAATAGTTCTTTTGTCTCTCTCTCTAACCCTAAGGATGTTTTGTGCTTCTTAAAGCCCTTCCTTAGACCCATATATAGTTACATGAAGTGGACTTAACCATTTAGGTTTTCTAGAGAGTTTGGGCATACCACTCGGGTAATGGACTATGATAAGGACCCAACACTAATAATTAAATTATTTTACATATGGAAATACAAAAAACTCATTTAGGCTTTTAGTCTTTCTTGTTAATTATGATTAATTTCACTAAATAATTAAAATTTTATTCAATTTTAATTATCTTAGAATCACTAAAATAGTGAGGTTTTATTTGCAAACATAAATGGTACATAATGTGATTCCCCGCATAAAACATACGATACCTGCTTTGTGAAACTTAATTTATTGATACTAGATATTCACCAACATCTTCTTTATTCCGTAATCTCAAACTTAACTTATTTGATAATTTATCGAATTATAAAATAATCCACTGATCAAGTTTACTTTCATAATAAAAAATTTTATGCTATCAAGAGGTATCTTAACCCAGTTAACCTTCGAGGCTCGAATTCCTCTGAAATATGTTCTCAAATATGTCCACACAATGATTGCCCAAATTTCAGAGATTTAGGCCCAATAAATTTAATCTCACCCATAACAATCAAAGAAATAATTGTGAGGATATTACAATCCTCATAATCCTCGGAATTGAGAATTTATGCACACTTTGCAAAGGTTGTGAGATTGTGCAAGTCAAATCTAATCAATATCTAGACTTGAATCTCGTCATTTTCCCATTTAATACATTCCTAATGTATTCATGTGATCCTCTTTGAACTATTAGACAAGTTTTTGAACTCTTATAGTCAATATAAACTACTAAGATTTTACTCACAAATTTACTAATAGGGTGTCAACTCCTTATATAAGTTGTGAATTTCTCAATTGATTTAGAAATAGAATTTTGATCTTTTGTGATCGGGTTGAACCCAACTCACTATAATTAACCTCTCTCTCTCTCTATCTCTCTCTCTCTCCGTGTATATATATATATAAGTGGAGACAGGAATTGCACTGGCACATGCTCATCCAGGTGCCCTCAAGCCACGTGCACCTATAATTAATGAATACTCCCAATAATAATATGATCCTTCGACCCAAGCACTTATAACGGTTTATCATGATAGAGGATAAGTCCTAACTCTTAGAGATGGATATTAATTGGGCTTAGGATTCTCCTAAGTTTCCTTATAAATGTAAACTCGCCCCACAAGAGAGGGGAGTGTATCAGTATAATGTCGATCAGTGCTACAACTATGCCAACCTAAGTTTTTGAGCAATAAAGAACAAACACTAGCACCTTGTGAAAGTAAGCACGTGTCGAACCACATACATCCTATGTTGTGTGTCTAATATCATTATTTACTGTCATTGTTATTCTTTTTTAGCTTGTACGCACTGAAAATCATCACCTATAGGAAATTACCACCTACAATTAGCACCTTATGTGGGAACGATCTTAGTTCTTTGCCACTATCTAATTTCTTGATATGTTTCACTCAACCAGTAATAATTACCAAAATCTCAATGATTAGTAGGTTCATCACCAGCATAGTCATGGAGATCAGGGGTCAGCATCTGGACTATGACATTCATGATGACTAGGAATACCACCAGTTGGCTCTTCTATCCTTGAGCATTAGATTAAATATTGTCAAATATTACCAATCTCTTAATGCATACTATCATCCTCAGGATGAGGGCATGGTTCAGAAAGATGAGCACCAAAAATCTAACCAGGTCTCAAGTATCATTGATAACTATAAAAAGCGCCTTAGAGACGAGAAGGTTGCTACAAAGTAGCAGCAAGAGAAGAATGTTGCACTCCAACGACGTCTAGATAAGCTGAAGAGAGAAGAGTAAGCATGCCCACGGGCCGCACTCCTAGTCCTTAAGAGATATGATATTGTAATCGGGGAAGGAGTGCCCCATAATAAAAGGAATATTCTCTTCATAGGAAGTCGACAACATGGAGATCCCTCTCTAATGAGAGACGAGGAGAGATGGATCTTTATGATCTAATCAGAAGAAAGGTGGAAAGACACCCTGCCCACCAAGGGAAACAAATGACCAAAGAACTCGCTAGATGATCCCTTGTTTGCTAGATGAAGTTGTCATTCACTCGAACTATTGAGGGGTTTAAAACTCCTAAAAAATCGCTTTGTAAATAAAATTTTACGATGGGAAGACGGATCTCACCGACCATGTCATGTTGTATCCCGAGTCCATGACATTGTGGAATAACGAAAGTTTAATGTGTCGTATATTTACCTCTAGTCTTAGAGATGTTACTCAAAAGTGGTTTAAGGAGTTACCACACCAATCGATCACTAGTTTTAAGCAACTCACAAAGGACTTTATGGCTAGGTTTATCACAAGCAATAGTCATCCTAAATGGATGGAATCACTTCTTATGATGAAAAATAAGTTTCGAAAAATGCTTAGAGTGTACGCTAAGAGATACTGGAAGGTTTATAACGATGTGGAAGAATTCACCGAGCAGGTGACGGTGGCTTCTTTCAATATTGAGCTGTCGAGAAGCTCCATGCTCCATCAACCCCGGAGCCAATCATGTTTTACAACCTAATGGTGAGGATCGATAAGAACACCAAGGTTGAGGACACAATGATTGGAGTTGGATATGAAGGTGATCAACCAAAATAGTCTAAGAATGGGGATAAAGAATGGTCAAGCAAGAAAGTAGGGAAGATTAAGAAGAATAGGAAGCCAAAGGTAACCGAGAAGAAAGATCCTAAGAAAGTGTTCAAGTCCATCAACACGATCTTTCCTGAACCAATATATAAGATCCTTTACAAATCATAGATAAAAAAAATATTTCAAGTGTCTAAGAAAATTATAAGCGATCCAAGGAAAAGGAACATAACACTGAGGTGGGCATATCACAAGGATCAGGGCCACAAGACTGAGAACTTTAAGGTCCTAAAATCCCATGTTAAGGATCTGGCCTAGGCTAATCACCTTAACGAATTTATATATAAGAAAGAAGGTCAAATGCAACTTATGCGCGATTAGAGGCTAGATATTGTACTGGATGAAGACTTGGGGCAAGAGTCCGTAGTAATTCATGGGGCCTCAAATCTAGTGTGCAACTAGAGTCTAGATAATGTTATAGATGTAGACTTAGGTAATGAGTTCATAGTAATTCATAGTGCCTTAAATCCAAGTTAAATCAAAGGGAATGCCTTCAGAATGGAGATTAAAAAACTTACAATAATGATAGAGGAATTCCAAATCTACTAGGATAAGCCCGTTACAGTCAAGCATCGATAACTCGAGGAGATTGATTATTCCAAGCATATAGTATTTACCAATGACGATTTGGTTCGACCGATGACTCCCCATCATAATGCCTTGGTTATCACTCTCAAAGTTTCCAACTGGTTTATGAACAAGCTACTACTTGATAAAGGGAGTTCTTGAGAGGTAATGTACCTTAAGATATTCAATAAATCGAATATGAACGTAGAATACCTACAGGAAGCTATTATGCCCCTAGTCAATTTTGTAGGAAGGATGACCTTACCACTACGGGAGGTTGTTCTCTCTGTCCGAGCAGGAGGTATATACAAGCTCGTAGATTTCCTCCTAATGGACATAAACTCCCCCTACAATGCTATACTTGATAAATGATGGTTTCATGCAATAAGGGCATTTCTTTCCACCTACCATCATAAGTTAAAGTGCATCATTGAGGAAGGGATAATGGATATTAGGGGGAACCAACCCCTAGCTCAGTAGTGCTTCATAGTTGTTATCTGACCAAAACATGAGAAGAATATAGAGAAAGTTATGGACCTACGAGAGGAATTTATACCTTCCAAGTAGCAACTAAAATAAGGGAAACAAGACATTGAGGAAATAAGGGTCACCCCTACCGATCGGGTCAGGGAGACTCTACAAGAAGTTACCTTTGTGATTCGTCACTTTTATTGTATTTTATACCCCTTTAATTTGTACATTCTAGCATTCCCGTGCATGTATTTCCCGGTTCTTATACTCATTTATTGACTAACCCTTAAATTCATCATATATACATTGTCTGTGTCTTTATTGAGCTTTTATAGGTCTCGGGAATGCATTTTGGGAAGTTTGGTTTTGATCCGGAAAGTTTCGTTGACACTTGCACAGTCGGGGGCATTTTAGTAATTTCAGCACTCGGGCTTTGTTCCCTATTTCTTCACGGAAGTTGTAGACCTTCTTCTCCTCTTCGCGTGGCCTCCGACGGTGCTTGAATCCGATCTCGAACGCAAAAGTTACGGAAGTTTCGGTGAAGCATGGAACAATTAATGCCTATATAGGCAACTCTTCTTTTTGCAGAAGGCCCGAATCGATTCGCCATTACCACCGAATCGATTCGGTCACTTGCAGGGGATTTTCTCTACACTTATGAATCGATTCGGATTTGTCACCGAATCGATTCGGCCCTGCATTTTCAGCTTTCTTCTTACTACTAGTTTGCCATTTTGGTGGAATTTTGGGGATTTATCCCTTGTTTTTCCTCTTTGGTAAGGAGATTACTTTTGTTGGATATTTAGTAAGATAGAAAAACACTCTCTTCTCTCTCCTAGGTCAAGCTCATTTATGGCTTTCACCAACTTGTAAGGCTTTGATTGCTTGTTGAATAGTTGTGATTAATGCAAGATAAGTTCAATTACTTCATCTCTACTTGTTCCCCTAGCTTTAAATTGCATTGAATTCCATCCTTTGTATTGATTTGAGTTTTAACTAGATAACTAATTCAAGTATGTTGTTAACTAGCATGTGTAGTTTAGTTTTAATTATGAGTAGCTAGACTTGTGATTGGGGATCAAAATCCCACCTTGGATGCTTGAACTTAATATCTAGGGTTTGGTTTTTAATTGTTCTAATGGAACTTCATGTGTTGGTTTTGGAGTATCATAGTTTCTTAACTTCCCTTGTCATGCAAGGGTTAGTGTTTGAAGCTTTACTACAAACTCAACCCATCTAGCAATAATTAATTAAACCCTAATCCTCCATTGTTGAGTTCATTCTCTACATGGTTGATGTTCGGACTTAATTAGTTATGCTCGATTAGAATTAATTTAATCAAGCCCTAAAATCCCCTTCCTTGTGAATCCGAGGTGGGAGAATGATCCTCAATCCCCTTAATTTCTTGAACTCAAGCTTACCTTAGTTCTTTTCATTAGTTCCGTAATTAGTTGTTAATCATCTGTTCATTAATAGTATGTTAGTTTAGAGGTTACATCTCAATCACCTTTCCAAACCACAAATCATCTTTTACACTTTAACATTTTGTGACGTTTAGAGAATCTCGTTGCCCCAATCTAGTTCTCTTAGGAGCATTCAATCCCTGTGGATCACGATTCCGTACTTACCGGATTCTACTTGTTGCGATTAGATTTGCACTTGAATCACAAGCCATATTTTGGGCGCACCAAGTTTTTGGCGCCTTTGCCGGGGATTGGTAACTAACTTAGTGTTTAGAAATTCTCTTTACACTAATCGTTCCCTGTGGTCACCGTGACAACACGGTTTCCAGAAAAATCAATCCAAAAGCACTTGTAAATGCAAGACGAGAGTAGTATCAATTTAAATCATGTTTGCGAACCCTCGTCTAGTGAGCCCTCGGACTATTGGAGACCTTTACCATCGGTTTCTCATTCTAGTTCGATCTTATCTTCTTCGTACACTTGGGCTCACTCCGAACCCACAACAATGGCCGATAATGTAAGTGAACATGGTAGTCGGGGGATTGCACCCGACCCCCCTTATAGGACTATGCGTGATTACTTACAACCGGAGAGGACCACCTCTCCGTCATGCATCATTTTCCCATACAATGCCGCGCAATTCCATTTCCGAAATGGAATGATCCAATTACTTCCAACTTTCCACGGCATGGAAAGTGAACAACCTTATCTTCACGTGAGAGAGTTTGAGGAGGTGTGCGCTACTTTTAGCGACCAAAATTACCCTCTAGACGTTACACGACTCAAACTCTTCCCATTTTCCTTAAAGGACAAAGCCAAAACTTGGCTTTGGTCCTTGGCTCCTAATTCCATTGGGAGTTGGCGCGAAATGCAAGCGCAATTTTTGAAGAAATTCTTTCCTACTCATCGCACCAACTCCCTAAAGGGTCAAATCGAAACCTTCGCTCAAGCCGAAGGCGAGTCATTTGAGAGATGTTGGGTGAGGTTTAACGAGGTGCTTCATAAGTGCCCACATCATGGGTTCGAAAAGTGGAGATTAATCTACTTTTTCCACAATGGCCTCACCCTCAATGCAAAACAAATGGTGGAGACTATGTGCTCCGGCGAGTTTTTCGGTTTGGATCCGGATGATGCGTGGGCACATTTCAAATATTGTGCCGAGACCACCCAAGCTTGGGACACTTCGGACCCTAGCAAAACCAATGCCCGGTCATCCAATCCACCTTCGTCTAGCCATGGGATATATCACCTTGACGAAGGAGATGATATGTCATTAAGAGTAGCCCAACTTTCCAAGCGTATCGAGGCAATGGATGCCAAATCTCGGGAACCTTCCCATCCTTCTCCCTCACATGTAGAGGAGTCTTGTGCCATTTGCGACGTTGACGATCACTCAACGAGGGATTGCCCAACAATCCCAGCATATAAAGTGATGCTTCACGATCAAGCCAACGCGATGGCCACTTACAAGAAACAATACATGACTCCTTTAGGTGAGGGCTATAATCCTTCGTGGAGAAACCATCCGGGTTTCTCTTATGGGCAGCCCCAACATTCTCAAAATCCACCTCCCCCGAATTATCAAAATCATCCCCCACCTCATAATTTTCAGCAACCATATAATCAAGCTCCTCCACCCCAAGCTCAAATGCAAGGTCCCCCTCAGGGACCACCTCCTCCGGTTATACCATTATATGCTCACCCGAACAAGAGGAGCCTCGAAGAGACTCTTCAATCTTTCATAACCTCTCAACAAGCCACGAATTCTAGGCTTGAAAAGGAAATCTCCAAGTTGACCTCGGCTTTAAGTATCCAAGAGAAGGGAAAAATCCCTTCTCAACCTCAAAAGGCATTGGGGCAAAATAGTGTCAATGACACTTCGAATCCCCCTCCCGATAGTGCTAAGGCCGTGACCGTTCTTAGGAGCGGGAAAGTCGTTGATAAGCCCACCCCTCCTAGTGTCCCAACCGTCGTTAAGGAGGTTTTGCCCGACCCATTAGAGGTAGAAGATGCCTCCTTGAGACAGAGAGAGGGGAAAGCCCCGTTAGAGTCGGATGTGGTTTCGAAACTTCCTAGTCCCGTGCCTTACCCTCAAAGGCTCTTGTCGAAAAAGGGGAATGTTAGTAATTCTGACATACTAGAGATGTTCAAACAGGTAAAAATTAACATCCCTCTTTTAGATGCTATCAAGCAAGTCCCCGCTTATGCTAAGTTCTTAAAGGACTTACTAACTGTTAAGCGGAAATTGTATGTAAGGAAGAAAGCTTTCTTGGCCGAAAATATTAGCTCAATAATTCAATCTGAATTACCACCTAAATATAAAGATCCCGGATGTCCCACTATTTCATGTGTGATAGGGGACTTTAAAATTGAGCAGGCTTTGCTAGACCTAGGAGCGAGTGTAAATTTGTTACCTTATCATGTCTATGAACAGCTTGGTCTAGGGGACCTCAAGCCCACAAAGATTACCCTCCAATTAGCGGATCGCTCCGTTAAGGTTCCGAGGGGTGTAGTGGAAGATGTCATCATACAGGTTGACAAATTCTACTTTCCTGTGGACTTTGTGGTGCTTGATACCCATCCTACTTCTACTAGCGGTAGAACTACCCCCATTATCCTCGGTCGTCCATTCCTTGCCACTTCCAATGCATTGATTAATACTAGGAATGGCCAAATGAACCTGACATTTGGGAATATGACCTTGGAAATGAACATCTTTAATGTTTCGAACCAAGTGGGAGATTGTGATGATGAAGCCCATGAGGTGGACTTTCTAGAAGAGGTGGTGCAAGAGCATTTTGATGCTACCTATTTATCGGACCCCTTGGAGGGATGTCTTGTGAACCCGATTTACTCGGAGAATAGCTATTCTCCCTATGATGAAGAGGTCAAGTTCATGAGCTTGTTGTTAGATGAGGACGAGAGTGTTGATGTTATTAATTGGTGTAGTGTTTTTGAGGACTTACCCCCTCGTGATTCGTATGAGGTTCCCTCGGATGTGCGATTCCCCAAACTTGAATTAAAGCAATTGCCTTCCGAGTTGAAATATGCTTATTTAGGCGAAAATGAGACATATCCCGTTGTTGTCTCATCAAGCCTCGAGGCGGGGGATGAACAAAGGCTAATAGAATTGTTAAGAAAATACAAGGGTGCGTTCGGGTGGACAATTGCAGATTTGAAGGGAATTAGTCCCTTGATTTGCACTCACAAAATTAACCTTGAGGAGGATGCAAAACCCTCTCGTGAAATGCAACGGAGATTGAATCCGTTGATGAAGGAAGTTGTGAGAGCAGAAGTAATTAAGCTTTTAGATGCGGATATCATATATCCGATATCCGATAGAAAATGGGTCAGTCCAATCCATGTTGTTCCTAAGAAATCAGGAGTTACCGTTGTGGAAAACATAAAAGGGGAATTGATCACTAAACGCACCACCACTGGGTGGCGTGTATGCATAGACTATAGAAAACTTAATGCAATGACATTAAAGGATCATTTTCCCCTTCTATTCATTGACCAAATGTTGGAATGCGTGTCCGGCCATCCTTATTATTATTTTCTCGACGGGTACTCGGGTTACAACCAAATCGAACTTGATCTCAAGGATCAAGACAAAACTACTTTCACATGCCCTTTTGGGACATTTTCTTACAAAAGAATGTCTTTCGGGTTGTGTAATGCGCCTGCTATGTTCCAAAGGTGCATGTTGAGCATGTTTAGTGATATGGTAGAGCGTGGTCTAGAGGTGTTCATGGACGACTTCAGCGTCTTTGGCAACTCCTATGACCATTGTCTTTCTATGTTAGAAAAGGTTTTGTCTAGGTGTGTAGAGAAAAAGCTCGTGTTAAACTGGGAGAAGTGCCATTTTATGGTCACTAAGGGTATTGTCTTAGGCCACATCGTCTCCTCTGATGGTATTGAGGTAGATAAGGCAAAGGTTGAGGTCATTGCCAACTTACCCTCTCCTAAATCTCTGAAAGATGTAAGGTCTTTCCTTGGGCATGCAGGATTCTATCGCCGTTTCATCAAGGACTTTAGCTCGATTGCTAGACCCTTGTGTAATCTCCTCTCCAAGGAAACTCCTTTCAAATGGAGCCATGAATGTCAAGCAGCTTTTGAGACTTTGAAAAGTATGCTTACCACCGCTCCCATAATCCAAGCTCCTGATTGGACCCTACCCTTTGAATTGATGTGCGACGCTAGCGACTTCGCGGTTGGGGCGGTTTTAGGTCAGAGAAGTGACAAGAAGCCCCATGTCATTTACTATGCGAGTAGAACTCTTAACGGTGCTCAGTTGAACTATTCTACCACTGAGAAAGAGTTATTAGCGGTCGTTTATGCGTTAGATAAGTTCCGGGCATACCTCGTGGGATCGCCCATAGTTTGTTTTACGGATCACGCGGCGCTCAAATACCTTCTATCTAAGAAGGACGCCAAGCCGCGTTTGATTAGGTGGGTGCTCTTACTCCAAGAGTTTAATTTGACTATTAAAGATAAAAAAAAGGAGTAGAGAATGTTGTCGCGGATCACTTGTCGCGTTTAACATTTGAGGCACCCAAAGACCAACTCTCCATCGCTGAATTCTTTCCAGATGAACAGCTGTTCTCCACTTCCTCTCTGCCGTGGTTCGCTGATATCGTGAACTACCTCGCGACGGGTTCGATTCTATCTCATTGGACCCCTCAAGAGAAGAGGAAATTCTTTATTTGGGTGAGGAGATTCTTTTTCGATGATCCGTATCTATTCAAATATTGTCCCGACCAGATCATCCGGAGATGTGTCCCGGATGATGAGTATGAGAGCGAGATTCGTTTCTCCCACACGGAGGCGTGTGGTGGCCACTTTTCTTCCAAGAAAACCGCCGCGAAAATCTTACAATGCGGGATTTATTGGCCCACACTTTTTAAGGATGCACACGATTTCTGCGTTTCGTGTGATCGTTGCCAACGATTAGGTGCTATAACACGTCGCAACATGATGCCAATGTCCCCCATTCTAGAACTTGAAGTCTTTGACTGTTGGGGAATTGACTTCATGGGCCCATTCCCACCGTCTTTTGGTAACCTTTACATCCTAGTGGCCGTAGATTATGTTTCAAAGTGGGTCGAGGCCATTGCGTCCAAAACCAATGACCATCGGGTGGTGTTGAAGTTCCTAAAGGAACACATGCTTTCGCGTTTCGGAACTCCGAAGGCGATTATAAGCGATAACGGGATGCATTTCTGTAATTCCCCGTTTGCTACTCTTATGCGAAAGTATGGTGTAACACACAAAGTTGCAACTACCTACCACCCGCAAACCAATGGCCAAGCTGAATTGGCCAATCGAGAGATCAAGCATATCCTAGAGAAGACGGTCAATCCCGACCGCAAGGATTGGTCTCTTCGACTTCCTGACGCTTTGTGGGCATATCGTACGGCCTACAAGACCTCTTTGGGGATGTCACCCTTTAGACTTGTGTACGGCAAGCCATGCCACTTACCGGTAGAAATCGAGCACAAGGCCTATTGGGCGATCAAGAAATTCAATTTCGATCTAGACAAGGCCGGAAAGAAGCGAATGCTCCAACTCAATGAGTTGGATGAACTTCGGAGTGATTCGTACGAGAGTGCGAGAATCTATAAGCAAAGGGTGAAAGAGAGGCACGATAAGCGCATATCCTGTAAAACATTTCACCCTAGCCAAAAGGTTCTCTTATACGACTCTAGGTTGCATTTATTCCCGGGTAAGCTAAGGTCTCGATGGACGGGTCCGTTTGTCGTTAAGACCGTCCATCATCACGGTGCAATTGAGATTGAGAACCCGTCGGATGGGAAGTTATTCAAGGTCAATGGTCAGCGCCTCAAGCCTTTCCTAGAACCATTTGACCCGAGTTCGGACACGATTCCATTGTCCGACCCCGTTTACGGGGCTCCATAGGACGTCGGAATTGTGTATTTTTGTGTCGAGCATCCCCCAGCATGTGCGGGGTGCAAACTTTTTGTCCCGGCCCCTTTGTACTTATGTAATATTAACATTGGGGTCCAAAAATACCTCCTTTAGCAGCCCAATCCAACCACCAACCAAAAAATCATGATTCAGCAAAGCAGAAACTGATTTCCAGAAGCCGAATCGATTCGTCTTTCCAACCGAATCGATTCGCCCCACTCCAGTAGCCAAGTTTGATTTTGCGAATCGATTCGGATTCCCACCGAATCGATTCGGTCACTTCCAGTGCTCAGGTTCGAGAATCGCGAATCGATTCGGACTTCCCACCGAATCGATTCGGGTCACCTGACACTTAAAAATCCCATATTTTGTTTTATCCCACATCTTATTCTTTCTCCTCTCTTGCCTGCGAACCTACCCTCTCCCAAATCAAATCCTCTCTTCCATTATCAATCTTCCCAATGGCTTCATCATCAAAGGCAACTTCATCCAAGGTATTAACTCAACCTTATTGATTCATTTCATTCCTGATTTAGTGTATATAGTATGGAAAATAGGGTAAACTGCATTTTCACCATTTTCACTTATATTCTGCATAAAACTCTTTCTTTTTCCACTGATTGTGATTAGAAACCAACACATACTACTTGACTATGTTGCTTTGATGTTTAAGTAGTATGTGTTGGGGGTTTTCCACATGAAAATGTCAATTACACCCTATTTTCCATACACTGCACACTAGGTGTTCGATGAAATGCCCCTGTGGAGATTTTGTGCCATAATGCTTCATTTTCGCACATTTTCTCGCACAATGGTGTTGAATTACCCTTGTTTGAGTGCGGTGTGCATCGGTAACGTTAATTCGACCAATTTTTCCCGATGCACACCCACCGATTCCTTTTCAATCCTATTTCACGCCAAATTGATTTTGTGCATTACACTAATTGTGTATGTATCGAATTGATTTTTCTTGTAGGTTCCTTCGGTCACCAAGCCCTCCTCCAACTTAATTGCGGGTCGGGGAGGTTTCGAGTCCTTCCGCTCCAAACAAGAAAAGGACTGGTTCATTGCGAAATTCCCTTCGGGTCGCCCTATTGCAATTGAGCGGCTTGTCCATCTTGAGGACTTCCCTGCCTCAGTCCGTCGCTACTTTCAGAAATTCAATTGGGAGGCACACCTTGCCAGGGCGGGGGAGGTGAATGATGAGCACGTACGTCGGTTTTATGCATCGCTCGTCCCAACTGGGGACCGCACTTTCGAGGCTTACGTACGGGGTAAGCGAATTCCTCTCTCTAAGCCTCTCTTGGCATTGCACCTCACTGGGGCCGATAACCCCGAGGATTTCGATTACCCGTGCGCCGACGAGGGGAGACTGACCAACGAAACCCTGATTGCGCGTCTGGCGCCAGGGCATATTTGGGCTGGGGAAACTTTCCCCACATCTGCTATGCCCGATAACCACCGCCTCATCCACCTAGTAGCCGTTAATTCCATCACGCCTACCCAAACAAAGGCGGTCCTTCGCTCCGCGCAAGCCCACTTCCTCTACCATCTACTGGATGCGAATTCAATTATAAACCTTCCCTCTTTGGTGCTACAGCGGATGCTCAAGGCCGCATACTGTGAAAAGGGGACCACTACCCTTCCATACGCGCGGTTGGTTTCCCGCATATGTAGGGATGCTCACTGTGAGGTAGCGGGTACGGACTATATTCCTCGCCTTCCCAAGTTGCTTGACGAGAAGGCAATTGAAAAGAGTCTTGGGAAGGACCATTGGGAGAGGAGAAAGAAGAGGATGTTGGATGTTCCTGCGGATGCTCCTACTGTACCTGTTGCCCCGGATACTCCTATGCCGGACATGCCTCAGCCCATGCCTCAGCCTGTGCCTCATCCAGTCCCACCGCCTGCCCCATCTACTGTAGACCCCATTGCATATCTAGGGGTGCGGATGGATGAGCTTCAGGCTGACTTCTCCGAGTTTCGGGGCGCCTACATGTCGGACTTTGCATCATTCCGGGCTGACTTTTCTGCCTATCGGGGTGCGTACGAGCGCGATATATCCATGATCGCTCGGGCGCAGATGGATTTGTTCTCACACTTGCGAGGGGGCGAGGCTTCTGTGCCTTAGTACCTCTTTGACCCATACGCCCCTCGCGATCCTCCCGCTCCCGAGTCCCCGCGCCGCCATCCGGACGACATGTAGGTTGTTGTGATCCAGTTTTTGCTGTTATTTTTGGGTGGTTATTTATTTAAATTGTTGGGTTTGTACTTAGGTAGTTGTGTTACTGTGGGGAGGAGAGAGTGCAATTCTTGTATTTTCTAATTTTGGTTTCATTGTTCCCCATGTACACAACTCTTATATATTAATGAAATGACTCAGCTTTGGTTTCATTTTTCTTCTTGTATATATCTATGTTGTATATATTATTGTTTATGGTACTAACTTGTAACAGGCATGCCGTTGCGCGGTTCTCGAGTTACTCCTTACGGGGTGACTATTTTCATACCCCTTTTCCCTTTTTATCCCTACTAACATTGGGGACAATGTTTCATTCAAGTTAGGGGTTATGGTATACCATTGTGATGCCGGTTATCATTTTAGTATTTATTTATTTATTTAAAAAAAAATTAAAAATTAAAAAAAAATTAAAAATTAAAAAAATTAAAAAATTAAAAAAATTAAAAAAAAAATTCTTTTTCTTTCTCATATCTACTATGATTACTTATATGATCGGCATATCCTGTTGTATAGCTATGAAGCATGCTTTGAGTCATTGATTTATTACCCTTTAGCCCGTTATTGTTTGCATTGTGAATAGCATCATAAAATTAAACTGTGAAGCTTTGAGCATATACACAAATAATTATTTATGATTTGGTTTAAAAGCGTTTCAAATTCGTTATTCTAAGGCGCATGCTATACCCTTACAAAAGTGAAAATTGAGACTTATCATCATTTGTGAGCGTATACACCTACTCTATCTCTTTCTTGTCAATGAACTCGTTGACGATCTCATTTTCTTTTCATTTGATTGCATACTAACTGATTTATCACTTGAGCATGATTTTCAATGGTGTTGAGTCCCACGAATCACATGAAACCATAGGAAATGATTATAGGCCCCTGTTGTTAAACCCACATGACCTTGACCTTTCCCTTAAATGTTTCCCCGAGTCAACCCCCTTGAGCCTTATTATTCCTTTCGTTTGAACCCCAAATCCCCTGTCCAACTCCACATTAGAGTCCTAAACCCTTATTTACTCCCCCCGTACCTTGATTAGGGATTGTTCCCGGGATTTAATGTTGTTGTTTATATGGATTGCAATCAAGCAAGAAAAGAGAAAATCAAAGAAAAAGAAAAAGAAAATAAAAGAGAAAATCAAAGAAAAAGCAAAGAAAGGATAAATATCGAATAAAATGGGACCTTGTTGTTTCCCATTTCCCCTTGTGCATGAATATCAAAGTCTCACTCTCATTAATACATTGCTTGTGGAATTTGATGATTCCTAAGTTGCCCATTAAATCCATTATCCCGCGCGATATTCCCGAATCTCCTTTGATCCTACACACATCCCGTTATTTTCCAAACCTTAACCTAGCCTAAATTCTATACCCCTAAAAAGTCCTATTTGATCTTAGGGTGATGTGATTCAAAGGTCGAACATTAGCGATAATCTGTTTAAATGCTCTTCTCTTGGTTAATATGCGATATCCTTTCATGAGATTGTATTTTTCACTTTTATATTGCGTTCTTCATTGATGACATGTGTGTGGCCTAGTTTCCCTTTACAATTACTCTTAATGCCCGCATGTCCCGTGTGTGTTACATCCCATTTCTAAGTGTTTCATTTGTTGAGTGTAACAACCGGAGAGAACTTGAGCATGCATGCCTTAGATTATGTATGGATTTTGAAAGTTTTGCCAAATCTAAATTACCACATGTGTCCGCTTATTTCGCTTTCCCATGGTTTCGATTTTTAGTTGAAGTTATTTTTTTAATGCCGATAATTGCCGTCTTTTGTGTGAGCTTCGTTCACTTTGTTGATAAATTGTGTTTCTTTGATATTTTTTGAGCTACGCATTGGATTTTGCAGTATCATAGTATGAGTTGATTTGATGTTTGTGGGTGTCATCCCTGGAAACCCTCACGAGACCTCACTCGTCCCCTAGGGCCACCTAGGGGTTTAACGGCTTATTACATACGCTAAATGCAATCGTTCGCCTACGAAAGTGGCATCTTTCCTTCGTTGTACATATTTCTTATATTTTGGCTGCGGTGTTGGACCTTGTTTCTTCATACTTCATTGCTCGGGACTAGCAATGTATAAGTTAGGGGGTGTGATTCGTCACTTTTATTGTATTTTATACCCCTTTAATTTGTACATTCTAGCATTCTCGTGCATGTATTTCCCGGTTCTTATACTCATTTATTGACTAACCCTTAAATTCATCATATATACTTTGTTTGTGTCTTTATTGAGCTTTTATAGGTCTCGGGAATGCATTTTGGGAAGTTTGGTTTTGATCCGAAAAGTTTCGTTGACACTTGCACAGTCGGGGGCATTTTAGTAATTTCAGCACTCGGGCTTTGTTCCCAATTTCTTCACGGAAGTTGTAGACCTTCTTCTCCTCTTCGCGTGGCCTCCGACGGTGCTTGAATCCGATCTCGAACGCAAAAGTTACGGAAGTTTCGGTGAAGCATGGAACAATTAATGCCTATATAGGCAACTCTTCTTTTTGCAGAAGGCCCGAATCGATTCGCCATTACCACCAAATCGATTCGGTCACTTGCAGGGGCTTTTCTCTACACTTACGAATCGATTCGGATTTGGCACCGAATCGATTCGGCCCTGCATTTTCAGCTTTCTTCTTATTACTAGTTTGCCATTTTGGTGGAATTTTGGGGATTTATCCCTTATTTTTCCTCTTTGGTAAGGAGATTACTTTTGTTGGATATTTAGTAAGATAGAAAAACACTCTCTTCTCTCTCCTAGGTCAAGCTCATTTATGGCTTTCACCAACTTGTAAGGCTTTGATTGCTTGTTGAATAGTTGTGATTAATGCAAGATAAGTTCAATTACTTCATCTCTACTTGTTCCCCTAGCTTTAAATTGCATTGAATTCCATCCTTTGTATTGATTTGAGTTTTAACTAGATAACTAATTCAAGTATGTTGTTAACTAGCATGTGTAGTTTAGTTTTAATTATGAGTAGCTAGACTTGTGATTGGGGATCAAAATCCCACCTTGGATGCTTGAACTTAATATCTAGGGTTTGGTTTTTAATTGTTCTAATGGAACTTCATGTGTTGGTTTTGGAGTATCATAGTTTCTTAACTTCCCTTGTCATGCAAGGGTTAGTGTTTGAAGCTTTACTACAAACTCAACCCATCTAGCAATAATTAATTAAACCCTAATCCTCCATTGTTGAGTTCATTCTCTACATGGTTGATGTTCGGACTTAATTAGTTATGCTCGATTAGAATTAATTTAATCAAGCCCTAAAATACCCTTTCTTGTGAATCCGAGGTGGGAGAATGATCCTCAATCCCCTTAATTTCTTGAACTCAAGCTTACCTTAGTTCTTTTCATTAGTTCCGTAATTAGTTGTTAATCATCTGTTCATTAATAGTATGTTAGTTTAGAGGTTACATCTCAATCACCTTTCCAAACCACAAATCATCTTTTACACTTTAACATTTTGTGACGTTTAGAGAATCTCGTTGCCCCAATCTAGTTCTCTTAGGAGCGTTCAATCCCTGTGGATCACGATTCCGTACTTACCGGATTCTACTTGTTGCGATTAGATTTGCACTTGAATCACAAGCCATATTTTGGGCGCACCACTTTGATAGCAGTCAACCTGAAGATAAGTTCTCGATCGGTAGCGCACTCACTAGAGAATAAAGATAGGGGAACTTATTTCTTTCCTTGAAAAAAATCAGGACATTTTCACTTGGAAACCATATAACATGCCAAAAATTTATCTGGAAGAAATGTGTCAGAAGCTCTACATTGACCCATCACATCCACCAGTGGTTCGAAAGGCGTATCAAAATTACCCGAAGAAGTCAAAGGTAGTTGGAGAGGAAGTGGGGAAACTTTTAGAGTCATAAGCCATCAAGGAAGTTCAATTCCTCAGGTGGTTATCGAATCTAGTGTCATGAACAAGAGCAACGAAAAGTGGGATATTAAATTTTTTTTTAACTACAACTATAATGAAAATTCTCACATGCATAAGGCAAAAAAGTGAGACTCCTTTTTCAAACCAAAATCATTTCGGAACCCATGAAGCATAAATAAAATTATTTTGTTTAATTAAGATCAATAATCAGATAAAATAATAAGAATAGGATGAGCCAACAAGAGAGAGAGGCTTTCTAAAAGTTCTAGGCGCATGGAGAAACCACTCTAACTAGTACAGATTGAGGGAACCAGTTTAGGGTCCTTTTGATCTCTACATCTATCCTTTTCATAATATCCTTCGTAATCCACACTTGATTCACATGAGGCTATTTGGGTTGAGGTCGAATATTAGACGAATTTCTAATATTTGTGTCCTTTTGTGAAAATAACGAGCATAATTTCCTTGCATTTTTTATGATTATTCCTAAAAAAATCTTGTTCTTCATAAAATTACAATAAAACAAGGTGGGATTTAGTAAATAGAAAAAGGTTTTGATATGACCAATTTTATGACAATGATTTCACTTAAGCATTTTAGGTCTAGAAAATTAGGAACATTCTTTAAAAAAAATTAGAGGAAGGACGTTCTTCTACTTCAAATGACTCACACAACCATATTTCTTTTAGTTTATAAAAACTTTGGGAATAGGTTTAACATAAACCATAGACAACTTCTTATCTTCAACAAGTTCATTAAGAAATTCTAAGAAGTTATTAAAGAAATTTTAAGAAGTCATTAAATAAGTTCAACAAGTTCATAGGCAACTTCTTATCTTCAACCATAAATCAAGAGCTTTAATTATAAGGTAAATAAAATGTTCATGTTCTTCTATAAGTTGAAATTTTCATTTTCTTCTTGTAGAAGAATGGGCTTATTAGAAATGTCGATTTTCTCATTTTCAAGGATTTTAATTTTCTCGAGTAAATATTTCCTTTCGATAAAAAAATGCTGAAGAGACGTTGTAGACACCCAATTCTGTTACCCCTTAACTCTCCTTAGGTCCCTAGTACCTCCCTCCATCACTATAAACCCAGGTCACGTCCCGAGTACTGACTTGGAAGGCATCGGGCACCCCCCGGCTCAGTTTGACCCAAAAGTCAAACTCCTCGTCTCGACCGAGACTCAATAAATCTTTAAAGGGCACTGAATACCCTTTCCAATGGTCCACCCCGTGCATGATTCCGACTTACCATGCGGATGAACGCGCCATTTGCGTCTGAAACCTGTCCTATAGGCCACCGGGCGCTCCCGGGCTCTATTTGACCTATGTCAACTCTTCAGCTCGACTGAGGCTAAATGAATCTTCGAAGGTCACTGAATACCCTTTCCAACGGTCCATCCCGTGTGCAATTCTGACTTTCCATGCGGACGAACGATTCGTTTGACTCCGAGAAGCCATCGAGCGCTTCCCGGTCCCAGTTGACCAAAGTCAACTCTCTAAACCGGGTCAAACTCTTTGGGATGTCTAAGTACATATCCTAACCTTTCCAACGGTATGCCCCGTGTGCGATTCGGACTTACCATGCGGACGAACGCGCCATTTGCGTCCGCGCGATTCCCCGTCCAATGGACCGACAAACGCTTCCGAGCCACATTTGACCCAAAGTCAACTCCCGAACTCGAGAGAAGTCCAAAGTACTTTCGAAGGTCTCTAAAATACCTTTCTAACGGTATGCCCCGTACGCGATTCTGACCAACGGTTTTCCCTCGGTGGCCAATTTTCCGAAAAAGCCTGAGGCGCACTGCCAAATGGCAGGTCCCATATCCTGCCTATAGGCACCGCCATGATAGGGCCGATCGGTAGTCCCCTGGGGTTATAAAAGGAGGCCTTGGCCTCATTTTCAAGGAGGAGCCCAGATCTGATAGAAGTCTCTCTGAACGAATCCCAGAAACCTCTCTTGAAGGCATCGTGATTTCAACTTCCAAATCCCTCTTTTACCTTCACTTTTCATCATCCTTTTCATCAAACTTGGTGAATTAGCCACTCTCCATCATCATCCAAGCTCAAGGGCTGCTCTCCAACATTCAAGATCAAGCTCAATATCTTCAAGAAGGTCCAACTTTCTCAAACTCTCTCTCTTAAATTCTCTTGAATTCCCAATAACTTGTTTTCTTACTTAGCACTTTTATAATCTCATCTCACACATCCTAATATACTTTTTATTTAGTATTATTTCACATCTCTTATTTTCATATAAATAAAAACCCCAAAACAAGAAAAAGAGGGTTTGCTCATAAATTCCAAGTGGGGATTCTCACACTTTTTCCACATTTTTCTCACAACTAAAACACCTTTTCTACACACACACACACACTTACAAATAAGAGATCCCACATTTGGATTTATAGGATAAACCCCACCCCTTTGCTTTGTATGCGAACTACGTGGACTTTGATGCCTTTATCGAGTCCTTTCTCTCACTTTTTCTCTTATTATCTATTTTCTCTAAATCCAATTTTCTTATATTATGTATACGCTTATTCTTAGTGACACATTACTCCGTGTGCGTTATCGTTCCTTTATAGTGATCAACGTAGGGGTAACCGCGTAAATCTTATTTTTCTAATATTACTTTTATAATCTTCTTATGGATGACTCGCTTTATCTTTTCCATGATACAAGCCGAGGATTCCTACCTCCATTCTATATATATACACATGCACACATCTCACGGGGGGGAACATAAAGGAAAATAGTAAATATCCATGAGAGATCGAAAGGGCGGAATGGGTGCCTAACACCTTCCCATTTCGTAACTAAGCCTCCGAAATTTTCGAATCATTTTGGTTTCGCACGCACCAGTATGTCTTTGGATGCCATCCTTCGGGGTGGCTTCCTCTTTTTCTTTTGTCTGTTTTGAGTAAAATAGACTCGCGACTCTGAATCTCTCTACATTTTTCACACCTCACAAAATCGACGCCGGCCGAAGCGCTCTCCCGAGAGGGGACGCGCGGGACCCGAAGGATTCCTCCTCCCTCCGCGGCGGGGATCGGCGGGGATGGCCACAGTGGCGACACTACTGGGGACTTTTATTTATTTTGAGGGCTTGACTCTATTTACATGGATGCTATATTTGTTTATGCTCCCCCCCCCCCTATATCTGCATGTTCCCCTTTCTCACATGTATATCCCATGCTTATGCTTATGTTCACACACTTGTAGAAAATCCTCCATGTACACCTCACACCACGTACACCTAGGATCACGTATATCCCCATGTTGCACGCATCACCTATCCATACTTGGCATACCTTTTGGGGTACTTGTACTTTGTTCCCGGTTTGGCATAATCAAAGAAAGGCATTCTCATCATAAGCTACTAATAAGAGAATCATGCATGATTCACACGACATCACAAAAGAGCATTGATATTGACCAAATTTTACCCAGTAACTGGAGGGTCACTTCGTGATGGGCGTTGGTCCGGCAGGTCGCAGTTAGCCTAAGCGATATGACTCTCACCTTCCATTGGCCAAGTACCTTCGACGTATATCGAACGGTTCCCCCGCATCGTACCGCTTGACCGAAGTCATGATGGGAGGTATATCGCAGGGAATTCATTCACGTACGCCGAGTATATCGAATTCTCTCTCACACGTACCATCCTCATGAGGTATATGGTGAGGCAATTCACGTACACCCAGGTATATCAAATGGATTTTCCACACGTACCGATTGCCCGCAAGAGCAGGACGTATATCGTGGAAGTCACGCCAAAGGGGGGAACCCATGCCGATTCACCCAACCAACTGCATACCCGTATATAGGTGTCAAACCTAGGACACGCACTTTAGATTACCGGTTTCAACCCGAAACTCTGCCAAAATTCTGGGTCGATCTTCCGCCCAATTTTTGCGCATTTTTAGAACGGGACTTTGTCCGCGAGCCTGGTTACAAGTCCCAAACCGTAGCTTTGCATATATTAAAACACCACTTTTCCAGGCTCAGGTCTCGTCCGGCATTGCATTTAGGAGAATTAAATAAGTGAGAACATAATAATCATAATAATCATGCTGAGTTCCGTCTTCAAAAACATTTCTCCCTTCCTTATCAAAAATCCAAAAAACATTTCTCCCTTTCTTATCAAAAATCCAAAAACATTTCTCCCTTTTTATCAAAAATCCAAAAATAGTTCCTTCCCTTTTTTCAAAAATAAATCTCATCCTACGCCTTCTCAGGTTGACCGCACGCCCTTGGCCTGGCTCCCTATTGGCTTAGGTCTTCAGTCAAATCACCCCGGAGTTTCGTCCGTTCCTATACTACTTCTTTCGAGTCCGGAATCCATCCATCTTCCATGGAGAATGTGGATCAAGCACCAGTCATACAACCAGATCTTCCGACAGTCCTAGCTCAGCTCGTGGCCAAGATTGACAACCTCCAAGCTGAGGTCCGAGAAATGCAATGAAACCAAGGTCCTATTCCTCAAGAGCCCGAGGCCCTGTTCCCTAGTTCTATGGGTCCACCCGAGCCCATCTGGGTCCCGAAAGAATATTAGCACGCTCCGTGTGCCCCTCCAGCTAATGGGTCGTCGCCTGCCCAGCTTCCAATGCCAAACATTACCCAGCCTATGGCTAACTTGCCTCTGGTTGCTGATCCAAAGGAGGAGGAGTTGAACAAAATCAAAGAGGATCTCAAGATGCTCACCAAGAAGTTTGACCAAGTCAGGATCTCTGGCAATTACATGGACTAAACCCATATGTCTCCTTATCCTAAAGCAAGGTTACCCTAGAAGTTCAAAATGCCAAATATCGAGAAATTTGGAGGGAATGGTCCCCCGATTGTTCATCTTCGTAGTTATCATCGTTCCATGACTCTACTAGGGGCTTCGGAAGAAGTGATGGCCCAATTGTTTTAGCAAACTTTGAAAGACAATGCTCTCCGATGGTTTTTATCTCTTGAGGAATCCAGAATCCGTAGCTGGGAGGATGTAGCCCGAGAATTCATGTCGTAGTACAAATACAACGAAGAGCTTGAGGTCACCCACCGTGATTTAGAGTTGCTCAAACATAACTCCGGAGAATCAGTCAGTAACTTTATAGCCCGATGGAGGGAAAAAGCGGCTACCATGACCAATCGGCCATCTGAAGAAGAACAAGTCAGCATAATGAAGAAGAATTTCTTGCCCCATGTTCGAACAACCATGGGAGGACAGTACTACCCCCATTTTTGAGCTCTCAGAGAAGCTGGAGTAAAAATCGAAGAGGGTCTTGCCAAAATAGAAGTTGAACCAAAGAAGGCGTTCGGACAGTTTACCCCCAGAAAATATGACAAGCCTGTCAGTGCCACAGTCTCAACCATCAACAACATCTCTCAACCAACCACATCATGGGCACCGGAAAGCCGCCCTGCTCCTGTCCGAAGGGAATACACTGAGCTCCATGCTCCCCTCTCCAAAGTTTACCAAGCCCTGTTAAGCCGAAACCTTATAAAACCCCTGGATCCACATCCATTACCCAATGGACTTCCCTTAAATTTCAAGACCGATGCTCATTGCGCCTTTCACCAAACAGCTGGCCATACCATCGACCAATGCTTCCACCTTCGAAACATAATCCAAGATCTCATTGACCGGGGTACCATCCCCCCACCAGCAAATCCTAAACCAAACACTACTCATAACCCACTCCCAAATCACACCAATGCCATCTTCTTGGAAGAAAATCCATATTTTGATCCATCAACTCAAATCACACCCTTATACCCTCCTAAACCCCTTCAAATTTGCCCATATTTCCTCCTACACCCTACTAGCCCTGCTGATCAGGCGTTATCACTCCTTACTAGAGCGTGCATCACTGTCCGGACATGTTCTGAAAGTGGAGGTATGGAATTGTCAGAGGTGTTAAACCAACTCCTAGAGTTCGGGCTGAAATCGCCCTCACAGATGATTATCGATTGCCAGAGGTTCAGTACGTTGTTTTTGGAAGCACGGAAATGGGCCCGAGAATCAGATAGGTGGATGGTACCAACCAACAAAATCTGCTTAGATGATGTTGTCCGGATCATGACGGAAGCATTCAGGCAAACCAATAACATTTGCAGTATCACCGAGTTACTTGACGCTTTAAAGATGCAAGGGCACCTGGTCCCTTCACCCTTACACATCCCCACAGAACGGGAAGACCTATATGAAGAAGTCGTTGAAGTTATGGAATGCATTGACTTCATAAGGGAAAATAGAATTATTGCCACCGGATGGGTGGAAGAATTCGAAGTTTCAAATGAAGAACAAGCTCCAGGAGGAAATGGCCCAATAGCTGACTTATGTGGGATGATATAATTTGAGGAACTCCTCGGAGAAATAGATAAGGTGGCAGAACAACCTGAGATTGATGAGGAAACTGGATTTAAGTTTTTCCCTTCTTCAGTAAATCACATGACCAGATCTGGGAGACATTACCAAAATTCCAAACTCGCTACCAACCAATGATAAGGGGAAGGGCGTTGATAACCTTCCTATGCCAGAAATGACCCTCGATGAGAGCAAGATCCTCGATCAATTGAACAAAACTCAAGCTAACATCACTCTATGGGGCCTTTTCATGTCTTCCCAGCTACACAGAAATGCTTTGATCAAATTGCTCACTGGACCCATAGTTCCTCCCTCTACCACACCAGAAGAAGCGGTGAACCTGGTCGGATCCTTGACCTCTACCCGAATGCTGTCCTTTTCTGAAGAAGAAATCCCCAAAATTGGGCCAAATCACAATCATGCACTCAACATCTTCGTCGAAGATATGGGGAAGGTTGTACCACTCTCTCTCATTGACAACGGATCTGCTTTGAATGTATGCCCGCTGAGAACCTTTAAATGTTTGGGTCTGAAAGAAAGTGACCTCGCTCTAACATCCGCTGTCGTGCGTGCTTAAGATAATACCCGCCGTGAGGTTATGGGATCCATAAAACTTGTAATAGGGCTTGGGCCTATAAACCCTGTCGTCGAATTCCAAGTCATCGATATCCCGGTCTATTTTAACCTGTTTGCTCGGACGACCCTGGCTCCACAGTATAAAGGGTGTCTCTTCCTCATTCCATCAGAAATTGAAGTTCTTCGCCGATGGGAGAGCCATCACCATCTTGGGTGATGATGGTAACGTCGAGGGTGCAAGCAACAACAGTCCAATTCTTGAGATACAGCACGGGTCAAATGATATGCTCCTATCAGGTTTTCGAGTTGAACCATCCCTACTCCCGACAGGGGACGGTTTCAAAGAAAGGGTTTGTCCAGAATATGACCCTCGTGGAAATGTCAATGTGATTCAGATGTTCAGAAACATGCACTTCATGCCCGGACTGGGACTGGGACAAAGGCATCAAGGGATAATTGAGCCCATCAAACTGAAGAAAGCTTTCCCTCCTTGCGGCTTGGAATATCAACCATCAGATGCAGAACTCAGAATGATCCGCTAGACTCAATCAAAGAGAGGGTTAGACTTCGTTCGAACTATCTTGGGAGATTCTTTAAATGGACGATTCATCAAGGAGGGCGAGGATTTCCCCTTTTGCGGTTTTCCAGAACCGTGGTATGACCATACAGATAAGAAGATGAAGCCTGGAATGGAGATCTTCTTCAAAGATAGCTACCCATGGGCTGAAAGTTACCAATACCAGGTTCCACCGCTTATCAAAGATACTGAGGAAAGTGACTCTAAAGATTCCTTCAACCTGCAGACACTGGGGCTGACACTCTGCATGGTTCATTCAGGCACTACATCAAGGGACCCATCCCGTCTGATTAAAGCTGCTGATATACCTCTCCTCAACTGGCATGCTGCGCCAGTTCTACCTCTTGAAATCTCCCTCAACCCCAATGTTTACCCTGTTTTATCTACTGTTATCCATCCTTGCTCAAATGTAATCGAGACCTCTTTTGATGAGGTTCTCAATGTTGTTTTTCCAATCAATGAAATAAACGAAGATTTTGAGTATCTTGTTGTGCCTTACATTAATTGTGTGGATTTTAATCAAACTCTTGAGGATGATGATTTTGCAAATGAAAAATTCTTAACTGATCTAAATAAGGTTAGTAATAAACAACATAATCACGTTCAAGTTAATGAAGAAGAGACTGTCGTTATTAATCTCGGTTCTAGTAGCCAACTGCGCGAGATTAGGATAGGGGCCACCCTTGACGAGCTTAAGCGCGCACAACTCGAAGAATTACTAAAGTAGTTCGTGGATGTCTTCGCATGGTCCTACGACGACATGCCCGGTATTGATCCCAAAATAGCTTAGCACGAGATCCCTATTCTCCCAGATGTCAAGTCAGTTAAACAAAAGTTGAGAAAGCTCTGCACCGAATGGTCGCTTAAGGTCAAATAAGAGGTGATCAAACAGTTGAACGTGGGTTTCATTCGAGTAATCGAATATCCCAATTGGCTGGCCAACATTGTACCTGTACCAAAAGCAGGAGGAAAGGTTTGAATGTGTGTGGATTACCGAGATTTAAACAAAGCTTCTCCGAAGGATGATTATCCTCTACCCAACATCGACATGATCGTGGACAAAACAGCCAGTCATGCTCTCAAGTCATTTGTTGACGAATTTTTCGGATACAACCAAATTAAGATGCATCTCGACCACCAAGAGAAAACTGCATTCATCACCCCATGGGGAACTTTTTGCTACACCGTTATGCCATTCAGTCTCAAGAATGCTGGGGCTACCTACCAAAGGGCTGCCACAACCATCCTGCACGATCTGATCCACAAAGAGGTCGAGGTTTACGTGGATGATAAGATTATCAAGTCCAAAACTAGAGAAGGTCATATTCCCGCTCTCCGAAAGTTCTTCGAACGACTACGGCAGTATCAGATGAGACTTAATCCACAGAAGTGCGTCTTCGGCGTTACGAAGGGAAAACTCTTAGGATTCATGATCAGTGAGAAGGGGATAGAAGCATATCCCGCCAAACTGAAGGCCATACTTGAGATACCACCTCCCGAACAGAGAAGGAAGTCCAAGGCTTCCTGGGGAAATTATAATATATCAGCCAGTTCATCAGCCAGCTAACCTCCATCTATGAACCAATCTTTAAGCTCCTCCAAAAGGATTCAACCAAGGTTTGGAACGAGGCCTGACAAGAAGCTTTTGATCGAATCAAACAATACCTAACCCAACCTTCAGTTCTCATGCCACCATAGCCGGGTCTCCCTTTTCTCTTATACCTAACCATAACAGACACTGCAGTCGGGGCTTTGCTAGCCCAGTACCTCAAGGACTCCCACAAAGAAAGAGCCATCTATTACGCCAGTCGCAAGTTGGCCGGATACGAGGTCAACTACACTGCTTTGGAAAAAGCATGTGTCGCACTTGTCTGCGTCACCCAAAAGTTACGACATTACATGCTCGCCTTCCCCATTAAACTAGTATCCCGAATGGATCCCATCAAATACCTGCTCGAAAAACCCGCTTTGTCCAGCCGAATGGCCCGATGGTTGATGCTCCTAACCGAGTTTGATATCATGTACGTCACACAGAAAGTCGTTAAAGGAAGATCCATCTCTGACTACCTCGCTGACTACCCTATAGAAGAAGCAGATGTCTGGATCTCTGAATTCCCGAATGAAAACATCCTCTGCACCACTCAAGACTGCCCCCGATGGAAAATGTTCTTCGACGGCGCTGCCAACATAAAAGGGATATGGCATTGGGATACTTCTGGTCGCCCCAGATGACTCCCACACTCCCATCGCCATTAAATTGGATTTCCCTTGCACCAACAACATGACAGGATACAAGGCATGCACAGTGGGCCTCCAGGTTGCTCTCGAGAAAGGTATTCAATACCTTGATGTATACGGGGATTCTGCCCTTATCATCGGTCAAGTGCTCAGAAAGTGGAAGGTCAAGGACGAAAAGCTTCAACCCTTTCATACCCGATTAGAAGAGTTGGCCTCCCAATTCCGAGATATCACCTTCCATTACCTACCCCGAGCAAAGAACAACCTATCCGATGCTCTCGCTACTTTGGCTTCCATAGTCGACATGCCCGAGGGAATAACAATGACCCCCTTCCTAGTTCAAAAACAAGACAGACAGATCCATTGCTACCATATTAAGCTTGTCTCCACTGAAGATCCCGAACTAGCCGATTGCTGGTACTATGATATTTGGTGCCTCCTCAAACACGGTAGGTGTCCCGAGGGTTCCAACAAGAACGACCGAGCTACCCTCCAAAGGCTGGCCGCTCAGTACATCATCTTCCATAAATCCCTACTCAAGAGGAATTTCGATGGAACTCATTTGCACTATATTGCAGGGGCTAACATTGAAAAGATAATGTAGAAAATCCACAGCGAGGAATGCGGACCTCACATGAACGGTCACATGCTTGCCAAAAAGATCACCCGACAAGGCTACTACTGGGCCACCATGGCCCAGGATTGCACCGCCTATGTTCGGAGGTGCCCTAAATGCCAACAGTTCTCCAATCTCCAACATCTACCTCCGCGGGAATTATACAACATGACTTCTCCCTGACCGTTCTCCACCTGGGGTATCGACATCATAGGGACGGTTACACCAAAAGCGTCAAACGGGCATGAGTTCATCCTGGTTGCCATCGATTACTTCACCAAATGGGTTGAAGTTGAGTCATATGCAGAAGAATATCATCTGCCGATATGGGGTCCCGCACGAGCTAGTGTCGGATAACGGTTCGCACTTTGAGGTAGAAGTCATAAAAATAGTCAGCGAATACGGGATTCAAAGACACGAATCTTCTCCCTACCGACCTCAGACCAATGGTACAGTTGAGGCCGCAAACAAAAACTCAAAGCCATTATCAGCAAGATGATTGAAAGTTGTAGGGATTGGGCCGACCGGATCCCATATGCCCTCTGGGGCTATCGAACCTCAATTTGAACCTCTATTGGGGCTACCCTTACTCCCTGGTTTACGGCATGGAGACAGTCCTACTTGTGGAGCTGGAAATACCCTCGTTACGTGTCATGCTCGAAAGCAAGGTTAGTGAAGAAGACTGGTGCCAAGGCCGTCTTAATGAGCTGACCCTCCTAGATGAACGGAGATTAAAAGCTCTTTACCACATACAAGGATACCATCGCCGAATAGCGCAATCATTCAACAAGAGAGTCAAGGATCACGGTGTCCGAGAGGGGGATTTATCCCTCAAAGAGATAATCGAACCCATATGGGACCCGAGAGTAAAGTTCAAACCCAATTGGAGCGGCCCTTACATTGTGAAGAAAATCTTATCCGGCGGTGTCACCGTGCTCACTGACCTGGATGGGGAAGAGATGGCTCGTCCAGTCAATCTGGACCGTCTCAAGAAGTTTTACTCCTAGTCCAAAATCTCGGCGCGCTACGACTCTTCTCATCCCCCTTCTATTCTAAAAAAAAACTCTCTCCATTTCCCTCTACCCAGAACTACGTGGGCCTGATCCTCTGTAAAAACTATTTTCAAACAGATAAGAACTTTTTCAAAAACCCCAGAGGTACGTAGGCAGCTCATACTCCTCACATGAGCACGGCCCCTTCTTTTTCACAAAATACCATTCTTTTCTTACCCTCGAGAATGACAGTTCATTCTAAACATCTACTTGAACAAAAGGATTATGTATGCCTTAGCGATTGGTATAGATAATTCAAAATGCAAAACTCATCAAAAGGCACAGCTGGATGATCAGAAACTTATTTATTTCATTAATAAGAAACTACAGTGCGGATTAAATAAGAAAAAGGAATGGATAACTCCCTTCCCCCTACTATCATAAAAACCAGACAAAATCCCCCACATCTGTTACATAAATAAACTCCCAGGAATCCTACCCACAGCTACCCGAAGATCCTGCACCGTCGTCATCCACGTCCTGAGGACCCCAAGTTTCTCCTGCCTGAATGGAGTGCCACAAACACTCCATGGACCGATGAGCCTTAACCATCTTTGAAAATACCACAACACCCCCTTCCATGGAGTCAGATAAAACAAACCACCTCCGACTGGTCTCTACTGTCAACATCTTGCTGACTACTTTCCTCCACAACCACTTCATATAATCTTTGAGGACATGGCAAACCTTCCCAACAGTCTGAGAGGGACGGGTCGACGGACGCCAATTTTCCCACAGAGATCCTAGCAACAGACGCAAGCACTCAGTCAAATCTTCTACTGGAAAGAAATTTGAGGTCCGAAGGGGCACGACCTGCGCCCAGCCAAATTGGCGCAAAAGCCACCAAGAGAAATAAAAAGAGGTCTGCTTGAGACCAACCATCCGCACATATGAATATTCTCCTAGCTCCAGAACAGGCTGCAACTGTCCCCACCAAGGCACTGGCCAATACAGCCCACAAGCCCCATGCTCCACAAGCCAATTCTCCCAGTTCTCAACATACAGGCCCATGCAGATGAAGTAGCGCGAAAAGAAGTTGGGTGCAGCCGACAAAGGATATTCTGGAGGAGTCAACAAGCGGAATCTTTTAGACAACCACATGAACAGCATCACAGGGCTACCCCTCAAAAAGTCTGAACGGCCTTCTCTCCAAGCATCTAGGCCATTCAGAGTCTCTGCCAATATCACCGCCGCAGGATTACGACGGTATGACATCCATGAGGTAATGGCTACAAGTTGTGGGTCCACCTGTAATTCCCCATTCACCAACAGCAATTTTGAAACCAGGCCCAGAACGACGGCTCCAGCATAGCCAGCATCACTTACTTCCCGCGAATGCACGGACTGCAACACCGCCGGGAGGGAGATTATCCCTCTAGCAACCAATGACCTGGCCGCCGAAGGTGAGATATGAAGAAGCCCGGCCAACAAATACCTAGGATAACGGGAAAATTTGGGTAAAGCCGCGGTAACACTAGGATTCACGCCCAGAATGGCAAAAAACTCCTCGTAGGTAGGACAAACTTCTTCCAACCCAAAGCGGAATACATGGTCTTCGGGGTACCAAAATTGTACTACCACCATCAGCATATTCCACTCAAAAGGTCGATTACGCCACAAGGAGACTCGACGCATGTTGAAAGCATCATAGTCGACATTATAAAAGCACATGGCTTCCAAGGCTTCGAGGTAGTTGACAAACTCAATGCTACCAGGGAGATCCATCTTGCAAGACTAAAAGATGATGGGTGGGTATGAAGAATGTAAAAGGTGTGAGGAAAACACTCCACCTTTCTCCCTTTTTATACTTAAAAATCCTCACAAGGGACATAATCCCTGCAGAAATCGAAAGGAACCCTACCCCACAAGGTATTAAAGGCTGAAGAGGGTACCAATCAAAGCTTTCAATTGATGGGACTGGACTGAACTGCCGATAGGCAGGCCAGGGTGCTTGCCGATCGACAATCCCCCATTTTTGGAAATCTCCCTTTTTCCTCTTTTGTCAAAATCAGAAAAATAAAAATTGATATTCTCAACAGAATTTCAAAATCCCTTTTCCTCCTTATATAATTCCTTTTTTTAAATTTCCTCCATTCCTTCTTTGTCAAATCAGAAAACTCCATAAAAATAAATTGATATTCTCAAAAGAATTTCAAGAATCCTGTTCCCTCCTTATGGGATTCCCCATTTTGAATAAAATAATTTTCCTTTGAAAGATTTCTAAAAATATTCCTTTTTTTACGGTCTCAGCAGCAAATTAAAAAGCGCATGGATTCATTTCATCATTAAAATAAAATATAGTCAAAAAACCACATTGCATTGCATATATATGTTTTCTATGTTACATCATTTTTGCAGGAAATAAAGAAAAGCCAAAAACAACGGGACTCAGCCCGAACCCACATTTCACTCCCTCTCTCTCTCTCTCTCTCTCTCTCTCTCTCTCTCTCTCAAGAATTTCCATCCCGGCGATGCGCTCTCTTTCCCCTACGGTGAGGCGACACGCCCCCACTACCCGATCCAGAGTCTCCCCCGGACGAGGCTGACGGCACCAAGCAAGAAGGAACAGGGACAGCCTCCCGAATGTGGGCAGTCGCCAATGATATCCAATCCCTTATGTCCCTGAGCCAAGTGGTCGACACCCGGATTTTCTGCAAAGGAAAGGCAGAACTGTATCAAGCAAAAGAAATCAAAAAAGAGAGGAAAATAATCGAAAGGTTTACCGCAGGACGAAGAACGTCCTTTGTCAAGCCCAGCTCCTCCGAATCCATCGCAATAGGACGGTGTAGCATCAGCACCGTCCCTCCATCAGCCCACCGGATGTTGTACGAAGGAGTGTGCAGTCGAACAAAAGGGACCTCCGAGGTCGCCGCCGCCGCAGGTGCCGACGGACCACCACCACTGTGGGAAGACCCCACCGCCCGACTCGAACCAGCAGGAGGGAAAGGCAAAGCGTCATGTATATTGGGCGCCATCAACCAGCTCGTCACAAAGTCCATATAATCATACGGCGCGGCCGTATCAGTATACAACGCATAGGACTCGCCAATCATCGCCGTGATCCTTTCATCCTCCAATAATTGTCGCTCCCGCCTCATAGAAGTAGGAGGCTGCGCAGGAGGCACCACCATCTCCTCCTCAGCAATCTGACGGATCACCCTCTCCCCGAGGTACCAGGAATGGCCGAACTCATGCGCCAACAAACGCCTCATCTGCGCGTTCAACCCAGTCACCCCCGTATCCTGAATGGCGGTCCCCCGAGGATAAAAGGTCACCTGAAAATCCCCAAGCAGGCATAAGTCAATACAGAATCATAAGGTGAAAAAACTAAGGCTAAAACAAAAAGAGTCTTACCCTATCACTGGTCAGGTCATTCAAGACCTGACGCACCGCCTCCAGGGAGAGAGATCCCTTCGACTGCCGGTTGGCCTTACGCCATCGATACAAGCGACAAAAGTCCCCGACGGTGTTGTCCTTTAGAGAAATCAGTGGGGTGTTGCACCCAATCACCTCATAAAACCACGTCTGTATTCACGAGCAAAAAGAGACGCATAAGGAAAATGCGAATGCATGAAAGCAAAATGTGAATGCATGAAATAGAAATGCGCAAAGTAAATAATACCTCAAGGAGATACGTGGCTCCAGTAAAAGTCTGCCGACAGCACCGGCTGAACGCATCCAGAGAAGAGTCAGACTCCCCCAATCATAGAAAGAGATGTTCGAAAACATCCTCAAGTATGGCAGAAACCACAAATGGACGACGTCGCCGCTCGACGCCACCATGAAACCTCCCAGTACCAACAAAATGAACAACCGGGCCATCTTCCTTACTTACAGCCCGTCCTCCACATCAACCACCCTGCTCAGCATAACATCCTTCAGCAAGGACAGCCGGATAAAATCTCCAGAGACTATCCTCCTCACATCACCGAGTGCTGCATACAGCGCCTTCGGCCTCACCCGCAAAGAGCGGTCCACCACTATCTGCTCCCCGTCACAATCCAGACCCAGCAGTTGCTGCACATCTATGGGAGTCACCGTCATCTCCCCGAAGCCAAAATGAAAAGTGGGGGTAGTGTCCCACCACCTCTCCCCCAAGGCACATAAAACTGTTGTCGAACGAGGCGTCTCATCCAGCGCAGCCGCCAACCTCCCAAAACCCGCTGATGATACCATCCAGCACACCACGGGTGGAAGATGCTCCCAAACATCCCTAAGCCCCGTCGTTCCGCGGGCACGCATGTTCTTCAACGAAATATCCGACTAGCGAAAGGAAAAATTCAGTCAAAGGTCAAGAAAAGGAAAAATCACCCAAAAAGGAAAGAATGCCAAAGGTCAGGTTACTTACATAACCACCGGGAATCACTCTCGAAGAGCGATGATGCAATGACTCCCGCAGTAAGGTCCGCTCATCCGCAACCGGCTCGAATGCATCAAAGGCATTCTCATTCCCCAAAGCAAGGGGTACCCTGTCCCTCCAATCCACATTCGCCCAGTCATCAACGGTCAACCACTCCCGGTGGACAGCGGTGCTCACAAAAGGGGCCATTTCTTGAAGATCGAAATGCTAGAACGATTCGCAGAGAGGAATCGTAGAAAGAGAGAAGGCGGAAAGCTGTGAAAAATGAGGGGAATTCGCCCCCTTTATATAAAAGGCCAAACGCCATGCCGATCGGTAACCCACCTCACCATACCGATCGGCACTGTATCCTCACCTTCTCGAGGCAGCCCAAAAGTTCGTGCCACTGCCGAATGGCACCTCTCAGTCTATGCCGACCGGCACCCCCCTTAAAATTTCGTGCAAAAATTCCTAGAAAATACCAAAAAGCCTCGAAAAATCCCCGGAAAATTCCTAAAAATCCCAGGAAGGATTTAGAACGTTTTCATCAAGGAAATTTTTCACTCCTTCGGGTGACACACCATTTTCCCCAATGGATCCCTCAAAATCCAAGTGATTGACCTCTCGGGCAAGGCGCCCGAATCACCTCCTCATCAGACTTTACAACCATCGGCTATCCGGTGTGGTACAATATCACATGGTATTTTTCCCAGCAAAAATCAGAAGAACCACTCGCCCCGAGCAATCTCTCCCAAAGGACAATCCAAATTTTCCCCGACCCATTCATCATTCCCCAGCAGAATCTCAGATCCAAATTCTTATTACCAGCGGATCCCCTCTTCCCCAGCGGAATCCTCAAAAACTAAGTGAAATCTCCTCCCGGTAAAGCTCCGGAAAATCCCTAAGGATCACCTGATCACTTCCCCAGCGGAATTCGCTTACAGCACCCAAAATAGGTTGTTCTCCCCTGCGAGGTCTCCTAAAAAGATTCCCCCAGCTAGCAGCTCCCCTGCTCAAATCGGAATCACAAAGATCTTTCTCCAGCAGAATCAAAATACAATCTTTATCTACTCTTGGGTCGAATTGGCCCCGATCTTAGATTGTCACCTTAGTTAGGTCAGAATTGACCTCGGTCCTCGGTCGTCACCACTCTTGGGTCATAATTGGCCCCGGTCTTCGATTGTCACCTTAGTTAGGTTAGAATTGACCTCGGTCCTCGGTCCTCGGTCCTCGGTCGTCACCACTCTTGGGTCAGAATTATCCCCGGTCTTGGATCGTCACCTTAGTTAGTTCAGAATTGACCTCGGTCCTCGGTCATCACCACTCTTGGGTCAGAATTGGCCCCGGTCTTGGAACGTCACCTTAGTTAGGTCAGAATTGACCTCGATCCTCGATCGTCACCACTCTTGGGTCACAACTAGCCCCGATCTTAGATCGTCACCTTAGTTAGGTCAGAATTGACCTCAATCCTCGGTCATCACCACTCTTGGGTCAGAATTGACCCCGGTCTTAGATCGTCACCTGAATTAGGTCAGAATTGACCTCGGTCCTCGGTCGTCACCACTCTTAGGTCATAACTGACCTCGACCCACTGAATTGGTCATCCTCATCTCCTTAGGTCCTCAGAACTGACCTCGATCCTCCAAATTTATCATCCCCAGCACACTTCTTAGGTCCTCATAATCGACCTCGACCCTCTGAATCGGTCATACTCCCTCAAAAGCATCATGCGGTGTCTAATCGACGGCTATCATTTGATCCAAACTCGCCCATTGAGGGGCTCTGTATACACCCCATTCTATTACCCCTTAACTCTCCTTAGGTCCCTAGTACCTCCCTTCATCACTATAAACCCAGGTCACATCCCGAGTACTGACCTGGAAGCCATCGGGCATCCCCTCGGCTCAGTTTGACCTAAAAGTCAAACTCCTCATCTCGATCGAGACTCAATGAATATTTGAAGGGCACTGAATACCGTTTCCAACGGTTCGCCCCGTGCCCAATTCTGACTTACCATACGGACGAACGCGCTATTTGCGTCTGAAACCTGACCTAGAGGCCACCGGGCGCTCCCGGGCTCTATTTGACCTATGTCAACTCTTCAGCTCGACTGAGGCTGAATGAATCTTCGAAGGGCACTGAATACCCTTTCTAACGGTCCATCCCGTGCACAATTCTGACTTTCCATGCGGACGAACGATCTGTTTGACTCCGGGAAGCCACCGAGCGCTTCCCAGGCCCGGTTGACCAAAGTCAACTCTCCAAACTGGGTCAAACTCTTTGGAATGTTGAATTACATATCCTAACCTTTCCAATGGTATGCCCCATGCGTGATTCGGACTTACCATGCGGACGAACGCGCCGTTTGCGTCCGCGCGATTCCCCATCCAATGGACCGACAAACGCTTTCGAGCCACATTTGACCCAAGTCAACTCCTAAACTCGGGAGCGGTCCAAAGGACTTTCTAAGGTCTCTAAAATACCTTTCCAACGGTATGCCCCGTGCGCGATTCTGACCAACGATTTTCCCTCGGTGGCCAATTTTTCGAAAAATCCTGAGGCGCACTACCAAATGGCAGGTCCCAGATCCTGCCTATAGGCACCTGCCGATAGGCAGTGCCATGATAGGGCCAATCGGTAGTCCCTGGGGTTATAAAAGGAGGCCTTGGCCTCATTTTCAAGGAGGAGCCCAGATCTGATAGAAGTCTCTCTGAACGAATCCCAGAAACCTCTCTCAAAGGCAGCGTGATTTCAACTTCCAAATCCCTCTTTTACCTTCACTTTTCATCATCCTTTTCATCAAACTTGGTGAATTAGCCACTCTCCATCATCATCCAAGCTCAAGGGCTGCTCTCCAACATTCAAGATCAAGCTCAAGATCTTCAAGAAGGTCCAACTTTCTCAAACTCTCTCTCTTAAATTCTCTTGAATTCCCAATAACTTGTTTTCTTACTTAGCACTTTTATAATCTCATCTCACACATCCTAATATACTTTTTATTTAGTATTATTTCACATCTCTTATTTTCATATAAATAAAAACCCCAAAACAAGAAAAAGAGGGTTTGTTCATAAATTCCAAGTGGGGATTCTCACACTTTTTCCACATTTTTCTCACAACTAAAACACTTTTTCTACACACACACACACACACTTACAAATAAGATATCCCACATTTGGATTTATGGGATAAACCCCACCCCTTTGCTTTGTATGCGAACTACGTGGACTTTGATGCCTTTATAGGCTACGTAGGCGTCTCGGGGTAAAACCCGAGACTCGAGTCCTTTCTCTCACTTTTTCTCTTATTATCTATTTTCTCTAAATCCAATTTTCTTATATTATGTATACGCTTATTCTTAGTGACACATTACTCCGTGTGCGTTATCGTTCCTTTATAGCGATCAACGTAGGGGTAATCGCGTAAATCTTATTTTTCTAATATTACTTTTATAATATTCTTATGGATGACTCGCTTTATCTTTTCCATGATACAAGCCGAGGATTCCTACCTCCATTATATATATATATATATATACACATGCACACATCTCACGGGGGGAAACATAAAGGAAAATAGCAAATATCCATGAGAGATCGAAAGGGCGGAATGGGTGCCTAACACCTTCCCATTTCGTAACTAAGCCTCCGAACCCTTTTCGAATCATTTTGGTTTTGCACGTACCAGTATGTCTTTGGATGCCATCCTTCGGGGTGGCTTCCTCTTTTTCTTTTGTCTATTTTGAGTAAAATAGACTGGCGACTCTGAATCTCTCTACATTTTTCACACCTCACAAAATCGATGCCGGCCGAAGCACTCTCCTGAGAGGGGACGTGTAGGACCCGAAGGATTCCTCCTCCCTCCGCGGCGGGGATCGGCGGGGATGGCCATTGACGTGATCTTCATTTATCTTCCAATATTTTTCTTTTTCCAAAAGTTTTACTTTTGTAAAAACTCTCTTTTGATTTTAGTAACATGTTTTATTTCAAAATAAGCATATCATAAGAAGTGTGGAGATCATCTTCTTTATTACGTGCGCCACTCATGTCACTAATACAGTCACACATACTTAACTCCATTAAATGCACATTGGATCATCCTCAATACGCTTTAACCAATAAAATTGAGCAACTACTCTGATACCAATTGAAAGTTTAGTGTTCTCAAAACCTTAACGGAATAAAGGTAACCAATTGAAAATATTAACGTAATGGATACGATATTGTCCTTTAATTCCTTTCAGGTAAAAATACATTAACCTAAGTCTATGTGACAAAAAATTTACCAATTATTTTACATCGGATATTATATTCAAAGATAGGTGATTTAATATGAATATAGAATAAGGTGAAATAATCACACAACACCAAATCGTATGAAGAAAACCCCACAACGAGAAAAATCCTTGAGACGGACAAAATGACAAATTCACTATGGTAAAGATTTATAAATAGAAACTAATGACTTACAATAACACAATTCTCTAATAGACTATCCACTCTTTCACACCATATTCTTTGGCGAGAGTGACAACAACTAAAGAAGCTACACAGTCATGACTAGTTTTTGGACTTTTCCAATTGCTATAGATATTATGCCACAAAATCAAAAATCTTCTTGAAGTTGAATATGAACTTGTTGAGAAGTCACTAATGTGACATCCTATATATTTTAATAATTAGGTTGATCAAGTCCATTTATTACATCTATACAGGTTGTTAAAACAAGTGCACATAATCCTTAGCGTGAAAGAGGAAATAATGAATAAAGATAATCAGCATGGAGTATGATATGAATAACCTAAAATAATCATAAATAATTTATAGATATCAATCATCACTGCTAACTAAAAAGATTTAAAATGTATGACAATGATCTCCCAAAATAAATGCATGTTAAGTTGTCCACATCGTCTTATAACAAAAATCCCAAAATTGGAATACGTATACTAGAGAGGTAAAAGTAAACCTCTCATCACTCATACAAAATAAAAACAAAAAATAGTAGCAGGTTCAAAACCTAGGTCTTAAAACTGGTAATGTGGTGATGATTGGAAGGGATGATTGAGAAGAAGCTAAGCCTGATGGACCAGAGCATATGGAACATTGCAGTGGGTCAATCCAACCGCAACAAGATAAAAGCTACGCAATTCAAGTAATAAAATCGACAATTATGCACATAAATAATAAATCCACAGTTGTTAAATAAACTATTATGCCCACCTTAATAATAAAAATCATTATAGCACAACGATGACTCGAACCCAATCCATGCAACAAAATAAGTACCTATAGCCGGCCCATTTTATTGTATTATCCGAAAGGATACTTAATCAATTTCCTTCACTAACAAATGATATATTTTATATTTTTAACACTTTACCTTCCCAACATGTTTAATGGAAAATGATGCTACTTAGAATGTGTCTCTAGTGAATTCTAATTACATCTCAAGTGCAAACCGGTCGCATAAGTAATATCTTGGTATACCAGGTATCGATCTCAGGGACTAATACGAAAAATCGTGACGACGAATAGGGAAAAGATGACTAACCTAAATGTTTGAATCACAAAAAGAATAAGGAAAGGTGATTTTTTTGGAATGAGGGTATGAATTACTACTATGTAAACAAGTAAAATTCAACTAAATTAACTAACCAAGAAAAAATTAACTAACTACGACTTAATGAATATAAGTGAGAAATAAGGTCGGACTGCAATCCCCCGAACCCAAATACGTTTACCGGATATAAAATTAATTATGAATTAGATAATTAATTAAACCACATACTTTATTAATTTCAAGCACTACATATATGAGGGTACAAGCCCGCATCATACAATAATCAAGAATAGAAATAAAGCGGTGTTGGAATAGCTGACACGCTCATCGCACTCCTAAACACCCCGGTTACCTAGGGCAAATGAGGTTAAAATTCCTACAACGGTTGTGATAACTAATCAACACGATTCATTCATTTATTTAATTCAAGGAATTACTTTTATATCCATGAAAACCACATCGGGTTGCGTTCATACATTCCAACCCTTAGAAATCTAACCGAACAAGGTTACATGAGAAATAACACAAATATTAAAATTGCATGCGATGAAAATCATAATTATGTGAAAAGTGTAATTAAACATGCAAAGAATAATTTGAACTAAGTAATAATGAATCACCAACTGAAAACATGAAAGAAATTGAAAGCAACGAACAAAATATTACTTGGAATGAAGAAGAACCTTGAATTAATCCAAAATGTTGAGCATGATGAATTCTAAAGTTGTTGGCTTCAAAAACATCTCAAAACTAACGAAAAAAAGTATCCTCGTGTCTGGTATTACAAAGAAATAAATACATTACGTTATTTTAAGTGTTTGCACCATGCATAAGTGTTTTCAAGAGAAAAGAAAAATTAAAATTTCGTCCAGTTGAACCGGTCCGACCTCTCCTTCTTTAATGGGTGAACCGATCTGGTGCATACCAGTTTAATGGATCTGTCTGGATGCTTTTTCATCGATTCGATTTGGTTGTTCTAGTGGCTGCGATCGGTCCGGTAGAGAATCTATCGGTTTAGTAAGCTGGCTTTATATTTTTCTTCCTTGATATCCTTGATTTCTTCTCAATTTTGACGCTTCGTAACTTTTCACCCTGGACTCGAATTTGGATACCTTTTCTTCCTACGTGCTTGTGGACTCAAGGTTTTTAACTTTATTTAGGTTCTATGTCCTAATTCCCGATGTAAAGTTAATGTTTTGCCCTTGAATTTGCTTCACTTGCATTTTTCTTGAGTTTGAGTTTTCTCTTCTCTTCACTTGTGTAAAATGATTTTAAAATGTACGAGAAATACACAAAACTCGATGCACTACATAGAAAAGGTCAGTAGCAATAATATGAGATAAATCAACATAATTTACATCGCACAAGATGATAAAAGTCTCTAAATTATGGGGATAAATATGAAGAATTTATGCCTAATCAGCAATAACGAGTGTAATTATCATGGGAGTCTAAGTTCAAAGACTAACTTTATTATTAACTTTTTATAAGTTACGCTTCATGGGCTGGATATCCATTACAAGAAAACTACCAACAATACCCAAATAAAGAATAATTGTCTGATACCCATCAACTTAATACCACTTATCTTTTTAAAGGATTTCTTGTTATAATTATATTAGTTCTGTAAGAAGGTTCAATCCTTAAAAATTACAATTTATGGGGAAGATGTGAATTTGAATCTCTAATCAAAATTCCAACTAAGGGAGGGATTTACATGCATATGTATCATTATCATAGTTTAATAGAATTTCATAAAATTCCATGTCAAATATGAAATCATATTTACCATTTAAATTGAATTAAGAACATGCTTGTTTAAAACTTTAATTCAATTAATACGAATGAGTTGAATTAACTAGCATAGAAAACATATGAATTAGAGTATACTTTTTTACAGAAAGACCTTAATTTGGAAGAATGAATAATTCAAGAATTATGCCTATTTATTTCTATTCAAATTTATAATTTAGAAAAAATATTTACGTAGAAGTTCTTACTTACAAGCATGAGAGGGGAGAGTAGTTTTATATTGGCTCTAATGTTGAAAAATGGAGAATTTTATGATGAGAATCAAGCTTTTCGAGTGTGACACTCCCCCTTGATTAGTATGAGAATTGCTCTTTCTTTTCTTTAGGTTCTTCTTCCATCTTTTTCATAACCCTTATTTTAATTTTCCTTAGCAATTGAATTTGGTTTGAAAAGTGCTTTAGGCTGAGGAAAAGGATTAGGGTTTATGTGTATAGAGAGTATGGACAATTCGAGTTTGAGAGAGGGGAAAATGAGGTGATAAAGTGATAAAAAAAATGAGTTTTAGGTTATATAAATACCCAAACTAGCACAACCAACCAAATGGCCTGCGGACCAGTCGTGGTCGCAGCCCATTTAGGGCGTGGTCACGGCTTCGTGTTCTTTCCCTATTTTTTTCTGTTGTTTTATTTTTATTTTTAATCCACGAATTTCCTTAATTTCCCATAATTATTTTCCTAATCATTTAATCTTAGCTTGTCATTAGTTTTCCCTACTTGTTCTCCAAGTCATTATACATTTACCTACATATCCTTGAGTTCATATGCATATTACCAACCCACCAATTACCCTACTTTCTCAATACAACCCATTCCATTACAATCCAAGCCCAATATTGACATGGCTCAAACCAAATAACAAATAATTCTAATTTTTCAATCAAATGAGTCCAATTTAATTCATTTTAATTAATTTAATTCTAATTAAATCAACTAAATTTATTTAATTTAAACCATTCTTCCTCTAAATTAATTGTTTAGTAATTCCTCAAAATTATGGGGTGTTACAACCAATGTTTGGTTGCCAATTCTTGGACGTGAATTTTCCTAAATATTTTGAAAGTGTTTGAAAACTTTTGACTTACGCAAACCTCCCAATGCATTTTTGAGATATTCACACAAGTCTCTCAAGAATAAGAATACAAGAACACTTGTTCAAGAATAAAGGTATAAGTATTTTAAGCTTCAATACGACTTATGATCAAAGTTTGAAAAAAAAATATCAAAAATACAAAGTGTTTAAACTCAAAAATAATTGTCTTTCACATTTTCCTCTTGATCGAGTGTCTCTTCTCTATAAAAATTCTCGAACCCTTCATGCTTAGAGTTTGATAAACGATTAGAATTTTGTATGTTATTCTCTCCATGTATATGGATCTCTTATAAGTGTGAAAGACAAGAACAAGGCTAGTTGGGAGGATGACATCACAAGAAAAAATCAAAACACTTGAGTTTTAGAAATATTTGGTTGCAACAAAGTCTTCATGGTTTCCCATATTATAAACTAAGAGATCCTTCACAAATATCTACTTACAGACAAAACTCAGGACCAACAAAGCATATTTATTGAAGATAATGCTCTATGAGGGAAGTCATGAGGACAAGGCATGCTTGAGAATAAAATCTCTACTTGATCACGGGACCATCAAAATCAGTCCTTCGCTGACACAAAGTTTTGCTTAGGTAAAGTGAATGGTCAGGGAAAGTCCCAAACTTTATAAGGGAAAGTAAAAGTTGTGTAAGTTAAAACCCTAATAATACATATGATATATACATGAAATAAACCTTTAAATTAATCTTTCTATGCAAAGAGTATACTTCCTTACGTATATCACCGAATACCAAAAATAAAACCAACACATGCACACACAAATTAAATTTTTATCTTACCAAAAAGTTAATTTGAATATGAAAAAGGTTTTAAGTGTTTTCAAAGTCCATTTACCTTAAACTATATGGCAATCAAAGCTGAATGAGATTGATGAAACTTTTGGAGAATGTGACGCTTTGTCGGAACGACCACAAGGACAAGACTCAAAGTATATTTTGTAAATGAAAAAAAAATCAAGTTATACTAGACAACATAAGTATACGTATTATCACGTCCCACTCGGATATTCTCATTAATCTCACAATTAGGCTTAACATATCGAATTAAAAACATTTAAGCATTCAATACCTCAAATTCTTTGAACTCGTCTCCTACCAACCTGGAATGGAAACATATAAATGTAAGCTAATGCTTAGTGAATGCAAATTACACCCACACCCCATCTAATATCCACTTTGTATATATAAAGTTTCCCGCTTTATGTGTATCTGAAGCCTCACACCCTAAGATTATCACCCTATAGATATTCAATATATAACATGGTGTGAAAATCCAATTCATAACATATTATGGATATCCAATATATAACATGTTGTGGATATCCAATATATAACACACTATAAATATTCAAAATATAACATGATTTGGTGTATCTAAAACCTTACAACCCAAGGTTGTCATGTTAATTGTCTATATTGCCTCATACATTTAGGTATAAGCAATATCAATATGTATGTACACTTACCTCGAGTATGTTTTTCTGTCGAATTCAAGGCCATTTCTCTTGTATTGTGGAAGCTCCCGCTTCCTTTCCTAACACCTAAATAATGTTAGTATTCCATCTTAACCAAAAATAATATGATATTAATATGAAATATATAACCGTATCCCTCTCATAGATGTTTGAAATGTGTAATCGTCTAGACATATAGCATATTATTTCTTATGTTTAATATGACTTTGAATCATAATACACAACAATGTATAATATTAGCTATTAACATGAAAATACTTAAAATTTCTTACTAATCAATGATTAATTATACACTTCTTATATTTATATCAAATCAAATGGTCTAGTCAAATTTTGGGTGATAACACTATTTAATCACTCTCCACATGCTCTAATCAATGCTAGTTAACTACAAGGTAAATAGCACAAGTTTTCATTAATCATCCCTTAATAATGTTTAACAATTAATAAAGGTAATTAGAAAACGAATATATGGCCTTGTTCCTATTAAAATTATAAGCAACATTTATACTAGCCATAAAGAATGATTCCAAGTAATTAATCCCCAAAGTAACAATTAAGGCAAGATAATTACAATTTCATTCTTCCTCAAATCAGAAATATAAAATATTTAACTTATAAAACTCAAACATATGATCAAATTTAATGAAGAGATTAATACCTATTAAGAATTCCTTGATTTATGATAATTTTCTAAAGATTTCTTCTTAAGCACCTTAATTCTCTCTCAAAAGGCTTATTTATCTCAAGATCTCTAGTTTTTTTAATGAAGGAGAAGTATGAAAATGGCTTGTATATCATCCAAAAACGTTGACGTGTGATTTAGCATATGGTGGTGAGGTGTGATTGGTCGAAATAGAGGTGGTCGATCAAAACATTCTCATTTAAGACATATTTAACTGTTGTTTGTAAAGTAGTGGTAACTCATAATTTCGACCTCTGGTTGACCTCCCATTTGTGACTACGCATAGATACCTTAAGCATATATAACTTTAATATTGTTTTATCAAAATCATTAATTTACTATTTTGAAATGAGGCCCTAATAGGAAGGTATGAATCTTTCGAAAATTTTAAAACATAACTTTTGACTACCAAATCTCACCAATTTCATACCAACAGTAAAAATCACTTCTTTAAACATAATAATCAAAATATTAATAAGTATGTCTTTCAAGTAATCACCTTGTTATCTTTTAATATTAATATCACCCCCCCCAACACACACACACATCTTTCCTTATATATTTCATTTGTATTAATGCATACGACCTATTTGATTTATGCTCATTCTTCACCCATTATTAAACAAATGTTCTAACAAGACATGCATTCTCATAATAAATTATATATGATCATTCTTGTGAATAATTACCTTGATTAAGGTATATAAGTTCGGGATATCACACATTTACTCTTACATATGTATAGAAAGTTTAAATGAATATGGTGCTTTCACGTATATGTCTCATTTATATAAGATTTTATCATATAAGTCCTAATTATACTTTTTTCACTAAGTAAATCACATTGTAATAGTTACCAAAGTTATTGTGTTTTAATTTGTCATATATAATCTTCTTATAACCAAAATTGTCATACAATCTGAGAGAAACCTCCCAGACAAACTTCAAATTTTTGAAACTTGGATTCATGAATCTTTTTTTTTTTTTTGCAAATTTACATTTCTAATCTTACCCATCAAGATCTATCAAACAAAATCAATAACCACTAAAAAATTCGAAGAAAATTATTGTGTAAAAGCATAATAGATATTTACTCTCGTAGAAGATATTTACAGATAAAATTAGTTTACAAATTGCTATGAATAAGAAAAGAATAAATATGCGAATGAATAGAATTAAGATCGAAGTAAATATTTACTTTCTACGAAAAAGACAAGAAGAAACAAACGAAGAGGGAGAAGTAATATTGAGATCAAAAGTAAATTTATACTACTAGAAAAATAGTAAACAAACATTAACTCTTGTATTACATATTTATACAAGAGTAAACAGTTGTGGTGTTATCCAAAAGAACAAAATGAGGAAGAGATTTTAGCTTTTAATAAATATTACTACAAGTTTAATTACACTTCAAATAATTATTTATTATAATAGTTAACATTTGCAAATGATGTCAATAAGAATAGGACGAGGAGGTTTACTCTCATAGTAAAATTTACCACGAGAGTAAACGGCAACAAGAAAATATTGAGGATCAGGTTGACAATATAATCTCAACTAAGACATGTACTAAATATTTACTATATATACACAACTACTATATATACACAACTAGTAAATATTTGTCTATATATACATAACTAGTAGTAGTAGTAGTAGCAGTAGCAGCAGCAGTAGCAGTAGTTATAGTGGTGGTGGTGATGGTAGCAGTGGTGGTAGCAGTGGTGGTGGTGGTGGTGGTGGTGGTGGTAGTAGTAGCAATAGCCGCAGCAGCAGGAGCAGCAGCAGCAGTATTAGTAGTAGTAGTAGTAGTAGTAGTAGTAGTAGTAGTAGTAGTAGTAGTAGTAGTAGTAGTAGTAGTAGTAGTATTGGTGGCAGTCGTAGTGGTGGTGGTGGTGGTGGTGGTGGTAATGGTCGTAATGGTCATAATAGTGGTGGTGGTGGTGGTGGTGGAAATAATAGTCATCGTAGTTGTAGTGGTGGTGGTGGTTATAGTAGTAGTGGTGGTGGTGGTAGTGGTGGTGGTAGTGGTTGTAGTAATAGTGGTAGTGGTAGTGGTAGTGATGGTGGTGGTGGTGTTGGTGATGGTGGCAGTGGTGGTGGTAATAGTGGTGGTGGTGGCGGTAGTAGTAGTAGTGGTGGTGGTGGTAGTGGTAGTGTTAGTGGTAGTAGTGGTGGTGGTGGTGGTGGTGGTGGTAATAGTGGTGGTGGTGGTGGTGGTGGTAGTAGTAGTAGTAGTAGTAGTAGTAGTAGTAGTAGTAGTAGTAGTAGTAGTAGTAGTAGTAGTAGTAGTAGTAGTAGTTGTAGTTGAAAAATAATGATCTATGATATGCCTCAAAAGCATGGGATGGCAATAGTTGGGACTCAGAGATAATTAGGAGAGAAATTCATAGAAGCCATTGGACTTATATCTCAAGAGACGTGCATGTGTTCCTAAAGTATGTGGATATAAAATTGGGAGAGGAAAGTTTTATTACATTTTGGTAAGATGTATGGAGGGGTTAAATCCCATTAAAAAAACCTTGCCCTATCATTATATCTCATATCCTTAAAATAAAATCAGAAATTTTCATTTCTTTTCTCTTTAACTATTGGTTCAATATCTAGAAATTTAAAAATTCGAATGGATTTTAAGGAGGAGAAAATTAAACCATATGTACTCCTAAGTTATGTGTTAGAGGGAGCTTCACCATCCTAAGGGACTAGTGATTCTAAGAGATGGAAGTTGAAAAGAGAGGGGTTCTCTTGTAATTCATACTTCACGCTCTTACAAATTTGTCATTCTTAGATTCTTTTTGTAACATTTAAAGTCATAAGAAAACATGTGTTCCCTTAGAAGTGCATGTGTTTTCATGGCAAATGGCTTATCAAAGAATCAATAATTCAAGGAACGATATTCATCATTTTTAAATCACTGTTCCTTCAAGAGATTTTTTTAAAAGAAGTTACTAGTTGAGATTTGAATCGTATGGGATGACTAAAATATGTGAATTTTTAACATAAGATTAGGAAAAGGAAGCGGTTTGGGATAGTTTGAAATTTATAGTCACCTCATAGGCCGATTCATTGAAAGCATTTTTTGATGTTTCGTTTTCTATGTTAATATTGAGTTACATTTGTTAATTTTTTATTTTCTATGTTAATATTGTGTTGGGTGATGGCATTTTATAAGTGGAGATGTATGTATAGCTTATTGACTTGGTTTCTTTGTGTATGCCCATGGGGACATATTGTCCCCCGTCTTTTGTACTCTCTTTAGTGTCAATTAATAAGAAAAAGCGTGTTTCTTAATAATTATGAAAAAAAATATTACAAAAGTCAAAAGAGAAGAACAAGAATACGCCATTAGAACTCATTAAAATCGCCATACTTCAACGACAAAGAGGAGATGATATATCAGAGAGATGCTTGAATGTCATAAAGGAGGATAAAGATGGGCTAATGTTATGGTGGCATGAACCCTGGAATAGAGAAAGATAGAGGGTTAGGGTGGGGACAATTGCAAGAGTAATTTTGACTTAATTTAGGGAAGTTAGAACCGTAAATCTAATCAATATTACCTATTTGATTGTTTTATTGTGTTGATAGAACTTGCGAAATTGTGTCAATGGCATAAATTTATTGAGAGTATTTTTTTTTACTTTAGTTTTGTCATTTTTTTAATTGAATTAGTTTAATACCTTTTTTCGTTAAGATTCGATGCATAAAAATAATTAAAAAAACAAGGGAAAAATGAAATATATGGGGGGGAGAGAATATTTTGCAATCCACCCCCACCCAAAAAAAACACCACTGCCACATACAATAAAATTAATACTCCACAACTACCCACCAATCCCTCCCTCCCAAAAAACCACCATCGATCGTCCACCCTCCCACCCAATCCAAACCCTAAAAACTGATTTAAAAACAAAATTCAATTGTTCCCTCAACAACCATCGATCTTCCCCCCAAACCCTAACCAACACCATCGATCCTCCCTATGACCAACACCCTCCCACCCAACCCCAAAGCAATTTTCAAAACCCAATCATTCTAGAAAGATTCGTTTCTGCTTGTGTATAGAGAGAGAGAGAGAGAGAGAGAGAGAGAGAGAGAGGAGGAAGTGGTGGGGGTTGGGGGCAGAAGGCTGTCAGCGGTGGAGTTTGGCAGGAGGAGGGGCGGGGTGGGGGTCGGAGGGAGGGAACAATTCAGTTTTTTAAGTTCTTGTTTATTTATTTTATTTTTAGTTTTTTATTCTTCTATTTTTTATGATTTTTCATTTTTTTTCTTCTAAATTTCTATTATTATTTTATTCAACGAGTCATGTGTCCCAGATGCTTGATGAAATATGTAATAAACTTAAAGTCAATTAAAATAATTAAAGAAGTGTGCAAGGAAGGTGGCGGTGTTTGTGCGTGTGTGTGTAATAAGAATTTATTTTATATAATAAGAACTAAATTTTTTTCCCAAAATAATTATTTACTTTTTTAGAAATAATATATACCTTTATAAAATTTAATGTCATTTATTATAATATAGCCAATAGTAATCACTAAATAAAAATTTGTAATTGTCAATTAACAAATTTACATGTTTTTATTTAGTGATTAACATTGGCTATATTATAGTGAAGGGTTTGTTTTACTTAGCCTCCAGTTTATAATAGCGTATAGGACTTAACCCCGAGTTTCTTAATCCCTTTTACATAACCCCCAAATTTTTAACACCCTTACAAATTTGTTAAAAAATTTGTGTATCATGATTAGACTTGACACCCCAACTCAATTTTTTGATCAAAATATCCTCAATTCTTATTCTCCAAATCAAAATCCGAACTTTACATCCAACCCTAAAATCACCACTACCTCCTCCTCCTCCTCCATTGATTCAATCCCAATTGATTCAAAAAAACAAGCCTCTCATAAATCAAAGATGTGATCCCACACATCAAGCCCAATTCATTCCCACTACATAACCACCATCACCATCAATCCACCACAAAACTCCTGTAAAACCACCACTCATCACCACCATTTCATACTCGGCAACACCGGCGGACCACAAACCAAACCACCAACAACCTCACAACTGTCAAGCCAATAACACCACCACCATCGCAATTGCATCTCCAACCACCATGAATTTACAACCATCGCCACCCATTTAACAGTCACTCACCCACACTCGTCTTCACCGCTCTCTTGTAGCCATAATCAAATCACAACATCTAATGCTTCCTCAAATTGAGGATAAGGTTTGGGATTTAGCCAGCTGGTTTAGGAGCGAACCAGTCGGGTTTGGTCGTTCAAAGATTTTGAACTTATCTGTGTTTTTTCTTAATGAAAAGTATTCATGAATTCAACTACACAGGCCTAATTTGTTGAATCTTTTTTTTCCACTTGTGCTTATAATAGTTTGATGCTCTGTATGTTTAATTTGGAAATGAGAAGTTTTTTTTTTTTTTTGAATTAATCATGGTTGAATCAATGGAGGAGGTGGTGGTTGGTTTAGTGTTGGGTGAGAATTAGGGTTTTGATTTGGGGAAGAAGATAAAATGAGGATATTTTGATAAAAAATTTGAGTTAAGGATTAAATTTAATTATGAAACAAGGACTTTTTAAGAGATCTCTAACGGCGTTAAATATTTAGGGGTTATGTCTAAAATATTATGAAACTGGAGGTTATGTTAAATATGCTATTATAAACCAGGGGTTATGTAAAAAAAAACTATGATAAATGATATTAAATTTTATAAAGGTATATATTATTTCTCAAAAAATAAAATAATTATTTTAGGAAAAAAAATTAATTTTACTCTCTCTCTATATATATACACACACACACACGCGCACTCATGTGCCTTGCACTTGACCCATGTACCTTGCACATTTCTATACTTATTTTAATCACAAAAAATTAGAAGGAAAAAAATGAAAAATTAGAATAAATAGAAGGGTGAAAAATCAGTTTTTTTTCCTTTTTTTCCCCTCCATTTTTCTTTTTTCCTTGTTTTTTAATGAATTTTATTCAGTCAATTAAAAAATGTACAAAACTAAAGTAAAAAAAATCTTTAAATAAATTTGAATTTTGATGGGAAGAAAATCAATAGAATTAGCACATCCACGGGAGGTAAAGAAATATTGACAATGCTATGTGGAGTAAGAATATATACTAAACAAAAATGATAGAGCGATCCACATTTTAGACATAAAGTGGTAACTTAATGATGTGGACTTCTACATCATCAACACACTCCAAATAAATGTAGAAACATACTATAAATTCATTTTTTTCAAAATATATTTTTCAAATTAAAAAAATGTTAATTAATTAAAAAAATTATTTTGAGTTTATTCTTTTTATGTTTTACACGAAATGTATAAATAACACAAAAAAAAATTCAACTAAAAAATAATCCGACAATTTTTTTTTCATTGGTTTAAATAATAACACACACCAATATTTTTTTATTTTTAAAGGTCCACGCCAGCGGCACCTCTTATTTTAAACTTAATTTTTTTTATTTTACAATATTTAAAGAAATTTTTTACTTCTTAAAACTGTTTAAAGGTCTGCATTAAAAAACTATTTCAATGATAAATTGTTTTATTTTTAATTATTTTTAACTCATTTAGTCCCTCAAACACCCATTTTCCCTATATTCTCTTATTTTTAAATGTTTGCGCCAGCGACACCCCTAAGTTTTAAAGTTAATTTTTTTTTAATTTTACAACATTTAAAACAATTTTTGTATTTCTTAAAACTGTTTAAAGGTCCGCTTTAAAAAAACTATTCTAATAACATTTTTTGTATTTTTGTATTTCGTGCTTTATCTTGTTATATTTTAACACATATAATTTTAACTCTGGGTACCCGGATTTGTCATCATAGGACCAGACGAGTAGCCCAATAAGAATGGCCCAAAGTCTGGGCCCCTCGAATCTCAACAGAATTCAGTTATGACCTAGTCCACTCCTAAAATCTCGTAGGGAGATATTCTAGGAGTACAAATGGACGTGGGGGAGTTCAACACCCCCACTCCCCAAGAACAAACACGTATATAATAAACCCTAAACCTGGGGAAAAAGACACGCACGGTATTCTCTGTAAAACGCTCCCCGGAGTATATAGAAATAATACTGACTGCACCACCGTGGACGTAAGCATTCTTGCTGAACCACGTACATACTCTATTGTGTGATTGGCATTTTATCTTCTTTATTTCCTCTGGTGATTGCGCTTTTCTTATTTATTTGTGTTGAATATAATTGTCACCACAATTATCGCCGTCTGTGGGAATCGTTTCTCTTCCCTGAGAAAGCCCTCACCAACAAAGAAATTTGAAATGTCTGGTCACAGCAGTAATGCCCCTCAGGCAGGAGATATCCAAGAAGAACCTGCTCCTCGTAGGATCAGATCTGAAGTTCGGCGTTCAGATCAGAGGGCTCGCCCAGAGAGGCCAGCCTCAGAGGAGAGCCAAGGACCAGCAAAGTCCACACAAATCTTCATATTGATTGATGCCTATGAGGCGAGGCTCCGAGAGCAGAGGGAGTTCGCTCGCAAGAAAGAGGCTGAGAATGCTCGCCTCAAAAGGAAATTAGAAAGGATGGAGAAATAGCTCCATCGCAACACTAGGCGACGTCCATACCGCACTCCTAGCCCTCAGGCGAGCAAGTCTCGCAGCCGAGGAAGGAGCCCTAGATGTGGATCCCGAAAGAGTGAGAAGCACGAGTCAAGCGACGACTCGATCGAGCACCAGCGATCGGCTCACCGTTACAGGAGCCCAACTCACAACACTGAGAACATACGAAATTTGGTCCGAAGGGAGATGGACCGACACCCAACACATCGCGGTGCAAGATCGACCAGGGAGCTTGCTAGACGAGCTCTCAAGACCCAGATGAAATCCCCTTTCTCAAGGGAGATAGAAGAAGGGGAAGCCCCCAAGAAATTTTCTATTCAGAGATTCAAGATCTATGACGGAAAAACTGACCCTATTGATCAAGTTAGGCATTACAGGCAAGCCATGACTCTCTGAAACCACCGAGATGCACTGATGTACTGGATTTTCCCCTCGAGTCTGCATGATGTGGCGTAGAAATGGTTCAAGAGGCTCCCTCATAGGTCTATCAGGAGTTTTGAATCCCTGGTCGAGCTCTTTACGGCCCGCTTCATTACTAGTAGCTCTCATCCCAAAAGGATGGATGATTTACTAACAATGAAAGAGACACCTCAAGAGAGCCTCCGGGACTACGCAAAGAGGTACTGGGAGTTGTTTAATGAGGTTGAGAACTGATCGGAGCAAGTAGAAGTAGCTTCTTTAAAGATTGGTTTACCTAGATCTTTCCTTCTTCACCAATCCCTGACGAAGAAGGAGGCCATGACCATCGATGACTTGATGGCTCGCATCGAAAAGTATGCCAAAGTGGAGGATGTGACTCGCCTCAGTACCGGGGAGAACGGTCGAACTAAGCTCGCTGCTAAAGGCAATGACAAATCTGAGAACCAGAAGAAAGGAGGCAATAATGGGGGCAAGAATGGCTCCAAGAACGGAGGCAAGAATGATGTTTTGAAAGCATTTCAGGCAGTCAACGCTATCTTTAAAGAACCAATCTACAAGATTCTGGCGAAGATCAGAGACGAGCCATTTGTTAAGTGGCCCAGAAAGATGTGAGGAGATCCCTTAAAGAGAAACAATGCGCTGAGATGCGCTTTTTATAAAGAGGGAGGACATAAGACTGAGCACTGCAAAGCTCTTAAGTCTCACCTCAAAGAACTGGCCCAATCTGGGCACCTGAACGAGTTTGTGGAGAAGAAGGCAGAGAAAGTTGCTGCCAATGGAGAAACGAGACCTGACAACATACTCGAAGACAATGTTGGCCATGAATTCGCAGTAATTCATGGGGCATCTGATATGAAGTAGATTTAAGGGAATTCAGCTCGGATGGAGGTAAAAAAAACTTACAGCAGTAATGCAAGATTTTCAAATCGATCCAGCAAAGACACAATCAGGAAAGCGTCGGCGAGCAGATGACGTCGACTATAGCAAACATATCGTGTTCACAGATGAAGATCTAGTGGGAGTAAGAACCCCACATCATGACTCTTTGATCATTACGCTCAGGATAGCCAACTACGACGTCAAAAAACTACTCGTCGACCAGGGAAGCTCATCCGAGGTAATGTATCTTGACCTCTTCAGGAAATTGAAGTTAAGCATTGTCGACTTAAAGGAAGCCACTGTCCCTCTAGTTGGCTTCGCTGGAAAAGTGACTATTCAATTAGGAAAGATCGTGCTGCCGATAAGGGCAGGAAGTGTCTCCAAGATGATAGAGTTTCTGGTGGTCGACATCAACTCGCCATATCAAACTATCCTCGGTAGGGGGTGGTTTCATCCAATGAAGGCATTCCCTTTGACCTACCATCAGAAACTCAAGTACGTAACTGAGCGAGGAGTAATGTAGATATACGTGGATCAGGCGATGGCAAGAAGGTGCTTCATAGAAGACATCCGCCCGAAACCAGAGAAGAAGGTCGAGAAGGCCAAAGAGGAGGTCGAGGAACAGGAAGGTCTGATACCTTCAAAATAGAAACTAAGATATAGAAGGCCCGGAGTGGAGGAGACCAGGATCCTCCCTTCCGAGTGGGTCATCGATAACCTGGAGGAAGTAATGGTTGGTGGAAGCAAGGCAGGAAGGAGTTTTTTTATCAAAACTTCTCGTACAGAATAAGAAAATAAAGAATTGACGGTGTTACTGAGAAGCAACCTAGACGTTTTCGCATGGGAACCTTACGAGTTGCCTGGCATTGATCCTAGTGTGGTTTGCCATAGGTTACACGTCGACCCCACTTTCAGGCCTATCGCACAAAAAGCACGACGAGCCACGCCAGAGAAGGCTAAAGCCGTAGAGAAAGAAGTTGAAAAACTGTTGGATGCAGGATCCATACGAGAAGTTCAATTCCCTAAATGATTATCCAACCCAGTAGTAGTTTCGAAAAGTAATGGGAAATGGAGAGTCTGCATTGACTTCACTGACCTTAACAGGGCATGCCCTAAGGACAGTTTCCCTCTCCCAAAAATTGACCAGTTGGTGGATGCCACAGCGGATCACGAGAGAATGAGTTTTCTGGACGCATATTCGGGGTATCATCAGATCCCCCTGCATGCACCAGACCAAGATAAAACAGCGTTCATCACTACTGTCGGATTATACTGCTATAAAGTTATGCCCTTTGGGCTCAAGAATGCAGGAGCAACTTACCAGAGGCTAATCATCAAGATGTTCAAAACTCAAATGGGAGAAACCATGGAAGTCTACATCGACGATATGCTCGTCAAAAGCAAGCGAAAAGAGCCTCAGACCTATCCAATACCTTCGAAATCCTCAGGAAATATCGAATGAAGCTCAACGCGAGCAAGTATTCTTTCGGTGTCCAGTTAGGAAAATTCCTCGAATATTTGGTTAGCAAGAGAGGCAGTGAGTCCAACTCGGATCAGATCGATGCGATCAATAGGGTACAACCACCTCGCACGATACAGGATGTGCAGAAGCTCACAGGTATGCTCGCCGCCCTGAACCGTTTCATTTCAAAGTCCTCTGAGAAGTGCAAGTCATTCTTCCAGCTCCTGAAAGGAAACAAAACAGTAGAGTGGAATCAAGATTGATCAAAAGCATTGGAGGAACTGAAGACCTATCTTAGCAAGCCGCCTTTACTCGTCATACCTCAAGAAGATGATTCCCTCTACTTATACCTCGCTGTCTCCAGCCACGCCGTTAGCTCTACACTGGTGTGTGAGAAAGCAAGAATCCAGCATCCAGTCTACTACGTGACAAAGACCTTATTGGATGCCGAGCAGCGTTACCTGCCACTGGAAAAGATCTCTTTCGCACTAGTAATAGCCTCGAGGAAGCCGAAACACTACTTCAAAGCTCACACTATCACCGTCCTTACATCACACCCCCTTAAAGTAGTCCTGTAGAAAGAGGATTTGTCTGGCAAACTATCCAAGTGGTCAGTCGACCTCGGACGATTTGATATCCAATTTTAGTCCAGGAATGCTATCAAAGGGCAGGTTCTCGCAGATTTCATCGCAGAATTCACTGGCAAATAGCCTTACGGACAACTTCAACCCATGAAGGAAATGGAAGAACACCCATCAAAAGGGGTCTGGCGACTGTTTGTCGATGGAGCCTCCAACTCAAAGGGGGCAAGAGTAGGCATTGTGCTCGTCACTCCAGAGGACACAATCCTCGAGAAAGGGATCAGAGTTGGATTTGAAGCCTCCAACAATGAGGCAGAATACGAAGCTTTGATAGCCGGCCGGCAGAAGGCACAGGCACTGGGGGCAAAGCAACTATAGGTGTTCGGTGACTCACTATTGGTTTCCAATCAGATAAGTGGTGACTTCAACGCAAGAGATGAAAGAATGGCAGCCTACCTTGCCTTGGCAAAAGAGCTAATGTCCAATTTTGAGAAATTCAATGTCCAACAATTTCCCAGAGGATAGAACAGCCATGCCGACGCCCTGGCAGCCCTAAGTTCAGCGATCGATTCTGACTTGAAGAGGACGATCCCCATCGACTTCCTCGCCCATTCGAGCATCAACCAGAGTGATGAGCCGTCAAACCTAGAACACATGCTCCAGATTGAGTCAGTGCCCAGTTGGACGGACCCTCTGAGGGACTATTTGAAAGATAGTACACTTCCAGACGATAAAAAGTCCGCTCATCAGATAAGAGTCAAAGCTCTCGCTTTCACTTATCTCCTGAGGGAAAACTATACAAAAGATCATTCACCGGCCCTTACCTTCAATGTGTCCACCCGAAGGACGTCGAGCAAGTTCTACACGAGTTTTACGAAGGAATCTGTGGAAGCCATATTGGAGGAAGATCACTATCTTTTCGAGCTATAAAGGAAGGCTACTGGTGGCCATATATGCAAAAAGATTCGGCAGTATACGCTCGCAAATGTAAAAAATATCAACTACATGCTCCTATGGTTCACCAACCTGCCAGCGACCTAAGATCACTCACCAGTCCCTGGCCTTTCGTCCAATGGGGAATGGACATCGTAGGCCCACTTCCTACCACTGCCGGTAACCGCAAGTATTGGTTGGTCGCAACGGATTACTTCACCAAATGAACTGAGGCAGAGCCACTGGCAAACATTCGAGATGCAAATATGATGATATTCATATGGAAAAACATAATTACCCATTTCGGAATCCCTAGAACCATCATCACTGACAACGAAACACAGTTCGAGAGTGGCCCTTTCCAGAACTTCTGCAATGAACACGGAATCAGGCACTATTTCATCTCGGTGGCATACCCCCAGAGCAACGGTCAAGCCGAGGCTTCCAACAAAACAGTGATCGATGGGCTGAAGAAACGACTAGAGCGAGCTAAAGGTGCATGGGTGAGTGAGCTGCTGCATATTTTGTGGGCTTACCGTACTACCCCACGGCGAGCAACTGGGGAAACCCCATTCTCACTAACGTACGGAATGGAAGCAATCATCCCCTTGGAAGCTGGTCTACCAATGATGAGAACCACCCTTAACGACCAAGGCCAGAACGATGCAGCATTACTCGCTGAACTTGACCTAGCTGACGAACGCAGAGACCTAGCCCTAATAAGGCTAGCAAGCTATCAACAACAGCTCGCGAAATAATATAACAAGAAGGTCAATCCGAGGGCATTCCAGGTTGGGGACTACGTCCTAAGGAAAGTCCTTGGCAGAGCAGTAAAACCATTAGAAGGCAAGCTAGGGTCGAATTGGGAAGGACCATTCAAGATAACAAGAGACGATCTACAAGGAGCCTATCACTTAGAAACGCTGGAGGGCAGAGAGATACCATGAGCATGGAACGCAGCCAACCTAAAGAAATTTTATTTCTATCTTTTTATTTTTCTTGGCTCTCTTATCAAATCTTTGGAATTGGCAACTCATTTTTTATTTACTTGTGAATTAATGAAAGATGTTTGGCAGTTGCATTCTATTAAGTGTTAATCATGTATTGAGAACTTTATAACTTGCACAGCCTTTCCAAATAACAGGCACCTTACTCAAAGCATAAGAGCAGGGTATCACCCTCCTCAGGTATTCATTATGAAATACGAATAACCTCCTAGCATTTCCTCGACAATAAATGAATCCCTACAGGGGATCCTTAGGCAATTAAACCAAAAATGAATTGGTCACTAGACTATGTTTGGATCAAAAACCTGCTCAGATAGAACATCCAGCGCCAGATGTGTTCTCTCCATTGCCACACTTAGGCCTAAGGGAGTGTGACGACACGACCTAAAAGATAAAGTAAGGCAGAACGGTATCTTATAAGCATACTGGATTGGGAGGACACTAACTCAACATTGCAACCCTACCAATCTAGTCGGCCATCAGGGGCCCAAGATAATTAAGTGAGAGATAAATGATGAACACATGTTTAGTCGGTGAGATCGCCCAAAACATAGATATTATATTACTTCATCACATTTACAACCAGAATGTACAACCCGTGTTTAGTCGGCGAGATCGCCCAAAACATTAATATTACATTATTTCATTACATATATACAGAGAGTTACAACTGGTAAAATCCTAATGAGGTTGAGGCCTCTGAATAAGATAGTTAGCCACTTGTGATCTTCGGCCATCGTCCGGATGAGGAGCCAGTTCCTGATCGACCTCATTGGCGGTTGGCTCTAACAGCTGCCTGGGGATAGCATCAATAGGGATCCATTGGTCATCCCTCCTGAAAGGGTTAGACCGTAAAGTTAAAGGAGAGATCTCGTGACAGCACCAGAGTACTGAGTTCCTTGGAACTTCCAGCTCCCTAAGGGCACTCAACCATCCCCTAATAAATGCGAGCTCTTTAAACTTTGTCAGCCTCGTAGGAGCATCTGTCCACACTCACCGAGGTCCTTTCTTAAACAGATGCCTCAGTCGCGTGACATCCCTTTGGAGCCCAGCAGCAATCACGTATACTCGACGGACATCTTCACGGAGCTCGTCCATTTCCCTAGTTGGACTTCTTACATTTGGACCAGCTCGCAGAACAGTCGATGAGGTAAAACGTCGCAGAACCGGAGGAGCATCACTTGGTCCCATGCCAGCTCATGATAAAGAGGAACCCCTTAAAACGCGAGGTGCGGTGCTCGGCGCATGCTCCCTGAGGCGCAACACTTCCCTCCTCAAGGACTCATTTTCCTGTCGCAAAACTTCTCCGACTTGGTTAATCTCAGTGGCATCGAGGAGTCTTTCTCTCATAGTGTTCACTTCCTCTTGAACAGAAGCTCCAACTTCTTTCATTTCCTAAAGCATGTCTTTCAGTTTAGCAACGAGCTCCGACTGATCTATGAAACTCTTATTCCTCGATCGCAGCGATTTGCAAATTCTTACGAAGGTCTGGCGAACTTGAGCACTCACATCAGGACCGAGAATTCTTCCCAGTTGAGAAGTGGCTGGTATATATTCATCTACATCAACCAACTACAAACCATACAAGCAGTAAAAAAGCAGAAGAATCAATGTACAGAAAGGAAAGAACTTTCACTTCATTAAAATAAAAGGGTACAATTACATCGATTTGTTCAAAAGAAGTACAAGTAAAGTAAAAATACAGAGAAGCCTTAAGAGAAGACTAGCTAGCGACCTCGATTTGTTTAGAAGAAGCTGGCAGCTTCCCCTTATCAGCAGTAGTAGGAGCATCTCCCTCAGAAGGGAAAACTTATGTCCCCCGAGCAGGAAGGGCATCAACAAGAACTGACTGGGAGGCGGAGTTAATACCTTCGACGAGTGGGGTAGGAGCCTCGTCTACGACGGGCTTTGGGCCTAGATCATGCTCATCGAACAAGGGAGAATCAACATCCACCCCGGCAGCCAGAAGAGCCTTGTTCCAGCCCTTCTTAAAGTTCAAACGGCTGATGTAGCCAATATGAACCTCAGCATCCTCAGATGCGGCAGCCCACCTGAAATTATATGAACATTCCTTAATGGTGGCTGCCTCAGACTCTTTCTCCTTCAGCTTCTCCACCAGCACCTTATTCTCCTCCGCCACTGCTATCTTGCTCGATCAGACTAAATTATAATCCTGCTGCAGCTCGTTCAGACCCTTGACCGCTGCCTCCCTCGCCCGATTGGCTTCAATAAGGGAAAGATCAGAGGGCATCCGAGTAGTATCAGCATTCTTCATACTAGCCTCGAGATCAATACTCTTCCCCTTCAGAGCAGCGTTCTGCTTCTCCAACTCAGCATTCTTATTCACCAGCTCGTCGCGAGAGTGATAGAGCACGGCGAAGTCAGTCAAAAACTATAAACAAAAAGAAAGCATTAGAAGAGAGCAGTGAAACAAAGTTTTACAAGTGTTAAAGAAAAGAAACAGACTTACCAAGGCTAGTCACTGACTCGCTTGCAAGGCTAACTGGTCAGTCTCCATTGCCCTTTGGCGATCAGCAAGCAGGACTACTCTCTCGAGCAGCGCAGGAGCCAGTTGGGGAGAGATGGCAACCGAGGCCCCCTCTAGCAATGCAGATACGGACACTAAAGTTTGCCCAGCCTTCGTCCTCGCCTCCACTCTCCTCCTCTCTCTCCTTCTCCCTCTCTGCCTTCTTCCTCTCCTCCACCTTCTTTTTCTCTTCAGCCTTCTTCCTATCCTCTTCTCTCTTTCTCTCTCTCTCTCTCAACTGCTATTCTTCTTCTCCCGCTCATGAGCAGCAGACTGAGAACCAGTGGCAATAGCGCCACAGCTGGATTTTTGCTTCTTCGATCGCAGAGCGAGAAGCACATCATCCTCATCATCATCATCACGGATCAGGTTCCTCCTAGGGGGAGCCATTTCCTCGCTAGAACTGCTGGATGTACTTGAAGACTCTTGAGCCTCAGAAACCTCTTCTGAGCTAGAAGAACTTTCACTACTGGAGCTCGCCTCACCAGAACCACCTTCAGCACCTCCTTTAATATCATTTTCAGAACTGCTTTCTTCCTCGGCCAACTGGATGGGGTCAACAGCAACTTCTTCAGTAATATCTAGGACATTAATACTGTCTACAGGCCACGCAATGAAACTGGATCCGATGTTCTTGTACTCCAGGAGAAAAGCAGCCGACCGGGGATGTTCACCTTCAGCCAAAGGCTCTCTGATGTTCCAAGCCTTGATCAGCTCAACAGCTCGAACCTCACTAAGAGCAGGTTCCGAATTCTTTGTCCTCGCTGAAAAGAAAACACGAAAGTATCAGAAAAATCATACATTAACAAGGAGATCAAAAGAGCAGAGCGAAGATTACCTATGTACTCTTCCCCATAAAAGGGAGCATAGAATCTATCAGACCTCGCCCCCTCAATCTCGGGGGAGAACTGTTAATTCCTAGCAAGAAAGCCCTCTTGCCAGTAGTCCTTGTGGGAATCAGGGAAATTTACTACCAATACCCTGTCAGGACTCCTGGTCTTGAGGTAAAGAAGACCAGATCTCGTTCGAGAGAAGGAATAACAAAAATAAATTTCAGCGAGCCCTAATTTAGTGCCATAAAGTTGATTTATTCTATGGACACCATTGACTATCTTCCAGGCGTTGGGCGAGCACTGTGCAGGGACGATGTTGAAATAACCAAAGAAATGCAGGAACAAATTGCTTGGAGGAAAAGTAAGACCCCCTTGGGAAAGCAACAGGACGTGAATCCAATGAGCACCCTCTATCTCTCTAACATTCTTAGGGACAGAGACGCACTCAATCTCTACCCATTCTGGGATATTATAAAACTTCGTAAACTCAGACACTGATATATTACCTATCTTCGTCATTTGTAAATCCTAAATTGCAAATTCAAAAGAAAACTCAACAGAGAAAGCACACAGAGAGAGCAAAGGGGACTTACGAGATGAAAGTTTGGCTTAGACAATGCAAGATCACAAGCCCAGGTGATAAGGGAGATTGAAAGCAAAGAAAATGAAGACCTGGAAAAGAGGGCTCAACAACTAAAGCTCGCAGAGGATGAGAAAATGTTAAGAAGCTTGAAACGACAGTATAAAAACGCTGGTCCAAATAACTTTCAAATGCTTCCAATCATCGTGCACAGGACACGAAGCAAGCTGCCGCACAAATCAGTTTTCAACTTTGAGAAGAGTTACACAATTTACAAGAGAGCCATTATGACAAATCATTTAAATTTATTGAGCCCAAATTATGGGCCAACAATTTTAGGGACAATTGTGGGTATCCGAATTTGTCATCATAGGCCCAGACGAGTAGCCCAATTAGAATGGCCCAAAGTCTGGGCCCCTCGAATCTCAACAAAATTCAGTTATGACCTAGTCCACTCTTGAAATCTCGTAGGGAGATATTCTAGGAGTACAGATGGACGTGGGGGAGTCCAACATCCCCACTCCCCGAGAACAAACACGTATATAATAAACCCTAAATCTGGGGAAAAAGACACGGACGGTATTCTCTGTAAAACGCTCCCCAGAGTATATAGAAATAATACTGACTGCACCACCGTGGACATAGGCATTCTTGTTGAACCACGTACATACTGCGTTGTGTGATTGGCATTTTATCTTCTTTATTTCCTCTGGTGATTGCGCTTTTCTTATTTATTTGTGTTGAATATAATTCTCACCACATTAACATATTTTTTTTATTAGATTGTTGTAGTGTGATAAAATAATATTTTGAAAAAAAAAATCTTATTTTAAGAGACTATTCACATTTTTTTCAGCACTAAAAATCGTTTGAGTAAAAAAGTGTGTCCCTTCATGATGTGGCAAGTGCCACATCATTAAGAAGGATTTTTAAGTAGCTACAGCGGTTGCTGTAGTCAAGCTTTATACTAAATGTACACCAAGTAAAAGTTCTATGATAGCTTGTACCCTTGAGAAGCTTGCTCACTCAAGCTTATATAGCTGATATTGATCCATCTACAGGTCGGAGGTTTTTGTGTTGGTTTCAGCAATTACATTTTCAAAGCAAGAAACATTGTGTGTGAAACTCTGTTATTTTGAGAGAAAAACTGACTGCGTGTCCAACTCAAATCTTTCCTTTTAGAGAGAAAAACTTGAAGAGGCTGTGTCCTACGACTATTTGATCAACATGGTGACGGGATTTCTTTACTCTAAGTTGATAGCTATGTTGTTCTAGAGTTCTTATTGATGGGTGTATATTAATATCAACCTTTTGTGTTTATAAAAAACTTTTGTTCATGGGAACATACATAGGTTTCTTTACTGATGAGCGATGGAACAACAATTTGTTTGGAGGTGTTAATCTTGTGCATATATATATTTTTGGGGGGCATATATCAAATACTCTTTCGAATTTTTTTTAATACACGTTTAGTCCAAATCATTTTATTTTGCACCAAAAAGTCCTTCACCATGTCAAAAAAAAATTACCAGATGAAGGACTTTTTGGTACAAAATAAAAGGCTTGGACTAAATGTATATTAAAAAATAATTGAGGGAGATTTTGGTATTTGATCCATTTTTTTTTTAATAACTGAAACCAAAACAGGAAAAAATATTACAACTCTTACAGTGTTGCTCAGAAGTTTATTTCTTTTTGAATAATGCTAGACAACCCGGGTCCTAATACCGAGTTGTCTAGTTGGCAATTTTATTGGTCCTCATTTATTCCCATTTATCTAGTTGTACCTCATTTATTTAGTTGACACCTTATTTTTTAAAACATTTTTTTTCAAAAAAAAAATATAAAATATCCTTATTTTCAATAAAAATATGTTTTTTTAAAATAAAACTATTGTTTTTTTTTTGCTTTTAAAAAATTATTTTTAACTCATTTAATCCATTTAACACCCATTTACCCATTTTTACGGGCCGCGCCAGCGACATCCATTATTTTTAAATTTATTTTTGTTTATTAACCCGACACCATCTCTCGAGTTGTCTAGTATTATTTTTTTTTTTTGCTTTTTTTTTGTTAACTTAACTCATTTAGTGCCTCAAATATCCATTTACTCAACATTTACTTATTTTTAACGGTTCGCACCAGCGACACCCCATGTATTTCTAAAAACTGTTTAAAAATGTAAAAAAAATATATATATATTTATATTAAACTAACTTTTATTTTTTGAAACAGTTTTTTCCCAAAAAAATATAAATCTATATTTTCAATTAAAATATGTTTTTTAGAAATAAAACTGTTCTAATACGCAATTTTTTTTTAAAATTAATTTTAACTCATTTATTCCATAAAACACCATTTACTCAATATTCTCTTATTTTTAAAAGTTCGCGTCAGCGACACCCATTTTTTTAAACTATTTTTTTTAATTTTACAACATTTAAAACAATTTTTGTATTTCTTAAAACTGTTTCAAAATGTAAAAAAAAAAATATTTATATTAAACAACTTTTCTATTTTGAAACAGTTTTTTTCAGGGAAAAAAAACTCTTTTTATATTTAAATAGTGTTTTTAAACAATACATTTTTTTTAGTTTATAAAAAAAATATTATTTTCTAATAAAACAGTTTTTTTTAAATAAAAAAAAGTCAAATAATACTAATAAATCACATAAAATACCAAGGGGAAAAAAAAATCCCTCCGGACTAACCCGGGGTTAACTCCCGGGTAGCATAGCATTACTCTTTCTTTTTAGATTAATGCTAGGCGTCACATCACAAGTACACCACTTAATGTTATTTGCCAAATGATTTGGAGAATTGTTTTGAGACTCAGCATTTTTTCTTTCTTTTTTTATGGATTATAAATATGTACAGCATGCAGATCCAATTCAGTTCAGTTAGGTAATACCTTGATATGATGAGTTCAATATGCAATGCATTTTACTCGGGGTGGTCTTCCTTGTGCGAATAGCAAAAGAATAATCCACGGAAGTCAAAAGCAGAAGAATTGCTTACCGTTTGTTATTACCATTGAAAACAAGAAAACCAGCACACTTATTTAAACTTATTGTCCTATTCATATTCAGTAAATAACAAATGAATCTCCAACAACACCACAAACCATTTGCATCCAACCACAATGGATCCTATAAACCCATAAATGGGTAGAAAATCCTTCAAATATCCTAGGGGTGAAAATGAGGCGAGCCGAGCCAAGACGACCTTAAAATTGCTCAAGCTCGGTTTGTAAATGTAAACGAGCCTAAAAGTATATTCAAGCTCGGTTCATTTATTTTACAATCCTCGATCGAACGAACTTGTAAGCAAATGAATAAGAACTGAGATCGAGTAGCTTGGTTATTTTACCCTAATTTAGTATGGATATCGGTGATCGAGCCAAATCCGAGCCAAGCTCAATAAAATAATGAGAAGTTTGGCTCATTTATTTTACGAGCTAGTCTCGAACGAGCTTTTTTCCCGAACGAACACGGTCCAAACTCGAGTAGCTTTTCATTTTACAGCCCTACCTATAAACCTACAAGGGTACCCATAAATGGGTCACGGTAAGAGGAAAATCCATCAGATGATGGAGGGAAGGAACTGTGATGCCTCCTACAAAGTTATGGATCTGCTATGAGGTATACTAGAGCAGGGAACATAGTGGCAAACAGGGGAAAGATTCCCGTGCAAGCTCTGGACGTGGGAATGTTCTGCGTCTAGGCTGAAGTTCCTTCAAACGGAAAACTGTTTCTTTCTGAAAAATCAAATAAATGTAACTCTCACAATGGGGGGGTCTCAAACTGTTTCCTTTTGGTATGGGCTATATTCTTTCCTTTTGAGCTTGTCCCAAATTAAGTATCTACTTTCATTTTTTGCAAATAATCAACTAACCAAGTTTCATGATTGTGAACTAGAGATAATCTTGATCATTGATGGAGTGTATCCTTCTCTACTAAAAATAAAGACATGGACTCTTTAATTAGGGACGAAGAAGTGAAATATGAGTGATATTTCTGGTAACCCAGTGGTATTTGAAAGCCGCCCATTGAGGTGGACCTAACGGTTTGATGAGTAGAAAAGAAAATCAGATGAAGTCACAAGAGATAGGCAGTTAATGGCTGAAGTTCAAAAAAATTCCTAATACAATATAATGAATGACTAGAAAACAAAATTCTTCCACCTAACGAAAAGAAGTAAAGCCTCACAGACTGAAACTCGAATCAACTCGTATCCCACATAGCAACCAGCTTCAAAGGGTACATCATAAACAAAATATTGTTAGGGCTCCTAACTCCTAATATTGATTGTCATCAAATTTTCAAAACAAACACCCACATTCCATAATCATAAGCATAGCAAATAAAGACAACCAACTAAGACAATGAGCGATCAAAATTACCATCACATTTCATCAAAATAACGTTCAAAATATGACCATAATCCAAAACCCTAACATAACGTTACATCTCCCAATTCCAACAAATCATTCAAAAGAGCTCAACATTTCAAAAATTGGAGATTTATATTAAAACTAAAAACCAACAATTATCCCAAAACTGAAAAATAAAAACACACATTATCAAAGGCAGAGAGAGAGGGTGCAAAACATAAGAAAAGATAATTAATCCTGAGAGATTTCAACATCACCATCAGCAATCTCCTGCTGCAGATCCTTAGGACTCTTGCCATCAACAGTACAGCCGACAGAAACACATGTACCGAGAATCTCCTTCACGGTCCCCGTAAGATCCTTGGCCATGGACCTGGGCTGCATAACTTTAGCAATCTCAATAACATCGTCAAGCGAAATGTTGCCGGTGTGCTTGATGTTTTTGGTCTTCTTGCGGTCCCTTTCGGGCTCTTTCAAGGCCTTGATGACAAGAGCAGCAGCCGATGGGACAACAGCCACCTTAGCCTGACGGTTCTGGACAGTGAGCTTGACGGTCACACGGAGACCCTTCCAGTCCTTGGCTGTCTCTTTAGCGATGTCTTCACCGATCTTTTTGGGGGAGAGACCGAGTGGACCGATCTTAGGGGCGAGGGAACTCGCAGCGCCTACCTCACCACCGGTGACTCGGACGTAAACTTCCACCACCTGGGAAGGGTCGAACTTGGGCGGCATTTTTCAGCGTTGCTATTGAGACACTCAAACGGGGGAAATGAAAAGAAGGACTGGGGCGCCGTCCAGAAGCAGGGGAAAGTGTTGTTTTTAGAGTTGATATAGGGTAGGGTTTTTGTGGATATTCACTCAAATTACTATATTGCCTTTTGCTGGGCTTGCAAAAGCCCGGTTTTGAGACTCTACTTCAGCCCAACTAATCTCCCCTAATATGATGTTTTTGTTCGAAAGTAGTATGATTTGGAAATAACGTTATGTTGGGTTTAAACTTCATACTAAGTACGGGTGTTAAAAAAAACCACTCGACCTGAAAATCGAATCGAACTGGCCCGAACCGAATTGAACTGAAATCGCCGATTTTTTTTAGCCCGGTTCGGCCTACGGTTTACGGATATAAAAAATCGACCATATCGGTTCGGTTGTCGGTTTATACGTGGAAAAAACCGACTCAAACCGAACCGACTCGAAACCAATATATATATTAAAAAAAACCTAAATAACTTATATTTTTATATCCAAAAACCATTACCCATCTTTAAAAACCGACCCAAACCGAAAACCGCCCTTAAAAACATCGGCCCAAACATGAAACCGTCGAAAACCGACCCGAAACCGAACCGAACCGAAACCGACGGGTTTTTTTATAGTCGGTTCGATTTCGGTATGACCTTTTTCAAAACCGAACCGATCGGTTCGGTTTGAATTAGGATCCAAAACCGACCCGTGAACACCCCTAATACTAAGGCATAAGTAGTTAAGTTGGGAACAATATCTTATAGAGTGATTATTTCTAGGCTTGGGACTCAATAAGTGTAATACCTTTTCTTCGATCATTGCAATTATCATGTGAATGAATTTCTCAATATTTTTTCTCTTCGATCAAGATAATATTTATCGCAATTATCATGTGAATGAATTTCTCAAAAAAAAATCTTTGATTTATAAAACTAACAAATTTGGATTGACACATAGTGAAAGGAAAGAGTCAATAATTTTGAATAAGTAATATGGTTTATGTCAGGTAGGCTTACTATTGAGTTTATTTAATTACCAATTCAATTAGCGAAAAATGTAAAATTAAGTATAATAATTCATATATGGATTTTATAAGTTTCAAAAGGCTTATGATAAAGTACCCATAAATATAATTTTATCGGCCTTAGGGAAAAAAGAGTATCTATCAATTGTTTTAAAGTTGTTCAACATATGTATACTACACGAAGGCTAAAGTGATAACCATTTGGGAATAGGCCTTGGATGACATAACAAATGACGTATAAGAAGACATCATTTGGTCTATAGTGTTTCTTAGTAATATAGTTTTAATAGGCACTTCTAAGAAGGCTTCAACAACCAAAATAAAATCTTAAATAAATGCATTGGAATCAAATAGATTAAAATTAGCAATCAGTCAAGGCCTGATCACAAACTCTCCCTCATGGCCAACATTCAAGAGCATCTAATAATGCTAAATATAACGTGAACCTCTCACCCGCACCTAAAAAAACCACATTCGCCATTCATTAATGCGCAACAAGGGAACCTCGGGCACTCGTTATCGTCCTTCATCTAACTCTGGGGAGAGCTTGGGTGGTTCTTATTGAAGATTGCAAACTCAGAAGGGGTTCATGTCTTGTCTAGAGCCTCAACCACTTGGGCGATTGGTAAATGAGTTAGTCATCGAGATTATTTTCCTTTCGTGCTCTCATACCATTAGTGATGCTTTAAGTTGAGGTGGTAAACTGATACCTCGTATTTTTGGTATTATTTAAATGATTGTTAACTATGAGAATAAGTTAATCATATGGATTTAACTATAATAAATGATTATAATAAATTGCATGTTTATATGATGATTAAATTTGCATGTCATAATATTTGTTTGTACCGCGTGATATGTTTAATTAATTGGCATAATTAATTTACTTGGACTATATGCGGTTACGGGTAAAATAATTAATATAATATACTATTTTGCGTTGTGAGGTGTTACTGTGAGTTATGAGGTACTACCATTTAGAGAGGACTCTACAGTGATACAGAGGGCCCAGTTATGTGTTCTTATCATCTTAAGTTGGGCCTGGAGGGTATATATCATTAGGCTAAGTTTTGGGCTACTTTGGGTAGTATTTGGACTTATTAAAGGGCCTAACAATAGGCCTATTATATACATGGGGATTAAGAAACATTTAAGGGAGATCAACCTTATTTATTAATTACTTTACACATAAGAGACAAACCCTAGCAGCCTTAGACTTGTGGAGACCTAAGGAGACTTAAGCAGAGGAGGAACAAGGGTCGTTTTATAGAGACCCATTGTTCATCGTTTAGGGTAAGAATTCTCTTATTATATCACTTGTAAATCTGTAACTTGTTTATAATTCCATGTTACGCAATTAATTCTTAAATTTGTGAACGAATGTTTAGGATTAAATCGGATTATCTTAATTTGCTTGGTGGGGTAATCATTATTGGTATTAATTAACTCTACATTGAAGACTTGTACTTTCGGAGAAAAATCTAAAATTGAAGGGTTTTGATATATGAATCTTTAATTAAAACTCGTATTTTATGATTTAATTTCATTTATAAGTTAGATCCCCGTGTTAATTGAACGATTCGATCTGAAATTATAGAGAAATTATACTCCTTTCACATTTATTATAACCTAAAATAACAAGGCTACGTTGACCAGTTAGAATATGACACCTGTCATATTGTCGAGTGGGCCTAATCCAACAGATTTACGTGTTCGGCCTTATTATCCCCTTAGGTCGACAAACTAGCCGACCACTTTCAGAAATGAGAATCGTCAGTAAGTGAACAAACACACGTCGAAATTCATATGGACGCCCATGCACGTGAAGAAATACACAATTGTTATATATAGTGTAAAGGTGTAAATACCTAATATATAGAGGTATTATGCATCTCTTCCTTCTCATTACTATCAATAGCTCACTACACCCCTTAGTTGGGGGATAATTTAAAATAGCTTACTCCCAAATCTAGAGAGTTATTGAGAGCTTGTATTTAAATCCTAAATAAGTAGTGGCATTACACTCGTGGCTATGGGTACCATATTGGCCTGAACCACATTAAAACCATTGTCTCTCTATTTGTCTTTCATCTCTCACTCTCTAGCCTATATCATTTTTACATTATCTGTGATTGATAAATATTAGTATGACTAAGCTAAGACTCACCATAATCACTATACCAATTTTATATGCCAATAGAGTGGCGTCATCTTTAGAAATCGATAACTTATTATTGTTTCGTACTAATTCTCACTCTAGAAGTAATTTTCCAATCGGTTACTTATGAGCAATGGAAAATGGCAGATAATATCGAAAGCATCCATGTCGTTAAAGCCTTTGTTCCCTCTTCCCTTCCTAGTATAGGGGGTCTTCAAAGAATCTTAATGAGCATGGCCAAAGGTGAAGAGGCTATGCAAGAGACTATCAAACAGTTGACTAAGATGCTTCAAACCAGGGCCATAATTGTCCCCATCACAAGAGGAAAAATGTTGCCTATAACCCCCTATAAGGATAGGTAGCCATAAACTAGGGAGGGATATAGGAGAGAAGTAGATCTAGGCACTCTAGATCAACTAATGATAAAACCTATCATCCCACTATTACCTCATCTCACAGATCCATTGACTATTATGATGGGCATTTATTCTATCAGAAAAGGCCAAGCAGGCTAGATATGATGGGCATTTATTCATCATTTGATTATCTAGGTCCCCTAGCTACAAGGGGCCATAATCACAAAGAGCCTTCAGGATCTCGAGATCGCCTAAAAGGATCTATCAGGTCGATAACTAGTGTACGAGGATCAATGCGTGCCAAGAAAACTTCTTAAGAGCTCATCACAAACCCATGGTCGAAAGGTTAAAACTATCTCAGTCAAAGTCGATCCTGACGAGCATCCCCAAAAAGGCCTAATTCAATGGTTGGAAGACCATTTAGAGGAATTAGCTAAGTCAAAAAATCCCTTCAGTCCTATCATTGTGAACTACCTTACACCTTCCAAATTCACACCCCCTGTGGTAACCCCAAAGTATAACGACAAGATAGGCCATTACTTCACGTGGAACAGCGCCAAGCTACCACCGACATCTATTTAGTCCCCGATGGGATGCGTTGCAAGGCATTCTCTATCACTATTACAATATCAACCTAAAACTGATACAATAACTCATTGTGAAGACAGATCTCCAACTAGTTGATTTGTTCATCAGTAAATTCTGGTTTGGAGCTAAACTAGTCAAGAAGGTAGCTCATCTGCTAAGTGTTCGCCAGACAGTCGAAGAAACCACATACGAGTATATCACTCAATTAAATAGTGAAAAACTGTTGTTCATTGTTACGAAGAAAAGAGTGTGATCATTGCGTTGATGAGTGATTTTCTCCCTGAGAAATTTTGCTACGCCCTAACTAAATGTAATACCCAGTATTTTTATGACCTTTAATTATGGGATTAATTAAATTAAAATGGGATGAATTAATTTAATATTAATCTGAATTTGTAAATTTAATATTTACTAGTGTGATGAGAGTTAGTAATTATTGGTGAGAAATATGTTGAATATTACTTAATGAGTAAAGTAATATACGGTTTTTAATTTATTAAAATTGTCACGAGTGAATAATACGACAGTTTTGGAAATTAAGTTAGGACGCGCGTGTCAGTCGTGTTGAGACTATATTAATGGGATAAAAAGTAAATTAATTCTAACTCACCCGTATGGTCATTTCGAGTGTGCCAATGTGTTCGAAAGGGTCTAAATAGTTAGAAAAGTGAACTCGGGGATTTAGTTTGGGTCTCGGGACTTTTTAGGCCTAACCGGCAACCCAGTAGGGCATTTTAGTAAATTCTAATTTTGGGCCTTAATTAATGACAAAAATTTAAGGGTTATATCTGATGGAAGTTGGATTTCTCAAGAGTTAGAAACACTTGAGTTGTAGAGAGGTTGAGGAAGAGATAAGAGAGAAGGTTTCCAAGGGGGAGAACCATCAATCCTACACCATTTCCATCAATTCCATCACCAACGCGTAGATCAAAGAACGAGGAGCGTAAATATACCCATCATCTTCTACAACTCAAACCTTTGATTTCCAGGCATGTATCTATCTTTTTGTTCTTAAGTTGATATTTCATCCATATTATAGTAGGAAATTTAATTATAAGTTTGTATGGAGATTTAATGAAATTGGAAGATTATAATTCATTTGTTGAATGGAAATCATGTAGGCTGATGTTCTTATCATATGTAGAGTATTTATCACGAATTTGAATGACGATTAGAGAAGGAAATCTGGAGATACCATGTGGATTCTTGAATTAATATGATAAATTAGGGTTAGAGACCAAATCATGAATTGTAACCATTTAATGATGATTCTTGGAGAATTAATGAATGTTTTATGTTAGAAATCACCCATACCTGTTTATATAATGTTTGTCATGTTTAGTTGGAAGTTTGGGACATTTTAATGGAGTTTTTGATTATTAAAATGGAATAAACCCGTAGGCATTATCGATCGACTAGGTCGATCGATCGCCCCTTCCCTTCGATCGACTCCTCTTGGAATTGGAATCTTATTTCCTTTTTAATTTTTAATGAAACCCCAATGTATAAGGACCCTTAGACATAATTCAAATATCATAATGGGACTTGAGAAGGACCAGTAGGGTTGTGAGTAAGGTCCTGGGTAGTACGATTTCATATGGAATTGAACCGTGGGGTTACGAGGGTATAAAATGGGTTATGATTGTGTGTGTGATAAATTGGGGATTGTGCAAGCCGATGACGACTTAGACCAGTAGGGTAGAGAGGGTGCACCTACTAATTTGATATTTATTAAAATGATACACTTCGAGGATCAAGAAGTACCTAAGAACTTGCGGTAATTGAGAAAATAAAAGAATTAATTAATTATGTAGGATTCGGGAGCTACACGCCAAGTATGATTAGAACATGTTATGGGTCGGGGGTGTACCTATCTCAATAATGTAAATATATATAAGTGTGTGTGTGTGTGTGTGTATGTGTGTGTGTGTGTGTATATATATATATATATATATAGTATGTGAACATCTGTGTTTAATTATACCCGGGCTACTTGCTATCACGGAGTTTTTCGTGCCGGGACAGTCTTATCTCGATGTGACCTTTATGGGGGATATTGACTTGTACCCTTGAACATAAGATCCTTGGTATATGCTATCTAAGAATGATAGTCAGGCGGTCCTAAAAGACGTGAGTGTATGTACTGACCTCTTAGTGACTGGAAACTATTTTATGCCTCAATATGTGTGTTTTGTGTTAATACAGTTCGAGAGTGATTCTGAACTAGTATTTCCCTTTATACGAGAGATACGGGGACTTGATAGCAGAGTATGCCGGCACCATAGATTTATGTGGGGTGCCCTATTAGTGTATATAATATAAGTGATAAATATATGTACATGTAATTCATCTACTTGTAACACCCCGTATTTTTATTATATTAAATAATTATGGGATTAATTATTATTGTTGGATTAATTAAATTAATAAAGTGAGAAATTTATTTGTTAATTAATCCAGGTTAAAATAAATATTAACTAGCATGCCAAGGTTTAATACTTATTGTTGAGATTTATTGAATATTATTGTGTGAATATGTAGTATGGAATTATGAAATTTTATAAATTGTTGGAATGTGAAATATGACAGTTCGGCATTTCAAGTCGGGACGCGCATGTGAATCGTACCAAGACTAATTAAATAGAATATAAAGATAATTTATTTTAACTAATTCATATGGTCGTTTCGAGTGCGCCATTGAGTCCGAAAGGGTCGATATAGTTAGAAAACTCTACTCAGGTATTTTATTTGGACTCCGGAACATTTTTAGGCCTAACCGACACCCTGTAGGGGTATTTTTGTCATTTGGATTTTTAAGAAAATAAAATGGACGAAAATTAGGTAAATAAAATAAAGTGTACGTGGTTAAGAGGGGAGTCTGTCAGTTCCAAACCTACGAGACAGAAAGAGAGAACCACAGAGAAAAGAGGAGCGAACCCACAAGTGTTCTTGGTGCAAAACCCATTATCTTCCACCACCGTAATCATCTTTGCATAGATGGAAAGATGAGGAGCAAGCCCATACCAATTTCATCAATGGATCAGAACATCAATTTGAGGCAAGTATATATTACTTTCTTTCCTTATCAATAATTGTGTTCATGTTTGGCTAGGTAAATCCCCTTTGTTATAACGATTAAATTTAGTGAAAAATTTGGGAGAATTAGTCATAAATTGGGTCTGATTTAAATACAATTTGACTCCCTTATGTAGATAGGTTTATGTCGTTGAATTTAGGATAATTTTCGGAATGAATCTAGGTTTAATTTATACTTTTGCATGTAAATTTTATAACTAGGGTTCTTGACATTTAGATTTGGAGATTTTGAATTTTAATGATGATTAGTGATGATTTAATGATGATATATTGTTGGAAATCATATATAGATGTTAGGTATTGATTGGAATTGAATGATTGGAGTTTGGGATAATTATTTTAGAGGTTTTAGGCTTAAAAATGGTGGAAAACGAAACTGTTAAAGGTGGAGAACGTAACAGGTCTGGTGGGGGAGAATACTACTCAATTTCGTTCGAACGAGATTGAGCTTCGTTTGAACAAGAAAGGAACTCATGAGATGTTGTTCAAATGACATCTGACCTGGTTCGAACGACAGGTCCAAAACTTGAAAAATTGCAATTTTTGCCCAATTAGGTTTATACAGTTGCTTTGAGATAGGGAACTGTCATTTGGTGATTGTAGCATAGTGCAGAATCGCTAGGGAATATTCGTATAATAATACCTTAAATATTTGGAAAGGTGAATTAACCTTGGAAATTTCGAGAGAGGGGATAACGAAAATAACTATATTATAAGTAGTTATGAGAGAATACTACGTATGAAAAATACATGTAAGGGTTAGGTGAATGCCCTGAATTTTAATAAGATGTGGGTATGCCTATTATATGATGATTATTATGTGTATAGCATACCTACGTTACTTGCTATCGGGATAAGGTTTTCGCGCAGTGGACAGTCTTATCTTGGGTGACCTAATGAGGGGATATTTGACTTGTACCCAGAGTATATAACTTGGTTACGTGCTATCTGAGAAGTAGGATAGTTTGGATGGATGAATGGGAGTGTAGGTATGTGCGTGACCCATTCGGTTGGTGTTCGTCAATTTTATAAAATACCATAAGTGCACGGGCTATTATAGAATAGCGAGTGTAAGTACGGGTCGAACCCACAAAAATTTGTCAATTTTAACTTTTAAAACGATTGCAATTGTCCAACTAGATCAAATGGGATAGAGAATAATTATAAACTACACTAAATAAAAACAACTAGGATAAATGAGGGTAACACAAGATATTTGTAAACAATTAGGAAATAATTAGGATTCGGGGTCTATTTATCACGTAACTAATATTGCACACTAATTTGATATTGTCATTCCCTTTTATAACTCATATTAAACCGACTCTCGTCGCGTTTAATTCAGAAAATATGAAAGTTATGTTCGAAATATATTTAATGTCTCTAATAGACTACTAAAATCTCTATTCCCTTAGAAAATACAAGTTTTAAAGTTCGCAAATATATTTAAGCATGGACTATCAAAACAATCAAAGTGCAAGCATAATCCATCAAAAATTACTATTTTTAAATCTCAAAACTTGATTTGACAAAATAATTTTGAAGGTTTTAAAACACACTCTCGTGTCGCTTTAAAATGAATATCGAATCTTTGACAACAATTAAAACGAGTAGGAAATAAACAACACTCAAATTAACATGACAATATTAGCTAACTATGATAAACTTCACCCTAATCCTAATAGAATAATCAAGCTACCATAATGAAAGAGAAATTGCAAGAATGAGTAGAGATTTTCATTAATAAATTAAACTTACAAATAGTTCTCTCAAAATAATCTTCAATCCTCTAAAAAATGATAAAGACTTGGCCCTCAAATTGAATACAATCCCTCAAAAATTACTCTCTCCAAAATTCTCTCTGAAAATAATGAGACAAAGGGTCTTATTTGTAAGATTATGAATGAAGTGTTTGAGTTGGAGTGAAACTCTCTTTGATTGGTTATATTTGACGTGATGATTATCCCATGGAGTCTTGAGAAGAATTGGAGATAAGTGAGAGTTTTTTTTTCTAATATAATTATCCCTAATTTTGGCATTATTCACACCATTAGGTTTAATCGCATTTTTGACCCTCAAAACTTCAAAATCTCATTTTCATCCGAATTCAAAGTTGTGAGTCTTGTCAAGAACTTTTCGAAAAGCTATGACTCAACCTCAACGGATACTCAAGCGATTTTATAAAAAATATTTAGTACAGTTGTGTCAACCGTGTCATGTCGTGTTGTATCACGACGTATCATAACAATTTCTGCACATCGACTCCTTTGTTGTCCAGATTTCCAGGGTACTTATAAAAATGCAAAATAAAAATAATTAATTCAAATTTAGGGTCACAAATATTTATAAATTACAAAATTACCCCTCTTTGCATTTTAGCCCCCGAAATTCGTAACTTTTTTGTTCAAATTCCAAATTCAACCAAATTTCAGAGAGAAATTTATTTTGCCTAGATAAGTATTTAAAAATTACGTTCAGGTCCATAAAGTTTCTAAAATTATGATTTCACCTCTGGAGTTACTAAAATTGTATTTTTAACTCAAATTTTATTCAAACTTGTATTTTTCTTTTATTTTACGAAAATGATTTTAAAAGCTAATTATTTATAATACAACGGGCTAATAAGGTCAAGATTTGGACATAATTTATAAAAAATAATGCACTCATCAGCTGGGAAACATACTCGCCTCTAATATTTGTGTTTCGAATTTATGGTTCGTGAGAGATTGAACCAATTGTCCTTGATGTAGTGATTGATGCACCGAGACATGATAGTAGAGTATGCATTGCACCAAATGGTATTAACCTAAGGGTACATTATATATATATATATATATATAGAGAGAGAGAGAGAGAGAGACACACACACACACAATATGCTACAAAAATCATTTATCCCCCAAACCACATTCCGTACCCACTGTTTTAATAGTAAATCTTTTACTGACCAGATTTTATTTATTTATCAACATTACCATATCTACTAATTTCACATAGTAGAATTTATCCATGATTTTTATGGCGTATTGTATGGGCGATACGGGTTACTCCTTTGAGATATATTTAGAATTATAAGTCTACGACCTAGTTGGGAACATTATAGATAACTAGGTTAGGATAGACGTATGTTAGGCGTGCACAATAGTGGATAGGTGAGAATCTCATGTGAGAGTTCGAAACTAACATGCACATAATACTTGCATTATTGCAGTTTTAAATACTTACTAAAACAAATATTTTTAAAACTCGGGCTCTGACCCGTTTCTTGCTATTCTTCTCTCTTTTTCTATATATATATTATTTATCAGGTGCCCAGCCACAGGGTTACCAGGCTTAGACACATGGATCGTTTAGCGAGCTGCAGCAGTTGTGGGAGTTGCAAGTCTTTGCACTTAGACGCCTCTATCAATTCCTTCTGTTCCTTTTCAGATATTCATTTAGGGCTTGTTTTGCCCATTCTCAGTCGTTTAGTAGAGATTGTACTTAGTTTACTTTAGCATTTTATTCCATTGCTCTTGAGGATTTCATGGTTTGTTGGTTTAAAACTTTGAACTGGACTATTTTATCCAATCTTATTTATTTCAGTATTTGATTCATGTCCAGTATTTACGATATTCATGTGGTACATAAATAGCTTATGTCTTAAAGAATGGAAATTTATTAATGGATTAATTGGGTATAATTAAATGGGAAAATGTTTTTACACTAGCTTAATTATTTATTAGGTGGTTAATAATATTAAATATTTTCGACAATGATGCTAAGAATAAACCCACCGAACATTTTGTTTTAATTTTTAATAGAAGACTGATCACCCGATATTTAATTAGGGGGGTGTCACACTACTGTGCTTGTAAGTAGATAAAATTGAATATTTTATATCAAATGAATTAAGTGGTTGAGAATTTAAGGGTGTATTGAGACGTAAATAACTGGCTTGGTAAATTCATAAGAAAAGTTATCATGTATAAATAATAGTTATATGATCACGTGAATCAGGATTAATGAGGGGAGTTTAGGTTATACTAGTTAACAGGGTTAGCTTTATCTAGATTAATTCAGTAGTACGTTAGGCGTGCACACTACACACACATTACAGGTGCCCAGCCATAAGGGCATCAGACTTAGATCTTTGGACTGCTGATGTGCTGCAACTAATGTGGGAGTTGCAAGTCTTTGCATTTAGACGACTCCATCCTTATCATCTCAAATCTTCGCTTAGTCATTTTAAATGGTCCATGTATCGCCCATTTTCAGGTTTTCTTATTTAGTTCAGAAAGACTTGTACTCTTATTTATTTCAATATTCAGTTTTAGTTGGGATTGTTTTAATTACTTCATTGTCCTTTGATTTGGGATATTTTATCTGGATGGATTAATCTAGCATGTTTATTCCACTTGGATGGTTTGGTAGTTAATATTATTATATTTGTTCATGAAAACGGTTTCGTATAGTAAATAATAACAATAGGACTTACTCCATAAAATTAAATATTTTGACACTTAACTTAATTATTTATTAGGTGATTAATAAAGAAAAATTATTTTTCGACAGTGATGCTAAGAATGAAGCAACCAGACACTTTGATTTAATTTAACAAAGGACTGATCACCCGGTATTTAATTAGGCGGGGTATCACAGGTGGTATCAGAGCACCAGGTTCTAGTGTCCTTGGGATCTGTACGGCTTATTATGCTTCCAGCTTAGCGTCTTTGATATAAAGCCCTATTTTTAGGACTATTGTATTCTTATTTATGCGATTACGACTTTAGCTATTTAAGATTTAATAATAACTATGGACTGATGAACTCCTTCTCGTTTTAGATGCCTCCGAGACGAGCCCCGAGGGATAAAAATGCCCAATCAGAGCAGTCAGTAGCTCAGGCTCAGGGAATAATTAACGCAACCGAGGTCTCCGCCATAGTTGCTCAGGAGGTGAATGCAACTTTAGCAGTAGTGAAGCAGGCCCCACCCCAGGTTCAGGTTGTGGCACCAGTTCCAACTCAGTTTCCCATTGCATGGGAGAGAGTTATGGATATTTTTCAGAGGGCACATCCCCCAGAGTTCTCGGGAAGTTCTGATATTGTCATCGCGAGTCAATGGAAGAAAGACATCTAGAGGCATCTTCGCATGTACGAGTGAACAGATATTCAGAGACAGTTACTGGGTTCCTTCAAGCTAGTAGGGGTCGCCTTACAGTAGTGGAGACCACTACCACTTTGTAGGAGAGGGACAGTACGACCATTCAGAGTTTCTAGGTGCGGTTTGACCGCAAATACTTTCCTTCCGCCATGTAGACTGAGATGAGGCGGAGACTATTAAATCTCAAGCAGAAAAGTATGACTGTTGCGAAGTATGAAGAGGAGTTCACGAGATTGATTACTATAGTGCAAGATGAGGTACCTACCTAAGAGAAGAAGATTCAGATGTTCATGGATGGCTTGACCTGGAGGATTCGCCAGCACTTCTTAGGTAATATGTCATTGGGTACTTATACTGATGTACTCAACGCCGCCCTATTACATTGCCAGGACCACCGCTTCAATCAACAGGGGAGTAAATGAGCCAGGGAGTTCATCTAGTAGGGTTAGACATGAGGTAGTAGTACAATGGGGCACCAGCAGCTCAGGGGTGTAAACGCTGTGGTTTATGGATCCCCGGATTTAAAAAAAAAAAATCTAAATCAATTAAAAATATTTAATTTCCTTTTTAATGTAAACTCAATAGAGAAGATGCGGAAGCGTTATAAAACAGGTGATGGTTCAACTTCCAAAAAATTAACAACAACAAGTTTTAATTAAATCCAAGTCCTAGAATTTGCCTAAGTCATAATTAGCAATTATATCCAAAGTTAGGCGAAACCAATTTTAGCAAATGACTTGAATAAACCAAATTTACCCAATATTTAATTTAGTCCCAAATTAAATATAGTGTGAGAATTAAACCAAATTTTATCTTGAATTAAACCTAAAGCATGGATTCTAAATGATGAGCAAGATGAAATAAACAATATCACACTACGCCGAGATGTACGAGGAAAAACCCAAGACGGGAAACAACCTCGGACGGCCCTAGCCACAAGTCCACTAGATACGGAATTACAATTACAAGACAGATAGACTTACAACAACTGACTCGATCCCTCTCAAGCCTCGACGCTCCTTCTCGTAGAAACCTCTTCCTAGCGGACAACCTCGGAACACCACTGCGGTCTCGGAATCCACCGATGGGACTTTATATGGTCACCGTCACCCAAGCATCGAGCCTTTCTCCGTGTGGGTAGAATCTCGACAAGAATCTTCTTTGTGATGGGGTGTAAAAGGAAACCCGAAACGTCTCTTGAATTCGGTAGAGAAAACCGGTGCCAAAAACTCCAAGTAAAGATATGTATATATGGAACTTGGAATAAACAACAATGGGTGTAAACTAAGTGTTTAAAGATTTTTCTTTAAGTTGAAGAACACTCAAACATGAACATTTTCCTTTTTTTTTTAAAATGATCTCTCAAACTCTCTCTAGGAGATGTATTAGGATGGAAAAGTTGTCTTGGAAAATGTGTTTCCCGCACATAATAATGTATGAAAAAGTTGGTTGAAAACCAAGTGGAGAAGTGGGGGAAAAAACTGCCAAAAACTGCTCAAAACCGTTCCCGCCTGACGTCTCGTTCGAACGAACTTGACTCTCGTTCGAACGAGACTTCTAACGAGCGATCAGCCTGGGCTCGTTAGAATCTCGTTAGATACCTCGTTAGAACGAAAACTCGTTCGAACGACTGACCAGATTAGGGTCGTTGGCAAACTGGTTCGAACGAAACTGGTTCGAACGACAAAACTCGTTCGAACGAAACTGGTTCGAACGAAAAAACTCGTTCGAACGACATTTCTAACAAACGACCAGAAAGTTTATAAAATACGATTTTGGCCCAGAAACTTTTATATACTTATTTTAAAGTTCTATTTGATTCTTTCTGAAAATAAAATGCAGTTTTTATTACACCTAACACTCAATACAAATTGTTCCAAGCTCCTATACAAATATAATTACATTCATACCTTGGGAGCATGGAACCTTAGTTGATGACGTAGAAACGAGGCACACAAACCGGCATTTTGATGAAGCTTTAAATTCTTTGCCGCTACGTCTTCAACACACACTTCATAGGCTTGGGAATATTACAATCAAATACATTCCTATGAATAAATGTTTTTGTCCGGAATTGAGCCAAAACTAAATATGGACTCAATTGGAAATTTGTGTCCTTACAAATCTCCCCCTTTGGCTATTCCGGGACAAAAACCAAACAAAATCCTAAAGGGCCGTCAAGCTCTACTAGACTCAAAACATAACCCGCCCAATCTTGACTCAACCCAAGGATCAAACGCTTTGCCATAGAAAGATGCCGCTTTAGAATAATTCCTGCACCCTTAAGCAAACTCATCAAATGCATAGGGAATATCAAAATATTAAATGCAATTAATTAATTACTCCCCCTAAATTAATTCTCCCTTTAATTAATTATTATCCTACTTAGAAAGACGTCTCCCCCTAAGATAAATCTCCCCCCAAACAAAGATACGATAATAATAGGATTAGATACCATTTCTCCCCCTATCATCATTCTCCCCCTTTTTGTTCGGGAATAGGCAAAGGATAAAGAACTACTAAACAACATGTGTAAGCTTAAAGTGATAAGACATGAAAGCATATGGGCAATAAAAGCAGGGCAAAGACAAATATCATATATATAGATACCAAAAATATACCAATAGAGCACTTGCATATATATATAGATATAAACACACACATGACACAAAATACAATAAGTTTGCACACTCGTATGGCAAAAATGTGTCATATGGAAACGGAAGTGTAGGGGTGTGAACTAGCAGTAATTAAATTTAGACCCAAACACTTAAGAAACGTTCACGGAGTTCTCATTTGATTGCAAACTTCATCACAGTTAAATATAACCTCATGTGTCAATATAAAGATTGAACTCAATGAACAAACATACACAATGCATACAAGCCTAGCATGATGATGATTCTACAAACCAAATAGAGTCATGACATTAAAGACAACTAGGATAAACGGACATTGTGCAAACCGTTGATATACCATCCAATTCTCCCTCAATAAGCATATACATTCTTTTGTTTTTGAATGAATATATCAAACAAACATAGGCATTGGCAATTGCTTTCTTTTAAATGCCAAATATTATGTTTTTAGGCCTTTGGATCACGTATTTCTTTTAGATCCAATCAACGGTGGCTTACTATCGCAAAGGATTTAATTCATCCTTTCGGAGCCCTTCCCCGTGCATATATTAATTTATCATGTTTTCATTTTTTGCACAAATCTCACATGCAACGGATTTTGACATGCACTAGTCCTCCTAGGTCATAGATATGTAGATGACTAGATTGATAGGAGGCTCAAATATAACATGTGACATTAAGATTTCAAAAAAGCTCGTGCATGTGTGAAAAGAGGCATATAGAAATAGAATCCATTTAAACAATACAAAATCCAACTACTCCATAGAATATGGTAAAGAACATTTTAAGGATTGAAAATCTAAACCAAAAGTTCTAGCCACGTGGGAGCGTAAATGATGGGATTCAAACACAAATATATGCCACATAAAGTGTGTCAAACAAAAATACACACAAAACAAAATCTTTTTGAGTTTTTTAACATTTTTAATCAAAAATAAAGATATATACTCAAAAGACTAAACAAAAATCATTTGTATTTTTCATTAAGCTTAAATGAAATAAATAAAAACACAAATGATAAACAAAAATCTTTTTATATTTTTCAGTTAAATCAAGCACAAAATATAATACAAAAAGATAAACAAGTCATGATTTCTAGCATGAGATATGAAGTAAGGCAATGACTAGAAAATGACTAAACAAGCATACATTTAGCATATGAATATCGCATGAAGAACAAACGCTAAAGTATGCAAACACTAACACATTTATCCTTTAGATTTAGCAAGGGAGGAAGCATGTGAAAGTAAATGAGAATCAAAATCCCTATTTTGTAAGGAAACCAAGTCGGATTTCCTAACCCAAATAAATGAAGAATTACTATCTTGGGGTGTAGAAACGTTAGCTATCGTGGTTACTTTACTATGGGATTTTCTAGGAATTCGTTTAAGATCTAAACAAAATTTCCTAAGATGACCTTTTCGACCACAATGTGTACAAGTGAGAACATGTCGAAAAGATTTACTTAAGGAGTGATCTTTAAAAGTATTCCTAGTTGATTCTCCTAAAACATTGGTTTGGGCATTATGAGTAAATTCATTACAAGGATTGAAGCCTAAACCACAAGTGTCATTTTTAATTTGGATCGTTCCTAACATTTTATCAAGTTTTTCCGAACGGCATTCCAAATCAAATTTGACATTTCTAGAATCTTTTAATTTATTTTCCAATTCAGCAATGTTAGATTCTAGTAAACCATTACGCTCTTCAAAAGCAAGAAGCTCATTTTTCAAGGATTCCATTAAACCCCTAAGGCTATCTCTTTCGCCTTCTACATATTCAAGCTTCTCTTGAAGAGTCCTCACTTGTGTCCTAAGGTCTTCTTTTACGACACTATCATCAACGACCTTGACACTCTTTCTTAAACAGGCTTCTAACTTCAAATTAGTTCTTTTCAAATTAATAGATTCTTTATATAATTCATGAAAAGCATTTTGAAGTTCACTCACATCAACCTCTTCTTCATTTTCACTCTCTCTTTCTTCTTCACTCTCACTATCATTAAAAACAAGGGAATCATGAACAATGACCTTGGAAGTGGCATGTGCTATCGTGTCATCAATCGAGGAGTTCTCATTATCACTAACATGACTAGCCATAAAAGCCACAAAGTTTTTCTTAGTGGGGGAATCGGGCTTTTCTTCCTTATCACTATCACTAAGGGTTGCATTATATGAAATAGGTCGCTTACCATCTTTCCTTAGTTTAGTGGGGCACTCATAAGCCCTATGGCCATAACCTTCACAACCAAAACACTTATTAGACTCGTCCCTATCTAAATGTTCATTACTAGGTTTAGGGATTTTCTCGGCTTTAGAAATCTTCTCGCTTTTATCATGTTTAGAAGTATCAAATTTCTTAAAATCATTTTTAACTTTATCTTTGTTAAATTTAAGAAATTTTCTAAATTTACGAGCAAACAAAGCCATGTCTTCCGAGTCACTATCACTATCGCTCTCTACTACTTGTTTGACCTCTTTTCGGGCTTTTAAAGCAACACCCTTTTCAATTTTCTTTTCAGTTTTAGAGGGAAACATATCCAGTTCATAGGTTTGTAAATCACCTACAAGCTCTTCTCATTTCGTAGAGGCTAAAGTGGGTAAAGAATTTAAAACGGTCACCTTTGGAATAAATCTATCGGGTAGGGACCTTAAAATTTTCTTTACTACACGGTCGTCAGGTATTTTCTCTCCCAAGTTAAAGGATGAATTAACAATATCAGAAAGTCTAGCATAAAATTTATCAAAAGTTTCTTTTTCATCCATTTTGATAGTTTCAAATTGAGTGGTGAGGTTTTGGAGTTTTGAAGCTTTAACGACACTAGTTCCTTCACGAGTTATTTGTAAAATATCCCAAGCTTCTTTAGCGGTTTCACACGTCATAATACGTCGGAATTCATCCGGTGCGACAGAGCTAAATAAGGCATTTAAACCACGGGAATTAAAGTTAGCAAGTTTAAACTCATTTTCAGTCCATCTATCGGCGGGTTTTAAAACACGTTCATTTTCAACTAAGTAAGTTGGTGGGGAATACCCGGTAACAACAGACATCCAAACTCTCTCGTCGATAGATTTTAGTGCCGATCTCATTCGCGCTTTCCAATACACATAGTTTGAACCATCGAAAATAGGAAATTTTGAAAATGGGGAAAAATCCATTTTAGCCAAAAATAGAAAGATCTTAACGAAATAATTTATCGTTTTTGGCTCTGATACCAATTTGTAAACGCTGTGGTTTATGGATCCCCGAATTTTAAAAAAAAAAATCTAAATCAATTAAAAATATTTAATTTCCTTTTTAATGTAAACTCAATAGAGAAGATGCGGAAGCGTTATAAAACAGGTGATGGTTCAACTTCCAAAAAATTAACAACAACAAGTTTTAATTAAATCCAAGTCCTAGAATTTGCCTAAGTCATAATTAGCAATTATATCCAAAGTTAGGCGAAACCAATTTTAGCAAATGACTTGAATAAACCAAATTTACCCAATATTTAATTTAGTCCCAAATTAAATATAGTGTGAGAATTAAACCAAATTTTATCTTGAATTAAACCTAAAGCATGGATTCTAAATGATGAGCAAGATGAAATAAACAATATCACACTACGCCGAGATGTACGAGGAAAAACCCAAGACGGGAAACAACCTCGGACGGCCCTAGCCACAAGTCCACTAGATACGGAATTACAATTACAAGACAGATAGACTTACAACGACTGACTCGATCCCTCTCAAGCCTCGACGCTCCTTCTCGTAGAAACCTCTTCCTAGCGGACAACCTCGGAACACCACCGCGGTCTCGGAATCCACCGATGGGACTTTATATGGTCACCGTCACCCAAGCATGGAGCCTTTCTCCGTGTGGGTAGAATCTCGACAAAAATCTTCTTTGTGATGGGGTGTAAAAGGAAACCCGAAACGTCTCTTGAATTCGGTAGAGAAAACCGGTGCCAAAAACTCCAAGTAAAGATATGTATATATGGAACTTGGAATAAACAACAATGGGTGTAAACTAAGTGTTTAAAGATTTTTCTTTAAGTTGAAGAACACTCAAACATGAACATTTTCCTTTTTTTTTAAAAATGATCTCTCAAACTCTCTCTAGGAGATGTATTAGGATGGAAAAGTTGTCTTGGAAAATGTGTTTCCCGCACATAATAATGTATGAAAAAGTTGGTTGAAAACCAAGTGGAGAAGTGGGGAAAAAAACTGCCAAAAACTGCTCAAAACTGTTCCCGCCTGACGTCTCGTTCGAACGAACTTGACTCTCGTTCGAACGAGACTTCTAACGAGCGACCAGCCTGGGCTCGTTAGAATCTCGTTAGATACCTCGTTAGAACGAAAACTCGTTCGAATGACATATCGAACGACATATCGAACGACTGACCAGATTAGGGTCGTTGGCAAACTCGTTCGAACGAAACTGGTTCGAACGAAGAAACTCGTTCGAACGACATTTCTAACGAACGACCAGAAAGTTTATAAAATACGATTTTGGCCCAGAAACTTTTATATACTTATTTTAAAGTTCTATTTGATTCTTTCTGAAAATAAAATGCAGTTTTTATTACACCTAACACCCAATACAAATTGTTCCAAGCTCCTATACAAATATAATTACATTCATACCTTGGGAGCATGGAACCTTAGTTGATGACGTAGAAACGAGGCACACAAACCGGCATTTTGATGAAGCTTTAAATTCTTTGCCGCTACGTCTTCAACACACACTTCATAGGCTTGGGAATATTACAATCAAATACATTCCTATGAATAAATGTTTTTGTCCGGAATTGAGCCAAAACTAAATATGGACTCAATTGGAAATTTGTGTCCTTACAAGGGGTAGGCCTGTTAGGGTGAGCAGAGTTTCTATTAGGGGGAACCTGCTAAGTGATTTTGATCCGGTGACTCTAGGTAGGGGCATGGGGGCTATAGATAGGGCCAGTCCAGTCAGTAGGGCTAGCAGGGCCAGCATCATTACCAGTAGGGCCAGCAGCGGTATCAGCAGGGCCAATAGAGGGGTGGAAATGGCCATTAGGGCTGAGGACAACAGGGACAGAGGGGAGGAAATTTCAAGGGCAGATGCTTTGGTTATGGCAAGAATGGCCATAGACGTCAGGATTGTCTCGAGGGGGATAAGGCCCCGCAGCAGCAGGGTGTCTGTCAGAAGCCGCAGAGACCAATCGCCCCAGCCGCCCTCCCAACACCACCTCAGATACCAACATTACCAGCTATCCCATCACTCCCAATTCAGGAGGGAAAATTGTAGCATGGACGTGTGTATAACATCCACCATGCGGCAGCACCGCATCACCACCCGCAGTTGAGGGTAAGTTTCCTATCCATGACATTATGGGGCGCGATTTATTTAACACTGGGCATCACACTGCTTCATAACCACTAGTTTTGCACGAGCCACGGGGTTGTTAGACACAATAGAGAGTACAGTGACATATATAGACTCACAGTTAGGTAATGGGTCATTGATTTTATTTATATGCTGGGGAGTAGGTATAGAGATTAGGAGTCTAATTTTGCCTGTAAATATGCTAGTCGTAGATATACACGAGCATTAATTTTACTATTTCGGGGCAGAAGATGTTTTTGGTGGTGATGCCTCTTCCCGAGGGAGGATTGTCCGCCCATTTATATTATATAGAGGAAGAGACCTCTAAGGAGATATTGATTCTCATTGATTTGATTCTCGTAGTTCATAAGTTTTCCGATGTGTTCAAGGAGATACCGGGGTTACCTCCTAGCCGAGTGATAGATTTTGTTATAAATTTGATGTCGGGCACTCGACTGATAGCTCGTATACCATACTGTATGGATCCAATTGAGATAAGGGAGTTACGGGATCAGATTGAGCAGCTGTTAGGACAGGGCTTCATTCGTAGGAGTACCTTGCCTTGGGGTGCTCCCATGTTATTTGTAAAGAAAAGAGATGGGTTATTGAGGTTATGTGTAGACTATCGAGAGTTGAACAAAGTCACGATGCGGAATAAGTATTTGTTGCCCCGAATCAATGACTTATTTGACTAGTTGAGAGGAGTTGCCTTCTTCTCAAAGATAGATTTGAGATCGGGATATCATCAGTTATGGATTAGGGAGCAGGGTGTGTCTAAGACTGCTTTCTTAACGCGATATGGATCCTATAAGTTTCAGGTTATGCCGTTTGGGCTAACCAATGCTCCATCCGTGTTCATGGACTTAATGAACAATGTGTTCAAAGAGTTCCTGGATCAGTTTATCATTGTCTTTATAGATGACATTCTGATTTATTCCCAGACTGAGGAGGAGCATGCAGAGCATTTGAGACGGGTTCTTCAGACTCTGTGAGAGCATCGATTATATGGTAAGTATAAGATGTGGGGGTTTTGGCTACGCGAAGTCCAGTTCTTGGGGCACATTATTTTTGCCAGGGGGATATCTGTGGATCCAAGAAAGATGTCCGCGATGAGGGAGTGGGGGCAGCCCATGACACCGTCAGAGATCCGTAGTTTCTTGGGATTGGTAGGGTACTACAGGCATTTCATTCGAGGATTTTGGAAAATAGTGGGTCCATTGACTAATCTGATTCGCAAGGGGGTACCGTACATATAGGATGACGCTTGTCAGTTGGCTTTCGATGAGCTAAAGGATAAGTTGACTTCGTCGCCAGTTCTTACTTTATCCAGGTCAGGAGTAGAGTACCTGGTGTATGCTGACGTTTCCCTATAGGGACTTGGTGGAGTACTTCAACAGGAGGAGAAGGCTATAGCTTATGCCTCTCGCAAGCTCAAGCCTCACGAGAGGAATTACCCCACCCACGACTTGGAGCTAGCAGCGGTCGTATTTGCCTTGCGTATATGGAGACACTACTTATTAGGGGAGAAGTTTCGCCTATTCACAGACCATAAGTCACTACAATACTTGCTCACTCAGCGGGAGTTGAACATGCGTCAGCGCAGTGTAATACCCCGTAATTCTGCTAAATTTTAAATTACGTGAGTAGAGTAATTTAATGCTTTAATTAAATACGTTTTATTTAAATTACGTGAGTAGAGTAATTTAATGTGATTAAATACGTTTTATTTAAATTACGTGAGTAGAGTAATTTAAATAGATATTATGTTAATAAAGATGAATATGTGTTATAGAAAATTTACTAAAGGTGAGTAGAAATTTTCAATGTTGATATGTACGGTCTAGTGACTATATGGACGTACCGGAAGTATCTCGACAAAATTAAGGATGGGAGTAGAAAAATATTTACGAGACTCAAATGATAATTTAGAGTCCACGGTTGATTCCGAAAGGGTCGAATTAGTCAAAATAGTGTACCCAGGGGTACTAGTTGAGTGACGAGTCATTTTCGGGCTAAACCGGGACCATTCGGGGGCATTTTGGTCTCTTTACAATTATGGGAAAGAAGACCTACGAATTTTGAAGCCCTAAATCTGATTATAAGAGTGGTGGCTAGGGTTAAGCAATTAGAGTTACACCATAGCCATTAGAGAAGAGAGAGAGAGGCAAATTCCTAAGGCAAAAGAAGGAAGGAGGGATCATCTTAGGAAGATTTCATCACAAAGATTGTTGGGAGGGAGGATTGAAGTATCTATATCATCAATCATCATCAACAACCACGAAATCAGACCCTACAGATCATAAGGCAAGTGGTTATTTGCAAAATAATTGAGTTATAATACCCATGATTAAGCCTTAGGAAGAACATGATTTTATGATATTCTTGGGAACAAACAATTGTTAATAATCCATGATTGATAAGGATTTGCATGTAGGACGTTTTTAAATTACCAAGTATGTTTATATCATAGAAAGCTTGATGAGAAATTCGTAAGAAAATCTGGAATTTGGATGAAAAATATAAAGAATGCATTTTTAGGGTTCTTGAATATTAGAGAGATTTTCAGTGAATTTGGCCAAGATTTGTAATAATTTTGTTGTTTTAAATCGTTAGTAATCATCCCAGAACATGTAGGAATGATTAGAAATTGTTGGTTGTGAGTATGATGTCTTATCATGAAAGTTAGAGATGTAAAAATGGTGAAAACCTTAGGAAGAAGATGAACTGGGTCTGTCACTGCTTGATCGATCGATCGAACCTTGAATGTCGATCGATCGAGCAGTAGATCGATCGACCATTTTCCTTCGATCGATCGACCCTGTCTGAACTATAGAGAATTTGTGTATAAATTTCTTTAATTGCCGTTGCTTAATGGGAACCTTAGAAATGATATTTTTCCTATGAGGGGACTTTGAAATTACCAGTAGGTGTACCATTAGGTTCCTCCACTAATGATTGAGTAGGAATGTTGGAGAAATAGAATGACGAAAGAACGATTGACTTAGCCGTGGGTTGAGATGGTTAATTTAATTACGGAAAGAGTGAGACTTAATTCCGGAAAGAAAATACCAGTAGGTTAAAATTAATTTGACTACTGAATTAAGGGAGGGGTAACTAGGGCCCTTAGAGTTACGCGAATACTCAAATAAATACAATAGTGAGAGAAATTGTAATTGATAAGTACGGAGAATATAAGTAAAACATATTACGTACGGATATGATTTATTAGGTCGAGTGTGTACCTACTATATCTATATAAATAGGTTTGGGTTAAGAGAATATTACCTAAACTAATTATGTTAGGGTCGATGTGACATTCCGAACTAACATAAAGTTATTATATATTTGGGGTCGATGTTAATGCCGAACCAAACTTTGAACTGGTGCCGCGATGAAAGAGTCCCGAACCAGAATATGTGTATATATTTATATTTGTAGATAGTTGGGGTCGATGGATCATTCCGAACCAACTTTCACTTGGAGTCGATGAATTATTCCGAGCCAAGGGTTCCTTGTGTGTAATAAAAAGGATATATTAGAGGTAACTAATATTAATTACATTGTTGTGGGATAAAATGTTTCTATGTACATAATCTACAAATTGAGAATAATAGTCAATGAAATGATATGTGAATGTCTTAGTAATAATTTATAGCATGATGAAATTATTACAAGAATAAGGACAACGAACGGAAAATGAGTTAATTACGGTTATGGGAAGTATAACTAGGTAGACTAAGTATCCTCGATAGTTACGTACTACGTAAGAGAGGTGAAGAAGTTCAAGGGAGTGTGCAAAACCTTAATATGTGTAATCAATAACTTAATTGTGATAACTGCTTGCAAAATATTTTCAAATGTTTTGAGTACTAACTCTTGCTATGTAAAATTTTAAAAGCCTTTTAGGTGCCCAGCCACAGGGACACCCAGCTTGATTTCATGTCAGAGATTTGGGAGCTGCAGGCAGTGAGGAGGTTGCAGGGATTGTTTAGACGCTTCCTCTTTTTCAGTTCTAGTACAGGATCTCAGTTTTATTATTCCTAGTTGGAACATGTCGTTCCACCTTTACTATTACAGTTTATTCTAGTTATGGATTTGTAGTTGTCTTTTTGGGCCGTGGTTTACGGCAAGACTCTAACTGCTTTCAGATTACTTTTGCATACTGCGTATTCATATCTAGTTTTGGTAATGTGTGGTTTGGAATATTTATTGTTTAAGAAAGATAAAATTTGGCACCCGTTTTAATTTCGCTTAGGTGGTTAGTAAATTTTTTAAAGGCGTTCGACAGTGATGCTAAGAATGAACCATTAAAGGAACCTGTTTATATTAAAATAAGTCTTGATCACCCAAGGTTTAATTAGGCGGGGTGTCACAGATGGTATCAGAGCATCAAGTTCTAGTGTCCATAGGATCTGTACGGCTTACTACGATTCAGTGTTACGTTTGTTTGTATTAGAGCCCTACTATTAGGATTGTTGATTGAAATTTCCTCTGTTGCGTTATCGTACTTTTGCTTTTAAATTTTGTATAAACTGTGTACTTATACAATTTGAATCTTATTTCAGATGCCGCCAAGGAGACTGAGAGCAGAGAGGGCTGAAGCCAGAGAGGAGGTGAGGGAGGCTCATCAGGAGACACAGGTACCGATACCACCACCCCCACCCGAGCTAATTTCCACTACTCAGGTTGCAGTGATAGTGGCTCAGGCAGTTGAGACAGAGATGAGGGCAATGGCAGCCCACTTTACTCAGCCCCAAGTACCTCCCCCTGTGGCACCGGTAGTGTAAGTTCCGGCAGGACCATCTACTTGGCAACGAGTCAGGGAGACATTTCAGAAGGGGCACCCACCCGAGTTTCAGGGCAGTACTGATATAGTGGAAGCGTGCAACTGGAAGAAGAATATCCAGCGCCACTTGCGTATGCTAGAGTGCACCGGAGTACAGGAACAGATGCTAGCCACTTTCCGTCTGTCAGGAGCGGCCCTACAGTGGTGGGAGTCAGTTACCACCACCGAGGAGAGAGATACTTTGACTATTTCCGAGTTTTGGGTGCGGTTTGACCGCAAGTATTTCCCTCCAGCAGTAGAGTCTGAGATGAGAAAGAAGTTCAACGAAGTGGTTCAGGGTGATCGCTCAGTTGCTGACTAAGAGGAGGAGTTTACCCGCTTGGCCAATTTTGTGCCAAACGAGGTGAGCAATGAGGAGAGGAAGAAGTCCAAATTTATGGAGGGCCTAACCTGGAGAATCAGACAGCATTTAATTGGTAATCCGGCATTGGTAACCTACACAGATGTCGTCAATGCCTCTCTACTACACTGTCAGGATCACCGTTTTCATACTAAGGGAAGTAAGAGGGGTGAACCTAGCCAACCGGTCAAGGCGGATGGAGGTAGTGGCAGCAGCGCAACACAGCAGCAGGCAGCGGGTCAGTTGGGGCAGGATTCCCGACAGGGGAACCCTGCCAAGAAGTTTAAGCACGGGAAGTATCGCTTCGATCGGCAGGGCTAACAGGTTCCTCAGCAACCAGTCCCTCAGGGTCGACGGGGCCAGGGTAATCAAAATGGGGGACAACAAGGCCAAGGGCGACAGGGCCAACGTCAGGGCCAACAGGGCCAAGGACAAAGACAATTTCAGGTTCAGTGCTTCACTTGTGGTCAGCAGGGTCACAAGAGCAGAAATTGTCCACAGCAAGACCGGGCACAACAGCAAGGTGCCCAACAGGGGCAGCAGGCACCATTAGCCCCAGCAGCAGTACAGGCCCCACAGCCAGGGTAGATGCAGTACGGGCGTGTGTTCAATATCCGTGACATTCCATTTCATCCGGCACCGCCAGCACCGCCGGCAGTTGTGGGTATGTTTCCTATTCATGGGCTTGAGGGGAATATTTTGTTTGACACAGGGGCGACACATTCGTTTATTTCCACTAGATTTGCACGGGCAGCCGGCCTATTAGCGACAGCAGACACTCATCTTATGTGTGTGGAGTCACCAATGGGTAGTGGGTCCCTTATACACTCGATTTGTAAGGGTGTGGACATTATGGTCGGGAGATTGAGTCTAGCGGCGGACCTTCTAGTGCTAGATATGGAGGGATATGACGTCATCCTAGGCATGGATTGGTTGGCACATAATAGGGCAATGGTAGATTGTTACGAGAGGACCATCGTGTTCTCCATCCCGGAGCAGGAGATGTTCTTTGTGGCAATGCCACTTCCCGAGGGAGGATCGCGAACTCATTTATATTATATTGAGGAGGAGACCTCACATGGGGTTGTCGTTTCTCTGGACTCAATCCCTGTAGTGAGGGATTTTGAGGATGTCTTTCAGGAGATACCAGGGTTACCACCTAGCAGAGACATAGAGTTCGTGATTGATCTAACACCGGAGACGAGATCGATTGCCAGAGCACCATATCGCATGGCTCCTTCGGAGATGCGGGAACTGAGAGAGCAAATTCAGCAACTATTAGGACAGGGTTTTATTCGACGGAGTACATCGCCATGGGGTGCACCAGTACTGTTTGTGAAGAAAAGGGATGGTTCACTTCGTCTATGTGTAGATTACAGAGAGCTGAACAAAGTAACGATACATAATAAGTATCCAATACCGAGGATTGACGACTTGTTTGATCAATTGAGAGGGGCTGCATACTTCTCAAAGATCGATTTGAGATCGGGTTACCACCAATTGCGCATTCGTGAAGAGGATGTACCTAAGACCGCTTTCCTGTCGCGGTACGGGTCATATGAGTTCAGAGTGATGCCTTTTGGGCTAACTAATGAACTGGCAGTATTCATGGATCTCATGAACAGGGTATTCAGGCAGTTTTTGGATCAGTTTATGATTGTATTCATAAACGACATTCTAATTTACTCCCGTACGAAGGAGGAGCACGCAGAACACTTACGATTGGTCCTACAGACATTGCGGAACCATCAGTTATACGCCAAATTTGAGAAGTGTGGATTTTGGCTTCGGGAAGTTCAGTTCCTAGGCCACGTCGTATCTAGCAGGGGCATTGCTGTTGACCCGAGTAAGGTATCGGCGGTGAGGGAGTGGGGACAGCCCACGACACCGACAGAAATTCGCAGTTTCTTGGGATTGGCTGGTTATTATCGTCGCTTCATCAAGGGATTCTCAAGAATTGCCGGACCATTGACGAATCTGACTCGAAAGGGAATTCTCTTCGTATGGAGTGATAGTTTCCAGTTAGCATTTGATGAATTAAAAGACAAGTTGACATCAGCCCCCGTTCTTACCTTGCCTAAGAGCGGAGTGGAATACCGAGTCTATACCGATGCGTCCTTACAAGGACTTGGGGGTGTGTTACAGCAGGAGGAGAAGGCTATAGCTTATGCGTCACGAAAGCTAAAGCCACATGAGAAGAACTACCCTACCCATGACCTCGAGTTGGCAGCGGTTGTTTTTGCATTGAGGATTTGGAGACACTATCTTCTGGGCGAGCAGTTCACGCTATTCACGGATCATAAGTCATTGCAATATCTGTTCACTCAGAAGGACCTGAACATGATGCAGAGAAGGTGGCTTGAATTCATGAAGGACTACTAATTTGATATACAGTATCATCCTGGTAAGGCTAACGCGGTGGCAGATGCGTTAAGCAGAAGACCTACCGGAGAGTTAGCAGAAGTTTGGAAAGCAAAGTGGAGTGAGCTCCGACACGAGGATGATATGGCGAGAGCATGTATGGCAGTTCTAGCTATCACTTCCGAGAACGTTACGCGGATAGTGAGGGCACAGGCAGAAGACCAATTTTGTCAGGATAAAGTACAGCAGTTACTGGCCAAGGGGGCAGAGTTCTACTCCATCAGTTCAGAGGGTGGACTACGTTTCAACGGTAGACTGATAGTACCCGAAGATGATGATTTGAGTCATGCCGTTATGATAGAGTCACACGGGTCAAAATTCTAGGTACACCCAGGTGGGGACAAAATGTACCAGGATATGCGATGAGTATATTGGTGGTCAGGTATGAAACGAGATATTACAGATTTTGTCTCAAAGTGTGTTACATGCCAACTCATAAAAGTCGACCATCAGAGGCCTTCAGGGATGCTACAACCACTAGAGATTCCCGTGTGGAAGTGGGAGAGTATCTCAATGGATTTTATTACCGGGTTACCAACCTCGCAGAAGGGCCACGATTCCATATGGGTGATAGTGGATCGTTTGACTAAGGTCGCACATTTCTTACCGGTTCGTATGGATTATGATACTATGCGGTACGCGCAGCTTTTTATTTCAGAGATTGTTAAGTTGCACGGAGTTCCTATTAATATCGTGTCGGACTGAGATAAGATATTTGTGTCGTACTTTTGGCAGAGTTTTCAGGAGGCCATGGGCACCGACTTACGATTGAGTACGGCATATCACCCACAGACGGACGGCCAGACGGAAAGAGTAAACCAGATGTTAGAGGACATGCTGAGAATGTGTATTCTAGATTTTGGGGGAAATTGGGAGCCATATCTTCCTTTGGTGGAGTTTACGTATAATAACTCTTACCAATTCACTATTGGCATGGCTCCATTCGAGGCGCTTTACGGGAGGCCTTGTCGTTCACCCACTTGTTGGTTAGAGGTGGGGGATAACAGGCTTTTAGGGCCAGAGATGATACAAGAGACTTCCTCCAAAATAGAGTTGATTCGAGGACGTATTCCAATAGCCCAGGATAGGCAGAAGAGTTATGCAGACGCCGGCAGGAGACATGTGGAATTAGATGTGGGAGACCAGGTGTTAATTCGAGTATCTCCTATGAAAGGGGTTACGAGGTTTGGCAAAAAGGGGAAGTTTGCACCGAGATATGTGGGGCCGTTTCCTATCATTGAGAGAGTGGGACCGGTAGCTTATAGATTGGGACTCCCTGAGCATCTTCAGCGAATACACGATGTGTTCCATGTGGCGTCGCTGAAGAAATACAAGAGGAGCGAGAGAGCCTTCTGGCATATTCCACTGGAGGAGATCGATTTGCAACCAGATATCTCGTATGAAGAAAGACCCGTGGCTATCCTGGATTATAGTGAGCGCAAACTAAGATCCAAGGTGGTACCCTTAGTACGAGTACAGTGGGGACATCACAATATGGATGAGTCCACTTGGGAACGGGAAGAGGATATGCGAGAACAATATCCAGAATTATTTATAACAGGTATTTTTCTAATTTCGAGGACGAAATTCTTTTTTTAAGGGGGGAAGTGTGTAATACCCCGTAATTTTGCTAAATTTTAAATTACGTGAGTAGAGTAATTTAATGCTTTAATTAAATACGTTTTATTTAAATTACGTGAGCAGAGTAATTTAATGTGATTAAATACGTTTTATTTAAATTACGTGAGTAGAGTAATTTAAATAGATATTATGTTAATAAAGATGAATATGTGTTATAGAAAATTTACTAAAGGTGAGTAGAAATTTTCAATGTTGATATGTACGGTCTAGTGACTATATGGACGTACCGGAAGTATCTCGACAAAATTAAGGATGGGAGTAGAAAAATATTTACGAGACTCAAATGATAATTTAGAGTCCACGGTTGATTCCGAAAGGGTCGAATTAGTCAAAATAGTGTACCCGGGGGTACTAGTTGAGTGACGAGTCATTTTTGGGCTAAACCGGGACCATTCGGGGGCATTTTGGTCTCTTTACAATTATGGGAAAGAAGACCTACGAATTTTGAAGCCCTAAATCTGATTATAAGAGTGGTGGCTAGGGTTAGGCAATTAGAGTTACACCATAGCCATTAGAGAAGAGAGAGAGAGGCAAATTCCTAAGGCAAAAGAAGGAAGAAGGGATCATCTTAGGAAGATTTCATCACAAAGATTGTTGGGAGGGAGGATTGAAGTATCTATATCATCAATCATCATCAACAACCACGAAATCAGACCCTACAGATCATAAGGCAAGTGGTTATTTACAAAATAATTGAGTTATAATACCCATGATTAAGCCTTAGGAAGAACATGATTTTATGATATTCTTGGGAACAAACAATTGTTAATAATCCATGATTGATAAGGATTTGCATGTAGGACGTTTTTAAATTACCAAGTATGTTTATATCATAGAAAGCTTGATGAGAAATTCGTAAGAAAATCTGGAATTTGGATGAAAAATATAAAGAATGCATTTTTAGGGTTCTTGAATATTAGAGAGATTTTCAGTGAATTTGGCCAAGATTTGTAATGATTTTGTTGTTTTAAATCGTTAGTAATCATCCCAGAACATGTAGGAATGATTAGAAATTGTTGGTTGTGAGTATGATGGCTTATCATGAAAGTTAGAGATGTAAAAATGGTGAAAACCGTAGGAAGAAGATGAACTGGTTCTGTTACTGCTTGATCGATCGATCGACCCTTGAATGTCGATCGATCGAGCAGTCGATCGATCGACCATTTTCCTTCGATCGATCGACCCTGTCTGAACTATAGAGAATTTGTGTATAAATTTCTTTAATTGCCGTTGCTTAATGGGAACCTTAGAAATGATATTTTTCCTATGACGGGACTTTGAAATTACCAGTAGGTGTACCATTAGGTTCCTCCACTAATGATTGAGTAGGAATGTTGGAGAAATAGAATGACGAAAGAACGATTGACTTATCCGTGGGTTGAGATGGTTAATTTAATTACGGAAAGAGTGAGACTTAATTCCGGAAAGAAAATACCAGTAGGTTAAAATTAATTTAACTACTGAATTAAGGGAGGGGTAACTAGGGCCCTTAGAGTTACGCGAATACTCAAATAAATACAATAGTGAGAGAAATTATAATTGATAAGTACGGAGAATATAAGTAAAACATATTACGTACGGATATGATTTATTAGGTCGAGTGTGTACATACTATATCTATATAAATAGGTTTGGGTTAAGAGAATATTACCTAAACTAATTATGTTAGGGTCGATGTGACATTCCGAACTAACATAAAGTTATTATATATTTGGGGTCGATGTTAATGCCGAACCAAACTTTGAACTGGTGCCGCGATGAAAGAGTCCCGAACCAGAATATGTGTATATATTTATATTTGTAGATAGTTGGGGTCGATGGATCATTCCGAACCAACTTTCACTTGGAGTCGATGAATTATTCCGAGCCAAGGGTTCCTTGTGTGTAATAAAAAGGATATATTAGAGGTAACTAATATTAATTACATTGTTGTGGGATAAAATGTTTCTATGTACATAATCTACAAATTGAGAATAATAGTCAATGAAATGATATGTGAATGTCTTAGTAATAATTTATAGCATGATGAAATTATTACAAGAATAAGGACAACGAACGAAAAATGAGTTAATTACGGTTATGGGAAGTATAACTAGGTAGACTAAGTATCCTCGATAGTTATGTACTACGTAAGAGAGGTGAAGAAGTTCAAGGGAGTGTGCAAAATCTTAATATGTGTAATCAATAACTTAATTGTGATAACTGCTTGCAAAATATTTTCAAATGTTTTGAGTACTAACTCTTGCTATGTAAAATTTTAAAAACCTTTTAGGTGCCCAGCCACAGGGACACCCAGCTTGATTTCATGTTAGAGATTTGGGAGCTGCAGCCAGTGTGGAGGTTGCAGGGATTGTTTAGATGCTTCCTCTTTTTCAGTTCTAGTACAGGATCTCAGTTTTATTATTCCTAGTTGGAACATGTCGTTCCACCTTTACTATTACAGTTTATTCTAGTTATGGATTTGTAGTTGTCTTTTTGGGCCGTGGTTTACGGCAAGACTCTAACTGCTTTCAGATTACTTTTGCATACTGCGTATTCATATCTAGTTTTGGTAATGTGTGGTTTGGAATATTTATTGTTTAAGAAAGATAAAATTTGGCACCCGTTTTAATTTCGCTTAGGTGGTTAGTAAATTTTTTAAAGGGGTTCGACAGTGATGCTAAGAATGAACCATTAAAGGAACGTGTTTATATTAAAATAAGGCTTGATCACCCAAGGTTTAATTAGGCGGGGTGTCACACGCAGGTGGCTAGAGTTTGTGAAAGATTATCAATTCGAGATATAGTAACACCAGGGGAAGGCTAATGTAGTTGCTGATTCGTTGAGCCGTAGGCTAGTAGGTGGGGTGGTGGAAGTGTGGAAGGAGAAATGGAAAGAGTTGGGACATCAAGAGGCAATGGCTCGATCCTTTACGTCCGTCAAGATAGTCATACCAGAGATTGTTACGAGGGTGATCCAGTCCTAAGCCACTGGGTCGTTCTGTCTGGATCAGATTATACGGCTCCTAGCTGAGGGCATATAGTCCTACTCAGTGAGTTCAGATGGGGGTTTGCAATTTAGTGGGAGATTAGTGGTCTCGGAGGGGGAGGACTTACGTCATGCAGTGATGACAGAGTCGCATAGATCTCGATTTGGTATACATCTCGGAGGGGATAAGATGGACCGGGATATGAGATGACGGTAGTGGTGGAGTGGGGTGAAGAAGGACATTGCAGAGTTCATGTCCAAGTGTGCCACCTGTCAGCTGGTAAAGGTGGACCATCAGAGACCGCCAAGGTTACTTCAGCCTTTAGAGATCCCTATGTGGAAATGGGAGAGCATTTCCATAGATTTCATCACTAGGTTGCCTACATCATCACAGGGGCATGATTCTATATAGGTGGTGGTGGATCGGTTGACCAAGGTAGCCCATTTTCTGTCGGTGCGGACAGACTACACTACTGGACAGTATGCCCAGTTATTTATTGCTGAGATAGTGAGGTTGCATGGGGTGCCCCTAAATATTATGTTCAATAAAGACAAAATTTTTGTGTCACGCTTTTGGGAGAGCTTTCAGGAGGCTATGGGTACCGAGCTGCGATTGAGTACGGCTTATCACCCACAGATAGATGGGCAGACTGAGCGTACTAATCAGATGCTGGAGGATATGTTACGCATGTGTGTCCTTAATTTTGGAGGGGGTTGGGAATAGTACCTTCCACTGGTGGAGTTCTCTTATGATAGCTCCTAACAGTTTACGATTAACATGGCCCCATTCGAGGCGTTGTATGACAGACCTTGTCATTCTCCCACTTATTGGCTAGAGGTGATTCAGGACACGTCAGCCAGGATTGAGTTGATCAGGAGTCGCATTCGGGTATCCCAGGACAAGTAGAAAAGCTATGTAGACGCAAAGCGATTCTTAAGGGAGTTTAGTGTGGGGGGACCAAGTATTACTGCGAGTGTCTCCTATGGAAGGAGTAATGAGGTTCGGGAAGAAAGGGAAATTGGATTCGAGGTACGTAGGACCATTCCCTATTATCGAGAGGATCGAACCAGTGGCATAACACCACACCAAAAACAAGAACCTGACACGGTTTAAAACTGTGCCAGATCAAATCTAGCACGATTTTGAATTGTGCCAGAATCAGGTATTTTAAAATGGCCATTTTTTCTGGCACGGTTTAAAAGTGTGCCAGATTTGACCAAATAGGAACACTTCTGGCACACTTTTAAACCGTGTCAGAATTTGATATTCATGGCACACTTTTGGCACACTTTTGAACTGTGCCAGATTGTGCGCATTTTGATAAACTTTTGGCACAATTCAAAACCGTGCCAAAATTTGATACACTTTTGGCACGGTTTTGAACTGTGCCAAATTTTTGGATAAAAAGAATAATTATTTGAAAATAAAAAAATTTCACAAATTGCAAATCTTGCACGTTGTTGATAAACTAATGTACATACAAACTTCAAAATATTACAAGTCTTTAAAGTTCACAGACCAAAAAAAAAATTGGACAGAGTTTTCTCTATTTTCTGGACATTCTAAAACCTGTTAATATAAAACCTACATAACATAAAGCCCGCACGGCCATAAAATATAACAATAAACTTACAAAAGCCCGCACGGCCATAAAAGTTAACAATAAAACTACAAAAGCCCGCACGACCATAACACAAAAAAATAAAATCATGAATACCCCTTGTTGTAAACCATTGAGTTCTTCGTGTGTTCCAAATGAATAAATGCTAACGATAAAATGTTATCCTGTAAAAAAAATAGGATACAAAAAAGATACGATATTAGTAACCAAGTAATTTATAAAAAAAGCTTACTCAAGCTAAAAAAAATTACATATAGGAGTTGTAATTATTATTATATTCTAAAATTGAAAATCTTACACAAGTTATGACTACCTAATCAGTTCCTATGAGTTACATTGGTCTCGTATGAGGTGTTAGTGCTTCTTACGGGGCCGTTTGGGGGCTGGTTTGGGTTTTTACCCTTTAAGGGCTTTTTTTAAGCTTAATCGATAAATTTTCAAATTATTTTCATATTCTCAAATTGAGACGCGACTACGCGGTCAGTTCGTAAAAGTTACATTGGTCCCGTACGAGGAGTTCTTGCCTCTTACGGGGCAGTTTGGGGGCTAATTTGGGTTTTCACCCTCAAACGACTTATTTTCAAGCCCAATCTATATATTTTGAAATTATCGTCATTATCTCAAACCGGGAGCCCCATGACTACGCGGTCAGTTCGTATAAGTTACATTGGTCCCGTGCGAGGTGTTCGTGCCTCTTAAGGGGCCATTTGGTGGCTGGTTTGAGTTTTCACCCTTAAACGCCTTATTTTCAAGCCTAATCTATATATTTTGAAATTATCGCCATTATCTCAAACTGGGAGGCCCGTGACTACGCTGTCAGTTCGTACAAGTTACATTGGTCCCGTGCGAGGTGTCCGTGCCTCTTACGGGTTCGTTTGGGGGCTGGTTTAGATTTTCACCCTCTAACGGCATGTTGTTAAGGCTGGTTTAGATTTTCACCCTCTAACGACACGCGCGAATTATTATTCCAATAATCCCATAAACAATAGATACGTTGTGAAAATAATGACATTAAACTAGTTTAAAAAAAAGATCGGTTTTGACTTAATTGACTTAATTAGACACGCTAAGAGATTTGGCGTCATACACGGCACAATATATAATCATTAGACGTGTTGATGAATTAAGAGAGTTGAAAACCTACATCCACAACATCTTGCTCTTGCTCAGTTCGTATCCCTAACATCACTACCCTGATATAAACTTGATCAGTGTGCTTGATGATGCTTTCGTCTATTAATTTCTTCCCATCCTTATCAGTCACATGAAAAACTATACATTAAACATTTATAGGTCCCAAGTCACTACGAGTTGCAAGATAACACATATATAATACTAACGTGCGCATAAAGGAGCGTAGTTTACCATCCATGAACCATCTTCACTACTGCTGCTGCCACCTCATCTTCACTACTGCCACTGCCACCTCATAATCATGATGTTCTAAATATTAGTCTCAAATAATGTATGTTCAGATCAGTAGCATCATAACAATACTCCAAAGTGTTCCACCACTTACCATTCACATCAAAAACCAGTAAAAGCAAAGGAGGTTATGAGAACAAACTCAAAAATCAGTAATTAATTTCAAATGTTTTTTACCTTCTCAAGTGAGCAACATATTCTTGGCGGCTCACATTCTTCATATACTCCAGGTCTTGTTGATAGTTTTCCAACTGCCAAAATATGATCGAAATTTGTATTTACCTTTCAATAACCTGAAATACAGGCACCATGGGATTTGAATAGCTTATCCCCAATAAGCATGAGCATGACAAGGAATTAATAAAATAATAAGTCATCAGATCATGAACCAAAAAAGGGACCATATATGGAACTGTAAAGCAACACTTCCAAACACACAGTTTAAACAACTAAAATACATTTTCAGTTCTATTGTATTTTTATTTCCTATCTAACTTTGTCATCTTTTCCTAGTCTGCCCTTCTTTCTTGTAACTGTTGTCCCATAAAGGAGCTTCGTATCTACCTGTCCACCTATGCCTCTAGATCATAAATGAAACCAAGCATATACCATTGAATAACATCACATGATTCAATAAAATGATACATATTGAGATTATTGGAGTAGCTGTTGGTGATCAATCTCCTACTGACCCGAATAGGGTCCAGATAACTGTTATATAAACAATTATATAACTGTTTATATGACAGTTATAACTGTTTATATGACAGTTATATAAACAGTTATATAACTGTTATAGAGCATTATTGGAGTTTCGCTTCGTAGGAAAGTAAAGTATTAATAGACTTAATTTAGATATGGTTAGAGATTAACACATTCCTATCATGTGATAGATATGGTTCGAGATTTGGACTCTTAACCGCCAATTGGTTAAGGTCAAATTGCAAAGGCGACTGCCCAAAATGCATTCGAGAATACTTAAAAGTTACTAATACAAAATAAATGAGCTCCATAGAATTTTAAAGAATAAAATCCAAATTCATCCATCCGTGACGATGTAATGCAGTGAGATTTTTGGGTGAAAGTGTCTACTACAATGCATTTTGTAAATTTGGTGAGCTTCCCAAAAGAATTGAAAGAAGTATTGATTGTACATGATTACCTTCTTTTAGGTTTAGTAAGGTAGTTTGTTTCGGTTTGAGTGTTGGCTTGTCCACACTCATTGTGAGCCACTGAGATCACTGGATACTGCTTTGAGATCAAGGATTGAAGCCATGTAGGGCAAAACCTAAAAAATAATTATAAATAAAAGGACAACTAAGTCACTCATCATAATCAATAGTAGATTTAATTCAGAGAAAACACAATAATTTTCACATCTGTGTATATATATAAAATACGTGGGTACGTTTCATGCCAATGAGGGATTATATATGATCCAAAGGTGTTATATTTCAAGTCTGAACTAAAGTCTCTTTACTTCCTTAATCCATTGAGAGAACTCCAAGGCTCCTCTCTACGAGCGCGACTCTTAATTCAATAGAGAAATGTATAATCTTTGGAATGCTATCTCAAGGACACTTGGACGGGAGGCCTGCGACTACACTATCGGTTTGTAAAAGTTACATTGGTCACGTGCGAGGTGTTCGTGCCTCTTACGGGACCGTTTGGGGGCTGGTTTGGGTTTTCACCCTTCAACGGCTTATTTTCAAGCCTAATCTACATATTTTGAAATTATCATCATATTCTCAAATCGGGAGACCCGCGACTATGCAGTTAGTTTCTATGAGTTACATTGGTCCAGTGCGAGGTGTTCGTGCCTCTTACAGGATTGTTTGGGGGCTGGTTTGGGGTTTCACCCTTCAACGGCTTATTTCTAAGCTTAATCGATATACTTTCAAATTATCATCATATTCTCAAATCGATAGACCCGCAACTACGCGATCAGTTCATACAAGTTACATTGGTCTCGTGCGAGGTGTTCGTGCCTCTTACGGGGCCGTTTGAGGGCTGGTTTGGGTTTTCACCCTTTAAGGGCTTGTTTTTAAGCTTAATCGATATATTTTGAAATTATCGTCATATTCTCAAACCGAGAGGCCCGCGACTATGGGGTCAGTTCGTACAAGTTACATTGGTCCTGTGCGAGGTGTGTATTTGATTCCCATTTTCATCGATCCTTAATTTAGAGAGAGAAGGGACGAGTTAGAGCATTTTGGCAATTTTATAGAAATTTCGAATGAAAGTTAGATGCACTTGCCATTTTGAGTATTATGACTAATTTATTAAAAAAAAATAAAGATTAAATAACATATGTTATTATCAAATCTTATCCTAGCTAGTTTATGAAGATATTGGAGTACATTAATACTATTTGATTCGAAATTAATAATCCTGATTTGAAAATGAGGATTTTAAAAATAAATAAAAAAATGATTATTAACTTAGGACGGATGCACTACTTTGAAGCTACTATAAGTGCATATTAAAGCGTAAAACTCCTAAATTGATGGTGTAGGCATAGAGGTCTTGCTAAGTCGACAATGCAACAAACCATATTTTCTTGGGGAAGACAAAAGTAGATGATATGATTGAGGTTGAACAATTTCACGTTGATATCATTAGAGAACTGTAAATACGAAAATTATCATTGTGTTAATTCCCTCGTTAGATTTTGCTAGTTAATTAAAGTTTCAAAGCACACACTTACTTATAACTTTTAGTAACACTTTAATTATTTGTTATACATGCCTTTGTTTAAACAAAAAGTAAAACAATGAATCAATGAAGTTTATAGTTTGATTCAGCAAATTCAGCAGATATATATTTCTCAACTTCAATAATCCACAATTACAATCCATTATACACAAACGAAAAGAAGAGATCTGAATTTTTCTTTCTAAACAAGCAAAAAAATTCGAGTTTTGATCTAAGCACTTGTCCAGTTATCATCAAGCATGATATGTGTATATGTGTGTGTGTGTGTGTGTGTGTGTGTGTGTGTGTTTATATATATATATATATATATATATATATATATATATAGAGAGAGAGAGAGAGAGAGTAAACCTGATCGTTTATCAAGGTTTTGTCTAGAGAGTTTTGAGAGAGTTGAGAAAACATTCCGTGCTGAGACGAGAACAATGAGATCTTTTAAAAAAGAATATGGTTAGTAGTGTAATACAAGAAATTGGTATTACAAGTTCAAGGAGCAAGACAATTGGGAATGATCTCAGTAATTTGGCATTACAAGTTCAAGGAGCAAGACAATTGGTAATGAGCTCATGACAGAAACCTATAATATGAGAGGAGCATGAGAATATAGACAGTAGCCAGTACTTATTCCATGCCAAAAGAAATTAGATTTTTTTATGACAGACAGTTACAAGACAAATTTGGAATAGAACATGTAAATGTTTATAAACCATGTTCGAGTTAACATACAATATAATATCGAATTTAGGGAATACCTTCTACTGGATCAAAAAAGCCTGCCACTGGGAATTTTAAGCAAAGAAAGCAGAAAGTTCAAAATAAAAAAGAAGAAAATAATTAGAAATCAAATACATACAAAATAAATAAAAGAAAAGAACACTTTCAAATCATGGAAATATGTTAGATACTTCATATTCCAATAAAAATAATATGCAATATAGGTACGAGAGAAATCATAGTATTCATTCTAAGAGTCAAGGAATGAAAAAAATAACAGAAAAAAATAAGTGTTATCGAATGACACAAGAAAAACAAGTAGGAAGGACTTCCTTAGCTAATCAATCTCCCCTGCGCAATTTGTAGGAACGAAAACAAGTCGAATGGTGTCTAATCAATCTCCCCCTTTTACGCAATTTCTCACAATATTACTCAATAATTTCCAAATTACAGTTCTTGGGCTAAAAATAAAAAGGGCCATTGAAAATATAAGTTCCCTTTTGATCATGTTTAAAATTTTCACAGAACTGTATCGTTGGCATATACACACAAACGCACGGAGAAACCACACAATAGCCATGAAAAAAAGATAACGAAGTCTATATGTTGACTACCAAATGAAACATGTAGGCATTTCCATCCACCTTGGTCTAGCCTAATTGATCATTTCTCTTTCTGATATTAACCTTATTACATAGAACTACCTATAAACGTTTAATATATATATATATATATGTGTGTGTGTGTGTGTGTGTGTGTGTAATAAACATCAATTTGCAATAAAACTCAAGAAATTGTTAAAATCATATCACCCAGGACAAAATACATGAAACCAGGACAAAATACATGATTGAGGTTGGACGGGAGCGACTTACCGTAGCCGGACGGAGTGGCTGGATGCCGCAGTAGACAGAGCGGCTGGAGCTGGTGTAACCTTACCGCAGTAGAGGGGAGATAGAGTGTAGCCTTACTGCAGTAGAGAGAGAGAGAGTGTAGCCTTGCCAGATGGAGCGACTAGAGCCGGTAAGCGGGTGAGAGGAGGGAGAGAGCCGTGGAGCGAGAGATTGAAATATGAAAGAGGAAAGAGAAGAGGGAAAGTAAACATAATAATTTTTTTAGGGTGTTTTATATTTTAACCAAGGGTACTCAATTTTGGCACACTTTAAAATAGTGCCAAATTTTGGCACTCTTTTAAAGCGTGTCAGATTGTCATTAAACCGTGCCAGAATCTGGAACAGTTTAAAACTATGCTAGATTTTTAACATCAGGGTATGCCAAATTGTTGTTTTTGGTGTAGTGTAAAGACTTGGGTTGCCGGAGAACTTGCACCGTATTCATAATGTGTTCCACATTTCGTCATTGAGGCGGTATCTTCGTAATAATTTGGCCCATACTCACATTGTGATAGAGGAGATTGACTTGTAGCTGCCCGACAGTTTTTATGAAGAGAGACTAGTGACTATCCTAGACCATAGTGAGAAAAGATTGAGGTTGAAGATAGTTCAACTTGTACGGGTCTTGTGGGAACGTCATAATGTTGAGGAGTCCACTTGAGAGCGTGAGGTAGATATGCGCGAAAAGTATCCATAATTGTTTTTATCATCTATGCCTTATTTTTCGAATTTCGGGATGGAATTCCGTTATTATAGGGAAGTATGTAATACCCCGTATTTTTATGGCATTTAATTATGGGATTAATTAAATTAAATTCGGATAAATTAATTTAATATTAATTTGAATTTGTCAATTTAATATTTACTAGCGTGACAAGAGTTAGAAATTCTTAGTGAAAATTATGTTGAATATTACTTAATGAGTAATGTAATATATGAGATTGAATTTATAAAATTATCACGAGTGAATAATACGACAATTATAGAAATTAAGTCGGGATGCTCATGTCAGTCGCGTCGGGACTAAATTAATGGGATAAAAACTAAATTAATTCTAATTCATCCATATGGTCATTTCGAGTGCTCCAATGTGTCCGAAAGGGTCGAGATAGTCATAAAAGTGTACCTCGTGATTTAGTTTGGGTCTCGGGACATTTTTAGGCCTAACTGACAACCCGGGAGGGCATTTTAATAATTTATAACTTTGGACCTTAATTAGTGACAAAAATTCAAGGGTTATAGCTGATGGAAGTTGGATTCCTCGAGGGTTAGAAACACTTGAGTTGTAGAGAGGTTAAGGAAGAGAGAAGATTTTCAAGGGGGAGAACCATCAATCCTACACTATTTCCATCAGTTCCATCACCAACACGTAGATCGGAGAACGAGGAGCGTAAATATACCCATCATCTTCTACTACTCAGGCCTTTGATTTCCAGGCAAGTATTTATCTTGCTGCTCTTAAGTTGATATTTCATCCATGTTAGAGTAGGAAATTTAATTATAAGTTTGTATGGAGATTTAATGAAATTGGAAAATTCGAATTCATATATTTGAATGGAAATCATGTAGGTTGATGTTCTTATCATATGTAGAGTATTTATCACAAATTTGAATGATGATTAGAGAAGAAAATCTGGAAATACCATGTGGATTCTTGAATTAATATGATAAACTAGGGTTAAAGACCAAATCATGAATTGTAAACATTTAATGATGATTCTTGGAGAATTAATGATTGTTATACGTTAGAAATTACGCATACCTGTTTATATAATGTTTGTGATGTTTAGTTGGGAGTTTGGGACATTTTAATGGAGGTGGTGATTAAAATGGAAGAAACCCGTAGGCATTATTTGCAAAATTTCTGGGCCAATAACTGCTCGCTCGATCGATCGACCTTGCATGTCGATCAATCACCCATTCCCTTCGATCGATCGACTCCTCCTAGAATTGGAATCTTATTTCCTTTTTAATGATTAATGAAACCCCAATGTATAAGGACCCTTAGACATAACTCAAATATCATAATGGGACTTGAGAAGGACCAGTAGGGTTGTGATCAAGGTCCGGGTAGTAGGATTTCATATGGAATTGAACCGTGGGATTACGAGGGTATAAACTGGGTTATGACTGTGTGTGTGATAAATTGGGGATTTTGCAAGCCAATGACAACTTAGACCAGTAGGGTAGAGAGGGTGAACCTACTCATTTGATATTTATTAAAATGATACACTTCGAGGATCGAGAAGTACCTAAGAACTTGCGGTAACTGAGAAAATAAAAGAATGAATTAATTACGTAGGATTAGGGCACAACGCGCCAAGTATGATTAGAACATGATATGGGTCGTAGGTGTAACTATATGAATAATATAAATATATATAAGAGTGTATATATATATAGTATGTGAACATCTGTGTTTAATCATAGCCGCACTACTTGCTATCACAGAGGTTTTCTCGCCGGGATAGTCTTATCTCGATGTGACCTTTATGGGAGATATTGACTTGTACCCTAGAACATAGGATCCTTGGCAAATGCTATCTGAGAATGATAGTCAGATGGCACTAAGAGACATGAGGGTATGTGCTGACCTCTTAGTGACTGGGAACTATGCTTCGCCTCCAATATGTGCGTTTTGTGTTAATACAGTTCGAGAGTGATTCCGAACTAGTATTTCCCTTTATACGAGAGATACGAGGACTTGATAGCAGAGTATGACTGCACCATAGATTTATGTGGGGTGCCCTATTAGTGTATATATTTTAAGTGATAAATATATATACCCGTGATTCATCTACTATGCTTGCAAGTAGATAAAATTGAATATTTAATATAAAGTGAATTAAGTGGGTGAGAACTTAAGGCTGTATTGTGACGTACATAGCTAGCTTGGTAAATTCATAAGAAAAGTTATTATGTATAAATAATAGTTATATGATCACGTGAATCAGGATAATGAGGGGAGATTGGGTTAGACTAGTTAAATGGGTTAGTGTTATCTAGATTAATTCATTAGTATGTTAGGCGTGCACACTAATTGAGGGGTGAGAATTCTCAAGTGAGTGTCAAGGCACTAACTTGTATGTAATATCAACTGGTAAGCATTTTATATACTTGTTAAACTATTTTAAAGCTATTTTACACTCGGCCTCTGACCCGTTTCCCGTCATCTCTTCTTTCTCTTGTGTGTGTATATATATATATATATATATATATTACAGGTGCCCAGCCAAAGGGGCGTCAGACTTAGATCTTTAGACTGTTGACATGCTGCAGCTAATGTGGGAGTTGCAGGTCTTTGCATTTAGATGACTTCATCCTTATCATCTCAACTCTTTGCTTAGTCATTTTAGATGGGGCATGTGTCTCCCATTTCCAGTGTTTCTTATTTAGTTCAGAGAGACTTATACTCTTATTTATTTCATTATTCAGTTTTAGTTGGGATTGTTTTTAATTAATTCATTGTCCTTCGATTTGGGATATTTTATTTGGATGGATTAATCTTGCGTGTTTGTTCCACTTGGATGGTTTGGTAGTTAATATTATTATCTGTGTTCCTGAAAATGGTTTCGTATATTAAATCATAATAATAGGACTTAATCTATAAAATTAAATGTTTTAATACTTAACTTAATTATTTATTAGGTGATTAATAAAAGAAAAATTATTTTTCGACAGTGATGTTAAGAATGAACCAACCGGTCACTTTAATTTAATTTAATAAAGGACTGATCACCAGGTATTTAATCAGGCGGGGGGTCACACTAAATATCCCCCAAAGACCATGACTGGATTACTGGCTAAAGCTGGTAATATTATGCATGCTGAGGGGGACGTGGCTGCCAAGTAATCTCACGATTACAAGGACGATAACAACAAAGGCTCTAAGAAGAAAGAGCATAAGGACAAGAAGGTGGAGAAACTCAAGAGGTATGACGAATACACCCCTCTCACTATTGGTATACATCACATTCGAGAGAAAATTCGAGGAAGCAGGGATTTAAAATGGCCCGAGAAGTTGAAATATCCCCCAAATCGGAGGGATAAATCGAAGTATTACGGGTTTCACAAAGATCGCGGGAATAATATGGACAATTACATAACCTTGAAGAACAAGATTGAAAGCCTAACTCAATGAGAAAAGCTATCCAAATTCGGTGACAGAGAGGGTATAACAGATCCTTTAGAATAACGAGAAGCCTTTGGCTGATTGGAATCCCCCCGCAAAAGATGAGATGATAAGAAAAGAGGTTGAGATGATGATGCCTAAGATGAGGAGACCCAAGTAGCTTATGCGTGAGGTGAAAGTAATCTCTTTTGGCTGCCATTTTATTGCAGGTGGCGACACCGATAGAGGTGATGAAATAGCTGAGAGAAAACATATTTCAACAAAGCCAATGCATGCTCCTACATTCGACATATCAATTTGTCCGGTAATGTTGACCTATCAAAAATATTATATCCCCACGATGACCCCTTGGTAGTCACAATATTGGAACACGAAGGAAGGGTAACTAGAGTATTAGTGGACAATGTCAGTTCAGTAGATGTCCTATTTTACAACTGCTTCAAGGGATTAGGGTTGCAAGATAGGAAACTAGAGCCCTGTCACAGGTACCCTATTGGTTTCTCAAGAGACAAAGTACATTTCGCCAGAAACTGTCAACCTGGAGGTCATAATTGGTTATTGGACAACCTATCGAACTCAAAAGATTCGTTTCTTTGTCCTTGACAAGAACGTCATCTTGGCCTATAACATAATCCTCGGTAGGGTTGGCCTAAAAAAGTTTGAAGATGTGCCTTCCACCATATACAAGTGCATGAAGTTCCTTACACAGTATAGGGTCAGCGTCGTCATTGAAAACCAAATTGAATCTAGAGAATGATATTGCACGTCAGCCGACCAAAAGGAAATGAAGAAATTAACTATTACCTATCAGATAGAGACTATAGATCCTTGTGAGGAAGCTAAATTAGTCAAAGGACAAATCGTTAAAGCAGTTGAGACCATAGTCCTGGATGATATTGTAAAAAGTTGCGCTACAGCGGAATAATGCGACTACTCAAATAGATCCAATTTAAATTAAACCCAAATTTTAGTTAAACCCTAACACATGTATCTAAGTGATTTGATAACATAAAATCAATAAGCATGCAAAGAAAACCGATTTCTGGAAAAATCCCCGAAGGGTAAAACCTTTTATTTCACTATAATTGTAAATCGCAACTTACACGATTATAATAAAATAGATTTTGACACACGAATACCCGCAAGCGTCGGTCGGTGTCGTCAGCAATGAATTATGTGCAGCAATCCACAAGAACCGCAGTCCTATCTTCAGCCCGGGAATACCACATCACTCCCTATGAACCTCAGTCCAAATCAATAAAGAATCTTCACGCAGTAAGATCCTTAATGACACGCGATCATATGATGTAGATTTACCCTCTCTACTAGAGAAAGATCGTATCTTGGGTTCCAAAATAATTCACTAAAGGATTGGGATGTTTTGTGAATTGTAAAAATAAAGGATTAAACCTCTAAAGTGAGAAGAAAAATTCGTACTGCTATTTGCAGAAAATGTAGACAGTTTTTGCATAGGTCTTCTTATGAAAAACGGAGTTAGAGAGTCCTATTAATAAAATACTTAAGGTGGAGGCTCGTTCAAATGAGATTGGATCTCGTTCGAACGAGATCCAATCTCATTTGATACTTCACGCGACACAGCTTATCGTTTGAACGAAGTACGGTGTCTTTCAAACGAGATGATTAAAAATAATATTTTTTTCATTTATCTTTTCCTCGTTAAATGCACCGCCTCAAACACTCCGAAAAATATATTTTTGACGAAAAGCATTTAAAAACTCCGCTCCAACACTTAGAAAATATTTTATGAAAAATATCCCAAAATCCTAAGTGAATAATTATGGAATAAAAACATAATCTTTACCAAATTCGTCTTGCAAAAGATTCTTTGATGAAGAACTTTGATATTCGGATCCGTCTTGATGCGTGAATGATCTTGAATAATTATTTGATGGTTGTAGCAGTATACGACATACTCTAATGTAAATAGGACTTATAAAATATGTCCTTACAGATAAACACCTGAAAAATATAACACAAATCGACTCTTTCCTATACCTAACCATTATAAAGGAATTAGTGGATTTCCTCAACAGTGAAAAAACGTATTCTCTTAGAGTTAAGAGGACATGTCAGGAATTTATTCAAATTTTATGTGTCACAAATTTAACATCATCAACGATGCAAATCTGATCAAACAAAAGCAATGTGTCTTCAACCCCGAGAAAAACACGTCTATCCAGGAAAAAGTGAAAAGTTGTAGAAGGAAAAATTCATTGAAGACGTCAGATATCTCGAGTGGTTCGCCAATGTAGTTATGGTAAAAATAAGAACAATAAATGGCATATGTGTATTGATTTCACAGAGTTGAACAAGGCTTGCCCAAAAGACCATTATTCCTTGCCAAGGATTGATCAATTGGTCGATGCTACTATCGGGCATGAATTACTCAACGTCATGGATGCATATTCAGGGTATAAATATATTAAAATGAAGTCGGAGGAGAAGGAGAAAACCTCATTCATTACTAGCCACAGTACTTACTCCTAAAACGTTGTGCCTTTGGGGCTTAAAAATGCTAGAGCAACATACTAAAGGTTAGTGAACGAGGTTTTCGAAGAACAGATCGACAAAAATATGAAGGTATATGCAGATAACATGCTCACTAAGAGCAAGAAAGCAATAGATCACATTAAAGATCTAAGACTGAAGCTTGACCAATGGTGGAAACATCAGATGAACCTTAACCCGACCAAATGCATGTTCGGAGTACCAGAAGGAATGTTCCTCGGCTTCATAGTAAATTTGATGTTAAACCAGATAAAATTCAAGCATTAGTTAATATGCAGTCTCCCACAAACTAGAAGGAAGTGAAAAGACTGATTGGTAAGGTGGCAGCCCTTAATAGATTTATCTCACGAGCTACTGATAGGTGCCTCCCTTTCTTTAAGGTGTTAAGGAAGTCTTATGAATAGAACGAAGAATGTGAAAATTCCCTCATGGAATTGAAGAAATACATGGGATTTCTACCATTACTCTTAAGCCAACTCATGGGAGAGAAGATCTACTTATACCTGGTTGTATCTGAGTTGGTAGTTAGCTCGGGATTGATCTGACTAAAAAATGGGGGTGCATAAACTAGTTTACTACACTAAAAATTCTTATTGAGGTATCAAAATTCATTATGAACCATGACTGGAAAAGTTAGTTTTAGCCCTTATTGAGGCCTCTCGAAGAATAAAGCCATACTTCTAAGCATAGACCATTGTAGTCTACACAGATCTGCCCTTATGCCAAACCATTCACAAACTTGAGAAATCAGTAAGTTTGATGTCTTGGGTTGTGGAACTAGGAGAGTATGACATACATTATACCTAGAATAGTGGTGAAAGGCCATGCAGTAGCTGATTTCATAGCAAAATTCACTTATGAAGAAAAACCTGTTGAACGGACTTCCATGGAAGATAGCTCAGTAATGAAACTAGTCGAGCAGACTTTTTTATAAGAGGGCTTAAGAATTCAACCTACCGAGCAGACTTATTCAGAAGATAAATTAATGACTGGTATAATCGATCAGGAGGAAGATATGCCGGAATTATTGGTTAAAAGGGAAAAAATTACTCGTTAAAAGATGTTCAATTATGGGATTCTGGCCGAAGGAGACTTAAAGCAAGAATCTCCAGTTTGGAAGATGTATATAGATAGACCGTCATGTTCCTTTAGCAGCAAAGCTAGGCTGATAATAACACATCGAACGATATAGACGTGGAATATGCACTCAGATTCTAGTTCAAGGCCTCCAACGATGAGGCGGAGTACAAAACATTAATAACAGGATTTTACTTAGCACTTTCTGCAGGCGCCGAGCAGATACAGGCACATAGTGACTCCCAACTGATTATAAACCAAGTGATGTGCGTCTATGGAGTTAAAGGAGAGTTCATAATAGTAATTGGCCAAAGCAAAAGATAGGATATTTAAATTTTTGATAGTAAAAATAATCATAATTTCCAGGATTGATAATGCTTGAGCAGATGCGCTTGCTCGGCTCGCTTCGATAACTAAAAATGAATTGAAAAGAACAAATCCAATTGAATTCTCATGCATTAGTGACGAAAAGAGCCTCAATATGATTGCATTGGATTTAGGCCCATCATGGATGGATATAATAAAGGGGTATATTAAGAAGGGCACTTTACTTACCGATCCGAAGGAGGCTAGAATACTAAGCTACAAAGAAGCTGGATATGTTATAAAGGAGGGATCCTATACAAAAAAGATTTTGTCATTTCATTATTCAGGTGTGTCCATCCCACTGAAGTATCAAGCCTAATAAAGGAGATACATGAAGGTTCCCGTGGAGCTCATTAAGAAGGTATATCACTAGTCAGGCAAGTGGCCACACAAGGTTATTATTAGCCACTATGAAAGCAAATTGTGCCAATAATGCTAGACGATACAGAAAATGCCAAAAATACGTTATAGTCCATCGAATACTGGGACTATGCTCAAGTCGATCACATTCCCTTGGCCTTTTTCCATGTGGAGAATTGACTTAGTCGACCTTCTACCTAACACAAGAGTAAGATTCAAGTACTTGGTCTTCGCGATGGATTACTTCACCATGTGGGTGGAAGTAGAACCTTTGGTGGATATTCCTTACGATAAAGTCTTCAAATTCATATGGAAGAATATAATTTGTTGCTATGGAATTCCATATGCCTTCATCACCTATCATGAAACCCAGTTTGACAATTAAGAGCTTGAAGATTATTGTGTCCAATCCAAGATCCAAAAGCTACATCAAGAACCTCGACATCACCAATGTAATGGGTAAACATAAGTGATGAACAAAACTCTGCTCAATGGAATGGAGAAGAGGCTGGATGATGCTAAGGGAAACTAGATAAATGAACTACAAAGTTTACTCTAGGCGTATAGGACCATGCCCAGAACAGGCACTTATGAAATACCTACATGTTAGCATTTGGGACTGAAGCAATACTCCCCACATAAATTGGTCTGTTTAGTCACAGAGTGATCAATTTTAATTCCCCGAAGAGTGATCTTATGAGAATGTTGGATCTGGCATAAGTTAAGGAAGTTAGAGAATAACCGACACTAAGCGTGGCACCATATCTACAAAGAATTGCTCGACTCTATAACAGAAGGGCTAAACCGAGCAATATCAAATAAAGAGACTAAGTATTGAAAATATTCTACAGAAAGGGAATAAACTAGAGCCAAATTGCCGCAACCCTACCGTATTTTTGCAATTGTTCAACTAGGCACTTATCGAATCGAAACCTTAAAAAGAAACCATTCAAAAACCCTTGGAATGACGAGCATCTAAGGAAATATTATTAGTGATACAAAGAAATATAATCTTTTTTTTATTTCATGTAACTCATTTCTAATTCTCATAAAGACCATCAAGTTTCATAAAAATTTATTGCCCTTTTTATAATATTTTTAGGAGAGGAAGATGTGCTAAAATTTAAAGTAATCTCAAATAATAATGTAAGACCAAACTTAAAAACTTTTAGAACATCACGTATGACTTCGTCTTCGAACAAGACACGAATGAGAAGTTCTAATTGTATAGCTTCATGTATGGCCCCACGAGGTCAAGAACAAGAAGCTTCAAGCACAAAACTTTATGTATGACTCCCTAAGGTCAAGAACGAGAAGTTTTACCAGATCGAATTAAGGAACAATCTTAAAACATTTGGTCTTCAATAGTAACTAACGCTAGTACTTGGTTAAAATGACAAGATCCGTTTAGACGAACACCAACAAAGGCACGTTAGTAAAACCTAAGGTAGGACAATATAAGTTCATCCAAACAGGTTACCAGTAAAGAAAATTATTCTGCATACTGTTGACCACTCAATCATAAGACTAAACTACTAGTATGCCACAATCACACATTAAAACAATCAAGGTATTTATTCAAATACTCCAAGAAACATAGTTTCATTACATAGAAACATTCAACAATAAAAACAACAATTGAATGCCAAATGCCTCATTAGATGGACGTTTTCCCAAGCCCTTATCCATCCCAGCAAGCAAAACATCCATAACAGAAGAAAGGATTGTTGTACTTAGATCCCTAAGCTTCGATTAGATAATGAGTTAACTATATTCATCAGATGCAAAGGCAGACTAAAAACATCATCTCAATGCAAGCCCTAATTTCTAAGATACTTTCTAATCGAAGTGATTGGGATTTTGTCCGTAGGAATCCACGAAGTATCCAACTTGAAAGGAGGAGGAGACTGATCCAAGAAACCATAGTCATGACAATACCAGAGTTTATCTTCCTTTGGTAGCTTCATCACGATAAGATCATTTATCCACCCACATTTATAACCCTCTCTAGGGGCCTGCTCAAGTTCTTTAATCAAATGTGCCAGCACCTCATCATAACCATTTATCCATATCTTACTGGGTTGTTTATGAAAATAATAGGTAGGAAGATTAACTTTCTCACTTATCCTCTTGATGGTAGCCGACCAATTCTTTATGAGACTTACTTGATCAGATAGAGTCTTCTTAGTTCTCTCCTCCTTCATTGACGGGCGAGCTACGACTACCTATCGGGAAGATTGACTTCCTCCCTTTGATTTCTTCAATAGCTCCATTTCTTCCATTAGTCGAGCATTTTCCTGCTCTAGGAAGGAAATTCCTTCACTATGATCGATCGTGGTTGCATATTTAAGCCTTCGAGTTCATCACATAACAAATATTTTTCATTCTCAATAAGACTATCACTTCACGAGCACTCTTTTAGTCTGATTGTTGCACAAACTCCTTCTTGAAGTATGCTAATGCTAAATCTTACATTTTTTTTTTATCAAAGCCACTATAATTCTAATGAACAATAAATTTTTTCTCGTAATCGATAAATAAACTGGCAATGGCATCCTTATGGTCATGCTGAAGTTGGAGAATCATCTCATAATAGGAGGCGTTAGTCAACACTGTGTAACGGAATAACCCGCGCATATGAGATAAAAACCCTTAGCCTTCCAAGCTGAGCAATTCCTTCACCTATTCTTCATTTTGTTCTTCATGATTGGCATCAAACAACTGGCTACTCCTCTAAAAAAGTTCATTTTTTAACAATAACCAAATTCGCTATTCTGGAGTCAAATTGAAATAAATATAGTACTTCATAAGTAAGGAAATAAGGGATGCACCAAAATGTTCAAAATCATGACTAAAAAAGGAGAAATTTTATTAAAAATATGGAGGTATTATAACTAGAAAAATGGAACAACTACATCAAAAGTTCATAAAATAAAAATACAAAAAGTCTTATCTATTACACCTTCTCCTTGACTTGGGTCACTTCTTCCTTTAGTCGGGTAACCACCACTGTCTGCTCGTAAGGCACCGAGAACTCAGACATCCCCTCCTTATCGTCAACTTCCTCCTCAATTTGTATAGGAGTGCCTGGATTATACTGAAGGAATAAATTAGAGTCAATATCCATGTCGACTTGGGTCAGAGTAGCATCCCAATCCTCCTTGAAGGAGGACTTCTTCAGATATTTAACTTAAATGATAGCATCATAGAATGCCTTAACCCACCCTCGGGTATATGCATCCTTCTTATCTTTTTGGCCATGGCTTCAACTCTACCACCCGGCCCTTAGACTTCTCTACAACCTTCTCAACCATCCTCGTAACCTTCTCAGCCTGGTCGACTTTCTTCGTAGCAACTCAAATAGCTTAATAAGCTTGGGTATTTCTATTTTCAAGCTCCTTGATAGTGTCCACCATATTCTTTGTATCTTCTTTATGAGCTCGCTTAACAGCCTTTAAGGAGTCGCGCATACCTTTTAAGGCTGCCTCTACACATGTAGAAGACTCCCTCAACTTGTCATTCCTCCTCAGAAGTTTGTCGTAATCAATACAGAACAAAAAAAAATCAACACTCAAAAAATCAACAAAAGTAATAATAAAGGTGACAATAATAAGATATCAAGTGGTACTTATAATAATAAAATATTAAGTGGTACTTACCAAAGCTAAGTTATGGTTAGCCCGTTCGACCAACCTTATTTGGGGAAGAGAGGATGTCGTAGCCTTGTCGACCAGAAGAACCTAAGCTTCAATCAGACCAAGAGAGATCCCATTATTCATATAAATGGATTGGGCACTACCTTGGCCCTTATCGACTTGACTTTTCCTAGACAACTCCAAAGTGGGGGTTGGACCCCTTTTCAACCTCTTGAATTGGGGCTCTTAATTTTTGCCCGGAGATATTTCAACCACAATGGGTTACTAAGAACCCCCAATATCTAATTTTCTTTCAACAAGAGGAGGGATTTGAAGCCAGCTAAGAGGTTAGGGATCTTCTTCTTAACCATTTCTATTGACGAGATGATGGTCGACACAAGATAAATGTCCAGGTATTCAAAGGACGAGGAGGTTTCCCCAGTGGAGAAATTCCATTTTGCTTGTAGTGGGGACTCAAAATCAATCCCAGAAGATAAATAAGTTTGGTCTTCTCAATTTATAAAGATTCTAGAATAACCTCTATTGGGCGAGCAATAAAAGACGTAATGGAGTTGTGGTAATCAACCAAAATGGAAGTAAAGCGATGATGAGTTTCACCAATCCTCTGTTGGATTGACCAAATATTCTTTAGGTCAGCAACATTGACCTCTGAGATATGGGGGATATCTTTCTTCTTCTTTTATGCAAAACAAAAAGAAAAAAATGCAACATATAACATAATTAGAAAGAAGACCAAAAAGATGAAAGTTATATGAATATGTGCGAATGCGGACCTATCCTCTGGCCTTCCTGTGGACAACGAGGCCCAGTGTATTCTTTACCCTTAGAAAGAGGGGCAAACTGCCAATCTTTCAATATCAAACCATGATCCCAATAATCCTTATTGAAATCAGGCAAATTGACTACAAAGGCCTTCTTGGAGAATCTTGTCTTCATGTAATAATTGTTCTCATTAGTGTTTACCTAACTGTAACAGTACATTAATTACTTTATTCCTACGCCGATCTCATACCGCTCATTAATGTGGCTTATTCTATTAACCACTCTCCATGTATTTGGGGCCACTTAGGCTAGGACCACTTAAAATATTTTGACAAAACTCTAAAAAGAAGAGATTGGGAGGAAAGGTAACCCACATTCAATAATAAAAATGGTGGGGGTCTAGTGACCCTCCCCCAATGCATATAAGTCACAAGGACCGGTCACTAGCTCTATTTTACCCAAGCTGGGATTCGATGGATATACCTAAAAATATCCAAAGTACTCTCATCAACACTATACACTATTTTTTCAACAAAGATAAAAGAAATACAAGAAGGGGAGGATTCTTACAGTGAAAACAAAATGACAGGGAAGAACGACTCTCACAAATGGCGAAATAAAAACTTGAGAGGGAAGAAAAGAGCTTAAAATTTAAGGTGAAGACAATAAATGAGGGAATAGATGTTTTGTAGAACTCACCGATGTATCCAGAGTTACACGAAGTGAAATGATTAAAATTAACAACGCTTCACCTTTCGACGCTGTGTCAGTTCCAAAGAAATAAAATGACCAGTGTACCACCAAATGATTCGTTATTTGTGTTATTATTTACAAAAGTACCATTGACTCCAAGAACATAGTTAAAAAATTTGCAAACTCCCATACGTGGACAGCCGACTAAATGTCGTCAGAAAGTCTAATAAACCCTGATGGATAATACTCCATCCTTTCTGTCTCCAATGAAGAATGGAGTATTGGGGGATTTTATTGTAACCTAAAATAATAAGGCTACGTGTGGCCAATTATAACATACATCTGTTATAATGACCAGTGGCCCCAATTCAACAAATTTACGTGGTTGGTCTTATTATCCCCTTAGGTAAGTAGACTAGTCGACTTCCTTTAGGAATATGAATCTTTAGTAAGGTGAATAGACACATGTGGGAATTCATACATACGCCCATGCACACGCATGAGAAGAAATACATAATTGTCATCTGTAGTTTAAAGGTGTATATACCTAATGTATAAAAGTATTTTGCCTTTCCTCCTTCCCATTACTATAAATAGCTCACTACACCCCTCGAGTGGGGATAACTGCAAACAACTTACTCCCAACCCTATAAGCTCTTAAGAGCTTGTATTCAAACCTTAAACACTTAGTGACATTACTCACGTGGATGTAGGCACCATATTGGCTGAACCACGTAAAAACCTTTGTCTCTCTCTTTGTCTATCATCTCTATCTTTAGTCCATACTATTTTTACATTATTTTTGGTTGATAATTATTAGTATAACTAAGTTAAGTCTCAACATAATCACTATACCAATTTTAGACACCAACAATGGTAAACTAGGTTTAAATATGTGAACTTTGAAGATTTAGAGCTTAATTGATATTTTTTTTTATCTTAAATCATTATTAAAAATCGTTTAGGATCATAAAACCATACTTATTTTTTATTTTGATAATTTTAGGCTGCTGGTTTGAAGCTTAAATGTTGTTAATGGAGGTTTTGGTTTAGAATTACATTTTCGGGATGGGGGAGGCGATCACTGAAATTCTCGTTCAAATGAGATTATTGTCTCATTCAAATGATATAGTTATTTTGGTTCAAACAAGATCTGGGTTTTTATTCGAATGCGATTTATTCGAATGCGATTTGGGTTTTTGTTTGAACGAGATCTGGGTTTTTATTCGAACAAGGTTATCAACGTTTAGTCCTATAAGTTATATGATGGAATCTTTTGGTATAATGTATACATGGAAAACTTTATGCACCGATTTGTGATTTAAGATAAAAACTAAACTAGTTAATGACAAGAAGAGATTTAAGGTAGGTTTCAAGTAGAAAGGACTTTACTTTAGTTAGTACAATCTGAAGATGGGATTGGATTGATCTAGGTAGACGCGTGAGAGAGCGATAGCCTTTAGTTGTATACATAGATTTTGTGATATATATATATATATATATATATATATATATAATAGTGTGACATATGACAAGGGGGATCTAGGATCGTTCTTAAGGAAGGTCGGTGGATCGCTTGCCTGGTCACCAACACATGATCGACTAAGCCAATCTTGTCGACTAGAGTCCTTAAGACACTACATGACTATTTGGTCACGATAAAAGATGACAAGAGTCTAAGTGAAGATAGAAGACCAATCACATCACAACTGTTGTGTTTTATTATGATGCAAACTATAATAAAGAGTCCTTATCTAATTTATCTCCTAACTCCATATAAAAAGGAGACCCTTCACTGTGTGAAGGGGGCTTAGAGGCGGGAGAATACTCTCATGTAAATGCTCACTCATATTAATGGAAACAATCTCAGTGCCACCATGGGTGTAGGCCGAATTGGTTGAACCACATAAATCTTGTGTCTCTAATATTTATTTTCATGTTGCTCAACACTATCGTGGGGGACCCTCTTTCAGGGGATTTCAGATCACCTATAATTTGGCGATTGATATATATATTTTTGTATGTGGTCGTTGTTTTCAAAAGCCAATCTCAAAAATCCCCTGAATATCTACAAAACTTGTATAAAACAATTCGTATTGCGGTAAGTATGGGTATCAATTCAACTTCCAAGGTGAAATAATTGATGTGAAAACTTGAAAACCTATTTTTTTTATATATATTTATTTTTTATTTTTTTTAAACAATTTCAAGGGAAAAATTAACTAAATTCTAAAATTACTAAATGACTAAATAATGAAAAAAAAGTGTGCAACCGAGTGTGAAATATGTAAGAGGGTCAAGAGATGAGATTACACTGCATTTTAAAAATTTTAATTTCTCAATTTATTAATGTGAAATATTTTGAGATAATATTAAATCTATAATCTTACTCTCGTTAAAATTATAAATTTAATAAAATATTTTTCAGAAAATTAATTTAAAAATGCCACACAATGAAAAATTAAGAATCATACTATTTTAAGAAAATTACCCGTTAGGATCAATTTAACGAAAATAATATCACTCCTCTAATTTCAATACCGAATTAGTATTCAAATATAAAAAAAACCTATCTCTAGTTCGATTCCTAAATTCAAACATTAATTTGTTCAATTAATTTACTAACTCTCGTTACATAAATTAATTGGTGACAGTTAAAAATAATTTTTCCTAAAAATATAGCATTAATGAAATTGATAAATTAAACTAACATCATTTACAGTGCATCCCACCGCTTAAATGGGGTGTTTAGCCAAACATTCACATGTGTGCATAAACAATAATAAATAATATGTCAAGAAGACAATAAATTGAAAAGAGAATGTAGAAATACAATACGCAATTTTTTTTCCACAAATTTGTCTTGAAATGCGCCTTGACATGCGTCCAACTTCTTCACAATTTTCAGCACTTGATTACAAAAAGAAGACTAAAAACTAAACCTAAAAATTATTCTAAAGCCAAACTAATTTTTTTTTTATTTTTTTGAATTTTTTTTCATGAACCTAAACTGTACATAATATACACAGTTCTCTCTCTATGCGTCTCTGTTTTTCTGTTCTGAGAGTTCTCTTTGAAAATGAGATGATGGTCTTGTTTTATAACCCACGATTTTTTTTTGGATGCGAAGATTTTGTTGGGATTTGAATTTGCCTTGAATTTTTTTGTTCCTAATTTTATGGGAGAGATAAGGCTGTTTTTTTTATGTGGATATGGCAGTTGGCTCAGAATGGTTGGATGTCCGGGTTCATTTGCGGGTCAGCCATCGGGTTATCATGACCGAGTTTGGAACAGCTAGGGTCGGGTTCCGACAGGTCAACGATTTTGAATGGGACTCGTTGGAGGTTTTGAACAAGGGAGTGTGGCTCGAGCGGAGCTAGTGTGGTCGACGGTTCGAGTTTTGGCGTCGGAAATGGGGCTGGCCGGGTTGCAGGTTGGATGGTTTATGGGGTATGGGTTTTGTTGGATGGTGGAGGAGTGAGATGGTATGAGGTTGAAGGTGTTTGGTTATTGTGGTTTTAAGAGAGAGAATCGTGGGTGTTGGTTTTTGGAAGAGTGTAAGGACATAATTTTATAAATGTCCGGGGTAGAATCTAGGAATTTTCTGTTTTCCTTAGATCACAGTTTGTATGTCTGATACCGCTACATTCGGCACGCCATCACGATCATCCATAATGGCCTTTATTCGAATACATGCATCCATCATCTTCACACGTGCATCATGCTACATGCGACGTGCTACTTAACCGTTTCCCATTAATCCACGATGCATTATTTTTAAAATGATTTATTGGAGTTGTTTATATTTGCATAAATATTTGGGAATTTTTTAGAAAATATTTTTTGAAGTCTGAATTATTTTTTATCAAAAGCGGAAATTTTTCTAAGTTTAGAAGCTGACCACCTCGATCGACGAGCTCGTTCAAACGAGATTTCATTATCGTTCGAGCGACATAAGCATGTCGGGCGAACTCGTTCGAACGACACTTGTCCTTCGTTTGAGCGACATGCCTATGTCGTTCGAGCGATGCCACCGCCTCGATTTTCATATAAATATCTGGTGTCATTCTACACATTTTTCAAATATTTTTCAAACACGATTTCTGCAAAAAATTGCCCAGAAAACAGACTTCACCTTTTAAGGTTTTATGCCTTCTTTATTCACATAAACACTCCCATATATGTATGTGAATTGTTAAACCTTCAGGAGGTTCGTTTTACTCATTTGGAGTAATTTGTGGAGAAGTCATTCTCTTCTTCATTGCTGCCTACCTGGAGTTCTTGCGAGAGATTCCAGTCGAGACATCGAAACTGATGCCTGAGGGTATTTCGTATGTCGCTCTTATTTTTATTATAATCCGTGTAACCGTTTTTACAAATTATAGTGAAAATAAAAAGGTTTTTCCCCTTTGGGGGATTTTTCCTCATTTGTGCGTTTTGTTTGTGATTGACTGTTCTTGCATGTTCATATTGATTTCAATCACACCTAGATGCATGTTTTAGGATTTAATTGAAAAATTGAGTTTAATTAAATAATTTCTTAATTTGAACGCACGCGTAGTCTTTAAATTGGTATAAGAGCCAATTACAGAATTATACCTTGTAATTTTCCTCAAAATTTTTCTAAGATATCAATTTTTAAAAAAATTGATTTTTGAAAAAGGGCGTGTTCAATGGAGAAATTATATAATAAAATTCCAGTTTTTTACGGATCAAACTATGCTTACTGGAAAGCCCGCATGAAATCTGCTTTAAAGCCATTGATGAACGTGTTTGGATTTTGGTTGAAAGAGTGTGGACACCTCCCTCCGTCACTGTTGATAGCGTGACTAATTTAAAATCTATCACTACATGGACTGAAGAAGAATTTAAATGGTCATCTTTTAATTCTAAAGGTTTGAGTGGTATTTCTGGATCCGTCACACCTAACGAGTTCTGACAAATAATGACGTGCACCACGTCAAAAGAGGCATGGTATGTTTTGCAACCTACCCATGAAGGAACCAATGTTGTGAAAGAGTCTAAACTGCAAAATTTAACTACTCAATTTGAAACTATCACCATGCTTGATACTGAATGTTTTGATGAATTTTATGCTAAGTTGTCTAATATTGTAAACACTAACTTTAATCTTGGTGAACACATTCCTAATGCTAGAGTTGTTAAAAATATTCTTAGATCACTGCCTAAGCATTTTATCCCTAAAGTCATTGTGCTAAATTCTGTGGATAATTTAAACATGCTTAAATTGGAGGAACTTGTTGGAGACTTACAAACGTATGAAATTGATATGTTTCCTAAATCTGCCAAGCCTAAAGTTAAGGGAATTGCACTTAATGCCCAGGATAGAAAGAGTGAGGGGTCGACAAAAAGAGGGTAGAGTCATCTAGAAAAAGGGAGATGGGAACGTCAAATTTTGAGTGTGACTTTGATTTAGATTATTTGGCCCTGTTTGCTAAAAACTTCAAGAAAATTCTCAAATTCAAGAAAAATGGAAATTTCAAAGATAAAAATAATTTTGAGAAAAATAAGAAAAATGAAAAAGATTTTAAAGAACCTCCTAAGAAAGACAGTGAGAGATTCTATGAGTGCGACGGTAAGGGTCATAGAGCTTTTGAGTGTGCTACCAGACTAAACAGACTTGCCAAATAAAGGGCAAAGATGTCCTTAATGCTACCCTTAGGGACGACAATGAGGTCGAGTCGATGGACTCTGGAGATGAGTCACCGCATGAATGTAACTTCACCGCATTCATGGCTAGTCATTTGAGTACTTTTAGTGCTCCTCAGGACGATGAGGATGCTACTTCAAAGGGACACCTCGACAGTGAGAACGATGTGAGTGAGGGGGAGGATGATGCAATTGAGAGCGAGAGTAGTCTTCAACGCGCATACGCTGAGTTATATAATGAGTCTTTTAAAACCAAAAAGCGTAACAAAGCATTAGTTCTTAGGATCACCGCTTTAGAGGAAGATTTAAAAGAATCAAGAGAGAGAGAAAGAGTCCTCCACCTTCCCTGCCTTGAGAGAGAGAGAGTCAGCCTGTGCTGAGAAAGAAAGTTTGTTTAGAGAGAGAGACAAAGACTGTTTAGAGAGATAGAGAGTGGTTTTGAGAAAGAGAAAAGTGACTTGACTAAATAAATGGCTAGTCTTACGAGTGAGATCCATTCCTCCCTGGAGACTCAGAAGAAGCTTGAAGCCCATATTGTCAGGCTTACTCATGATCTTGAGAGAGCACGGAAAGTCGAGGTTCAAATCGAGGACAGATCTGGAAAGATGCTCCTCGACTCCACTTTAGGTTTTGGTGATAGGAAGGGAATAGGTTTTGATGGTGCCTCCACGTCCCAAATTGCACCTGGACCAGTTCCTAAGTTTACTACGACTCCATATGGCCATCGTCAAAAACCACGAAGGAGAGTTCGACCAACAAAAGCAAACCAAGGTCTGCCTAACACTGTGTTTTTTTGTACATACTACAAAAGAAAAGGTCACCTCAGGGAGTTTTGCTATAGTTTGGGTCGGACACGACATACTATTTCTCCACCACATCATACTGATAATTTTACTAGTCTGAGAGAGCGTGTTGAGTTTTTAGCTGCCATGTCACAGAGTTTGATGGAGGAATTCTGACGGATGTCTTTGCCATCAGTGAATACTTCTCACATACCAACTAAAACCAACAACAACAAGGGTAAACAAAAGCTCACCACATCTTGGGTACCTAAGAAAGATAAAAGGGCCCTTGTTGTTCATGTCTCTCTCAAAGCACATAATACCTCATAGTGGTATTTTGATAGTGGGTGCTCCAGACATATGACAGGTGATGTCTCATTTTTTACTTACCCAGAGGATTATAAGAAAGGTAGAGTCACCTTTGGATACGGGAGCAAGTCTAGCATTGTAGGACGAGGTACAATAGAGTTACCAGGATTTCCTAAGCTAGATAATGTTTTGTACGTCAAAGGTTTGAAAGCAAACCTTCTCAGCATTAGCCAGCTGTGCATCGCTGACTTTGCGTTAAAGTTTGATCGGGACGCGTGTAATGTCTATAATCAAGACGGTAAACTTTTAGTGCAAGGGGTGAGGACAGAGAATAATTGCTATCGGACTGTGCCCACATCCTCACTTGTCTGCAACAGCGCCACGATCACTCTTATGGATCTGTAACACCAACGTCTAGGTTACGTGAACATTAGAGATTTGACACGTTTAGCTAAAAAGGACCTAGTATGTGGCTTACCATCTCTTGGAAATTCAACTTCCACGGTTTGTGGACCGTGTCAGTTGGGAAAGCAAATTCGTAGCCCCCACGGGAAGTTGCATTCCATTACCACCTCCCGTGTGCTTGAGTTGATTCACATGGATATTATGGGTCCTACTCGTACTGAGAGTCTGGGTGGCAAGAGGTATATCTTCGTGATGGTAGATGATTTCTCTAGATATTCGATTGTATATTTTCTTAGAGATAAATCCGATGTTGTAAAGTTTTTAACGACTAAGTGCCATGTCCTGCAAAATCAACACAGAGTCATTATTAACAGGATAAGTAGTGACAACGTCATGGAATTTAAGGAAGCAAAGTTAGTTCTTTACTATGATAACCTACTAATAAAACATGAGTTTTTTGCCGTGGAGACTCCTCAGCAAAATGGGATTGTTGAGAGAAAGAACAGGATGATTCAAGAAATGGCAAGATCTATGCTTATAGGTCGTAAGGTTACTAGGAGATTTTGGGAAGAGGAAGTGTCTACTGCATGCCACACGGTGAATAGGGTTTACATGCGTCCACACACACATAAGATGCCTTATGAATTGTGGATTGGCAAGAAACCCAACCTTGCATATTTTAATGTCTTTGGGAGTAAATGCTACATCCTACGGGATAGAGAGAAATTAGGAAAGTTTGACTCCCGGAGGGATGAGGGAATATTGTTAGGATATTCATCAATTAGTAGAGCGTACCAATTTTTTAACCTGAAGAGCTCTAAGATTATGGAGTCAATAAACGTCACCGTGCAAGATGACGAACCTTCGACGTTTATTGATCCTAGCCTTCAGTGTGAGGATGAGGACTTTTCTGGCAACGATTTACTTGTCCCTCACCCACACCCTGTGGACCCTACTCCTGTGTTAGGGGAGACACCTGGTTGGGTTCACGAGAGTCATGATCCTTCTTCCATTATTGGCGATCCCACTTTAGGGGTCAAGACTCGTGCTCAGCTAGAGAATAAAAAGGTTTTGCCCCTTTTGGGGATTTTTCCTCATTTGCACATTTTGTTTGTGATTGACTGTTCTTGCATGTTCATATTGATTTCAATCACACCTAGATGCATGTTTTAGGATTTAATTGAAAAACTGAGTTTAATTAAATAATTTCTTAATTTGAACGCATGCGCACTCTGCAAAGAGGATGAATAGTAAGGTGGGGTGTTTTGTGTGTGTGTGGGTGTATGGAGTTTAGTGTGAGGGTGAGGGGGTGTTTGTGTGTGTGTTAGATGTAGGCTAGTTGGGTGTGAGTGAGTGATGAGTTTGTGTGTGGTTGAGTGTATCTTAGTTGTAATACCCCGTAATTTTATTGATTTTATTTAATGGAATTAATTAAATTAAATGGAAATTAATTGAAAATTAACATGGATTTAAAAACTAGCGAGACTCTTGAGTTGGTATTTGATTATGATGACGAGGTTTAATATTATTGGGTAAAGATGGTAATATATGATTATTGGAATTATTAAAATTATCGCAAGTCATAAATAAGACAATTTGAGAAATTAATTTAGGACGCGCGTGTCAGTCACGTCAGGAATCAATTTAATTTGTTTTAAAAAGTAAATTATAATTTTATCATTTGGATGGTCATTTTAAGTGCTCCACTGTGTCCGAAAGGGTCTAGATAGTCAGAAAACACTAGTCGAGGGTTTAGTTTGGGCCCCGAGGCATTTAGAGGCCAAATCGGCAACCCATGAGGGTATTTTGGTAATTTTTATTTTTAGGGAATAGCAACCCACGAAATTTAGGTCTTGTTTATCAACCTATATTTGGGACATTTGGGCCATAAATTGTCAAATCAAGTCTTGAGCAAAGAGAGAAGAGAGGAGAAGTTCCAAGGGGTTTTCCAAAGCCATAACCACCACGTACCGCCACTATCGCCAGAATTGTGACCGAAAAGAGAAGGAGAACCAACCTAGATCATCATCAAAGGCTCATAACTTCTAGACAAAGGCAAGTTAAGATTAAGCAAATAATTTATCCATATTAGTGGAGGATTTGATGATATCCTTGAAAATATTAAAACTCATGAAATTTAGAGATGAAACCTTAATTATGGGTAGGATGTTTATGTAGTTTTGATTCCGGAAGGATCTCATTCATGAGATCATAAACCATGTGTAGTTAATTTCGAATTTATGAGGAGATACAATGATTTTTGCAAAAAATAGAAGAAATAGGACTTTTCATGAAATTAGGATGATTTGATCCAAGAAAAGTCTAATTGATGATAAATTGAGAGTTATGGAGCATTAAGGATCATGTAATTAGGTTGTATAATGACCCAATTTGTTTACATTAGGATTTAACATCTTGTCATGAAGATTTGGAACAAAAATGGGACTAAAAATGAAGCAAACTCGTAGCCTGCACCTGCTTGATCGATCGATTGACATTCATTTGTCGATCGATCGATTGTGCTCGATCGATCGATCTCCCCAGAAATAGTGAACTTTTCCCCCTTTTTGGATTTAATCGATTCCGGCCATTGAAAGTTGAATGAGGGGATTATGTAAATACGCTAGGACTTAAGGGAGACCAGTAAGGATGTAATTAAAACTCGGAACATATTAGAATTGGTTTGGAATGTAGTGATTGAATTTACGAGTGTTCGACGAGTAATTTCCTATTTTATGATGCGAGAACATGATTTAAATTCTTAGGAGTGATAAGTTAGGATTTGGGACATAAATAAAGAGTTAAGGGTACTGAAGTAATATGTGGGAAAGTTAAGAGACTTAGTAACCTCTTCGGTTAGGTTTAAGTACTTGAAATTATGCGACGTGAGAAGTATCGACGAAATATATTATATATCATTCGAAATAATCATAGTGTATGAATTTCACTAATGGTAATAAGGCTGAGAATATACCTTTAATAATACAACAAGTTATCTAAGTTGTGTGAATGCTTAATATATGAATTATTATGTGTATGGCAAATCTACCATACTTGATATCACGGGAGATCGTCTTTCGAAATAGGGCCATCTAATCTTTGTTTGCCTATGGGGGGATTTAGATTGGTACCTTACGGACATAGGGATATAAATGGCTTATTTTTGAGTTAATAAGTCAGCTGACCATGGGAACGTAGGTATGTGCGTGACCCATGGGTAAGTAAACTATGTTCGCCTTCAGTATGTGTGATTTTGCCTATTAAAACGGTTCCTGAGAGATTCGGAATACGTAGTCCATATGTACGTGATGTACCGGGATTCGATAGTAGTGTATGTGTGCACCGCAGCTTAGCCTAGGGGTGCCTTATTTGTATATTCGTGCCGAGAATAATATACTTGTGATTATAACTGACTCTTTCTTAAAGTGCGAAAATAAATTGTTGTGACATTTTTTGAATGGGATTTAATATGAGAATTTTCGATCGTAATTGTTATAAATTAATCATATAAATGAAAAGGTGAGTTAAATACAGAATATGTTAGAAAGTTACGAATAGACCCCTGTATTATATTAATGACAAGAAGTAGTTCAATTTAATTAATTAACGGCATAACTAGGATGGGTTAAGGTTGTATGTTACGTGTGCACATTAGTTGAGGGGTGAAGGACTCATGTGAGAGCACGTAACTAACATGTATATAATATTTACTGTTTAATGAAATTAAACACTTGTTGTATTTTTTAAAAGCGCACGAACCAACGCGGTGTGTGATATCGAATTTTTTTTTCCGCAAGTTTCCAAGAAAACCATATTCAATAAGTGTCCATTTTTAAACAAAATGAATAAAACCCCTAAACATGCACCTACGTGTGTGCATGTGTCAAACAATAAATAAATAAAGCATGTGACACAAAATATCAAGAAAAATCCCCGTAGGGCAAAACCATATAATTTTCAGTATAATTTGTATGGAACGGTTACACGAATTATAATGAAAATAAGTGTGACATACGAAATACTCGCAGGTGTCGGTTCCGATGTCGTCGGCTGGAATCTCCCGCAAGAATTCCAAATGGGAAGCAATGAAGAAGAGACTAGCTTCTCCAAAAAATACTCCAAATGAGTAAAATAAATCCTTAAAGGTTTATAAAATCTGCACGGTATAACAGGGAATGCATTTGCAATTAAAGAGGCATAAAGCCTTAAAATGATGAAGTCTAAAAAGGTGAGTTGTCATAGGCCGGTTAGTGCAGAAAAAAGTTGGGAAAAAGATTTTGAATCAATCACGTAGAAAGTGATAAAAAGTACACAAAAATCGAGGTAGCGTCGTTCGAACGAGAAAGGCATCTCGCGCGAATGACAAACACGTGTCGTTCGAACGACATCGCGCGAGACTCCATCTCGCTCGAATGACAGTGTATCTCATTTGAACGAGCGTGCTGTCCAAAAAAGTCCACTTATACACATAGAAAAATTTCTGCTTTTTGATAAAAAATAATCTAGACTTCAAAAAATATTTTCTAAAAAATTCCCAAATATTTATGCAAATATAAACAACTCTAATAAATCATTTTACTGATAATGCGTCGTGGAGTAGTGGGAAACGGTTGAGCAGCACATCACATGTAGCATGATGCACGTGTGAAGATGATGGATGCATGGATTCGGATAAAGGCAGTCGTGGATGATCTTGATGACGTGCCGAATGTAGCGGTATCAGACATACAAACTGTGATCTAGGGAAAACAAAAAATTCCTAGATACTATCTCGGACGTTTATAAAATTATGTCCTTACAATTTTAAACTTTTTCCACCTCGGGCTCTGACCCGTTTGCTTTCAAATCTATTTTTCTTGTAAAAACCTTTTACGTGCCCAACCACAGGGACGCCAAGCATAGGAGTTCCATTCCATTGACGTGCTGTAGCTGCTGTGGAAGTTGCAGGATCTCGGTAGTAGACTCCTCCACATTCTGAATTTGATTCTATTCAGGATCATTTATCAGTTAGGGCATGTCGCCCCTTTCCATTTAGAAATAGCATTCTCAGACTACCAGTTTCATTTGAGTTTTGGATTTATTTATTTATTCAGACTTTGTATTGGGTTTTATTCAGTATTTGAATTATTCAGGGAATGTTACTCCAAACTCACGTTATCATTCCATTATTATTCTATTGTGATTGTGATGTGGATGTGGTATAGTTAGCTTATTATTTAATTGGTTACATGTTAATTTAATTTAATAAAATTTGGCAACTCACTTTTTAAATATTAGGTGGCTAGTAATTGTTTAAAATGCTTTCGTCAGTGATGCTATGAACTGAACCAACTTGACATTTTGTACTAATTTGAATAAAGGAGTAGCTACCCGGTATTTAATTAGTCAAGGTGTCACAGGTGGTATCAGAGCATCAGGTTCTAGTGTCCTTAGGATCTATACGGCTTGTTATGTTTCTGCGTAGCGTCTTTTGATATAGAGCCCTATATTTTAGGATTGTTGTACTCTTTTGTGTATCCTACGTTCTTCAGCTATTTTGAGATATTAATTGTGTACTTATAAAACTTCTCTCTCATTTCAGATGCCTCCTCTACGTATAAAAAAAGTTCCTAGGGATGCCCAGCCCGAACCTCTGCCTGCACCAGTTCAGGGTTCTATGAACGCTGCTGAAGTTGCCACCATTGTAGCCCAGGTGATAAATGCCGAATTAGCAGTTGTGCAACAGGCACCACCACAGGCACCGGTGGTAGCCACAATCCAAACTCAGGCATTCCCGTCTACTTGGTAACGTGTCCGTGATGCCTTCCAAAAGGCACACCCTCCGGATTTCGCAGGGAGATCTGACGTTGTCATGTCGAGCCAGTGGAAAAAGGACAACCAAAGACACTTGAGGATGTACGAGTGTACAGACGTGCAGAGGCAGATACTGGCTACATTTAATCTAGTGGGATAGGCATTGTAGTGGTGGCAGTCCATTACCACCGCAGAGGAGAGAGATGTTCTTTCTATACAGGAGTTCTGGGTTTGACAGTAAATATTTTTCCTCAGCAGTTCACACCGAGATGAGGCGAAAATTGATAAACCTTAAACAAGAAGGAAGGACAGTGGCAAAGTATGAGACCGAATTCATAAATCTTCTGAGCATCGTCCCAGATGAGATACCTACTGAAGAGAGGAAAATCCAAAGGTTCACGGATGGGTTGACGTGGAGGATTCGTCAGCACTTGCTGGGAAATCTCTCGTTAGACACCTATTAAGATGTGGTTAAGTAGCATTACTTCACTGCCAGGACCACCACTTTCACTTGTCAGAGGGTAAGAGAGCAGGAGGGTCCAACCAACAGGGCAGGATAGGGGAAAATGGTGCCAGGGGGCACAGTCAACTCAGGGACAACATAAACGGGGTGACGAGGGTCCCCAGCAGGGGGATTTTAAGAGATTTCATTTAGGAGTCTTTAGTCATGGCCTAAGAGGTTTTAGGCACGGTCATTCGGGCCAGCACGGTCATCAGGGCCATCAGCAGTTTCAATAGGGCCAGTATGGCTAGGGAAGGGGTGGTAACGGCCATCAGGGCCACAGGAAGCAAGGTCAGAGAGGGGGAAACTTCGCGAGAAGATGTTTTATATGTGGCAAGATTGGCCATAAATGCCACGAGTCTCCTAAAAGGGGCAGGTCCCCTCATAAGCAGTAACGGCAGCAGGGTGCTCGATATGAGCCCCAGAGACCAATGTTTCCCACCGCCCTCCCAGTGCCACCGCAGATGCCGACATTACCACCGATCCCAGCCGTCCCAGTCCTGCAGGGGTAGCTTCAGTACAGTCAAGTTTACAAGTTCCAGCAGGCTGCAGTCCCATAAGATCCACCCGCGATTTAGGGTATGTTTTCTATTCAGGGGACTATGGGGCGCATTTCATTTAACACGGGGCCACACACTGTTTTATTGCCATGAGATTTACATACGCTATAGGGTTATTAGATACTGCGGAGAGCACTGTTACTTATGTAGATTCACCGTTGAGTACGAGTTTTGTAATTTCTCTTATATATAGAGGTGTGGGCGTAGAGATTGGGAGGCTTACTTTGTCTGCCGACATGCTAGTATGATCGAGTACGATGCGATTATTAGTATGGATTGGCTGGTTACGTATCGAGCGATGATTGATTATTTTAGCAGGAGTATTATTTTTGCCATACCCGGGCAGGAGATGTTTCCAGTGGCGATGCCTCGTCCTGAGGGAGGATCGTCCATTCACTTGTATTATAGAGGAGGAGACCTCTAGGGAGGTAGTGATACCACTTGATTCGATTCCAATTGTTAGGGAGTTCGCTGATTTATTTCGGGATATTCTTGGATTTCCTTTTAGTAGAGAAATATAATTCATTATAGATTTGGCACCGAGCACTCAGCCGATAGCCCGCGCACCTTACCATATGGCTTCAACGGAGATGAGGGAGCTACGGGATCAGATAGAGCAGCTGTTGGGTCAGGGGTTTATCCATAGGAGTAATTCACCGAAGGGATGCTCCTGTGCTGTTTGTCAAGAAGAGGGATGGATCTTTGAGGTTGTGTATCGATTACCGAGAGTTGAATAAAGTCATGATACAGAATAAGTATCCGTTGCCCGAAATTGATGACTTATTCGACCAGTTGAGAGGAGCCACCTTCTTCTCAAAGACTAACTTGAAATTGGGATACCTTCAGTTGAGAATTAGGGAGAAGGATGTCTCAAAGACTGCCTTCCTGACAAGATATGGTTCCTACGAGTTCAGGGTTATGCCTTTTGGCCTGACCAATGCCCCAACCGTGTTTATGGACTTAATGAATAAGATGTTCAGAGAATTCCTGGACCAGTTCTTCATTGTCTTCATTGATGACATTCTGGTTTACTCCCAGACCGAGGAAGAGCATGCCGACCACTTGAGACAGGTTTTGCAGACGCTGCATCAGAATGAGTTGTATGCAAAATATGAGAAGTGTAAGTTTTGGCTGAAGGAGGTCCAGTTTTTGGGGCATATCATTTCGGACAGGGGGATATCTGTTGATCCGGGGAAGGTATCCACGGTGAGGTAGTGGGGACAACCCACGACACCGACCGAGATATGTAGTTTCTTAGGCTTAGCGAGATACTACATGAGGTTTATTCGGGATTTCTCGAAGATAGAGGGTCCTTTGACACATCTAACTCGCAAGGGTGTGCCATTTATCTAGAGCGATGCCTATTAGTTGGCTTTCGACGAGTTAAAGGACAAGTTGACCTCAACACCGGTGTTAGCATTGCCTAGCCCGGGAGTGGAGTACCTAGTCTATACTGAAGCATCCATACTAGGACTTGGGGGTGTATAGCAGCAGGAGAGTCAGGCCATAGCTTATGCTTTCCGTAAGCTTAAGCCTCACGAGAAGAATTACCCCACCCATGACTTGGAGTTAGCGACAGTCGTATTTACTCTTCATATTTGGAGACATTATCTCCTGGGGGAGAAATTTCGTTTATTCACAGACCACAAGCCCCTTCAGTACCTCTTCACCCAGAAGGAGCTAAATATACGTCAACACCGGTGGCTCGAGTTTATGAAGGATTATCAGTTTGATATCCAATACCACCCAGGGAAGGCTAAAGTGGTAGAAGACGCGTTGACCCGTAGGTCAGTAGGTGAGATAGCCGAGGTGTGGAAACCAAAGTGAAAGGAGTTGGGGCACCAGGACGCAGTGGCCCGATCATTCATGTTTGTAATGATAGTTATGCCCTAGATTATTACGAGGATAATACAAGCCCTGGCAACAGACCTATTTTGTCAAGGGCAGATAATACAATTGTTAGCAGAGGGATCCCAGTCTTATTCCGTTGGTTCAGATGGGGGCTTGCTCTTCAATGGAAGGTTAGTTTCTCTTGAGGGGGAGGACTTGCGATACGAGGTAATGATAGAGTCGTACGGGTCACGATTCACGGTGGATCCTGGTAGTGATAAGATGTACCAGGATATAAGGTGACAGTACTGGTTGAGCGAGATGAAGAGAGATATTGTCGAGTTTGTTTCGAAATGTACCACGTCTCAACTAGTAAAGGTGGACCATCAGAGTCCGACAAGACTTTTATAGCCATTTGAAATCCCTATTTTGAAATGGGAGAGCATTTCCGTGGACTTCATCACATGATTACCTACATCACCGAGAGGTCACGACTCCATATGGGTGATCGTGGATCGGTTGACAAAGGTTTCTCACTTTCTGCCAGCTCGGGCAGACTACACTACGGGATAGTATGCCCAGGTCTTCATAGTTGAAATAGTAAGACTCCACGGGGTGCCTCTCAATATCGTGTCTGACATAGACAAAATATTTGTGTCACGGTTTTGGGAGAGTTTCCAGGAAGCCATGGGAACAGAGTTACGATTGAGTACAACCTATCACCCATAGATAGATGGGCAGACTGAATGGACGAATCAGATGTTGGATGACATGTTGCGTATCTGTATCCTAGACTTTGGAGGTGGTTGGGAGCAGTATCATCCACTGGTGGAGTTTCCTATAATAACTCCTACCAGTTCACTATTGGTATGGCTCCATTCGAGGCGTTGTACGGTAGACCTTATCGTTTCCCATCATGTTGGTTAGAGGCGGGGAATAACAAACTCCTTGGGCCAGAGGTGATTCAGGATACTTTGACGAGAATAGAGATGATACGAACCCGTATTTAGGTAGCTCAGGACCGACATAAGAGTTATGCCGATGCCAAGAGGTCCTTTCGAGAGTTCAATGTGGGGACCAGGTGCTGCTTAGAGTATGTCCTATGAAGGGGATTATGCATTCTGGGAAAAGGGAAAGTTGGCACCTAGATTCGTGGATCCATTCCCTATCATCGAACGAATTAGGCCAGTTGCATATAGACTTGGGTTACCGGAACACTTGCATAGGGTCCATGACATGTTCCACATCTCCTCACTGCGGAGATATCTTCGAGACGATTTGGCTATACTCACATTACTTTAGAGGATATTGATCTTTAGCCTGATAGATCCTATGAGGATGGGCCGGTTGCTATTCTAAACCATAGTGAGAGGAAACTGCGATCGAAGATAGTACCATTAGTACGTGTTCAGTGGGGGCATCATAATGCCGAGGAGTCTACCTAGGAGCGCGAGGAGGATCTGCGCGAGTATTATCCAGAATTATTTTTGCCAGGTATATTTTATTTTCGAATTTCGGGATGAAATTCTGTTATTAGGGGAAAGTATGTAATACCCCGTAATTTTATTGATTTTATTTAATGGGATTAATTAAATTAAATGGAAATTAATTAGAAATAATTCGGATTTAAATACTAGCGAGACTTGAGTTGGTATTTGATTATGATGACGAGGTTGAATATTATTGGGTAAAGTTGGTAATATATGATTATTGAAATTATTAAAATTATTGTAAGTCATAAATACGACAATTCGGGAAATTAAGTTGGGACGCACATATCAGTCGCGTCAGGAATCAATTTAATTGGATTTAAAAAATAAATTATAATTTAACATCCGTATTGTCATTTTAAGAGCGCCAGTGTGTCCGGAAGGGTCGAAATAGTCAGAAAACACTAGTCGATGGTTTAGTTTGGGTTCCGAGGCATTTTTAGGCCAAACCGGCAACCCTTGAGGGTATTTTGATAATTTTTATTTTTAGGGAATAGTAACCCACGAAATTTAGGTCTTGTTTATCAGCCTATATTAGGGCCATTTGGGCCATAAATTGTCAAATCAAGTCTTGAGCAAAGAGAGAAGAGAGGAGAAGTTCCAAGGAGTTTTCCAAAGCCATAACCACCACAGACCGCCACTATCGCCGGAATTGTGCCCGAAAAAAGAAGGAGAACCAACCTAGATCATCATCACAGGCTCAGAACTTCTAGACAAAGGCAAGTGATTTAATCCATTAAGATTCAGCAAATAATTTATCCATGTTAGTGCAGGATTTGATGATATCCTTAAAAATATTAAAACTCATAAAATTTGGAGATGAAACCTTAATTATGGGTAGAATGTTTATGTAGTTTTGATTTTAGAAGGATCTCATTCATGAGATCATAAACCATGTGTAGTTAGTTTCGAATTTATGAGGAGATATGATGATTTTTGAAGAAAATAGAAGAAATAGGACTTTTCATGAAATTAGGATGGTTTGATCCAAGAAAAGTCCAATTGATGATAAATTGAGAGTTATGGAACATTAAGGATCATGTAATTAGATTGTATAATGACCCAATATGTTTACTTTAGGATTCAACATCTTGTAATGAAGATTTGGAACAAAAATGGGATTAAAAATAAAGTAAACCCGTAGCCTGCACCTGCTTGATCGATCGATCGACATTCATAGGTCGATCGATCGATGGTGGTCGATCGATCGATGATCATAGGTCGATCGATCGATGATCATAGGTCGATTGATCGATCTTCCCAAAAATAGTGAACTTTTTCTCCTTTTTGGATTTAATCGATTCTGACCATTCAAAGTTGAACGAGGGGATTATGTAAATACATTAGGACTTTAGGGAGACCAGTAGGGATGTAATTAAAACCCGGAACATATTAGAATTGGTTTGGAATGTAGTGATTGAATTTACGAGTGTCCGATGGGTAATTTCCTTTTTTATGATGCGAGAACATAATTTAAATTCTTAGGAGTGATAAGTTAGGATTTGGGACATAAATAAAGAGTTAAGGGTATTGAAGTAATATGTGGAAAATTTAGGAGACTTAGTAACCTCTTCGGTTAGGTTTAAGTACTTGAAATTATGCAACGTGAGACGTATCGGCAAAATATATTATATATCATCCGGAATAATCATAGTGTATGAATTTGACTAATGGTAATAAGGCTGAGAATATACCTTTAATAATATAACAAGTTATCTAAGTTGTGTGAATGCTTAATATATGGATTATTATGTGTATGACATATCTACCATACTTGCTATCATGGGAGGTCTACAGGAGGATTTATATTGGTACCTTAAGGACATAGGGCTATGAATGGCTTATTTTTTAGTTAATAAGTCAGCTAACCATGGGAGTGTAGGTATGTGCGTGACCCATTGATATGTGAACTATGTTCGTCTCCAATATGTGTGATTTTGCTTATTGAAACGGTTCCTGAGAGATTCGGAATACGTAGTCCTTATGTACGTGATGTACCGGGATTCGATAGTAGTGTATGTGTGCACCGCAGCTTAGCCTAGGGGTGCCTTATTTGTATATTCGTGCCAAGAATAATATACTTGTGATTATAACGGACTCTTTTTTAAAGTGCGAAAATAAATAATTGTGACATTTTTTGAATGGGATTTAATATGAGATTTTTCTATCGTAATTGTTATACATTAATCATATAAATGAAAAGGTGAGTTACACACAGAATATGTTAGAAAGTTACGAATAGACCCCTATATTATATGTAAGGACAATAAGTAGTTCAGAATAATTAATTAACGGCATAACTAGGACGATTTTAAGGTTATATGTTAAGCGTGCACATTAGTTGAGGGGTGAAGGACTCATGTGAGACCACATAACTAACATGTATATAATATTTACTGTTTAATGCAATTAAACACTTGCTGTATTTTAAACTGTTTTCACCTCAGGCTCTGACCCGTTTTCTTTCAAATCTATTTTTCTTGTAAAAACCTTTTAGGTGCCCCACCACAGGGACGCCAAGCATAGGAGTTCCATTCCATTGACGTGCTGTAGCTGCTGTGGAAGTTATAGGATCTTGGTAGTAGACGTCTCCACATTCTACATTTGATTCTATTCAGGGTCATTTATCAGTTAGGTCATGTCGCCCCTTTCCATTTAGAGTTAGAATTCTCAGACTACCAGTTTCATTTCAGTTTTGGATTTATTTAGTTATTCAGACCTTGTATTGGGTTTTATTCAGTATTTGAATTATTCACGTGAGTGTTACTCCAAACTCACGTTGTCATTCCATTATTATTATATTATGATTGTGATGTGGATATGGTATAGTTAGGTTATAATTTAATTGGTTGCATGTTAATTTAATTTAATAAAATTGGGCAACTCACTTTTTAAATATTAGGTGGCTAGTAATTGTTTAAAACGCTTTCGTCGGTGATGCTATGAACTGAACCAACTTGACATTTTGTATTAATTTGAATAAAGGAGTAGCTACTCGGTATTTAATTAGTCGGGGTGTCACATTAGTATGGTGTATTTGTGTTTAAGTTTGGGGTTATTTAGTGTGTGTTTAATTTGTACCCCTAAAATAAAATAACCTAACTAACTAACTAAAAATAAAACTAACAAACTAAAAAACTAAATTCAAATATCCTAACCTAAAAAAAATTCAAATAATAAAACAAAAGAAATAAAGATAAAAATCTTATAATAAAAACTAAAGTCCTAAATTTTTTTTTATATCTAATAAAACTAAAAAATAAATTCCTTAAAATTAATCCTAATAAAATAAAATAAAGATTAAAAATTAAAAACTAATAAAAATCAAAATCAAAATAAAGAAATAGAAAAATAGAAAATAAATCCTAGAAAATTCTATTTAAATCTAAAATAATTCCTAATAATAAAATGACTCAAAATAAAAAATCTAAAAATGCTAAAAGTACAAACTCAACACACACCGGGCTCAGGTGTAGGCTATGAGCTCGGCCTAGGATTAGGTTAGGGTTTCGGGACACGGTTCGGGACATGGTTCGGGACATCGGAACACATCAGGCAAACTCAAATATGGACTTCGACTTCGCAGCTGCATTGATTTCTTCGTTTCATGCTTTTAACCGCTTCTTTGTCGCAATTGACTGCTTTTAGCATCATTTAATACTGCGACTGCTGATTGACCTGCAATATAGATAAATACGAACATAAGGCCAATTTTAATTAAAGTGAGAGACTAAAATACCTCTATTCGGGGTATAAAATAGACACTTTTGGGTGCTTATCATACCACCCAGAAACAAAACATTGCTAGTGCTCGAGCAAAAATTAGAGAGAAAACAGAGATAAGTAACCAAAAGTGTGCCACTTTCGCAGGCACTAGCGATTTCACTTAGCATGTGCAGCAAACCGTTAAACCTATAGGTTTCCCTACAAGACGAGTGGTGTCTCTTCATGGTTTGCAGTGAATATACCCACAAAATTTGAAAACTTATTTAAATGTAGTATCTGTGTAGATGATGAAATTCTATACAACCCAACTTTAAAAGGATATCAAGGAACACCGTACTCAACTATCAAAATGAGATATTACATTTCTTAATACCAAAAGCGTAATCCTTCCTAAAACTCAACATGTTTAGTCTGAAGTAACGTTAAGTATCATTAGAGTAATTCTAAGATCGCCTTTATAGAATCGACGTTTTGACTTCAATTCTCACTGGATATATCTCTGTGAATCGAACTCTCTGAGAATTTGGTAAGTGTATCTCTCTAGTGTGTGAGGAGGTGAGTAAATGTAAGCAAGTTCAAATGTCTCACACACTTTATAGAAAATAACGGATATATGAAAAAGAATGATCTCATGGACGAATGCTAACCACTATGTCGAGAATTGTCGAGTTATTCACCATATAGTCTTCTCATTTTCCCAAACATTTTACCAAAGGTGAAAATGGGGTTTATCTAAGGTCTGAAGGGATAATGAAATGAAGAAGATGAATGATAGGGTTTTTGAGAAGAGTGAAACACACTTTAACTGACTATTGTCTTCATCATTTGAACTTATGATCGCATCTTCCTTTTTCTTTTTTTTTTCTTTTTATTTACTTCTTTTTTTTTCTATTTTTTTTATTGCGATGCATTTTTTTCTTTTCGTAATAAAAATGAAGACAATTTACATTTATAATCTCAAACACTCTTTTTCTTAAAAATTATGGTAGTGATGGGAAATGATATATGGACGGTATATGAGACACATATGGATAAGAAAAATGTGGAATGATAATAGGTAGAGTGAATGGTAAAAATGGTAAGTGTATGAAAAAAATGGTTTAATGCTCGGGACAAACTACAAGACACATGTTTCTTACAACTCGAAAGTAATGTCATTCTCAGTGACTAAGACAAATTTGAAAAATAATGAGACCATACAACGACTAAGTGCGGTATCCAAAGAAAGTTGAGTCAACTTGTGACTCAGAGATACGTAAAAACCCTCAAAAAGGTGAAAAGCTCAAATCTCACGGGTTTAAATCGCCACTAGTGATCTTTTAAGGATTTCTTAAGAATACAGTTACTCTTCAACTTTTAATTGTAAATGTGATAATGCAAAATTGTCGAGTTTAGAAATTCATGGTGAAAGTACGCTTAAATAAGTATTAATTAATTTATTGTAAAAGGCGCGATTTTAGGGTTGAATACAGGTATTCCGAGATTTATAAAAGATGGATGATAGACAATTCATGCCATAAAATTTTTATTTTTAACTGCATAAATAGTTTAAAATCACTTGTTTCTGAATTTTTTTCAAATGAGGTACAATTTTGATAAATTCTCCACCCCCAAATAAAAGAGATCATCATCCTCGATGTTTAAAACTATATATAAAAATAAAAAGCACAAGGGAGAAAAGATATTACCATAATGAACCGCTTATGAAATTGGACCACATGGTGGAGAAAAGATAGAACCTGAAGAACAAATACGATACAAAAATATGTACAAGTCTATAAATCACGTGAAAATCATTGGGTGGTGTGAAACACCACCCCCAAACAGGATAAGACTCATACTCAGAAATAATTAATGACGAGCTACCTCCCGGTAGCGCTAAGTTTAACGTCTTCAGCCAGACCGAACCAATCTCACCCTAAGGATAGGAACTAGGAATGCTCGGGGTGGAAGAAAAATGGGGTGATGATAATCACCCCCAAACAAGACTGAAGCGTCAGTCTTGTTGGATAAAGGCGAAGTATGGTCAATGCACTTGTATAGCAAAGTTCTTCACACGATGCAAAGCATCGGTGGACCACAGGTGGGTGGGTATTAGGGTAAGATGAAGATGGGTAAGGGTGAGGGTGAACGGGCACCGATCACGGGCCTTATTGAGTGTAAAGGTGAGGGCAACAAGGGCCCTATAAGCATGATGCTCTAATTGGAAAAGGAGGAAAAATGGTTTGATAATAGGAATGGGGTGGGCCTCAGAGAAAGTGCACGACTGTTCTATATATGGACGGTGATAATGATCGTACCGTGACACGCCAGGGAGCAGAAGATGGAAAAAATAAACTCCACGAGGAAGTGGTGTGCATAGAGTAACAAGCTCGGTGTCACTGATGCGGAGAGTAGCAAAAATACTCTCATGGATGGTGGGGTCGATGAAAAACACACAAATATGATCGTGGAGCACTAGGGTGGAGAGAGGAAGTAGGTGAGGACCTAAATGCTTAGATGTGAACAGGTGAGGTGCAATAACAAGGTCCAAACCAAGTGGTGGGGTAGAGGGGATAGTGGGTGGGTCGGATGGGACAAAGGGTGGGGGAAGATAATCTAACTCACGAGTAGGAGACACACACTCCTCATTAGGCACGAAGTGATCCTCAAGGAAACCCGGAGGAGGAGGTATGGAAATAAACAAGGGATTGATCAACTTAGCCACCATTACGTCACCATCCGAGGTGGTGAAAGGGTCTAACGAGGCTTTAAGATTCGAGATAGATGAATCTACATCAATATTTGGCTAAGGGGGAGCCAAATATGATGGGGTAGGATCCATATGAAGAGAGGTGGGAACCATCTCTGATGCTATTTCGGGACATTGGTGAGCACTCGTAGCAGGAGCTAACCTAAAAGATAGAGGCATGTTAGAAACATATTTTCAATTGGGGCATAAGGTAAAAGCTCGGGCGTAATGAAGGATTCTATGTAAGGGGAAAGGCGAACCTCAATGTTGGGTTCAAGAGGATGGGGGAGTGTAGGATCAGTCTCACAGACAGTGGCTAGGTCAAACAATTATCAACTTGGGGCTCGGACCACTGGGTGGTCTCAACTTCAAGATTCTCCGGATGATAGGGTTGGTCACACTCAAAATTCGTGGCACAAGACGACACATCATCATCCCACGTAGGTGTAATAATGGGCCGACTTGGGTTGGAATCCTTCTCGTTCGCACAATCAAAATCATATAGTCATTTTTCAAGCCTTTGAAGTGATTCAGTTTGATATTGAAGAGTGTGCGCGAACTTGTGCAAGAGTCCTTCGAGAGCGGATGTGCAAGATGGTGTTGAACTGGTGGCGGGTGGCGGCGGTGGTTGTGGTGGACACAACTCATTATGGATAGGACTAAACGGAGAATACTCGAATGAAGTGTGCGGAGTGGGGCCAAGTTCATCATACACAAAAGGAGTGCCTTTGTGATGGACAAATGGTTGATGCTCATGGGGTGCGTAGTGAGAGAACTGATCGTGAATGGGTGCACAAGGTGGCGATGACGACTGTTGGAAACCATAAGGATCCATAACATGGCGTTGGGATTCATATTGCATTGAAGGGTGATCAAAACGCCATAAATAGCTTGGGTATTCATACCCCTCGGCATTGGATATGTCGTGAGAATACGGTGAGGGTGGTTCCAAAAGAGTGTCATATGGACGCACATGTTCCATGGTGGGGTCAGATGGAGAGAATATAAATGGACACTCATGGGACAAATGGTCCACCAGAAAGTAGTGTGTGCACGGCGAAGCATGGAATGGGTTTATACTCGTCACCGGAGGCGGTGGGGTAGGAAATGTGTGCGTGGACTACACATGAGTATCAACGGTTGGTGGAGTAGGAAATGTGTGCCATGAATTAATGAATAGAGGTTTGAATCAAGATGAACATCAAACAATGGGAAATGGCCAAAGTACTCCCGTAAAGGACGTTGTTCGACTATGAAGAGATAAATATTTTTGGGTTTTTAAATATTTATCAAAAGAAAAGAAAATATTTTTGTGATTTTGGAAAATAAGAAAAGGAAAATCTTTTTGGCATTTGGAATATGGAAAAAAAAGAAAATCTTTTTGGAATTTTTGAAAATATTTAAAAATAAAATAAAATATTTTTGGTATTTTTTTGGAAAATGGGAGAAAATGGACTCTTGATTTGGTCGAAGTAACGAAAATCGACTACCTAAAGAATCAAATTGGACACACACAAGTCAAGAAAAGATCCTAACGAGCACGTAGCCAATTATTATCTTCAAAATTAGTGAGAGGGGTAGTCAAATTTTAATTAAGTCTGCGACCGACAAAAATTACGGAATTTATCTTTGTGATTGCCCGTTGTAAAAATATGTTCATACGGGGCTAGCTAGTTGATTGATTTTAAATTTAATGACAGCTAGGATAACACACAATGGATAAGCGAGTGAGTCGGGTGATGAAATCCCTTCTCATTTCAATGATCGGGTCATGGTCTTAGGTAAATTAATTCATCAAACCATTCAATTTAAGTGCGATGCAGAAATTAAAAGCACATAGGAGCAATTAATCACAAAAAAATGAACTCGCTGGCAGGAGAGTCACGAAGGATAAAAAATTATACCTCCCACGATTTTTACACACGTGGGGTGAAGACCGAGTTGAGTCGACCGGGGGGAGATTTCGCCTATCTCAGTCGTTCCCGGGAGTCCTACCGACCCAAAGTAGAGAGGCTTCAAAATCCTCTCCTTTGGATGCCCTCTCTCTACCTTGTCCGGTTTCCCTTTTCGCGTTTTTTTTATGGAATAATTATTACAAAAATAAATCGGTGTCAAAATGCACCCCAAATAAATACAAAGCTTTAAAAATCCTACCAGTCTAAGGAGTAGGGATAAGGAATAAAAATTACAACTAATTTTTTTTACAACTCTTCAATTTGTCTCCACGTCAAGAAAGCGACAACGACGCCATTTGATATGTAGCTTTTTGTATGTGGTCGTTGTCTTCAAAAGCTAATCTCAAAAATCCCTTGAATACCTACAAAACTTGTATAAAAGAACTTGTATTGCGATAAGTATGGGTATCAATCCAACTTCCAAGGTGAAACAATTGATGTGAAAACTTGCAATCCAATTTTTTTATGAAAATATTTTTTTTATTTTATTTTTTATTTTTTTAAAATAATTTCAAGGGAAAAGTTAACTAAATGCTAAAATTACTAAATGACTAAATAATGAAAAAAAGTATGCAACCGAGTGTGAAATACGTAAGAGGCTCAAGAGGTGAGATTACACTGCATTTTCAATTATTTTAATTTCTCAATTTATTAATATGAAATATTTCGAGATAATATTAAATCTATAATCTAACTCTCGTTAAAATTATAAATTTAATAAAATCATTTTCAGAAAATTAATTTAAAAATGTTACACAATGAAAAATTAAGAATTATATTATTTTCAGAAAATTACCCTCTCGGATCAATTTGATGAAAATAATATCACTCCTCTAATTTCAATACCGAATTAATATTCAAATATCGAAAAAACCTATCTCTAGTTAGATTCCTAAATTCAAACATTAATTTGTTCAATTAATTTACTAACTCTCGTTACATAAATTAATTGGTGACAGTTAAAAATAAATTTTCCTACAATTATAGCATTAATGAAATTGATTAATTAAACTAACGTCATTCGCAATGCATCCCACCCCTTAAATGGGGTGTTTAACCAAACATTCTCATGTGTATATGAACAACAATAAATAATTTGTCAAGAAGGAAATAAATTGAAAAGAGAATGTAGAAATACAATACGCAATTTTTTTTCCACAAATTTGTCTTGAAATGCGCATTGACATGAGTCCAATTTCTTCACAATTTTCAGCAGTTGATTACAAAAAGAAAACTAAAAACTAAACCTAAAAATTACTCTAAAGCTAAACTAATTTTTTTTTTGTATTTTTCTGAATTTTTTTTCATGACCCTAAACTGTACATAATATACACAGTTCTCTCTATGCATCTCTATTTTTCTGATCTGAGAGTTCTCTTTGAAAATGAGATGATGGTCTTGTTTTATAACCCACGATTGTTTTTTTGGATGCGGAGATTTTGTTGGGATTTGAATTTGCCTTTAATTTTTTTGTTCCTACTTTTGTGGGAGAGATAAGGCTGGTGTTTTTTTTATGTGGATATGGTAGTTGGCTCGGAATGGATGGATGTCCGGGTTCGTTCGCAGGTCAGCCGTCGAGTTATCATGTCCGAGTTTGGAACAACTAGGGCCGAATTCCGACAGGTCGCCGATTTTGAATGGGACTCGCCGACGGTTTTGAACAAGGGAGGGTGGCTCGGGTGGAGTTGGTGTGGTTGACGATCCGGGTTTCGGTGTCGGAAATGGGCTTGGCCGAGTTGAGGATTGGATGGTTTATGGGGGTATGGGTTTTGTTGGATGGTGGAGGAGTGAGATAGTATGAGGTTGAAGGTGTTTGGTCATGGTGGTTTTAAGGGAGAGAATCGTGGGTGTTGGTTTTTGGAAGAGGATGAATCATAAGGTGGGGTGTTTTTTGTGTGTGTGGGTGTATTGAGTTTAGTGTGAGGGTGAGGGGGTGTTTGGGTGTGTGTTAGATGTGGGCTAGTTGGGTGTGAGTGACTGATGAGTTTGTGTGTGGTTGAGTGTATGTTAGTGTGGTGTGTTTGTGTTTAAGTTTGAGATTATTTAGTGTGTGTGTTTAATTTGTACCCCTAAAATAAAATAACCTAACTAACTAACTAAAAATAAAAGTAACAAACTAAAAAAATAAATTAAAATCAACTAAAAAATTAAAATCCTAACCTAAAAATAATTAAAATAATAAAACAAAAGAAATTAAAATAAAAATCTCATAATAAAAACTAAAGTCCTAAAAAAATGTAAAATCTAATAAAACTAAAAAATAAATTTCTAAAAATTAATCCTAATAAAATAAAATAAAGATTAAAAATTAAAAACTAATAAAAATCAAAATCAAAATAAAGAAATAGAAAAATAGAAAATAAATCCTAGAAAATTCTAATTAAATCTAAAAATAAAATGACTCAAAATAAAAAATCTAAAAATGCTAAAAGTACAAACTCAACATACACTGCGCTCGGGTGTAGGCTATGGGATCGGTCTAGGATTAGGTTAGGATTTCGGGACACGGTTCCGGACATCGGAACACATCATGCAAACTCAAATATGGACTTCGACTTCGCAGCTGTATTGATTTCTTCGTTTCATGCTTTTAACCGTTTCTTTGTTGCAATTGACTGGATTTAGCATCATTTAATACTGCGACTGCTGATTGACCTGCAATATAGATAAATACGAACATAAGACCAATTTTAATTAAAATGAGAGACTAAAATGTCTCTATTCGGAGTATATAATAAACACTTTTGAGTGCTTATCAACGATGACTGTGGGAAACAAAATGATTAGTTCATAAGCTCTTTTCCAACAACGTTAGCGATGAATTTGACATGGATTTAATGATATATTTGAGAATTATTTTTTCTATCAGTGAGTTATGAGATGCAGTTCAACCAGACGGGTCTTGGGAAAAAGCTAAGGCTTCGATATTTCTTTCTTAAGATTCATATACAATTTCATAACCATTAGAGTTTCTTCTAAAATATATATATATATATATATATATATATATATATATATATATATGGTCTTGGGAAAAAGCTAAGGCTTCGATATTTCTTTCTTAAGATTCATATAGAAAAAGCTAAGGCTTCGATATTTCTTTCTTAAGATTCATATATAATTTCATAACCATTAGAGTTTCTTCTAATATATATATATATATATATATATATATATGTGTGTGTGTGTGTGTGTGTGTGTGTGTGTATCATTCTGAATTTGTAATCATATTCATGGATTTGTTCTCTGGTCAGAGACTTAGCAGACTGCAATTTCTCTCTTTCTAATTTATGAAAAATAAGGAGGCGATAGACATCACAATTTCATAACATTCTTTTTTACATATTAAAAGATAATAAATAAAAAAATAGGAGTTAATTTTTGTTTTTATAAATAAGATGTACCTGAAGATGGTACATGCAAAACTACTTCATCGCATCAAGAGGAACGTATCCTGCGTCTAGATGATTCCAAAGTCGAAGATAGTAAACTTAGGGGTCGTTTGTTTTTACCTCTTAAGTTTGAATCTGAATCATTCAGACTCAAGATGTATCAAAAAGTGTTTGTTTTTTTAAATGATTAAGAGGTTAACGGTCATATTTACCTCTTAATGATTAAGAGGTAGAGTTATGTCTGAAGTCTGAATCTGAAGTCTGAATCAGTCTAAATACATCCATTCAGAAGTATATTCAGACGTAAAAACAAACATATTTTTCAGATTCAGACTTTAGATTCAGATGAAAAAACAAATGCAACCTTAATTACGCTATTGGTAGAGACCTCTATCCTCGATTATCCATATCCTTCGCTGATTGAGAAAAATGTTGACGTTCATGTAGAGACCGATAGTGAACCACCAGTGAGGAATCTCTCTTCCGACCATCTTTCTAACCATGATAAATGGTCAAAGTTATTGTGGTCAGCCCAACTATCTTGGTTTCGTTCTTAGATTAAAACCCAAAAGATGAATCTATCTTTAACTACGTTCATCCCAATTGGGCCGAATTATCAAATCGATTGATATGGTTGAGAATCAACCCTCATCGTCACCACAAGTTATCTCAAATCGGTCAGAAAAATTTGTTGGAAAATTGGACATGAATTGGGTTTAAGAAAGCTGTCCAGAATTTTCTGGACAGAATTTTGAGCAACTTTGAGCTCAAATTTAGGTGGGACCCACACTACGAAAATCGTGGGACCATATACGAACACGTTCACCTCCGCAAGGAGATTAACGTAGTATATTCATACGTCCAATTTTAATAAGTTATGAATGATAAATATGTCCCCAAAGTGACTCACAAAGCAATGAAAGTTAATGAATTGGGTGTGTTTTAACTCTTGTCCCACATTGGAAGAGTAGTGGAAATTTGATGAGTTAATAACACCCCAAGTATGGACTAAGGCTTGGATGCCTTGGGGTATCCCAACTCTTTGAAGGGGAGATGACCTAAGCTATGCAAGGGTTGACTTTCGATCAAAAGTCCACACACGCGCGCGCGTGTCCGTCCGGCTCGGCCTTGGGCTTGGGCTTATAAAAATCTCCTACATTTTTGGGCCGAATTTATTTAACTTTCTGGGCTTTAATTATTAATTAATTACGAAATTAATTAATTAATTAATAAACTGTTGGCAGTTATTGCAAACAGTTAATTTCGTTTAACTGATTAACTGTTTTTAACAGTTATTGTTACTTTGCTATAAATACAGATGCCTCCCTCCTTATTTAATAATGAAAAATTTTCCTCCTCCAGAATTGCTGTCATTTTTGTCCCAGAAAATTCCTGTCATATCTGTTCTAAAAAATTCTTTTTCCTGCATAACATATCTTGCATTGTTGTTGAGTAAAAGCCACAAAATTTGAGTTCGTTGTAATTAATTATTGTCCTGCGACATAATTAATTGGAGAATCCGTTCTATCTTGGGAGAGAATATTCATCAACCTCGGAGCACATTGGAGGGAATAAATTGTCTTAAGGAGACTGTTCGTAACAGCGCTCGGATTTATCTTTAATTCTTTTATTATTTCTACAAATTCAAGTAAGTGTTTCATTTCTTTAATTCTGTTATAATTTTGTAATTATATTAATAATTTTATAATTCTATACAATTATTATTTATAAATAATAAACATAACAAAATTATTGTCGGTCATCATATTACAAGTGCAATTTCAAAAAGAGGGAAAGAGTTTGCTGAACCACTGCCCCCCACTGAACCAAAAAATTCCACGCATTAACCAGACCTTCTCTTCCCACATCATTAACCACCAAACAGAACAAAATCTTCTCCTATATTCAATGACCATCCATCACCGGAGAAAAATATGGAGTCAGCTAGGACCTTTTCCAAGATATCACTAAGATTGGTGGAGGTCGACCATGAATCAGAGCCACACTGGTACTTTTAGCCATTTGATCGGATTTCAATTCCATCGGAGGTTATATCTTCAAGAGTAGATGAGTGATGGCCAACCGATTACCAAAGCCTGAATTCAGCCCCAACGAATGAAATGTTATATATAATATATACTTTTGTGTTTTATCAAATTTAAAATATGAAATAAATCATATTTATGCAATAAAAATTATACCATTAGAACTTACAAATGAAGAAGATGACCGAGTCAAGTGTTTGACACTCTCTCCTTAAGACAAAATGCGCTCCCGCTACGGTGCTTACGGCAATGAACAATGAGCGTTTGCCTCCCAGGATAAAACGGTCTCGACACGCGCAAGAAGCACTTCAGTGTGTGTGTCCCACGAACCAATTATGTTTGATACTCTATCCGACTCGATTGGGAATGGAAAGTATAGAAAATATTTTTCCTCCTTATTTTCTCTCTTTAAAAATGAAGACAAGTCATGTATTTATAGAAAACAAAGTGTTTTTTCATGAAAAGACATGTCTTTTAGAAAACAGTCACTTTAGGGACGTTTTTCATGAACAGTCACAACTTATGGTGAACAGTCACAACCTTTAGGGACGGTTCTGAAAAACAGTCACTATATAGCGAACAGTCACAACCTTTAGCGACAGTTACGAAAAACTGTCCCAGAAACTTAAATAAAATTTCCCAATAAACTTCATACATAAATGAGGCACTTTGATACCAAATTTCTTATTCATCATTTATCCGTTTTAAACAAATAAATATATCGCGTGACTCTTGACATTCTACAAGGAACGCGCACGTACTTGGTCCTACTTTGACCAATATATTAATTTGGTTATAAAATAATTTGTGTAAAAACACAATATTTTCCAACAATCCCCCACATGAATGAAATTTGGGTGAAGAATCAAATGAACATGAAGACAAATTAGACAGAGTATCAGTGGAAAAGGGCTGCATCGGTAAAGATAGCTTTTGGCCTTGAATCTTTCCTAGTGAGAGACTATCGGGTTTACTGGCCAATCAATGAACGCGATGTCTTGAATTGATCAACCTTTTTGTGTAAACCGAGACAATAGAATTCACACAGTCCTTCTCCGAACATTCTTGGTTCTCACTTTTGTGTCCGTTTTGGCCTTGGACACCTCCTGGTTTCATGAGTGTGTTAGAGAATTTAACAATGTAGCCGTTGGTTATTCTCATAGAAGTGGCCCCTTCTCACTCACATAGGTGATTTCTATAAAGAGTATCCTGCTAATACCCCACTTGATCCTTATGTTCAAGATATAGAAATCATTAAAATAAAATTTATCCTATTACACGCGGCAGATAGTGCACTGACTCATCCTAGGAATGGGAGGAAGAATTTATTTTCTTCTCAGTGCTAACTGAATCGCACATAATTAGGTTGTCCCGTTGAACCTAATTCTTGGGATCTCCAATCATTTAGGTTGGGTTTCCATTATGGCAATTCTTTTAGGTTTTAACCGGCTGTAAGCCCATTCCCCTTGATGTACGTATCTTACTCTCTTGTTAGCGGATCCGCAATGATTTTATTAGGCCTAAGGTTATCACTAACAAAGAAAGATTTCTTTATGGTCTTATGTCATGACTAATAAGTCGTGACTTGCCAAATTGATTTATGCCTTTTCAAGCAATGATTTTCAATTGCAAGAACATGCATTATAATTGTTATCTCAAATCATCCTCTTTAAAATTGTCAAGGTACCTTGCTTTCTAGGAAATAATATTCATATTCCATCATAAGAGGATTTCCAAACATTAACACTTCTAATCATGCTAATATATCACTCGGAATACGAGTCTCGAAAGTCATATATTGTTTAAAATATATTCATAATTCCCTAATGTTTATGTCATTTGTCACTTATATCTTAGTATCGATACTGAACGACTCATTTGTAATTTAGACTCTTTGATCCATTATCTTTACTCTAAATATTTGTGTACACGCTTAATCATTTCCAACCTTGGAATATAATCAAAGTACTTAAGTATTAATTATCGTTCAATCAATGAAGTATACACTTCTCTAGACAAATCCACATTGGAAATGCTATAGTACATTAAATGCACTTATGCAACCAAATACTACACTTTTAGTAGTGTTTATCCTATTTTCAATAGGAATAATCTTTGTTTCTATTTTTGGATAGAAATTATCGCCTTAGATAAATACCCCCACATTTATCATAATTCATACAAAGGCTCTCAACCTTTCCCATAAAATTTCATACAAAGGTTCTCAACCTTTCCCATAAAAATTTTATCAAAGGTTCTCAACCTTTCCCATAAAATTTTTATCATGGGTTAATGTGTTGAGAATATAACTCATAGAAAACACAATACTTCCCCCACAATTTCAAACATAAATTTGAAATTATACAAAGCTGATACATTTATTCTCAACCTCCAAACGCTTTATTTTTCTTTAAAATGAAATGACATTAATGTATATTTGGACCAACACATATGTCCATTTAGAAGGTATACATTAATTTCATTCTAAATAAAATTTAGTTGAGATAAGTTTCTCTACTTTAGTGATTTCGACATTTAATGGTATATTCCTTATTGTTCCATAGGCCTACAAATGCACTTGTGACAATTCTTAGTATTAAACTAGAGTTGTGTCACACATAATTTATATGCCTCAAAACCATTTCAACATATTATATGATTATGGACTTTAAAAATATCATAATATAAAATATGCAATTTGGTTACTTTCCCTTCTTTGAGTTTACTAGTTGTGGTGTCTTAAGATTACGCCTAAGTCTCCAATGAGATCATAATTTGATTCTACCTTCTTTAAAGCAGTTATGAAACTGCTCGGTTCTGAATCCCTTGATCATTTATATGGATTTATGATTTAATTCTATACCATCTTTAAAGCAGTCTTTAAACCGCTCGGTTCTGAATTTTGAATCATAAATTCAATAAATAAATCTGTAATCACGCCACACTAATTTTTCTCCATTGAAGAACACGTTCGACAAACGCATTAATTGGAAGTATAAGATTCTTCCAAAATGAATTTATATATTACGAAAAGGAATGTAGCACTTTATATCAACTAAAGACTCTCATATCTTTTGCAATCTTCATCGCATTTGATAACATTCAATATAGTGAAGGGGAGTAACATATTGAAATTGATCATATCCACTCTTTCAAGTCTATGGAAAATTGAGCACCACGATATCAATACAAATTGTATTTATTTTTCATCAACGTTAACATCAATTGAATGTTACATAAAAATGTAATTCTTCATGAAACATCATGTTTAACATAGCATGTTCCAATGATATTTTGATGAAAGTGTCTCACAAAATTAAGAGTGAAAGGGTCACCCCTAAGATTAAAAGTCGCATTATTCTATATGGTTAATGATATACAATCATGCAACAAATATCCAATAGACTTCTACACGTGAAAATAGTATGTCATTACACACCTCAATTTTCATTACATGACATTAGATCATCGGATGCCACAACTATAAAATTATGCAAACATAATAAATTCCTAACCTATAGGACTTTTTAATTTATTATGCGTGAAACTATTCTCAAATTTTCAACATGTTGGTTCACATCGTTTTAAACAATAGTGCATATTCATATCTCTAAGAGTCGATATAATGCATGCATTGCAATGTTTAACATACATACCAACAATAATGGACAATGCATTATATTATATTTTTCTCTTTTTCGTGACACGGGAGATTAAAAACCAATTTAAATGTAATATCAAGATTACATGAATTATCACAATAATTAAATATTGACATTCTACAAGGAATGCAACTTAAATCATGTTTCTAAATATATCACATTTCCGTTCATGTAATCTAATTTAATTAGGTGACACTAAAATAGTACTGTTACACGTATACATGTAACCATACAAGAGACCATAATATCATCGCATATATTATAATCACATTAATTTGCATAAAATGCACTTACAAATCATGTGAATAACATTACCAAAGATGTGACTAAATCTCAACGCATAATCAGACATTTGATTAATCAGATATTTGATTGTAATGTGATAATATACATAAATGCACTTTATTACACATGTGACATCACATCATTATTTACTAATTTATTTTTCAATCTAAGAGCGCACCAAAATTGGTATTTAGCTCTATCGTCAATAAATAAATTATATAAGTATACTATGAATCAAACACACTCTTGTTGTCCCTTTGTTCATTTGGACAAATTTGAATGAATGTATTCAAAATCACCTTATTTGGGACGCACTATTCTAATTTTAGACATTCAAAAGAATGCTAATTAAAAATTAATTAATTTTATCGCTAAAATTATCGCACGCCATACAATGTCAATAATCAAATTAAACATTAAAAATGCATTATTTATAAACTAATCACTTTTTATGCCATTTATGGCATAGTCCATGTAAAAGACATAAAAAACAAATACATCACTAAAGATGAAAAGATACAAGTTAAATGCATATGAACATTACTCATACTTAATGGATTCAAACTGTCAAATAACCAAATGACACCACAAGTATTCATATATCAAAGTTGAGTTTCCAAATTTAACCAAATACCTCAAAAAAAAAATTACATCTTCAATAATTACATCCAAACTTCAATAATTTTAATATAAACGAATGAGACGTTTGTCACAATTATGATCCGACAATAAATCTTTGAAACGTTCTTATAATCAATTCCAATCAAACAAAGTCTTCGTAATATTTTGAATGGTCACTCAGTTGCCATTTGCAACTTAGATGATGGTAATATACAATTACCAAAAGTAAACAATGCCTTCTCATCATTCAGTACGCACAGTTACGGACAAAACTTCCAAAATTAAAGACAATACACCCGCATTTAGATTCTATTAACATTATATTTTATCCCAGGTGTGATATCATTTGCAATATTACTAGTATCATACTTAACCCACCAAGAGTAAAAAGACAGAAACATTAAGCCACATAAAAATTGTGTACAAAAGTGACAAATCATGAAATAAATCATGGAAAGTTACAATACCACACGTTCAATCATCAATGTATTACGAAAGGTCTAATTTCATGCATTAACTAAAGGATGGACAAATATGTTTTCACACTCGAAAACTATTCATAAAATTAAAACACAAAGTAACATAAAATATTTTTAATTTTGTCTTAAGATTGTTATATATAATATATACTTTTGTGTTTTATCAAATTTAAAATATGAAATAAATCATATTTATGCAATAAAAATTATACCATTAGAACTTACAAATGAAGAAGATGACCGAGTCAAGTGTTTGACACTCTCTCCTTAAGACAAAATGCGCTCCCGCTACGGTGCTTACGACAATGAACAATGAGCGTTTGCCTCCCAGGATAAAACGGTCTCGACACGCGCAAGAAGCACTTCAGTGTGTGTGTCCCATGAACCAATTATGTTTGATACTCTATCCGACTCGATTGGGAATGGAAAGTATAGAAAATATTTTTCCTCCTTATTTTCTCTCTTTAAAAATGAAGACAAGTCATGTATTTATAGAAAACAAAGTGTTTTTTCATGAAAAGACATGTCTTTTAGAAAACAGTCACTTTAGGGACGTTTTTCATGAACAGTCACAACTTATGGTGAACAGTCACAACTTTAGGGACGGTTCTGAAAAACAGTCACTATATAGCGAACAGTCACAACCTTTAGCGACAGTTACGAAAAACTGTCACAGAAACTTAAATAAAATTTCCCAATAAACTTCATACATAAATGAGGCACTTTGATACCAAATTTCTTATTCATCATTTATCCGTTTTAAACAAATAAATATATCGCGTGACTCTTGACATTCTATAAGGAACGCGCACGTACTTGGTCCTACTTTGACCAATATATTAATTTGGTTATAAAATAATTTGTGTAAAAACACAATATTTTCCAACATGAAATGATCAGGGTGAAGGTCGGTCAAAGCGGGTACAAAGTCGTCTGATACTGCTACACCAGGCTCTCCGATTCATTAGCCGACTAGACAAGTTTTGAATTATTTATCCATTTGAGATTGTTAAAGTCAGCGGAAACTTTGGGCACTTTTGGACTCCAACAACTTCCATGGAGACTGTCAATAATTATAGCTAAAGCGTTCAATTCATCCAAACATTAATAGGAGGAAACCAACATCCATTTTATCTCTATAGTTGATTTTTGTTGATCCTATTAAAAATCCAAAACTACAATATTATATTTTTTAGGGAATATATCAAATAGTCCATCGAATATTTTTTAATACACGTTTAGTCCAAGTCTTTAAAAAATCTTTATGCCGCTAACGCGAACCTTTACCAATAAGAGAATAAGGAACTTTTTAGTAAGCTAATGCGAACCTTTACCAGAGACTTTTTAGTATAAAATAAAAGATTTAGATTAAATGTATATTAAAAAATATTTAAAAAACTTTTTAATATTTGATCCTATTTTTTATCCCACGGTAACTTTTACAATTTATTTGGGCACTTTAACGATTTTTTTCGAGACATCAACCATATATCACAGTAGTAAAGAGAGAACACATGTGATTGATTTTTATTTAGATATATGTATCCGCAAATATAGTAATGAACTTTGAATTGCATTGCAGAAAGGAAATTCAGACCTTCATCTGGGTTCACACAGTATGGTTAAAGCCAAGCTTGGATACGACGTTGTATACCTATGTCTCTTCCCAAACCAATTATCCTTCACCGTAACATTAATCCGGGTCAGCACTTATAGAGAAAAGTGTCAGCACTTATGGAGAAAAAATGTCTTCACCGATTAGTAGCCGCACCGATCGATCATATGCTCCAACCATCGTGATTTTCGAAGGCGATATATCAATACATGAGAAAAAGATCAAACTCAATTGTTGAACCCTTCAAACCGAACAAAAGGGTCAAGACTCCAACAACAATAATAAATAAAGAATTCAAAAGGTTCTAGGACAATCAGCGACCTTGATGATCACCATCAACCAAGATTACATCGGGCCTCTCATCTGTTATACATATCTTGCCAGCATCAAAGAGTTGGGGCTCACCAATAAAAAATTAAGTTGTGACCAGTCATAGTTGTGGATGGACAATTCAAAAGTTGTTCCTATTTTTATGATTTTTGATGTTGTGCCCTGAACTAAACAAGGAGAAATGAGTTGTTCATTCTCTCTCTCGCATGGTGAAAGATAAGTAGCATCACGTCTATCAACAGTTGCTGGTAGCAGACACATTTAGAGGGAGCCTAAACAAAATTTATTTTTGCTCCAAAATATATAGGTTTATGGTGGTCGTTAATACAAAAAAGAATGCTACACACAACATTAAATAAAAATAAGAACGTCAGGAGTCCATAAACTCCTAAGGAATTACAACAACGGATTTCAAATTCGTCCCCAAAATTAAATGGTTATTTAAAAAGTGTTCATGTTACTCGGAAACCTCATCTGTCCCAGCAAAACATGTTGTACAACTTAGAACAAGTTGAATACCTACGTTTGGTATCAAGCCCACCTCAACAGTGGCCCTACATTTGGCATCAAGCCCACCTTACGATGGCACCTAAACCCCATTAAAGTAGTGGTACAACTTAGAAAAACTTGGTCGCCTACATTTGGCATCAAGACCTCCTAAGCGGTGGCACCTAAAAATAATGGTACGACTTAAAACATGTCGGTCGCCTATGTTTGGCATCAAGCCCACCTCAGTGATGACACCTAAAACCCATTAAAGTAGTGGTAAGACTTAGAAAAAGTCGGTTTCCTACCTTTGACATCAAGCTTAACTTAGCGATGGCACCTAAAACCTATTAAAGAAGTGGTACGACTTAGGGTCGCCTGCGTTTAGCATCAATCCCACCTTAGCGGTGGCATTTAAAACCCACTCAAGCAGTGGTACGATTTAGAACAAGTTGGTCGCCTATGTTCGACATCAAGCCCACTCCAACGGTGGCACCTAAAACCCACTCAAGTAGTGGTACAAATTTAAACAAGTCGATCACATACATTTGGCATCAAGCGCACCCCAACAGTGGCACCTAAACTCACTGAAGTAGTGGTATGACTTAGGACAAGTCCGTTGCCTACATTACCTTAGTCGTGGAACCTAAAACCCTTTGAAGTAGTGGTACAAATTAAAACAAGTCGGTCACTTATGTTTGGCATGAATTCTACCTCAGCAGTGGCACTTAAACCCATCGAAGAAGTGGTATGACTTAGAATAAGTCGGCCGCCTACGTTTGGAATCAAGTCCACCTTAGCGATGGCACCTAAAACCCATTAAAGCAGTGGTAAGACTTAGAATAAGTCGATCGCCTATGTTTGGCATTAAGACCACCTTAGCGGTGGCACCTAAAACCCAGTCAAGTAGTGGTACGACTTAGAACAAGTCGGCCGCCTATGTTCCGCATCAAGCCCACCCCAACAGTGACATCTAAAACCCACTCAAGCAGTGGTACAACTTAGACCAAGTCAGTCAGCTACATTTGGAATCAATCACACCCCAACGGTGGCACCTAAAACCCACTCAAGTAATGATACGACTTATAAAAAGTCGATCCCATATGTTTTGCACCAAGCTTACCTTAACGATGGCACTTAAAACCCACTCAAGCAATGGTACGATTTAGAATAAGTCGGTTGCCTAAGAACCTGGCACCAAAACCACCTGAAAATGGTGGTACAATTCAAGATCGGTTGGTCGGCCTAGAATAGGCAAAAACCTATGTAAGAATTGCATGGTACAACCTAAAAATAAGTTAATCACCTCTACTAGGCATAAGGTGGTCAAATTGATCTCTTATGGTTAAAATTGGCTATAAACACTCAAGTTGGTCTAGGATAACCAACATTAGTTTATGATGACTAAGTTTGGTCTCCTTGTCCTCATTTGACCTAACGTGGTCAAATTGATCTCCTACTATCATAATTGTCCATTAACGGTCAAGTTAGTCAACGATGACCAACAATAGTCTAGGAAGGTGTAACACCCCACCTAATTAAATACCGGGTGGCCAGTCCCATACCAAATTAAAACAGAATATACAGTTGGCTCATTCTTAACATCACTGTCAAAAATATTTACAACTCACCCAATACCCAATTAAGCTGGTGTTAAAAACTTTCCAAATTTTAATTTCAACAAAATCCATTTTTAGTTTACAAACAACACAACACATATTAGTCTACAACACAAATAACTAAACAGATAACACAAAAGAATTTATATGCAATTGGAATAAACATTCCCACATAATTATCCAATACAGTAATACCAATAATAGTAAATGTATTAAAACGACACAAATACAAGAGTATATGACTCAGAGAGAAAAGAGATAACTGAGTTCCTTTGGGCGACATGCCCTAAACAACAAAATATTGTGAATCAAATGAAGATAGGCGTCTAAGCAATACTCCATAGCTCCATAGTTCGTCATAATCCGCTAAGGTTGGCGTCCCTGTTGCTGGACACCTGATATAGAAGGTACAATAGAAAAGAAAATATGCAAGGAAACGGGTCAGAGCCCGATGTGAAAATAATTTTAAAAACGACAAATATTTAACAAGTGCAATAAAGCATTTATTATGTACATGTTAGTATCCAACTCTCACTTGCTATTCTCACCTCTCATCTAGAGTGCACACTTAACATTTTCTATTAACCTCCTAGTTAATGGCTCCTCTTCATTAGTTTCCATAATACGATTTCATCCCATATCATAACCCCGTATGTCCCATACCATACGTCATATAATCCTTCATATACGTTTCTCATTTTATATGAATCGTTTCTCATTAATATGAATTAAGCTCTTTAATAAATATTCATTAACTTATTTCAATTCTTTTCTCAATTCACCGTTATCAACAATTATCACACAGTAGATTGATTTAACCACTTTATATACACATACATTTAATTCATCATTATATATATATATATATATATATAATACGGTACCCCGAGTCACAGCTGCGGTGCAATGCATTACTCTGCTATCATGTCCTAATATCGCGGGTCGCCAAATAGGGGACAAAAGGTTCGGTAAGGATTTCTCGAACCACAAACATCAACATACAAATTGGAGGCGAACATAGTTCTCGTATTCATGGGTCACGCACATACCTACGTACCCACAGTCAGCGGACTTATCAACTCCTCGATAAGCCTTTCATAGACATATGTTCTTGAGCGACAAATCAAAGATGCCATGGATTCATCAGAATATGACTGCCCTCACGCGCAAACCTCCCGTCGATAGCGAGTAAGCTAGGTATGTCATACTCATAAAGCATCAATCAATCAAATAGGCATTATGATACCTATAATATAATATCAACAAGGTACTCACATTACCCTAAGATAGTTCCTATATGTAGCATTATATCTCACCAATCATACGTATTAAAATATTATGACTTTACTTCTTTAATTCAATTATCCCCGAGCCTCACTCATTACTCAAGGTTCAAATAGGTTTTCCTCAATAGTATATTCAGTAAGAAATCACTAATATCCTACTGGTCCATATCATCATATCTCCCGAATTACTACGAATTAAATTCTCCCTTTAATTTGGGTAAAAAACAATAGTTTCAAATCTCTTATAAACACATCTTCTATCACTTAGAATTAAACCCTCTTGTAAACTTAAGCTTACCCAGGTGTTATATTCAATCACCACTACTGGACCTATCCTTGATCCTCATGCATACCAATTATAATCCAACAAATGAATCTTAACCAAAGTATTTAAAATAATAATACGGACATAAATCATAACTCATGCGAAAACATGCGACGTAAAAATTTCATTAACCGAGCGTCGCTAAATAAAAGGATAATCGTACGAGTACAATTAAAAGTGCGGGTGTTACACCTCAGGTTCTTAGTCAATAGTATATAACCTCTCTACAGGTTTTATCAATCGCAATTAAAAAGTCTACTCATCTACTCTCTTATTAAAGACAAGATGCTGGCTAGTTGTAGTACATACGCTCTCATATACCACAAGTAAATCCATGCCGATAGTCACATCATGCACGGACATGCCCAAAGTAAGTAATCCCATGATAAAAGTCAAACCCACATGATAACATGTAGAATATAGGTGTCCCACACCCCTCGGCGAGTCTACGTAAATAACAGTGCTATAGGCTAAGTTTAGCAACCCTTTTGCCCACACAATATTAATTGCTACAAAAATCAGTATACGCCTCATAATTCCTTAGATAGAAAACATACCCTCATTCGCGGGTGGTGGTTGTTGAATCCCACTATTATAACTTTGTTCTGATAAGTCAAGAAAAATTTTACCCCAAATTTTCAGTTCTATTTAACCACACTCCACTATATGCCCAAGCCTTTGAATATATTGCCTTCGTTAGGTAACACACATAATTCTCGCATTTCAAGAACTTCTGCTGATGACTCTTCTCAATTTTCCATAATAGGGGTGACCTAGACTACGGTCATCATACTCGAACATACTTCATAAACTCCTAAGTACGATCTCCTCTATCTGTCCAATGGCCCTCATCTGCCATACTTCTTGTATGAACCCGTCCGAACGCAAATAAGATTCACTAATATAGACGGAATCTTCCCAAAGAAATCAACTATCATAAACATAGGGCTCTACATCCAAGAACGCTAAGCTGAAAACACAATAAGCCATACAGACCCTAAAGGACACTAGAACCTGATGCTCTGATACCACTTGTAACACCCCGCCTAATTAAATACCGGGTGGCCAGTCCCATACCAAATTAAAACAGAATATACAGTTGGTTCATTCTTAGCATCACTGTCGAAAATATTTACAACTCACCCAATACCCAATAAAGCTGGTGTTAAAAACTTTCCAAATTTTAATTTCAACAAAATCCATTTTTAGTTTACAAATAACACAACACATATTAGTCTACAACACAAATAACCGAACAGATAACACAAAAGAATTTAAATACAATTGGAATAAACATTCCCACATAATTATCCAATACAGTAATCCCAATAATAGTAAATGTACTTAAACGACAAAAAATACAAGAGTGTATGACTCATAGAGAAAAGAGATAACTGAGTTCCTTTGGGCGACATGCCCTAAACAACAGACTACTGTGAATCAAATGAAGATAGGCATCTAAGCAATACTCCATAGCTCCATAGTTCCTCATAATCAGCTGAGGTTCGCGTCCCTGTTGCTGGACACCTGATATAGAAGGTACAATAGAAAAGAAAATATGCAAGGAAACGGGTCAGAGCCCGATGTGAAAATGATTTTGAAAACAGCAAGTATTTAACAAGTACAATAAAGCATTTATTTGTACATGTTAGTATCCAACTCTCACTTGCTGTTCTCACCTCTCATATAGAGTGCACACTTAACGTTTCCTATTAACCTCCAAGTTAATGGCTCCTCTTCACTAGTTTCCATAATATGATTTCATCCCATATCATAACCCCGTATGTCCCATACCATACGTCATATAATCCATCATATACGTTTCTCATTTTATATGAATCGTTTCTCATTAATATGAATTAAGCTCTTCAATAAATATTCATTAACTTATTTCAATTCTTTTCTCAATTCACCGTTATCTATAATTATCACACAGTAGATTGATTTAACCACTTTATATACACATACATTTAATTCATCATTATATATATACATATATAATACGGCACCCCGAGTCACAGCTGCGGTGCAATGCATTACTCTGCTATCATGTCCCAATATCGTTGGTCGCCGAATAGGGGACAAAAGGTTCGGTAAAGATTTCTCGAACCATAAACATCAACATACAAATTGGAGGCGAATACAATTCTCGTATCCATGGGTCACGCACATACCTACGTACCCACAGTCAGTGGACTTATCAACTCTCCGATAAGTCTTTCATAGACCTATGTTCTTGCGCGATAAATCAAAGATCCTATGGATTCATTAGGATATGACTGCCCTCACGCGCAAACCTCCTGTCGATAACAAGTAAGCTAGGTATGTCATACACATAAATCATCAATCAATCAAATAGGCATTATCATACCTATAATATAATATCAATAAGGTACTCACATTACCCTAAGATAGTTCCCATACGTAGCATTATATCTCACCAATCATACGTATTAAAATCTTATGACTTTACTTCTTTAATTCAATTATCCCCGAGCCTCACTCATTACTCAAGGTTCAAATAGGTTTTCCTCAATAGTATATTTAGTAAGAAATCACTAATATCCTACTGGTCCATATCATCATATCTCCCGAATTACTACGAATTAAATTCTCCCTTTAATTTGGGTTAAAACTGATAGTTTCAATTCTCTTATAAACACATCTTCTATCACTTAGAATTAAACCCTCTTGTAAACTTAAGGTTACCCAGGTGTTATATTCAATCACCACTACTGGACCTATCCTTTATCCTCATTCATACCAATTATAATCCAACAAATGAATCTAGCAACCGAAATACCTTTCAATATAATTATCGTCATTATAATCAATTAAATCCCAATCAAATTAATTCGAATCTTATCTAGGGCCTACTGATATTTTCTAAGTCCCATAATATCCAATTAAAAATCACCAAATATCTACAAAAGGTTTGGGATAAGAATCAACATTAAAAAGAAACAACTTCAAAGATTCTGGGGAGGTCGATCGATCGAAGGCAAGGGGTCGATCGATCGATCGCCCAGATAACAACCCAGTTTTTCGCATTTCTTCTATTACGGGTTTCATCATTTTTGATCATTCAAACCTTCATATTAACACCCCAAATGAATTATGATCCTTACTACATGATATGTCCACATATATAAATGATTTCTAATGATCTAAATATCCTAGAATCATCAAAAGATTTAATTAAAAGCATGTTTTTATCCTCTTTTTCCAGAAAATTATCAACATAATATCTTCAAGAACACATCAATGGTTTTCAGAATTTCTTCAACAGATTTATGATTATTTCGTGGATTACTAACTACCTACAACATGAGTTTGATTCCTATATATGTTCGTATTTCCAGAAATCCATTACAACTCCATCTTTATCTTCCAAACATGAAAAATCATCTCTTTTTATAACCATTCTAACATGGACAATATACAAACTTAGATTGAAAATATCAAACACTTGACTCTAATGAAGGTTTGATCCTGTGGGGTGGTGTATCACAGGTGGTTCTCCGTTCTCCGATCAACCTCCAGTGGTAGTTGGTGGTGGTGACCTTTGGTCTTTGGTTCTTCTCGTTTCCAAGTAAGCTTTTCTCTTCCCAAGCAACCTTTCACTCTTTCTCACAAGGTGACCTCTCAAGTTTTGTGTAGAAGAGATGAATGAACCCACGTACAATTAATCTTCAAATACTTATAATAGGACAAAATCCGAAATCACTATTTATCCCCCTTATAAAACTGACAAAATGCCATTTTGGGTTATCTTTTCGTTTCCAAATGACCCGAGACTCAAAACCAACATCCAAATAGACTCTTTTGACTATTTTAACCCTTCCGGATGCAACGACGCAGTGAAATGACTATAAGGTCGATAGAAAATAAACTCCCTTTTTAACTTAACAAATTAGTCCCGAAACATCCCATACCGCGTCCGATTAAAAAATTCAAATTACTGAATTAACAACTCACAGCAATATCAATTGCATCACATTCATATATTACCTAAATATCTTTAAGTAATATTCAGAATCATCCATTTTAATGTCCACAATTCGGATAAAACCCAAATGAATTAATTAATAATAAAATACAATTAATCCATTAATTTAAAATATAACCCATTTTAAAAGTCATTAAAATCACGGGGTATTACAGAAGGCTGAATTCAACATACTGTGGCCTCATTTGACCTAAGGTGGTCAAATTGATTTCCTACAATCAAAATTGACCATTAATGGTTAAGTTAGTCAACAATGATCGACATTAGCTTAAGATGGATGAATTCGACATCCTTTAACTGTGACACCCCGACTAATTAAATACCGGGTAGCTACTCCTTTATTCAAATTAATCCAAAATGTCAATTTGGTTCAGTTCGTAGCATCACCGTCGAAAAACGTTTTAACTATTACTAACCACCTAATATTTAAAAAGTGAGTTGTCAATTTTAATTGAATTCGATTTACATACAACCAAAATAAATTACGAAATACTGATACCACAACCACATCACAGTCGCAATAAAATAAATATGTAATAAACTGAATCTGGAGGAATACACCTCACAACAATCCGAATACTGAAATAAATAAAATACAAAGCCTGAATCATTAATTAATATCAACCCAAAATGTGAAATAAAACTGAATAAGTAAGATGTCTCTAAAGGAAAAGGGGCTACATTCCCTACAGATGAGTAAGTCTGAAGTAGAGTCAAGATAGAAAGTGGAGGCGTCTACTACCGAGGTTCTGTAACTTCCACAACAGCTACAGCACGTCACTGGAATGGAATCCCTACACTTGGTGTCCTTGTGGCTGGGCACCTAAAAGATTTTTTACAAGAAAATGGATTTGAAAGCAAACAGGTCAGAGCCCGATAGTGAAAACAGTTTAAAATGCAACAAGTGTTTAATATAATTAAACAGTGAATATAAAGTACATGATAGTGCGTGCACTCACATGAGTTCCTCACCTCTCAACTAATTGTGCACTCCTATCGTACCCGTACCCGTTTTAGTTATTCCCATATCTAACTAGTGCAATATACAATCTAACAGTACTATACGATTCACGATTAAATTCCCGACATCTTAATTTAGACAGAGAGTTTTACTTTTCTTATTAGTTACCAATCTTATAAATGCTAATCACTAGAGATTTTCCATTCTTAACTTCTACTAAAATGTTGCTATTATTCACACTTACATTTATACATGACAGTTCATTTCAATTAACAGTACATTATTCTCATCATAAATATACAATACTGGCACCCCGAGACTAAGCTGTGGTGCACACATACTTTGTTATCCAATACCGATACATCACGTACATAAGGACCATCTATTCCGAATCTCTCAGGAATCGTTTTCACTAAACAACAATCACACATAATGGAGGCGAACATGGTTCACATCACATGGGTCACGTACATACCTACGTTCCTATGATCAGAAGACTTATTAACTTCTCAACAAGTCCTTCTCTGGCCTATGTCCTCGAGGTACCAATCTAAATCCCCCCGTAGGCACACAAAGATTAGATGGCCCTGATCAAATGCCGACCTCCCGTGATAGCAAGTATGGTAGGTATATTCTACATGGATAAATACATATGCTAAGCATTCACACATCTTAGATATCTTATCATAGTAATAGAGGTATACTTCTCCATTTTATACCGTCATTAAATGTTACACGTTTACAAGTCCCCGAATATAATACATAAAAGTTATCAACCCTTCTCACATTGTAAATTTTAGGTACTTGTTTCCTAACCCATAATTGTTATCCGGTTTACTACAAAATTCTATGTTTCACTTCTCATCGTACTCAAATCTCACAACTATACCCACTATTCATCAAGGGAAGGTTAACACTCAATTAAATAAGTCTACTGGAGGTTCAAAAATAAAATCAGGCCTAAAAGGCCATTCTGTCAACTCGTTAGAAGTCTCGTTCGAACGAGGTCGTTCGAACGAGTGTCGTTCGAATGAATGGCTTCGAACGAACTACCAACTCGTTAGAAGGGGTACTGTTATCTCATTAGAAACTCGTTCGAACGAGGTAGTTTGAACGACCTGGGTAGGTCTTCTGACGAGATGGCAGTAAACACCCAGAAAATTCCCAACTCGTTTTTCTTCCTTTTTCTCTTCTCTAAATTCATCCTAAGACCATCCCAGTAGTATTTTAATGTTCTTAAACCACTCTAAGTCCTCTTAGGTCGCTTCTTAACATAGTTTTGGGGTCTAATCCTACTAATCAACATGCAATTATCATTTATCCCCAAATTTTACCCCAAACCCTATGAATATGAACCCAGAATTTTATTGTGTCTAATTACTCATCATAAATCCGTTTTTAATTCATCATAGTTAAGTTTTTGGATACTAAATCGTCCATAGTCATTCTACATGCAATCCCTAACCCAACTTTAGAGTTTCTATAACAATTTCCTTAGGTTTTCCTCAAAACTTTCAAGATAAAACAGTTCCTACACTAAACATGGAAGAAATATTCAATGCACTTAAAAATATCTAATCACTTGCCTTAGATTCATTCTTCAGATTGTTGTCGATGTTTCAAGGTTGATTTTCTCCTCTTTTCGGTCACAAATCTTTTCCAATTTCTGGTGATGGGAGATAGGTTGGCTTGGAATCTCCTTTACCCTCTTTCTAACTTCTCTCAAAAACTTCCGTAGCCCACTCTCTCACTTTTGGTTGATAATGGCCTTAGTGGCTCTTTTAATAATCTTTAATTTACCTAAAAAATTCGTGGGTTTTAATCCCCTAATTTTTAAAATTATCACAATACCCTTCTAGGTTGCCGGTTTGGCCTAAAAATGCCCGGAACCCAAACTAAACCCCCGGCTAGTGTTTTCTGACTATTTCCACCCTTCCGAACACGTTGGCGCACTCAAAATGCCCATTCGGTTGATAAAAATATAATTCACTTTTTAATTTAAATAATTTCGTTCCTGACGCGACTGACACGCGCGTCCCAACTAAATTTTCCAAATTGTCGTATTTCTTCCTCGCGACAGTTTTAATATTTTCAATACTCATATATTACCATATATACTAAAAAATATTCAATTTTAACATCGTAATCAAATACCAACTCACATCTCGCTAGTATTTATGTCCGGACTAATTCCCAATTAATTATCATTTAATTCAATTAATCCCTTAAATAAAAATCAATAAAATTACGGGGTATTACATACTTCCCCCCTAATAACAGAATTTCGTCCCGAAATTAACTAAAGAATACCTGGTAAAAACAGCTCTGGATAACGTTCGCGCATCTCATCCTCACGCTCCCATGTGGAGTCCTTGGCATTATGATGCCGCCACTACACGTGTACTAATGGTACTATCTTTGACCTCAGTTTCATCTCGCTGTGGTCCAGAATAGTAATCGGCCCTTCCTCATAGGAACTATCAGGCTGAAGATCGATGTCCTCTATAGCAATGTGGGTATGGGCCAAATCATCCCTAAGATATTTCCTTAGCGAGGAAATATGGAACACATCATGAATTCTATGTAAGTGCTCCGGTAACCCAAGTCTATACGCAACTGGCCCAATACGCTCGATGATAGGAAATGGCCCCACATATCTTGGTGCTAGTTTCCCCTTCTTCCCAAAATGCATAATCCCCTTCATAGGAGATACTCTGAGCAAAACCTGGTCCCCCACCTTGAATTCTCTGAAGAACCTCTTGGCATCAACATAGCTCTTCTGCCGATCCTGAGTTACCCGAATACGGCTCCGTATCATCTCTATCCTTGCCGAAGTGTCCTGAATCACTTTTGGCCCAAGGAGTTTGTTATGCCCCACCTTTAACCAACATGCTGGGGAACGATAAGGTCTACCATACAACGCCTCGAATGGAGCCATGCCAATGGTGAACTGGTAGGAGTTATTATAAGCAAACTCCACCAGTGGAAGGTACTGCTCCCAACCACCTCCAAAGTCTAGGATGCACATACGCAACATGTCCTCCAACATCAGATTTGTCCGCTCTGTTTACCCATCAGTCTGCGGGTGAAAAGCCGTACTCAGCCGCAACTCTGTACCCATGGCCTCCTGGAAACTTTCCTAAAATCGTGAAACAAATATCTTGTCTCGGTCAGACACGATATTTAGGGGCACCCCGTGAAGTCTCACTATCTCCGCAATGAAGATCTGGGCATACTGTCCCGTAGTATAGTATGTCCTTATGGGTAGAAAATAAGCAACTTTGGTTAACCTATCCACAACCACCCATATGGAGTTGTGACCCCTCTATGACGTAGGTAACCCCGTGATAAAGTCCATGGATATGCTCTCCCACATCCACGTCGGAACCTCTAATGGCTGTAGAAATCCTGCCGATTTCTGATGATCCACCTTTACTAGCTGAAAAGTGGCGCATTTAGAAACGAACACGGCGATATCTCTCTTCATCCCACTCCACCAATACTGGTGTCTCATGTCTTGGTACATCTTATCCCCACCAGGGTATACCGCGAACCGTGAGCCGTGCGACTCTGCCATTACCTCGTGTCGCAAGTCTTCCCCTTTCGAAATGATCAGTCTCCCATTGAAGCGTAATCCCCCGTCTGAACTAACGTTATATGAATCGTCTCCCTCTGCTAGTAATCGAACTATCTGCTCCTGACAGAACGAGTCATTTTCCTGGGCCTTTATCACTCTCGTAACAATCTGAGGTGTAACAGTGATCACAGACATGAATGATCGGGCCACTGCATCCTGGTGTCCCAACTCCTTCCACTTAGCTTTCCACACCTCGGCCACCTCATCTACTGGCCTACGGCTCAAAGCATTTGCTACCACGTTAGCCTTCCCCGGGTGATATTGGATATCAAACTGATAATCCTTCACAAACTCAAGCCACCAACGTTGATGCATATTCAGTTCCTTCTGTGTGAAGAGTTATTGTAGATACTTGTGGTCTATGAACAACCGAAATTTCTCCCCCAGGAGATAGTGTCTCCAAATCCGAAGAGCGAATACAACTGCGGCTAACTCCAAGTCATGGGTGGGGTAATTCTTCTCGTGAGGCTTAAGCTTACGGGAAGCATATGCTATGGCCTGACTCTCCTGTTGCAGCACACCTCCAAGTCCTTGTAAGGATGCATCGGTGTAGACTAGATACTCAACTCCCGGTCTAGGCAATGCTAACACAGGCGCTGATGTCAACTTGTCCTTCAACTCATCGAATGCCAACTGACAGGCATCTCTCCAGATGAATGGTACACCTTTGAGAGTCAGATGTGTCAAAGGACCCGCTATCTTTGAGAAACCCCGAATAAACCTCCTGTAGTATCCTTCCAGGCCCAAGAAACTACGAATCTCAGTCGGTGTCGTGGGCTGTCCCCACTCCCTCACAGCGGATACCTTCCCCGGATCAACAGATATCCCCCGGTCCGAAATGATTTGTCCCCACTCCCTCACAGTTGTCCCCATTCTTTAATTTAAATAATTTCGTTCTTGACGCGACTGACATGCGCGTCCCAACTAAATTTCCCAAATTGTCGTATTTGTTCCTCGCGACAATTTTAGTATTTTCAATACTCATATATTACCATATATACTAAAAAATATTCAATTTTAACATCGTAATCAAATACCAACTCACATCTCGCTAGTATTTATATCCGGATTAATTCCCAATTAATTCTCATTTAATTCAATTAATCCCTTAAATAAAAATTAATAAAATTACGGGGTATTACATCAACTTCATTTGATCTAAGGTGGTTAAATTAATCTTCTACGATCATAATTGACCATTAATGGTCAAGTTGATCAACGACAACCTACATTAACCTAAAAAGGCTGCATTCGGGATACTTCAGCCTTATTTGACCTATGGTGGTCAAATTAATCTCCTATGATTAAAATTGACCATAAATGATCAAGTTAGTCTACAACCACCAATAATAGACTATGAGGAATTTATTCATCCCATTTCGACCTTCTTCGACCTTAGATGGTCAAATTGTTCTCTTGCGATCAAAACTGATCATAAATGGTCAAGTTGGTCTACGACGACCAATACTATCCTAAGAAGGATCAATTTGTCCTACTTCGAACTCATTCGAGCTAAGATGGTCAAATACCATTAACGGTCAAGTTAGTCAAGGACGACCAATTTTAGCCCAAGGTGAATGAATTCGATCTACTTCAACCTCATTAAAACTAGGATGGTCAAATTAATCTCTAACAATCAAAGCTGACCATTAATGGTCAAGTTGGTCAAAATGACTAACTTTAGCCTAAAATGGTTGATTTTGACCCCCCGACCAAAATTGACCTAAACTATTAAGTTGACTATAAACTGTCAAATTAGTCAATGATGACCAACATTAGCCTAAGAAGGTTGAATTTGGCCTACTTTAGCCTCATTTAACCTAAGATAGTTAAATTAATCTCTTGCGATTAAAATTAACCATAAATAGTCAAGTTGGTCTACGATGATAAGAATTAATGTATAACGGCTAAGGTTATTCTCCATGACCTCATTTGAGGTGGTCAAATTAATCTCTTACGATCAAAATTGACCATTAACGGTCAAGTTGGTCTACGATGACCAATAATAGCCTCAGAAGGCTAAATTTGACCCACTTCAGCCTCATTCGACCTCAGATGGTTAAATTGATCTCTTGCCATCAAAATCGACCATTAATGGTCAAATTGGTCACAAAGTACCAACATTAGCCTCGGACAACTGAGTTCAATCTTCTTGGCCTCATTTGACCTAAGGTGGTCAAACTGATCTCCTATGATCAAAATTGACCATAAATGGTCATGTTCGTCAATGAGGACCGATATTAGCCTAAAAAGACTGAATTCGGCCTCATTTGGCCTAAGGTGGTGAAATTAATCTCTTACGATCAAAATTGACCATAAACGGTCAAGTTGGTCTATGACAACCAACATTAGCCTAAGAAGGATAAATTCATCTTACTTCAACTTCGTTCGACTCAAGATGGTCAACTTAATCACTTACGATCAAAATTCATCATAAATGATCAAGTTGGTCAACGATGAACAACATTAGCTTAAGAAGGCTCAATTTGGCCTACTTCAGTCTCATTCCACCTAAGATAGTCAAATTAATCTCTTACGATCAAAGTTGACCATTAACGGTCAAGTTGGTTAAGAATAATTAACTTTAGCCTAAATAGTTTCATTCGACCTAAGATGGTCAAATTGATCTCGTGCAATCAAAACTGACCATTAATGGTCAACTTGGTAAAGGATGATCAACTTTAGCCTAAGATGGTTGAAGTTGGCCTCCTCGGCTAAAATTAACTTAAGGTGATTAAATTGATCTCATACAATCAAAATTAACCATAAATGGTCAAGTGTCTATGATGACCAACATTAGCCTAAGAAGGATCAATTCAACCTATTGTATCCCCGTTCGAACTAAAATGGACAAATTGATCTCTTGCGATCAAAATTGATCATAAATAGTCAAGTTGGTATACAACGACCAACATTATCCCTAAAAGTCTCAATTCGGCCTACTTTGGCCTCATTTGACCTAAGATGGTCAAATTAATTTCTTGTGATCAAAATTGGCCTTTAACGGTCAAGTTGTTCAAGGATGACCAACTTAGCCTAAGACGGCTAAATTTTTCCTACTTTAACCTCATTCAACCTAAGATGGTCAAATTTATCTCTTGTGATCAAAGTTAACCATTAATGGTCAAGTTAGTTAAGGATTACCAACTTTAGCCTAAGACGACTGAATTCGGTCTCCTCAGCCAAAATTGACTTAAAGTGGTCAAATTGGTCTCCTACGATCAAAATCGATCATAAACGGTCAAATTGGTCTATAACGACCAACATTAGCCTAAGCAGGCTCAATTTGGCCTACTTTGGCCTCATTTAACCTAAAATTATCAACTTAATCTCTTGCGATCAAAGCTGACCATTAGCATTCAAGTTAGTTAAGAACGACCGACCTTAGCCTAAGATATTTGAATCCGCTATCCTTGACCTCATTTAACCCAAGGTAGTAAAACTTTTCTCTTAGAATAAAAAATGACCATAAATGGCTAAGTTGATTAATGACGACCAACATTATTATAAGAACGCTGAATTTGACCTACTTCAACCTCATTAAACCTAAGATGGTCAAATTGATCTCTTACAATAAAAATTGGCCTCAAACAGTCAGGATAGTCTAAGGTGACTAATAATAGCCTTCAATGGTAAGACCGACCCACAACTACCTTATTTAACCTTAAAAGATCAAAACGATATTTGATGATCTAAGTTGAGCTAAAGAGATTAAGCTAGTTTATGATTACCAATGTTAGCTTCGAATGACTACAACCGACCCACGAGGGTTCTATGAGGTTACGATGACCTAAATGGACCTAGACAATATATTATAAACTTTCCACAATACAATTAGTCTATGGTGGATATCATCGATCGACGAATGATTTAAATAATGCATGAATAAACCACAGTTAAGATAACACCTGAACAAGTTAGTAAGGAACTACGACTGACCTTATTCTAAGAGGGTATGTAGGTATCTTGACACACTCGAGGCTGGTCCACATTTTGATCCAACATCCTTCAAGAAAAGACAAGGATTCTTTTAAAGTATCACGAAGTCATACATGTCAAACGAAAGGAATATATAAGACCGACCAATGTTATCAGAGTCACCAGATCGGGTCGGTAAGACATACATACTCTAGCTCCCATCTCATCTCAAGACTGCATGGATGGACTGAGAACTGGGGATCTAATTATAGGAGATGAAAATATGTCTTGAATAATAGTGTGACACGTGACAAGGGGCCTTCAGGATCTTTCTGAAGGAAGGTTGGTAGATCGCTCACCAGGTTCCTAACACATGACTGACCAATCCAGTCTTAGCTAACTAGAGTCCTTATGATAAATCATGGGCAAGATAAAAATGATAAGAGTCAAAGTGAAGATAAAAGACTTATTACATCACAAAAATAGTATTTTATTATGATGCAAACTCTAATAATAGAATTCTTATCCAATTATCACTCCTAACTCCATATAAAGGGGAAATCCCTCATTGTGTAGAGGGGGCTTAGAGGATAGAGAACACTCTCGCGTAAATTCTCACTCGTATTAATGAAAACTACTTCACCGTCATCGTAAATGTAGGTCAAACTAGTTGAACCACATAAATCTTGTGTCTTTCATATTTATTTTACATTATTTTACATTGTTGTAGAAGACCCCCCTTCCGGGCGATTTCAGATCCCTTATACATACGTACTTGGTTTGTTTGAATATATCATTATCCATAGTGAAATATTCATTTTAAGGTCTTGAGAGTGTACCGCTCACCTGATTATTAGGATAGACCATTATGGAGGTCTTATGCTTTGATCATATGTTTAGTCAGTCTGGACTTCATGACGTGATCAATTAGTTAAGTTTTAGTATGGGACTACCCGATGGTGTGATTTCCTATAGATCCCCATTTTCATATGGGTGTATTGTTGTATTTTTAAATTTAATAAGCGGGGGACTCCTACGGATTACTGATATAAGCAGGAGAGTGTCCTCGGAGGTCTTTACTTTCGTGTGATCGTATTGTGAATGTATATAAAATAAATGTTGTTATTAATGAACCATATGTCACGTTAAATACATTACTATGTTATGTATGTACTCTTTTGCGGGTGACATTGCGGGGGTTTGTATTGGGTTGTATTATCACACATGTAGTTAGTTACATTTGTGTTGAATTTTAATTATCAGTGTTTGATCACTGGTTTAGAGAAAGAGACTTATTAGCGGGTCATGATATGGTTTGGGACATCTTCGTAGTTTTGCACTTAGTTTAAGGGTGATGAACTTATTATACGTGAGAGCCGAAGGAGTGGCATGCTTATTGTAATGAGTCACATGATTTACATCATTGATGTTAAAGATATTTCTTATAACTTTTAGACTTTGGCCCAAATTATATCAAATGTTTAACAATCATTCATAGATAGGACCATCAAGGTAGAGGAGACTTCAAACTTTCAGTTCCACTTCATTAGTATCTTTAGCTCTTTGATTCTAGCTTAATTTACTACTATTTTCAGTATTTTAGTTTAGGCTTTATTTCAAATAAATGTATATACCTCATATCCTAATTTTTTTTATTTCAGTTAGTTGGTTTGGAGTTGAGTTTATTCAGACTATTTATCATTTTAGTTATTTCATGGTGTGAATGGTTTTAAATTCACGAATATTTATTTATTATTTGATGTTGAGAATGATATAAATTATTTAACAAGCCCTATCTTTGTTGCATTAGCTTGGACAACTGTTATGTGAAAATAGGAGTTGTTGCTGTTTGTATTAGAGCATCCAGGTTCCTTAGGTTTTGTGTTACGCTCATTACTTTCTGTGTTGCCTTATTTGATATGTAAATCCCAATGAATAGGATTCTTTGTATTCATTTGCAAATAATTTACTCATGAAAACTTTGTTTGCTTTCATATGGAAAACACTTGATGTACTAAAGCATGATAGGATGTAGAGAGAGACACTCAACAAGAATAGCACGCACCATCGGTAGCATTTGTAGAAAATCTAGATGTCATTGTTACCTAGGCAATCACCACAATGGTGAATATCATGTTACATCCACCACCATAGCTGCAACCACACCAGCAGGTGGTGTACTAGTTGAACAACAGTAGAGTATAGTATAAGAGAGAGGTCGTCGGACCTTTGCAAAGGGCCACCCACTAGAGTTTAATAGGAGTACATAGATTATTATTGCATGTAAAATAGAGGAAGGACATCCAGAGACACTTAAGGATGATGGAGTGCTCGAAGGCCCATAAGCAGATGTTGGCCACGTTCAGATTAGTTGCAGAGGTATTGCAGTGATAGGATTAAGTCACCACAATTAAGGTGAGGAAAAGGACACGATGACCATTATAGATTTTTGGGTCAAGTTCGACGACAGATACTTCCCACCAACTGTTAGTGGTGAGAACAAGAGGCAGTTTTTTTATCCTCAGTAGAAAGGTCGCGTTATGGTGGAGTATGAGCAGGAGTTTACCACTCTTTATCTATTTTCACAAGAGGAGATATATAATGGAGATAATGATAAGGATAAATTCATTTTTAGGTTGAATTGACACATCAAGCAATATATTTTTGGGAAACCAACTTTTACTACTTACACACAGGAGGTGAATGTCATTTGTTACATTTCTAAGACCACAAGGATTTTTAGAAGAGCAAGGGTGAGAAGAGGCCTAATGCAGATTTATCTAAGCAGCAGGGCAAGACAAATAGATGTGGTTCTTAAGGGGCCCAGTTTTCCAAGGGTCCTCACTTAAGGTAACGACACCACAAGAAGCACAAGGGTTATGATGACCATAAGGGTCACTAGGGCTAAGGGTAGCAGTCTCAGCAGGGCCATCAGGGATAGGGACAACACATTAAGGGCCAATAACATCAAGGCCAACATGGGAAACAATAGGAGATATTCCTTTTAACGGTGCTTATTTCACTTGTGGAAAGGGTGTCCACATATCTAGGAGGCCCTAAATTTAATCAAGGGGAACATGAGCAAGGAGGTCAACGTGGGTATAAGGTACCTCAGGGGAAGCATCAACAGTTTCCAGCCCCACCAGTTACTGCAGTAACAATGGTACTAGAACCACCGGCCCAGCCTTGGGGGCAATAACAGTTGAAGTACGGGCATGTGGATCACGTGTAACTCAGGTGATTGAGGGTATGTTTCCTATCTTTGGGCATGTAAGATGGATTTTTTATAAGAGTGCATCGCATTCATTTGTTAGTAGTAATTTTGGTTGATCATCGGGGATGGTAGACTTAGCCTCAGATATAGTGTTGCATGTTAATTCACCCATGCATAGATTAACACATATAAGTTTCGTGTGTAGAGGGATAGGGGTAAACATTGGTAGGCTTTGATTTGTATCCGAATTGCTTGTCTTACATTTAGCTGAGTATGACATTATTCTAGTAATGGATTGGTTTTCCATGTATAGAACTTATGTGCATTCTTTTGTAGGTCCATCATTTTTTCCATTCCAGGGAAGGAGATGTACTTGGTTGCAATATCACGCCCATAAGAAGGGCTGAGCATGCATTTGTTTTACATCGATGAGGACACTTAGAGGAAGTCATAGTGTCTTTGGACTTTATTCTGTTAGTTATGGACTTTTCATATGTGTTTCAAGAGATTATGGGATTACCGTCGAGTAAAAAGATTTAGTTCATTATTAATTTAGCATCGAGTATGAGATCTATTACCTGAGAACCTTATCATATGGTTCCTTTGGATATGGGAGATCTTAAAGACTAGATTCAACAACTTTGGTGATTGATTTTCATTCGAAGGAGTACTTCGTCTTGGGGAGATCCGACCCTATTCATGAAAAAGAAGGATGTGTTATTGAGGTTGTGTATTGATTAGAATAATGTAACCATACGAAATACGTATCCATTATCCCGTATCGATGACTTGTTCGACTAGCTAAGGGGTTATTCATGCTTTTCTAAGAGTAATTTAAGGTCAGGGTACCATCAGTTGAGGATTTAGGAGCAGGATGTTTTGAAGATGACATTTTTGACGAGATATGGGTCATATGAGTTAACATTATGCCATTTAGGCTAACCAATGATTTGATAGTATTCATGGACCTGATGAACAAGGTATTTAGAGAGTTCTTGGATCATTTTGTCATCATGTTCATTAATGACATCTTAATTTATTCTAGAACTGCATACGAGCATGCTCAGCACTCACAGGTTGTCTTATAGACATTGTGGTATCATCAGTTCTATATAAAGTTTAAGAAGTGTGTACTTTGGTTAAGGGAGGTACAATTATTGGGTCATATTATGTCTGAGGTAGGGATATCAGTGGACCAGAGTAATTTTTCGATAGTGATGGAGGGGGGACAACCCACAACACCTATGGTGGTGTATAATTTCTTATGAATTTTCATTAATTTATATTACTGTGATTCATAGTGATGGGATTCAGGAGGTTATGTTGGGAATTTTTGTAGTTTTTAGACTTATTCAGGAATTTTTAATGTTTCATTCAAACGGATGTAAATCGTGGCCGTTCGCACGGTGACCGTATGGACAAATTTGATTACTACCATGCATATGCTGATATTTTTTAGTACACTTGTTTTGATTTTAGACTGCTTCCTATTACGTTGGTACAATTTTTACTGAGTATATTTCTAGCATTATGTTTCACCTTTTATCTTAGAGCTTGTACCTTAATTGCATACTCGTCATATAGCTTATGTGACTTACGCGATTGGTTTATGGTGGGTTCTTGGAGATTTATACGTTCTCTAGGATCAATGTCGGCTATCATTTTTCGTTCTTTAGTTGCCTTGGGTAATTCAATTCATGTGATGAGACCTTGATCGTAGATTAGATTGAGAACCAATTAAGATTATAACTTGGGATTATACCTATCATGTTATTATCTTGATAGTTTAATATTAAACACCTTGTCTTGTGTATTTATTCTTGTCTCTAATGACATTTTGGTGTTTGGCTTGACTAGTATTTTGTATTATACCTTGTTGATTATCCCTTGTTAGTATCCATGCTTTCTATATGATCTCATTCTAGTTAGATTGTTTGTAAGTCACATATCCTGCTTTTATGCTTATTGATTGATGTCTCTAATATACTAGTTACTGTTTTGATATTCATATTACTTGTATATGCTCTTTTGAGATTCCCTTTATAGATTTTGTATTTTACATGTAATACTTACTCTTGCTTTGGTTGTTCTATCTATAAACGTAGTCTTACTTACCATGGTATATCTTTTCTTTTACTTTTCGTGTCAAAAAGGGGGAGAAGAACATGAGTTTATGGGGGAGAACATTATGTCCACCTTTATACCTTGTGTCCAAAGGGGAGAGAAAATTGTATCCCACCACACGTGTCAAAAGGGGGATATTGTATTCTTCTCATTCTTTCACAAAGGGAGAGAAATATCTATTATTGGAGGAGATGATTTGTAAGGGGAACTATACTCATTGTGTTATTAATTTAATATTACATGATGTTGTTTTAGTTCACATGTTTTATCTCATATATATATCATTGGTACTTAAGAGGGGATTCCCAAGCAGGGTAAGTTTCTCTTTGTGTATGCTATTACTCGTGTGATGTTATTTATTGTTTTGTGTGATTTTTAATTATAACTATGATGATTTTGACTCCGACCCATGTTCTGTCTCAACTATTGATGCGTCATTGGTCTTATTAATTGATTGTACATTACCTTCCTAATACTCTCACTATATGGCTAGTGAGGTGTCAGTTTTGTAGGGGTAATAAGATCATTTTGGATTTGAGGGGTTTTTCCATGGAATAGCCAAAGGGGGAGATTGAAAACACAAATTTCGTAATAATATTAGTGGGCAAGCTTCCTACGTCACAACATTTGAGTCGTTGATTCCACTAAGTCAAATAAAATACATTCATCTGAGTGAGGCGCGTTTATTTTCTTATATTGTACCTTGAATATTAATGATCATTCACTGCCACTCATTGCATACTTCCATTTCCATGCATTCACATCCAACTGAAGACTATACTCTTATAGTAGATTGTGAATTCATTATGTCTAAACACACACACGTACACAAAACATTTTTAAAAAAGTTTGATTGGTTTAAAAGTTGATGGAACAAGTGTTTTAACTGTTTTAAAACAATCTTAAAGATTTTGAAATGTCTTTAAAACTATTTTGGAAATTAGTCAAACTTTCGTTGGGTCTTTTAAAGCTTCTTATGGTCTTGGTGCAAATACCATTCACACAACCTCATTTTAGGCATGTACGCACGACTCTGTTCATATGACTTTTTTGTAATCCCTTCTCATGACCAAATCTCATCGTGCACACGAAGACCCCAAATTTATAATTTTTCTATTTAAAGGCCAAGTTCCCTTTAATTTTATAAGATCTAAAAACCTCATTATTGAAATACACATCTGAGAAAATTTTCGTGATCGAGAGCATTATTCCATTGCTTCTCTTTTTCGATTTCACTTTTTCCCTCCAAAATTGATAAAACTGAGATCTATACTTGATCTATGATTGTTAGAGATAATTGATACCATTTTAATTTAGATTTCACATAGCCTATTCAGTTTAAATTATCCTATATCTGAATTCTATGGTCATATAATCCTAGATCTTTAAAGAGGAGGCATCATTTGATTGGGGAAATAAAGGTGTGGCGTGGCTATAAGGAAGACCAAAGTTCGTCATTCATCTTATGGGGCTTGGGATGGATTCTCATTGTCTATGAAGGAAAGGTTAAAGGTTTATATGAACTGCACGATTGAGGATTGGTGGGAGGTACCTTCTTGTCTTTTGTAAAATTCCTTTTCAAGTATAAGTGAGAATCAAAATGCGTCCATTTTCCCCTTGGTGTGGGATTTTCCTCATAAACCTTGTCTTATGGATATTTGTGATAGCTTATTATTCATATACACACAATTGATCACACATCTCACTTAAATCTAACTTAAATCTAGTGAATTGAACTAAAATTGACTTCGGTGTGTTTGATTTAATTTTGCTCATCTAGATTCACCTAATTACATTATTGTGTGAGTTAATCAAGTCAACGAATAATCAATTTAGTAAAACTTGTCTTAAGTACTTGACTATAGAAGAAAAATCATTTTAAATTGAAAATTAGTCATAAGATGTCTTCAAACCTACTCACCTCCCTTTAGGTTTGGTTTAGATGTATTAATCACGTATATAAAAGAATTCTTCAATTAGTATGAGAGCCAAATGCTCACTTGAATAACATTAACATGGTTGAGTTGATTTTGTCTTGTTTGTGTGCTTGTTGTGCTCATTCCTTAAATCTTGTTTTTGTGTGAATAGATTTAATATATGAGTATGATGAATTTGCTTGTCCTAATTTGGCTAGTATTTATTTTTCCACACCTTTGAATCCTATGATTATGATTCAATGTTAAATTTTAATTTCCAGATTAACACACTTAAAAGGTCATTAGGTTATAACAATTTCCTAACGTAATACCCCATAATTTTAAAGAAATTTTAATTAATTAAAATTAAAGATTCAGGTTTGGTAAATTTTTTAAACAATTATTTTCGGTGAAAACCTGAATTTTATAATTATTTAAGTGGAAAATAAAATTTATAACAAACTTTGAATTTTAAATGGAATTATTTGAATATATGGATTTTATATGGTGAAATAATGAAATTATGTGGTTTAATTGTAATTTATATTAATTAAGGATTTTAATTTTTGGTTTTGGAAAGTAATGAGTAAATCATTAGGGAAAGCTTTTAGAAAGAATAAGGGTAATAAAGTAATTGGAAGAAAACTTGGGAAAAGGGTCTAAGTTACAAAGTTATTAAAAGATGAAATTAAATCTTGTTGTCGTGAAAAGTTTAGGTGGCTAAACCTGAGAAGGGGTCCGCTATAGCAGTTGGACTAAGTTGCTATAATGGGGTCTGAAGCCACTATAGCAGCCTAGGTAGGGGAAATGACTGGAGTTATTTAAAGTGGCAACTTTGTCTTCCTTTTTCTTTTACGCCTCAAATCTCTTTTCCTCTCTTTTATCCCACAACATCAGAATCTAGATAAAACCCACTGCTACCCTGGTGCCTCCTATCCTAAATCAATAATAAAACCTTCAGATCTTAACCAAATTACACTAACTTATATAGTTCCAATTCAAAAATAAAACTCGACATTTCAAGACAAAAATTAACTATTTTTGAAATCTTTTTAGGGCAACTTTGGGTCAATCCTAGAGGAACTTTTGGAGGGAAATCCAAATTATTCTCAAAGGGTTCAATCGAGGATTATTAGAGGAACAAATTGGACTTCAACTTCCTTTTATTATTTTGGAGACTTTTTTGAACTAAGGCAAGTTATTCTAATATTTCCGCTCATGATGTAATAATGATTTCTACCCAAATGATGTTTTATACATTATTAAAATTGTGTAGAAATAATTAGGGTTTATTTTATGTATGCAAAATTGTGATTTTTTACAAATAAGTAAAATGAACCTAATTCTCGTAATTGTATGTTCAATTAAAATAGCCTAAATTAGTATAATTGGATTGGGTTAAAGAATTGTATATTATTATTAGACTTCCCTGCATAATTGATATCATGTACAGACTACCCTTTGATATGTTTTTTGATATTTCTCCTCCTAAATCTTACAATTGGGTATGGACTTATATGTTGAATTCTCACAAGTAGGGGAAATTTTAGTTGTAAGAAATTGTGTTAATTGTGACAAAAGTATGATATTTAGATTTGATTATTTGATTAGGATTCAATATTTCCCCTGCACTCCACTCCATAACACAACACATATTATAGATTAAATTATTACCACAAGTAATTAATAAATAAAACCCCTTAAAAATTAGGGATGGTGAATTAGTGAGTAGTGTTTGGGCTATGGACATGTACATAAGTTGTGATGACAAATATTCATCCCAAGGACAGTTAATACTCTAAACCTTTTAGATGGAAACAAAATATTGAACTTAGCCTTCGTGGATAGTATATATGTTATTGAGCTTATGCATAAGGGTGTATATTAATAATAATCCAAAGGTTGAGGAAATGAATTGGACATTTGTAGGCTAAAAACTATGGTCATAATATGAATTAATTTGTTAAGTGACGTGGCTCGATTCGGAGTCGTGGTCTTGATATACTTCGTATTTCTATGGAGATGGGCAGAGAGAGTACCGATTTACACACATACATGTATGTTCTTATCTATATAAGATGCATATTAGTTGTGATATTATAGACATTCCATTTACCGTTTGACTCTTCTTATATAGGAAATTGGGGGGGAGGGGGGTTGAAATATGGTTATTAAAAATACATAATTTAAAGGATTTGACAAAGGTAGGGATGGGGTATAATGGTTAATATAACAACTGTAGACTTTATTATTTGTACTCATGATTGATAGTTTCACTATTTGAGTGCATAATTATTGTCTTGTTGCGTGGGCATGACTCGTCGCATTGTTATAGGTGTTCATGTATACCCAACTTAGTTTCTTACTCGATCACACTATCTTCTATTCTAGTCACCACCAAGCTTTGCACTTGTATGAGTTACTCCTACTATTTTATTTACTTCATTTATGTTGAGAGATATGAGTTTTATTGTATTCCTAGTGTTTGTATTTAGTCGTAAGGTTAGTATGGATTTGAAAGGGTTGGTATGTATCAGTTACTATCAGGAAGTATATGCTTTACTTGGTGACATAATTTACTCTTATTGATTATATACAAGTACTTGGGGATGTCTCATTTTGATCTTTACATTGGTTTATCATTAATCACTAATTCTCATTAAATGTTAATGATGATTTATGATTGTTTTAACAACTTATGTAAATTTGATTAAAAAACTATATAAACCTAATGATTAAAAATATACGAGGTGACAATTACTACAATCCTTACCTGTTCCTGAATGGAAATGTGAGCATGTTACTACAGATTTTGTTATACGTTTGCAAAAATCAGTAAGAGGATTTTATTCGATTAGGGTTGTCGTTGATTGATTGACTAGTCTGCACATTTTCTTCCTGTTAAAACTACTTACTCTATGGATAGTGTGGGTACCTTGAATTTAGCACCATAAGGCCTGGACGAGTAGCCCCTCCTTAACGGGCCCAAAGCCCAGGCCTGTCACCTCTTGTACTCATCCGATTACCCCACGATCCCATGAAAAGAAGTTGGAAGGGAGCACGATCCCATGTAGGGGAGATGGCTAATAAGAAGGAACCCATCACCCCCACTACTCCAACATACACATGTATAAATTAAACCCTAAGTCTGGGGCAAAGGACAAGTTGTATTCTCTGCACTTATTCTTCAGAATATAGAGAAATAACACTGACTGAACCACCGTGGACGTAGGCACTTCTTTGCTGAACCACGTACTCCCGTTGTTGTGTGATTGGCTTTTTATTTGTCTTTTCTTGGTTGCTGCCTCTTTCATATTTATTTGTGTTGCATAATAATTGTCACCAAAATTGGCGCCGTCTGTGGGAAGCGTTTATCTTTCCTTGAGAAGAGCCCACGCCAAGAAAAAATCTAAGATGTCTGGTCACAGCAGCAACGCTCCTCAGGCAGGAGATATTCAGGGGCCACCCGCTCCTCGCAGGATTAGGTCTGAAGTCCGACGTTCAGATCAAGGGGCTCGCTTAGAAAGGCCAGCCTCAGAAGAAAGTCAAGGACCAACAAGGTCCACTCAGATATCCAGATTGATCGATGCATACGAAGCAAGGCTCCATGAACAGAGGGAGTCTTCTCGCAGGTATGAGGCTGAGAATGCTCGCCTGAAAAGAAGACTGGAAAAGCTGGAAAGAGAACTACGTCCTGATACCAGGAGACGACCCTATCGCACTCCTAGCCCTCAGGCGAGCAAATCTCGCAGCCGAGGAAGGAGCCCTAGGCGGCAATATCAAGGGTTCGAAGGTGGCGACTCAGACGACGACCTCCACGAGCAACTGAGAAAAGCTCGCTGCTATCAGAGCCCTGCTCGCAGCGACGACAACATACGAAACCTAGTTCGCAGAGAAATGGACCAACATCCAGCTCACCGCGGTACCATGTCAACCAGAGAACTCGCCAAGAGAGCCCTCAAGACCCAGATGAAATCGCCCTTCACGAGGGAAATTGAAGAAGAAGAAGCTCCCAAAAAGTTTGCTATTCCAAGGTTAAAGATTTACGACGGGAAGACTGATCCCATTGATCATGTCAGGCAGTACCGGCAGGTTATGACCCTCTGGAATCACCGAGATGCACTGATGTGCCGTATTTTTCCCTCAAGCCTTCATGACGTGGCCCAAAAATGGTTCGAGAAACTCCCTCACCGATCCATCAGAAATTTCAAATCCCTGGCCGAGCTCTTTACGGCCCGGTTCATCACCAGCATCTCCCATCCCAAAAGGATGGATGCTCTATTGACGATGAAGAAAACTCCTCAGGAGACACTTCGAGACTACGCGAAGAGGTACTGGGAGTTATTCAATGAAGTCGAAGACTGCGCGGAAGAGGTGGCAGTGGCTTCATTCAAAATTAGGCTACCTAGCTCTTCCCTCCTTTACCAGTCCTTGACAAAGAAGGAAGCAACCACCATTGATGACCTGATGGCCCGGATTGAGAAATACGCAAAGGTGGAAGATGTCACCCGCCTTAACGTAGGTGAAAACGGTCGACCCAAGCTCGCCACGAAGGGAAGTGAGAAAGTTGATAACCAGAAAAAAGGAGGAAAGAATGGGAGCAAGAATGGCCCCAAGAACGGAGGGAGCCCTGACGTTGCAAAGTCGTTCTAGGCGGTCAACACCGTCTTCAAAGAACCAATTTACAAAATTCTCGCTAAGATCAAGGATGAGCCGTTCATCAAATGGCCCCGGAAAATGGGAGGAGACCCATCGAAAAGAAACAATGCACTGAGATGCACCTTCCACAAAGAGGGAGGACATAAGACCGAGCACTGCAAGGCTCTTAAGTCCCACCTCGAGGAGTTGGCCCAATCCGGACATTTGAATGACTTTGTGGAAAGGAAGGTAGAGAGAGTGGCTGTCCACAAGGAGGCAAAACTCGACAACGTATTAGAAGACGACACCGGACACGAATTCGCAGTAATCCATGGAGTATCCGATGTTAAGCAAATCCAGGGCAACTCAGCTCGGATGGAGGTAAAGAAGCTGACAGCAGTAATGCAAGCTTTTCAAATTGACCCAGCGAAATCACAGGCAGGAAAACGTCGCCGAGCAGAGGACATCAACTACAACAAGCATATTGTTTTCACGGATGAAGATCTTGTGGGAGTGAGGACCCCACATCACGATGCCTTAGTCATTACACTCAGGATAGCCAACTTTGATATCGACAGGCTACTCGTCGATCAAGGAAGCTCATCCGAAGTAATGTACATCGACCTGTTCAGGAAATTGAAGTTGAACATCGCCGACCTGAAGGGAACCACTGTTCCTCTGGTCGGCTTCGTTGGAAAAATGACAATGCCTCTGGGCAAGATAGTACTACAAGTGCTCGCTGGAAATGTTTCGAAAATGATCGAATTCTTGGTGGTCGACATCGATTCACCGTACCAAGCCATCCTCGGCAGGGGATGGCTTCATGCAATGAGGGCAGTCTCCTCGACCTACCACCAGAAACTCAAATATGTCACCGAGCGGGAGTGATGGAGATACATGGCGACCAGGCAATGGCGAGAAAGTGCTTCATAGCGGCCATCCGACCAAAGCCAGAGAAAAAAGACGTTCAAACCAGCGAGAAAGTGGAGGAAGGTGCAATCCCTTCCAAATAGCAATTAAAATATGGAAGGCCCGGAGTGGAAGAGACCAGGATCCTCCCCTCCGAACGTGTTGTAGAGGACCTGGTAGAAATAATTGCTAGAGAAGGCGACAACAACAGAGTCTTCCTGATCGGGGCCTCACTCACTGACCAAGAGCGAAAGGATTTGTTAACCTTACTCAGAAGCAACATAGATGTTTTCGCTTGGGAACCCTATGAGCTGCCTGGAATCGATCCCAATATGGTCTGCCATCGGTTGCACGTCAATCCCACATTCAAGCCAATAGCACAGAAGGCACGACGAACTGCTCCCGAGAAAGCCAAAGCAATAGAGCAAGAAGTCAAAAAATTGCTGGATGCAGGATCCATACGGGAAGTACAATTCCCCAAATGGTTATCCAACCCAGTGGTAGTTCCAAAAAGCAACGGGAAGTGGAGAGTTTGCATAGACTTCACTGACCTCAACAAAGCCTGCCCCAAGGATAGCTTCCCTCTTCCGAAAATAGACCAACTAGTAGACGCCACTGCAGCTCACGATCGAATGAGTTTCCTGGATGCATACTCAGGCTATCACCAGATTCCTCTGTATGCACCAGATCAGGATAAAACGGCATTTATCACGACGGTTGGTTTATACTGTTACAAGGTCATGCCTTTTGGGCTAAAAAATGCAGGGGCAACTTATCAGCGGCTGGTTACTAAAATGTTCAAGAATCAGATGGGAGACACGATGGAGGTCTACATCGACGACATGCTCGTCAAGAGCAAGGAGAAAGAAAACCACCTTTCGGACCTGGCAAGTACCTTCGAAATCCTCAGGAAATACCGAATGAAACTCAACGCGAGCAAGTGTTCTTTCGGTGTCCAGTCAGGAAAGTTCCTTGGGTATTTGGTCAGCAAGCGTGGCATAGAGGAAAATCCGGACCAGATTGATGCAATTAAACGGGTGCAACCTCCTCGCACAATCCGCGATGTACAGAAGCTCACTGGAATGCTCGCTGCTTTAAATCGTTTCATTTATAAATCCTCCGAGAAATGCAAGCCTTTCTTCCAACTCTTAAAAGGCAGCAAAACAGTAGAATGGACCCCAGGTTGCTCGCAAGCATTAGGCGAGCTCAAATCCTACCTAAGCTCCCCACCACTGCTCGTCATTCCACAGCAAATGGACCCTTTGTACCTCTACCTCTCTGTATCCAGCCATACTATTAGCTCAGCGCTAATGTGTGAAGTTACTGGGATCCAACATCCCGTCTATTACGCGAGCAAAACTTTACTAGACGCCGAGCAGCGCTACCTGCCATTAGAAAAGCTCGCATTCGCCCTGGTAATGTCCTCCAGGAAACTGAAGCATTACTTCGAAGCTCACATGATCATTGTCCTTACATCACACCCCCTCAAGGCTGTCCTAAGGAAGGCGGATTTGTCGGGCAGACTGTCTAAATGGTCAGTCGAGCTCGGCCGGTTTGACATCCAATTTCAACCAAGGACAACTATCAAGGGTAAAATCCTTGCTGACTTCATAGCGGAATTCACAGGCGAAGAACCCTTCGACCAGCCTAAACCAATAGAACAAAGCAACCAGACTACAAGGGAAGGCTGGAAACTATTCGTTGATGGAGCCTCCAACTCAAAGGGGGCAGGAGTAGGAATTGTTCTCATCACTCCAGAAAATACAGTCCTCGAGCAAGGAATCAGGCTGGGATTTGCAGCCTCCAACAACAAAGCAGAATACGAAGCCTTAATAGCAGGTCTCCAAAGGGCGCAAACTCTAGGAGCAAAGAATTTACAAGTATTCAGAGACTCGCAACTAGTTTCCAATCAGATAAGTGGAGACTACAACGCGAAGGACGAAAGGATGGCAGCCTACCTCTCATTGGTAAGAAACTTAATGACAAACTTCGAAGAAATTAACATCCAACAGTTTCCCAGGGGGCAGAACAGCCACGTTGACGCCTTGGCAGCCTTAAGCTCGGCAGTTGATTCAACCCTTAAAAGGACAATCCCTATCGATTTCCTTAGCTGCCCGAGCATTTACCCCAACTGCGAGCTGACCAAAGCGAAATAAATACTCCAATTGGAACCAGCCCCAAGCTGGATGGATCCCTTGAGAGACTATTTGAAGAACGGAACGCTCCCAGAGGATAAGAGGACTGCCCACCAAATAAGAGTCAAAGCTGCTCGCTTTCACTTATCCACGGGAGGTGACTTGTATAAAAGATCTTTCTCCGGCCCCTACCTGAGATGCGTCCACCCAGGCGATGTCAAGACAGTGCTTCACGAGCTTCACGAAGGAATCTGTGGGAGTCACGTCGGAGGAAGGTCTCTAGCCTTCCGAGCAATAAAGGAAGGTTACTGGTGGCCATATATGCAAAGGGACTCCGCAGTATATGTCCGTAGATGCCTGAAATGCCAGCTTCATGCCCCCATGGTCTACCAGCCTGCCAGCGAATTGAAATCCCTGACCAGCCCCTGGCCCTTCGCCCAGTGGGGAATGGACATCGTGGGACCACTACCCACCGCTGCCGGCAATCGCAAATACCTGTTGGTCGCAACTGATTACTTTACCAAATGGATCGAGGCAGAACCACTGGCGAACATCCGAGATGCTGACATGATGAAGTTCATATGGAGAAATATAATCACTCGATTCGGGATCCCCAGAACCATCATCACTGACAATGGAACACAGTTCGAGAGTGGCCCTTTTCAGAACTTCTGCGACCAACACGGGATCAGGCACCACTTCAACTCAGTAGCTTATCCTCAAAGCAACGGACAAGCTGAGGCTTCCAATAAAACAGTGATCGCTGGGTTGAAGAAGCGGTTAGAGCGAGCAAAGGGAGCGTGGGAAACCGAGCTACCACATGTCCTATGGGCATACAGAATGACTCCTAAGCGAGCCACAGGTCAAACGCCATTCTCACTAGCATATGGTATGGAAGCGGTCATCCCATTAGAAGCAGGATCGCCTACAATGAGATCCGACCTTCTCGAGCAGGGTTAGAACGATCAGGCTCTGCTCGCTGAACTCGACTTGGCCGACGAACGCAGGGAACTTGCCCTAGTAAAACTAGCGAGCTATCAGCAACAGCTCGCGAAGCACTACAGCAAAAAGGTCAATCTGAGGAAGTTCGAAGTTGGAGACTATGTCCTAAGAAAGGTCCTGGGCAACACAGTGAAGCCATCAAATGGTAAACTGGGCCCAAACTGGGAAGGACCTTATGAGATAATTAGAGACGATCTGCAAGGTGCCTATCATTTGAAAACGATGGAGGGTAGAGAGATACCACGAGCATGGAACGCAGCTAATCTCAAGAAATTCTACTTTTAGGAGTTCTATTGTTAGATCTTTTATTGTACTCATTATGGGAAAAGACAATTTATTTCTCTATCCACCAATAAAAATCTCTCAGTTGATTACTCTCTAAAAAAGTAACAATTATATCTTATTGCACATCCTTTTCAGATCACAGGTATAATGGTTGACATAGCAGGGGAACACCCCTCCTTAGGTCATCGTCACGAAGCACGACAGACCTCTTAGCATTGCCCATGGCAATATATGAAGCCCTACAGAGTATTCTTAGGCATCAAACCTACTTTGGTTAAATAAAATCCTGACCGGATGAAGACATCCAATAACAGGTGTGTCCTCGCCAATTGCCCCTCTTAGACCTAAGGGAGTGTGACGACACGACCTAAAAGGTAAAGAGAGAGCACAATGGTATTCTTAATACTGGACTGGGCGGACACTCACATGACAAGATAAAGATTGTGAAGCTGCAAAAATATAACAAAGATTGGATAAACACGTTTAGTCGGCAAAATCGCCCAAAACTCAAACTTTCCATTAATCTTTTATATTTACAAACAATAACAGTACATGTTTAGTCGGCAAAGGCTCGCCCAAAGCATTTACAATTATTAAAAAACAAAATATCAAGAAGGTAGAAGCCTCCGAGCAAGGTAGTCAGCAACCTTAGCTCTCCTCCCGTCATCAGGGGCAGGATCGAATTCCTCAACAACCTCATTTGTGTCCAACTCCAATAGTCGTCGAGGAATAGCATCGATAGGAATCCATCGATCATCTCGCCTGAATGGATTGGGCATCAGAGTAGAGGGAGAAACCTCATGCCGATACCACAATATCGAGTTCCTTGGGACTTGCAGCTCTTTGAGAGCACTCAACCACCCCCTGATGAAGGAAAGCTCCTCGAACTCTGATAATCTCGTGGGAGCATCCAACCAGCCCTGATCATAACCATCAGTCCACACTTGGCGAGGGCCCTTCTTGAATAGATGCCGCAGTCGGGTGACATCCCTCTGGAGCCCAGCAGCAGTTACATAAGCTCGCCGGACATCGCCACGCAGCTCTTCCATTTCCCTCTCGCGCAGCTCATCAACTTCCCTACTCCTACCCCGTGTACTCCTACCAGCACGCGGGAGGGGAGGCCGAGCAACTCGCGACGAGGAAGAGCCTTGTAGGACTGCCAAAGCGGTGCTCGGCGAATGCTCCTTAAGCTTCAAGACCTCCCGCCTCAGGTCGTCATTCTCCCGCTGAAGAAACTCCACGACTTGATTGATCTCGGTGGCCTCCAGTAACTTTGCTCTCAGCTCGCTAACTTCTTCCTGCACTGAAGCTCCGATCTCTTCCATTTCCTGGAGCCTGTCCTTCAATTTGGCCACCAGCTCGGACTGATCCTTATATTTCTGGTTCCTTGACTTAGCAAACCTGCAAAGCCTAGCAAAAGCCTGGCGAACAGCAGGACTCGCATTTGGACCGAGAGTCCTACCCAGATGGGAAGTGGCAGGGATATATTCATCAACGTCAACCAACTACAAGTAAAAAAGAAAGGAAGAGAAAAGAAAGAAATCAGCACAAACAAAAACGAAGCCTTTTTATTGATAACGAGCGAGGTTACATCAGAGCAAAAAAGGAAAAAATTACAAAGAATTCCTATCACTTAGCAACCTCGGTGGATGGATCCTTGTTTTTATCAGCATCAGCAGGGGCATTACCCTCTGCAGGGGTATCCGCTGCCTCCTCGACCAAGGGAGCATCAGAAGAGGTCGCCCGAGAAACAGGATTGGTGCCTTCAGCAGTTGGGGCTGGGTCCTCATCCACGACCGGCTTTGGCCCTGGATTATGCTCGTCAAAGAGTGGGGATGCAACATCCACCCCAGCGGCCACAAGGGCCTTGTTCCACCCTTTCTTGAAGTTCAGACAGCTAATATAGCCTATCTGAACCTCGGCGTCTTCATACGCAGCAGCCCAGCCAGAATTGTATGAATCTTCTTTAAGAGTGGCTGCCTGGGCTTTCTCTGCCTCCAGCTGCTCGGCAAGAACCCTGTTCTTCTCCACAAAGTCCAGTTTGCTCGAGCAGACCTGATCATAGGACTTCCTCAGCTCGCCAAGATCCCTGGTAGCATTATCTCTCTCGTGAGCAGAATTAGCAAGGGCCGAGGCAGAAGAAGCTCGGGCCGCATCAGCAGCCTTCAGATCGGCCTCCAGCTGAGAACCCTTTGCCACCAAGGTAGACTTCTGCTTCTCCAACTCGCTATTCCTTCTCAATAGCTCGTCGCGAGAGCGATAGAGCACAGCAAAGTCAGTCACAAACTGCAAAAAATAAGGAAAGGATCAGAAAGAAGAAACCATCAAAACGGATTAAGAGAAGTTGAGAATTGGAAAAGGAACCTTACCAAGGCAAGCCTCTGGCTAGCTTGAAAAGACAGTTGATCAGACCCTAACGCCCTTTCACGATCTGCAGGGAGGACTGCCCTCTCAAGCAGCGCAGGGGCAAGCTGAGGAGAGGTGGCCACCGAAGCCCCCTCAGGCAAAGCAGATACTGGGACCAAAGCTTGACCAATTTTGGTCCTCAGTTCCATCTTCCTCCTCTCCTCCTCCTTTTCTTTCTCCCTCCTCTTTCTCTCTTCCACCTTCTTCCTCTCCTCCTCCTTTTTCTTATCCCTCTCCCTCGCCTGCTCCTCCTCTCTCTTCTTCTTCTCTTTCTCTTGAGAGGAAGGCCGAGAACCAGTAGCTATGGCCCCGGAGACAGTCTTCGATTTTTTGGACCTCTGTGCAAGAAGCACATCATCATCATCATCATCATCTCGGATTAAATTCTTCCTGGGAGGCATTTCTTCACCTGGACTGCTGGTAGTACTCGAAGAACTGCTACTATCAGCACTGCCTCCACCCAAACTACTCACAACACCTACAGGCTCGCTCTCCGAGCTGCTCTCCTCCTCGTCCAATTGGACGGGCTCAGCAGAAATCTCTTCGAAAGAGTCAAAGTCCGGAACACTTTCCACAGGTAGGGCTATGAAGCTGGAGCCTGTGTTCTTGTATTCAAGCCGAAAAGCAGCAGACCTAGGATGCTCGCCGTCACCCAAAGGTTCCCTGATGTTCCAAGCTTTCACCAGTTCCGAGATACGAACCTCGCTGAGAGCTGGCTCCAAGTTCTTTATCTTCGCTGTAAAAGAGAAAGCAAGGAGGAGTTAGAAAAATCACAAAGACAGCAAAGGTTGAAACAATAATACGACATCTACCTATATATTCTTCCCCATAAAAGGGAATAGTGAACCTCTCAGACCTCGACCCTTCAAATTGAGGGGAGTATTTCCAATTCCTAACGAGAAAACTCTCTTGCCAGTAGTCCTTATGGGAATCAGGTAAATTTACTACCAATACCCTATCAGGGCTCCTAGCCTTAAGGTACAGGACACCTGAACTCGTTCGAGAAAAAGAATAACAAAAGCAGACCTCGGCAAGCCTTAACCTCATGCCGTACAATTAATTTATCCTATGCACACCGTTCACTATTTTCCATACGTTGGGCGAACATTGTGCAGGCACTATACCAAAATAACTAAAAAAGTGCAGAAACAAACCATTAGGGGGAAAGGTAAGACCCCCCTAGGAAAGCAACAGGACGTGAATCCAATGTGCATCCTCTATATCCCTAACGTTCCTAGGCGGCAAGGCACAACACTCAATCTCTACCCACTCAGGAATACCGTAGAATTTTCTAAACTCAGTTACTGACCTATTTCTAATCTTCGCCATTGGAAAAATACAAGAAAAACTATAAACTCAAGAAAAGGGCACGAAAGACTTACAGGACAGAAGATCAGATCAAAAGGCGAAGAAGCGACGAGAGTGAAGACCGAAAACAGAAGGTACAAAGCTTAAGAGTTCTCAAAAGATAGAAGATTGCTAGAAAAGCTGGAGTGACGAAGAGAAAATGTGTCTTATTCCAACAAGCTTTCAAGACTAATCATAACGCACGGATAGCGAAGCGGGTGCCGCCAAAACAACTTCACAGTTTTCGAAGAAATCGACCATCATAACTGATTATTTAAACTCATTGGACCTGTAAAAATGGCCCAACAAATTTAGGGGCAATTGTGGGTACCCTGAATTTAGCACCATAAGGCCTGGACGAGTAGCCCCTCCTTAACGGGACCAAAGCCCAGGCCCGTCACCTCTTGTACTCATCCGATTACCCCACGATCCCATGAAGAGAAGTTGGAAGGGAGCACGATCCCATGTAGGGGAGATGGCTAATAAGAAGGAACCCATCACCCCCACTACTCCAACATACACATGTATAAATTAAACCCTAAGTCCGGGGCAAAGGACAAGTTGTATTCTCTGTACTTATTCTTCAGAATATAGAGAAATAACACTGACTGAACCATCGTGGACGTAGGCACTTCTTTGCTGAACCACGTACTTCCGTTGTTGTGTGATTGGCTTTTTATTTGTCTTTTCTTGGTTGCTGCCTCTTTCATATTTATTTGTGTTGCATAATAATTGTCACCACAGATAGGTATGCCAAAATATATGTTGGTGAGATAATCAGATTGCATGGTGCATCTATTTTTATTATTTCTGATCACTTTTGGCCTAGTTTACCACAAGCTTTGGGGACTAAATTGAAATTTAGTACATCTTTTCATCCTCAGACTGATGGCAGTCAGAAAGAACGATTCAGAATCTCGAAGACATGTTACGAATTTGTGTATTGGAGTTCAAGGGCTGTTGGGATGAACACTTGCCACTAATAGAGTTTGCTTATAATAATAGCTATCATTCGAGTATTGAGATGGCTCCTTATGAAGATTTGTATGGGAGAAAATGTAGAACTCCAGTGTGTTGGACTGAAGTAGGAGAACGAAAACTACTTGGGCCAGAAATTTTGCAGCAGACTACTGAAAAGATAAATCTTATTCATAATCACTTGAAAGTGGTGCAAAGTAGGATGAAAAGTTATGCAGATAATCGAAGGAAAGAATTGAAATTTGAGGAAGGTGATCGAGTATTCCTACGTGTTTCTCCTTGGAGAGGGGTTATGAGATTTGGGAAGAAGGGAAAGTTAAGTCCCCGGTACATTGGCCCTTATGAGATAGTGAAACGGGTTGGAGTTGTAGCTTATAAATTGGCTTTACCACCAGAATTGTCTCAAATACACGATGTTTTTCATATATCCATGTTACGGAGGTATATGGGCGATCCTTCACATGTGTTTATTTCATAACCGATAGAGCTTCAAGATGACTTGACTTACGTGGAGGAACCAATTGCTATTGTAGATAGAAAGGAGAAAGTGTTACGTAGAAAAACCATTTCACTAGTTAAGGTGATGTGGAGAAGTCAGAATGTGGAGTATGCCACCTAGGAAGGAGAGGATAACATGAATAAGCAATATCCTCATATGTTTGGTAAGTTTCTTATGCGTTAAATTTCGAGGACGAAATTTTTATAAGAGGGGTAGAATTGTAAGGCCCTAAAACATGATTAGGAAGGTTAATTACAGGATTAAGTATAAGTTATTAGTTATAAATTGGTTATGTGTGTTAAACATGTTAATTATCATGTTTAGGGAATGCATAATCATGTGATATATGTGTTGTTTACATTAGGTGTTAATTGAGTTTATTGCTGGGGATAATATTTTTAGATCATATTATTAGTTATGTGGTTAAATGCATCTTGAAAATATGTTTCTAATTCATCACGATTTTTATAAAAGCAAACTAGGGTGTTGGTACGAAATTGACGATGTTTGGTCGCCAAATGGGAAAGTCATGAGATTTTGAGTAAATTGCTACTTTCTTGTTCGAGCCCTAATTAGGCATATGAATTTTACGATTTTGGGAAAACACAAAATATTAAAGTTGTAGATGTTTAAGTTATCTCGTATATACGCAAAGTGGGAGTAAATCAGGGCCCGTAATAGGGAGTTATGGTGATTTTACAAAGGTGGGAAAAATCTGTCATTAGTGAAATTGTTTGATTGGATCTCCCATCCAACCAATCACGTGTTACCACTACCCCTATTCTTATTATACCCCTTTAAAACGTGTTTCTAATCTTTAAACATATGTATAGCTTCTTCCTCACAAGGAAATAACAAAATTTTGCCTAAGGAGAGAGAGAGAGGAAGTTTAAGGAAAAAAATCCTTTGGAAAATTCCAATAAATCGAGGAATCCTCGTAAGTTAATTACTTCTTTATTAAAGTTGGTCATAAGAATGTGTTTTATACTTTATGTATTTTTGTCACTGATTTTTATAAGTATTTTAATGATACCCATATTGCCTAAGTGTATTAAAATAAGGATGGGTTAAGAACATAAGTTAGAACTGGTGTTAGGATCGTAAATGCATACTTTAAAGTCTTAGATTTACATCCTTTTTTTGTAAATAATTTTGATTTATAAAATTAATACTTATGATGTATATATCTGTTAAAACATGTTTATTATATGTTTCCATGATTTATACCCAAGGTGGAGGTTATGTATGCTTAAAAATGTTAAGTTATGCCTTAATGTTCTATTTTGACCTAGTTATACTAAAAATGGCATAAATTATGGAATACTTATTAAAAGCAAGAAATTCAGGTGGGAGATGTTAGAAAACATATATGAGTATAACATACTCGAAAATCAGCATAAAATACCTTTTAGCTTGGCTTGGGGGGAATTTTGAAGTTGATGTTTTATTGTTGTTTTTCGGTAGAACACAACATGAAAGATGTTGCAGAAAAATGGGCATAACTTTGTCAAAAGAATTTGTAATTTAATTTCGTAAATTGTGTTAGAACCCTAATTAATATGGTGTTATAAAAATATGAAGTATCATATTTAATTCCCCTTAGTTAATTTAGATTTATCAACTAATGTGATGTGTTACCGAGTTTAATGTTATTTAGTGTATTCAAATCCTAATGATGTTGAATTGTTAGGTAGGGAAGCTACTAATACCACAATACCAAGGAAATAATTTTGGGTATCAATATTGGTACTAATTTCAAGGTGAGTGACCTATCCTATGAAATATAATTGCTTATAGTTTCATATGTAATTGTGTAGTTAAATACATGTGTTAAACTGTTTATGGAGTAATGTGATAATTGTTAACCATATGCATATGCTTAACACTGTTAGGCTAAATTATTTAATGTTATGGACTGTAGAGGGTCCTCTATATAATGTTAAGGAATGTGGTCTGTCCTATGGGATATGGCGGTCCCGTTAATCCAACTTAAAGGTTTGTTGTACTCGGGCCTGATTATGGGATGTGGTGTTCCCCATTAACTGTGATGCTTTAATTGGACTGTGGCGGGTCCAGGCTTGCGAGAGTTACACAATTCCTATTGGGTTATAAAATTAGAAAATAAAAATGGTTATTTAAATTGGTTATATGTGTGGTATATGGTCATTCACTAAGCTTGTGTTGCTTACACTCCTAAAATGTTATGTTTCAGATATGCCTATTTTTTAGATTTCACTGCCAAGTTAGGACCTTAAAATGGGGGAGTGATGGATATCTAGTATGGTTTGAATATCAAGAACCTATTTGTGTAAATGTAAATTAAGGCTATTGGATATGTAAAGTTGTGTAGTACTTATAAGTTACATGTAAAAGTAGTTATGTTGTCATCTACACATGCCTTTGAAAAAAACAATCTTCTGCTATTTTTCATGAGAGATTTAAAGTAAAGTAATGTTTAAGGGAATTTATCTTTATTAAATAAGGATGGGTTTAACTTAATTAAATCGGGGCGGGACATCTTGTCCCTTGAAGAATCCAAAATCCCTAGTTGGGAAGATTTGGATCGAGAATTCATGTCTTTGTACAAGTACAACTAAGAGTTAGAGAACATGCGCCAAGACCTAGAGCTGCTCAAGTAGAACCCTGGGGAATCAGTCATTATCTTTATTACAAGATGGAGAGAGAAAGCTACCACTATGACCAACAAATCATTTGAGGAAGAACAACTCAGGATTGTGAAGATGAACTTGTTTCCTTATATCTGAGCATCTATGGGAGGACATTATTACCCATACTTTCGAGACCTTCAAGAGGCTAGTGTGGAAATGGAAGAAGGTAGAACCAAAGTGGAATTTGAACCGGAGAAGGTGGCCAAACATTTCACCCCCCAAAAGTATGATAAGAGTACTAGAGCTAGAGTCTCAACCATTAATAAATTTCATAACTCGCTATATCTTGGGCACCAGAAAGTTGCCTAATCCTACTAGCAAGTAGTACACTAAGATCCATGCTCCCCTATCCAAATTTTACCAGGCCCTGTTAAGCTGAAATCTCCTCAAACCATTGGAACCCCATCCATTACCAAATTCACTCCCTAAAAACTTTAATCGCGATGCCCTCGTGACTTCCACTTAATCTATAGGTCATACCACCGACCAGTGCTTTCACATCAGAAATGTGATCCAAGGCCCGATTGATCGGGGTATCATTTCCCCACCAATTAATACTAAACCTAATACCATCACAACCCACTTCCAGCACATGCAATGCCATATTTCAAGAAAGTGACCCAAAATTTGATCCATCTGCTCAAATCGTGCCCATTAAAGCACCCATCATCCCTACAGTCTCACCTAAACCTCTCAAGGTTTGACCATCTTTTCTCTTACACCCTACATGACTCATTGATCAAGTTTTTATAATACCCCGTGATTTTTGGGACTGATAATTTAATTATTTTGAGAGAAATAAATATTATTTTAATTGGAGAATAATTAAATTGGCAATTGAGGTCAAATTTGAAGATGTTAGAAAGTATTTTGAATAACGATTTTGAGTGTGCGATTGTTTTCGGAAGGGTCGAGATAGTCGAAATGACTGTACTTGGGTTTTATTTGGGTTTCAGAATATATTAAGTTCGTTTGGCTCGAATTAAAGTGACCGAGTCATTTAAAGTGTGTATTATCATTTAAAGTTGGGTATTTTGGAGATAAGGCTTATTAAGCCTCTGTGAGATAACAATCTCATTAGGGAGAAAGAGAAAAGCCCTAGAGAGAAAGAGAGAAGAAGGAAGGAAAAGAGAAAAGAAGAGAAAGAGAAGAAAGCTTGGGAATTCCGGCAAATTCGCAATTTCGAGGGAGATTCAGACTCTACAACTTTGAGGCAAGTGATTAAACTTGCTAAATAATTCTTATGCATCATTTATTTCATGATTTGTGGATAAATTATGGATATTGGGAAAAATTGTTAAACCTAGATTTTGGGTTAAATCTTACATTTGGTGTGTATATGATGAATTTGAGGTTGTAAATTATTTGGGTTGAGTTATTTGGTGTGTATTAATGTTATGAATATGACTGGCTTGAGGATTTAGGGTTTGAAATGGGTATTTTGAGGTTTATGAAATGGTGGAATTTTTTGAAAATGGTGTTTGGCCGAGGTAACTGGTAACGCCGGTCGACCACGGCTAGGGGGCCGGTCGATCGCGCCTCAGGGGAAAAGCCCACTCTCTTCATTTTTAGGCATAATTGAAAACCGCGATCGACTGCGGCCAGGGGAACGGTCGACCGGGCCTCTGTTTTTGGTCCAAGATGAGATTTTAAGTTCATGCCCTTTCTTTTGAGTTTAAATTTATGGACCTTCTTCGTTGTTGTATCACAGAGGGTTTAGTGATTATATCCGCGGATTGATGACCTTAGAAAGGTGAGGAGATGGTTAGGGTCTATTTAATAATGGAATTGATTGTGTTGTGTCTCTCGCATTAGGGAAATGAGAGAAGGATTAGTAGATGATAGAATGTGAATGTTAGGGTCTTATTTTTTGATTTCGAGAGAGTGTGAATTTAAGTTATCGTATCTATTTAGTGGGAAATCCTCTTAGCGTCGAGGTTAATAATTGAGGAATAATGATTGTTGATCAACGTGCATTCGAATATAGAGGTTATCCTTAAGGCTGATTAAATTGGGCGATTAATCATATTAATAGAAGGGATGGATGAGTAAGTCTCAAGTGAGGGAGCGTATTGTGTATATAAATCTGAAGTTATGCGAGTTAGCAACGGTTAGTATATCGAGAGTAATATACTTATAAATGAAATTATTTCATTCATACATTCGAGCGTAATAGAGTATGTATATCTATATGGCGAAATGATATATACCTTGTGTGATGGTTTATAATTATATGATGTGATATTATATGTATATCTAGTGTGAAAGATATATGTATATTTATTATGTGAGCATACCCTCCACTACTATCATGGGAAGTTGCTCGTTGTGGGTGAGGCCCCTGGCTTGAGGAGCAGAGTGCGTATAGTCCCCAGGTCATAGTCGTCCATTATTATTAGTGTGATTTTATTTGGGGGTGAGAAGTCTTGGGTATAATTCGTTCTCACTTTTCGGTCAGGAACTATGACCGCTTCCCATACGTTATGATTTATTTTATTACCATGGTAGTGTGATAATAGTCCGATATATGGTAATCTGGGATAAAGTGAGTAATTCCTGGAAGATGATAGCATTGTGAAGTATTTTGTATATCCATGTGTGATTAGATTTTTAATATTTATATGTACACTAAGTGTGTTATGTGTACTTAATTATTAGGATTGAATGCTTGTGCTTTATAATTAGAGTAATGTTATAGACCTAAATGTTTCAAAGCATTATCTTATTTATGTGATTAGAGATTATTGCTCCCCATATGTATTCGTAGTAATTGTGGGGTACCGAGGTCATAATGGACCTCAACGACCAACATTGTCAAGGAGTAGTGTATCGGGGGAGGGGTCCTTGTTTGGATTTCGCTTTGCGAGACGTCCCACGCACGAAATACAGTGCACTGTTGGGAGAAGTTTAGTTCTATATATTAAATAAGTAATTTGGGGTTATATGCGTCGTGCATTGAGGGCATAATGAATCTTGATAACCAACATTATCGAGGAGTAGTGTATCGGGGGGTTCCTTGTTTGGATTTCGCTTGCGAGACGTCCCACGCACGAAATGCAGTGCAATGTTGAGAATTGGGAGAAGTTTAGTTCTTAGCATTTAGATGCTAATAACTCGTGTATGTCAATAAATAAAATCCAAAAATTCCAGTATGAGAATGGGTATATGTATAGGTGTATTTATATGTTAAGTAAGTTGGCGAACAATTGGGATTACGGTAGTATTGGAAGTTGATGGTTATGTTATAGATGATGGTTAACGAGAGTGGTTTTGGGTGTAGGTTTGATTTAATTTCCCCTAGATAGTGTTGGGCACTTATTTGAGGATCATGTGCATACGTTTAGGTGCGCGCTCTAGTTGAGAGGTGAGTTGGATTTTCTGGAAAGTGCGACTCTACTTTAATCATGTTATAATGCATTTATAATTATTATGAATTTTAATGCACTTGCTAAAATGTTTTCACACCTCGGGCTCTGACCCGTTTATATATTTCTCTTACTATGTATATATTGTATTATTGTAGATGTTCCTCCGCAAGGACGCCATTGATGTTATCTATCCAGTGTATTCGTGAAGCTGTGGCAGTAGCGGACTGTCGCGGGATTTTGAAATAACCGTTTCCTCTCTTTTGTATATCTAGATTAGGATTCAGTTGTATATCGGGTTTACACCCAAGAGTTGTAGTTGTAGCATTTTATTTATATTTCTTTTCGCAACTGTTGTATTGTCTGTGATCCGATAGCTTATTCGGGTATTCTCTTTTGTGTATTTTGTGTACTCTAGTACTATCATCTTTTATCTTACCATGTGTGTGCTATTTATCATGTTCAGTAGTTATTATTTTGTTGGTTGGTTATTGCATTGTATGTTTTAAAATTTTTGGCATCCTCTTTTTATAGTATTGGGTAGTTAGCTGTGTTTATTTTAGTACCGTCAGTAGATGCTGAGAATGATCCACTTGAGATTCCTGATTTATTTTAGTATAGGGATGGCCACCCGTTATTATTTAAAGCGGGGTGTCACAACTTTGTCCCTCATTACAAGGGTCTGTATTACTGTGCATACCTAATTCAGGGGGGAGGCATGGAGCTACCTACTATGTTGAACAAACTCTTATAATTTGGGATTAAATTACCTATTGAGATGTCCGTCGATCATCATAAATTTAACATTTTGTTCATACAAGCCCAAAAGTGGGTTCGAGAATTAAATGAATGGGCAATGCCTGTTGAAGAAGTCAATTTAAAAGATGTGGTAAATACCATGGTTGATATATTTTTCTAGACGAAGGAAATCTGTGGCATCCCTGAGTTGCTCACTACTTTGAAACTTCAGGAACGGTTGGTCCCTTCACTCATTCACTTCCATGCTGAGCGAGAAGATTTATATAATGAAGTCGTTGACGTTATTGAGTACATTGATTACTCTTGGCAAGAAGACATCTTCACCACTATATGGGGGGATACCTTCAACAGTTTAAACGATGAGATGTATCATGAAGAGATTAGTCCATTTGCCAACTTGTGTGGAATGATCTCCTTTAAGGATTTAATGGGAGAAATCAACAATGTGTCCATTCATCCCGAAATAGACGAGGCTATGGGGTTCTTATTCTTCTCTGACTCAGTGAAACACATGACCTGATTAGGGTGGTACTACAAAGATCCGATTCCTTATGCAATCCAAATAGACAAAGGAAGGGTATAGCCAAAGAACTTCCAATGCCATAAATGATCATTGAGGAGAGCAAAGTCCTCATTCAGCTCAAGAAGACCCCAGCTAGTGTCACCCTATAAGGACTTTTCATGTACTCTCTACTACACCGGAATGCCTTGATATAAGTTCTCATCGAACCCTCAATTTTTCACTATACTACTCCTGAAGAAGCGATAAATATGGTTGAATCCCTGAATTATTCCAGACTTCTCTCCTTTTCTGAAGAAGAAATGCCTAAGTTCGACCCTCGTTACAATTTTGGTCTCAATATCTCCATCAAATTCTTGAGAAAAATAGTCCCACTGTCACTTGTCGATAATGGATCTTCTCTTAATGTTTGTCCTCTTTGAACCCTCAACTGTTTGGTACTAAAAGTTAGGGATCTCACTCCTACCTCTGTTGTCGTGCACACTTATGATAACAATCATCGAGAAGTAATGGGTTCCATAAAACTCACACTAGGGGATGGCCCTATCAACCCTTTAGAATTCCAAGTCATTGACATACCTGCACGCTTTAAACTACTCCTCGGTCATCCATGTCTTTCTAGCATCTGAGGAGCATCCTCTTATCTCCATTAGAAACTGAAGTTTTTTTTACTAATGGTCAGGTTATCGCTAGTTTGGGGGATGATGTCAGTATGGACAATGCAGGCACCAGCAACCCAGTATTAGAAATTCAACATGGGACCAATGGCATGCTCCTCTCAAATTTCAGAATTGATCTGCTCCTCATCCCACTACGGGAAAGCGTTAAAGACCGAGTATGTCCAGAACACAACCCTCATGAAAATTTCAATATGATCCAATTATTCAAGAACATGCACTCTATGCATGAAATGGGGATAGGGTGACATCATCAAGGAATCCTTGAGCCCATAGTTCTAAAATAGGCCTTTCCCCTATGTGGCTTGGGTTACCAACCTTTGCCGGCTGAACTCAAAGCACTCTATCGACCAGGACCGAAGAGAAGCTTAGAAGATAAAAAGATTTTTTTCAAGAGAGACTCTTTGAACATAATATTTATCATGGAGGGTGAAGACTTCCCATTCTATGAATTCCATGAACCTTGGTATGACCATGTTGACAAGAAGATGAAATTGGGGTTGGAAATCTTCTTTCAAGATAACAACTCTTGGCTCGAAGACTACAAACATAAAGTGCAATCTCTCACTGAGAGAATCATGGAAATTACCAAAGACTCTGAGAAAAGTGACTTCAAAGAATTATTAGAATTGTAGACAGTGGGGATAAATCTACGAATGATCTGCTCAGATGAGATGCCATCAGACCCATCTGCTAAGATCGTAACTGTTGACATACCTCTCCTCAACTGGAATGCTGTACTAGTCCAACCTGCTCAGATTTAACCTAACCCTGCGTTTACCCTACTCAAATCTCTTCACATATTCTTATTTTTTCTTTTCCTGATATGAATGTAACTGAGTCCTGTTTTGACGAGGTTCTCAACGTTGTTTTTCCTGAAAATGAAATAAATAAGGATTTTGAGTATCTTGTTGTGTTTTACATTAATTGTATTGATGATGATGATTTTACAAATGAACAATTATTAACTGATATTAATAAGAAAAATAACAAACAATATAACCACATTCAAATTAATGATGGTGGGACTATTTTTATTAATCTCAGTTCTAATAGCCATCAACGCGAGATTAGGATAGAGTCTACCCTGAACCAGCATGAACATTCATAATTTGAAGAACTATTAAAAGAATTCCTGGACATATTCACATAATCCTACGATGACATGCCTGGCATTGACGCAGATATAACTCAACATGAGATCTCGACATTCCCCAAAGGATATCCTATCAAACAGAAGTTAAGAAAACTCCGTACCAAATGGTTGCTTAAAGTCAAAGAGGAAGTGGTCAAACAGTTGAATGTGGGTTTTATTCAGGTGGTCTAATACCCAATATGGCTTGCTAACATCGTCCTCGTGCCAAAGTCGGTAGGGAAAGTTCTCATGTGCATCGACTACCAAGATTTGAGTAAATCATCCCTAAAGGACGATTACCCATTACCCAACATCAACATAATCGCCCTCAAGTCTTTTATCGATGGATTCATCAGATATAACCAGATCAAGATGCTCCCTGACCATCAGGAGAAAACTTCCTTCATCACCCCATGGGGAACTTTGTTCTATACTGTCATGCCATTCAGAATAAAGAACGTCGGGGCAACTTACTAAAGGACTGCCACAACCATCTTACATGACCTTATTCATAATGAAGTCGAGGTTTATGTGGACGACATGATCATTAAGTCCAAGACTCAGGAAGGTCACATTCCTACCCTTTGAAAGTTCTTCAAGCGAGTTCGATAATATTAGATGCGACTAAATCCGCAAAAGTTTGTTCTCGGCATCACAAAAGGAAAACTCTTAAGATTTATGGCCAGTTAGAAAGGAATTGAAGCAGACCCTACCAAGATGAAAGCCATACTTGAGATACCACCACCACAGATGGAGAAGAAAGTTCAAGGATTCCTGGGTAAACTACTGTACATCAGTCGGTTCATCAACCCTATGAAATCTATCTGCGAACCCATTTTCAAACTTCTCCGAAAGGATTCAACTAAAGTTTGGAATGAGGCTTGCTAATAAGCCTTTGACCAAATTAAGCGATACCTCACCCGATCTTCGGTGCTCATGCCTTTGCAGCCATGTCTCCCCCTCCTTTAATACTTTAACAAGAAGGATACCGCAGTAGGGGCTTTGCTAGACTAATAAATTAAAAAATCCCACAAAGAAAGAGTCATCTATTACACTAGTCAAAAACTCGACGGATACGAAATCAATTACACTGCTTTGGAGAAGCGTGTGTCCCCCAAGTCTGGGTCACACAAAAATTACGGCACTACAAGCTTGCCTTTCCCTACAAACTAGTATCCCAAATGGATCCTATCAAGTAACTGCTAGAAAAAACCGCTCTGTCCAGCTGAATGGCCTATTGGTTGATGTTATTAGCTGAATTTGATGGTTTATACGTCACGTATAAAGCTATGAAAGGGAGAGATATCTCTGACTACTGTGCGGATTACCCCTATGGAAGGAACCAATGTGCGGGCTCTGAATTCCTGGATGAAGACATCCTATGCACCTCTGAGGAAGACCTTATGGACTTGATTTTAATAAAGAAAGTTTTAGGGACCAAAATGAAAAATAAAAGGGGCCTTTTTGTAAATAAAATATTTTTAAGGACCTCTAAGAAATATTGAAAATGTAGTGTGAAATTACCAAAATGACCTTCATGTGTAAAATGACCCTTATACCCTTAATACCTTTCCACCTCATGCTATATTTTTCCACAACCACCTTACACGTGTCGTCCATACAGATTAAGCTTAAACATGTGTCATCCTTAGAGAGAAAGGTAAAACACTTGTCGCAGTTCGGTGAAATAAGATTGCAAGACCCATTCGATACGCGACACTTCAATGCTTACTCACCGTTGTAAAGGCTTGGTAAGCTATACATGTGTCAACACCGTGATATCTTTGGAAAACTATAAATATGGCCTTTGGGATCATTTGAAACTCACACCAATTCCTTGATAATTATAGAAACAAATACTGAGAGAAAGTCTGAAAAAGTTAAAGAAGAAGTTATTAAAGTTCTTAGTGATATTCATTTTAAGGTAATCTTCTCTAAATGTTATAATGCATCTTAATAGTTTTCAGTTATTGTTTTATGACTTTACTTAGTAGTTATGCTGGTAAAATACACTACATGATTCACTAATCAAAACTTAAAATTTAGAACAAATCCAAGTTGATTTTATTTTCAATATATGTAAACTTATTTGAAATTATATATACGTTTTTAAAAATGATTCCTTTTAAAGTAATTGCTCGTTATTATGGAATCCCATTTAAGTAATTCCAAAGATAGGCCCGATGAAATTCTGTCTATATGAGATGGTATTTAAGTGGTGCCCCTGTGACCCTCCATCTCTATTGTGAATAAATTCAAAAATGTTCTGTCTAGATGAGATGGTATTTAAGTGGTGCCACTGTGACCCTCCATCTCTACAATGAACTGGATGGTTAGGAAGAACTACGAATTGAATTCTTTAGTTACGATCAATGATTTTTAAAAGTTGAGAAAATGGTTTTTAGTAATCCTTTCAAACAAGTTATTATTAAAATACAATATAGACTGGACCTTGTTAGGACGTGTACTTAGACCTTTATAGTAATTGGTAGATTAACGTGTGATCAAGACTTAATATCTATAACTTCGACCTCCATTTTGGGTGAGTACTATTTGCTATTTCTTGCATATTTTGATTATATGATATTATGCAAACTATATATATTTTGTGAAATTCTTTTATTCTCAAAATAATATGATACCAATGATTCTGTCGTTTGTTATATATGTATATTTCTTGATATATACATCTGATTTGAATTTTAAAATTATTGATTCGGCCTATGGAAACACTCTTACTATGTTGGCCTTAACAACCGAGTGAAAATATTTGGGTGGTACCTTCCCAACTGGTTTATCGCTGGTGTGTCCTAAACAAGGCGTTGTTCTAGAGATCATGATTTTTTGTCTGTTTTGTTACCGGGTGGAAACATTTGGTAACACTATCTGTCCGGGCATTAGAACGTACATGGACGCTAAAACTCAATAATTGACATATTGCTTAATTGTTTTATCTATTCTGAATAGTTTATTGTGAAAATATATATGTTTAGTTACATTATATATTACTGCAAATTACTGTCTCTCTCTATATATATGCCTTTTGTTCTAAATTGAATATGTATCCATTTTCTAAAAAAACCTGGAATGTCTGCAGATTGAATCTCACTCGGCTTTTAGCTGATGTTGTATAAATAACCAATTTTTAGAAAATAATTAGGCAAGCGGATGGAACGTAAGAGGAATATGTTGAAGATTTATCTTTTGGAGCTCTTTTTTTTACTATAAGTAAAATGTTTGTTTTATCATATAAAGCATGTTTGGCTCTCTTGTAATAAGTTTTAAATTTTTTCTCAAGTTGTAACTCATTATTATTTTTTTGGAAAAGGATATCCCCCTGATTTTATTAAGATCAAGAGAATCAAGAAAAACTTATAAGAGAGAAGGATGACTTTATAAATAGTCATCTTTACAGAGACAACATAAGAAAAAAACCTTACTTATCAAATCTAAAATTTGGGAATCCCCAAGCATCTAAGTTAAAAAGACCTTTTAGCTCCTTTGGAAAGCCATTTAAAGAATAAAAAAAGATTTGGGATTGAGCTGAGACACCATAATTTGCTAGAAAATCTACACATTTATTTCCTTCCCTTAAGATATGGCAAAACTATATATTGAGACTGTGAAGCTTGTCTTGGATCTTGGCAATAATAAACATAATACTCCATGGGCATTTGACCTTTTGAGATAGAATTTGGATTAAAATCAAAGAATCAGATTCCACTAGTAAACCTTCTAAGAACCCTGAATTACACAACTCTATTCCTTTAAGAAGAACCAAAGCTTTTGCTTGAATATTAGTTCCAGACCCAAAAAAATAAGCAAAACCTTTAATGAATTTGGCTTTAGAGTTTCTCAGCAAACCTCCCCCTCCTATGAGGACTGGGTTGCCTAGACAACTGCCATATACGTTAAGCTTTAAAAAGGAACCATCAGGAGGTCTCCATAAAACCATTATCATTGCATTTAATTGCTTACATTTGGGAGGAAGAAAAAGATCAATGCCTGTATGAACATAAATTAGGGAAAGAATGTTCTTAGATTTTCTAGCAGCCACCATATTAATATTTTCATATCTCCATTTGTTCCTTGACTTCCAAATACCCCATAAAATAAAATCTAGAAATGATTTCAATTTCTTTCTCCATTGAGAATTGTTATTAGTCGACCACCAGGTAATTAATCTACCTCTAATTGAGGAGTTAATCATAGGGATACGCATAAATTTATAAAATGATCCCAAATTGTATAAGCAAATTCACTATTACTAAAAAGATGATCTGTAGATTTTGTATTTGGACTTGAGCAACATCCACATTTTGAAGGGCCTCTCACCCCTAGTCTTTTTATAGCTTCATCAACTGGGAGGCAGTCTTTTAGAAGTCTTAATAGAAAGAAAAAGATGTTCAGAGGGATATTTTTATGCCAAATGAACTTGTTGTCCACAAAGAAACAATATTCTCTCTTACCGGATGCCATGCTGAATAAAGAGTGAAGGAATCGCTGGAGTTTGGGACCCATACTAGTTTATCTTCATGATTTAGACCCATATCTGCCACTTTTGAACAACTAGCACTTGAATTATCAAGTATTAAAGAATTAACTTTAACAAAGTCCCAATTTCCTAAGCAGTCGAGCAAGTTTGAAATTTTAAGAGTATTTAGAATGCAATTAGAATCTATTCCAGCTTCACCTGACCAATTATGTTGATATTCCCTTTACCTATAAGCCATCTGCAGTTGTTCTCCGCCTTATCTATCTATTTTAACATTATTCGCCATATATGAGATACTCTTTTATCTTTGGCTATTACTGAATGATGAAGCCTGTAGTATTTTGCCTTTAGAAACTTTGCCCATAGAGACTTTTGACTTCTGAAATTCCACCATAATTTTATGCTAAAAGCATTAATCAATTCATTTAAATCTTTTAATCCAAATCCTCATTCTTCTTATGACATACATAAATTTTTCCAAGCTATCCAGTGATATTTATTTGAGCCTTCATATGTTCCCCATAGAGAATCAACCATTATTTTTTCAATGATGGTTATGATTTTCTTTGGGGGTTGCAAAGCAGTTATAGTGTAAATTGGAATTGATTGGAGGACATGCTTAATCAAAGTGATCTTGCCCCAATAAATAAAATCTTAGCTTTCCACCCTTCTAGTCTGGACCTGATTTTAGCAATCAAAGGCTCAAATATAGAGCGTTTCACCCTTCCCACATAAATTGGGCATCCCAGGTACAAAAAAGGAAGATTTTTAATAGGAATATGCATAAGACTTGATATTTTCTTGGATTTGGCTTGATTCATGTGCTTAGAATAGTATATTGAGCTTTTATTATAGTTGAATGCTTGCCCAGAGGTAACTTCATACCTATTAAACAGTGATTTGATTCTCTTTATAGTTTTGAAGCTTCTAGAGGAAAATATAATTAGATCATCAACATAATCTAGGTGGGACACAAGAGGACAATTAATGGGAGTTTTTAATTTGATACTACTAGAGGATTGAAAGAGATTATCAATGTTCCTTCTCAAAACTTCAGCCCCAATGATAAATAACAAAGGAGAAAGGGGACCTCCTAGTCTTAAACCTCTGTAGGCTTTGAAAAAACCCCAAGATTCACCATTAATCTTGACTGAGAAGAAGTTATTGCATATGGGCCTCCAGATCAAGTCTATCCATAACTCATTGAATTCAAATTGTCTCAGAACTTTGATTATAAAAATCTAGGAGAGCCTATTATAAGATTTTTGCATATCAATCTTAATAGCTACATTGCCTCCTTCATTCTTTGAGTTAATCATAGAAAACATCTCTTGGGACAGAAGGATATTGTCTACTATGCCTCTTTATTTAACATAACCACTTTGATATGAAGAAACGAGTTTAGGAAGAATAGAGGACAATCTTGAGGCAAGAATTTTTGATAGAGTTTTGCTAAAGAAAATACAAAGACTTATAGGTCTGAATTCTGCAAAAGACTCAGTGTTTTCCTTTTTAGAGATTAGAATTATAATAGTAGAAGTAAAGAATTTGGGGGTGTCCATACCATTATAGAATCATTCCACAACCTTACAAACATCTCTCCCAATGGTTTCCCATGAATTAGTGAAAAAATTACCTGTAAAGTCATCCATTCCTAGAGCATTATCACCACTTAGATCGCAAACTGCCTTTTTGATCTCCTACATTTTGGGCATTGAAGTAAGGAAAAGATTGTCTTCATAATTAATTAAAGCAAGGATAACTGATAATAAGTTTCCATCATCTAGTCTCAATAGGTCCTCTGCAATTAAGTTTTTGAAAACAAACTTGCCTTCTTTTTTAATAAGACTTTGATCATCAAGCCAAACTCTTACATCATTCTTAATGTTGTGAATAAAACTCGTCTTTCTCCTATCTATTACTTTTAATACAAATGAAGTTTCCTTTAGAAAGCTCTGATGATGTAATTCCTTCACTTTCAATATTTTATGATTCATAACCATGTGATTTTATTTCCGTTGCATTTATTTAAGGAAACAATTTAAGTCAGAATATTTGTTGACTTGGTGGAATGTCAAGACACTCGTTCCTTACTACTAATTTGGGTCGGGGTCATGACAGAGGTGGTATCAGATCATAGGTTATGAACTCGTATACTACTGAACATAAGTTTCAAATATTATAGATTTTATGTTTCCATACATAGGGTATAGGATTAAACATCCGACTTATGTGATAACCCTCCATATGTCTTGCATTATATATAATTTTTTATAAATAAATCTTGGGATAATTCAATACATCTTATGTTTGTCCATGACTATAGAAAACGACCAAGACAAGATCAACTCCGGGAACTAGTGGTTCGAGTATGAAGGACTGGAAGGTGCATACAAGGCGATTAAAAGTCTAGCAAAGATTGTGGGGAATCAGGTGAATAATGGAGCACCAAGGAATCCTGAACTAAGTAAATGTTCTATTAAACAATTCAAGAAGTTGAATCCTCCATCTTTTAAATATACTCCTAACCCCACAGAAGCATAAATTTGGGTGATACAAATACAAAAGATACTCGATGTTCTTAAGTATACCGATGAACAAAGGGTTTCATTTATGACGTTTATGTTAGAAGGTGAATCCGAACATTGGTGAATAATGACTAAGAGAATACACGAGGAAAGAAATACTTACATTGGTTAGCATGACTTCTTAGTGATATTTTATGAGAAATATTTTCCTTAAACGGTGAAAAATGAAATGGCAGAAGACTTCATGAGTCTAGTGCAAGGGAATATGACGGTTAGTCGATACGAGGCAAATTTTACTGAGTTGTCCTATTTTGCACATCATGTAATCGCAACAGATGTTTTAAAAACCAACAAGTTTGAGCATGGATTAAGTTTGAATATTCGTATTCGAATTTACATCCTAAAATTAACATCATATATTGACATTATGACTAGGGCTACAATAGCCGAGAGGGATGACGAGGAGTACAATCAAGTTAGAGATGGTAAGAGGAAATTTGGGGAAAAAAATAAGGAAGAACCCGAATAGAAAAAATTATTTTAGGAGTAAATCCAATGTTGGGGGAGCTAGAAACAAGATAATAACAAGATATGTCAGCGATGTGGAAAGATGCATGGAGGACGACCTTGTTACGAGGATTCAGGAGCCTGTTTTAGACGTGGACAGAAAGGACATCAGATAAAAGATTGCCTGACCCTAACAAGAGTTTCGATAAATCCTGTAGGTGAAACCAAGGATCAAGGTAGATAGGGTAAATTTTTGGAACTTTCTGATACCCAAGATTCTAATGCAGTAGTGTTAGGTACACTTTCTATACGTGAACAACCTTTTAAAGTTTTAATCGATCCTAGTTCTACCCATTCATTTGTATTTGTACATTTTGTTAATCATTTTCCAAATGTGCCTGAACCCTTGAATCATAGCATAGACATTTCTACTCCTTTGGGTGAGTTATTGACGGGAACATTAGTATATAAGTCTTACCCTATAGATGTTAGTAGTCATAAACTATTTTTTAATTTGATAGTTTTAGACCTAAGAGATTTTGAAGTCATTTTGGGGATGGATTGGTTAGCATCGTATAATGCTAAGGTAGATTATTTTAAGAAGAGAGTTACTTTCCAGATTCTTGATCAACCAAAATTCAGTTTTGAAGGAACTGGAATCCTATCTCCCATGTGTATTATCTCTGTAATACCAGCTTGTAGTTTTCTTAAGAAGGGATGTTAAGGATTCCTTGAAAGTGTTATTGATTTGCAAATTAAAGATCTTAGTTTAGAAGATATTCCTATAGCTAAATATTTTCCCAGATGATTTACCCAGTCTACCTCCTAGTAGAGAAATAAAGTTTACGATTGACTTTATTTCCAGAACTATACCAATATCAAAACCACTTGGCACCTTTAGAATTTAGGGAATTAAAGTTCAATTACAAGATATATTAGACAACGGTTTTATTAGACCAAGTTTATCCCCTTGGGGTGCTCCTGTGTTATTTGTTAAAAAGAAGGATGCGACGACGAGGTTATGGATAGATTATTGTGAACTAAATAAGGTGACACTTAAGAATAAAAATCCCTTACCTCCTATAGATGATTTGTTTGACCAATTTCAAGGTGCATAAGTATTTTCAAAGATTGACCTTAGGTTGGGCTATCACCAATTGAAGATTAAGGAAGATGATATTTCAAAATCAGCTTTTCGTACTAGATATGATGACTATGAATTTCTTGTGATGCCATTTGGACTAACTAATGCACCGGCTGCTTTTATGGATATGATGAATAGAGTGTTTAGGAAATATTTAGATCGATGTGTGGTTATTTTCATTGATGACATCCTTATTTATTCCAAGAGTATCGAAGAACATGAGAAGCATTTAAAGATAGTACTACAAATCCTTGGGAAAGAGAAATTATATGTGAAATTAAAGAAGTGTGAGTTTTGGTTGCTTCGTGTCTCTTTTCTAGGACATGCCATTTCCAAGGAGGGAGTATAAGTTGATCCTCAAAAGATTGAGGCTATACTAGATTGGCCAAGACCAACTAATGTAACTGAGATTCGCAGTTTCCTTAGATTAGCACGTTATTATCGAAGATTTGTTGAAGGATTTTCTAGTATTTCCAAACCTTCTATCTAGGTTAACACGAATGAAGGTGAAATATTAATGGTCTTAGGAAGTTGAGAATAATTTTCAAGAACTTAAGAATCGATTAGTAATTTCCCCAATGTTGACTATTACGTCCGAAATAGAGGGATTTGTGATTTATTGTGATGCTTCTAAAAAAGGTTTGGGGAGTGTGCTAACGCAAAATGTAAAAGGGTAGCTTATGCTTCGAGGTAGTTGAAAGCACATGAGCAGAATTATCCAACCCATGACCTAGAATTAATAGTTGTAATTTTTGCTTTTAAGATTTGGAGACATTATTTTTATGGTGAGATTTGTGAGATTTATATCGATCATAAGAGTTTGAAATATATATACTCAACTCAACTCAACAAAGCCTTTTTCCAATTATTTGGGGTCAGCTACATGAATCCTATTTTTCCATTCCATTATGTCCAGTGCAATATTTTCGGTTAAACCACATGATTTCATGTCATTTTTTATAATATCCCACCAAGTCAATTTAGGCCTACTTCTACCCCTTGGGTTACCATCAATACTAACTAAATCACTCTTCCTAACAGGAGCATCCATTGGTCTACGCTTGACGTGTCCAAACCATCTAAGTCGATTTTCTCTCAATTTATCTTCTATAGGAGCTACTTTTACTGTTTCATGAATTTGTTCATTTTTAATTTTATCCTTTCGAGTTTTACCACAAATCCATCTTAGCATTCGCATCTCCGCCACACTTATTTTCTGCACATTTTGTTTCTTGGTTGCCCAACACTCTGTCCCATATAACATGGTGCGTCTAATGGCCGTCCTATAAAATTTTCCTTTTAACTTCAAAGGTATACGCCTATCACACAGAATGCCGGTCGCACTTCTCCACTTAACCCAGCCTGCTCTAATCCTATGCGTAACATCATCACTAATATATCCATCTTTTTGTATAATTGATCCTAAATAACGAAAATGGTCATTTCTAGGTATTTCTTGACCCTCCAATTTCACCACATCTCCATTTGTCCTCCTATTACTACTAAAATTACACTCCATATATTCTGTTTTAGTTCTGCTTATTTTAAATCCTCTTGTTTCTAAAGTTTCTCTCCACAATTCCAACCTAGCATTTATCCCTATCTTAGTCTCATCCACTAAAACAATATCATCTGCAAATAAGATACACCATGGAACCTCATCTTGTATGACTCATTAACTTAATACCATGATAATTTGAACAACTTTGTATGTCCCCTTTATTTTTATAAATAGGTACTAAAATACTTTTTCTCCATTCATCGGGCATCCTATTAGTCATTAAAATTCTATTAAATAATTTTGTAAGCCATGATACTCCATCCTCCCCTAAGCACTTCCAAACCTCAATAGGGATACCATCTGGTCCTAAAGCCTTCCCTGTCTTCATCTTTTTTAGAGCAATCCTGACCTCTGTTGTCCTAATTCTACAAAAAAAATATATCTTCTCGAGTCTCCCTAAGTTCCGTTATATCTAATCTACTCCCATTATCTCCATTTAGTAACCTCTCAAAAGTAGTTTTTTCCATCTTTCTATAATTTCGTCATCTTTGACTAGGACTCTCGATTCATCACTTTTGATGCACTTAACATTATTAAAATCTTTTGTTTTCCTATCCCTAAGTTTAACATGCTTATAAATAATTTTTCCCCTTCTTGTGTTCCTAATTTTGTATAAAGATCATCATACGCTTTTAACTTAGCATCTCTTACCACTTTCTTAACTTCCTTTTTAGCCCATTTATATTTCTCAAAATTCTCTTCATTTATATTTATTTGCCATGTTTTAAAGCACTCCCTTTTAATTTTTACTATATTCTGTACTTCTTCATTCCACCACCAAGTTTCTTTAGACTGTGGCCCTTTGCCTTTTGATTCTCCAAGAATTTCTTTTGATTTTCTCCTAATGCATGTGGCCATCTTATTCCACATTATGTTAGTTTCTTCTTCACTATTCCATGTTGCTTCATTTAATACTTTATCTTTAAATAGTTCTAATTTCTCTCCTTTTAAATTCTACCACCTAGTTCGTGAGTTAATCTTCACTTTTCACACTCGTGATTGATTTTTAATATTTATATCCAATGCCATTATCCTATGTTGTGAGGTTAAGCTATCTCCCGGGATAACCTTACAATCTTACACGTTAATCGGTCTCCTTTCCTGGTAATGAAAAAATCTATTTGTCTCTAATCAGTTCCACTTTTATAAGTTATTAAGTGTTCAAGCCTCTTTTTAAAACATGTATTTACTAGTACAAAATCATAAGCCATCACAAAATCTAAGATAGACTCTCCCCTGTCGTTCCTATCTCCAAAACCATGTCCTCCATGCACTATGTCATATCCTACACGATCTTCTCCTACATGGCCATTAAAATCTCCACATATATAGATTTCTCACCTAGGGGTATTCTTGAATTAGTTCATCCATTTGTTCCCAAAATTGTACTTTAGTGTGCTCATCTAATCCTACTTGAGGTGCATAAGCACTAACAATATTAATTATATTTTCACCTAATACCAATTTTACAAGTATAAGTCTATCACCTTTCCTAATAACGGATACGATATCGTCCTTAAAGTTTTTATCTACTATTATTCCAACTCCGTTCTTATTTCTAAGTTTTCCTGTATAATATAATTTAAATCCTGTATTTTCTATTTCTCTAGATTTCTCACCGATCCATTTAGTTTCTTGTAAATAAGTTATGTTAACTTTTCTTCTTATCATGGTATCTACTAACTCCATCCCTTTTCCAGTCATAGTCCCTATGTTCCAAATCGCTAACCTAAGTCTAGTATCCTGGACTAGATTCTTTACCTGCACGCATCCAGCTTATTGCAGGAACCCTTACGTATTTATCGTCGTATCCGGACGCCGATGCGACACCCCTTGCCTATTTTTTGAGACATCCGGTGGCAGGCGCAACGTCCCTTGCCTATTTTTCGAGAAGAAGCTATTAAAGGGAATATAATCGAATTTGCGATACGATATGATATATTAAGGTTTGGAAATAAAGCGTGTGTGGCATGTGATGCCGAGCTAAAGAGGCAAATTTTAGAGGAAAGTCATTACTAGGGATTCACATTTCATCCCGGATGTACAACGATGTATAAAGATCTTCAAGAAGTATTTTGGTGGAATAACATGAAGAGGGAGATATCGAAATTTGTATCTTAGTGTTTGGTTTTTCAACAAGTAAAAGATGAACATCAGAAACCATTAGGATTACTACAACCCCTACCTATCGCTGAGTGGAAATGGGAACATATTACCATGGATTTTGTGATAGGTTTACCAAGGAGTTCAAATGGCAATGATTCTATCTGGCTAATTATTAATAGGTTAACTAAATTCTCTCATTTTCTTTCCATTAAGAATACCCATTCTTTAGAAAATTTATCTAAATTTTACGTGAGGGAAATTATTAGGCATCATGGAACCCTAGTTTCAATTATTTCTAACCGTGACCCTAGATTCGTATCTCGCTTTTGAAAAAGCCTACAAGGAGCAATGGGAACAAAATTGAATTTTAGCACCGCTTTTCACCCTTAAATTGATGGATAATCTGAGAGAACAATTCAAACCTTAGAGGATATGCTTAGGGCATATGTACTTGATCTGAAGGGGAATTGGGAAGATCATTTATCGTTAGTGAAATTTTCATATAATAATAGTTATTAAACAAGTGTTTAAATGTCTCCGTATGAGGCAATCTATGGTAGAAGGTGTCGTTCCCCTACATGTTGGGTAGAAGTTGGAGAAAGAAAATTATTAGGACCCGAGTTGATTCTGATTACAACAGAAAAAGTGAAATTGATACAAGACTGATTTCAAATCGCTCAAAGCCGTCAGAAGAGTTATGTCGACAATCTACCCCGATTGTTAAAATTCGAAAGAGAACATTATATGTTCTTGCGAGTATCACTAGAAAGGGGCTTAATCCGATTTGGGGAGAAAGGGAAGTTGAGTCCAAGATACATAGGACCTTTTGAAATCTTTGAAAGGATAGGATCTGTTGCGTATAGAATAACTTTACCCCCAGAACTCTCTAGTGTGCATAATGTGTTTCATGTTTCAATGATGAAGAAATGTGTACCAGATCCAACTCATATCTTAAGTCATAAACCTCTTCAATTTAGAGAAGATATCACTTACATTGACATCCAATAGAAATTTTATACCATAAAGATCAAATATTACGAACTAAGGTAATTCCACTTGTCAAAGTATTATGGCATAATCATTCCATTGAAGAAGCAACATGGGAGAGGGAAGATGAAATAAAGGAGTGATATCCATACCTGTTTGAAAATTAATTTAAGTCAAGTTTGGGGACCAAACTTTTTGTAAGGAAGGTAGGATGTAATGACCCCATTTTTATATGTGCATATATAGTTGATTTTGCAATTACGTCTTACTTACTATTTGATAAATTTTATATTATTACAAATGTGGTATTCTGAGTTCTCTATATAACAAAACCCATTTTTAAATATGAAGAATCACTTGTGAATTGGATCAAATTGAAGTTTTATGACACATCCTAAGCTAAATGATAAGTTTTGGGGTAAAAATGGAATTTTATGAAACTTTAGGGACTTGATTTTTGTAAAGAAAGTTTTAGTGACCAAAATGAAAAATAAAAAGGGGCCTTTTCGTAAATAAAATATTTTTAAGGACCTCTAGGAAATATTTAAAATATGTAGTGTGAAATTACCAAAATTCCCTTTATGTGTAAAATGACCCTTATACCCTTAATACCTTTCCACCTCGTGCTATATTTTGCCACCACCACCTTACACGTGTCATCCATACAGATTAAGCTTGAATATGTGTTGTCCTGAGAGAGAAAGCTAAAACAGGTGTCGCAGTTTGGCAAAATAAGACTGCAAGACCCCTCCGATACGTGATACTTCAACGCTGACTTGTCGTTGTAAAGTGTTGGTCATCTAGACATGTGTCAACACCGTGATATCTTTGGAAAACTATAAATAGGGCCTTTGGGACCATTTGAAACTCACACCAATTCCTTGAGAATTATAGAAAGAAATAGTGAGAGAAAGTGTGGAAAAGTTTAAGAAGAAGTTCTTAAAGGTCTTAGTGATATTAATCTTAAGGTAATCTTCTCAAAATATTATAATGCATCTTTATAGTTTTAATTTATTAATTTATAGATTTACTTAGTAGTTATGCTAGTAAAATACCCTAAAGGCTTCACTAATCAAAACTTAAAATTTAAAACAAATCAAAGTTGATTTTATTTTCAATATATGTAAACTTATTTGAAATTATATATACGCTTTAAAATTATTATTTTTAAAGTAATTGCTCGTTATTATGGAATCCCGTTTAAGTAATTCCAAAGTCAGGCCTGGTGAAATTCTGTCTAGATGAGTTGGTATTTGAGTGGTGCTCCTGTGACCCTCAATCTCTATTGGGAATGAATCCGAAAATGTTCTGCCTAGATAAGATGGTATTTAAGTGGTGCCCCTGTGACCCTCCATCTCTATTGGGAACCGATTGATTAGGAAAAACTATGAATTGAATTCTTTAATTACGATCAATGAGTTTTCAAAGTTGAGAAAATGGTTTTTAGTAATCCTTTAAAACAAGTTATTATTAAAATACATTATATAGATTGGACCTTGTTTAGAACGTGTACTTAAACCTTTATCGTATTTGGTAGATTAACATGTGATCAAGACTCAATATCTATAAATTCGACTTCCATTTGGGTGAGTACTCTATGCCATTTCTTGCATATTTTGATTATATGATATTATACGAACTATATATATTTTGTGAAATGCTTTTATTATCAAAATAAATCTAATACCGATGATTCCGTCGTTTGTTATATGTGTATATCTCTCGATTAATACATCTGATTTGAATTCTAAATTTTTTTATTCGGCCTATGGAAACTCTCTTACTATGTTGGCTTTGACTATCGGGTGGACATATTTGGATGGTACCTTCCCAGGTGGTTTATCAAAAGTGTGATCTAAATAAGGCATTGTTCCAGAGATCATGATTTTCTTTCTGTGTTGTTGCCGGATGGAAACATTTGGTAATACTGTCTGTCTGGTTATTAGAGCGTACATGGATGCTAAAACTAAATAATTGACATATTTCTCAATTATTTTATCCATTCTGTTATGAATTGTTTATTCTGAAAATATATACTGTCAGTTACATTATATATATTATGGTAAATTCCTCTCTCTCTATCTATATGCCTTATGTTCTAAATTGAATAAGCATCCATTTTTTGAAAAATCGTGGAATGTCTGGAGATTGAATCTCACTCGGCTTTTAGCTGATGTTGTATAAATAACCATTTTTCAGGAAATAATTAGGCAAGCGGATGGAATGTAAGAGGACTATGTTGATGATTTAGCTTATGGAGCTCCTTTTGTTACTTTAAGTAAAATGTTTGTTTTTATCATATAGAGCATGTTTGGTTCGCTTGTAATAAGTTTTAAATTTTGTCTCAAGTTGTAACTCATTATTATTTTAATATAAATGAAGTTTCCTTTAGAAAGCTCTGATGGCATAATTCGTTCACTTTAAGTATTTTACGATTCATAACCATGTGATTGTATTTTTGTTGCATTTATTTAAGGAAACAATTTAAGTTTGAATATTTTTTGCCTTGGTGGCATGTCAAGATACTCTTTCCCTACTACTATTTTGGGTCGGGGTCGTGACAAAACCAATAGTGGTGTCAAAGCCTCCAACAAAAGACTCCAAGCAACAAGATGATCGAAAATTAGAGATATTGGGCCGATTGGATCCAATATTCCCTATGGAGATACCGTACTTCAATCAGAGCACCTACAGGGACTACCCCTTATTCACTAGTTTATGACATGGAAGCAGCTCTACTCGTTAAGCTAGAAATACTGTCCCTCCGCATCATGCTCTAAAGAAGGGTTAACGAAGAAGATTGGCATCAATGCCTCTATGATGAGCTATCACCCTTGGACGAAAAGAGACTTAAGGCTCTATATCATATACAAGCGTATCATTTCCAGATAACGCGATCATTCAACCAAAAAGTAAAGGACCGCGACATCTAAGAAGGAGACCTTGCCCTCAAGGAGATAGTGGAACCCGTCTGAGACCCTAGAGGGAAATTCAATCCTAACTTGGGTGACCCATACATTATGAAGAAAATTCCGTCACGCGGTGCCTCTATGCTCACAGACCTCGTCGGAGAAGAGATGGAGCGTCCAGTCTACTAGGACCGTCTCAAGAAATTTTACGCTTAGTTCGAAAGCCCGAAGTGCGACAACTTTTCTCATCCCCCTTCTATTCTAAAAAAATATCTCTTCTTTTCCTCCTACCCAGAACTACGTGGTACCTAATCCTCTCAAAATATTTCTTTTTAAATGAAACTAATGAAAATTTTCAAAACCCCTAGAGGTACATAGGCAAACCGTAGGCCATACGTGGGCACGGTCCCCCCCCCCCCCCCCCCCCTTTTTTTTTTCTTCATAAAATGCTATTCTTTTATAACCTATGAGAATGATGGTTCATCTCATGCCCATCAAGAGGCATAAAAAAATATGATCAAAATCATTTTTATTATAATAAAGGAATGTAATCATTACATGAAGTATCAGTGAAGGGAGATAAATAGATCACCCCCCTTTCCACTAACAAAACCATCTTAAACAAACAAACCCAATCCCTACGAGCCTAACACAAATTACCCTAGCTTCACAAAATTTTGCCTCAGCTTCACAAACATTGTCCTTAACTGCCTGCGGCCCCGCTTCATCATCATTACCTGCCCCCAGAGGTCCCCAAGTCTCCCACTCTTGGTTAACACTCCTTGTGAACTCCATGGAGTGATATACCCTCACAAGTTTGGATGAAACCACAATAACCTCCTCCATGGTGTCTAAGGCTATAAGACACATTTTCTCAGTATCTTCCTTTATAATATTCTCCACTACCCGCTTCCATAACCACTTTAGGTAGTCCGCAAACACATGCCAATCCCCTCCTATAGATTATGACGACCGAAGAGATGGCCGACGGCGCTGCCACAAGGAACCCAATATTGTCTAAAATTATTCAGTCAGGTCCTCTACTGGGAAAAAATTCGTTATGCATGGAGGCACTATTTGTTCCCACCCAACTTGGCATAGAAGCTGCCAAGGGAAATAAAAGGAGGTCTAACGAAGGCTAACCAATCCCACATACCGGTAGTCTCCTAGCTGCAAAACAAACTACAAGTGTCCCCACCATGGCACTGACTAATGAAGAAATCGATCTCCGTGCTCCACAAACTAGTTCACCCAATTCTCTATCGATGTGACAAAACTAAAAAGGTCTAGACAAAGAAATTAGGCGCACCCGTAAAATGGATTCTCATGAGGGGTCGCTAGATGAAACCTATTTTTAAGACACATGAATAACATCACCGAGCTCCTCCTCAGAAAGTCAAAATGACCCTCTTTCTAAGCATCGAGACCGTTCAGGGTCTCCTCCAGTACCACCACCGCATGACTATGACGGTAAGACATCCATGTCACTAGCATCGCCACTTAAGGATCAACCATTAAGTCCCCTGTCACCAGTAATCGCCTCGTAATAAGACCCAAAGTAACATCTCTAGCAAATCCATCATCATTAAAACCCCTCTAAGGCTACGTATGCATAATCACTTGAAGAAAAATAGTTCGTCCATTAACTAAGGGTCGATCCACTGAAGAGGAAATATAGAGCGACTCATCCAGAAATGCCCAGAGAGAATGAGAAATTTGAGTATGACCGCCTCAACACTAGGGATAACCACCAAAATTACTGAGAATTCCTCGTAGGTAGGAAAAACCTCATTCATGCCAAACCGGATGACATGGTTCTCAAGGTACCAAAATTATATCGCTGTTGGTAGCAAGTTCCAGTTTATAACCCGATTACACCATAAAAAACATGACGAAAGCTGAAAGTATCACAATCAACATTATATAGGTACATGGACTTTAAGCCTTCAAGATAAGAAAAGAATTCTTCGTATATTGGAAGATCCATTTGGAGAATAAAAAAAGAAGAATCAAGAGAAGAAATATGGATGTTGGTGAGAAAAACACACCCTTTTCACTCTTCATTTATACCCAAAAATCCATATAAAAAACAATGTTTTTGGAATTTTCTTCAAATCCCAGCCCTACAAAAGTAAACTATTATGCAGGAAAGTTAAATCAAAGTCTAGGAGTGATTTGACTTGACCCCTATGCCGATAGGTAGGTCAATGGGTATGACAATCAACAACCCCCCTATTTTGGAAAATTCAATTGTTCTATACTACCTAAAATCAATTTCCAAAAATCCCTGTTTTGAAAAGTTGGCCCCCAGGTCATTCTTTTTTATATTTTTCCTCAAAATCATTTTCATTCTCAAAATAAATTCTTTTCCTTTTTTGTTCAGAACTTAAAAATTCTTGCTTTGAAAAGATATATTAACCCCAAAGTTAATTACTTTTTCTTTTACTCTCCTTTTTTATCATTTCCATATTTATCCCTATCTTTGCATAAAATAAACAATCTAAACAGAAAATTAAAAGTGCATATAGGATAGGCCACTAAAAATACTAAAAAAGAAAAATAATTTCTTTCATATATATATATATATTGTTGCTTGATTACATTTTTTCAGTACAAAAAGCAAAAAATGAGAAAATACAAACGGGACTTCTCCCGAACCCTGAACTATCCCAAAAATCCTCAGATCCCATGATGCAGATGCTTTCCCTGGTGATGAATGGTGGACCATCCACTCCCAAAGCCAGAACCTTCATCTGAGGCAACAGATGGTACCAAGAAAGAATGGACAAACTTCTTTATATAATCAAACATGGAGTCCATCCAGTCCTTGATGTCCCACATCAAATTGGTCAGCACACGTACATACTGCAAGCAAAGAGAAACAAAAAAAAAAAATCAGTCAGTAAAGAGCAAAGAAAGAATCAATGGAAACATAAAAGAGGAGAAAATTTGACGATGTGAGAAGTCAAATTGTATCAGGGAAAAAAAACTTTAAAAATCAAGATCACTCGATAATTTAGAGTAACCCGCTCTGATACCAATTTGAAAAGACAAGACTATGTGATAATTGATTAACTTCGCAACTTTCTAATATAGCACACTTATTTAATTTCAGCCCCTAATCATGCATCTAAAGTGCAAGTGTCAACCCATAAATAAATAAAGCATGTGACACAAAAAATTATGCTGAGACACAGAATTCAGGAAAAAACCCCTTTCGGGTAAAACCTTTATTTCACTATGAATATACAAGCCGCAACTTACAATTACATAGAGAAATCTGCAATGGATCAACGTGCAACCAACCCACAAAGACACGCAGTCTTGAACTCAGCAAGAGAATACACGCAGCACCCTCCAAGGACACGCAGCCCAAACAACAAACGTAGAACCGCAGCTCTCCTCAATGACACGCAGTTATAACACTTTGTAGAGACTCCCTCAGCAATGACACGCAACCCTCGGTTGCAAAGTTCTCTCCACAAAGATGAACAGTAGCAAAGCTTGTGTTCTAGGGTTCCAAAAGATTCACAAAAGTATTTGGGATTTTTGGTGTTAATAAAAAAAAAGTCTTGGGACTCAAAAAGGTGAAGACTTAGAGTATTAAGGACTCTGAAAATCGTCTTGAAAAGTCTTAGAAAACCACTTCCCGTAGTGGGTTTTAAATAGGAAAAATTTGAGCCTAAAAAATCTCTAACAGATCTGGCCGAATTTATCCCAGTCGGATCGGTCCGGCTTGGTGGCGGATCGGTCCGATTTGACCGGATCGGTTCTTTTATTAAGAGGCGGATCGGTCCGGATGAGGTCGGATCGGTTCGGTTATTTCTGCTTCATCGGTTTGCATTCAATCCAGGGTCTACTGGACCTTGAGCAAGGCGGATCGGTCCGGGTAGAGGGCGGACCGGTCCGGTCCGGTTTTCCCAGAAAAATAAAAACTTTAAAAAGCCTCATTTTGCTTGAAAAAACTTACTTCTTATTTTTATAAAAAACATTTTATAAAAATTTCCCAATACTAAATATGAACTTTAAGGAACGTAAAAACAAAATTTTACCAAGTTCATTCTTGCAGAGGCTATGATGTTGAAGACGCTTTGATATTCGGATCCGTTGATGTAGATGAGATCTTGAGTTTCTTCAACGGTGTAACGGCGTACGACATGCAAAATGATAATGGACAAAAATGTCCTTACAAATCTCCCCCTATGTCTATGCCGGTACATACATAAAAAATATCCGAATTATCAACTTATGACCTATACAAATCTACCCTCCATGAACCCTAAAGATGGATAGATAGAAATGTTTAAATCTTCATCGTTTGTTCTTCGATCTTCAACAATCATCAAATCTCAAAGCTTTTCTCATCAGGGTGTGCAACATATTGATCTTTAATCTTCATACCTACACACATGAGACAAACAAATACCACGTGACATATTGAGTTTGAAATGAGATAAACATAGATACCAATATATGATAAAAGTATAAGCTATATCTCAAAAACTCCCCCAAAATTCAAACTCTCCCCCATAATATGATAATTCTTTCTCCCCCTTTTTATGATGTCCCCAAATAGACAAATAAGAAGAATGAATCAAAAAAGCAAAATCGGGGTGTCACGGTATACAAAAAATACACAAACTATTTTTGATTTTTCAAATTTTTCATACAAAGATAGGATACCAATATGAACAAATATGAAATAAAAATCACACCATGGATTTAGACTCAAACAACCAAGTCATGGAAACGGAATGAATGGGTGTGAACACATTCGATAGGTAAATCAACTCAATCAATCATATGTGCACGATGCATACGTGTACTCCTAACGAATGAACATCAAAGGTATCCTTAGGTGTAAAAGTTTGTTGAATTTAGATGACATCGTCTTATGCAAATCAACAAATCAAAGTCAAATGATTTCCACACCAATAACGTCCAAAACTATATAGCGCATTTTTAAGAATTTCAAGGACGTGCAAACCCGTTTTAATTCTCCAACCAAACTCCCTCATATATATTTTCTTTTAGAGGTAGTCTAAATTCTCAAACTTTGGAGAATTGGTGCAAAAACCTAAATGGCCCATAATTGGCATGAATTTCTTTTTATTGCCGTTAAATTTTTTTGGGCTTTTTTAACCTCTTTGGACCTCGGATAATAAAATTCCTCAATTTTTTAGGTCCTTTTTAACGGTGGCTTTTGCGCAAAGGATAGATAATTACCTTTCGCAGCCCCTCCCCGTTATCAAACAAAGCACACAAACTCACAAAACGGTTTTTATATGCACAATTTCCTTATCAAAATTTATCGCGCTTGATTCGTTTTAAGGACAGGATTGAAGTGAAAACACCCAACCAACATGTGATAAGACAAGCACAATAATCAAACAAATCCGTGCATGTGTGCAATAAAGGAAACATGAGTCAAACATGTAGGACGTAACACTAAATTACATCTTAATGACTCCAAACATTATAAAGCACATGGATGAATTGACCTATTGTCTCAAAACACTATCAAATAGTCACATGAAAATAATGGAATGATGTTATGACTCGGTCATCCTAAGTGTTCATCCATAAACGGTGCAAACAAAATACAAAAAATCTTTTTGGATTTTTCAAAAAAAATTTTGACAAAATAATTTTTTTTTGTATTTTTCAATTTTTTTTAAAACAAAAATATATACAAAAATGATACATACTAGCAATAGGCAAAGAATGACATCATGCAAATCACCCTATGCTAGTAAACAAGTCAAACCTCAATCATTAGGTGCGGAGGGGTTTTCCAAAGGTGGTGACAACTTATGAAAAACCTCCATCAATTCTTGTGAAGTTTTGACTAAAAAATTAACTTGCTCACCTAAATGTGCAAACTCTCTCATGTAGTCTCCGGGAGCATGTAAAGTATCATGTGTGGGTGCATGTGTGCCAGAAACACGTGTGGAAGAAAAACGTGACACATACCCCAACTTAAAGCAAAATTCCCTAAGGTGTCCTCTCCTTTTGCAATGTGAGCAAACATAAATAGGCCTAGGAACACCTCTCTCAAAAACTCTAGGACGCACTTTCCTAAAAGGAATGGGATGCCTAGGTGGGTTAGGGTGAGACACATGTGAAACTGTCACTAAAGTGGGAACCGGCTCGGGTGATAATTGGGAAAAAGAGGCACCGTCATGAGTTATTCCAAACTTCTCACCTTTACCCTTAAGAACCACCTTTTCAACCTTCTTAGGTGCGTTCTCAAACTTGACTTTGACCTCCCGGGCATGTTCGAGATCACTCTCGAGTTGGGATACACGTGTCGTCAGACTAGACAACGTGTCGGCCAAATCACACTTCTCCTTTCTCAAAACCTCCTTCTCTTTCTCCAAATCTAAAACCCGACGACCTAAATCCCTATTATACTTCTTTGTTTTCAAGGTCTCGGTGTACAAATCTCTAAAAGCTTTTTGGAGCTCACTTTCATCTCCACTTTCACTCTCACTTTCTCCCTCACTTGAAGCGCTCAAACCATCACTATCACTTTCGTGTGCACTATTATGGGACAAGGTGGGTGTGCTCACACGACTAGAAAAGCTACAAACTTCTCACCACTAGTCTCATCACCTTCACCTTCACTACTATCACTAAGTGTGGCAGGCATAGCTACTTTCTTTCCTTTCTTTCTAAGCCACGTAGGACACTTAAACGACTTATGTCCCTTACCCCCACATTTAAAACAAGTGAAGTTCTCAAAATCTTCCTCACACTCCTCATCGGATTTATTCTCTTTTTCCCTCTCACCACTTTCTTTGGCCTTTCCTTTCTTTTTATTTTTCTCAAAAAAATTCTTTTTATTGGAAGAATTATTTTTGTTCATGTTGAGAAATTTTTTAAAATTTTTCGCAAACAAGGCCATGTCATTAAAATCAAAATCTCCCTCAGAATCAGACTCACAAAATTTTTCTTTCTTTTTCTTAAAATGAGTCTTTAAATCAATGCCATTATCCGTAGCCTTAATGGTTTTGGGAAACATGTCAATCTCATAGGTTTGAAGATCTCCTACAAGTTCTTCCAACTTAAGTGATTTCAAATTTCCCAAAGAGTTCAAAACAGTGACTTTAGGAATAAAGCGTTGTGGGAGAGATCTCAAAATCTTTTTAACGACACGAGTGTTATCAATCACTTCACCAAAATTAAAACATGTGTTAACAATGTCCGACAATCATGCATAAAAATCATCAAAGCATTCGGACTCATACATGGTGATAGTCTCAAATTGGGTGGCCAAATTTTGTAATTTTGACTCTTTAACCGCGTTCGTACCCTCATGTGTCAATTTCAAAACATCCCAAGCCTCTTTAGACGTGGTGCACGTCATAATTCGGCGAAACGCATCAGGAGAGACAGCTCCAGAAATAGCACTCAGACCACGGGAATTAAAATTGGACAATTTATAATCATCTTCAGTCCAGGCTGACACGGGTTTTAAAGTGGTGATGTTATTAACAGTGACCGTGAGAGGACTCCAACCATTTTCGCAAAGCAACCAAACACGCTCGTCAATAGATTTTAAAATCGATTTCATACGAGCTTTCCAGTAGGCATAATTAGACCCGTCAAAAATAGGCATCTGATTATATAAGTGCTCCATAGGAAAAATTGCGATTTTTCACAAAACTGATTTTTAAAAAAAATCAATATCACACGATTTTGCGGAAAAAGGAATACGCGATAAATTAGCGCAACCTGCTCTGATACCAATTTGACGATGTGAGAAGTCAAATTGTATCAGGAAAAAAAAACTTTAAAAATCAAGATCACTCGATAATTTAGAGTAACCCGCTCTGATACCAATTTGAAAAGACAAGACTATGTGATAATTGATTAACTTCGCAACTTTCTAATATAGCACACTTATTTAATTTCAGCCCCTAATCATGCATCTAAAGTGCAAGTGTCAACCCATAAATAAATAAAGCATGTGACACAAAAAATTATGCTGAGACACAGAATTCAGGAAAAAAACCCTTTCGGGTAAAACCTTTATTTCACTATGAATATACAAGCCACAACTTACAATTACATAGAGAAATCTGCAATGGATCAACGTGCAACCAACCCATAAAGACACGCAGTCTTGAACTCAGCAAGAGAATACACGCAGCACCCTCCAAGGACACGCAACCCAAACAACAAACGTAGAACCGCAGCTCTCCTCAATGACACGCAGTTATAACACTTTGTAGAGACTCCCTCAGCAATGACACGCAACCCTCGGTTGCAAAGTTCTCTCCACAAAGATGAACAGTAGCAAAGCTTGTGTTCTAGGGTTCCAAAAGATTCACAAAAGTAATTGGGATTTTTGGTGTTAATAAAAAAAAAGTCTTGGGACTCAAAAAGGTGAAGACTTAGAGTATTAAGGACTCTGAAAATCGTCTTGAAAAGTCTTAGAAAACCACTTCCCGTAGTGGGTTTTAAATAGGAAAAATTTGAGCCTAAAAAATCTCTAACAGATCTGGCCGAATTTATCCAAGTCGGATCGGTCCGGCTTGGTGGCGGATCGGTCCGATTTGACCGGATCGGTTCTTTTATTAAGAGGCGGATCGGTCCGGATGAGGTCGGATCGGTTCGGTTATTTCTGCTTCATCGGTTTGCATTCAATCCAGGGTCTACTGGACCTTGAGCAAGGCGGATCGGTCCGGGTAGAGGGCGGACCGGTCCGGTCCGGTTTTCCCAGAAAAATAAAAACTTTAAAAAGCCTCATTTTGCTTGAAAAAACTTACTTCTTATTTTTATAAAAAACATTTTATAAAAATTTCCCAATACTAAATATGAACTTTAAGGAACGTAAAAACAAAATTTTACCAAGTTCATTCTTGCAGAGGCTATGATGTTGAAGACGCTTTGATATTCGGATCCGTTGATGTAGATGCGATCTTGAGTTTCTTCAACGGTGTAACGGCGTACGACATACAAAATGATAATGGACAAAAATGTCCTTACAATGAATATACCTCAGCTCAGAGGGCCTCATCTATAAGTCCTGCTAAACCCAACACCGATGCGTGAGGACGGTGCGACACTCTTAACAACTCCCATGTACTCAATCAAAAATTGCAAAAAGGGGGACTAACTTGAATAATCAGAGCCTCCTCTGTCTCTGCCGTCGATGTACCACCACCAATGTTGTGGGTCGATCCCATCGGTACACTTGTAACCTTACCCAAATATATGGTGGGTGGTGGCATATTCTCCACATCATAGATATAAAAGGGCATCAACTAGCTTATTACGAAGTCTAGATAATCGTAACTCGCCAATCCGAAATCATCAGACAGTTCCCTCACCTGCTTCATAGATATAGGGCATCGACGATGGGATCTCCACCTCCTCCTCCACTATCTTCTTCACCATCCTCTCTCCTAAGTACGAGACATACCCAAACTCGTGTGCAATCAATCTCCGCATCTGCGTATGCATGCCGTATCACCATATCCCGTGAAGACACCTCCTAGGGGTAGAATGTAACTAACATCCCCTAACAAAGAATCAATATCCACTCAAGAAATAAAGATGCCAATAAGAACTCAGAAAAGACAAAAATTAACCTGATCACTGATCTGGACATTCAAGACCTGCTACACATCTGTCAGAGATAAGGACTAGTTCGATTTCCAGTTAGACATTCACCACCGGAACATCCGATAGAAGTCCCCAAAATAATCATCCTTCATAGCCAACAACCCCGCGTTGTGCCCAATCACCTCGTAGAACCATGTCTACAAAGAGTTAGAAATCTGCAAAAAGAATAAAAGAAGAATGCAAGGAAAATGCATAAAAAGAAAAAGAAAATCCAAAATTACCTCGAGAAGGTACATGGCTCCCGTAAAAGTCTGTCGACAGTACTAGCTGAATGCATCTAGAGAAGAATAAATGGATGCCAAATTAAGGCTACACCAATCGTACATAGGGATGTCATAAATCATCCTCAAATACGACAGAAACCAAAGATGGATGACGTCCCCACTCGTCATCACCAAGAAACCCCCAAGTAAAATTCAAATAAATATTCGAGCCATCTGTCTCACCTGTCGCCCGATAGTCACATACACCCTTGTTAGAGCATATTTTCTCTCATTGCTCAAATAACTTAGGCTTACATTAGTTTTTGTCATATTCCGTTACCATTTGATCAGATCCGAGGCGAAGTGTGAATATCCAACATCTCCAACATTCAAGTATCTCTATACTTTGAAGGTTTAATGGTTTAGTGATTGAATTTATTCCTTAAATATATTTTGGGATGTTTGTTTTTATTAAAACTAGAAATATGATTTTTTTTAAATTGAGGCATTTTTTTTGTATTTAAAAATATTTTTTTAAACGTGTATCTCGTTCAAACGAGGTTGATATCTCGTTAGAAGGAATTGGTAGAAGGAATCGGTAGAAGGTTTATTCAATCGAACATCTCATAAGGGCTTGCTGTTTTGATTTTTTTGATGTCGTTAGAAACGATACCTATCTCATTCGAATGAGATGATTATCTTATTTGAATGATAGGGAAGTTTTTTTCGAACGATGCCACAACCTCGAAATTTATGAATGTCCTATAAATACTTATTTTGTATTTGATTTCGTTAAGATTTTTTTCAGAACTGATTCTGCATATCCTTTGCAAAATTTGTCAACCTTTTGTTTTGAGAAAATCTTTTTGATTCACAAATCACATCCCCATAATATATTTGAGTGAATCAAGTTTAAACCCTATAGCTTGTACTTAGTATATTTCTATTGTGAAGAGAGATCTTGTGATACTTGAGGGAATTCACTACTGACGACAAAGGCTAATCAATGGATTCGAAGCATGGAAGTTTGCGTGTGGATGACTCTGGATGGAGCCGTATTCTTTAGAGATTTTCTAGTCACTGAGTATTATAGTTGTGGCAGTTATCAAGTAGTCTGTAAGTCGATAGTCTTGTAAACTGTCTAAAGTGGTGAAAAAAGGTTTTACTTGAAAGTTTTTTTCCTTAATTGAACTCTTTTAAATGCATGGTTTATTTAATAAACCTAGATACATGTTTAGGATTGTAGAGTGGGGTTAAATAAATTAACCACCAACACTCTAATAAATTTAACCCACAGATTTGATCAAATATTTATTTATGATTTATCAAGTTTTACTACAATCCAGACTCTACAAGGGCTGAGATATTATTACACGCGATTTAATATATTGCTTATACTCCGCATTTGATAAATTACAATAGACATCACTCTAGTAGTTATTTAAAATTATTTATTTAAGATTCCACCCCAGATACTGTGACAAGTGGCACCATAAACACATGGACACTTGGTTCCATATAAATGATGACAAGTGGCAAGCCCACTTAAGATATTTTGGTTATAAAAGAGGGTTCCCCCTCATTTAGTAGGATGATGGTCTTGGGGGCAAAGTAAGTTGAGGAAATCTAACTCTTCTCCCCCACGAACCTATTGAGCTCCATCACGGGTTCAATAGTGACAAGCATATTTTCATAGTTTCATTATGAGTTTTACATATTTTATACGGTACATGGGAATTTGGAGGCGGTTAGTCAGATTTGGTACCCCTCACGCACCAGAAACCACCAAAACCACCAAAAATTGAGTTTTTCGGCGTATCGTGCATGAGGCGTATCACTTGATCATATTTAGCTGGTTGTTTCATGATTATCTAGCGATTTCAAATTGATTCAAATTGGTATATTCTTATGCTAGATACTTTCACTGGTTTATCTTTTCACCGGGTTGTCTATTCGAGACAAAAAGGGGTAGAGATGTATGTGATGTAGGGGGAGATTTGATTTGAGCATGTTTTTGATTGCATATTTTACAAATTGGTATAACATAATAAATTGGTATCATTTTGTTCCTCAATTGTTTCAAAAATGATTCTTTCAGAGATTATTCATATTAGTATCTATTATCGTTTGATATCATTTAAATATGTATATTGGTTTCATTTGTTCCTCCATACTTCACTTGGTATTTGTTTGTCTGTTTCATGTGTGTAGGTATGCTTAAGCGATTCGAGATTTCAAGTCCACATCACATTCAGACAGTTCATGCTTGTTGGTGCTACATATACTAGTCTGTGTCCTGTAATTTTTTATTTTGGGTTTATGGGATGGGATTTAGGCATCATAAGGCTTGACGGCCCGACTTAGGCATTTCACAAGTTTAGTTTTGTCCCGGAATAGTCAAAGGGGGAGATTTGTAAGGACATGAATTTTCAATTGAGTCCCTGTATTATTTTGACTTAATTCCGTGAACAAAAATGTGCTTGTAATATGTCATAGGGAGATTTTATTTTGTCACGATACCACTTGGTCTATGACGTAGTGAAGAAATTGAAGACGTTGCGCCAAAGCTTCAAATGAATAATCATGCCGAAGTTTAATTAGTGGAATTTATTCATCTTCAAATTAGTTGCATTTCGAGACCACACTGGTATGAATGCGTATAATTAATGGTGCCCGAAACTATTTTTTTTAAAGATAAGGATGTAATTTGTTATAAGGAAAAATGTTTTAAAATGTTTTATAGTTTTTTAAATCGTTTACACTACGTTTTATTCGTATAAGCTCGAAAAGGAGTTTGGATTATTTGGATATCTTTTGGAAGAGACGTTTTGAACAAAAAGTTAAACTGACACGCGGGCTCGTTTAAACGACAACCAGTTTCGTTCAAACGAGATGGGTATATCGCGCGAACAACGTGGCCTTATCGTTCAAAAGGACAAATTTTTCGAGGCGATGCTTAATTCTTATTTAAAGCGTGTTTTCGTCTGAGTTTCATAAGTGTGCATTCTGAAAAAATAATTGGTATCATTTTGTTTCTCAATTGTTTAACAAATGATTTTTCCAGAGATTATTCATATTGGTATGTATTATGGTTTGGTATCATTTGAATATATATATTGATTTCATTTGTTCCTCCATACTTCACTTGGTATTTGTTTGTCTGTTTCATGAGAGTAGGTATGCTTCAGCGATTCGATATTTCAAGTCTACATCATATTCAGACGGTTCATGCTTGCCGGTGCTACATATACAAGTCCATGTTCTGTAATTTTTTATTTTGGATTTATGGGATGGAATTTAGGCGTCATACGGCTTGACGACCTGACTTAGGCATTTCACTAGTTTAGTTTTGTCCCGGAATAGTCAAAGGGGGAGATTTGTAAGGACATAAATTTCCAATTGAGTCCCTGTATTGTTTTGACTTAATTCTGTTAAAAAAACTGTGTTTGTAATATGTCATAGGGAGATTTTATTTTGTCACGATTCCACTTGGTCTATGACGTATTGAAGAAATTGAAGACTTTGCGGTAAAGATTCAAAGAAATAATCATGCCGAAGTTTAATTGGCGCAAGTTTATTCATTTTTAAATTAGTTGCATTTCGAGATCACACAGGTATGAATGCGTATAATTAATGGCGCTCAGAACTATTTTTATAAAAGATAAGGGTGTAATTTTTTTATAAAGAAAAATGTTTTAAAATGTTTTATAGTGTTTTAAATGGTTTACACTGTGTTTTATTCATATAAGATCAAAAAGGAGTTTGACTTATTTGGATCTCTTTTGGAAGAGACGTTTTGAACAAAAAGTTAAACTGACATGCGGGTGGTTCAAACGACAACCAGTCTCATTCAAACTAGATAGGTATGTCGCGCGAACGACGTGGCCTTGTCGTTCGAACGACACGTTTTTTGAGGTGGCACTTAATTCTTATTTAAAGAATTTTTTTGTTAGAGTTTCGTAAGTGTGCATTCTGGAAAAACAGTTTACCATCCAGTACGAGTTTTGCACATGTTTTCTAAGCTTTAAAAAGCATAAACACATCCTTAGAGTTTGAAAAGATTCGAGGTATCATTCTTATATGTTTACGTGATCTTGCTGCACCAAGAAAGTTTGTTCTCCCATTGAACATAAGGGCTTTGCGGTGAAGAAAAGAGAAGGACTTCTCGTTTGACATCGTAGGTGAATCAAAGCCATTCGGTGGATACCGAGACATACGTCGATGCACGTGTTGTGGAAAGGTATCGTGGAAGATAGAAGTTATGCATGGGCACTATTAAAGAATGGTAGAAGATCAGAAGGAGCGTCAAGATCCGTGGGGATCTAGTCATTGAGTAAGGCTAATCTGTCTTTGTAAAACCTTTGTTCATAGTGATTGTCTGGCTTGGGTCGTCCGAGGTTGTTTTCTCGTTTTGGGTTTTTTACTCGTACATCCGGCGTTGTGAGTATTCTTTACTTTACTTTACTTGCTTTAATCACTCGATTCATGTTTAAGATTAATCAAGATAAAATTTGTTTAAAGTAAGAATTGGGTTTTCACAACTTGGCTTGGTGCAAATTAAAAGTTAGATAATTTTTAGTAATAAATTGGTTTGATTTGAAACACATGCACTTAGGGACCACCCAAGTTTTTTCATACTGTTTTGAAGATCGGATTAACACATCCCGTGAAATACTCACATACTTGGTTTAAAAATCTGTGGTAGTGATTTTTACTATTCCTACAACGGATGAATCTTATCGAAAATACTGCATATGTTTATTCATAAATATTATGAATGACTATTAGTTTTAGAAACATTTATGGCTGTACTTTTTCTTTTCCAAAATACATTTATTAAAGCATAAAGGGTGGCCACCAAGCCATTATTTACGTGTTATATTGTTTATAACTATACAAAATAGGTCAAAACCCATGTGACCATTAAAAATACGGATCCATTTTAACTTTCGGCTAGAGTGGTACACGCTCATTAAGTGAAAGCTTGTCCAAATAGTTATACAATTTTAATCACTTTTGAATGAAAGATAAGGACGTGGCATCACTACTTTTAAATTAAGTAAAACAAAATCTTTCCACCTACATTACACAGGGTGCTACACCGGCCTTGCACCCCCCAGCTGTTTGTCCCAAACTCCAACAAAACCTTAAGCCCCAATTTCGGCTTGACTCCGACACTCCACCTCAGGCCGGTGTTTCTATAAAATGACCAATAACCATTAAGGCTTGAAATCAATTCACCATTGAGCTCATATCAAAACAAAAATTGAGGATATATGATTGACCATGGAAATTGTCTTAAATAAGGACCTCAAATCAATTATTACCTTCATTTTAAATCTGTCATACGAACTGTGGTTAGAAGGCAAGCCACTTCGGACAACCCCAGCTAACTGACCACCAGTGGTAACCTAAGGAAAAAAATTACCCAACACGATTTGGACCAATAAACTACTTTATTTACATTGGAGCTTCCTCCAAGATGCCGTGATCTAACAAAGCATGGTTCTGTTACAAACCTCATGACTTCCGACCCATATTAATCCCATTGAGGAGTATAAAATGCGATTCATAAATAAATTAACCCGAGCCACCCTGGTATCTCCGACCAACCTCGTGTGAACCTTCGAATAACCTTGATTCGACCCAACATGGGGGATTTTTTAGAAATTCGATCAACCTCTGATCCAGTTCAAAAATCTCTGAGGACCCCGAGCTCCGAGGAAGGTTGAATTCGAATAACCTGTTTGAATATTCGAGCAACTTAACCTCTGAACAGGTATCTCCGGAGCATCCTCGACCTCAGAACAAACTCGATCTCTGACCTTGATCTCTGAGGAACCTTATCGTGTGAGATGCCTTGATAACCCTAGAGGTTTCATATGAACTCGCGTGTAATATTTTTTTATGAGCTGGGATGGGTTTTGCTTTTGTTCAATATTTATAAAGGCACTGTAATATTAAGGTACTCAAGTTGCTTTAGTCAGCGAGCAAGGAAAATTTTAATTTTATGCAAACCGAAAAACAAAGAATTAAAAATTCTATAGATATAACAAGAAGACTAATTAATATTAGTAAAGAATTTTTAAATATTTTATACAGTTCTCTGTAGTACTGTGGACTTGAGGATTAATCATAAGCTATAGATCAATCTGTGTCTGTTTTTAACGTTCATATCACTGTTCAACCCTTGTCTAAAAATAATGGTATCAGAGCTTCTTTAGTAATATATTATTATATAATAAGATAAATTATTTAAGGAAAAGAGTGGAATTACACAACATAAGTTTACACCGATTAATTTTATATGCGAAGTGAAAGAACTCAACTTAAAGAATTACTAAGGTACGAATATAAAAACTTAGACTTTTATACACGTAGAGCTATAAACTTTAAAAACCAAAAAGATTTTGCAAGTTTTCTTATAGTAAATTGGATAGTAATAAGAATACAAGAGAAAATTAATCAATATAAACTAGAAATCGAAATTCTAGGAGAAAAAGGACGCTTAGGCTAATATATGATCACTGAAAAAGAATTTCTAAGAAGCAGATTAATAGCAGAATATAGAATTTTAGATAACGCAGTACAAGAAAAAGCTAAAAACATAAAAAATAAAAATTATATTCAAGCTACTATTAACAAGTGGATAATCAAGATAGCACAAGAGAGAATTTATCAATATCAATTAGAATTGGAAATTCTAAGTGAAAAAGGTAGATTTTAGTATATGTGGAAAGAAAATCAACTAGCAGTTTTAATAGAAAAAGGTAGATTTTAAAATTTATGATAACTAAAAAACAAATTTTAAGAAACGAAATCGAACATCGACGTAGTATAATTAAAACACAATATAACTTTTTAAGACTTATTTTAAAATTCGAAGAATATCATTTAGTAGACAGCACTATTTACGTAATAGAGCAACAAGAAAAAATAGTTTTATCTTTAGAAATTAAATTAGGAATATTAAGCGAGCAAGGAAAATTTTAATTTTATGCAAACCGAAAAACAAAGAATTAAAAATTCTATAGATATAACAAGAAGACTAATTAATATTAGTAAAGAATTTTTAAATATTTTAATCCGAAGTAAAAATCATAAAATACAACAAAATACGCAAATAAAAGAAGAAACAAAACAAAATATTATTTACCTAGAGACTAGATTAATATATTTTGAAACAAGACTAGGAATATTAGCAGAAAAAGGCAGGTTAGGATAATTTTATGAGCAACAATAACTTAATAGAACGAATTAGAAAAATCGAAGAAAATCAAGACTACATAAAAGGTTATTTAGACGTTATTAATAGTAATATTACTATAATAAAATTAGAATTAGAAAAATTCATAAAACACGAACAGAAAAAAGAAGAGAAGGCAAAAGAACTCGCTAATATAGAAGAATTAGTTGAAAAATTTAAAAATTTAACAACTGATCCTAAACCTCTTAAAAAGAAACTAAACTTATTTTATTCTAAAGATGACATCTTCATCAAGTAAAGGAAAAGAAATATATCGTATAGAAAATATATATGATCAAGATGAAAATACTCAAAAATACATTGAAAAAGGAATTCAAAAAACAAAAGGACAACATTTATATCAAAATAATTTACTAGAATTAAAAAATAAATTATATAATCACACTAGTCAAAGAACAATATCAGCTATCAATAGTGAAGTAATTTTAGACCTAATAACTAGCGAATCATCAAAAAAGTTAGATAAAATAGACGCAAAATTCATGCATTTAGGAGTAATAGTTATAGGCTTAGTAGGGTTAACTAGGCTAGAAGCAGGAACTAAAGTATTAGTATATATTTATGACGATAGATGGGATAACCATAAACAAGCACAAATAGCTAGCGCTGAAATAGACCTATCACATAATGCAGCAGTAATAGGATGTATACCTAATTATTGTATAGATATAAATGAATTTGGTAAACACATAAAACTAGCAATACGAACACGAGGATATAATATGACTGGAAATTATAATAATCTTTTAGTACATACTTTATTTATGGGAAAAGTATTTAATCATTATAAAATCAATTTTAAAGCAGAATTTGACTGTATAGTAAAATCATTTAATAGTAAATATGTCGAAATGATAGAAGCACAAAAAATCGATAGTAGTATTTATGAAGAAGTAGAATGGAAACTACCAAATTTACTCACTTCTAAACCTAAAAAACCAGAAAAAAATAGAATATACGAAAATCAAGTTGGACAAAGTAGCATTAAATTCAGTAGATATAAAAATATAGGAGAAGAAGAAGAAAACACAGAATTAATTGAAGAAATTAATGTCTTAATTGTAGAGGAACAAAAAGATCACTTATTTAATCTATTAGAAGATACAATATACGATATTATACTTAATGATTGTGATAATCTAACTACAGAAGAATTAGAACAAAAATATGGCAATAATAAAGAAGATATAATTTCAATATATTGTGCAGAAGGAACTAATGAAGACAATAAACAAAAAATAATAAATATCGGAATAGATAAATTTATAAATGAAAATGAAATAGTAAAAATACTAGAAGAAATAAATCCAGCAGAAGAAACTACTGAAACCTCAACATCAACTTCAAAATCACCCACTAGCGATTTTTCAACCCATCAACATCTAGGAGCATCACGAGAACCATATAATGAAAACCCTAAACCAACACCAGGTAATAAAAGTAGAAGTAGATATATATTTGACACTAGTTCTAATATAAATCAATATGGCAGTATATTAAATTTAGATGACGTAAACCCATTAGACTGGGAAACCGCAATAGAAGTTTGGGAAAAAGGATGCTTTAGAACTACTACACTAATAGAATTTACTAACCAAAGCGAAAGTGAATCTTATTTTGAAAATACATTACAAGGTAGCGTTTCTAATTGGTATTTAACATATAAGCTAGGATCTGACTATTTAAAATTTAAAGAAAACTTTAATATAGAAAGATTTACTAATCTCATAAAAGCCTCTTTTTTAGGCGGTAATAGACTTATACAAATTACTGAAAAACAAACAGAAGCACTCAGAAACCTAGAACAATTACAAATTTGTAGATTAGAATATATAGGAGATTACACTAGAAAATATATACAATACTGGACACAAACAGGTAGAACTAATGATATAAGTTTATTAGATAGATATATACAAAAAATACCAGGAAAAATAGGAGAAAAAATATGGAAAAACTGGCATAAGGTAGAAGAAAATAGAACAGATGCATCTATAGGAGCACGAGTTAATATGGTTTATAATACACTAAAAACCGAATGTAGAAAATTAAAAGAAAGTAAAGAAATTAGAAAACAATATTACCATACATGCCAACAATTAGACTTACCACCTCAATATGGTTGTGATAAAAAACGTATAATTAATAAACACTATAAACATAAAAATAAACACAAATTTAAAAAGAAATATAAAAAATATAAACTAAGTCCTAGTAAAACATTTAAAAAACCCTATAAATACAATAAGTTTAAAAGAAAACGACCATGGTACAAAAAACGTACACTCCCTAATAATAATAAAAAAGACACAAAGGATACTCCTAAAGGAATAAATAAAGTCACAAATTGTAAATGTTTTATATGTGGCGACCCTAACCACATTAGACCAAACTGTCCATATAGAAATAAACCTAATAATATTTCTAAAATTCAAGAAAAAATAAATATTTTAGAAGATATAGAAAACGAACTAGAAGATACTATAGAATTAGAAAGTATATACGACGAATATGAAGAAATAGACAATATTAGTATATATAGTATAGAATCTGTGGAATCTAATAACTCTAGTAATGATGATATAGAAATCCTAGAACAAAGTTTAGATAGTTTAAACCTTTGTTATAATATAGAAGAATGCACTTATAAATATACTCAATTACAATTATTTCAATTAGATTGTAAAAAATGCAAAAAAGAATATAAAAATCTCTATATATGTGAAAATTGTCAACAAAGATTATGCACAGATTGCTATAATACAGAAATACTTAAACCTAAAGAACAAGTTAATAATACTAATAAAACTGCTTTAATAACATTCCCTATAAAAATAAAATTTGCTAATAAAATCTTAGAGACGACAGCAATGTTAGACACAGGAGCTACTAAAAGTTTAATTCATAAAGATTTAGTAGAGCACGAAGATGCTAAAGATTTAAATTACCCTGTTTATATACATCAATTCAATAAAGATGCTATACCTATAACTCAATGTATACAAAATATACCTATATATATCAATGATGAACAATTTATTTTACCACAAACATACATAACAAATGTAAAAAGCCACCATCCTTTTATATTAGGATTAAATTTTATTCAATCATTAACTGGAGGATTTATGTATACACCATCGGGAATACAATTATTTAAAAAAGGTACACATATTATACCTAACAATCAATCTAACACTATAAAACAGGAAAATAAATTAATTCTCAACAATAATATAATATTGGAATCAACAGAACAAATTGAAGACATAAAATGCGATAATAAATTAGATATTGAAACAGACTATTTAAATAACTATTTACAATATCTTGACGAAAGTGATTGTCTCAAATTAGAATGCAATAATCTAAACAAAATTGTTTTTAAGAATACTAAATTAGAACTGGAAGATTTAATTAGATTAGCAGAAAAAACAGAAATAATAGGCGAAGACCCTCAAAAACATTGGAATAAAAATAAAATAGAAGCTAAATTAAATATAATAAATCCTGACATAACTATAAAAACTAAAGATATTTCTTGTGAAATAATCGATCAAGAAGAATTTAAAATACAAATTAGAGAATTATTAAATTTAAAAGTAATACAGAAAAGCACTAGTAGACATAGAAGCCCCGCTTTTATGGTAAGAAATCATAGTGAAATTAAAAGAAATAAAGCAAGAATGGTAATCAATTATAAAAGATTAAATGATAATACCTATGATGATAGCTACAAGATACCGAATAAAGACGAATTAATTAATAAAATCCAAAATAAAAAATACTTTTCTAAATTTGATTGTAAATCTGGTTTTTGGCAGATAAGAATGCAAAAAGAATCAATCGAATGGACAGCATTCACTTGTCCAGAAGGACATTTTGAATGGCTAGTCATGCCATTTGGATTAAAGAATGCACCACAGATTTTTCAAAACAAAATGGATACTATCTTTAAAAAACATTCAGACTTTTGTATAGTATATATTGATGACATACTAGTATTTAGTAATAATAAGCAAGACCATAGGAATCATTTAGAAATAATTTTTAACGAATTTATTAACCAAGGTTTAATTATCAGTAGCAAAAAGATGCATTTAGAAAAACAAGAAATAGATTTTTTAGGACTTTTTATTAAAGGAGGTAAAATAGAATTACAAGAACATATTGTAAAAAAGGTTTTAGAATTCCCCGATAAAATAGAAGATACTAAAAAATTACAAGCTTTTTTAGGCTTATTAAACTATTGTAGATCTTTTATACCAAACTTATCTAAATTAGTAGGTCCATTATACAGTAAGTTAGGAAAAAATGGGCAAAAATATTTTAATGATGAAGATATAAAATTAGTTCAAAAAATAAAACATATTATTAATACACTAGAACCATTAAATTTACCATTAGAAAATTATTATAAAATAGTACAAACTGATGCATCAGCATTAGGTTGGGCAGGTATATTACTACAAAGACCTCATAAGGAAAGTAATAAAAACGATGAACAAATATGTAAGTATTGTTCTGGTAATTTTAATGAAACACAAGGTAGGTTACCTTCTACTGACTTAGAAATTTTAGGCGTTATAAATACATTAGAAAAATTTCAATTATTTTTAGGCAAAACTTTTTTAATAAGAACAGACTGTGATAACATAGTCAAACATTTTAATAAAACTAACCAAAGTAAATCAGCTACAAAAAGATGGCTAAATTTTATTGATAATATAACAGGTAAAGGCTTCACACCAACTTTTGAACATATAAAAGGAAAAGACAACCAATTAGCCGATATATTATCTAGATTAATTACTAACCCTACTTAATTATTTTGCAGATGTCTTTTCAAGGATCTTCTTCAGGAACAAAAGATAATACTAACCAACTTTTTACTGTTCTTAACGTTCGACAAAAATTCAGGTCTAAACTACCAGTAAATGAAGACCAACAAAATATGCTAGATAATCTCTGGTTCAACAGAGAATACAATAAAGGTTCTTTTATACATACAATGAATTATGTCAATACCTATTTTCACAATACTAATAATTACGTGAAAACCTTAGAAGCACAAGTAAAATATTATAAAAGCAAAAGTGATCCACAGCTAATAAAAGATCATGAAACAGTCATAAAATATTATAAAGTTTTAAATCTAAAAAATCAAGAGAATATAAAAAAGATGCAAAAAGTAGATCTTTATTCTAATAATTTATTTTTATCAGCTTTTGACCCTTATCATAGATATCTATTAAAAACCAAAGTTGAAACTATTCTACCAAATGAAATCTCTGAAAAAATAATAAGATTCGCACAAGAAAAAGATATTAGTAACTGGTTATATATTCAAAATTATTTTCGCTTTAACCCTGAACCAATTGGATGTAAATATAAATATGAACACGTCCATTTGAACGCTGTCAATAAATATGATACAATGATATTTTTAGAAATCCAATCTAATAAATTTCAAAATTTTATAATAACCAGACCAAACTTGATATTTCCAAATAACCCAGAGATTGCAATAGAAATAACTATAAGTTTATTACTTGAATATGGTATGATAAGTAGTATATTAATACCCCCTCCATGGGATAAAATTGATTTTAATTTCCCAAACAGTTTAAAAGATGCACTAGCAGAACTACAACCTAAAAGGGTTACTTCCCCTTATATGTTACTAATAATTGAAAGTATTCCTCCCGAATGGGTTGGAACTGGTCAAATAATACATAGCAGGCACAATATATTTATCGAACATCGAAAAGATAAAATTTCTAATTATTATGTACAAGCTAGTAATGATAATTCCCTAATACAAGGAAAAGAAGCAACAGAAAATTTATTACTAATGTACAAAGTCTACAATATAATGAACGAAATACCAGCTGACCCCTGGTACATGATTAAAGAAAATTTTAATATGCGAATATTTATTCCAAAAAACCCTTTTAATAGAAATACAACATATTTTAATAAAACTCCAAATTCTACAGACACAGAAGAAGCACTATTCAGTGAACGCGAAAGTAACTATCATTATTTAGCATACAGGCATACAGATTCAGATGATGATTCAATGGATTCTGTATCAAGGCACAATATCGATAATATGATGGAACCTTAAAGATGCAATCATAAATATTAAAGATGCAAAAGAAATAATAAATCATTAATAAGTCAGCCTACCAGCCACAAGACGACAAAATTAATAACGCATGCAATGACGCACGGCGGCTCTACTGTGCAAATAGTGAAACGACTTTTACTGTGCAAACAGTAAAACGACCTTTACTGTGCAACTACTGTGCGACCCTTACTGTTCATCTACTGTTCATTACTGTGCATACACGGATGTCCACTGTTCACCACTGTACAAAGATTCGTTTACGCGTTTTCCTTCGGCTATATAAGGAAGGCTCTTCTTCATTTCAAAAAAAAACAACCAACATACAACGAACTTCTCTCAAGCAGCTCAAGTATCCAGCAATCCCTTCCAAATAGCCCTTTAGTTATAATTAAGCCTCTCCAATTATCTTAAAGCTTGTAACCTTTATAGTAAGTTTTACTCCCAAGTTTTTATCTATGGCTTGTATTTATGGCTTGTAAATTATCTGTATATTAACGTTTGTAATCGCATGTTTAAAAGTTCAATAATTATATTTTAAGTTTTTATTAGCCTTTCGGGAAACCCACTCTGAGTACTTAGATAATTTTCATATTATGTTTTAATATATTAGTAAAGGATCCTTGAGGAGTTGTTTTACAAGTTAATATTGATATAAATGGTTTAAGCACACTCTGGAATGATCTTCCGTTTATGAGTTTTCCGGTGTCCTGTGATTTGCCATTGTCGTCGTTTTTAGCCATAGGCGTTGATATTGCCGTAGGCTGTGTAACCTCTCGTTAGGTTTTGGCTTGACTGGGCTGCTACAGTTCTCTGTAGTACTGTGGACTTGAGGATTAATCATAAGCTATAGATCAATTTGTGTCTGTTTTTAACGTTCATATCACTGTTCAACCCTTGTCGAGTTGCCTCAGTCATAGTAACTCGAGCTTCCTCAGTCATAGTAGCTGGAGCAATTTCATCCCAATGCTGAAGTAATGCAGAGCAAAATTTCGTATTACTTTGTATTTAATATATGCTGAAGTATGCTTTATTCACATTGGGATCTTAATTAGGTGAAAATTCAAAATTGGTGTTTATTATTCACGCTAATGTGACTCAGCATGCTTACTGACTAAATTATTCTACATATGATTTAAATAGATCCCGAAACTTCTGAGTTTTCTCAGTTTTGATGAAATAATGGGGGCATGAGATAAATAGCTTACCAAATGATATTTTCTTTACTCCATCATTTTATGCTAGTATGAAGTGAATATTGTATCATATCAAACTGGCATCATAAAATTGCACATAATAATATGTTTTACGATTCCCCGGGCATAATTCTGAGTTTATTTTTATTCTATTGACATAAAATAAAATAAAGGGAGAAAAATATACCCCACATGATTATATATGGCATTATAATATACCTCACAAGTTACTAATGGATTTTTGTGCTAGAATCAGAGATGGTTTTTGATCCTTGTAGATATTGAATGCACACGATCAAATCACGTTTGAGCAATTAAATTAGGCCTTACAGATGTCAAAGCCAAACGCCCAAGAGATTTTTAAATTGGGGACAAATACCCTGTGAAATGTATTTAAATGCTTTCAATTCTTAGATGGTGTTGTAACTAATAGCTATATTTTCTTTACTTTACTTTATCTTGAAAATAAGAGATAAAACAAAGTAAAGAGGGGGGAAAGCATTGTATGATGTAATATTTAGTTACAAAGGAGCCCGAGTGATAAGCGTGCTCAGATCTCGTCACAGAATAGCCATCATTGTTGAGGCATCAACATAAACAAACTCCAAACTTGTTCAACATAGCCACCGGTTACCTCATATTTAGCAATAACTATATGATATTATTTCTAGCAAAACGAGAAGGGGCAAGCAAAATTCTCTACAAAACTTGGAGTACGGATACAAAGTTTGCTCACAAACCTTAGCAGTATTATGGTAAGTCACTGATAGAGGTGCATTATAGTTCTAACAAACCTTACCAATATTTTGGTAAGTCTCCCACAAAGGTGCATTATAGTTCTCACAAACCTTACCAGTATTGTGGTAAGTCACCCACAAAGGTGCATTATAGTTCTCTCAAACCTTACTAATATTGTGGTAAGTCTCCCACAAAGGTGCATTATAGTTCTTACAAACCTTACTAGTATTGTGGTAAGTCGCCCATAGAGGTGCATTATAGTCCTCACAAACCTCGTCCGTATTGTGTTATGTCGCCCAAAGTGGTCCATTATAGTTCTCATAAAGTCCTATACTACTAGGAACCCAAATCCTACATGATTTGGCACGCCTAACCCTCGCTTTTGGGAGATTTAAAGTCCAATATTACTTGGCACGCTTGACCCTCGCTTATGGGACATTTAAGTCCAATATTACATGGCATGTGTGACCCTCACTTGTGGGATATTTAAAGTCCAATACTACTTGGTGCACCTGACCCTTGCTTATGGGAGATTTAAGTCCAATATTACTTAGCGTGCCTGATCCTCGCTTCTGGGAGATTTAAAGTTTAATATTACTTGGCGCGCCTGACCCTCGCTTATGGGAGATTTAAAGTCCAATATTATTGGCACGCCAGAACCTAGCTTATGGGAGATTTAAAGTCCAATATTACTTGGCGCGCCTGACCCTCGATTATGGGAGATTTAAGTCCAATATTACTTGGCGCGCCTGACCCTCGCTTATGGGAGATTTAAAGTCCAATATTTCTTGGCGCGCTTGACCCTCGCTTATGGGAGATTTAAAGTCCAATATTACTTGGCACGCCTGAGCCTCGCTTATGGGAGATTTAAAGTCCGATATTACTTGGCGCGCCTGACTAGGCATGACCCTTTTAAGGGAGATGAAATTCCTACATTACTAAGCACGCTTGACCCTCCATTATGGGTGATTAAAGTCCTAAATTACTAATCACGCTTAAAGACCCTGATTTTCGGGCACGCTTAAAGTCCTAAAAGGACCTTTATGGTTGCTCGACTAAATAAATTTGGGCACACTTACAAAATATGTTGGTTTAAAAACACCAGTTCTCTTGAAGCACTAATGGTTGCTCGACCGAGTACTCTCAATAGGTTTTGATCTTATGATTGCAAAAGATCCACTATACTTATATAACCACCAATTGGTTTCTCGGGCCAGTACATCTGACAAGTTTGTTGTTCAAAATGTTTAAAACCACAATAAAATTTTAGAGACAAGCTCATTTGAGAGGAATAGGGGCAACCCCTAAAATACTACTCCAAAATGAAAAGCAGAGGTAACAAAGATAGCCCTCAAAACTATATGCAAATAATACGTGCATATACACGCATGATAACAGACTGAACATGGTTATGTGGTGATTTTATAGGAAGCATGCTAAATGATTTATTAAAGAAGGGGGAAATGTAGAGTGGGGTTAAATAAATTAACCACCAACACTCTAATAAATTAACCCTAAAAATTTGATCAAAAAATGATTTATGATTTATCAAGTTTTACTACAATCCAGACCCTACATGGGCTGAGATATTATTACGTGCGATTTAATATATTAAATATACTCTGCATTTGATAAATTACACTAGACAATAATCTAGTAATGATTTAAAATTATTCATTTAAGATACGAACACATCTCTTGTGACAAGTGGCACCATAAACACATGGACACTTGGTTCCATAGAAATGATGATAAGCGGCAAGCCCACTTGGGATATTTTGGTTATAAAAAGAGGGTTCCCTTTTATTTAGTAGGATGATGGTCTTGGGGGCAAAGTAAGGAGAGAAAATCTAACTCTTTTCCCTCATGAACGTTATGAGATCCGTCATGGGTTCAATAGTGACGAGAGGATTTTTATAGTTTTATTACGAGTTTGACGTATTTTATACGGTACATGGGCATTTGAAGGTGGCTAGCCGAATTTGGCATCCCCCGTGCACCAAAAACCACCAAAACTGAGTTTTTCGACGTATCGTATGGAACCACGAACAATGCAGAATTTGATTCAGCAATAAGATGAATATATAGGCGCAATCACGTTGCTCAAGTCTAAAACATGATCAATGCAGTGCTTCCCCAAATCTTCACTCACTTCTTACAAGGATAATAAGATAAAATTTGAACTTGTGTGTGTTAGACACTTAATTATAGAAATTATATATTAAGATATAGATAGCGCACTCTTAACCCTCCTAATCAAAATTGTCTCCTTTAAATCAAAATCCGGATATAATCCCCCGACACGATTCTAGCCACGTCTCCCAAACTCTCTTGCACTGGCTCCGATGTAACCCTCAAAGTAGGGTCCATCATAATCTGAAACCCATCGTGATCCAACCCTAACAACTGCTGACATCAATGGGGGTAACAATCATCTCCATGAATCCAAGATGGAATGTGTGGGTTGTGTCCCACCTCTTCTCCTTGAAAGAACAAAACACCGTAGTGGAATGCCGTGTCTGATCTAGTGACTTTTCCAATGATCGAAACTCGACGTACGATACCATCCAATGCATAACAACAGGGAGCTTCTCCCAAACCTCCTTCGACATAGTCGTCCCCCAGGACCGAATGATCGAAGGAGCTATACCAGTCTCCAATAAAATAGAAGAAAAGCCCTTTATTAAATGGAAGGTCACCATACTTACATAGCCATTAGGGTTCGTCTCCCAGGAGGAACAATGATATGCGGGCTCGCACAACAAGATATGCTCATCAACAATTGGCCCAAACAAGTCAAAATCATTCTCATTGCCCAGCATAAGGGGCACCGCAGACTGCCAATCTAGGCCAGCCCAGTCATCAATTGCCAGCCACTCATTGTTGTAAACATCACTTGAAGTACCAGCCTTTTAAAGACTTGAAGAAGAAAAGGCTTAAGAACGACTCTTATAGAGAGAAAGCAAAATATTCAAACACTTTAAGGTGTGAAAAATAAAGAAAGGTCTCCCCAGTTTATAGAAGGGTAATGGGCCTATCGATCGGCAAGTCCCTGACCATGTCGGTCGACAACTGCCTTTTCCTCTTCCCAAAGAAGCCCAGGAGTTCCTGCCTTTGCCAATTGGCACCTCTTGAGGCCTGCCTATTGGTAGTCCCCTTCAAATTTTGTACATAAAATGCCAAAAACTTTAGAAATTACCACAAAAAACCCTAAAAATTCCTTGAAAAATATTGAACCTTATTTTCTCCTAAGAAAATCATTTTGGAACACCAATCCCCTTTATAAAAGCCCCAACATGATTACTGTAATACCTCCTAGTTTGATATTGATATTTAATTGGATATTTAAATTATGTGGTCGACACATAATTTAATTAATTCAAGAAATAATGAGAAAATAAACAAATATTAATTTTGAGTGAAATGAATTAATATTTATGTGACTATGTATTTACTAATGTGTTACAGTAAATAAAATTGGATGTCAAATAATATTTGTCGTAAGTGAGTAAATGAGATAAAATTTAATAATATCTCAACTGGAACATTTTTGATCAAATGAAATGAGAAATATTGATAAGTGACTCGAATGACAATTTCGAGTGCACAATAGATTAAGAATGTGTAAAATAGTCAAAATTAAGTGCTCGAGGGTTACGTTTGGGTCTCAGTGGTTTTTTAGACAAGTCGGGACTAGTTTAAAAGTCTTTTGGTCTTCTTAATGAGATGTGAAAAGGAAAAAATGGGATTTACATTGTATAATGAAGGGTTTGGGTGAAATGAAAGTCATTTTCACAATTCTAAAGATTTAGTTGAGTTATACAAAGAGTTAGAGAGAAAGTAAAAAGGAATTTTAAGATAAATTCAAGAGTTCAAGAGGAAAGTGAAGAGTAAACTCAAGAACTCAAGAGGATTGAGGAATTGGGAAGAGATTTTGCAAGTTCTAATCATCATCTTCACCAAATTCAGACACTACAAACCCTAAGGCAAGTAATTATCTTGCTAATTATTTGTGCAATTTTCAGTTCATATTATAGTTGGGAACTTTTGAATGGAAATATTTTTGGTGTTGGGATTTTATATCAAAAATTAGATTTTGACACATGATTATGAAAATTTATGGGTGAACTTTTAGAATGAAATTCTTCTATTATAAGTTCATATGTAGTTGGATTAATTTAAAGAAACTTATGATTGAATTATTTGGGAATTTGTTGATATGGCATGGAAATATTAATTTAATTCCAGTGAATGTTACATATATATATATATATATATATGATGGATATGTGTGATATTTTAGGATTCGAATTTGGAAATTTTAAATACCATGCATATTTATGTAATTTAGAGATTAAGTATAAATTTCATATAATCATCTTGTGTAGTTGAATTTTTGAAAAATTGGAAGTATTATACTTGGGATTTATGTGAATTTGATATATTGGTCGTGATATGAATTGGGATTGAGGTGGTTGAAATTAAATGGAGAAAAATCGGTTTGGAGAGTTTTTGTTCTTCTTTTTTAGTTCTTTCAGAAGATACGTGAGAAAAAATCAAAACACATAGCTGACTCAATTTTTCGTATAAAATCCAAATCTAAAGTAGAATTAGTGATTCAGATAAATTTTACATCTGATTGTTTGCATTTTTTAAAATAAGCCTAAAATTGGGATTTTTATTTGGGATGAAATTTAGAGTATTTGAGGTGAATTATACTCGGAGATTTATTAATGAATTGTGCTGGGAAATTCTTGAAAATAGGTATAAGGGATGATTAAGAGTTATATGTGTCCAAAATAAATATTTTGAGAACTAATTAATTAATTAAGTGAGTAATTAACTAATTAAAAATATAAATGATAATAGAAAAATGATGTATTCGTGCCACGATCGATAGGCATGATTAACCGGAATTATTGAGAATATATGTACAGGTATAAATATAGTATATATGTTACTATATTTATGTGCATGATATAAATATATGGACATACCCATCTAGAGCTATCATCGCAAATTTCTCGATGTGGTTGATCTTTCCTAGTGAAAAGCAGCAGGGTAAGTATAGTCTCCAGGTCATAGCGCCATGTATGTTCCCTCGTGGGGTTGAAGTTCAAAGTGAGGTAATTTTAGGTATGGTTATGACTCACTATAAAGGAAATTATGACCAACTCCAATGTTATGGTTTCTATCACATTTTGGTGTGAGATTTCGATATGGTAGCCATGATGATATGAGTATTCCCTAGGGTATGATAGCATTGTAGAGAGCCACATCCAGTAAGCTATTATTCTAAGGGATAGCGGTTATACATATATTGTGAGTGATATATATTTATGCTTAATGTGATATATATATGCAGAAAATATATGCAAAAAATATATATGGCATGAGATGATATGACTATTGAATTAATAACTAGTGAAAGTTATTTGAAATGAAAAACGATTATAATTGAGAATTATAATGGTTTAGCCGATGTAAAACCGAATTGTATAAAATACCCAAGGTGGAATAGCGTAGAGAAATAAGGATACGTTGGGACTAGTTAGGCGGGTAGCATAACTAGGTGATTAAAATGCATACATTAGGTGCACACTTTAGATGGGAGGTGATTAGTGTCTCATGAGAGAGTGCAGTACTAATTTAAATATGAAAGAATGAATACATATTTAATTATTCATTTTAATTACTTAACAAATATTTTAAAAAGGATTTGGACTCTTACCTGTTATCAAAATTAGTTTCAAAACCTTTTAGGCGTACAGCCGCAGGGATTCTAAGCTTGCTTATTCATTTTAGGTATCGGAGCTGCTAAAATTGTGGGATGTTGTAGGATTTGGTGTAAAGGTTTTTATTCTCACATTCTAGACATGATTCTTTTCCTATTCGAGCATGTTGTTCATGTGAGTCAGATTTATTTTATTATTGGGATTTATTGTATGGATGTGATACCGATTAATTATTCGGTTAAGTTTTGCATGTAATGGATTTTTGTTTCCGACTTAATGTATGATTTTGGATTTTTATTATTGTCAGAATAAATTATGGTTTGATTATAATGTTGTTGTGTCATGTTGTTAAAGATTAAAATTGACACACAAATTAATTAATAATAAGTGGTTTGTAATTAATTGGTTTCGACAGAGATGCTAAGAATGAGCCAATGAGATTCCTATTTTTTTATTAGAGGGTTGGACACTCATTATTTTAATAAGCATGGTGTCACATATGGTATTAGATCATCATGTTCTAGAGTCGTTAGGATTTGTGCGGACTTATTACGCTTTCTACCATATCATTTTTTGATGTAAAGCCCTATGTTTAGGAATGTTGAGTCATATTACGATGTACGTTGTCCTAGCATTATGTATAGTCGAAGTGAATCTTCTACGAGTTCGATTGAGTTTTGAAAGATGAATAGGAGAAGAAGGACTAGTGAGGGCCATTAGAAGGAGTACAAGAGGAAAGGCTCAGCCGTAGTCACAAACTATTATGGAAATGGTAGCTGCATTAGAAGTCACCACTATTATTGGTCGGGTGGATAATGCTGTGATGATCGCTAGATCATAATAGTTTCCCCAAATACTGCCACAACAGATGGAGGAGCCAATTCATACTTAAGCAGTGCAGTCGGTATGGGAGAGAGTTGGAAGGTCTTTTCAGAAGAGCTATCCGCAAGAGTTGTGGAAAAGTGTGGACATGTATTAGCTAGCTAATGGAAGGAGAACATCCAAAGGCATTTGCATATGATGGAGTGCAATGACACTTAGGATTTAATTTTAGGGAATTTTGAAGCTTGTAGGAGAAATGTTGTAGTGATGAGAGTTAGTCACCACATCTGAGAAGAGATGCTATAAAGTATCGAGCAATTTGCGATGCAGTTTGATTGCAAGTCCTTCCATCTGTTGTTCAAATAGAGATGCGAAGAAATTTTTTGTATTTATAACAGGAGGGCCGAATAGTAGTCGAGTATAAGGAAGAATGTGCTTGCTTAGCGAACTTGTATTCAACAAGGTGTGTAGGGACTATACCAATGTGATTTAGGGGATATCGGGTTTATCGTTGAGTAAAGATATTTAGCTCATTATTTATTTAGCATTGGAGACTTAGTGATAGTGTGAGCGTACTGTTTTATGACTCCTTTAGAGATGAGGGAGTTGAGGATTAGAATTATATGTCCGGGGTTAGGATTTTTTGTGTCCCATTAATGTGTTTTGGGGAAAAAGATTTTGATAACCAATATTGCCAAGTGATAGGGCATTGGGGAAATTCTTTGGTTAGATTTTAATCGCATGAGTTCCATGCGTGAACCTTAATAAATTTCAGGAGTTGGGAGACGATGTCAGATGCTAGGACATTGATTTCAAATGTTAATTGTGTCACGTTGGAGAAAACTCTTGGATCTTAGAGCTATTATACGATATAAGGCCAGTGGAACCAGGTAGCGCGGTGTAGAAAGTACTAGGAAGGTTAACACCACTAGTGGATAGGTGGGCAATCTTGAAGATATTTAATTATTGATTAGTTGGATGATCGAGAATACGCTTACTATATAGTCACACCAAGCAAATTGGTCGAAATATAGATAAAAACGTTATGTCTGTAATGTTCATACAAATATGTATGGGATATAGGGTGTACAGGTTCCCTGGTTAGTTCGATTTTCAGAATCATCTAGTTAATGGGTATATGGAAATAAAAAGTATTGAACCATATGCCCGTGGTACGTTATAAGTGAAATTAGAAATGTAAGATGGACTGAACTGCAGTTGAGGAAGGAGATAGTGTGGATATCTATATACTACAAGGAAAGCTATCACACTCGAGATGGGATATAAGCGAGGAATCTCTCTAGTTAAGGGAATATCTAACAAGTTTAGGAGAATCGAGCGAAACCTTATTCAATCGAATGTTAAGGGTGGTTAGGGCATAGTAGGATGCTGATTTTACCGGGCAAGGAAGACCCAAATAGTGCACAGTTTGGAGCAAACGCATGGGTTATAAATTTAAAGTACCCCATGAAGGGGAGTAAGATGTACCACATGATGTGGGATACGAAGAATGTGGATCAATGTAGAGCGAGACATAGTGAAGTTGTCTCGAGGTACACCACTAGGAGGCTGATGGAGTTCAATGTTGGCTTACCAACATCATGGAAAGGTAAATATTTCTTTTGGGTTTATATAATTAGTTGATTGAGATGGGAAGTTAATTCTATTTTGGGTGTGTTACATTGTCATGTTACGTACTTAACATTTCATTGAGAGAGGAAATGAATAGGCACAAGATGTCGCCCAATAATTTTTGTAAATTATGATGAGATCCTTAAGTCCCACCTATAATTGGGAGTATTAGGAGGCGGTAGGGACGAAGTGGATTTTAAATTAGACATATTACCTATAGACCGAGGAGTAAATGGGAAAAATGAGTAGGATGTGCAAGGATGGAAGAGATATGGGTATTCTAGACATTAAAGTAATTAGGAGGAGTAATTACGATTAGTAGAGTTACGTGTAATGACTTGTACCTGCTATTATTAGAAATATGCCTTATGAGGCTTGAGGGTTGAGGCAGGAGGTCTTATCGTCTGCCCTATGGTTGGTTAAGGGTGGGAAAATAATAAGTTTTGTGGGTCGAACATGATTTAGAGTCGATCGAAATGGATTGAGATAATCGAAGTTATTTTTGTATAGTTCAGGAACGTTGTAAGAGTTACGTCGTCGCAAGCCAAAGAGTTAAAGACTAAAGAGAGTGGCCAGAAATCATTGTGGGTGTCTCCTAGGAAGGGACTTATGTGATTTGGGAAAGAAGGGAAATTGGCACCTGGGGATGTGGGGCCTTTTCCAACAATGAAATGATAGAGCTAGTGGAGCATAGGTCGTCTTATTGGAGCATTATTAGTGGACTGACGATAGTTTTGCATATCATTGTATATGTGAGACCTTACGAATGATAGAGTATGACAATATGAAATAATTTGAATAGACTTGTCGCTAATCTTGGGCCATAGTGAATAGGCCATTAGATAGGATGATACCACTAGCGGGAGAGTATTGGAGTCACTAAATTATTATAACGAGTTGATTATTAGTACATTTGGATGCCATGTGAGTAAGGATCCAAAGTTTTTTGTACCAGACATATTCGAATTTCGAGCACGAAATTCCTTTTCAAGGGGGAAATATGTAATACCCTCTAGTTTTATATTTATATTTAATTCAATATTTAAATTATGCGGGTGACACATAATTTAATTAAATCAAGAAATAATGAGAAAATAAATAAATATAATTTAGACTGAAATGAATTAATATTTATGTGACTATGCATTTACTAATATGTTACAGTATATAAGATTGGATGTCAAAGAATATTATGTTGTAAGTGAGTAAACGCGACATAATTTAAAAATGTCTCAATCGAAAACATTTTTGGTTAAATAATAGTAAGTTGAGATGAGAAATATTGATAAGTGACTCGGATGATAATTTCAAGTGCACGGTTGATCCAGAATGGGCCAAAATAGTCAGAATTAAGTACCCGGAGGTTGTGTTTGAGTCTGGAAGGCTTTTAGACTAGTCGGGACTAGTTTAAGGGTCTTTTGGTCTTCTTAATCGGATATGAAAAGGAAAAAATGGGATTTACGAGTTTGGGTGAAGGGAAAGTCATTTTCACAAATCCAAAGGTTTAGTTGAGTTATATAAAGAGTTAGAGAAAATAAAAAGGAATTTGAGGAGAAATTGAAGAGTTCAAGAGGAAAGTGAATAGTAAACTCAGGAACTCAAGAGGATTGAAGAATTGGGAAGAGATTCTGGGAGTTCTAGTCATCATCTTCACTAAATTCAGACACTACAAAACTTAAGGCGAGTAATTATCTTGATAATTATTTATGTGTAATTTTCAGTTCATATTATAGCTAGGGACTTTTGAATTGAAATATTTTTGGGATTGGGTTTTTATATCAAAAATTGGATTTTGACACATGATTATGAAAATTTATGGGCGAACTTTTAGAATGAAATTCTGGTATTATGAGTTCATATGTAGTTGGATTAATTTAGAGAAACTTATGATTGAATTATTTGGGAATTTGTGGCTATATCATGAAAAGACTAATTTAATTTCTTTTAAAGTTAAATATATAGATGATGGATATGTGTGATATTTTAGGATAGAAAATTTTAAATTTTAAATCCCCTGTATATTTATGTTATTTAGAGATTAAGCACAAATTTCATATAATCATTTTGTGTAGTTGAATTCCAGATAAAATTGGAAGTTTTATATTTAGGTTTTATGTGAATTTGATATATTGGTTGTCATATGAATTGGGAATGAGGTGGTTAAAATAAAATGGAGAAAAATCGGTTTTGGGGAGTTTTAGGTCTTCTTTCTGAGTGCTTTCGAAAGATATTTGAGAAAAACTCAAAACACATACCCAACTTAATTTTTCATGTAGAATCCATATCTGAAGTCGAATTGGTGATTCAGATAATTTTATATATGAGTTTCCGCAGTTGTTAAAACAAATATAAAATTGGGATTTTGATTTAGGGGTGAAATTTAGAGTATTTAAGGTGAATTATACTCGGGGATTTATTAATGAATTATGATGGAAAATTCGGAAAAATAGGTATACAGGCTAATAGAGAGTTATACGTGTCCAAAATTAATATTTTGATAATCAATTAATTAATTGAGTAATTAACTAATTGAGAATACAAATGATAATCGAAAAATGATGTGTTTATGCCACAAGCGATAGGCACAATTAGCCAAAATTTTTGAAAACGTATATATATATAAAGAAAGTATATATGTCATTATATCCATGTGCATGGTATAAATATATGGACATACCCCTCTAGTGATATCATCGGAGGTTTTGCGATGTGGGTGATCTTCCTTGGTGAAAAATAACAGGGTAAGTATAGTCTCTAGGTCATAGCATCATGCATGTGCCCTTGTGGGGTTGATGTTCTCAGTGAGGTAATTTTGGGTATGTTTATGACTCACTATCGAGGAACCTATGACCGCCTCCAACGTTATGGTTTCTATCGCAGTTCGGTGTGAGATTCCGACATGGTAGCCAGGATGATGTGAGTATTCCCTGGGGGGTATGATAGCAATGTAGAGACGCACATCCAGTAAGCTATTATTCTAAGGGATGGCGGTTATACATAAATAGTGAGTGATATATATGTATGATTAATGTGGTATTAAATTATATATATATATATATATATATATATATATATATATATGTGTGTGTGTGTGTGTGTGTGTGTGTGTGTGTGTGAAAATATATTCGAGTATAAGCTGATGTAATATTGAATTAATAACTAGTGAAACTTATTTGAAATGAAAAGGAATTATAATTGAGAATGATAATGGTTTAGTGAATTTAAAAACTAATTGTATAAAATACGCAAGATGGGATATCATAGAGAAATAAGGATACTTTAGGACTACTTAGGTGGGTAGCATAACTAGGTGATTGAAATGTATACGTTAGGCGCGCACTTTAGGTGAGAGGTGAGTAGTGTCTAGTGAGAGAGTGCGGTACAAATTCAAAAATGAAAGAATGAATACATATTTAACTATGCATTTTAATTACTTGCAAAATATTTTAAAAAGGATTTGGGCTCTGACCCATATCAAATTTATTTTCAAAACTTTTTTGGTATCCAGCCATAGGGACGCCAAGTGTGATTATTCATACCAAGTATGTTGGTGTAGACGTTTCTATTATTCAAAACTTTTTTGTAGGATTTGGTGTAGACGTTTTTATTCTCACATTCTAGACAAGATTCTTTTCATATTCGAGCATGTTGCCAATGTCAGTCAATTTTTATTTTATTTTATATTATTATTGGGATCTATTGTATGGATGTGATACCGATGGTTTATTTGGTTAAGTTTTGCATGTAGCTGATTTCTATTTTCGACTTAATATATGATTGTGGATTTTATTATTGTCAGAATAAATTATGATTTGATTATAATGTTGTTGTGTCACGTTGATAAAGATTAAAATTGACACGTGGATTAATTTAATAATAGATGGTTAGTAATTAATTGGTTTCAACAGTGATGCTAAGAATGAGCCAATGAGATTCCTATTTTTAAGTAGAGGGTTTGCCACCCATTATTTTAATAAGCGGGGTGTCACAATTACCTTTACACTCTTATCAAAAACATCTTCCCCCAATAGAATCAATGATGCGCCCACATCCAAGTCTATTGCAATTCACAAACAGGAACCACGAACCTACACATTCCCCCAGCGGAATTTTAAGTCAACCCATTCCCCAACGGAACCAAAAGTACGCTTGCGGCTAAAATCATTCATGCCTTCCCCAATAGAGCTACCCCCCTCCAAACTAAAACTTTAGGTCCTCAGAATTAACCTCGACCCCCAGGGATGGTCATCACAACTTAAGGTTCTCAAAATTCCCCTCGGGCCCCATAATTGGTCGTCCTAACTTTAGGTCCTCAGCTTTGGCCCTCAAAATTGGTTTTCATAACCTTAGGTCCTCAGAATTGACCTAGACCCTCAGAATTGGTCGTCACAACTTTTGGTCTTTAGAATTGAACTCGACCTGTACAATTGGTCGTCATAAATTAAGGTCCTCAAAATTGACCACGACCTTGAGAATTAGTCGTCACAACTTAAGGTCCTCAGAATTGACCTCGATCCTCAGAATTGGTCATCCCAATTTTTGGTCCTTAGAATTGATCTCGACCCTTCGAATTGATCGCTATAAATCAAGGTCCTCAGAATTAATCGTGACACCTCGCTCAAAGAAATACCGGGTGATCAGTCCTATATCTAATTAAACAGGAATCTCAAATGGATCATCCTTAGCATCACTGCAGAGATTTTATAAAATTACTAACCACCTAGTATTCAAGGCTGATGTCAAATTTTAATCTTTATTAATCAAGATAAAAGTAACTGCGGAAATTAAATTAACATAATCCATGTCAAATAACCATCATCACAAATAATGAAATGCCATGCCGAATAAACCATCGGCTAAAATCCCATACAAATGTAAAGACAGATAAAAAGAAACTCATAGTATCTGACATGAATACTAAATAAAACTATGTTCAACATGCTCGAGCATCTGATATAAAGTCCCTATTCTAAGAATGGAAGAGATAAAGGCGCCTATCCAAATCCTACAATATCTACATATGCTGTAGCAGCGAAGTCCCTGGAATTAATCAAGTCTGACGTCCCTGTGGATAGACACCTAAAAGGTTTTGAAACTAATTTATAGTAAGGGTAAGAACTCAAAACATTTTGAAAATATTTAGAAAATGATTAACTTGCAGAAATATACAATGCATGTATGCGCTTCATATTTAAGTTAGTGTCGCACTCCCTTGAGGACATCCTCACCCCTCCTCTAATGTGCACACCTAACGCCATTTTATATCTCCCCTAGTTTTCAGCTCCATACTAGATAATAGATATAACCCTTTCTAACTACCCTTACTCTAACCGAGTATGTTAAGTATGATTTATGAGTTGTTACAAGCACTAACTTAATTAATCATTTCTCTTTTTAAATTTATATAACTTTCACATCCGTTATACACGTAATACAATTCACACCATGTATTAAACTACCCACATATAATTATTTACCCTATTATATATGTATAATTATATTACAACATTCACACATATGTTGAATATAAATAATAGCCATCCTCTTGAGTAATAACTCACCGGATGTATTCTCTAAAGTGCTATCCCACTAGGTGTACTCGCATAATCTAGTTACCCCAAGTTAGAATTGCTCACTAACTTGGCCGAAAATTTAAATATAATGGAGGCGATCATATTCCTTCCCTGAAAGTGAGATAAGCCCCTCACCCATATAATGGATGCTATGGCCTGTGGATATACTCGCCCTACTCCTCAAGCTAGGGGATTCACCCACTACGTGCAACCTCCCTTAATAGCACTAGAGTATATATTTAAATAATATCCAATCACTGATATTTATATGCACACACCATATATATACTATCGCATACCGTATGTAGATAAATATAAAATATCCCGGCTTTATCGTGTACCAAGTCCGTAACACTAGCCTATATGTAAACTCCGAGTTTAAGGCCAAACTCTAATTATTAATTAATTTGTACATTAATTAATAAACATATTTTTCGTGTCACCCAACTAATATACTCTGACTCGCTCTCGTGGTCCGAAATTAATATAATACCCGAGTCTAGTCCCCGACTCCAAATTAATTTGTTTTCACCCATAATTAATTTAAGTGAGTAGTGTCGCCCTACTGCCATATCCGAACTTATTCTCCCAGTCTGTTATTTTATTCTTTCAGAATTTATTTCTCAAAATTCATTTGAAATGTGTCGCCCTTAATTCCCCCACCACTCCCAATTATATCACTTTATAATAGTGAAGAATTTACTCTCATAATTAATTTTTCTCTCTTAATTATGCTAGGGAAATTTTCAACTAAAATTTTTACCCATATAAATCCCTAATCCCAACTGCCGAAAAACCTGTTGATCGATCGATTGAACAGGTGGTCGTCTTCTTTGACTTGCTGTCTCCTTCATTAACAAAATTTTCCAATTCCTAACCTCTCCCTTGGTCTAACCCAGGCACAAACAACAACATCGTAACTATATAAGAACATGATCAGGGCCTCTCATAGAACCTCAAACATAACTTAAATCTCATAAATTTCTACCTTTCTAATTTGTGAAAACTCCCGATTTTTACTCGCTAGGTTTTGATTTCATCTACGCACCCAAAATTTGTCCCTAATTGGTACTGGGTTTTTCACATGTAAATCAAATATCATCACAGAACCATGTCACATAATTAATTCCCACATTAAATCTCATTTAAGTGTTCCTTTCATAAATAACCCGTTTTGTTCCCAATTGTACCCAAAACGAATTTCCGATTTCACATCATAAAAATATGAATTGATAAACATCAATTAATATCACAGCAAGTTAACAACTTGCCTTATGGGTTTGTAGGGTCTGATCTGAGGGTGTGATTTGCAAGGTTGATGATGAACTCCCAATTGGTTCTCTGTTTTGTCTCCAAAAGACTCCAATTTGTAGTGTAACCACTCTCTATGGGTTCGTCTTAATACCCTAGGTACTCTCTTGGGTTTTCTGCCATTTTCCTTTCCTCCTAGATTAGGTATTAAAGACAAATACCGTTTTTAGCCTAATGGGACAAGCCCGATTGACCCAAATACCCCCGTGTGGGCCCGACTATGCCTAAAAATGCCCTGAGACCCATTTACTACGCCCGGGTACTCTTTTTTGACTATCTTGTCCCATCCGGACCCAACCTTGCACTCAGAATCGGCATTTGAATAAATTTACAAAATTTCTTATCTCACACCTAACTTAGTCTATAACCGACTCCTGACGGAGACAAGTGAATCCCACGTCACTAATACACTTATGACGTAAATAATTATTACTATTCATTTAATAATTTAATTCCCATAAATATTAACCATTTATTCTCCCGATTAATATTTATATAAAGATTTCCATAATTAATTCCATTAAATTACAACACGCAAGTAATTTAAATTTTTACCCGAATTAATTTATTTATAAATGCATCAAAAATGGGGTGTTACATTAACCTAGACCCGCATAATTGGCATCCCAACTTTAGGCCCTCAAAATTGACCTCGACCCTTAGAATTGGTCATCCTAACTTTAGGTCCTTAGAATTCACCTCGATCATCCTAACTTTAGGTCGTCAGAATTGAACTCGACCCATAAAATTAGTCATTATAACTTTAGGTACTCAAAATTGACCTCGGCCCTAAGAATTTGTAATCACAACATAGGGTCCTCAGAATTGACCTCCTCCCTCAGAATTGGTCATCCAAACTTTAGGTTCTCAAAATTGACCTCGACCATCATAATTGGTTGTCCCAACTTTAGGTACTCATAATTAACCTCGTCCCTCAGAATTTATCATCACAACTTTAGGTCCTCGGAATTGATCTCGACCTCTAAAATTAGTAGTCACAACTTTAGGTCCTCAGAATTGAACTCGTCCCTTAGAATTGATCACACAACTTTGAGTCCTTAGAATTGACCTCGACCCTCGAAATTGGTCGCCCTAACTTTAGGTCCTTAGTGTTGACCTCTACCCTTAAAATTGGTCGCTCCAAACTTAAGGTCCTTAGAATTCACCTCGACCCTCAGAATTGATCTCCCCCAACTTTAGGTCCTCAAAATTTTCCTCGACCCACAGAATTGGTTGTCATAACTTTAGGTCCTTAAAATTGACATCGACCTCTGAATTGGTTCTCACAACTTTAGGTCTTCAAAATCTAGAACCATTGAATCGGTCATCATCATCTCCTTTGATCCTCAGAATTGACCTTGACCTGCTGAATCGTTTATCCTCATCTCCTTAGGTCCTAAGAACTGACCTCGACCTCATCCTCTTGGTCCGCAGAATGGACCTAAAATCCTCTCCCCTAATGTCAATGTGGTGTTTATCATTTGACGACCTTCACTTGGTCCAAGCTCAGCCATTGAGGGGATCTCTGTAGATACCCCATACTTGGACCTGAAAAACTTATTTACTAGATTAATAACAAAATGTTATAAGTTGAGTAAACTCGGAATAAAGTTTTTGGACAAAAATCTTTTCGAATAACAACACAAGATGTGTTCAAAATTGTTTTATGAATATGTAGTCTAGATTTGGTAGTTGATTACCTTAGGTTTTAGAAATTAAAAGCCATCTACTAAGTCCAACATGCAGTACCAATAACAACATAAATTAAGAGCATTTAAAGTAAAGAACACCGGAATTTTAACATGGTAAAACCCTTAATCAAGGGAAACAACCACGGTGCCCTCTACGGCACAAACCAAAAATCCACTAAAATAAAGAATCAAGTTACAACACTTAAGCAAGCATACAAAGATCATAAATCTAAGTTCAGAGTTATACCTACATGAGCTACTCTGCTCCAAAGGTTTTCTGGCTAGAACTGATCTTTTCTGGTTGCTTATTTGCTTTTTCCTTGATCTCTTTTTCCTTGACTTCTGATTCCAGGAACTCTTTCAATATCCAAGTTTCTGAAATAGAACCACCGTGACTAAGTGTTCGTGTGTGACAATGTGTTTGTGATGTGTAATAAATGCAGATTTATGCAACTCACCCTCGTAAATTATTTATACAGACAAATTCCTATAAATCAAGAGGTTCTATATGACATGCAGAAACCGATTCAAAATATTTTGAGAAATAACTTCTTTTCAAGATCATATATGAAAAACAACCTTGTTTTTAAAACAAGCCAAGGTCCTATGTGTTTATTTTTATTTTTGTACACGTTTATTTCACAAATCGGGAAATATAAGATTAGAAACACAAACGCTCTAGAGATCTGATGTAGCCTTGAAAATCATAAGTTTCTTTTTCAAAATTTCTTGAAATAGAAAGGATATAAAATAAACAGATCCAAAAAGAGAATAATAAAATATTTAATCATGTGACATTCTCTTGTAGAAAAGCTCAAGTTTCAACAGTGAAACTCAAGATTCTCTTAGAGATAAGTTCTGAGAGAACCTAAGATTTGAAGAGGTCTACAAATGTCCCGCAATCCCAACACCAAACTCACAGAAATACTAAATGGATGTAAAACGCAAGGTTTAGGTTTTTTTGGTGTGTGAAACTTTGAAGGTTATGGTGTTTGGGTGAAGGGAAAACAGTTCAATGGCTTGAGGTTTTGAAGATTATGGTTTCTTCTCTATCTATCTCTCTCTCTTTCTCTCTCTCTCTCTCTCTCTCTTCTCCCTTCTCTCTATTCTCTCTACTCTCTCTTTTTCTCACTGTTTGGACCAAAGACAAAAGTCTCAAATGGCCCAGAGTAAATGGGTTTATATATTAGGTAAGGAAGGATCTCGAACATCTAAGGCAATCCAAGGGCTAAGATTAACTTTGACCAGTTGACTCCCAATCTAACGATTTAATATAAGCTGTGGAAATAACTAACGCTGATTGGCTAAGACTGGCTACACATGGATTGCTAACAAACACATGCAGATAGTCGATAATGAGCATCCAAGGGTTGATAATGACGGTAGAGAATGTGTCTATAACAAAACACAAAATTAACAACTCAGGAGTGAACACGTGTAAGATTGATAACGACTGAAAAACATGTGTTTTGAAAATATTTACATTCTCCCCCCGAAGTCTCTAGCGCTTTGATATTCTACCCAACACAACTTTTAATGAAAGAAACTATTTTGCATAATTCAACTTTTAATCCCAATACTTTTAAAAACTAACTTTAAATTATTTCAAAAATTATTTAAAATGTTTTAAAAATGTTTTGAGGAATTAAATTGATTTATAAAAGTTGATTAAAGTGTTTAAATAAACATATGCACATATGAATTATAAAATATGCAGTGCAAGTGTCCTAAAGTGGTTATGAGATAGAATTAACTTCCCTTTTGGTGATCTTGAGTATTTCTTGGACTGGATTTCTTCATTAATGCTTGAACCTTTAAGAGATAGAGGAACTCATAAAAACTAACCTACTTTGTCTCAATATCCAAACTAGTTAGAACTCTTATATACATAGACTCAAGTAAGTCAATATATAGTGTGTTCTCAATCTCCCCCTTTGGATATTAGAGACAAAATTCCCTTGAGTATTATGAACTCGTGGGTGAAAATGAAAAATCCTAGTTGTCCTATACAAAAGTTATAACTACCCATTCCCATCCTAGAACCGAAAATAAGGTGAAAAAAATACATCACTAAACTACAATACAGAATAATACCCTAGATAAATAGAACAACGGGTCTGAAGAATGCCTGTAAAAGATTAAACACTTGAATGGCATATTTGTTGAGTTAGAATACGAATAAATATAAATCACAACAAAATACTAAAGTTCTTCTCCCCCAATTTTTCTCAAATATACAATGGGATAAAATATAATAGAGAAAAATAGGAATATGTAAAAAGTTTCATTCATCAAGCATATCATTAGCAAGGGCAGAATCAATGGTCTCCTACATAAACTAATGTTAGGAGGCATCTTTTGTCATTTGAGAGACGTTTATACCCTAAAACATCAGAAACTAATTATAGGCGAGAAACTACCGAGGTTATGATAAACATGACATAAATAATGTGAGAACTATCATACCTATAGCTGTTTATAGATAATCAAATCGTATGTTATCCAATGGTTTGGTAAAGAGATCAGCTAACTATTTTTCAGTATTCAAATATTCAATAATAAGTTCTTTAGATTCTACAAGATCACGAATGAAGTGATGTCGAATTTGTATATGCACAGTTCAAGAGTGTTGTACCGGGTTTTTTGAAATATTTATCGTACTCTGGTTATCACAAAACATGGTTCATTTACTTTCGATGATACCATAATCGCTAAGCATTTGTCTAATCCATAATAGTTGTGAACAACAACTTCCTGCGGCAATGTACTCGGATTCTGCGCTAGATAGAGAAATACAATTTTGTTTCTTATATAACCAACCTACTAGGTTATTTCCTATGTAGTAACACGCCCCAGACGTACTCTTTCTATCATCAGAACACCTTGACCAATCAGCATCGGTGTAGCCTACAATAGAACTAGTTGAGTCCTTAGTGTACCAAATACCAAATTTTAGAGTAGCCTTAATATATTTAATAATTATTTTCACACACAATTAGTGCGATTCCTTAGAGCTACTTTGATATCTAGCATATATATGGACAAAAAAGGAAATGTCGGGTCTAGATACTATAAGGTATAAGAGACTCCCTATCATACTTCGATATAGAGTAGGATCAACATTATTTCCCATTATCATCCTTCGATAGTTTTGTTGAAGTACTCATGGGGGTTCTAGAAGGTGCAGTGTTTAATAATCCGAATTTTTTAATAAGTTCTGCAGCGTATTTGGATTGAGTAATAAATAGACCATCACTCCATTTTTTTACTTGTAGACCTAAAAAATATTGAAGCTCACCCATAAGTGACATCTCAAATTCAGCATGCATGATGTCAGAAAAATTCTTAACTTGTCTAGAACAAGTGGATCCAAATATTATATTGTTAACGTACACTTGTGCTATTAAAACATGTTTGTCTTCGTTCCTAACGAATAAAGTTTGATCGTTTCCACGTTGGACAAATCCATGAGATACTAGAAATGTATATAATTGCTCATACTAAGACCTATGAGCTTTTTTCAAATTGTATAAGGCTTTCTTAAGCCTAAAGATGTAGTTAGGGTGTGATGGCTCTACAAACCCTTTGGCTTATTCTACAAATACCTCATCAGTCAAAATTCCATTTAAGAATACGGACTTAACATCCATTTGGAATAATTAGAATTGCAGGTGACATGATATGGAAAGGAGGAGATGAACTAACTCAATATGAGTAACAGGTGAAATTTTTTCCTCGAAGTCAATTCCTTCTATCTACGAGTATCCTTGTGCTACCAACCTAGCTTTATTTCTAATGACCTCCCCATTTTCATCTGTTTTGTTTTTGAAAATCCATCGTGTGCCGATAACCTTCGAATCTTTTGTCCTAGGAACAAGATACCACACATCGTGACTCTGAAATGGGACAAAATCTTCTTGCATAGCATTGATCCAGAAAGAGTCAGAAAGGGCATCATTTACATTTTTAGGTTCCTGAAGGGAAACAAAACATGCAAATTGTGCCACATTTTGAAGTTGCTATCTTGTCCTAATAGGTTCAGAAGGATTACCAACTACAATTTCAATAGGATGGTCTTTAGAAACCCAAGTGGGTACAACAGGATTCTAGGGTGGCAATGAATTAGTGTCTTGTAAGGGTTCAATTGGAAAATTTGGTTCATCCTCATCTTGTGCCAGTGATTGACTGGCACAACTCTCAACACTTGTATCATCTACAATTACATTAAAGGATTCCATAATGGTTTTGGTTCGATAATTAAAAACACAAAAACCCTACTATTTTAAGAATAACCAAGAAATATTCCTTTCTCTCCTCGGGTGTCAAATTTTAAAAGTTGTTCTCTGTCTTTACGGACATAACAAATACTCCCGAAGGTTTTAAAATGTTTTAAGTTTTTCTTTTTGTGGAACCAAAGTTCATAAGGGGTTTGTTTGGAATTTTTCCTAAGGTATACACGATTAATGATATGACATACGATTTGAACGAATTCTACTAAAAAATATCTAGGAAGACTTTTAGTGTGTAGCATAACCCTAGCCATTTCCTGTAAAGTTTTATTCTTACGTTCAACGATGCTATTTTTCTGAGGTGTTTTGGGAGCACTAAACTCGTATTTATAGCCATTAGCTACGCAATATTTAGTAACACCAGATTCTTTTAACTCTCCACCTTTGTCACTCCTAATACGACATACTTGGGCATCCTTCTCAGTCTCTATTTTCAAAAGTATTTTTCAGAATTCACCGAAGGTATCTGATTTTTTTTTCATAAATGCAACCCAAGTATATCGCGTATAGTCGTCTACTATAACTAGGATATAACTATTTCCATAGAAACTAATAGTCCTTGAGGAACCCATGAGGTCCATATGGATGAGTTCTAAAGGTTTTGTGTTCAAGACATCCTTAACTTTCTTATAAGGGGATTTACTTATTTTCCCTTCCTGACATGGTCCACATACCAGATTGAAAGAATTTTTGATTTTGGGTAAATCTCTAACTATTTCTTGGGATCTTAATCTTCTAAGATTATCAAAATTCGTATGTCCCAGTCTATTGTGCCAAAGGTCAGAATCCTCTAATATGGTAACATGGCAAAATACAGACTTAGGAATTACTGTGAAACAGTTTCCTAAGTTTTGTTCCCTATCAATATACAGTTTCCTTTTTCATCAATAATTTTGTAATCATTTTAAAAAACAAGTAACGGTATGATTGAAATCACATAATTGAGATATACTTAAGTGATTGGCTTTAAGGCCTTTAACTAAGAGAACATCATTTAGACCAAGAAGCCTATTCTCACTTAATGTTCCCTTACCAATGATCTGAGATGAAACACCATCTCCAAATATGACACTACCTCGTAAGAAGTCTGCCTTGTTTTTTAATTTGGTTTCATCCCCGGTCATATATTTAGAACATCCGGAGTCTAAATACCACCCAGTTGAAGTGTGTTGTTCCTTTAAAGAAGAATGACAATTTTACACTTGAGCTGGTTTAATATATCATCTTTTCTAATCCAAATGGACCGAGTTTTAATAGTTTTGTGGCCTTTTGATTTAGAAAAGGTTTGTTGGGTCTTTATAAACGACTTTTTCTTAGTCTTGGACCCTCCTTTTTTATTTTTATAGCTAGAGTTGTTAATGGCCTGTCTAGGGAGAACATAAGTATTTCTTCCTTTTCTAGAATAGTTAAACTTAAGGCAGGTGGGTGTGTATATCCTTTTATAAAAACATTCTTCAAGAGTGTGGCTAAAAACATCGCAGTAAGAACAATACTGATTTGAGTTGGTCTTGACTTTATTACTAAAGTATTTAAAGATGGATTTGGCTCTATTTGGTATAGTTGTCCAATTTTCATTGGTCTTAATTTTTTGTCTTTGGTCTCTAACGGGTGGACAAACATATTTGTCATGACCATTTGAATTAGACTATTGATTGTACTGAGCATGTTTTGCTTGAGAGTAGATTCCCCTTTTTGAACAGTTTGAGAAGTTTGGCCTTGTTTGATAAAAGTAACATTTTCAAGAGAAACTTCGGTCTTATTGGTTGCACTATTTCTCCAAAACCTAGGCCACACTTATCTTCAGAGTCAAATTTGCTTTCAACAACAATTCCCTCATAAGATTTAGCTTGGGTTTCAAAGTGTGGACATTTTTTAAACACACTTGAGACCTTTTGCTTAGACTCTTCTAGTTCAACAAGGGTTGCCTTACATTTTTGTTCAGACTCATGATTTTTCTTAAACAAATCTTTTATTTTTAAGGCAAATTCTTGAATCTCAGTCTCATGGGCAATACCCTGGGTAGTATAATCTTCAGTATTCTTCCTAATGGTCTGGTTAAGTAAATCGATACGCTCAGTTAATGATTTTATCATTTTTTCAAGATGAGCACTCATCTTAACCATTTTCGTGTATAACTCATGTAAATCAGGCAAATCATCATCATACTCGCTAAGGGTGTCGTGTGAATTATCTCCTAAGACATTACTTGGTTCTTTTGTACTAACGCATACTTTCAGTTCATCGGCAATATTAATGCTTTGACTCACGCTTAGATTACTCTTAACAATCAAAGGAGCAGTATTAACATCAACATTAACATGAAACATAGATTTGTGAGTAGGTAGGAATGCATCATCATCATTATATTCAATTTTTGCAAAGAAATACAAGCAATACTCATCAGTCCGGGTTGACTCAGTTTCGTCTTCATCAGAATCACTAGAGTCATCCCACATTTTACACACATTAGCCTTGTTATTGTTGCTAAAGTTAGTGAGACATTTACTAGCATAATGTCCCATTTGATCACATCTATGGCATTTCACATCTTTCAAGTCTTTCTTAGGTCGATTATTGTCATAGGTCCTTTTATTGTCATGTGAGTGCTTGGCATTGTCTTTGTTATGAGGTCTGCGATTTTGATTTCCTGTATAATTTAACTTTCCTTGTTTAGAGGCTACAACATTTCTGAATTTCATAATATTTTTGAAATGCTTGCTCATAAGAGGTATTTGATTGTCAAGGTCATCCAAATCACAGTCATCAGCACAGTCAGGGTCAAAGTCCAAAGAAATTATTTTAGGAACATGCATTTGAGATGAAAACACAACATTAGAACTAATGGGTTGTTTTTTTCGGTCAGTTGGTTTTTGAAGTCTAACTCCAATTCTACAGTCCTCGGTTTACTACTAAGAAATTCAGGATTCATATTAGGGTCGTCCATTTCTTCAATGGCATATATTTTTTTATCAAATTTGGAAGGCAGTGACCTAAGAATCTTTTGAACAATTTCCTTTATACTCTAGGTTATACCATTTGCATGAAGTTTAGTGAAAATATCAGTTAAACTAATGTAGAAATCGTCAAAAACTTCATTGTCATTCATTATCAGGTTGTTATATTGCTGTACTAGCATTTGAGTTTGTCCTACCTTAACTCTTTCATCACCTTTATGAGTAGTGATAAGAGTGTCCCATGCCTCTTTAGAAGTCGAACATATGGATATTCTTCTGAATTCGTGTTCATTTATAGACAAAATGATGGCATTCTTGTCTTTGTTATTATCTAGAGATGCCTTTTTCTCTTCCTTAGTAAATTCACTAAGAAGTTTCTTAATCCTTGTTGGATTAGTTTCAGAGACAGCCTTAGTAGGATGTTTATACCATATTTCCATCATTTCCCAGAAATCATCACCAAGGGTTCCTTAAATGAAAGCAACCATTCTTCCTTTCCAGTATGAAAACTTGTTTCCATCAAAGAGTGGTGGTTTGGAGAGGTTACAAAACTTCTCAAATCCTTCTTCCATATTCAGAATTTTTTAAAGAAGTTTCGAAAAAAATTTCTAAAGTTTTAGGATCACAAAAGATGGTCCTGCTCTGATACCACTTGAAAAACTTATTTACTAGATTAATAATAAAATGTTATAAGTTGAGTAAACTCCGAATAAACTTTTTGGACAAAACTCTTTTCGAATAACAGCACAAGATGTGTTCAAAATTATTTTCTGAATATGTAGTCTAGATTTGGTAGTAGATTACTTTAGGTTTTAGAAATTAAAAGCCATCTATTAAGTCCAATATGCAGTACAAATCACAACAAAAATTAAGAACATTCAAAGTAAATTTCAACGGGGTAAAACCCTTAATCAAGGGAAACATCCATGGTGCCGTTTACGGCACAAACCAAAAATCCACTTAAATAATGAATCAAGTTAAAACACTTAAGCAAGTAAACAAAGATCCTAAATCTAAGTTCGGAGTTATACCTATATAAGCTAATCCACTCTAAAGGTTTTCAGACTAGAACTGATCTTTTCTAGTTGCTTCTTTGCTTTTTCCTTGATCTCCTTTTCCTTGACTTCTGATTCTAGCAACTCTTTCAATATCCAAGTTTCTCAAACAGAACCATTGTGACTAAGTGTTTGCGTGTGAGAATGTATTTGTGATGTGCAATAAATGAAGATTTATGCAACTCACCCTCTCAAATTATTTATACATACAAATTCCTATAAATCAAGAGGTTCTATATGACATGCAGAAACTGATTCAAAATATTTTGAGAAATAACTTCTTTTCAAGATCAGATCTGAAAAACAACTTTGCTTTTAAAAGTAGACAAGGTCCTATGTGTTTATTTTTATTTTTGTACACGTTTATTTCACAAATCGTGAAATATAAGATCAGAAACACAAACGCTCTAGAGATCTGATATAGCCTTAAAAATCAGTAGTTTCTTTTTCAAAATTTCTGGAAATAGAAAGGATATAAAATAAATAGATCCAAAAAGAGAATAATAAAAGATTTAATCGTGTTATATTCTCTTGTAGAAAACCTCAAGTTTCAATAGTGAAACTCAAGATTCTCTTACAGATAAGTTCTGAGAGAACCTAAGATTTGAAGAGGTCTTCAAATGTCTCGTAAACCCAACACCAAACACACAGAAATCCTAAATGGAGCTAACACTCAAGGTTTAGGTTTTCTGGTGTATGAAACTTTGAAGGTTATGGTGTTTGGGTGAAGGGAAAACACTTCAGAGGTTTGAGGTTTTGAAGATTAGGGTTTTCTCTCTCTCTCTCTCTCTCTCTCTCTCTTCTCTCTATTTCTTTTCTCTCTCTTCTCCCTTCTCTCTCTTCTCTCTACTCTTTCTTTTTTTCTCTGTTTGGATGAAGGAAAAAGTCTCAAATGGCTGAGACTACATGGGTTTATATAGTAGGTAAGGAAGGTGTGACACCCCGACTAATTAAATACCGGGTAGCTACTCCTTTATTAAATTAATGCAAAATGCCAAGTTGGTCCAGTTAATAGCATCACTGTCGAAAACATTTTAATGATTACTAACCACCTAGTATTTAAAAAGTGAGTTGCCAAATTTTAAGTTAACTCTGATTAACATGCAATAAAAGAATAAGGATAGAATAACAACATTCACCATAACGAAACAATAGAAAAACCAACAACATAATAATAAGTCCGGAGGAAAACTCCTCACAACAATCCCACGAATGAAATAATAACATAAGTCTGAATCCTGAATTAATTACATGCCAGAAGTTTGAATAACTGAAATAAATGAAATGTCTCAGAAAGGAATGGGCGACATGACCTACAACTAAAGAAATTTGAATATAGAGTCAAGATAGATGAAGCGTCTACTAGCAAAGTCCTGTAACTTCCACAAACAGCTACATCTCGTCACCTGAATGAGGATCCTAAGCATGGTGTCCTTGTGGCTGGGCACCTAAAATGGTTTTTACAAAAATAGATTTGAAAGCAAATGGGTCAGAGCCCGAAAGTGGAAATCATTTTAAAAACATCAAGTGTTTTAATAACATTAAAACATTAAATGCAAAATACATGTTAGGACGTGCACTCACATGAAATTCTCACCTCTCGACTACATGTGAACTCCTAACGTACCGTACCCATCTAAATAACATACATATCTAACCAAACTGTAATACGTTCTACCCCTTACTACTCGATTCCCATATTACATTCTAGCGTTATCAATTAAATAGAGGGCTTTACATACACTCGGATTCTCAATTAGTAAATCAATTCACTATCGGTTAACCCGTTATGTTTTCTCAAAACATTACCATAATTATATTCACAATACCAATATGAAAGTTCCCATTAATTAAGTGTATATTATTCACGTCATAAATATACAATACAAGCACCCCGAGACTAAGTTGCGGTGCACACATACTCTGCTATCCATCCCGGTACATCATGTACATAAGGATCATGCATTCCGAATCTCTCAGGAATCGTTCTCAGATAACAACAATCACAAACAATGGAGGCGAACACAGTCACATCAAATGGGTCATGCACATACCTACGTTCCCACGATCAGCAGACTTATTAACATCCCAATAAGTCCTTCTCTGAACTATGTTCATCGAGGTACCAATCTAAATCCGGGCAACACAAGGATTAGAGGTCCCTAAGCGAACGTAAACCTCCCGTGATAGCAAGTATGGTAGGTATGTCATACACAAAATCATATACATGTACTAAGTAAGCACACATCTTAGTAATCAACATAATTTATTTGTGGTACACTTCTTATTCTCGTACCGACATATAATGCTACACAATTTATATGTTCTCGGTTAATATAATTATTTAGGCCGTCAATAGTTCTCGCATCGTAATAGACACTCACGTCCTAATTCATAATTTCCCTTAGGTTCAAACTAAACTTCTAGGTTTTACTCCTCATTATATCCCAAATATCCCAAATATATCAATTAATCCACAAGGAAGTGTTATCTCTACATATAAACAAGGTTACGGAACACTCGGGATCAAAACAGGCTAAAAAGCCTAAACGGTCAGCTCGTTAGAAGTCTCGTTCGAACGAGGCTGTTCGAACGAGAGTTCGTTCGAACGAACTGGGCCTTCTAACGAGATCTCGTTTGAACAAAAGTCATCGAATGAACATCCCTCTTGTTAGAAGTTAAACTGTCAACTCGTTAGAAGCTCGTTCGAACGAGCTCGTTCGAACGACCTGGGCAGGTCTTCTAACGAGTGGCCAGATTCGAGCCCAGATTTTCCCTATATCGTTTTTCCAACTTTTCTTCACCTCTAATCTCATCTAAACATCAATCCAACAATTGTTCATGGGTTCTAATAATTCCTAAACATACTTAGGTCATATATTAACGTTTATATAGGGCCAATTCTTCCTAAACATCATTGAATCATCAAATCCCTTCATTTATCCCCAAATCATATGAACATGAACCCTAAAATTTTAAAATCACCAATGGGTATAATTAAATCCGTTTTTGTTATGAATAAGGTGTATTTCCATCAGGATAAACCTCCTAACACAATTCTACATGCAATCCTTTCATCAAAATATAAAGTTCTAATTCCAATTAATGGGTTTTTATCAAACTCCCAAGAAAATACCAATTTTGTCAATCTCCTACGCATGGAAGAAACATTCTTTGTCATAAACGAAATTAAACCACTTGCCTTATGTGTATCTCTGATTTTGATGTCGAATTGATGAAGTGTTCTCTCTCTCTCTGCAGAATTCTCCTCTCTTCTCTCTCTCTACAAGCCTTCTTCTCCAAAGTGACAATGGTGGCTAGGGTTTGCCTTAGGAACTCTTTTGGAACTAATTTCAATAACCTCCTTAGCCCATTAGGTTATTAGTGGGTTTAGTGGGTAATTACCAAATCAGATATTAATTCCTAATTTTCGTGGGTTTTAATTCCCAAAAATCCAAAATTACCAAACTACCCTTATACGTTGCCGGTATGGCCTAAAAATGCCCCGGGACCCAAACTAAACCCCCGGCTAGTGTTTTCTAACTATTTTGACCCTTCCGGATGCGTTGGTGCACTCAAAATGACCATATGGTTAATAGAAATAAAATTCACTTTTATAATTAAAATAATTATTTTCCTGACGCGACTTTCACACGCGTCTCAACAAAATTCCCAAATTGCCTTATTTAAATCTCACGACAAGTTTCACAGTTCAATATTCATATATAACCATATATACTCATTAATATCAAATACCAACTCGCATCTCGCTAGTATTTTTTATCCGGATTAATTTCCAATTAATACTCATTTAATTCAATTAATCCCATAAATAAATATCATAGAAATACGGGGTATTACATACTCCCCCCTAATAACAGAATTTCGTCCCGAAATTCGGAACTAGAAAGTACCTGGTAAAAACAACTCTGGATAACGTTCGCTCATCTCATCCTCGCGTTCCCATGTGTACTCCTCGACATTATGATGTCGCCACTGAACATGTACTAACGGGACTATCTTTGACCGCAGTTTCTGCTCACTTCGGTCCAAAATAGCAATCGACCCCTCCTCGTAGGAGCTATCAGGATGGAGATCGATGTCCTCCAAAGCAATATGAGAATGAGCCAAATCGTCTCTAAGATATTTCCTTAGCGAGGAAATATGAAATACATCGTGAATCCGATGCAAATGCTCTGGTAACCCAAGTCTATACGCAATCGGTCCAATCCGCTCAATAATAGGAAACGATCCCACATATCTCGGTGCCAACTTCCCTTTATTCCCGAAACGCATAATCCCCTTCATAGGAGATACTCTGAGCAGAACCTGGTCCCCCACTTGTAACTCTCTGAAGAACCTCTTCGCATCAGCATAGCTCTTCTGCCGATCCTGAGCTACCCGAATGCGACTCCGAATCAATTCTATCCTCGCCGAAGTATCCTAAATCACTTCCGACCCAAGTAGTTTGTTGTCCCCCACCTCCAACCAACATGATGGGGAACGACAAGGTCTACCGTACAACCCCTCAAATGGAGCCATGCCAATGGTGAACTGGTAGGAGTTATTGTAAGCAAACTCCACCAGTGGAAGATACTGCTCCCATCCACCCCCGAAATCAATGATGCACATACGTAGCATGTCCTCCAATATCTGGTTTGTACGCTCGGTCTGCCCATCGGTCTGCGGGTGATACGCCGTACTCAACCGCAATTCCGTGCCCATGGCCTCCTGAAAACTTTCCCAAAACCGTGAAACAAATATCTTGTCTCTGTCAGACACGATATTTAGGGGTACACCGTGAAGTCTCACTATCTCTGTAATAAAGAGCTGGGCATACTGTCCCGTAGTGTAGTCTGTCCTTACGGGTAGAAAATGAGCGACTTTGGTAAACCTGTCCACAATCACCCAAACGGAGTCGTGACCTCTCTGTGACGTAGGTAACCCCGTGATAAAATCCATGGATATGCTCTCCCACATCCACATCGGTACCTCCAATGGCTGTAGAAGTCCTGCCGGTCTCTGATGATCCACTTTTACTAGCTGACAAGTGGCGCATTTAGAAACAAACACGGTAATATCTCTCTTCATCCCGCTCCACCAATACTGTCGTCTCATGTCTTGGTACATTTTGTCCCCTCCGGGATGTACCGTGAACCGTGAGCCGTGCGACTCTGCAATCACCTCGTGCCGTAATTCATCCCCTTTCGGAACTACCAATCTCCCATTGAAGCGTAATCCCCCGTCTGAGCTAACGGTATAGGACTTGGCTCCCTCTATTAATAATCGAACTATCTGCTCCTGACAGAACGAGTCATCTGCTTGTGCCTTTACCACTCTCGTGACAATCTGCGGTGTAACAGTCATCACCGATATGAATGATCGGGCCACTGCATCCTGGTGTCCCAATTCCTTCCACTTTGCCTTCCACACCCCTGCCACTTCATCTACTGGCCTACGGCTCAACGCGTCTGCTACCACGTTAGCCTTCCTCGGGTGGTATTGGATATCAAACTGATAATCCTTCACGAACTCAAGCCACCTCCGTTGCAGCATATTCAACTCCTTCTGCGTGAATAGGTACTGTAGGGACTTGTGGTCCGTGAACAATCGAAACTTCTCCCCCAATAGGTAATGTCTCCAAATCCGAAGGGCAAATACAGCTGCCGCCAACTCTAAATCATGAGTGGGGTAATTCTTCTCATGAGGCTTAAGCTTACGGGAAGCATAAGCTATGGCCTGACTCTCCTGCTGTATTACACCTCCAAGTCCTTGCAAGGACGCATCGGTGTAAACTAAATACTCAACTCCCGGTCTCGGCAATGCTAACACAGGTGATGAGGTCAACTTATCCTTCAACTCATCAAATGCCAACTGACAGGCATCACTCCAGATGAATGGCACACCCTTACGAGTCAGATGTGTGAAAGGACCCGCTATCTTCAAAAATCCCCGAATGAACCTCCTGTAGTATCCTGCTAGGCCCAAGAAACTACGGATCTCAGTCGGTGTCGTGGGCTGTCCCCACTCCCTCACCGCGGATACCTTCCCCGGATCAACAGATATCCCCCGGTCAGAAATAATGTGTCCCAAAAACTGAACCTCCTTCAGGCAAAATCCGCACTTTTCATATTTTTCATACAGCTCGTTCTGACGTAGCGTCTGCAAAACCTGCCTCAAATGCTCTGCGTGCTCCTCCTCGGTCTGGGAGTAAACCAGAATATCATCGATGAAGACAATGATGAACTGATCAAGGAACTCTCTGAACACCCTATTCATCAAGTCCATAAACACTGCTGGAGCGTTGGTCAAACCAAAAGGCATAACCCAAAACTCGTAAGAACCATATCTCGTTAAGAACGCAGTCTTCGAGACATCCTCTTCCCTGATACGCAACTGATGGTATCCCGATCGCAAATCAATCTTCGAGAAGAAAGAAGCTCCTCTCAACTGGTCGAATAGGTCATCGATTCGAGGCAACGGATACTTATTCCGTATCGTGACCTTATTCAACTCTCGGTAATCCACACACAATCTCAGTGAACCATCTCTTTTCTTCACGAACAACACAGGGGCACCCCACGGTGAAGTACTCCTCCGTATAAACCCCTGACCCAACAACTGCTCAATCTGATCTCGTAGCTCTCGCATCTCTGTCGGAGCCATACGGTACGGTGCGCGTGCTATAGGTCTCGTATCTGGTAATAAGTCTATGACAAAGTCTATCTCTCGACTGGGGGGTAGGCCTGGTATCTCCTGAAACACATCAGAATACTCCCTGACAACTGGGATCGAATCTAAAGGAATCGAAACCTCCTTAGAGGTATCCTCCTCTATGTAGTACAAATGAGCGGTCGAACCTCCCTCTGGGCGAGGCATCGCCACTACAAGCATCTTGCCCCGGAATGGCAAAAACAATGCTCCCACCGAAGCAATCAATCATGGCTCTATAATCAGCGAGCCAATCCATTCCGATAATCACATCGTGCACATGCATATCTAATACCAACAGGTCTGCAGGTAATACCAAACTACCAATCTCTACCCCCACTCCCCGGCATATAAAGAAAATAAGCGACCCACTCCCCAATGGTGAGTCTACACACGTCACTGTGCTCTCTGCTGTGGCTAACAACCCTAAGGCTTTCGTAAAATGTGTAGATATAAAACAATGCGTTGCCCCCGTATCAAACAAAACCCGACCCATAGTACCATGGATAGGAAACATACCCTCAATCGCGGGTGGTGCCTGTGGAGCTGCTGCCTGGTGGACGTTATAGACACGTCCATACTGTAACTGCCCCTGCTGCACAGGAACTGCTGGAATGGCTGGTAGTGCTGGCACCTGGGCTGGAGCTGGGAGGGCAGGTGGAAAAAGTGTCCTCTGTGGCTCATGTCGAGCACCTTGCTGCTGCTATGGGGCCCTGCCCCTATCAGGACAGTCCTGGCATTTATGGCCAGTCTTACCACAAATGAAACACTTCCCCGGGAAGTTCCCCCCCCTCTGTCCCTGCTGCCCCCGGCCCTGGTGACCGTTACCGTTCCTCCATTGGCCCTGCTGGCCCTGTTAAAACTGCTGTTGACCATTCTGACCCTACTGGTTCTGATGGCCGTTCGGACCCTGATGGCCCTGTCGGAAACCTCCCTGTCCATGCCTGAAATTTCCCAACCTGAACCTCTTGTGATCCCCCTGCTGGGAACCCTGGTCGCCCTGTCTCTGCCCCTGAACAGATTGTACCCCACTGTCACCATTTCCTCCAGTCCTGCCCTGATGGCTGGACTCTCCCGATCGCTTTCCCTCAGCCATGTGAAAGCGGTGATCCTGGCAATGGAGCAGTGCAGCGTTAACCACATCAGAGTAAGTGGCCAACGATAGGTTCCCCAACAAATGCTGACGGATCCTCCAAGTCAACCCGTCTGTAAATTTTCGTATCTTCTTCTCCTCTATCGGTATCTCATCCGGAACAATGTTCAGAAGATTAGTGAATTCGGCCTCATACTCGGCCACAGTCTTACCCTCCTGCTTGAGGCTCATCAACTTCCTCCTCATCTCCGTGTGAACAGCTGACGGAAAGTATTTGCGGTTGAACTACACCCAAAACTCCTGGATAGTGAGAGTATCTCTCTCCTCCATGGTGGTAATAGACTCCCACCACTACCGTGCAGACCCCACTAGCGTAAAGGTAGCTAGTATCTGCTTCTGGACATCGGTGCACTCATACATCCTCAGGTGCCGTTGAATGTCCTTCCTCCACTGACTCAAAACCACTACATCGGAGCTACCTGCGAACTCCGGTGGGTGTGCTTTCTGAAAAGCATCACGTACACGTTCCCAAGTAGACGAGAATGCATGTGCCTGAACTGGCGAGGCTACTGGCGCCTGAGGTGGTGCCTGCTGAACTACGGCTAGTGCGACATTTACCGCCTGGGCCACAATGGCTGCAACCTCAGCGGCATTCATCGTGCCCTGAACTGGTGCGGGCTGTGGTTCTGGCGTAGCATCCTTGGGAACCCGTTGTGCACGTCGTGGAGGCATCTGAAATAAGAATAAAGTTTATAAATTCGCAGTTATAAACTTGAAATAGCTGAAGAATGTAGCATACACAAAAGAATACAACAGTCCTAAAATATTGGGCTCTACATCAAAGAAAGCTCCGCGGAAACATAATAAGCCATACAGATCCTAAAGGACACTAGAACCTGATGCTCTGATACCACCTGTGACACCCCGACTAATTAAATACCGGGTAGCTACTCCTTTATTAAATTAATGCAAAATGCCAAGTTGGTCCAGTTAATAGCATCACCGTCGAAAACATTTTAATGATTACTAACCACCTAGTATTTAAAAGGTGAGTTGCCAAATTTTAAGTTAACTCTGATTAACATGCAATAAAAGAATAATGATAGAATAATAACATTCACCATAACGAAACAATAGAATAACCAACAACATAATAATAAGTCCGGAGGAAAACTCCTCACAACAATCCCACGAATGAAATAATAACATAAGTCTGAATCCTGAATTAATTACATGCCAGAAGTTTGAATAACTGAAATAAATGAAATGTCTCAGAAAGGAATGGGCGACATGCCCTACAACTGAAGAAATTTGAATATAGAGTCAAGATAGATGAAGCGTCTACTAGCAAAGTCCTGTAACTTCCACAAACAGCTACAGCTCATCACCTGAATGAGGATCCTAAGCATGGTGTCCTTGTGGATGGGCACCTAAAATGGTTTTTACAAAAATAGATTTGAAAGCAAATGGGTTAGAGCCCGAAAGTGGAAATCATTTTAAAAACAGCAAGTGTTTTAATAACATTAAAACATTAAATGCAAAATACATGTTAGGACGTGCACTCACATGAAATTCTCACCTCTCGACTACATGTGCACTCCTAACGTACCGTACCCATCTAAATAACATACATATCTAACCAAACCGTAATATGTTATACCCCTTACTACTCGATTCCCATATTACATTCTAGCGTTATCAATTAAATAGAGGGCTTTACATACACTCGGATTCCCAATTAGTATTACAATTCACTATCGGTTAAGCCGTTATGTTTTCTCAAAACATTACCATAAGTATACTCACAATACCAACATGAAAGTTCCCATTAATTAAGTGTATATTATTCACGTCATAAATATACAATACAAGCACCCCGAGACTAAGCTGCGGTGCACACATACTCTGCTATCCATCCCGGTACATCACGTACATAAGGATCACGCATTCCGAATCTCTCAGGAATCGTTCTCAGATAACAACAATCAGAAACAATGGAGGCGAACACAGTCACATCACATGGGTCACGCACATACCTACGCTCCCACGATCAGCAGACTTATTAACATCCCAATAAGTCCTTCTCTGACCTATGTTCATCGAGGTACCAATCTAAATCCGGACAACACAAGGATTAGAGGTCCCTACGCGAACGTAAACCTCCCGTGATAGGAAGTATGGTAGGTATGTCATACACAAAATCATATACATGTACTAAGTAAGCACACATCTTAGTAATCACCATAATTTATTTGTGGTACACTTCTTATTCTCGTACCGACATATAATGCTACACAATTTATATGTTCCCGGTTAATATAATTATTTAGGCCGTCAATAGTTCTCGCATCGTAATAGACACTCACGTCCTAATTCATAATTTCCCTTAGGTTCAAACTACACTTCTAGGTTTTACTCCTCATTATATCCCAAATATCCCAAATATATCAATTAATCCACAAGGAAGTGTTATCTCTACATATAAACAAGGTTACGGAACACTCGGGATCAAAACAGGCTGAAAAGCCTAAACTGTCAGCTCGTTAGAAGTCTCGTTCGAACGAGGCTGTTCGAACGAGAGTTCGTTCGAACGAACTGGGCCTTCTAACGAGATCTCGTTTGAACGAAAGTCATCGAACGAACATCCCTCTCGTTAGAAGTCAAACTGTCAACTCGTTAGAAGCTCATTCGAACGAGCTCGTTCGAACGACCTGGGCAGGTCTTCTAACGAGTGGCTAGATTCGAGCCCAGATTTTCCCTATATCGTTTTTCCAACTTTTCTTCAACTCTAATCTCATCTAAACATCAATCCAACAATTGTTCATGGGTTCTAATAATTCCTAAACATACTTAGGTCATATATTAACGTTTATATAGGGCCAATTCTTCCTAAACATCATTGAATCATCAAATCCCTTTATTTATCCCCAAATCATATGAACATGAACCCTAAAATTTTAAAATCACCAATGGGTATAATTAAATCCGTTTTTGTTATGAACAAGGTGTATTTCCATCAGGATAAACCTCCTAACACAATTCTACATGCAATCCTTTCATCAAAATATAAAGTTCTAATTCCAATTAATGGGTTTTTATCAAACTCCCAAGAAAATACCAATTTTGTCAATCTCCTACGCATGGAAGAAACATTCTTTGCCATAAACGAAATTAAACCACTTTCCTTATGTGTATCTTTGATTTTGATGTCGAATTGATGAAGTGTTCTCTCTCTCTCTCTCTGCAGAATTCTCCTCTCTTCTCTCTCTCTACAAGCCTTCTTCTCCAAAGTGACAATGGTGGCTAGGGTTTGCCTTAGGAACTCTTTTGGAACTAATTTCAATAACCTCCGTAGCCTATTAGGTTATTAGTGGGTTTAGTGGGTAATTTCCAAATCAGATATTAATTCCTAATTTTCGTGGGTTTTAATTCCCAAAAATCCAAAATTACCAAACTACCCTTATACGTTGCCGGTATGGCCTAAAAATGCCCCGGGACCCAAACTAAACCCCCGGCTAGTGTTTTCTGACTATTTCGACCCTTCCGGACGCGTTGGCGCACTCAAAACGACCATAAGGTTAATAGAAATAAAATTTACTTCTATAATTAAAATAGTTATATTCCTGACGCTACTGTCACACGCGTCTCAACAAAATTCCCATATTGCCGTATTTAAATCTCACGACAAGTTTCACAGTTCAATATTCATATATAGACATATATACTCATTAATATCAAATACCAACTCGCATCTCGCTAGTATTTTTTATCCGGATTAATTTCCAATTAATACTCATTTAATTCAATTAACCCCATAAATAAATATCATAGAAATACGGGGTATTACAGTAGGATCTCGAACATCTGAGGCAATCCAAGGGCTGTGATTAACTTTGACCAGTTGACTCCCAATCTAACAATTTATTATAAGTGGTGGAAATAATTAACGCTGATTGGCTAAGACTGGTTACACATGGATTTCTAACAAACACATGCAGATTGTCGATAATGAGCATCCAAGGGTTGATAATGACGGTAGAGAATGTGCTATAAGAAAACACAAAATTAACAACTTAGGAGTGAACACGTGTAAGATTGATAACGGCTGAAAAACACTTGTTTTGAAAATATTTACATTCTCCCCCCGAAGTCTCTAGTGCTTTGATATTCTACCCAACAAAACTTTTAATAAAAGAAACTTTTTTGCATAATTCAACTTTTAATCCCAACACTTTTAAAAACCAAATTTTAATAATTTTAAAAATGATTTAAAATGTTTTAAGGAATTAAATTTCTTTTTAAAAGCTAATTAAAGTGTTTAAATCAACATATGCACATAGAAACAATAAAATATGTAGTTCAAGTGTCTTAAAGTGGTTATAAGATAGAATTAACTTCCCTTTAGGTGCTCTTGAGGATTTCTTGGACTAGATTTCTTCATTCATGCTTAAACATTTGAGAGATAGAGCAACTCATAAAAACTAACCTAGTTTGTTTCAATATCCAAACTAGTTGTAAATCCTATATATATAGACTCAAGTAAGTCAATATATAGTGTGTTCTCAAGACCCCCCCTAAGCACCTTCTTAGGTCCCTAACACTTACTCGTTCATCATAAACTCTAGGTCAAACTTCGATTAAGAGGTCACAGAGCACTTCTGAGCCCCATTTTACTTTGGTCAACTTTCTCACCTGAGAAATAGATCAATGAATCTTTGAAGGGATCTAAATCCCCTTACAACGGTGTGCCCTATGCATGAATCGGCCTCACAATTTGGACCAACGATCTATTTTACCCCAAAAATTGATCTAGAGGCCATCGGGCACTTCGAGGCTCGCTTGACTCTGATCAACTTTAGCTTGAGTGAAGCTTAATGACTATTTGAAGGACACTAAATCCCCTTTCTAATGGTCTATCCTGTGTGCAGACAAGCCTTACAGTATGGACAAATGACCCATTTTACTCCGAAGGTTCACCAGGCGCTTCTAAGCCCCGTTTGACTTCGAAAAACTATCTAAATAGCTCAAATTGAATGAAATCTCTAAGGGCACTGTACCTTTCTATCCCGTGTGTGAATCGGCCTTAGGATTCAGATGAACGATTCGTTTTCCTCTAAAAACTTCCTGTCTAATGACCAATGGGCACTTATGTGCTCCATTTGACCTAGGTTAACTCTCGAACTCGGGAGTAGTTCATTGGATTCCTAAAGGGATCTAAATAACCTTTTTGAAGATCTATATTGTGTACGATTTTGACTTACGATTTCCGTTTTACAATAATTTTTCCGAAAAACCTATTTTGGACTACCAAATGGAACCCCGAGGACCCTACTTATCGGCAATGTGCCTGAGGTGCTATATCGATAGGAAGGTCGAGGACCATACCGATCGGCACCCCCTTGGACCTATAAATAGATTCCGTGACCTCAGTTTGAAAAGCACCCCTAAACACCCCTCTCAGCAATTAAAAGAACGTTATCTCGAATTCAAAGCAATTTTTTTCCTAAAAAATCATTTTTCCACATTCCCTTCCATTACTTTTATACCTCACTTCGTGAATTGCCCCCACTTCTAAATACCATTTCGTACCATTACAAGATCAACATATTTACAACCAAGATCAACATCAAGCATCCATAAGGAAGTCCAATTCTCCATCATTTTCTCTAGTTCTCCCATTTTAGTATTACTTGCTTGATTTCTACCTTAGCATTTTGTTTCATTACATCGCATATATTAATCTCAAACCCTTATTAGTAGTATTTTCATAAAAAACACAAATAAAGAAAAATAGGGTTTATTTATAGATTCCAAAAAAGGGATTCTCATCCTCTCTCTCTCTTAAAGAACATTTTCTCTACGCACACACACGAGAAATCCCCTGTTTGAATTTATGGATTAAACCTCACCCTATGTTATCTTCGAACTATATAGACTTTGATGCCCAATGGGATACCTAGGCATCTTAGGTTAATCCTGAGATTTGAGTCCTACTTTATGAATATTTATATGTTTCCCTCTTGTCATATATATATAAGGAGAGAGAGAGAGGATCTCATGAGGAGCTCTGTTTGCATACCGTTGGTGCGGACCAATTTTGATAAAATAGTAAAAAAAATATTTTTGAGCTAATTATTTTTTATATAGTTTTTAAACATTTCAGTAGGACCATATAAAAAAATCAGTTCAAAATGAACTTTTTTACTATTTTAAAAAAATCGGTCAAACTTTGTCAGTTTTTAACAACTTAAAAAAACTTAAAAATTGACAAAGTTTGACCGATTTTTTTAAAATAGCAAAAAAATTCATTTTGAGCAGATTATTTTTTTATGGTCCTATTGAAATGTTTAAAAATCATAAAAAGAAGTCAGCCCAAAATTTTTTTTTTACTATTTTTAAAAAATGGTCCTCAACTGGGACCTCACGAAATGGCATAAATTTGAGATTAAATAACTAAAATTATAAAAATGGGGTTCTCTATATGAATATGAAATAGACCATTTAATTCAAGTTAATCGGGTAAAACTATGTGATACAAGTAGGATTACTAGATAAACAACTTATATCTAAAGGAGATTGCATACGGTGATGATTGGAGGCTTAAAATTAGGTTTTTAGGGTCAATAATGACGGATTTGGTATTCTCGAGGAGATGAAAATTCATCTCGTTCGAATGACAACGACATCTTGTTTAAATGAGATTAGGTAGTTCGTTCGAACAAGTTTAGAACTCGTTAGAACGAGATAAGATTTCTCATTCGAAAGACTTTAGTATGTCATTCAAACGATTGTACGAATCTCATTTGAATGAGGATGATAATTTATTTTAAGAACTGGTTGTTTTGATAATTAATTCTTAATTAAAAAAGACTAATTAATTTAAGGATTCTCGAATGATGGATTAATAATCTTTGTGTAGTTAGGATTTCTACATTGGTATAATAATGTGCAAGGTTCCACATGTGAGCCCTCGTGGGGTATGTACTAGGGGATATCCTTATGGAGCGTGTACAACATCGACCACTCATACCTCTCTACTAGTGATGGGATTTACCTTGATTATTTTTACCCCGGACACTACGTGCTAAAAGTACCCATGGTATTCCGAGGGGATTAACGGGGGTATACTCGTATATAAATTGGGGTATAGGCCCATATGATTGGTGTGAAGGCGTAGTCAGTAAACCTTGTTGTATTTTGATGTTATTGGTGTGGGATGACCTATGCCTATACCTAGTACGCTCGAGTGATCCCCGAAGGTGATAAGGACAGGCCTTCATTATGTGAGGACTCGAACGTAGCTAATTTATTTTGTACATAAATGGGATCGTACTTATGTGGATGTTAGATGTCGAGATTGTCTTTCCTCACATGTTCATATACTTGAGATGTATCGAATGACATTATTAATTATATCCTTACGCATCATAGACTTATTGTTAACGTTGTTGAATTCTCTTTTCAGGACCTAGGTGTAACATCCCGTATTTTTGAATAGTTAATTTTAGCATTTATTACACGTGTGCTCGTAATAATATTGCATATTTAATAAATATTAAGTAGAGAGAATAAATACTAATATTTATGCGGATATAAATTTACTCAGTGTGAGTAGTAAATTAAATTCGGTAAATTGATAGTACGTCATAGTGGGTAATAATGACGAGGACTGATGGTATCTCAACTGGGGTATCAGGCAGGCTATTTTTAGGTTGAGATGGAATATTGATGTTTGTGACTCAAATGGTGACTTCGAGTGCATGGTTGATTCGAAATGGGTCAAAATAGTCACAATCAAGTACTCGGGGGGTAAAGATTGGTTACTGGGAGATTTTTAGACTAGTCGGGGCCTATTTGGGGGGTACTTAGGTCATTTTCATTAAGGGGTTAACCTAAATTCGGGATTAAGTGGTTTAAATAAGATATTAGGGTTATGAGGCAACCAGTTTACACAATTTAAACCTTTGAGAGTCTTTTAGTGAGAAAAGAAGGTGGCAAAACACTTGGGAGATTCAAAGAGATTAAATTGGAGAAGAAAATTGAGGACTCTTCCCATCTTCAACTCAACACAAAGGAATTTAGAATCTGATGTATTTAAGGCTAGTGTATATCTTGATTTATATGTAGTAATTCTTTTATATAAAAATTGGTAGAAATTAATTGAATTTTGGAGTGGGGATTACTACATGAAAAAGGGGTTTTGGGGAGACAAACCTACATGAATAATTGATGAAAGTTCATTGGAATTTATAATGGTTATATGTTCTATGATAATTTGAATTTATGTAGTGAAAATTTAGACAGGAATAGTTATAAGAGTGATGATTGAACAAATAAAGAAATCTAGAAATTTGGTAAAATTAATGATGATGGAATTAATGAGATTTGGATTGAATCTTGATGTTGTTGATGAATCTAAAAGTGAAAAATTGATTAGGTTCCTATGGAAATTCATCAAAGGACTTGGAAACTTATTTGGAATATAATTGGGGTTGAATTGGGTGATTTGGGATGATGAAACCTGTCACTTTCATGCCAGATCTGGGCTCCTGCCTAGAATTGAATCGTTTTGGCCTTCATAGGCAAATCGATTCGGATGAAGAATTGTTTCGGCTATGAATCCAAATCGATTTGGACCTTCTATGAGGGATAACTTGGTATTTATTGGGAATAATATTTTATTGGGAATAAAGGGTAGTTTCAGAAATTACCAAATGGATAAGGCCATGTACATGATTTTAATACTTCGGGAGATGTGATCAGTAAGGGTAATTCAGGTAGACAAGAATTGGCCCAATTTTCATGTACGTACGGTATTTACGAGAGAAAATACAGGAAATGTAGGTGATTGCATGACTTCCAATAATAAATTTAGAATGGGTTGAGAATGTTCAGGAGACTCAGATATATATATATATATATATATATATATATATATATATATATATATATATATATATTAAATTGCTTAATTAAGAGAAGAATTTAATTGAACAAGATTTGAGACTAAACTCGGGTTATTAGACTAGTGCTTTCGGGGAAATAGGCACGAATTAGTCGGTTGATGTGATCATATGTATATATACAGATATGAGCCATATATATGTGTGTATTATGATATATGTGTGTATGATATTATGTGGAACATACCCCTCTAGTGCTATCAGTGGAGGTTACATGATGTGGGTGATCGTCCCTCGAGAATCACAACATGAAAAGTATTGACCACTATTCATAATGCCATATGTATGATTGTTTGATTTAAAATCGCGGCGAGGTAATTGTGGGTATGGTTATAACTCATTGTTAAAGGACTGCGACCACCTCCAATAAGTTTGCGATTTTATTGAGTCGGTGTGCGAGTCCGACCTTTGGTAACCAGGATGATGTCAGCATGCCCTGACTAATGATAACATTATAGAAACCCATATCCAATGAGTTATTACTTTGAGGGGTGGCGCCTATATGTTACATATGTGTGTTTTTTGTATTATATTATTACGTATATTTACGTGAAGAAAAATATATAGGTTAATAGTGAGCGGTTACGGGTTAAATAACTAGTGAAATTTATTGAAAATAAAGTAATAAATTATAAATGTGATTGTGGAATTAAATAACTGGAGTAAAGTTATATATTAAATTGTGATAATCTAATGATATATTGATTAAGCAATTATGAAAGTTAAGTAATGAACAAAAGGTAGAAACTATACTCAGGATATGATAGTATAGTATTGATGTTAGTGGCAAGGCTGGTTAGGTGGGGTAGCATAACTAGGCGAGTTAAAATGCTACATTAGGTGCGTACTTCAGAAGAGGAGTGAGGTATGAATCAAGAGAGTGTGCTATCGGTTTATTAATATGAAACTTGCTCAATATTTTCATTTACACATCTTATACACTTGAAAAATAATTTCAAAAGTTTTGGGCTCAGACCCGTTTCAAATATATTTTCAAAACTTCTAGGTGTCGTGCCATAGGGACGCTAAGGATGATTACTCTTTCCAGGGACACGTAGATGCAGCTGATGTGGAGGCTTATAGGATTCAGAGTAGTTGCTTCACTCATCACTATCTAGATTAGATTATCTATTTCAGTTGTTGGTTGGGCGTGTTACCCGTTTTATTTAGACTTATGCATTTCTTATTATTTTAGTCAGTTGGATTGGATGTATTGGATCTCTACCAGATGGTTTATTCGGGAATTTATTTATTCACCTCAACTTTATAATTTATATTGTGACTTCATTCATATTGATTACCGTGCATGACATTATGGTGGATCGATTAACATTGTGGTATGTTAATTAGAGTTAAAATTTGACACTGCTTGTTAAAATAATTAGTTAGTTAGTAATTTATCATGTTTTGACAGTGACAAAATAATGATCCATATGAGACTACCATTTTATTTTGGTACAAGGCTAGCCACCCATTATTTTAATAGGCAACGTGTCATAGATGGTTAGGATATGTGCGACTTACTACGATTTTAACGTACCGTTCCTTGATGTAGAGCCCTATTTTAGGATTGTTGCATTCATACTTATGCATTTTTGTGCTTATGTTCTTATGTTATTACTTTGTATTTGACTGTGGACTTATAAAAACTTCAATCTCATTTTAGATCTTGCTAAAGAGAATCCCTCAAACGGGAGTGAATGCTGGGAAAGAAGTCCCATAGAGGAACATTACAGCCACAGACGTGGCCGATTTAGTGCCACATGTGGCAAATGTGGCGATAACCACAATGGCACTGCACTTTCCCCAGGCCCAGCCTCAGGTGCAGGTCACATCGATCATTCAGAGTAATCTGGGCACGTCATCTTGCGAGTGAGGGAGGATTTTCGGAAAGGGCATCCACCAGAGTTTTAGGGAGCTCGGATGTACTGACAGTCGCCTAGTGGAATAAGGACATTACTGTGACACCACACCCAATTAAATACCTGGTGATAAATCCTTCATTAAATTTAAACAGAATATCCAGTTGGATCAGTATTAGCATCATTATTGAAAACTTTTTATTAAATTACTAACCACCTAGTATTTAAAAAACATAAGTTAAATTTTATCTTTATATTAAAACATGAAAGCAATTAAATGATTAATTAAACATTCAACATCCAATGACAACTCATAGGAATTAAAACATCATAATGAAATAAACTGAGTCTGGAGTAAATACTTCCAGTCAAAATCCCAAATACAATAATCTGAAATGAAGTAAATCCAACAACTGAAATGTAAATGACTATCTCTAAACTACTATCTCTAGATAAGAATTAGCAACATGCCCTGACTAAAATGAATGTCTCTGAATGAATCAAGGATGAATGTGGAGGCATCTAATACCGAGGTCCTGTAACTTCCACAACAGCTACAACACATCAATTGAATGGAACTCCTATGCTTGGTGTCCCCGTGGCTGGGCACCTAACATGTTTTTATAAAAATAGAATAGTTTTAGCAGAAAATGGGTCAGTGCCCGAGTTGAAAATATTTTTAAAACAATAAGTATTTAAATTGCATAAATACCATATATTGTAAATATGTTAGTCACGTGCTCTCACTTGAAGTCCTCACCTCTCAACTGTTGTGCAAGCCTAACGTGTACTCTTAACCCATCCTAGTTATACTATCCCACCTAAGTAGTTTGAGTTAGGTCTCTCACTATGACGCCTACGTCATTGTGTCCACCCGTATTACCGGAATAATACTTTCATGCATTTCTAATATTTATTAATCCATTCAAGTATTCCTTTACTCCTATAAGTTCCCATAATTATAACATATTTTATATATCATACTGTTTCTCATCTACTAATCAACATGGTAGAATAATCACCATTAAATATATAGACTTCACAAGGCACCTCGAGACTAAGATATGGTGCATGCATATTCTGCTATTAAGTCCCAGTATATCACATACTGTATGGAGGACTATGGGTTCATAATCACTCAAGAACCATATAAAACACAATTCACAAATAATGGAGGCGAATCATAGTTCTAAGTCATAAGGGATATGCACATACCCAATCACCCCTACGACCGTCTTCACTATCACTCACAGATAGGCTAAACCAAGATTCTATATTTCTAAGGTACAAGTCCATATTCCACTGATGGGCTCATCAGAATAAGACTGTAGTGGTGCGGAAACCTCCGTCATATCAAGTAGTGAGGTATGATGCATTACACATAATAATCCATACAATACCTGAATCACATAACCTAAGTATATATAAATCTCATATAGGCACCCGAACGTCTCATTATACAAGTCTCATACTTAGTATATTTATATCTCTAATATCCTGCGCAATATTTTATTTAACGCTACGTTATACCCAAAGGTTACTAAGTTTCCTTCTATTCCTTGGGCTATTTCAGTAACTAAAATATACCCCCACTACTGGTATTAACCTTAAGTTATTGTTCATCCGTTTAAAGCCCCAATTTAGAAAATTTTCAACTGTAACTCATTCGATTAACACTCGTAATTTCCCCATTCAATACCATGCATACATAACATTTTTTGGGTCTTGGGTATATTCTACTAACCTTACCTAAGTTCCAATATGTTGCATTAATCATCACTAAAGATTTCTAAAAGTTGGGATTAAATCAAACATTAAAAAGGAAACAAGTCACATTTCCAAGGGAGTCGATTGACCGACATTCTTGAGTCGATCGATCGATCGACCAGTTATTTGCCCAGATTTCTTAACAGTTACGGGTTTCGAGATTTTTAACCACCAAAATCGTCTTTAAACATCTCCAAATTGATATACATGAATTCCAGAACCTATATTAACATGTATGAACAATTCCTAATATATCCAAATCATTTAAACAACATCAACATGCATAAATTCACCCAATTTCCATATTTAGTCTCAAGAACCCTAGTTTTGACATCATCTTCAATTCAACATAAAATTTCTAGATTTCTTCAACCAATTTGATTATAATACTATGGGTTTGATTCTACATGCATAAATTATCCTACTCCATTTAAATATTCACTTAAGAATTATGAGTTACACTATCAAATTCTTCCCAAATATGAGATTTTCATTAAAATGTTATCTTAATCTTACATGGATCACATATCTACCATAAATTTATGCAAGATAATACTTACCTGATGTTTGAAGATCTTAACCGTTGATGACGAAGGGTATGGTTGTAATCCTTTCTCTTCGATCTACGTGATGATGGTGACAATGGTGAAAACTGGTGTTTTTGGCCTTGGGAACTCCTAGGAACACGTTTCCTCTTCCTCCTATATCTCCTATGCAGAATGGTAACTTATAACCCTAGGAGACTAAGGGTCCGTTTGGCAACCCAATTCCAAGCCAGGGAAATGGAATTGGAAGGCCAATTAAAATTTCGCTAAATTAAAATTGACCTTCAAATTCCATTTCCAAGGCTTGGAATTGGGTTTCCAAATGGACCCTAAGCTTCAAAGATGATAAAGTAGTTTAAATTTCGTGGGTTTATTTTCCTTGAAAATAAAATTGTCTAAAATACCTTCCCGGGATGCCGGTTTGGCGTAAAAGTGCTCCGAGACCCAAACTAAATCCCCAGAGTAGACTTTTCCGACTATCTTGACCCTTCCGGACACTTTGGCGCACTCAAAATGACCATACGGGTGACTTATAAATAAATTACTTTTTATTTCATTAACTTGCATCCTGAAACAACTGACACACGCATCCCGACTTAATTTCCATAACTGTCGTATTATTCACTCGCGGAAATTAATTCATCATTACATATTGCTTTGCTCATTAAGTAATATTCCACATAATTCACATAAATAAATACTATCTCTAGTCGCGCTAGTAATTATTTAATTAAAACCGAATTAATTATAAAGAAATTTCCCATTTTTAAGTTAATTAATCCCACAATTAAAAATAATTAAAAGTATGGGGCATTACACACTTCCCCCCAATAACGGAATTTCATCCTGAAATTCAAAAAAATAAAGGTATACCTGGTAAGAATATCTCTAGATACTTTTCGCGCATCTCATCCTCGCGCTCATAAGTAGACTCCTTGGCATTATGATGCCACCACTGAACACGTGCTAACGACACTACCTTTGACCTCAGTTTCCTCTCGCCGCGGTCTAGGATAGCAACTGGCCCCTCCTTGTAGGAACTACCAGGATGTAGATCAATATCCTTTAAATATTTATAAGTGTGGGATAAATCATCCCGAAGATATCTACCTAGTGAAGAAATATGGAACACGTCATGAATCCGTTGCAAGTGCTCCGATAACCCAAGTCTGTAAGCCACTGGTCCAATCCGCTCAATAATAGGGAATGGCCCTACATACCTCAGTGCCAACTTCCCTTTCTTCCTAAACTGTATTATCCCCTTCATAGGAGATACTCGTAATAACACCTGTTGCCCCATATTGAACTGCCTAAAGAACCTCTTAACACCGGCGTAGCTTTTTTGTCTATCCAGAGCAACCCGAATACGGCTCCGAATCATTTCAACCCCGACTGAGTAACTTGAATCACCTCTGGCCCAAGTAACTTGTTTCCCCCACCTCTAACCAACAAACTGGAAAACGAAAAGGCTTATCGTATAACTCCTCGAATGGAGCCATGCCAAAAGTAAACTGGTAGGAGTTATTATAAGTAAACTCCACCAGTGGAAGATATTGCTCCCAACCCCCGCCAAAATCGAGGATGCACATTCACAACATATCCTCTAACATATGATTTGTATGCTCGATCTGCCCATCAATCTGCGGGTGATAGGCTGAACTCAGTCGTAACTCTGTACGCATGGCCTCCTGGAAGCTCTCCTAAAATCTGGACACAAAAATCTTATCCCGATCGGACATAATATCAAGGGGCACCCAATGGAGTTTCACTATCTCGGCAATGAAGATATGAGCATACTGCCCAGTAGTATAATAGATCTGAACTGGCAGAAAATAAGCTACCTTGGTCAGTCGATCCATAATCACTCATATGGAATCGTGACCCCTCTGTAATGTAGGTAACCCTGTGATGAAATCCATAAAAATGCTCTCCCATTTCCACATAGGTATCTCTAACGGCTGTAGGAGCCCTGACGGTCTCTGGTGGTACACTTTTACCAGCTAACAAGTGGTACATTTTGAAACAAACTCGATGATGTACTTCTTCGTTCCACTCCACTAGTACTATTGTCTCATATCTTGGTAGATGTTATCCCCTCTAGGATGTACTGTAAATCGTGAATCGTGCGACTCCGCCATCACCGCATGTCGTAAATCCTCTCCCTCTAGAACAACTAGTTTTCCATTGAAGCTTAAGCCCCCATCTGAGCTCACAGAATATGACTCTGCCCCCTCAGCTAGAAGTTGTACAATTCGATCCTGACAGAACGAGTCTGCTTCCTGATCCTGTATCACCCTAGTAACGATCTCGAGTGCAACCATCATCATTGACATGAATGAGTGGGCAGCTGCATCCTGATATCCCAGCTCCTTCTATTTAGCCTTCCACGCCTAGGCCACCTCACCTACTAGCCTACAGCTCAACGCGTCAGCTACCACGTTAGCCTTCCCCGAGTGATATTAGATATTGAACTGAAAGTCCTTCACAAATTCAAGCCACCTTCGCTGTCGCATATTCAAATCCCGCTGCGCGAACAAGTACTGTAGTGACTTGTGATTTGTGAATAGGATAAATTTCTCCCCCAAGAGATAATGTCTCCATACCCGAAGCGTAAACACGACCGTCACTAACTCCTAGTCATGTGCGCGGTAATTCCTCTCGTGAGGCTTGAGCTTACGGGAAGCATACGCTACAGCCTTATCCTCCCGCTGAAGCACACCTCCAAGTCCTAGTAAGGACGCATCAGTATAAACTAGGTATTCAACCCTCGACCTGGGCAGTGCTAGAACTGGTGCTGAAGTCACCTTGTCCTTTAGCTTATCAAAAACCAACTGGCAGGCATTATCCCAGATAAATGGCACCCCTTTGCGACTGAAATTAGTCAACGAACTTGCTATTTTTGATAATCACTAACTAACTTTCCTATAGTATCCGGCTAGCCCCAAGAAACTACGTATCTATGTCGGTGTCGTGGGTTGCCCCCACTCCTTCACCATCGACACCTTCCCCAGATCTATAGATATCCCTCTTTCAGAAATAATGTGCCCCAAACCCTAAACCTCTCTCAGCCATAACCCACACTTCTCATATTTCTCATACAATTCGTGCTCACGTAGCGCCTCTAAAACTAATCTCAAATGATCGGCATGCTCCTCCTCAATCTGGGAATAAATCAGGATGTCATCTATGAAGACAATGACAAACTAATCTAAGAACTCGTTGAACACCCTTATTATTAAGTCCATAAACACAGTCAGTGCGTTAGTTAGCCCAAATGGCATAACCCTGAACTCATAGGATCCATATCACATCAAGAAGGCAGTCTTAGACACGTCCTCCTCTCTGATACGTAACTGATGGTATCCCGACCTCAAGTCTCTCTTCGATAAGTAGAAAATAGGGTCATTGATTCGGGGCAACGGATACTTATTTAGTATTGTGAGTTTATTCAACTCTCGGTAGTCAACACACAATCTTAAAGAAATATATCTCTTGTTTATGAATAGTACGGGAGCGCCTCATGGCGAGGTACTCCTACGGATGAATCCATATCCCAATAACTGCTCGATCTGATCCCGTAACTCCCTCATCTCCTTCGGAGCCATATGGTAAGGTGCACGGGCTATTGGTCGAGTTCCTGGCGTCAAGTCTGTCACATGCTCTATCTCTTTGCCAGGCGGTATCCCTGGTATGTCCTAAAATATATCAGCGAACTCACAAACAATCGGAATTGGATTAAGCGAAATCACCCCCTCCTTAGAGGTCTCCTCCTCTATATAATATATAAAATAGTGGACGAACCTCCCTCAGAACGAGGCATCACCTCCAAAAACATCTCCTGACCAGGTACTATGAACACAATACTACGACTATAGCAATCAATCATGTTCTTATACGTAACTAGCCAATCCATTCCAATAGTAGCATCGTACTTGGACATATCTAATACAAGTATATCAACAGGTAAAATAAGTCTCCCAATCTCGATACCCACGCCCCGACATATAAAGAATATCAATGAACCATAGCCTAGAGGCGAATCTACTCTAGTAACCGTATTTTCTACAATGTCTAATAATCCCGTAGTACGTGCAAATTTAGTGTCAATAAAAGTGTGTGAAGCCCCTGTGTCAAATAATATCCGCCCCAAAGTCCCTTGAATAGATAACATACCCTCAATTGCAGGTGGAGGTTAAGGAAATGCGTCCTGGTGGACATTGTAAACACACTCGTACTGTAGTTGTCACTGCTGAACTTGAACTACTGGAATAGCTAGTAAGGCTGACATCTGTGGTGGTGCTGGGAGGGAGACTGGAAAGATCGGTCGCTAGTGCTCCTGTCGATGAAGAGTGCACATTTATTCAAACAAAGAAATTATTTAATTAAACTCAATTTTTCAATTAAATCCTAAAACATGCATCTAGGTGTGATTGAAGAAAATATGATCATGCAAGAACATTCAATCACAAACAAAACGCACAAGTGAGGAAAAATCCCCGAAAGGGGCAAAACCTTTTATTTTCACTATAATTTGTAAAGAACGGTTTACATGAATTACAATGAAAACAAGAGTGACATACGAAATACCCTTAGGTGTCAGTTTCGATGTCATCGGCTGGAATCTCTCGAAAGAACTCCAGATGGGCAGCAATGGAAAAGAGACGTCTTCTCTACAAGTTACTCCAGATGAGTACAAATGATCCTCTTGAAGGTCTAAAGATTCACATACATATATGGGAGTGGTTATGTGAATAAAGAAGGCATGAAACCTTAAAACATGAAGTCTATTTTTTGGGCTATAAATGAAAAAATCATGCGCGAAAAAGACTTGGAAAACATGTAGAATGAACACAGATATTTGTACAAAAATCGAGGCGGCGATGTCACTCGAACAAGATCATACGACATCCTCATATCGCTTGAACGACAGAGAGATGTCGTTCGAACGAGTTCACGTGACATGCTCATGTCGCTCGAATGACAGAGCGATGTCGTTTGAATGAGCTCGTCGACTGAGGAAAGTTCGCTTCTACACTTAGAAAAATTTCTGCTTTTTGTTAAAAACAAATCAGACTTCAAAAAATATTTTCTGAAAAATTTCCAAATATTTATGCAACTATAAACAACTCTAATAAATCATTTTGCCAATAATGAGAAGTGTATTCGTGGGAACAATTGAGTAGCACGTCGCATGAAGCATAATGCACGTGTGAAGATGGTGGATGCATGGATTCAGATCAAGGCCGTCGTTGATGATCGTGTTGACGTGATGAATGTAGCGGTATCAGACATACATACTGTGATCTAGGACAAATAGAAAATTCCTAGATTCTACCCCAAATATTTATAAAATTGTGTCCTTACAAATCTTCCCCTATGTCTATGCCGGTACATACATAAAAAACTCAAATTATGCTATCTCCATAAAACAAATGACATATAAGATAATATCCCCATTAAACCCTCAAACTGAGAATACTAACTGACACATCTTCAATCAAACTTCAACATCTTCAAATCTTCAGCTCTTCAGAAACTCTCAAAGCTTTTCTCATCAGGGTGTGCAATCCAATAATTATCAACTTTGTACCTACACACATGAGATAAAGCAGATACACGTGACATGAAAAAGTTTGAAATATAATGACATGCAAATATCAAAGATCAATTAAGCTTGAGAAAATCATTGATAAATCAACCAAACAATTCTCCCCATAATGCATAATTCATTCTTCCCCTTTTTATGATGTCCCCAAATAGACAGATATGAGAAGCACCAATAAATGCAAATGGAGAATGCCACAAGTAATAAACTTTATTTTTTTGAAATTTTCAAAATTGTTCACACAAGATATACAAAAAAGAATCACACCATGAAATAACACAAAAACAATCAAGTCGTTGATTGCGGAAATGTAGGGATGTGATCAAATTCGATAGGAAAATCAATGCATACAAACATGACATATGTGAACGATGAATATCGGATACTCCTAATGAATGAACTCAACATCTTTCTTAGGTGTAAAAAGATGGAATTATAAGAAATTGACTCAATCAAATCAGCAAATCAAAGCTCAAAGTGATTTCCACACCTATAAGGTCCAAAACTGTTTAATGCTTTTTTAGTGTTTTCAAGAAAGTGCAAACCCTTTTAAATTCTCCAACCAAACTCCCTCAGATTTATATTTTGAATAGAGGTGATCTAAATTCTCAAACATTGGAGAATTGATGGTGAAACCTAATGGCCCACGTTCAGCATGTTTTGCTTTTTATTGCCTTTAAATTTTTTCGGGCTCTTTTAACCTCTTTGGACCCCGGATAATTAAAATTCCTCAATTTTTTTGGTCCTATTTAATGATGGCTTAGTATTCGCAAAGGTCAAATGATAACCTTTCGCAGCCCTTCCCCGTTTTAAAATACCACACAATCTCACCAAACGGGTTTTTACATGCATTCCAATCTTGTCAAGTTTTGTCACATATTATTCGTTGCATAGATTGAATTGAGATGGAAACACTCAAGCCGATATGTGATAGACAAGTACAATTATCAAATAAAGCCATGCATATGTGAAATAAAGGAGAAAAGGAGCCAAACATGCAGAAATATATCACTAATCATATCTCAAAGACTCCAAACAATGTAAACCACATGGATGAAATGATGTAGCGTCTCAAATCACTATCAAACAGTCACGTGGAAAATGGAATGAAATTGTGACTCGGATATCTTAAATGCTCGTCCATAAAAGGTGTAAAGAAAATACTAAAATCTTTTTGTTCTTTTCTAAATTTTTTTATAAAATGAAAATCTTTTTGGATTTTTCGAAAAGAATAAAAAAAGCAAAAATAAGAATACAACTGATACAAACTAGCAATAGGAATCATATGATATGGACATGACAATGCATTATATCCTAGACATGGACCAACCCCTCAGTCCACTATGAAAATACCTAAAGACTTCTTAAGACTCTCGAATCTAAGTCCAACTAAAGGTTTCGTGAAAATATCGGCTAACTGAAGGTCAGTGGGTACGAACTCAGGGATGCGAATTTCTCCTCAACTAACTGACGTATAAAGTGCTCGCGTATCCTGATGTGCTTTGTGTTCGAATGTTGGACTGGATTATGAGATATGTGTATCGCGCTTGTGTTATCACAGGAGATAGTCATGGTGTCCTGTGAAATTCCATAATCCTCTAACATTTGCTTCATCCACAAGAGTTGCGTACAATAACTCCCGACGGCGATGTACTCTGCCTTCGCAGTGGAAAAATAGGTGGAGTTTTATTTCTTGCTCAACCAGGAGACAAGAGCAGAACCAAAGTAGAAACACCCACCATAAGTGATCCTACAACTATCTGCATCCCCGACCCAATCGACATCCAAATAGGCGGACAGACGGTCATTAGTATCAAAGGAATACCAAATACCGTAGGAGAGAGTCCCACTCACGTATTTGATAATATGTTGTAAAGCGAGTAAGTATGACTCTTTTGGGGATGCCTGATATTGTGCATAAAGTCCAACACTAAAGGCTATGTCGGGACGACTGGCAGTCATGTAGAGAAGACTACCTATCATACTCCGATACAAGGTTTTCTCTACGTCCTTGCCTGAAGTGTCCTTACTAAGCTTGATAGAAGTACTCATTGGTGTACGTGCTTGCTTAGTGGAGTCTAAACCAAATTTCTTCACTAGGTCTCTAGCATACTTGGATTGGGAGATGAACATCCCATCCTCTAGCTGACAAACCTAGACACCAAGGAATAAAGTAAGCTCACCTACCATGCTCATCTCAAACTCACTTTTTATCTCCTCTTCAAAGTGGTGAGCATGCTGGGAGCACATGGATCCAAAGACTATGTAGTCCATATAGACCTGGGCAACAAAAATAGCACCCTCATCTCTCCTGACGAACAACGTCATATCAATTTCCCCTCTCTTGAATCCACGGGCTAAGAGATAGGAAGTAAGCCTCTCGTACCAAGCACGGGGTGCTTACTTCAAAATTTACAAGTCTTTCCTCAGATAGTAGAGGTGCTCTGGGTGCTTAGGGTCTTCAAACCCTTTTGATTGTTCCACGTAAACCTCCTCCTATAGAATGCCATTTAGAAAGGCACTCTTGACATACATATGATATAGCTTGAAATGCAAATGACATGCGATGGAGAGTAATAAGCGAACGAAATCAAGCCTCGCAACAGGAGAAAATGTCTCCCTAAAGTCTACACCCTCTATTTGTGTGTAGCCTTGAGCGACGAACCTAGACTTGTTTCTGATAATGGTACCATTTTCATCCATTTTATTCTTGAAAATCCACCTGGTACCTATCACATTAGTCTCACTAGGTCGGGGGACAAGTTCTCAAACAATGTTCTTTTTAAACTGAAGCAACTCATCCTGCATAGCAGATATCCAATGTTCATCATTGAGTGCTTCTTTATTATTCTTGGGCTAGACTGTGGATGTGTAACAAAAATGACTAACAACGTTCTCTAGCTGAGCACGAGTCTTGACCCCTAAGGTGGGATCGTCTACAATAGAGGTAGGGTCATGACTCTTGTGAACCCAAGCAGGTGTGTTCCCTAATACAGGAGTAGGATCCATAGAGTCTGTGTGAGGGATAAGTAAATCGCTACTAGAAAAGTCCTCATCCTCACACTGAAGGCTAGGGTCAACCGAAATCGGAGGTTCGTCATCTTGCACGATGATGTTTATTGACTCCATAACCTTAGAGAAATTCAGGTTAAAAACCTTGTATACTCTAATGTTTGATGAATATCCAAGCAATATTCCCTCGTCCCTCCGGGAGTCAAACTTTCCCAATTGCTCTCTATCCCGTAGTATGTAGCATTTACTCCTAAAGACACGAAAATATGCAAGGTTGGGTTTCTTACCAGTCCATAATTCATAAGGCGTCTTAAGTGTGTGTGGACATAGGTAAACCCTATTCACCGTGTGGCACGCAGTAGACACCACCTCTGCCCAAAATCACATGGAAACCTTACGACCTAAAAGCATAGATCTAGCCGTTTCCTGAATCGTCTGATTTTTCCTCTCGACAATCCCATTTTGCTGAGGAGTCCTTACGGCCAAAAACTCATGTTTAGTCCCAAGGCTGTCACAGTAAAGATCTACCTTTGCTTCCTTAAATTCCTTGCCGTTGTCACTACGTATCCTATTAATAGTGACTCCGTGTTGATTTTGCACGACACGACACGACACTTGGTCGTTAAAAACTCTACAACATCGGATTTCTATCTCAGAAAACCTACAATCGAATATCTCGAGAAATCATCTACCATCACTAGGATGTACCTCTTACCACCCAGACTCTCTGTACGAGTAGGACCCATGAGATCCATGTGTATCAACTTAGGTAATCGTGAAGTGGTAATGGAATTCAACTTCCTGTGGGGAGCTACGGATTTACTTTTCCAACTGACAGGGTCCACAAATCGCGGACGTTGGCTTTCCAAGTGTTGGTAAGGCACGTACTAGTCCTTTTTAGCTAAACACATGAAATTTCTAAAGTTCATGTGACCTAGACGTTGGTGCCACAGATTCATAGGAGTGATTGTGGCTCTATTACAGACAAGTGAGGATTTAGGCACAGTCCCATAGTAGTTATCCTCTGTCCTCACCCCTTGCACTAAAAGTTTACCGGCTTGATTATAGACATTACATGTGTCCCGATCAAACTTTATGACAAAGTCAACGTCGCACAACTAGCTAATGCTGAGAAGGTTTGCTTTCAAACCTTTGACGTACAAAACATTATCTAGCTTAGGAAATTGTGGTAACTCTACTGTACTTCGTCCTATGATGCTAGACTTGCACTCGTCTCCAAAGGTGGCTCTACCTTCCTTATAATCCTCTAGTTAGGTAAAAAATGAGATATCATCGCTCATATGTCTGGAGCACCCACTATCGAAATACCACTGTGAGGTATTATGTGCTTTGAGAGCGACGTGGACAAGAAGGGCCTTTTTTGTTTTTCTTAGGTACCCAAGAACTGGTAACCTTTTATTTACCCTTGTTGTTATTGGTTTTAGCCGGGATGCGAGAAACATTCACTAACGACAAAGACATCTCTCAAAATTCCTCTATCAAACTCTGTGATGTGGCGGCTAAAAACTCAACACGCTCTCTCAGACTGGTAAAATCATCAGTAGGATGTGATGGAGCAATAGTACGTCGTGTCCGACCTAAACTACAGCAAAACTCTCTCACGTGTCATTTTCTTTTGCAGTACGTATAAGAGAACACAGTCTTAGGCAGACCTTGGTTTGCTTTTCTTGGTCAAACTCTCCTTCGTGGATTTTGACGATGGCCATATGTAGTTGTAGTAAACTCAGGAACTGGTCCAGGTACTATTTGGGACGTGGAGGCACCATCAAAACCTATTTCCTGCCTATCACCAAAACCTAAAACAAGACCGAGGAGCATCTTTCCCATCTTTCTAGATATGTCTCCATTTGAACCTTGACTTCCCGTGCTCTCTCAAGATCATGAGTAAGCTGGGATACAAGGGCTTCAAGTTTCTTCCAAGTCTCCAAGGAGGAATGGAGCTTACTCGTAAGACTAGCCACTTTTTTAGTCAAGTCCCCTTTCTCTTTCTCAAAAAAATTCTCTCTCTCTCTCTCTCTCTCTCTCTCTCTCTCTCTCCAAACACTCTCTCTCTTTCTCTAAACAAACTTTCTCTCTCAACACAGGCAGACTCTTTCTCTCTCTCTCAAGGTAGTGCAGGTGGATGACTCTCTCTCTCACTTTTTCTAAATCTTCCTCTAAAGCGGTGATCCTAAGAACGAACGCTTTATTACGCTTTTTTGTTTTAAATGACTCATTATATAACTCAGCGTAGGCGCGTTGAAGATTATTCTCGCTCTCACTTGCATCATCCTCCCCCTCACTCACATCGTTCTCACTGTCGAGGTGTCCCTGTGAATTATCATCCTCATCATTGTGAGGAGCACTAGAGGTACTCACATGACTATCCATGAATGCAGTGAAGTTACACTCATGTGGTGACTCGTCTCCAAAGTCCACCGACTCGACCTCAATGTCGTCACTAGGGGTATCAATAAGGACAACTTTGCCCTTTTCTTTGGCAAGTCTGTTTAGCCTAGTAGCACACTCAAAAGCTCTATGACCCTTACCGTCACACTCATAACATCTCTCACCGTCTTTCTTAGGAGTGTCTTTAAAACCTTTTTCATTTTTCTTTTCAAACTTATTTTTCTCAAAATTATTTTTATCTTTGAAATTTCCATTTTTCTTGAATTTGAGAAATTTTTTGATTTTTTTACAAACAGTGCCAAATCATCTAAGTCAAGGGCACACTCGGAATCAGACATTTCTATCTCCTTTTTTTCTAGATGACTCTACCCTCTTTCTTGCCGACTCCTCACTCTTCCTATCCTAGGCATTAAGTGCAATTCCCTTATCTTTAGGCTTGACAGATTTAGGAAACATGTCAATTTCATATGTTTGCATGTCTCCTACTAGTTCCTCTAATTTAAGCGTGTTTAAATTACACATAAAATTTAGCATAGTGACTTTAGGGATAAAACGCTTAGGCAGTGATCTTAGAATGTTTTTAACAAATCTAGCATTAGGAATGTGTTCACCAAGATTAAAGCTAGTGTTTACAATATCTGATAACCCAGCATAAAATTCATCAAAACATTCATTCTAAAGCATAGTGATAGTTTCAAATTGAGTTGTTAAGTTTTTCAATTTTGATTCTTTCACGGCATTAGTTCCTTCATGGGTAAGTTGCAAAACATCCCATGCCTCTTTTGACGTGGTACACGTCATTATCCGCCGGAACTCGTCATGTATGATGGATCCATAAATAACACTTAGACCCTTAGAGTTAAAAGATGACCATTTAAATTCTTCTGCAGTCCATCCAGTCACAGATTTTAAATTAGTCACATCATCAATAGTGATGGAGGGAGGTGTCCGCCCTCTTTCAACCAAAATCCAAACTCTTTCATCAATGGCTTTTAAAGCAGATTTCATACGGGCTTTCTAGTAAGCATAATTTGTCCCATCAAAAACTGGCATTTTATTATATAATTTCTCTATTTTGAACACGCCCATTTTCAAAAAATCTATTTTTCAGAAAATTGATATCTTAGAAAAATTTTGCGGAAAATTACACGGAATAATTGTGTAATTATCTCTGATACCAATTTGAAGAGTGCGCGTTTGTTCAAACAAAGAAATTATTTAATTAAGCTCAGTTTTTCAATTAAATCCTAAAACATGCATCTAGGTGCGATTGAAGACAATATGATCATGCAAGAACATTCAATCACAAATAAAACACACAAGTGAGGAAAATTCCCCGAAAGGGACAAAACCTTTTATTTTCACTATAATTTGTAAAGAACGGTTTACACAGATTACAATGAAAATAAGAGTGACATACGAAATACCCTCAGGTATCGATTCCGATGTCGTCGACTGGAATCTCCCACAAGAACTCTAGATGGGCAACAATGGAAAAGAGACGGCTTCTCCACAAGTTACTCTAGATGAGTACAAATGATCCTCTTGAACGGGTAAATATTCACATACATATATGGGAGTGGTTATGTGAATAAAGAAAACATGAAGTCTATTTTTTGGGCTATAAAATGCAGAAATCGTGTGCGAAAAAGGCTTAGAAAACATATAGAATGAACACAAATATTTATACAAAAATTGAGGAGGCGGCGTCGCTCGAACGAGATCACGCGACATCCTCATGTCGCTTGAACGACAGAGAGATGTCGTTCAAACGAGTTCATGTGACATGCTCATGTCGTTCGAACGACAGAGCGATGTCATTTGAATGAGCTCGTTGACCGAGAAAAGTCCGCTTCTACACTTAGAATTTTTTTTGCTTTTTGTTAAAAACAAATCAGACTTCGAAAAATATTTTCTGAAAAATTCCCAAATATTTATGCAAATATAAACAACTCCAATAAATTATTTTACCAATAATGCGAAGTACAGTAGTGGGAACAATAGAGAAACATGTCGCATGAAGCATGATGCACGTGTGAAGATGGTGGATTCATAGATTCGGATCAAGGCCGTCGTAAATGATCGTGTTGACGTGCCGAATGTTGGGGTATCAGACATACGTACTGTGATCTAGGACAAATAGAAAATTCAAACAGTCGAGCACCCTACTGTTGTTACTACCAAGGTGCCCTGCCCCTTTCAGGACAATCCCGACATCGGTGTCCATTTTTGCCACAGCCAAAGCATCCACCACCAAAGTTTCCTCCCCTTTGATTCTTCTCTCCTCGACCCTGTTGGCCGTTACCACCCCTCTCTTGGCCTTGCTGGCCCTGCTGATAGCGGTGCTGGCCCTACTGATCGGAATGACCCTAGTGACCCTGCTTAAAACCTCCCTATCCTTGCCTATAGTTACTCGATCTGAACCTCTTAGAAGGTTCCCCCTAATGGGAACTATGCTCACCCTGTCGCTGTTGACCCCATGTCGGTTGTGCCCCACTGGCACTATTACCTCCTGTCCTGCTCTGCTGGCTAGACTACCCCTCTCATTTTCTTCCTTTCAGGTGGAAGCGGTGATCGAGGCAGTAGAGTAGGTCAATGTTAAGTACATCAGTATATTTACCCAATGAAATATTACCCAAAAGGCGCTGACGAATCCTCCAAGTCAAGCCATCTATAAACATCTAATTTTTCCCCCTCGGTAGGTACCTCATCTGGCACCAGATTAATCAATCTCGTAAACACTTCCTCGCATTCTGCAATGCTCTTACCCTCCTGGGTGAGATGCAGTAACTTACGCCTTATCTCAGTTTAAACGACGAAAGTGAAATATTTACGGTCAAACCGCACCCAAAACTCCTGAATAGTCATGTTGTCTCTCTCCTCAGCAGTGGTAATAGACTCCCACTACTGCAGTGATGCTCCCATTAGCTTAAAAATAGCTAGTATCTACCTTTGAACCTTAATTCACTCATACATCCTCAAGTGACATTGGATGTCTTTCTTCCATAGGCTCACTATAACAACATCAGAACTCCCTGCTAACTCCGGAGGATGTTCCTTCTGGAAGGCATCTTTGACTCGCTCCCAAGCAGAAGGGAACATGTGAGATGGTGCTGGGGCCAACGCCCATGCCTGGGGTGGGGCCTACTGTATGATGGCCAAGGCTGCATTTACCGCTTATGCTACGATAGTGGCAACCTCCGCAGCATTCATCGTGCCCTGGGCCGAATCTGGCTGGGGCTTGGGCTGGGCATCCCTAGGAGCTCGCTGTGCACGTCTGGGAGGCATCTGAAATGAGATAGAAGCTTTATAAGTCCATAGTAAATATCTTAAAATAGCTAAAGACGTAAAATGCGCAATTATTGAATATAACAATCCTAAATATAAGGCACTATATCAAAGAAAGCTACGTCGGAACACAGTTCCTAAAGACTCTAGAACCCGATGCTCTGATACTACCTGTGACACCCCGCCTAATTAAATACCGGGTGATCAGTCATTTATTAAATTTAAATATAATATCCAGTTGGATCGATCATAGCATCACTGTCGAAAACTTTTTATTAAATTACTAACCACCTAGTATTTGAAAATCAGATGTCAAAATTTATCTTTTTATTAAAACATGAAAGCAATTAAATAATTAATTAAACATTCACCATCCAATAACAACTCATAGGAATTAAAACGACATAATGAAATAAACTAAGTCTGGAGTAAACACTTCCAGCCAAAATCTCAAATCCAATAATCTGAAATGAAGTAAATCCAACAACTGAAATGTAAATGACTATTTGTAAACTACTATCTCTAGATAAGAAAGGGCAACATGCCCTGACTGAAATGAATGTCTCTGAATGAATCAAGGATGAATGTGGAGGTTCCTAATACTGAGGTCCTGTAACATCCACAACAGCTACAAAACATCAACTGAATAGAGCTCCATCCCTGCGGCTGGGCACCTAAAAGGTTTTTACAAAAATAGAATAGATTTAACAGAAAATGGGTCAGTGCCCGAGTTGAAAATATTTTTAAAACAACAAGTATTTAAATTGTATAAATACCAAATATTGTATACATGTTAGTCACGTGATCTCATTTGAAGTCCTCACCTGTCAACTATTGTGCACGCCAAATGTATACTCCGAACCCATCCTAGTTATACTGTTTCACCTAACTAGTTTGAATCAGACCTCTCACTATAATGCCTACATCATTGTGTCCACCCGTATTACCCGAATAATAATTTCGGGGCATTTCCAATATTTATTAATCGATTCAAATATTTCTTTATTCCTATAAGTTCCCACAATTATAACATGTTTTATATATCATATTGTTTCTCATCTACTAAGAAACATGGTGGAATAACAGATAGTCCATATATAGACTTCACTATCATAATATATATACTTATAAGGCACCTCGAGACTAAGTTATGGTGCATGAATACTCTGCTATCAAGTCCCAGTATATCACATAGTATATGGAAGACTATGGGTTCATAATCACTCAAGAACCGTATAAAACAAAATTCACAAATAATGAAGGTGAATCATAGTTCCAAATCATAAGGGAGACACACATACCCACTCACCCCTACGTCCATCTGTACTATCACTCACAGATAGGCTGTGCCAAGGTTTTATGTTTCTAAGGTACAAGTCCATATTCCCCCGATGGGCTCATCAGAATAAGACTGTACTAGCACGAAAACCTCCATGATAGCAAGTAGCGCGGTATCATGCATTACACATAATAATCCATACTATAGGTAAATCAGATAGCTTAAGTATATATAAATCTCATATAGGCACCCACACTTCCCATTCTCCAAGTCTCATACATAGTATTTATATCTCTAAATACCCTACGCAATATTTTATTTAACGCTACCTTAAAGGTTACTAGGTTTCCTTCTATTCCTTGGGCTATTTCAATAACTAAAATATACCCCCACTACTGGTATTAACCTTAAGTTATCGTTCATACGTTTTAAACCCCAATTTACAAAATTTCCAACTGTAACTCATTCGATTAACACTAGTAATTTCCCTATTCAATCCCATGCATACATAACATTTTTCCGGTCTTAAGTATATTCTACTAACCTTTCCTAAGTCCCAATATGTTCCATTAATCATAACTAAAGATTTCTAAAATTTGGGATTAAATCAAATATTAAAAAGGAAACAAGTCACATTTTCCAGGGTAGTCGATCGATCGATGAAATAGGTCGGTCGATTGATACATTCTTGAGTCGATCGATTGATCGAACAGTTATTTGCCCAAATTCTTTAACAGTTACGGGTTTCGAGATTTTTAACCACCAAAATCGTCTTTAAACATCTCTAAATTGATATACATGAATTCCAGAACCTATACTAACATGCATGAACAATTCCTAATGTATCTAAATCGTTTAAACAACATCAACATGCATAAATTCACCCAATTTTCATCTTTAGTCTCAAGAACCCTAGTTTTGACTTCATCTTCAATTCAACATGAAATTTCCAGATTTCTTTAACCAATTTGATTATAATACCATGGGTTTGATTCTGCATGCATAAATGATCCTACTCCATTTAAATATTCACTTAAGAATTACGATTTACACTATCTAAATTCTTCCCAAATATGAGATTTTCATAAAAATGTTACCCTAATATAACATGGATCATATATCTACCGCAAATTTATGCAAGTTAATACTTGTCTGATGTTTGAAGGTCTGAACCGTTGATGACAAAGGGTATGGTTGCAATCCTTTCTCTTCGATCTATGTGATGGTGGTGGGAACTCCTAGGAACACCTCTCCTCTTCCTCCTATGTCTCCCTGTAGAATGGTAACTGCTAACCCTAGGAGAGTAAGCTTCAAAGATGATAAAGACCTCTAAATTTCGTGGGTTTATTCTCCTCAAAAATAAAAATGTGTAAAATACCCTCCTGGGATGCCGGTTTGGCCTAAAAGTGCCCCAGGGCCCAAACTAAACCCCCGGGTAGAGTTTTTCGACTATCTCGACCCTTATGGACACTTTGTCGCACTCAAAATGACCATATGGGTGACTTATAAATTAATTAATTTTTATTTGCGTCCCGATACGACTGACACGTGTGTCCCGACTTAATTTCCAGAACTGTTGTATTATTCACTCGCGATAATTAATTCATCATTAATATTACTTTACTCATTAAGAAACATTATACATAATCCACATCAATAAATACTAACTCTCATAACACTAGCAATTATTTAATTAAATCCAAATTAATTATAAATAAATTTCCCGTTTTTAAGTTATCACAATTAAAAATCATTCAAAATAGGGGGTATTACAATTACATGATATCTTTGCTTTGTGGAGTGTAGTAAGACCCTGAGATAGATACTGGTTACTTTTAAGCTAGTAGGTCTAACACTACAGTAGTGGGAGTCAATTACCACGACAGAAGAGAGGGATGTTATGACCATATCAGAATTTTGGGTGCTGTTTGACCTCAAGTATTTTCTATCAGCAATCCAGATTGCGATGCGACATAAATTTCTGGATGTTAGTCAAGGAGATAGGTCATTGGATGAATACGAGGAAGAGTTTACCCATCTGGCCAACTTTTTGTGCGACGAGGTGAACACGAAGTAGAATAATATGTTGAAATTCATATATGGACTCACTTCGAGGATTAAGCAACACTTACTTGGTAACCCGACATTCACCACCTACTCTGAGATCATTAGTACCATATTACTTCAATTTTAAGACCATTGTATCCATTTGAAGGGAAAAAAGGAGCAGAAGATACTAGCCAAGTAGGTAGAGCAGGTGGGAATGGATCCAGTGGGGCACCACAACAACACTCAAGTATACAACATAATCGAGATTCCAAACGGGGGGATCTGACTAAGATATTTTGGTTGGGAGGTTTTTGACTAGATAATCGTGGATTCAGGAAGGGTCAATAAGGACCTCAACATCATCATCAACTGCAACATGTTCCCTAGGGTCACCAGGTCCAAGGGAATAACAGGAGCGATTAATAAGTCCAAGGCTAGTAGGGCCAGAGACTGGGACAACCTCAACAGGTCTAGAGGTAGGGAGATTTTCCTAGTTATTGTTTCACTTGCATAGAGTTAGGCAATCGGAGGAAGGACTGCCCACCGCCAGGCTACGGACCATAGCAGGTTGCCCAACAAGGGCAGCAGGAACAATTACCACCTGCAGCACCATCTTTACCAACCCCATAGTCATAGGGGCAGTTACAATACAGACATGTCTATAACGTCTAGCATGCTATCATACCACAAGCACCGCTAACAATTGAGGGTACGTTTTTTATTCATGGGCACATGGGTAAGGTTTTGTTTGATACTTAAGCTTCCCAATCGTTTATAGCTACCAGATTTTCATGCACGACTGGCCTACTAGAGACAATCGGTAGTACCATTATGTGTGTAGCCTCACCGTTGGGTAGTGGAGCCTTTATACACTTCATTTTTAGGGGAGTAGATATATATATCGGGAGATTATGTTTATCATTTGACTTGATTACTTTGGATATAGTAGGGTACAATGTCATTTTGGATATGGATTGGTCAACAGGGTAACGAGCAATGGTGGATTGCGTCGGTAGGACCATTGTGTTCTCTATCCTAGGCCAGGAGATGTTCCTAATGGCGATGCCTCTTTTCTAGGGAAGGTCAACCATTCATCTTTATTATATTAATGAGGAAACCTCACAGGAGGTGGTTATTTCCTTGGATTCAATTCTAGTAGTGAGGCAATTCGCATATGTGCTCTAGGAGATACTCGAGTTACCATCTAGTTAGGAGATAAAGTTTGTTATTAACTTAGCGCCTTGGACTAGGCTGATTACATGAGCCCTGTATCACATGGACCCATTAGAGCTGCGAGAATTGAGGGATCCAATTCCATAGCTATAGGGATAGGGATTTATCAGGTGGAGTACATTTGCCAGTATTATTTTTGAAGAAGAGAGATGGGTCATTTTATTTGTGATTGAACTACATGGAGTTGAACAAAGTCATGATTCAGAATAAATATCCATTACCTCAAATTGATGACTTATTAGACCAGTTGAGAGGATCAATATACTTCTCTAAGATAAATTTAAGATCGAGATATCATTAGTTATGCACAAGGGAGGAGGACGTTCATAAGATTTCATTCCTTATGTCGTATGGATCGTATGAGTTCAGGGTAATGCCATTTAGCCTGACTAAGGCGCCAACCGTTTTCATAGATTTCATGAATAAGGTATTCAGAAACTTTTTCGACCTGTTTGTGATAGTTCTCATAGATGATATCTTGGGGTATTCTCGGATAGAGGGCGAGCACGCAGACCATCTTCTTATGGTTCTGTAAACATTACGGGACCATCAACTTTATGCCATCTCCGAGAAGTGAGGACTCTGGGTGAGGGAGGTATAGTTTTTAGGTCGTATTGTATCGAACATAGGGATTTCCATTGAGCCAAGTAAGGTATCCTTGGTGAGAGAGTGGGGACAACCTGTAAGGACATGATTTTATAAATGTCCATTATCAAGTAGTTATCGTATACCGCTACAACTGTCGAAGAATGTTCAAGATCACATATGCAACAAGAGGGATCCAAATATCAGGTTTCTTCAACAATCAGGCCTCTGCAAGATGAAATTGGTAAAGGTTGTGTTTTTTTTCCCTTAGCATTTCACTTAGAATATTGGGATATTTTTCATTAAAAAAAATTTAAGTGTTGGAGCAGAGTTTTTAAGTTTTTCGTCAAAATTATTTTTTGAAGTTTTAAGGCACTGCATTTTATGGGAAAACAAAATGAAAAATATTTTTTAAAAGTCTCATTCGAGCGACATCATATGTCGTTCAAATGACAGGCCATCTCGCGTGAAGTTCGTTCGAGCGACACCTGTCACCGTTCGAGAGAGATTCAATTTCGTTCGATCGAACTTCTGCCTTAATTTTTCTATTTAAGCGTGTTAAATAACTTCGTTTTTCACAAGAAGACCTTCGATTTTAAACTGTGACAAAACTGCTACTGCAGAAACATATGTCTTCTCACTTTTAGGTTCTTAAACCTTTTTGTTTTCAAGTCACATTATCCCAATGTTTATGTGAATTGTTTTTGGAACCCAAGAACATACTTTGCTATTATTCAACCTTTTTGGACTACGTCTCTACACCTGGAGACTAAGGTAATTGAGGTTCACTGCATGTGGATCTTTGCTCAAGATTGGACTGTGGTTTGTGTGGGTTCAATGCATGGAATCCATTTTTGACTCTAAGTTGAGTGTCTATGTAGGTTTGTTGGGGGTAAACTTATTACAAATTTTATTATGATTGTAAATTACAATTTAATTCATAGTGAAATAAAAGGTCTTACCCTTCGGGGATTTTTTCCTGAAATCTGTGACTTAGCATATCTGTGTTTGTTGGCTTGACACTCGCACACACGTAGATTTTTGTTTAAGGGCAGAATTAATTTGATTCAAAAATTGACTCTAGTTAAATAAGTTTTTAGTTAGAATTTGCGCATTTATTTAAATTGATATTGCACACGACGCATCACTTTTTACAAATTGGTATTAGAT